>CM065592.1:419340749-420820749 GCA_033119425.1 Bufotes viridis
CCGGCGGCCATCTTGGACGCCATGATGCATCAATTCAATGACAGCAAGCAGCGGTAGTAAAACAGCATAAAAGTCCACAAAATGCACTTTGAAGTGGCGATTTTCTTCCTCTTGATAGCGCAACACTGCACAGCGCTTTCTGGAGGTTTTTGGGACACTTTTTCTGTACGTTTAGGTCCGCAAAGTTCAATAAACAAACAGGCGTTTGGTCACTTGGCAAACTGGTTAAGGCAACAAAGTTCACGCTTTTGATCACAGTCCGTAAAACGTGCGTATCCTGTTCGTGACGCCAAAATGTAGCATCCCCAAGTCAGGGCAATGTGGAACTAACCTGGGGAATGCCAGTGATGGAGAGGCCGGCACGCTGCTCCTCTGGGGCACTCTCTGGGTTCTTGAGGGACACAGCCAGGTGGAAGGTGAGGTGCCCTTGGTGTTATAGTTTAACGTGCCTATGGCTAAGTCCCTGATATGTCGTGACGCCAGTGCCAGTAAACGGTGGCACACCGTATTTACAGTAGGAATAACAGAGGTGCAGACTGGTAACTTGAAAACAGAATTCAAACTTTACTGAAGACAGTGATGATACAGTAAGCAGTCTTTCCAACAGTTCCTTTTGCAGACAATCAAAATTGCAGTGGTCTTACATCCAGCAAGGTTAAACAGAGGGTGATAATACAGGACTTGGAATTGCAGGTGAACCTTACTTTCTTCCTGACTCGTCCTGACTGGAATTGATGCTTCAAGGCCCCAATGCCCTACTTCTGGCTTATATCCTTGAATCTCCAGTTTATAAAGTACCTCCTCTTGACGTTTAGTACCTCTTGCTCTAGGGATTGCCTCTGGGTTCTGCACTCCTTCCTAGGGTACCATCTTCCTAGGGTGGATTCCTCACAGGCCGTGAGGCCTGGGTTTGGCCTTCACAGGCACATGGCCTGCACTTGTCTAAGGCACACTCTAGACTCCCTGTCCTTCCCCTGACTGGGCCTTATATAGACTAGGGCAACCTAGCTCCCTCTAGTGACTAGAGCTGGAATTACATCCCTAGCCGGCCTGCACATAGGACATTTCACAGTAACAGGAGAATTAAATACATTGATTTACATTGCATGGTACAAATAGCACCTTTACCAGCCTCCTCCTAAATAAGAGGAGCGACAGCAGCCAAGTGACCCTTCCGTAGTGACGGGCAGTACAACTCCCGTACACTACACTTATATCAATAAATGTTGCACAATTGTCATCTGTCCATGGTAGTTATGTTCTTAGCTGGATATACATGTGGCCATGTTTTATAAAATCATCAGCAATGTTCACATATAATGTAATGTCTCTATAGAATGTTCTTATTGTATATGGATGTTTTACTTACTCTTCCTTCTTCTTCTCGATGATGTTCTCCTTCTTTTCCTTCTCTTCCTTGGTCTCATCCTTCTCACTATTGGACATTAAGCAACTTATAGATACATCTTTTCATAATGATAACAAATACGGAGAGAGGATAATATAAAGACTAAGGTGGGATGTTCACAAAGACACAACACAATATAGATGACAGGAGAAGAATTCTATGTTCTACCAGATAAGTCAATTACAAAATGCTAAATAATGGTTGAGCCTAAAATCAGCCATGATTGTCCTTTATACTTACAAGATTGTGTACAGTCTCGGCCATTCTGACACTTCTCCGAATCTTCCAGGTCTATAATATAAAATACAGCTCCTGTTCATTATCACTGACAAATTATATCTTATTCTTCTCTACTTCCCATTACATTATTATAGATTATCCCCAATGGTGTCTGTTATTTAGACATGGTGCCACCTACATCGGAGTCTACTCCTATATCAATCTGCAAGGACGACTCATATCCTAACACTAGAGGAATAAGGCGACTGCTGTATAAGACATATACCTGAATACATGCTTGGCCTCCGCCACCCTCCTCGTCCATCTGTGGGAGGAAAACACAAAGAAATGTCCAATCAGATCACTGCTTGTCATATACAGTATGGGGCCGCGTCTGTATGACATGTATGATGACATAGAGGATTGGGCCCCTGTGTCATATGTCATTAATTACATTATCAGATGCATAGATTTCAGAATTTTTATTGTTTATCCTTTAGAGTATTTCACATTATATTTTTAAATCATTACATTCAAGTATTAAAGGGAGTTTATCATCAGATTATAAAATATATATATGATTCCTAGATGTTGAGGAGCTTTGTCTCCTGGGAGACTGTATGGTAACTATAGGATCTCATTTATGAAAACAGTCTCAGAGATCAACTGTCCTAGTTGCCCATAGCAACCATTCTAAGTGCAGAATTCTATTAGGTTGCTATGGACAGCAACAATGTTTTTGGTTAGACAAATTCTGATAAATGGGACACTTGTTGGGGAAAGCAGTCATTATTCTACACAATGTCTTACTTCATCAGATCTTCCTCCTCATCCTTCATCTCCACCTCCTTTTCTTCCGACTCTTCCATGATGTTTTTCTGCACCTCCTCTATGATCTTCCTCTCCACCTCCTCCTTGATGGTATTCTCTGCCTCCTTCTCCCCTTTCTCCTCCATGTTGTTATCTTCCACATTGTTCTTCTTGACCTCCTCCACCTCTATCTCCTCCATGATGTTCTTCTCCACCTCATTCACCACTTCCTCCATGTTGTTCTCCTCCATGATGTTCTTCTCCTCCATCACCTCCTCCACGATGTTCTTCTCCACCACCTCCACCTCCTTCTCTACCACCTCCTCCGCCTCCTTCTCTATTCTATTAGAGAATAAAGAAGACCAATGAGAATCAAGAACAAGATATATCACTGAACAACAATCTGTAACTTATCTTACATACAGGCCTCATTTACACTGGACTAATGGATCTGTCTAGTTTACAAGACCCTCAAAGCCAATATCTACTGATCAATACTGATACTTAATCTATAGCATATAAAGACCTGTATACATATCCAAAACCTACATTACCCACACAATGATACCAATACCCAACCTGCCCCTTTTTCTTCAGATGGGGTCACACACATAAAGACCACTCATTGGTTTCCATATCACAACACAATCAGGCATCCTCACACAATTTCCACTGACTTTTGCAGGGTGAATAAATGAGTATTTTAGGGCGTCACAGGTTCAACAGACAAATATTTATAATAAAGATATATTTACCTCGCAATAAAATATAAACTCGCCAACACCAATTCTCGAAGAGAAAGAGAAAAAGAAAAACATTATACGTAGAACAGATAAACATTTCCATATTTCATAGGATGGGTTTATTAAAGATCTGAGGAAAGTAAGGACAGGGAACCTCAGGTATCCACACGTTATATAGGGGAAAAATAACAAAACATAATGGACACAACTGGGGCCAAAAACAGAGAGTACCTACCTCCAACACCAACTGCAAACCCTCAACGGAATGTCAGCTCTGCAGCTCCTTATATAACGTGCATGAGGTCATAATTTGCCTGACCGCCGTGGATTCCGTGACATCATAAGTAGCAGACAGGTCTGGACAGCCAATCAAATTCAAGATTACTAAAACCTTGTACAAGGGATCACAATGTCATTATTTCTATACAATAAAGCACAATAGTATATTAATATATCAGTACATAATAGTACATGTATTGTATGTATGAGGGGGGATGGATATTCATGTATACAGATCAGCACAGTATATCTATATATATAAAGAAGGACGCATGTATGTATGTATGTTCTGCGATCACTCAGAAACGCAACCATCGATTTCAAAGAAACTTGGTATACACATCCCTTGCTACCTAGAAATAAATCTTGTGGGGTCACAGCTCTCTAGGACATACCATTCCCAAGATATTCCCAAAAGATGACCTGCATTATTGCCAATACAAGCCTACAAGTCTTTCTCTTCATATCCCAACTGCCATACACGGTCACATGTCCCTTATCAGCCAATAGAAGCTCACAGGCCCTCAGTCTACACATACACACAGTTTTACTCCAGGTTTCCATAACAACCCAGCCGTTTTTCTTCACTGCTGTAGGTCAGCTTTAAGCAAGGGCTACCCGACAACATGTGTCGCGCGACAATAAGTCGCACGACACATTGGGCACAACTACACTGCTGGATGTGTCGCGCGACATTTTTTATAATGATAGTCTTTGGCAGACATCCTAAAAACTGCAGCCCTCCAGCTGTTGCAAAACTACAACTCCCAGCATGCCCGAACAGCCCACAGGTATCAGCCTACAGCAGGGCATTGTGGGAGTTGTAGTTTTACAACAGCTGGAGGGCCAAAGTTTGAGGATGCCTGATCTAGGGTGTTGCACTGCGACATGTGACATGCTGCGACTGCGACAGTCGCAGAAAAATCCAGTCACAGCATGTCGCATTGCAACACCATAGACTATCATTATAAAAATTGTTGAGACAAAATGTCGTGCGACACATGTCGCCGTGTAACCCTAGCATTAAGGGGCAGGTTGCTCTGGAGGTCACTGTTAAAGAGGTGTTCACTGTGAATGTTACTGTTAAGGGGGCAGGCTGCTGTGGAGGTCACTGTTAAAGTAGAAGAGACAGTGGAGGTCACTGTTAAGGGGGCAGGGGTCACTATTAAAGGGACAACTGCTGTGGAGGTCACTGTTAAGGCAGCAGGGTACAGTGAGGTCACTGTCAAGGGAGTGGGGTGATATGAAACTCACTGTTAAAGGGGCAGGCTGCAGTGAAGGTCAAAGTTAAGGGGATAGACTGCTGTGGAGGTCCCATTTTAAAGTGGTGGGGCACTGTGTGGGGGTCAGTGTTAAGGGGTGGGGGACTATGGAGTTCACTGTTAAAGGGGCGGAGTGCTGTAGAGGTCACTGTTATGGGGGATACTGTTGATATCTTTTAATGACACAAACATTAAATGAAATAGATGAAATATACTTGTGCGATGGTCCTTCTGCTATTTGGATATAATACTACCTACTGTATACGATATGGACCTGGAGCTTTATCCCTCTGATATTCACCAGATAAACTACAGGATGAATACATTATTTTCCATATAAATCCGTATCCAGAAGGAAGTGTCATTATATAAATGATGGGGGTGTTAGTTGGGTGATAGTCTGTATATGTAGGATACAGAGTTGGAGCCAGGACCTCGTTTACGTGGCTGGCAGAGACACCTGAAAGCCATAGCTTCCAGCGTTATGATCGAGGTCCTGGCTCCAATTCTGGATCCTTATGAACACAGGCAATCCTGTATATAGACACAGCGCCACAGGTTCTCTGCCCCGTACTGCTCCTTAGCTTCCTGGCTCTGTTATCTCTCATTATGTAAAGTGGATGGGGTTCTAAGAAATTAAACAGGTTGTACAACCCTGATTGGGGACATATGAGCTGATCTGTGGTCTGCAGAGATCTGGGGGGAGGGATTCTGATCTGAGGTCTGCAGTGAACTGGGGGAGGGGTCTGATCTGAGGTCTGCAGGGATCTGAAGGGGGCCTGATCTGAGGTCTGCAGTGATCTGAGTCAGGGGGTCTGATCTGAGGTCTACAGGGATCTGGGAGGGAGGGTCTGATTTGAGGTCTGCATGGATTCTGAGTGGAGGGGAGTCTGATCTGAGGTCTGTAGAGATCTGAGTGGTGGTGGTGGTGGTGGGGGGGGGGTCTGATCTGAGGTCTGCAGGGATCAGGGAGGGGGGTCTAATCTCAGGTCTGCAGGGATCTGAGTGGAGTGTCTGATTTGAGGTCTGCAGGGATGTGAGTGAAAAGGGTCTGATCTGAGGTCTTCAGAGATCTCAGGAGGCTCTGATCTGAGGTCTGCAGGGATCTGTGGGAGGGTTGGCACATTTTGGGGTCTGATATGAGTGGGAGGGCACATGAATATTGGGGTCTGATTTGAGTGGGAGAAGCACATGAATTTTGAGATCTAAGGGCTGCAAGGATTTGAGGGAAGGGGTTCAGGGAGCCAAAGTCTGCAAGGATCTGATTTAGGGAGTAACATAAGTTTGAGGTTTGATCTCAGATCTAATTTAAGGGTTGGTGGAGTGGCGATTATAGGGAGCCACATTAATTTGGGATCTGATCTTAAGTCTGCATTTAAGGGAAGGTGGTTATAGGGGGTCACATAAATTTGGAGTTTATCTTGGGTGTGCATGAATGCTGGGCTAATCTGGGGTCTGTATTAAATTTAGGGTCTGTCAGATGGTAGCATACATATTTACATGGCTTGTAAGGCTGAAAAATCCCATCTGTCAATCTAGTTCAGCCTCTTATCCTTCAAATTGAGGGCAAAAACCCTTTGAGGTAGAAGCCAATTTTTCTCTCTATTAATCTTGGGGACTGGTTTGGGGTTTGATACCGAAAGTTTGCTTTGGGTCCCCTCATTTTCTAGTTCTGTAGCTCTGTCCTTGGGCTTTTTTATTTTGGAAGTACCATAATTGGGGGCATTGGGCATCACTGTCGGAACAGTAATGTGGGCACAAAGGGCAGCAGCAGGCACAGTATTGGTGCCAGCTACAGGGTCGCAGTGATAAAGGGGCAGAAGGATGGGGGGGGGGTTCTCTTTGCTATAGAGGGTGGGATGGGCCGCAGAAGCAATGAGTCAATCTCCAGCACAATCTCCAAAATACCTTGTCCCGGCACTGCCTCAACCCCACCGATCAGCTGTTCTCTGCCGCCTTCGGCCCTGGAACTACCACTATGAATGGAACAGGAAGTGAATGGAAGCTGCAGTACCCGGGACGACCACTACACTATGAATGGAGTTCCAGTGCCAGAGGCTGCAGGGAACAGCTGATCGGTGGGGTGCGGGATGTCGAACCCTCACCGATCGGATATTGATGCTTGCATTTCTCCTTCCATTTCTGACTCCCCAATCCGTCCTCCCCTACAGGCTTGTGTCCTTGGATATTTATCAGGCAGAAACCACTCTCACCGAGGAGAGACCTAATAAAAGAAACTGCATTTAGACACATCCCTTTAAATGTTAGCCAGGCGGAGAGCCCTATGAATTGTTCCAGAAGCAAAGCATGCTGGGATTGCTTAGAAAATCCAACAGGAAAACCACAAGAGAACCATGTAAATATCCTGCCGTGATGCAGCGAGAACAAGGGAAGGAAAGTTTATGGGGCAAAAATATGCAGTGTTTGGGGTACTCTGGTCGGATAAAAAAAATTTATTATGAAAGTAGAGAACCCCTTTAATGTCTCATGCACTGGCTTCCCTCCCCAGTGTCATGTGACTCGTTAGTGTTACAACTGGTCTCTCTTATACTGTTCACTGGAAGTTCAACATGACTCCTCGAAACAAAGAACTCTCTGAGGATCTGGAAATAAGAATTGTTGCTCTACATGAAGATGGCCGAGGCTATAAGAAGATTGTCACCACCCTGAAACTGAGCTGCAGCACGGTGGAAAAAGATCATACTTGAATGGGTCCGTGATCCGTCAGCACCGCAAAAAAATAAAACAAGTTCTATTTTTTTGTGGTGCGGAGGCACGGAGAGAAACTCTGCAGAAACACTCTGTAGTGCTTCCATGGGGTTCCGTGCATCCGTGATACAGGGTGCACATGGCCGGTATTCGCATATTGCGGACTTCTGTTTGCGGGCCACAATACGGGACCTACCGCACAAAGGACGTGTGAATGAGCCCTAACAAGACAGGTTCCATTCAGAACAGGCCTCATCATGGCCGATCGAAAAAGTTGAGTGCACGTCCTCAGCATCATATCCAGAGGTTGTTTGAGTGCTGCCAGCCTTGCTGCAGAGGTTACAGGGGTGGGGGGCCAGCCTGTCAATGCTCAGACCATACGCCGCATACTGCATCACATTGGTCTGCATGGCTGTTGTTTCAGAAGGAAGTCTCTTCTAAAGATGATGCACAAGAAAGCCCGCAAACAGTTTGCTGAAGAAGAGCAGACTAAGGACATGGATCACTGGAACCATGTCCTGTGGTCTGATGAGACCAAGATAAACTTATCTGGTTCAGATGGTGTCAAGCGTGTGTGGTGGCAACCAGATGAGGAGCACAAAGACAAGTGTGTCCTGCCTACAATCAAGCATGGTCGTGGGAGCGTCATGGTTGGGCGCTACATGAGGCTGCCGGCTGTGGGGAGCTACAGTTTATTGAGGGAAACATAAATGCCAACATGTCCTGAGACCTACTGAAGCAGAGCATGATCCCCTCTGGAAGCTGGGCCGCAGGGCAATATTCTAAAATGATAACGACCCCAAACACATCTCCACGACCACCACTGCCTTGCTAAAGAAGCTGAGGGTAAAGGCGCTGGACTGGTCAAGCATGTCTCCAGACCTAAACCCTATTGAGCATCTGTAGGCAGAGGCGGCTCTTCCATTAGGCCAGGGATGCTCAAACTGCGGCCCTCCAGATGTTGTAAAACTACAACTCCCAGCATGCCCGGACAGCCTACAGCTATCAGCCTACAGCAGGGCATGGTGGGAGTTGTAGTTCTACAACAGCTGGAGGGCCACAGGTTGAGCATCCCTGCATTAGGCCAATAAGGCTGCCGCCTAAGGCCTTGCACTGGTGGGGGACTCACTCTGGCTCCTCCCGGCACTGTCCGCAGAAGATGGCTTCTGCGTCCAGCGGGTGGCCTAAGTGGACTGAATGGAAGAGCCGCAGCGGGGCCCGTGGCCAGTGGCATCGCTACAATTGCCCCCCCTGTAAATTACCACGTATGTATCCCGACTCCTCCTCCTGTCGAGTACTGACTCCTCCTGGCTGCAGCCACTGCATAGGGGGGAAGGCGGACCCGGCAGCGGCGTCATCAAGTCACGCTGCGTGCCTGCACGCATGCCTTCTGCTAGTGAGGACGGTGAGGGCGGCAAGGGAACGCAGCGCGGCGGTAGCGTCAGGTGAAGAAAGAAAGAAGATAGAAGCATGGCCGGCCCCTTCCTGGCTGTAGGATAAAGACTTTAACCTACATAAAGTAAAAAAAAGTATGTACCCTGGCTGGCTTGTCCCTACTATGTCTTTCCCATGTCCCTGCTACAGTGCTACAACAGGCCCCTAGTGCCTGACCCCCCTGGCAGTAGGATAAGTTAAAATAAAGTATGTACCCTGGTGGTCCCTCATTGTCAGATCCAGGGGAGGGGGGCAACGGGGCAATTGCCCCCCCCCCTCCAGAGAATGTGGGTGGCAGCGGCGGCGGCAGGGCACAGGGAGATGAACGCTTCCATTGCGGAAGTGTTCATCTCCATAGTTATCTGTATCGCCGTCCTCAGGACAGCGATACAGATGGCTGCACTGTGGGGCAGGGAGGGAGAGGCGTCTCCCTTCCCTGCTCCTCTGATAGGCTGCCGTGACTAGGCCTGCAGCCTATCAGATGTTGGTGCAGATGGCGCAATGACGTCATCACGCTGCCTGTGAGCTGTACAGCGCGGGACACAGGCCGGAAGAGGCCTGCATCGCATCGCTGTGAAGGATGGAGGTAAGTATTAGTGACCGGACCCACTGGCACATAAGGGGCATGGGGGGATGTCGGCAGTTTGGCACATGGGGGGGGATTATTTGGCACATGATGCTGGCACATGGGGGGGGGATTGTTTGGCACATAATACAGGCACATGATACTGGCACATGGGGGGGATTGTTTGGCACATAATACAGGCACATGGGGGGGTTGGCACATGATACAGGCACATGGGGATGGGGGGGTTGGCACTTAATACTGGCAAATGAGGGGGAAGCAGTTTGGCGCTTGATACTGGCAAATAAGGGGTTGGCACTAGATACTGGCAAATGAGGATGGGGGAGGCACTTGATACTGGCACATGGGGGGTGGTTGGTACTTGATACTGGCAAATGAGGGGGGAGAGTTTGGCACTTGATACTGGCACCTGGGGGATACACCTGATACTGGCACATGGGGGTTGTCACTTGAACTTGATACTGGCACATGGGGGGTTGGCACTTGAACTTCATACTGGCACATGGGGGGTTTGGCACTTCATACTGGCTTATGGGGGGTTTGGCACTTGGTACTGGCAAATGGTGGGGTTTGGCACTTGGTACTGGCACATGGGGGGTTTGGCAGTTGTTACTTGCACATGATGGGGGGAGAGGCACTTTATACTGGCACATGGGGGGGTTTGGCACTTGGTACTGGCACATGGGAGTGTTTGGCAGTTGTTACTGGCACATGATGATGGGGGGAGAGGCACTTATTATTGGGGGCACTATTGGGGACCACAGCGGCAAAGTATTGGAGGTAGTGGGATGTTTTGTCCAGAAGATGGCAGGATGATGGAAAAGTAGTAAACTAAGATTTATTTTTTGTTAAACTGCAGAGACGGAAATCGACAGAAAAATGGTGGCCTGGTCTGAAAGGAGAACATGAGGAAAGAGAACATGTACATCAAAGGAGACGTCACTGGATGTAAGAGGTATGGGCGCGATATATGGGTGGAGCTGTGTGTGGGTGTGTCTTGAGGGTGGGCGGGAACACAGGGACCCCATAAGTTCCAATTGCCCGGGAGAGTGCCCCTGCCGAGACCAGGCTCTGGATCCGCCACTGTGGTCCCTACAGTGTGTCCCTCCCTGCTACAGTGCTACCCCAGGGGTAATATAACTGGGGTCTTCTAGGGTACAGCCTGGGTTAATATAACTGAGGAGGGCTATCAGGGGACATTATGCAGGGGTAATATAACTTATAGTAACATAGTAACATAGTATATAAGACCAAAAAAAGACATTTGTCCATCCAGTTTGGCCTGTTTTCTACAAGTTGATCCAGAGAAAGGCAAAAACCCTGTGAGGCAGAAGCCAATTTTCCCCACTTAAGGGGAAAAAAATTCCTTCCCGACTCCAATCCGGCAATCAGAATAACTCCCTGGATCAACGACCCCTCTCTAGTAGCTATAGCCTGTAATATTATTACACTCCAGAAATACATCTAGTCCCCTCTTAAATTCCTTTATTGTACTCACCATCACTACCTCCTCAGGCAGAGAATTCCATAGTCTCACTGCTCTTACCGTAAAGAATCCTCTTCTATGTTTGTGTACAAACCTTCTTTCCTCCAGACGCAGAGGATGTCCCCTCGTCACAGTCACAGTCGTGGGGATAAATAGATGATGGGAGTGATCTCTGTACTGACCCCTTATATTTTTATACATAGTTATTAGATCTCCCCTCAGTCGTCTTTTTTCTAAGGTGAATAACCCTAATTTTGATAATCTTTCAGGGTACTGTAGTTTCCCCATTCCAGTTATTACTTTAGTTGCCCTCCTCTGAACCCTCTCCAGCTCTGCTATGTCTGCCTTGTTCACAGGAGCCCAGAACTGTACACAGTACTCCATGTGTGGTCTGACCAGTGATTTGTAAAGTGGTAGGACTATGTTCTCATCACGGGCATCTATGCCCCTTTTGATGCAACCCATTATCTTATTGGCCTTGGCAGTAGCTGCCTGACACTGGTTTTTGCAGCTTAATTTGCTGTTTATTAAAATTCCTAGATCCTTTTCCATGTCAGTGTTACCGAGTGTGTTACCATTTAGTATGTACAGGTGACTTGCATTATTTCTTCCCATGTGCATAACTTTACATTTGTCAGTGTTAAACCTCATCTGTCCTTTCTCTGCCCAAGCCTCCAATCTATCCAGATCCCTCTGTAGCAGAAAACTGGTCTCTTCAGTGTTAATTACTTTACACAGTTTAGTGTCATCTGCAAAAATAGATATTTTACTGTGCAGGCCTTCTACAAGATCATTAATAAATATATTGAAGAGAATAGAGCCCAATACTGACCCCTGAGGTACCCCACTAGTGACAGTGACCCAATCTGAGTGTGTACCGTTAATAACCACCCTCTGTCTTCTGTCACTCAGCCAGTTACTTACCCACTTACAGACATTTTCTCCCAGTCCAAGCATTCTAATTTTATATACCAACCTTTTATGCGGTACAGTATCAAATGCTTTGGAGAAGTCCAGATATACTACATCCATTAATTCGCCGCTGTCAAGTCTAGAACTTACCTCCTCATAGAAGCTGATTAAATTCGTTTGGCATGACCGATCCCTCATGAAGCCATGCTGATATGGCGTTATTTGCTTATTTTTAGAGATGAGCGAACACCTGGAAGTTCGGGTTCGGGAAGTTCGGCCGAACTTCCAGAAAATGTTCGGGTTCGGGATCCGAACTGGACCCGAACTTTATCCCGAACCCGAACCCCATTGAAGTCAATGGGGACCCGAACTTTTAGGCACTAAAAAGGCTGCAAAATAGTCCAGGAACGGGCTAGAGGGCTGCCAAAGGCAGCAAAATGTAGGTAAATCCCCTGCAAACAAATCTGGATAGGGGAATGAATTAAAATAAAATAAAATAAATAAAATTTAACCAATATCAATTGGAGAGAGGTCCCACTGCAAGGAATCATGCGTCATATCACCCAACACTGGAGAAGGCCACTTTCAGTTATTTTGGCCCCAGCACCCAGACAGAGGAGAGAGGTCCCACAGCAAGGAATCATGCGTCATTTCACCCACCACTGGAGAAGGCCACTTTCAGTTATTTTGGACCCAGCACCCAGACAGAGGAGAGAGGTCCCACAGCAAGGAATCAGAGCGTCATATCACCCACCACTGGAGAAGGCCACTTTCAGTTATTTCGGACCCAGCACCCAGACAGAGGAGAGAGGTCCCACAGCAAGGAATCATGCGTCATATCACCCACCACTGGAGAAGGCCACTTTCAGTTATTTATGCCCCACCACCCAGACAGAGGAGAGAGGTCCCACAGCAAGGAATCATGCGTCATATCACCCACCACTGGAGAAGGCCACTTTCAGTTATTTCGGCCCAGCACCCAGATAGAGGAGAGAGGTCCCACAGCAAGGAATCATGCGTCATTTCACCCACCACTAGAGAAGGCCACTTTCAGTTATTTCGGCCCAGCACCCAGATAGAGGAGAGAGGTCCCACAGCAAGGAATCATGCGTCATTTCACCCACCACTAGAGAAGGCCACTTTCAGTTATTTCAGACCCAGCACCCAGACAGAGGAGAGAGGTCCCACAGCAAGGAATCATGCGTCATATCACCCACCACTGGAGAAGGCCACTTTCAGTTATTTCGGCCCAGCACCCAGACAGAGGAGAGAGGTCCCACAGCAAGGAATCATGCGTCATTTCACCCACCACTGGAGAAGGCCACTTTCAGTTATTTCGGCCCAGCACCCAGACAGAGGAGAGAGGTCCCACAGCAAGGAATCATGCGTCATTTCACCCACCACTAGAGAAGGCCACTTTCAGTTATTTCGGACCCAGCACCCAGACAGAGGAGAGAGGTCCCACAGCAAGGAATCATGCGTCATATCACCCACCACTGGAGAAGGCCACTTTCAGTTATTTCGGCCCAGCACCCAGACAGAGGAGAGAGGTCCCACAGCAAGGAATCATGCGTCATATCACCCACCACTGGAGAAGGCCACTTTCAGTTATTTCGGACCCAGCACCCAGACAGAGGAGAGAGGTCCCACAGCAAGGAATCATGCGTCATATCACCCACCACTGGAGAAGGCCACTTTCAGTTATGTAGGCCCAGGCACCCAGACCGAGAGAGAGGTCCCACAGCAAGGAATCATGCGTCATATCACCCACCACTGGAGAAGGCCACTTTCAGTTATTTCGGCCCCAGCACCTAGACAGAGGAGAGAGGTCCCACAGCAAGGAATCATGCGTCATTTCACCCACCACTAGAGAAGGCCACTTTCAGTTATTTCGGCCTAGCACCCAGATAGAGGAGAGAGGTCCCACAGCAAGGAATCATGCGTCATTTCACCCACCACTAGAGAAGGCCACTTTCAGTTATTTCAGACCCAGCACCCAGACAGAGGAGAGAGGTCCCACAGCAAGGAATCATGCGTCATATCACCCACCACTGGAGAAGGCCACTTTCAGTTATTTCGGCCCAGTACCCAGATAGAGGAGAGAGGTCCCACAGCAAGGAATCATGCGTCATTTCACCCACCACTAGAGAAGGCCACTTTCAGTTATTTCGGCCCAGCACCCAGACAGAGGAGAGAGGTCCCACAGCAAGGAATCATGCGTCATTTCACCCACCACTAGAGAAGGCCACTTTCAGTTATTTCGGACCCAGCACCCAGACAGAGGAGAGAGGTCCCACAGCAAGGAATCATGCGTCATATCACCCACCACCGGAGAAGGCCACTTTCAGTTATTTCGGCCCCAGCACCCAGACAGAGGAGAGAGGTCCCACAGCAAGGAATCATGCGTCATATCACCCACCACTGGAAAAGACCACTTTCAGTTATTTCGGACCCAGCACGCAGACAGAGGAGAGAGGTCCCACAGCAAGGAATCATGCGTCATATCACCCACCACTGGAGAAGGCCACTTTCAGTTATGTAGGCCAGGCACCCAGACCGAGGAGAGAGGTCCCACAGCAAGGAATCATGCGTCATATCACCCACCACTGGAGAAGGCCACTTTCAGTTATTTCGGCCCCAGCACCTAGACAGAGGAGAGAGGTCCCACAGCAAGGAATCATGCGTCATTTCACCCACCACTAGAGAAGGCCACTTTCAGTTATTTCAGCCCAGCACCCAGACAGAGGAGAGAGGTCCCACAGCAATGAATCATGCGTCATATCACCCACCACCGGAGAAGGCCACTTTCAGTTATTTCGGCCCCACCACCCAGACAGAGGAGAGGTTCATTCAGCTTTGGGTTGCACCGCAAGATCATGGTAAAGTTAAAAAAATGAGGATTCAATAAAGAAGTGCCCCGGAGTACAAGAATACATGGTTGAGGGGGAGGCAGTTATAAATGTCTATTCTGCACAAGGGAGGCACAGGTCCTGTGGGATCCATGCCTGGTTCATTTTTATGAACGTCAGCTTGTCCACGTTGGCTGTGGACAGGCGGCTGCGTTTGTCAGTAATGACACCCCCTGCCGTGCTGAAAACACGTTCAGACAAAACGCTGCCCGCCGGGCAGGCCAGCACCTCCAAGGCATAAAATGCTAACTCTGGCCACGTGGACAATTTGGAGACCCAGAAGTTGAATGGGGCCGAACCATCAGTCAGTACGTGGAGGGGTGTGCAGACGTACTGTTCAACCATGTTAGTGAAATGCTGCCTCCTTGAGGTGGTGGTGCAGTTAGCTGTGGCGTGGAGACAAAACTTTTCCACATTTCTGCCATGCTAACCCTGCCCTCAGAGGAGCTGGCCGTGACACAGCTGCGTTGGCGACCTCTTGCTCCTCTTCTGCCTTCGCCTTGGGCTTCCACCTGTTCCCCTGTGACATTTGGGAATGCTCTTAGGAGCGCCTCTACCAGCGTGCGCTTGTACTCGCGCATCTTGCTATCACGCTCCAGTGCAGGAAGTAAGATGGGCACATTGTCTTTGCACCGGGGATCCAGCAGGGTGGCAACCCAGTAGTCCACACATGTTAAAATGTGGGCAACTCTGCTGTTGTTGCGCAGGCACTGCAGCATGTAGTCGCTCATGTTTGCCAGGCTCCCCAGAGGTAAGGACAAGCTGTCCTCTGTGGGAGGCGTATCGTCATCGTCCTCCGTATCCCCCCAGCCACGCACCAGGGATGTGCCTGCGCTGTGCTGGGTGCCACCCCGCTGTGAACCTGCTTCATCCTCATCCTCCTCCACCTCCTCCTCATCCTCCTCGTCCTCCAGTAGTGGTCCCTGGCTGGCCACATTTGTACCTGCCCTCTGCTGTTGCAAAAAACCTCCCTCTGAGCCACTTCTAACAGACTGGCCTGAAAGTGCTAAAAACGACCCGTCATCCTCCTCCTCCTGGCCCTGGCCCACCTCCTCTTCCATCATCGCCCTAAGCGTTTTCTCTAGGAGACATAGAATTGGTATTGTCACGCTGATAACAGTGGCATCGCCACTGGCCATGTTGGTGGCGTACTCGAAACAGCGCAACAGGGCACACAGGTCTCGCATGGAGGCCCAATCATTGGTGGTGAAGTGGTGCTGTTCCGCAGTGCGACTGACCTGTGCGTGCTGCAGCTGAAACTCCACTATGGCCTGCTGCTGCTCGCACAGTCTCTCCAGCATGTGCAAGGTGGAGTTCCACCGGGTGGGCACGTCGCATATTAGGCGGTGAGCGGGAAGGCCGAAGTTCCGCTGTGGCGCTGACAGGCGAGCAGCAGCAGGATGTGAATGCCGGAAGCGCGCACAGACGGCCCTCACTTTATGCAGCAGCTCTGACATGTCGGGGTAGTTGTGAATGAACTTCTGCACCACCAAATTCAGCACATGCGCCAGGCAAGGGATGTGCGTCAAACCGGCTAGTCCCAGAGCTGCGACGAGATTTCGCCAATTATCGCACACCACCAGGCCGGGCTTGAGGCCCACCGCAGCAACCACTCGTCGTCTGTTGATCAATACCCCGCCACAACTCCTGCGCGGTGTTGGGCCTGTCCCCCAAACATATGAGTTTCAGAATGGCCTGCTGACATTTACCCCGGGCTGTGCTGAAGTTGGTGGTGAAGGTGTGTGGCTGACTGGATGAGCTGGTGGAAGCAGAGGAGGAGGAAGCCGAGTAGGAGGAGGAGGCTACAGTAGGCAAAAAATGACTCTCCGCCTGGGGCCCAGCCGCCACTACATTTACCCAGTGTGCAGTTAGGGAGATATAGCGTCCCTGGCCGTGCTTACTGGTCCACGTATCTGTGGTTAGGTGGACCTTGCCACAGATGGCGTTGCGCAGTGCACACTTGATTTTATCGGATACTTGGTTGTGCAGGGAAGGCACGGCTGTCTTGGAGAAGTAGTGGCGGCTGGGAACAACATACTGTGGGACAGCCATGGACATCAGCTGTTTGAAGCTGTCTGTGTCCACCAGCCTGAATGACAGCATTTCAAAGGCCAGTAGTTTAGAAATGCTGGCATTCAGGCCCAGGGCTCGAGGGTGGCTAGGTGGGAATTACGCTTTCTCTCCAAGGTTTGTGAGATGGAGAGCTGAACGCTGCCGTGTGACATGGTGGAGATGCTTGGTGACGCAGGTGGTGGTGTCGGTGGCACATCCTCTGTTTGGTGGGTGGCAGGTGCCAACGTTCCTTCTGAGGCGGAGGAAGAGGCCTAGGCAGCAGCAGAAGAGGGAGCAGGGGGAGCTTGAGTGAGTTCCTTGCTTTTAAGGTGTTTACTCCACTGCAGTTCATGCTTTGCATGTAGATGCCTGGTCATGCAGGTTGTGCTAAGGTTCAGAACGTTAATGCCTCACTTCAGGATCTGATGGCACAGCGTGCAAACCACTCGGGTCTTGTCGTCAGCACATTGTTTAAAGAAGTGCCATGCCAGGGAACTCCTTGAAGCTGCCTTTGGGGTGCTCGGTCCCTGGTGATGGTGGCCAGTAGCAGGCGAACTCTCTTGGTGGCGGCTGTTCTCTTTTGCCCCCTGCTCTCTCTTTTGCTACGCTGTTGGCTCGGTCTCACCCCTGCCTCTTCCTCTGAACTATGAAAGTCAGTGGCACGACCTCCATTCCATGTGGGGTCTAGGACCTCATCGTCCCCTGCATCGTCTTCCACACAGTCTTCCTCCCTGACCTCCTGTTCGGTCTGCACACTGCAGAAAGACGCAGCAGTGTTTCGTCATCATCAGAGACGTGCGGACTCCGATGAGGTGGTATTCCCATGTCCTCATCATCAGGAAACATCAGTGGTTGTGCATCAGTGCATTCTATGTCTTCCACCACTGGGGAAGGGCTAGGTGGATTCCCTTGGGAAACCCTGCCAGCAGAGTCTTCAAACAGCATAAGAGACTGCTGCATAACTTGAGGCTCTGACAGTTTCCCTGATATGCATGGGGGTGATGTGACAGACTGATGGGCTTGGTTTTCAGGTGCCACCTGTGCGCTTTCTGCGGAAGACTGGGTGGGAGATAATGTTGTGAACGTGCTGGATCCACTGTCGGCCACCCAATTGACTAGCGCCTGTACCTGCTCAGGCCTTACCATCCTTAGAACGGCATTGGGCCCCACCAAATATCGCTGTAAATTCTGGCGGGTACTGGAACCTTACCTGAGGTAGTTGGTTCACTAGGATGTGTGGCTGTGGCAGAATGACCACGTCCTCTCCCAGCACCAGAGGGTACACTAACACCACCACGACCGCGTCCGCGTCCCTTACTAGATGTTTTCCTCATTGTTACCGTTCACCAAGCACCACAATAAGACAAAAAATATTTGGCCCAATGTATTGATTTCAAATTTAGAACTTTTTTTACAGGCACCTAACACTTTCTGCCTATTTATTTATGTAGCGTATTACACTAATCCAGGCACAGCAGTAACCACTGATTTAGGGGAATATCTCTTTTAGGGCTAGTATTTAGGCCCTGGATGAAAGGTATCCTTTTATGGACAGATTTACACTTGGCCTGCAACAGCTCGAATACCAGATTCAGGGTATTGCTATTTTGGCAATTGAATTTCACCCCAGAACAAAATATATGTTTTTGCGGACACTATGAAACTTGGCCAGCCACAGCTGAAACCACTGATTTATAGTATTGCTATTTTGGCAATTGAATTTGACCCCAGAACAAAATATATGTTTTTGCGGACACTATGAAACTTGGCCTGCAACAGCTGGGACACCAGATTCAGGGTATTGCTATTTTGGCAATTGAATTTCACCCCAGAAAAAAATATATGTTTTTGCGGACACTATGAAACTTGGCCTGCAACATCTGGGACACCAGATTCATGGTATTGCTATTTTGGCAATTGAATTTGACCCCAGAACAAAATATATGTTTTTGCGGACACTATAAAACTTGGCCAGCCACAGCTCAAACCACTGATTTATGGTATTGCTATTTTGGCAATTGAATTTCACCACAGAAAATAATCTATCCTTTGCCAGACAGCAGACAGTATTATACTTGGCTAGCCAAAGCTGGAACACCAGATTTAGGGGATTAGTATTTGGGCAATTGTATTTAACCCCTTAATAAAATATAGAAATTGCTATCCTGAGTTTCTAGGGGTGACAATTAGCACAGCCAGGCCCCTGATGTAGGATATAGCAAAAAAAAACTAGTATTGATGGATTGATGGACTTGGTGGCAGCTTGTTCTGGTGCACCACCAGTCACAAAATGGCCGCCGATCACCCCAGAAAATAAGTGACAGAAAAACGCTCTGTGCAGCCTAAAAACCAGTGAGCAAGTAACTAGCAGAAGTTCAATCATTCACAGCTGTAGATCCATCAGTTCATTAGGTGCTGTTGCTGACTTTTCCCTGCCTATTCTCGCCCTCACAGAAGCTGCCTCCTCTCCCTACACTAATCAGAGCAGTGTGACGTGCGGCGCTACGTGACTCCAGCTTAAATAGAGGCTGGGTCACATGCTGCACTTGGCCAATCAAAGCCATGCCATTAGTAGGCATGGCTGTGATGGGCTCTTAGGGCAAGAAGTAAAACGTTAGCTGATTGGCTGCTGTGCAGCCCTTTAGAAAGCGGGAAGTAATCGCCGAACAACGAACCCGAACCCGAACTTTTTTGAAAATGTTCGGGTTCGGGTCCGTGTCCCGGACACCCCAAAATTCGGTACGAACCCTGAATTATGCTCGAACTGTTCACTCAACACTACTTATTTTCATTGAGATACTCCAAAATAGTTGTATTATGACCCTGATAGCCCTCCTCAGTTATATTACCCCTGTATTATGTACCCTGGGTGGCTGTCCCTGATTCAGGATCCCTGATACCCGGACTAGTATTTGTATAAATATGAATTGTAAAAAGTTGCAAGGACTTTACCTCTAAGAAAGCAACTGGCAGGCAATGAGCCCTTTAATAGACGGCATCCACCAAGAGTATTATGTCCTTATATTGAGTGAAATGTTACTGTAACCTTATGAACTGCGTGGCTATCCTAATGATTTCAAGTCTGTACACCCCCAATGTAGATGGAGAACTTTTGTGCCTGCGTGGCCAAGCCCTCCAGACTCATCACAACAGAATGCTGCTGAAATAAAGAAGTGTTTTTGGTCTGCAGCAAAATTTAGGCAGGTAGTGAGAAATAACATCAACATGAATGTCAGGATGCAAGGTTTCCAGCAGAAGATTGCCCAGGGCATCACACTGCCTCCACCGACGTCTTTTTCCCATAGTGCATCCAGTGACATCTCTTCTCCAGGTAAGTGACGCACACACTCTCGGATATCCACATGATTGAAATAAAAACCTGATTAATCAAACCCACTAAGTATATTTTTAATATGTATAGAAAAAGATTGTAAAGTTAATGGGGTGTTAGAGAAAGGCTGGGTCAGAAGTCTGGTATTTTGCTCCTTTAGTTCTTCATTGTCTCCTCTGGTTCAGTCCATATTGCACAGCGATGCTCAGGATCCTCCTTATCTATAGTGTCCCAGGTCCGGAGTCTCTCTTGTCAGCTTTGATTATGATGCTTCATCAATAAAAAACTTGTATGTTGTTGGTGTTGGTCCTGACAAAAATGATGTTGATAATAACATGTCATTCTATACCCAGTGGTCCGCCATGTCCCCCTTACTAGACCCACCAGTAAACACTTTTTAAGCACCTGGAATTACCCTGTGACAGCCCTGCTTTGCTTTCTATTCCCTCTTTCTATCCTTTGGCCTCTCTTACCTGTTTCCCCTCTTTTCCTCCTGTGTCCGGGTGGGTTTCATATAATCACTTTTTATTGATAGTTTGTGACATCTCTGAACATTGATCTTCTTTAAATCTTGATGTTATGATCTCTAGAAGAAAATGGAAGCAGATGAATTACATTTTTGCTTACACATAATCTGCACTTTTCGCGGGATGACTTTTATCACAAGGGTGGATCTAACGGATGCAAGTCTGAGGTTGGGGGATGCTCCTAGTGGGGGGATTAGGGGCTCATGAATACTTACATCTCATTTTGATGTTAACATTTTTTGGTTGTTTTGAACTTGATATTAATGTCTGGAAAACAAAGGAAGCAGATAAGGAGATTACTGGAAATATACAACCTGCACCCAACACCTAAACAGCTACACAAAGCCCAAGGACGGCCATGGCACTACTCAAAGTGTAGGGTTTTCCTGTCTGGAGAGGGTCTCATATACTCACGCTTTATTCTGATGTCTTCCCAAAGCAGCCACAAATTATTCTAAAGAATCTAAAGAAAAAACAAGTGTGAGACTCACATGAGAAGAGACCAGTCTGACGGTGGCAGTGGTGATTAGTGAAAAGGGTTTAAACTGGAGAATGTAGGATTAGGTGGAGACCGAGGGATGGAGAGACCTTCCAGTCCCAAGACCCATTTCATCCTCTCTCACACCATTCTCACATAATGGTTGGATGGTCTCCACGCCTCCTCAGTCTCCAGTCACTCCTTTGGCCTCTTCCATGTATGTGCTCCTCAGGGACTGACTAGTCCCAAGACTGCAGTCCATGTCACAGCAGGTCTCACTGTCTGACATGTATCTACTGCTTATACAGAAGCACCAAACACATATAGTTTATGTGGGTGCTACTCAATCTTACCAATAGATGCTACAGTGCAACACCTCAAGCGGTATAACATCCGCCAGGAAGTCATCGTAGGTTCCCTCCTGACTAACACCTCATTTTCCAGAATGGCATCCAGCAACTCTGTTTATGGTGTCATCAGCTACACAGGAACGGTGCCGCCATTGAGATAACGGCTGAACTCCATTTATACATCCAATAGTGTCATATAGTGCACACATAAGAGTGTCACTTTATAAAGGGGTAAGTGTGTCACTTGTAGTTCTTCCCCTTACATGCCACTATGAGCCCCAGGCGGGAATAAAGATTGAAGTAAAAATGAATACATCTTCTATCTACCTGGATGGTTGTTGACGTCCTGCATGGCCGCTGGTTCTGCTATTGGAGAAAAATGGAATTTTTGGAATCTTTGCATGTCTTTAATGTCATACAATTAGAGTATATTACTTTTGGTTTTCCTATGCCTTTAAATTACTCACGTGTTTTTGCCACTGCTCCTCTTCTGCAGGCATTTTGGCATCCACCATCGTCTGGTAGGTCTAAGGAAAATATCCAGAAATATTGAATTAGACGCATGAAATGAGTAGTGACTGTTAACATTATCAGCTCTTTCCGTTGATATTGTCCTGGGGACACTGAATGAGGCGTCACTCAAAGCGGTAAAGGTTGTGATGAGTCTATGGGCACCAGTCACATAAATCCTGATTGCTCTATAAACTTACTTGATGGGATCTTGAGTTGTCAATTCCAGTTTAGCCTGAGATGTTATAGGTCTATAACAGAATATAAAGCTCCAGTAAGAAACAGTGGGAAACTTATATACAAAAATATATCGGCTTCTATAGCAGAATTTATATTCCTTAGTACATTGGCACAAGAAAATACAACTTAATTTAGATTCATTCACACTTTGATCAAATGGAAATCTACATAGAACATGTCTCTCCAATAATACAAGGGTCCTTATACTAAAAAATGCTGCAGGACTGCATGTTATTTTCTTAGATGGCTATACCGGTACATGCGGCCATGTTTTATATAATCATCCACAATGCTCACATATAATGTTTCTATATAATGATCTAGATACTTACTCTTTCTTCTTCTCGATGATGTTCTCCTTCTTTGTCTCCTCTTCCTTGGTCTCATCCTTCTCACTATTGGACATAAAACATCTTATAGATAAATCTTTTCATAATGATAACCAATACGGAGAGAGGATAATATAAAGACTGAGGTGGGATGTTCACAAAGACACAACACAATAGATATGACAGGAGAAAAATTCTATGTTCTACCAGATAAGTCAATTACAAAATGCTAAATAATAGTTATGAGCCTAGAAGCTCGAGCTTTGTCACATCAGCCATGATTGGCCTCTATACTTACAAGATTGTGTACAGTCTCGGCCATTCTGACACTTCTCCGAATCTTCCAGGTCTATAATATAAAATGCAGCTCCTGTTCATTATCACTGATAAATTATATCTTATTCTTCTCTACTTCCCATTATATTATTATAGATTATCCCCAATGGTGTCTGTTATTTAGACATGATGCCACCTACACCGGAGTCTACTCCTATATCAATCTACAAGGACGACTCATATCCTAACACTAGAGGAATAAGGCGACTGCTGTATAAGACATATACCTGAATACATGCTTGGCCTCCGCCACCCTCCTCGTCCATCTGTGGGAGGAAAACACAAAGAAATGTCCAATCAGATCACTGCTTGTCATATACAGTATGGGGCCGCGTCTGTATGACATGTATGATGACATAGAGGATTGGACCCCTGTGTCATATGTCATTAATTACATTATCAGATGCATAGATTTCTGATTTTTTATTGTTTATCTCACATTATATTTTTCACACTATATTTTTAAATCATTACATTCAAGTATTAAAGGGAGTTTATCATCAGATAATAAGATATATATATGATTCCTAGATGTTGAGGAGCTTTGTCTCCTTGGAGACTGTATGGTAACTTTAGGATCTCATTTATGAAAACAGTCTCAGAGATCAACTGTCCTAGTTGCCTATAGCAACCATTCTAAGTGCAGAATTCTATTAGGTTGCTATGGACAACAACAATTTTTTTTGTTAGACAAATTCTGATAAATGGGACACTTGTTGGCGAAAGCAGTCAATATTCTACACAATGTCTTACTTCATCAGATCTTCCTCCTCATCCTTCATCTCCACCTTCTTTTCTTCCGACTCTTCCATGATGTTTTTCTGCACCTCCCTATGATCTTCCTCTCCACCTCCTCCTTGATGTTATTCTCTGCATCCTTCTCCCCTTTCTCCTCCATGATGTTATCTTCCACATTGTTCTTCTTGACCTCCTCCATCTCTATCTCCTCCATGATGTTCTTCTCCACCTCATTCACCACTTCCTCCATGTTCTTCTCCTCCATGATGTTCTTCTCCTCCATCACCTCCTCCACGATGTTCTTCTCCACCACCTCCTTCTCTACCACCTCCTCCGCCTCCCTCTCTATTCTATTAGAGAATAAAGAAGACCGATGAGAATCAAGAACAAGATATGTCACTGAACAACAATCTGTAACTTATCTTACATACAGGCCTCATTTACACTGGACTAATGGATCTGTCTAGTTTACAAGACCCTCAAACCCAATATCTACTGATCAATACTGATACTTAATCTATAGCATATAAAGACCTGTATACATATCCAAAACCTACATTACCCTCACAATGATACCAATACCCAACCTGCCCCTTTTTCTTCAGATGGGGTCACACACATAAAGACCACTCATTGGTTTCCATATCACAACACAATCAGGCATCCTCACACAATTTCCACTGACTTTTGCAGGGTGAATAAATGAGTATTTTGGGCCTCACAGGTTCAAAAGACAAATATTTATAATAAAAATATATTTACCTCGCACTAAAATATAAACTCGCCAACACCAATTCTTGAAGAGAAAGAGAAAAAGAAAAACATTATACGTAGAACAGATAAACATTTCCATATTTCATAGGATGGGTTTATTAAAGATCTGGGAAAGGTAAGGACAGGGAACCTCAGGTATCCACACGTTATATAGGGGAAAAATAACAAAACATAATGGACACAACTGGGGCCAAAAACAGAGAGTACCTACCTCCAACACCAACTGCAAACCCTCAACGGAATGTCAGCTCTGCAGCTCCTTATATAACGTGCATGAGGTCATAATGTGCCTGACCGCCGTGGATTCCGTGACATCACAAGCAGCAGACAAGTCTGGGTGGCCAATCAAATTCAAGATTACTAAAACCTTATACAAGGGATCACAATGTCATTATTTCTATACAATAAGGCACAATAGTATATTAATATATCAGTTCATAATAGTACATGTATTGTATGTATGGGGGGGGATGGATATTCAGGTATACAGATCAGCACAGTATATCTATATATATAAAGAAGGACGTACATATATATGAATATTCCGCGATCACTCAAAAATGCAACCATCGATTTCAAAGAAACTTGGTATACACATCCCTTGCTACCTGGAAATAAATCTTGTGGGGGTCACAGCTCTCTAGGACGTACCATTCCCAAGATATTCCCAAAAAATGACCTGCATTATAGCCAATACAAGCCTGCAAGTCTTTCTCTTCATATCCCAACTGCCATACACGGTCACATGTTCCTTTTCAGCCAATAGAAGCTTGCAGGTCCTTAGTCTACACATACACACAGTTTTACTCCAGGTTTCCATAACAACCCAGCCATTTTTCTTCACTGCTGTAGGTCAGCTTTAGGCTAGGGCTACACGACACATAGGGCACAACTACACTGCTACAGGTCACTGTTAAGGGGTGACTATTAAAGGGGCAACTGCTGTGGAGGTCACTGTTAAGGCAGCAGGGTACAGTGAGGTCACTGTTAAGGTAGCGGAATACTGTGGAGGTCACTATAAAGGGAGTGGGGTGCTGTGAAACTCACTGTTAAAGGGGCAGGCTGCTGTGAAGGTCAAAGTTAAGGGGATAGGCTGCTGTGGAGGTCCCATTTTAAAGTGGTGGGGCACTGTGTGTGGGGGGGGGGGTCAGTGTTAAGGGGTGGGGGACTATGGAGTTTACTGTTAAAGAGGCGGGGTGCTGTAGAGGTTACTGTTATGGGGGATACTGTCGATATCCTTTAACGACATACACAAACATTAAATAAAATAGATTAAATATTCTCGTGCGATGGTCCTTCTGCTAGTTGGATATAATACTACCTACTGTATACAATATGGACCTGCAGCTTTATCCCTCTGATATCCACCAGATAAACTACAGGATGTATACATTATTTCCCATATAAATCTGTATCCAGAAGAAAGTGTCATTGTATAAATGATGGGGGTGTTAGTTGGGTGATAGTCTGTATATGCAGGACACCTGACGGCCATAGCTTCCAGCGTTATGATCGAGGTCCTGGCTCCAATTCTGGATCCTTATGAAGTGAACACAGGCAATCCTGTATATAGACACAGAGCCACAGGTTCTCTGCCCCGTACTGCTCCTCGGCTTCCTGGCTCTGTTATCTCTCATTATGTGAAGTGGAAGGGGCTCTAAGAAATTAAACAGGCTGTACAACCCTGATTGGGGACATATCAGCTCTGAGGCCAGTGAATGGCTGCAGCGGTACACGTGACCACAGATGGGACATCACACTTCAGGTGCCTCGGCGCTGAACTGGAGCAATGTTTAGTAGATGAGAGTCCGAAAACCACAGCCGCCTCCTCTACTGCTGATGACGGAGCTGATGCTGGGTGAGGGAGCGCCCTTGCGGATAGTTGTAGTAGAAATTACTGAACTTGATCAGGGACTGTCTCCATTCCAGCCATACATCTACTGACTGCTGTATAATGATGTGTAGTGTCTGTATCTTTATGTATAATGTCCATTGCTTTGTCATCTCTATGTTATCAGTAAACTATTTTTATATATAAGTTTCTGCGAGGGTTGTATGTTAGGGTACTTTCACACTTGCGGCATGGCTATCCGGCAGGCTGTTCCGGCGGATGAACAGCCCGCCGAATCCGCCATGCCGCAAGTACCGTGTGCTGCCACGCAGCCGCTCTGTCCCTATTGACTATAATGGGGCGGGGGGCGGAGCTATGGCGCAGCACGGCAGTGCACGGCCGGAGATCGCTGGACTAAAAGTACTGCAGGTCCGACTTTTTAGTCCAGCGATCACTGCCGTGTACTGCCGTGCTGCGCCGTAGCTCCGCCCCCCGTACCATTATATAACAGCCTGCCGGATAGCCATGCCACAAGTGTGAAAGTACCCTTACTCCTGGGGTATATGAAGGACTGGAAGAGGTGTAATAATACACAGAATAAGCGGATTATATAGGAAACAAAAACAACTGTCTAGGAACGGAATAAAAGGGACGGAACACGGAGATAGACGTAATTTCCAATTTCCAATAAGCAAAACATCGGCCATGTATAGCAACACAAGCTGTGGATCCACAGAGCTCAGCCGATCAAGTATCAACCGAGCCCATGCTCGCAGTACCGTCTGAAAGTCCGCAGTTCAACAGGAACACTGCTAACTGGACACTACCGCTTCCATCTGAAAACAAGCACCGACAAATAGGGTGTGTATGCTGTGCACGGAGCGGTAAGTCGTACTGTACTTATATACAGGAGATCGCCTGTTTGAGGACATCTATGGTGAGTGAGTAAAAGAGCAACACTATCCATTATACTGCCATACATCAGCAAGGATCAGTATACTCAGGGAGATACCAGAGCCGCAATCAGGACACGGGCAAACAACCGAATACATTGTTGCAAGACACAAAATGTATCTTATCAATTCCACCTGATAACATACTTAGGCCTCTTTCCCACGAATGTTTTTTTTTGCGAGTGTACGGACTATTTATTTGCGTTCCGTATACGGAACCATTCATTTCTATGTTTCCGTAAAAAAACAGAAGTGTTTCCGTGTGCATTCCGTTTCAATTTTTACCGTTTTTTCCGTTCCGTGCAAAATTTGAACATGTCCTTTTATTGCCTGCAAATCACGATCCGTGGCTCCATTCAAGTCAATGGGTCTGCAAAAAAAAAACAGAACGCATACGGAAATGTATCCGTATGTCTTCCGCATCCGTTCCGTCTTTTGCGGAACCATCTATTGAAAATTTTAAGCCTAGCCCAATTTTTTCTATGTAATTACTGTATACTGTATATGCCATAAGGAAAAACGGAACTGAAACGGAAACACAACGGAAACAAAAAATGGAAAAACGGATCTGATAAAAACGCCCCACAAAACACTGAAAAAGCCATTGGACATTATAGCTTTCTAGACTAATCATATGGAATATTTGTGCATATTTTTATACTTAGTATTTTATTGTATAAAATTCCTGATTCATAAATATACATTGCATAATATATTCGTTGAGGAACTCACTATTTATATTTAGTATAAAGGCTGGTTACAGCCTGTATTTGTGGGAGGGGCTGCTGCTATATAACCCCGGGCAATCACTCCTTGGGGAGGGCGGCCTTCACGCGCGCTTCCTCCTGTTGGGTCATCGTCGCTTCCGATACGTCACCATCCTCGCAGCGTACGTCACTTCCGCGGTAAGACGCAGTTCTCCTGCTCCCCATCCTTGTAGCTTCCCGGCCGGGGGCGGCAATCCTACCGGCCTGCAAGCTCCGGTCATGGCCGGGGCTTCCTCCCTCCTCTGCCCCCGGTCTGCCTCCTCGTGGGCAGCATGGGCACTATATATCCGCCTGGGGTTTCTCAAGGCAGCCGCAGCGCTCCAGTTCAGGCTGGCAGCCTAGCTAGGCATGGCGTGCGGCGCTGCCGGTAAGCGCAGCAGAACCCAGTGTCCTTTGCTCTCCTACTGCTGGGAAGCATCCCGGCGTGCGTGGCAGAGAGGTTGTCGGTGGTGGGCTAGCCTGATTCGCGGCTCTGCACCTTCCTCGGCCGGACTACTGCTGTACTACCGGCCTGCTGGCACCTGTCGCGGCCCGGCTTCTCCCCCTCAGAGCCCGGTCTGCCTCCCCACGGCAGCACGGGCCCCACACAGCTGACCGGGAGCCCCGCTGCTGCGGCTTCGACGGCGCGCTCCAGGTGAGACAGTCCACTACCGCGGGGCATGGCTCGCGGCGCTGCCTGCCAAGGGCTGCAGAACCCAGTGGTATGAAAGCCCCCCCCCCCCATCGCCCGCCTGTCCCTACCTTCGGAAGCTCCTCGCAGGCTGTTGGTGGATTCCCTGGTTCCATGGAGTGCTCACCCGGGGGCTGCCAGACCGGAGCAGGTAGGGCAGCGCCTGTTCTGCTGGCATGCGCCCGCCACTGCTAGCTCCAGAACTGGCGTGAGGGGCCCTCACCACGCTCGTGTCCAGGTAGCGCCCGCCGTGCAGCCCCATGCCGTCCTCGTGGCAGGGCCCGCTGCCTCCCGCTTCCCCCAGACAAAAAAAAAAAAAGCAGGCCCTGCTTCCAGGACCGTCGCCACCATAGGGGGGAGGGGGACATTTCCTTATTTCCCTCCCTAGCCCAAATGAGCTGTGTGGCCACGCCATCCACATGTAGCAGAGCTGAGCATATCAGAGACATGCATCACACACCTTCCAGTGCAGTTCTGCGGGACCTCAGTCAAGCTCTCTGCACAATCCGGGGCTACTGGGCCAGCTCCACCACAGGTAACAACCTCAGCCCCGTCCCATCGGTCGTCCTTTGTCTTGCTTCAGCTCTGTTCATGTTCTAATAATAGGGTGTGTGCACAGGGGTTTTAGGTCAACGCCGGACTGTGGAAGGATTAAAAACTAATCTGGTGTAAAGTTTTTCTTTTCAGTGGTCTGAATCGCTCAAGTCGTCTTTTGCCGGTCCCGGAACGACTTGGGTCCCCAAATCGCTCAGGTAATGTATTCATTCATGTGCAGTTGCAGGTCATGTATCATATTTGCATTATTGCCGAATCAATCAGGTCACGTTACACACACGCGTATTTGCCCGTATCGCTTAATTCATGTGCCAGACTTTTGGTGCCCTAATCACTTAGGTTCGTATTATACATATGCTGTGGCCTGATTCGCTCAGGTCGGGTGTCCCACATATATAGTTGCCTGCATCACTTGGGTCATGTATCATACATGTGTTGTGGCCTGAATTGCCCAGGTCATGTATCATACATGTGTCTTTGCCTGAATCGCTTGGGGCACGTATTATTCTCTTCAGATGCCTGAATCGCCCAGGTCACGTACCATACATACTATGCGGCCTGAATCGCCCAAGTCATGTATCATATGTCTTTAGTTGCCTAAATCGCCCATGTCATGTTTCATATATGTTTGCTGCCTGAATCGCTCGGGTCACAATTGCTGCACTGCTCAGGTCACGTACTACTTATGTGCGTTCGCCTGAACTGCCCGGGTCACGTCTCCTACACGCATAGTTGTCTGAACCGCTCAGGTCATATATCATACCCGTGTCATCGCCCGAATCGCTCGGGGCACGTATCTTTCGGTATAGATGCCTGAATCGCTCAGGTCACGTACCATACACATTCTGCGGCCTGAATTGCTCAGGTCATGCATCATACATACATAATTGCCTTACCACCAGGTCACGTATCATTCATGGGCATTCGCCTGAATTACCCGGGTCATGTTTCATTTATATAATTACCCGAACCGCTCAGGTCTTGCACCATACATGATTAGGTGCTTGAATCACTCGGGTCATGTTTTCTGCATAGTTGCCTGAATCACTCAGGCCCGTACCACACACATACAGCTGCCTGAATCACTCAGGTCACGTATCATGCGTGTGCGGCCACCTGGGTTGCCCAGGTCACCCATCATTCACATATGGTTACCTGAATCCCTCGGGTCGTTCATAATGCATGTATACTCGCCTGAACCACTCGGGTCTAATTTAATTACGCATAGTTCCTGAATCGCTCACGTTATATATCACACCTATTCAGTTGCCTGAATCGCTCAGGTCACATACCAACCGGTATCGCTGCCTGAATCGTTCAGGCGATGGTTCTTGCTGTGCAGATGCCTGAATCGCTCAGGCCGTGTATCTTGTAAATTTCATGGCCTGAATCGCTCAGGTCACGTATCATACATGCATTGCCTGAATCGCTCAGGTCGCAGACCATCCATGCATAGTTGCCTGAATCGCTCGGGTCATGTACCATACATGTATGGCTGCCTGAATCACTCGGGTCGCTTTTCATTCTGCACCATTGCCTGAATCGCTCAGGCCACCTATCATTCATATACTGTTGCCTGAATCGCTCAGGTCGTGTGTCATCCATGTATAGCTGCCCGAACCGCTCGGGTCACGTTTCATTCTGCGTAAGTTGCCTGAATCGCTCAGGTGATGGTTCTTCCCGTATAGATGCCTGAATCGCTCAGGTCGTGTATCTTACATATTTCATGGTCTGAATCGCTCAGGTCACGTATCATACATGCATTGCCTGAATCGCTCAAGTCACAGACCATCCATGCATAGTTGCCTGAATCGCTCGGGTCATGTACCATACATGTGTGTTGCCTGGGCGGACCGGTCATGTAGCATACATGTATGGCTGCCTGAATCACTCGGGTCGCTTTCATTCTGCACCATTGCCTGAATCGCTCAGGCCACCTATCATTCATATACTGTTGCCTGAATCGCTCAGGTCGTGTATCATGCATGCATATTTGCCCGAACTGCTCGGGTCACGTTTCATTCTGCATAAGCTGCCTGAATCGCTCAGGTCATGTATCATACATATTCAGTCGTCTATAATAATTCGCGGTTAGTTGCCCGAATTACTCAGGCCACATTTCTTTCACTCCTAGTTGCCTAGATCAGGCCCTGTTTCACATAGTTTAACGTTGCTTCCCGAATCGCTCGGCTTATTTTTTCACCCCACTAATAAACCATCCGTCCTTCAGCCCATCTGGGGTCATTCCCAAACCTCTCAGTTTTCTGTTGTCGTCACGCGGTCAATACCGGTCCTGGGGCACTCCTCTTCAGGCGACCGGGTACTCGTTAGCAACTTCAATTCTCACACGATCCGGTTTTCTCACTCGGTGCAGTCTCGCAATTTAGGCACAATTGAATCCCCTATGCTTCGGCTGTTTATCTCTTTTCATTTCCAGTTTAGGTTCAATGTTAGCGAGAGTGGTCATCCTGGTTCGGGTCCACAGTATGTTCGAATTCCGTCCAGGTGGTTGCACGGTCTTCTGCGGTATCCTCCAGGTCCGGCTCGCAGCTTCATGTGGTGTAAGTTGGGTCCTGAATCACTCAGGTCATGCATCGTTCACGTATTATTGACTGTACCTGTCAGGTCATTCTTCATGCGGCAAAACGTAGGTTCTGAACCACTCAGTTCATGTTTCATCCACGTATGATCCACTGGATCGCCCTGGTCAGGTATCATCCATGCATGATCGCCTGAATCGCTCAGGTTATTCTACATGCGGCGTCACGCTGGTTCCTGATTCGCTTAGGTCACCCATCAGTCCTGTACAATTGCCCGTTCCACTCGGGTCATCCTCGCGCAGGGTGACGCTTGTTCCTGAAACACCCTGGCCGTGTCTCATTCTGGATTATTCAGGCCATCTTGGTCACCAATTTTGTCTCATGTCCCGCATCAATCAGGACACGTGCCTGCCAGCCCATTCGGCATCATTCCAATCCCAGACTATCCTGTATCCTCACCCGGTTATCACTGGCCTTCGCGTTCAGGCACGTCTTCGGGCAGCTTCCGTTTCGCACGACCCCAATCACCTTACCTCACTTTTCCTGGTACGCTCATTCAAGCATCTATTTGTCCGCTTGATTCTTCAGGCTCCATCCTGTTCTTGTTTCTTCTTGCTTTCAGGTCTCGGTACATTTTTCTGGCTGCCAGTTGTATTACACGGTAGGCCAAATGCATAGGTTCCTACAGATCATTTCCTTCCTTCATTCCTGTTCATACCAAGTTTCCAGGTAGGTTGAGAATCAGTTGTGACATACAGTCACTCCACTGTTGGGTATCCTGCCTTCTATGGTAAGTATCATTTCCAGGTCCCGGGTCAGTCGGTTCGGGTAGGACTCAAGAATTACTACTTCCGCACGCTTCCAGTCTTGCACCTCCCACCTCGTACATAGACCAGCGCGGGGCGTAGGCAGCCCATGTCGAGCGATCCGTGTCAGGAGCTGTCCCTGGCCCTAGATGGTGCTCCTTTTGGGCGCCCAACTAGCATTTTCAGCAACACTGACATGCATTCAGGATCTGATGGGTTTCTCAGGCCAGGGAATTCTCTGCATCACGCGTTTATGCTCTACCCTTCGCAAGTGGCACCTTGTCCGGCGCGGCCTTCACCTTCCCCACTCCTTCCGCCTTCTAAGCCGTGAGGAAGGTTCTCGCGGGGGTCAAGTCCTCCCGTCATATTCAGTAGGTGCCTAGTAAGGCGCTCAGGGTTCTCTCCAAGGGCTTCAGTATATGGTTCAGACGACCGCGGCTGCCACCACGGGATAGGCCTTCACTTCCCTTCAGTCCATTTCGCATAACCACCCATCAGCAGCAGGGTCAGGGCACAATCCTGTCTCCACCACCAGTCATTCCTTTCACTTAGGAGCGGCCTCTCCAGCCTCCTGGTTCCATGTGCCAGTACGTGCCATTCGCGGGCTGCGATGAAGGAAGACGTCAGGTTGATTCAGGTACATCCGCATTCCCCAGGTCTAGGCTCCAAGGTGTTCCAACCCATAGCTCCATGAATTACTGTGATTTGCAACATTAAGACCCTCGCACCTAACAGGTCGTGAAGTCCATTTTGCCCACTTATCCAGGCCTTACCCCGCTCCTGGCTCCAGGCACACCCCAGCCAGATAGGTCATGGGGGAGGCTAGGCTGGCCTTCTCACTCTCCCCTTCGTCTCTTATCTCAGACCATACCACAAGTATAAAGGCTGGTTACAGCCTGTATTTGTGGGAGGGGCTGCTGCTATATAACCCCGGGCAATCACTCCTTGGGGAGGGCAGCCTTCATGCGCCCCCCTTTTTTATTTCTCCAACTCCATTGGGTGGCCCACTTATCCAGGCCTTACCCCGCTCCTGGCTCCAGGCACACCCCAGCCAGATAGGTCATGGGGGAGGCTAGGCTGGCCTTCTCACTCTCCTCTTCGTCTCTTATCTCAGACCATACCACAAGTATAATGAACTTTGTTCTGTTGGTTCCAGAAAAGTGAGAATCCTTGGTTTATATTTTTATTTTATATTTTCCATTTGCCGCATACCTTTATTATTCAGACTCTATACACACCCAATACTGCTCAGTCTCCTTTGTGCCTCCTCAGTTATGTCCCCTAAGTAAGAGTGCCCTCACAGTAAGAATAACCCATTAGTACTCTCCTGACAATAGCGCTCCCCATTAGTGCCCCTCACAGTAGTGTTGCCCCCATAGTGCCCTTCAAATTAATGCTGCCCTCTTATAATAGTGCCGCCCATGTAGATTTCACAAAATAAGTAATACTAGCCTAGCCATTTTCGCTTGATAAACAGAGCACATCATCCCCGGCCTGTGCTCTGAGCTAATCGAGCATGATGAAGTCACTGCATCACTGGGGTCAGAGAGCAGAGGCCGGGGAATGGTCTACCTGCTTCACTGTTGTATTCAACAGGGTTGTTGCTAGAACCTCACAAGATTCAGAACAAGCTCCAATGCATATGTGTTAGATTTTCAATTGAATGCCCCATTCCTAGAGCTAAAGGCATGTTTGGGCAGACATTCACCACTATCACACATACAGGAGAATAGAGCACCACATACCTCTTACATCCAGTGATGTCTCCTCTAATGCAGACATTCTCTTTCCTCATCTTCTACATTCGGCCCACACAACACATGATTTATTTTAGCCGCGTCTTCTCTCTGCAGAGTTTTTTTCACAGAGACAAGGTAGGTTCCTCAGTATTCTATTACCCTTCCCGTCCTGGTGTCCCAACAGCATTTTCCTTCTGCTGCTATCAATACTGATCCCTCTGCTCCCCTATGCCCCCAAATACTATATTGAAGTAACTGCTCCCTAAAGTCACACCAATAATAATAGTTTCCTAAAAGAGTGCCCTCATTACTAAGTAGTGGCCCCTACAGTGATAATGCTCTCCAAGAGTGCACCTATTAGTAGTAGTGCCCTCCATATCGTGCTCAATAATAGTAATTCCCCCACAGAACACTGAGTAGTAATAGGGCCCCTAAGTAGTAAAGAAAAAGGCCCTCTGTATGACCCTTTGTAGAGCCCCAGTAGTTATAATGCCCCTTATAGTGCTCCAAGTATATATAATAATCCCTGTAATACACTCAGTAGTTACAATGCTCCCTTTGGTGCCCCCAGTAGATATAATGTTCCCTATGGTGCCCCCAGTAGATATAATGTTCCCTATAGTGCCCCAGTAGATTTAGTGCTCCCAATAGTGCCCCCAGTAGATATAATGTTCCCTATAGTGCCCCAGTAGATTTAGTGCTCCCAATAGTGCCCTCAGTATATATAATGTAGTATTCACAAAATAAGTGCACTATATTGCACACCACTACTCATGATCATATACTGAGGACAGTGTGCTGTTCTCTTATACACAGAGTAAGAACGAATGTTGACACAGATACACACATAGGTAAACACCATACCTCCCAAACATCCCAGATTTCTGTGGCTATCCAGTAGTTGCCTGTCATGGTGAAGCAGGGAGCTGTTTGCTCGCCTCTTCACCATCCAGCTCAGCTGCCACTGCTCCCCAACAGCTGGAAGGATGCGGCAGACATACCACTATCGCACTATGCTGGGCTGTATAGGAGAGGGAGTGCAGGCCTGGGAATTGGTCTTTGCTCCACCTAGACAGCCTAGCAGTGCAGTATGTGACAGTATCTTGGCTGCTGCTGGGGAGCTATAATGATCATCTGAGAAATTAGATGACTACTCTTTCTGTGCAAAAGGCACATGTCTGGGCATAACTACTGTGAAGGGGGCACATATCTGGGCCAAACTACAGTGAAGGGGCATATCTGGGTATAACTACTATAAAGCAAACATATATCTAGGCATAACTACTGTGAAGGGGGCACATCAGTGCATAACTACTGTAAGGGGGAACATTGGGGCATAACTACTATGAAGGGAGCACATCTGGGCATAACTACTGTGAGGGGATACATATGGGTATAACTACTGTGAAGAGGGCACATGTAGGCCTAACTACTGTGAGGGGGTACAGTGTGGGCATTGGTCCTGTGAGGGGCACAGTGTGGGCAATGGTCCTATGAGGGGCACAGTTTTGGCATTGTTACTGTAAAGGTCACAATGTGGGCCTAACTAATAGGAAGGAGGTACATGTGGGCATAGTGCAGTGGCCGGGTTTTGGGTGGCGCCAGTGCTATGCTGGGTCCCCCGGACACTGTTGAGGTGTCACCACGTGCTTCTGCTCTCTGGAAGGGATGGTAAGGCATGGTGCACTCCAATGGGAAATAAGTCCAGAGAGTCAGGGTCTGCAGTAAACCAATGTACTTCTTTACTGGAGGAATTCAGGTGCAAAACAATACAGGCGAGGCGAAGGGCTGTCTTCTCCAGTATCCTCCCTGGCAGAAGAAGGGTTTGATGATGCTCAGGAAAGTCCTGAGCTAGCTGTCCCTCTCTCTCTCTCTCTCTCTCTCTCAGAAGGCTGGTACCCTGACCAAAGTCTAGTGATCCAGGGTCTGTGACAGAGTATCCCCATCTCAGCGTCTTCTTCTGGTCATTCAATAGTCTGGTAGAAGCCCCTCTTCTGAGCACTGTTCCCTAACTGCAGACCCCTAGGGGCTTTGACTGCTCTCTTTATATACAGTTTCTGGCTGAGTTAAAACTGTCTAGTTCAGTGATGGCCAAAGTGCGTCTCTCCAGCTGTTGCAGAACTACAACTCCCAGGATGCAAAGACTGTTTACAGCTATCAAGCTACTGCAGGGCATGGTGGGAGTTGTAGTTTTGCAACAGCTGGAGAGCCGCACTTTTCCCATAACTGGTCTAGTGGATGGGGAGGACTGGAAAAACTCAGCATAAACAGTTACAATGTTACAGCTCCTGTCTGCCATAGATTTACATTAGAGCTGATCTGAGGTCTGATCTGAGGTCTGCAGGATTCTGAGGGAGTTTGGATATCAGGTCTGCAGAGATCAGGGAGGGGGTCTAATCTGAGGTCTGCAGGGATGTGAGTGAAAAGGGTCTGATCTGAGGTCTTCAGGGATCTGAGGAGGCTCTGATCTGAGGTCTGCAGGGATCTGTGGGAGGGTTGGCACATTTTGGAGTCTGATATGAGTGGGAGGGCACATGAATATTGGGGTCTGATCTGAGTGGGAGAAGCACATGAATTTTGGGATTTGAGGGAAGGGTTTCAGGGAGCCAAAGTCTGCAAGGATCGGATTTAGGGAGTAACATAAATTTGAGGGTTGGTGGAGTGGCGATTATAGGGAGCCACATTATTTTGGGATCTGATCTTAAGTCTGCATTTAAGGGAATGTTGTTATTTGGAGGTCACATAAATTTGGAGTTTGATCCTGTGATCTGTATGAATTTGTGGTCTATATAACTTTGGGGATTATCTGCGGTTTGCATGAATGCTGGGCTAATCTGGGGTCTGTATTAATTTTAGGGTCTGTCAGAGGGTAGCATACAGTTGCAAGAAAAAGTATGTGAACCCTTTGGAATGATATGGATTTCTGCACAAATTGATCATAAATTGTGATCTGATCTTCATCTAAGTTCCAATAATAGACAATCACAGTCTGCTTAAACTAATAACACACAAAGAATTAAACGTTACCATGTTTTTATTAAACACACCGTGTAAACATTCACAGTGTAGGTGGAAAAAGTATGTGAACCCTTGGATTTCATAACTGGTTGAACCTCCTTTGGCAGCAATAACTTCAACCAAACGTTTCTTGTAGCTGCAGATCAGACGTGCACAACGGTCAGGAGTGATTTTTGACCATTCCTTTTTACAGAACTGTTTCAGTTCAGCAATATTCTTGGGATGTCCGGTGTGAATCACTTTCTTGAGGTCATGCCACAGCATCTCAGTCGGGTTGAGGTCAGGACTCTGACTGGGCCACTCCAGAAGGCGTATTTTCTTCTGTTTAAGCCATTCTGTTGTTGATTTATTTCTATGCTTTGGGTCATTGTCCTGTTGCATCACCCATCTTCTGTTCAGCTTCAGCTGGTGGACAGATGGCCCTAAGTTTTCCTGCAAAATGTCTTGATAAACTTGAGAATTCATTTTTCCTTCGATGATAGCAATCCTTCCAGGCCCTGACACAGCAAAGCAGCCCCAAACCATGATGCCTCCACCACCATACTTCACAGTTTTGATGAGGTTTTGATGTTGGTGTGCTGTGCCTCTTTCTCCACACATAGTGTTGTGTGTTTCTTCCAAACAACTCAACTTTAGTTTCATCTGTCCACAGAATATTGTGCCAGTACTGCTGTGGAACATCCAGGTGCTCTTGTGCAAACTGTAAATGTGCAGCAATGTAAGTCTTTAGCTGACACTCTGACACTCTAGGGTTCTTCTTCTCATTGAGAAGTCTGCACTGTGCTCTTGGAGTCATCTTTACAGGACGGCCACTCCTAGGGAGAGTAGCAGCAGTGCTGAACTTTCTCCATTTATAGACAATTTGTCTTACCATGGACTGATGAACAGCAAGGCTTTTGGAGATTGTTTTATAGCCCTTTCCAGCTTTATGCAAGTCAACAATTCTTAATCGTAGGTCTTCTTAGAGCTCTTTTGTGCGAGGCATCATTCACATCAGGCAATGCTTCTTGGGAAAAGCAAACCCAGGACTGGTGTGTGTTTTTTATAGGGCAGGGCAGCTGTAACCAACATCTACAATCTCATCTCATTGATTGGACTCCAGTTGGCTGATACCTCACTCCAATTAGCTCTTGGAGATGTCATTAGTCTAGGGGTTCACATACTTTTTCCACCTACACTGTGAATGTTTACATGGTGTGTTCAATAAAAACATGGTAACATTTAATTCTTTGTGTGTTATTAGTTTAAGTAGACTGTGATTGTCTATTGCTGTGACTTAGATGAAGATCAGATCACATTTTATGACCAATTTGTGTAGAAATCCATATCATTCCAAAGGGTTCACATTCTTTTTCTTGCAACTGTACATATTTACATGGTTTGTAAGGCTGAAAAATCACATCTGTCAATCTAGTTCAGCCTGTTATCCTTCAAGTTGAGCGAAAAAACCCTTCGATGTAGAAACCAATTTTTCTCTGTATTAATTTTGGGGACTGGTTTGGGGTTTGATGCCGAAAGTTTGCTTTGGGTCCCATCATTTTCTAGTTCTGTAGCTCTGTCCTTGGGCTATTTTATATTGGCAGTACCATAATTGGGGGCATTGGGCAGCACTGTCGGTACAGTAATGTATCATCCTTATATACCTGCTCAATTTTCATGCCTTAACCCTTAATGTGGCACATCTTGCTTTTATCTCAGCAATGCTATTCCGTACAATGGCCAAACTAAACGGTTTAGAAAGGAAGTCAGTAGATATTGGGCTATTTTAAAAGAGGATAAGGTAATTGGAGATTCTATTCCACAAGAGAATGTGAGACGATAGGGAATTTAAAGGTGGAAAATAAAGACTTTTTACACATGTAAAAGATATTTGGTGTGTAAAAAATCATCCCCCAAAAATAAAAAACAAGTTCAGATAGAGAATAGAGATGGTTCTTACAAATATGAAATGAGGGAACATATAACATGTAAAAGAAAAACATGAAGGAAAGTTTGAAGGGTCAATATTTTATTGGTTGGAAATAGCTAAGGTAGATGAAGGGGGGTGATTATAATAGAAGCATGTCAAGAACAGCAGACATATAAGGGTGGTATCTATAAGCGCCAGATTGATTCACTGATGAAGGACAACGCATTGTCCGAAACGCGTTGGTGGTTTGGCACTTGTAACGATCCGTAGCTCGTATAGTGATGTCAACAGGCCGCTCCACGTGAGCGCGAGCTTTCAATTCATTAGTACGGAGCAATGCCACCAGCGGGGCGTGCTCCAGTAGAAAGATAGCAGACCCGCTACACCCTGAAGTCAAGCCTGCCTAGAGGAAAAGCAGCACACAGTCATACACCCCTAAGTGAAAATGGCCAAATTGTGCCCAATTAGCCATTTTCCCTTCCCATTGTAATGTTACTCATTAGTGTTACAAGGTCTTAGGTGTGAATGGGGAGCAGGTGTGGTAAATTTGGCGTTATGGCTCTCACACTCTCTTATACTGTTCACTGGAAGTTCAACATGGCTCCTCATGGCAAAGAACTCTCTGAGGATCTGGAAAAAAGAATTGTTGCTCTACATGAAGAGGGCCGAGGCTATAAGAAGATTGTCACCACCCTGAAACTGAGCTGCAGCACGGTGGCCAAGATCATACTTAAATGGGTCCGTGATCCGTCAGCACCGCAAAAAAATAAAACAAGGTCTATTTTTTTGTGTTGCGGAGGCATGGAGAGAAACCCTGTAGAAACACTCTGTAGTGCTTCCATGGGGTTCCGTGCCTCCGTTCCACAACAACCTTCCGGATTGCGGACGCATTCAAGTAAATGGGTCCGCATCCGTGATACAGGGTGCACATGGCCGGTATTCACATATTGCGGACTTCTGTTTGCGGGCCACAATACGGGAACGACCACACAAAGGTCGTGTGAATGAGCCCTAGCAAGACAGGTTCCACTCAGAACAGGCCTCATCATGGTCGATCAAAGAAGTTAAGAGCACGTCCTCAGCATCATATCCAGAGGTTGTATGAGTGCTGCCAGCATTGCTGCAGAGGTTACAGGGGTGGGGGCCAGCCTGTCAATGCTCAGACCATACGCCGCACACTGCATCACATTGGTCTGCATGGCTGTTGTTCCAGAAGGAAGTCTCTTCTAAAGATGATGCACAAGAAAGCCTGCAAACAGTTTGCTGAAGACAAGCAGACTAAAGACATGGATAACTGGAACCATGTCCTGTGTTCTGATAAGATCAAGATAAACTTATTTGGTTCAGATGGTGTCAAGCGTGTGTGGCGGCAACCAGATGAGGAGGACAAAGACAAGTGTGTCCTGCCTACAATCAAGCATGGTGGTGGGAGCGTCATGGTTTGGGGTTGCAGGAGTGCTGCCGGCTGTGGGGAGCTACAGTTCATTGAGGCAACCTTGAATGCCAACATGTACTGTGACATACTGAAGCAGAGCATGATCCCGTCCCTTCAGAAACTGGGCTGCAGGGCAATATTCTAAAATGATAACGACCCCAAACACATCTCCATGACCACCACTGCCTTACTAAAGAAGCTGAGAGTAAAGGCGCTGGGCTCGTCAAGCATGTCTCCAGACCTAAACCCAATTGAGCATCTGTGTGGCATCCTCAAAGGGAAGGTGGAAGAGCGCAAGGTCTCTAACATCCACCAGCTCCGTGATGTCGTCATGGAGGATGGAAGAGGATTCCAGGGGCCACCTGTGAAGCTCTAGTGAACTCCATGCCCAAGATAGTTAAGGCAGTGCTGGAAAATAATGGTGGCCACACAAAATATTGACACTTTAGGCACAATTTTGCCATTCTCACTTAGGTGTGTACTCACTTTTGTTTATAGCGGTTTAGACATTAGTGGCTGTGTGTTGAGTTATTTTGACGGCACACCAAATGTACACTGTTATACGAGCTGTACACTGACCGCTTTACATTGTATCAAAGTGTCAGATCTTCAGGGTTGTCCCATGAAAAGATGTAATAGCAATATTTTAAAAAAAGGTAGGGGTTTACTGACTTTTGTGAAATACTCTACATGCTTAGGAGACACGCGCTGACTGTCATAGACTGACAGAAAGTCAATGTGCTGCTTCACGGTGTTTCAGTATGGTACCACATTACATATTATAAAGTCTGAACTTGAACATTTTTAAGGGTGAATACTTGCATAATATCTCAGATTCATAAGAAGCTATGTTATAAATTCAAGTAAATGGTTCCGCATCTGTAATAGAGGGTGCACATGCCCCCCCCCACCCCCCACTGCAGCATGTTACAACTCTTTACCATAGGTTCAATTGTGACAGACCATACAATTGTTATGGAGCATGAATAGCATAAAGTTCTTCTTTTCCTGATAAGTCATTATCATGCAGTTGTTGCAATGAAGAGCACAATGTAAAGAGATTGTTTCAGTTTCCATTACAGTAAATGGTAACTGTATACATTCCTATTTACTGAGCTCCCCCTAGTGGTGGCTACAGGCAGCTAGCTTTGTAATAGAAGGGGAGCACATTTATCAATGTATTTATGGCAGTTGTCTGGTGTAAACACACTGAGAAATATATTGGTCAGAATGAGCTCCATTTTTTTAAAAATTGCTTTGGTTGAATAATAAAAAATATAAATTGTCAGAAATCTCGGGTGTTACGCTTTGCTTTGCATTGCCTGGGAGTGATTGTCTCACATGTACTTGAAAACTGTGTGTGGCCAGGGGTTAAGTTTTGCTATGGGGCCCTATGAGGTTTGTGTACTCCCCTGACTGAGGCCTAAGGATAAGGCTTATGTGTGAAGACATAATGACAAGTTTTATTGTGCAGATCTAAAACTGACCATGAAACATCTGCATGTAGCAGTAGGATGGGCCACATGAATGAAATGCTCTCATGGGCCCTAAGCACTACAGTCTGACACTGCTGCTGGGGGTGAGCACTAATCGGGGTCTGCTGCAAAAGAAGTCAGCAGCCTGTGACCCAAAAAGATGGAGAGAGGGAGGAGAGGGAGTCTGCATCCCTGCACATGTGCCTCTGAAGATGACCTGCATATAAGACGGCTGCAGAAGATGCAATAACCTGCAGAATAGACAGCTGCAGAGAATAAGTAAAAAGCTGATAATGATTATAGGGAAGAGGGAGTCTTCTTCTCCACCAAAGTCCAGATTAGAGATATATGTATAACAGGAGGGGAAGCTGGGGTATGGCATTAATGCTGCCAGGCTTGAAGAGACACCATATACCTTGGTCCATGTGTAAGCCCTTGCCAACACTGGAATAGCAGGGACATAGATGCTCTGGGAATGTGTGACTAACTACAAAAGCAGAAAGACCGAAAGCTCAGGCACTTGAGGCCTGGCCATCACGCCTCAGTCATAGAACTCCCTTTGGACTAGTAATTGTATAAATATGAATTTTAAAAAGTTGCAAGGACTTTACCTCTAAGAAAGCAACTGGCAAGCGATGAGCCCTTTAATAGACGGCATCCACCAAGAGTATTATGTCCTTATATTGAGTGAAATGTTACTGTAACCTTATGAACTGCGTGGCTATTGTGGTAAGGTGCAGGGTGCCGTCCTAGATGGCAGGTACGTGTCACCGAGGTTGCTGGCCTCGGTGAGGTGAGAGCCGGGTTTTTGTCTGCAGCAGCTAGTGCTGTTTGACTTTGTTAAATAGCATGGCTGCAAAGCCGATCCGGGCCGGCTCTTACTGGGAGCAGCTAAAGAGTAGGGTGGGTGGCTGCTCCCCACGGTCCAGTCCGAGTTTTGGGCTGGGTTTATAAACTCGGCCAGCACCACCAGCTGGGAGTGTGATTATCCTGGAGCTGCTAACAGGGCTGGGAGTTCTCTGTCCTGGAGGAAGAGCTCAGTAAGGAGGTGTTGTGTTCCTGGCTACCTGAAGCTGGATTCTCCTGCGGCTGGGCCGACAGCGTGGTGCGAACCTGCACCTACACCTCCCAGGTGACTGAACCTGTGTTGGACTGTTTTTTGTTTGGCTACGTTATTTCCGTTGTGTGTGAACTGTCACCAAGAGACTGTTTTTCATTTTGTGTGCAAGTGTGAATAAAACACTGTTTGTTGCACAATCTGGACTCCTGGTTTTGCCTCTAAACTGCACCCGCACCGCTGTCTACCAGAGCGACTCCCCACATTTGGTGTCGGATGCGGGCATGCGCAGTGAGGCTGGCGTGAACGCCCGAAGTTTTGTTTTTCTAAAGTGTATGGAATATATTAAGCCAGCAAAGCTGCAAGCAGGAGTTTCTGACAACATGGAGGCTGCTGTGAAGGCTCTCATAGAGGCTAACGTGCAGCAGCGGAGACCAACCAACTATTGCTACAACATGTGATGGCGTTACAGGCGGCAGGAGCGTCCCACCACGTCCATGATGCCCGGAAGCGGTCCGTGCGGCGATCCCAAAAATGACCCCCGCAGACGGCGTTGAGGCGTGCCTGGCGGTTTTGAGAAGGTCGCCGTGAGGAAAAGTTACCCGTGACCAGTGGGCTGAGGTGAGTCGCTCCGTTCCTGGCTTCCGGACCCCAGCAGGTGTTTTTGACTTGTCGGACGACCAAGCGGCAGATTATGACACTGTGAAAGGAGAGGTCCTAGCCAGACTGGGCGTGAACGTGCTGGTCCGCGCCCAAAGAGTCCACCAGTGGGACTTTAAAGCGACTGAACCCGCTAGGCCGCAGTTCTACGATCTGCTGCACAGGCTGCAAAAGTGGCTGCAGCCCGACCTACTAAGTCCCACTGCCATGCTGGATCGACTGTTGGCGGACATCTTTTGGAGGGCCCTGCCTTATCCCCTCCAGCACTGGATCGGCCAGGTATCGCCCACCAATGCCCTGGAGATGAGTCGACCTGGTGGGCGCTACGAGGCCACCAGAAACCTGCAGGGGACTCTTGCGGGGAAGGGGTCAGTCAAACCCGGAGGCCTCTGCCCCAGTTCCGACGTCCGGCGACAGAGCGGCCTGCCCGGAATATACCCCCTGCGAGTCCGCCTCCCGTGGTATGCTGGAGGTGTCAGGAGCCAGGCCACATCAGGGCCGACTGTCCGCATCGGGATGAGCCGATGGATATGAACTACGAGGGTCGTCACTCCCTGTATGCACGGAAGCTGTGCGCAACTGGCACCCGTGAGGTGCAGGACCATAACCACCTGTGTCAGGTAGAGGTGGGAGACTCTCTGGCGGTGGCTCTGCTGGACTCCGGGAGTTTAGTCTCCCTGGTAAGGGCTGCACTTGTACGTCCTGCGGAGTATACTGGCCGTAAAGTCGGGGTCCTGTGCATCCACGGAGACCTGAAAGACTACCCCACTGCACTAGTGACTTTGTCCACCGCGGCTGGTAGGTGGACCCACGAGGTGGCTGTCGCTACTAAACTCCCACACGAACTGATACTTGGGAGGGACTTCCCGGTTTTCCGGCGCTGTGGCCGGTAATAAAGGTATCTGAGGGACCCGAGACAGGGGTGACCCTAGTGGAGTGGCCTGATACCACTGGAAGGCCAGAACCCTGGGAGCCCGAGTCTGACGGGCCAGCGGTAGGGGTGACCACTGCTCCAGCGGTAGAGGGAGACAACCCCACTGAGTGTAATGGTGGGAGACACGGAGGACTTGCCACCGGGACCTGAGTTGGCAGACCTCAATGTCTCCGGGGAAAATTTTGGGACCGCACAACACCGGGACCAAACCCTAACCAGGGCCTGGGAGAATGTGCTGGAAATTGATGGTAAACCCCAGAAACCAGGGGCTGAATTAATGTTCCCACGATTTATTGTTCTGCAGGATATGTTGTATCGGGTGAACCAAATCCGAGCGAACCTATTGAACAGTTGGTGGTGCCCACAGCGTATCGCAAGCTTGTCATGGAGCTTGCCCACCAACATGTTCTTGGGGACACCTGGGGTGGCAGAAAACCCAGGACCGCATACTGCAGCGATTTTATTGGCCCAGTGTGTTCAAGGAGGTAGAGAATTATTGTAAGTCCTGTCCGACCTGTCAGATAACTAGCCCCCAGCCACATTTCCGTAGTCCTCTGGTACCTCTGCCAATTATTGAAGTACCGTTTGAGCGAATCGCGATGGATTTAGTGGGCCTGTACCAAAGTCTGCCAGGGGCCACCAACACATTCTGGTAGTTCTCGACTATGCCACTCGGTATCCGGAGGCGGTGCCTCTGCGACATACCTCAGCTAAGCTCATTGCCAAAGAGTTAATGGAGATGTTTTCCCGTGTGGGCCTGCCAAAAGAGGTTCTGACAGACCAAGGGACCCCTTTTATGTCTAAAGTAATGAGGGAACTGTGTAAATTGTTGCGTATAAAGCAGTTACGGACGTCCGTTTACCATCCGCAAACAGACGGTCTTGTGGAGAGGTTTAACCAAACTCTAAAAAATATGTTAAAGAGGGTGGTGTCTAGAGATGGGAAGGACTGGGATCTGCTTCTGCCCTATCTCATGTTCGCAGTGCGAGAGGTACCCCAGGCCTCTACGGGGTTCTCGCCCTTCGAACTGCTTTATAGCAGACACCCTCGGGGCCTGTTGGATATCGCCAAGGAAGCATGGGAACAGCAGCCTGTCCCCCACAAAAGTGTCATTGAGTATGTCGCCCAGATGCAGGAACGGATGGAAAGGGTGTTGCCCTTGGTCCGGGAGCATATGGAGGCAGCGCAACAAGCCCAGAGTAGGGTGTACAATCGTCAGGCTCGAGTGCGGGACTTCAATCCGGGAGATCGGGTTTTGGTTCTGGTACCCACCCTTGACAGCAAATTCCTAGCTAGGTGGCAGGGCCCCTATGAGGTGATCGAGAAGGTAGGGAAGTAAATTACAAAGTACACCAGCCAGGGCGGCGCAAGCCGAGGCAGGTGTACCACGTGAATTTACTTAAGCCGTGGAAAGATAGGGACACGGCCGGCGACCACAGCCCCGGCCAGGGCTTCTAGAGTGAAAGGGTCCAGCCCCACAGTTCGAGGCCTGTGAAGCCGTAACCACGGTAAAAATTGCAGACAGCCTATCTTCCAAACAAGTTCAGGAAGTCAGGGAGTTCCTCAGTCGGAACACGGATGTGTTCTCGGACCTCCTGGCCGCACGTCTCTCATCCGACATGACATCGTCACTGAGCCTCAGGCCAAGGTCCGGTTAAAACCATACCGGGTACCCGAGGCTCGGCGGCGGGCCATCGCGGAGGAAGTGCAATTAATGTTGAAGCTTCGATGTCATTGAGGAGTCGAAAAGTGAGTGGGCCAGTCCCATAGTCCTAATACCCAAGCCGGATGGGGCGTTGCGGTTCTGCAACGACTTTCGCAAGTTAAATGAAGTGTCCAAGTTTGATGCGTATCCCATGCCCCGAGTAGGCGAGCTTGTTGAAAGTTTAGGACAAGCCCGTTATTTTCTGTGCTGGACCTCACTAAAGGGTACTGGCAGGTACCCATAGCGAGTCGGCTAAGGAAAAAACCGCATTTGTTACCCCGCGGGGCCTGTATCACTACAAGGTGTTACCCTTTGGCCTGCATGGCGCCCCGCCACTTTCCAAGGTTAATGGACATAGTGCTGCGACCACATCGTCGGTGCGCCTCGGCCTACTTAGATGATGTAGTCATCCACAGCACCGACTGGGAAAGCCATTTACCCAAGGTGCAGGCGGTAGTGGATGCCCTGAGGAAAGCCGGTCTGACCGCTAACCCAAAGAAGTGCTCCATAGGGTTAGAGGAGACAAAATATCTGGGATATGTAATTGGGCGGGGAGTCATCAAGCCTCAGGTAAATAAGGTAGAGGCAATACGGAGTTGGCCCGACCGGTCACCACCAGGCAGGTAAAGTCGTTCCTGGGGATTGTGGGGTATTACATGAGGTTTGTGCCCCACTTTGCTACTATTGCTTCGCCATTGACAGAGTTGTTAAAGGGCGTAAGACAGGGATGGTCCGCTGGAATGAGCAGGCGGAAAAGGCTTTCTCCGCCTTGAAATCGGCCCTGTGTGGGTCCCCGGTTTTGGTGACACCCGATTTCAGGAAGGATTTCGTAGTCCAGACCGACGCCTCTGAAGTTGGCCTTGGTGCGGTACTGTCGCAGGAAGTCAACGGGGAGGAGCATCCCGTTGTCTTCCTCAGCCGCAAGCTCACCCCAGCAGAGACTAGGTACAGCATAGTCGAGAGAGAGTGCCTGGCCATCAAGTGGGCACTCGAGGCCCTCCGTTATTACCTGTTGGGCAGAAGCTTTCGCCTGGTGACCGACCACTCCCCACTCAAGTGGATGTCCCAAGCCAAAGAGAGGAATGCCCGGGTCACCAGGTGGTTTCTGTCTCTACAGAATTTTAAATTCACGGTGGAGCACAGAGCGGGCCGGTTATTAAAAAATGCAGGCAGCGCTCTCCCGGGTACACTGTTTGTCCTGTGTCCACCCCCTCAGGGTTGAACAAAGGGGGGTATGTGGTAAGGTGCAGGGTGCCGTCCTAGATGGCAGGTACGTGTCACCGAGGTTGCTGGCCTCGGTGAGGTGAGAGCCGGGTTTTTGTCTGCAGCAGCTAGTGCTGTTTGACTTTGTTAAATAGCATGGCTGCAAAGCCGATCGGGCCGGCTCTTACTGGGAGCAGCTAAAGAGTAGGGTGGGTGGCTGCTCCCACGGTCCAGTCCGAGTTTTGGGCTGGGTTTATAAACTCAGCCAGCACCACCAGCTGTGAGTGTGATTATCCTGGAGCTGCTAACAGGGCTGGGAGTTCTCTGTCCTGGAGGGAAGAGCTCAGTAAGGAGGTGTTGTGTTCCTGGCTACCTGAAGCTGGATTCTCCTGCGGCTGGGCCGACAGCGTGGTGCGAACCTGCACCTACACCTCCCAGGTGACTGAACCTGTGTTGGACTGTTTTTGTTTGGCTACGTTATTTCCGTTGTGTGTGAACTGTCACCAAGAGACTGTTTTTCATTTTGTGTGCAAGTGTGAATAAAACACTGTTTGTTGCACAATCTGGACTCCTGGTTTTGCCTCTAAACTGCACCCGCACCGCTGTCTACCAGAGCGACTCCCCACACTATCCTAATGTTTTCAAGTCTGTGCACCCCCCAATGTAGATGGAGAACTTTTGTGCCTGCGTGGCCGAGCCCTCCCGACTCATCACAACAGAATGCTGCTAAAATAAAGGAGTGTTTTAGGTCTGTAGCAAAATTTAGGCAGGTAGTGAGAAATAACATCAACATGAATGTCAGGATCCAAGGTTTCCAGCAGAAGATTGCCCAGGGCATCACACTGCCTCCACCGACTTGTCTTTTTCCCATAGTGCATCCAGTGACATCTCTTCTCTAGGTACGGTAAGTGACGCACACTCACATGATTAAAATAAAAACCTGATTAATCAAACTCACTAAGTATATTTTTAATATGCATACAAAAAGATCATAAAGTTAATGGGGTGTTAGAGTAAGGCTGGGTCAGGAGTCTGGTTTGTTGTTCCTTTAGTTCTTCATTGTCTCCTCTGGTTCAGTCCATGCTTCACAGCGACGCTCAGGATCCTCCTTATCTATAGTGGCCCAGGTCCGGAGTCTCTCTTGTCAGCTTTTGATGATGATGCTCCATCAATAAAGATCTTGTTTGTTGTTGATGTTGGTCCTGTAAAAAATTATGTTGATAATAACATGTCATTCTATGTCCGCCATGTTCCCCTTACTAGACCCACCAGTGAACACTTTAAGCAAACTGGAATTAACCTGTGACAGCCTTTGATTCGCTTTCCATTCCCTCTTTCTATCCTGTGGCCTCTCTTACCCGTTTCCCCCCTTTTCCTCCTGTGTCCGGGTGGGTTTCATATAATCACTTTTTATTGATAATTTGTGACATCTCTGATCATTGATCTTCTTTAAATCTTGATGTCATGATCTCTAGAAGAAAATGGAAGCAGATGAATTACATTTTTGCTTACACATAATCTGCACTTTTCACGTGATGACGTTTATCACAAGGGCGGATCTAACGGATATAAGTCTGAGGTTGGGGGATGCTCTTAGCGGGGGGATTAGGTGCTCATGAATACTTACATCTCATTTTGATGTTATCATTTTTTGGTTCTTTTGAACTTGATGTTAAAGTCTGAAAAACAAAGGAAGCAGATAAGGAGATTACTGGAAATATACAACCTGCACCCAGCACCTACACATCTACACAAAGCCCAAGGGCGGCCATGGCACTATTCCAAGTGTAGGGTGTTCCTGTCTGGAGAGGGTCTCATATACTCACATTTTATTCTAATCTCTCCCCAAAACAGCAGAACATTGTTCTAAAGAATCTAAATAAAATAAAAATAAAACAAGTGTGAGACTCACATGAGAAGAGACCAGTCTGACGGTGGCAGTGGTGATTAGTGAAAAGGGTTTAAACTGGAGAATGTAGGATTAGGTGGAGACCGAGGGATGGGGAGACCTTCCAGTCCCAAGACCCATTTCATCCTCTCTCACACCATTTTCACATAATGGTTGGATGGTCTTCACGACTCCTCAGTCTCCAGTCACTCCTTTGGCCTATTCCATGTATGTGCTCCTCAGGGACTGACTAGTCCCAAGCCTGCAGTCCATGTCACAGCAGGTCTCACTGACTGACATGTGTCTACTGCTTATATAGAAGCACCAAACACATATAGTTTATGTGGGTGCTACTCAATCTTACCAATAGATGCTACAGTGCAACACCTCAAGCGGTATAACATCCGCCAGGAAGTCATCGTAGGTTCCTTCCTGACTAACACCTCATTTTGCAGAATGGCATCCAGCAACTCTGTTTCTGGTGTCATCAGCTACACAGGAACGGTGCCGCCATTGAGATAACGGCTGGACTCCATTAATACATTCAATAGTGTCATATAGTGCACATATAAGAGTGTCACTTGTAGTTCTTCCCCTTACATGCCACTATGAGCCCCAGGGGAGAATAAAGATTGAAGTAAAAATGAATACATCTTCTATCTACCTAGATGGTTGTTGACGTCCTGCATGGCCGCTGGTTCTTCTATTGGAGAAAAATGGCAATTTTTGGAATCTTTCCAAAATTCATTCGCCCACTTGCCTAATTTACATCATGAAACTCAAGAAACTCAAGAATTTACTGCGACCAAACATCATCATGGAGCCAAGGCCTACATGTCATACAATTAGTATATTACTTTTGGTTTTCCTATGCCTTTAAATTACTCACGTGTTTTTGCCACTGCTCCTCTTCTGCAGGCATTTTGGCATCCACCATCGTCTGGTAGGTCTAAGGAAAAGATCCAGAAATATTGAATTAGACGCATGAAATGAGTAGTGACTGTTCACATTATCAGTTCTAGCCGTAGATATTGTCCTGTGTGATGTCCTGGGGACACTGAATGAGGCGTCACTCAAAGCGGTAAAGGTTGTGATGAGTCTATGGGCACCAGTCACATAAATCCTGATTGTTCTATAAACTTACTTGATGGGATCTTGAGTTGTCAATTCCAGTTTAGCCTGAGATGTTATAGGCCTATAACAGAATATAAAGCTCCAGTTAGAAACAGTGGGAAACTTATATACAAAAATATATCGGCTTCTATAGCAGAATTTATATTCCTTAGTACATTGGCACAAGAAAATACAGCTTCATTTATTTATCCTTTATTTATCCTTTGACCAAATGGAAATCTACATAGAACATGTCTCTCCAATAATGCAAGGGTCCTTATACTAAAAAATGCTGCAGGCCTGCGTGTTATTTTCTTAGACTACTTTCACCTGACAGAACAGCCGGTCGGATCCGTCCTGCTGCTAGTGAACGTGTGTCCCTGGACTAACGCTCCGGCCCCATTGACTATGATTGGAAACACGGAAGCGCACGGCATGTCCGACATTTATTCCGGCAGCCTCTCGCCATGCGTTGCCGTGCATTCGGCAGAACTCCGCCCCGCCCCAATTATAGTCAATGGAGCCGGAGCGGTAGTCCGGGGTCACACATTCACTAGCGGCAGGACAGATCCGAATGGCTGTTCTGTCGGGTGAACATCCTGTCGGATCCGTCCTGCCGCTAGTCTGAAACTAGCCTCAGCTGAATATACATGCGGCCATGTTTTATGTAATCATCCACAATGCTCACATATAATGTTTCTATATAATGATCTAGATACTTACTCTTTCTTCTTCTCGATGATGTTCTCCTTCTTTTTCTCCTCTTCCTTGGTCTCATCCTTCTCACTATTGGACATAAAACATCTTATAGATAAATCTTTTCATAATGATAACCAATACGGAGAGAGGATAATATAAAGACTGAGGTGGGATGTTCACAAAGACACAACACAATAGAGATGACAGGAGAAAAATTCTATGTTCTACCAGATAAGTCAATTACAAAAAGCTACATAATAGTTATGAGCCTAGGAGCTCGAGCTCTGTCACATCAGCCATGATTGTCCTCTATACTTACAAGATTGTGTACAGTCTCGGCCATTCTGATACTTCTCCGAATCTTCCAGGTCTATAATATAAAATACAGCTCCTGTTCATTATCACTGATAAATTATATCTTATTCTTCTCTACTTCCCATTACATTATTATAGATTATCCACAATGGTGTCTGTTATTTAGACATGATGCCACCTACACCGGAGTCTACTCCTATATCAATCTACAAGGACGACTCATATCCTAACACTAGAGGAATAAGGCGACTGCTGTATAAGACATATACCTGAATACATGCTTGGCCTCCGCCACCCTCCTCGTCCATCTGTGGGAGGAAAACACAAAGAAATGTCCAATCAGATCACTGCTTGTCATATACAGTATGGGGCCGCGTCTGTATGACATGTATGATGACATAGAGGATTGGGCCCCTGTGTCATACGTCATTAATTACATTATCAGATACATAGATTTCTGAATTTTTATTGTGTATTCTTTTAGGCGATTTCACACCATGGGGGTCATTTATCAAACAGAAATACGACTAAATTAGGCATATTTCTGGCGAAGATTGCAGCACAAAAGTCCTTTGCGCCACAATCTGCGACTTCATAACTCTGGTAGATCCACCGCCAGGTATAGGGGTTATTAAGACCAGCATCTAAAACACGGTCTTAATAAATGTGCCCCAATATTTATTAATTCAATCAATTCCAGTATAAAGGGAGTTTATCATCAGATAATAAGATATATAAATAGTTCCAAGATGTTGAGGAGCTTTGTCTCTTGGGAGAGTGTATGGTAACTATAGGATCTCATTTATGACAACTGTATAACAGATCAACTGTCCTTGTTGCCCATAGCAACCATTCCACGTGCAGAATTCTATTTGGTTGCTATGAACAATAATGACAATTTTTTTTGTTAGACAGCTTTTGATACATGAGGCACTTGTTGGGTCAAGCAGTCAATATTTTATACTCTATATTCTACACAATGTCTTACATGATCAGATCTTCCTCCTCATCCTTCATCTCCACCTCCTTTTTTTCTGACTCTTCCATGATGTTTTTCCACACCTCCTCCATTATCTTCTTTTCCACCATCTCTTTGATGTTATTGTCCACCTCTATCTCCTCCACCTCTATCTTCTCCTCCTCCATGATGTTCCTCACCACTTCCTTGATGTTCTTCTCCACCTTATCCACCACTTCCTCCATGTTTTTCATCTCCTCGACGATGTTCTTCTCCTCCACCTCCTCCACCTCCTTCACTTCCTCCGCCTCCTTCTCTATTCTGTTAAAAAATAAAGAAGGCCAATGAGAATCAAGAAGATACTTTATCTGCTGTACAGATATATCACTGAACAACAATCTTTAACTTATACACATACGCATATACGCATCATTTACAAGGATTTACATGGATTTGTCTAGTTTACAAGACCCATCCTCAACCATTATGGGGACAGCCATCAGGCCCTGTACCCATAACCAAAACCCAATATCCACTCATAAATACCAATGCTTTATCTATAGCCTATAAAGACCCATATAGATGCCTAAAACCCACATTACCCACTCAATGATATCAAACCCAATACCTACTCATCAATACCAACTCTTGATCTATAGCCTGTAAAGACCTGTATACATACCCAAAACCCACATTACCCACACAATGATACCAATACCCAACCTGACCCTTTTTCTTAAGATGGGGTCACACACACAAAGACCACTCATTGGTTTGTAAATCAGAAAAACACAATCTTGCAGCTTCACACAATTTCCAATGACTTTTATGGGGTGATTATCTGGCTATTTTAGGTCATCTCAGGCTCATCAGACAAATCATTTATAATAAAGATATATTTACCTCGCACTAAAATATAAAGTCGCCAACACCAATTCTAGAAACGAAAGAGAAAAAGATCAAAGATTATACGTAGAACAGATAACTGAGTATTTCCATATTTTATAGGATGGATTTATTAAAGAACTGAAGAAACTCAAACATCTGCACATTAAAAGGAGGAAACCTACAGAAAGAGGAGGAGAAATAACAAAAAATAATGGACACAACTGGGGCCAAAACCGGGGAGTACCTACCTCCAACACCAACTGCAAACCCTCAACGGAATGTCAGCTCTGCAGCTCCTTATATAACGTGCATGAGGTCATAATCTGCCTGACCGCCGTAGATTCCGTGACATCACAAGCAGCAGACAAGTCTGGGCAGCCAATCAAATTCAAGATTACTAAAACCTTGTACAAGGGATCACAATGTCATTATTTCTATACAATAAAGCACAATAGTATATTAATATAATAGTACATAATAGTACATGTATTGTATGTAGGAGGGGGATGGATATTTAGATATACAGATCAGCACAGTATATTGGATAGATTACTACCTACTGTATACGATATGGACGTGGCGCTTTAGCCCTCTGATATTCACCAGATAAACTACAAGATGAATACATTATTTTCCATATAAATCTGTATCCAGAAGAAAGTGTCATTGTATAAATGATGGGGGTATTAGTTGGGTGATAGACTGTATATACAGGATACAGAGTTGGAGCCAGGACCTCTGTTACGTGGCTGGTAGCATTGGTCATCAGGGCGGCCTGTTACCAACAGAGAGACCTGAAGGCCATCGCTTCCAGCGTTGTGACCGAGGTCCTGGGTCCAATCCTGGATGCTTATGAAGCAGGGGCGGATAGGGCTGGGGGGCAGGGGGACAATTGTCCCCTGGGCCTCTCTGTTGTCTCTATAAATGGCCCCAGTAGTGTCACCCACTTTGGGGTGTGCATGTGCCCTGCTGCGGCCCTGGTGACAAGTAAGGGCGGCGGGCGACAGGGCACAGCAGGAGATGAGCGCTTCCATTGCGCTCATCTCCATAGTCATCTGTATCGCCGTCCTCAGGACAGCGATACAGATATCTGTGCTGCGGCAGAGGAGGGAGAGGCTTGTCCCCTCCCTGTTCCTCTGATAGGCTGCCAGCACTAGGCTGGCAGTCTATCAAAGGCCGGTGTAGGCAGCGCGATGACGTCATCGCGCCACCGGAGCGGTACAGCGAAGGACACAGGCTGGAAGATGCATCGCATCGCATCGCTGGAGGTAAGTATAAGTGTTTTTTTTTTGTTTTTTGTTTTTTAAGGGGGGCTACAGGCACATGATAAGGGGGAGGGGACTACTGGCACATAAAGGGGCGCTACTGGAACATAAGGGTGGCTACTGGCACATAAGGGGGACTACTGGCACATAAGGGGGGCTACTAGCACATAAGAGCGACTACTGGCACATAAGGGGGGCTACTGGTACATGAAGGGGGATGGCTAAAGGCACATAAGGGGACTACTGGCACATAAGGGGGCTACTGGCACATAAGGGGGGCTACTGGTGCATAAGGTGGGACGGCTACTGGCACATATGGGGGCTACTGGCACATAAGGGGGGACTACTGGCACATAAGGGGGGACTACAGACACATAAGGGGGACTACTGAGACATAAGGGGGGACTACTGGCACATACGGGGGGCTACTGACACATAAAGGGGGACTACTGGCACATACGGTGGGCTACTGTCACATAAGGGGGACTACTGGCACAAAAGGGGGGACTACTGGCACATAAGGGGGGCTACTGGCACATAAGGAGGGCTACTGGCACATAAGGGGGGACTACTGGCACATAAGGGGCGGCTACTGGCACAAAAGGGGGGACGGCTACTGGCACATAAGGGGGGAAAACTGGCACATAAGGGGGGCTACTGGCACATAAGGGGGGCTACTGGTACATAAGGAGGGCTACTGGCACATAAGGGGGGACTACTGGCTCATAAGGGGGGACTACTGGCACATAAGGGGGGGCTACTGGCACATAAAGGGGATGGCTACTGGCACATAAGGGGGGACTACTGGCACATAAGGGGGGCTACTGGCACATAAGCGGGGACGGCTACTGGCACATAAGGGGAGACTACTGGCAAATAAGGGTGGACTACTGGCACATATGGGGAACGGCTACTGGCACATAAGGGGACTACTGGCACATATGGGGGGATGGCTACTGGCACGTATGGAGGGAAGGCTACTGGCACATATGGGGGGACGGCTACTGGCACATATGGGGGGGCTACTGGCAAATAAGGGGGGGCTATGGCACATAAGGGGGGCTACTGGCACATAAGGGGACTACTGGCACATAAAGGGGTGCTACTGGCACATAAGGGTGGCTACTGGCATATAAGGGGGACTACTGGCACATAAGGGGGGCTACTGGCACATAAGAGTGACTACTGGCACATAAGGGGGGTTACTGGCACATAAGGGGGGCTACTGGCACATAAGGGGGGCTACTGGTACATGAAGGTGGACGGCTAATGGCACATAAGGGGACTAATGGCACATAAGGGGGCTACTGGCACATAAGGGGGGCTACTGGCACATAAGGGGGGCTACTGGCAAATAAGGGGGGACGGCTACTGGCACATATGGGGGGCTACTGGCACATAAGGGGGGACTACTGGCACATAAGTAGGACTTCTGGCACATAAGGGGGGACTACAGGCACATAAGGGGGACTACTGAGACGTAAGGGGACTACTGGCACATAAAGGGGCGCTACTGGCACATAAGGGTGGCTACTGGCACATAAGGGGGACTACTGGCACATAAGAGTGACTACTGGCACATAAGGGGGGTTACTGGCACATAAGGGGGGCTACTGGCACATAAGGGGGGCTACTGGTACATGAAGGTGGATGGCTAATGGCACATAAGGGGACTACTGGCACATAAGGGGGCTACTGGCACATAAGGGGGGCTACTGGCACATAAGGGGGGCTACTGGTGCATAAGGGGGGACGGCTACTGGCACATTCGGGGGGCTACTGGCACATAAGGGGGGACTACTGGCACATATGGGGGGACGGCTACTGGCACATATGGGGGGGCTACTGGCACATAAGGGGGTGCTACTGGCACATAAGGGGGGCTACTGGCACATAAGGGGACTACTGGCACATAAAGGGACTGCTAGGCACATAAAGGGCGGCTACTGGCTTCATAAGCGGGACTACTGGCACATAAGGGGGCTACGTGGCACATAGGTGACTACTGGCACATAAGGGGGCTACTGGCACATAAAGGGGGCTACTGGCACATAAGGGGGCTACTGGTACATGAAGGGGGACCGGCTACTGGCACATGAGGGGACTACTAGCAGCACATAAGGGGCTACTGGCACATAAGGGGCTACTGGCACATAAGGGGGCTACTGGCACATAAGAGGCTCCTGGTGCATAAGGGGGACAGCTACTGGCACATATGGGGGGCTACTGGCACATAAGGGGGGACTACTGGCACATAAGGAGGACTACTGGCACATAAGGGGGGACTACAGGCACATAAGGGGGACTACTGAGACATAAGGGGGACTACTGGCACATACGGGTGGCTACTGGCACATAAGGAGGGCTACTGGCACATAAGGGGGGCTACTGGCACATAAGGGGGACAGCTACTGGTACATAAAGGGGAACTACTGGCACATACGGTGGGCTACTGGCACATAAGGGGGACTACTGGCACATAAGTGGAGACTACTTGCACATAAGGGGGGCTACTGGCACATAAGGAGGGCTACTGGCACATAAGGAGGGCTACTGGCAGATAAGGGGGGCTACTGGCACAAAAGGGTGGACGGCTACTGGCACATAAGGGGGCTACTGGCACATAAGGAGGGCTACTGGCACATAAGGAGGGCTACTGGCACATAAGTGGGGACTACTGGCACATAAGGGGGGACTACTGGCACATAAGGGGGGCTACTGGTACATAAGGGGGGCTACTGGCTCATAAGGGAGGACTACTGGCACATAAGGGGGGGCTACTGGCAAATAAGGGGGACGGCTACTGACACATAAGGGGGGATTACTGGCACATAAGGGGTGCTACTGGCACATAAGGAGGGCTACTGGCAGATATGGGGGGACTACTGGCACATAAAGGGCGGCTACTGGCACATAAGGGGGGACGGCTACTGGCACATAAGGGGGCTACTGGCACATAAGGAGGGCTACTGGCACATAAGAGGGGACTAGTGGCACATAGGGGGCGGCTACTGGCACATAAGTGGGTACTACTGGCACATATGGGGGGACGGCTACTGGCACGTATGGAGGGACGGCTACTGGCACATATGGAGGATGGCTACTGGCACATATGGGGGGCTACTGGCCCATAAGGGGGGGCTACTGGCACATAAGGGGGGCTAATGGCACATAAGGGGGGACTACTGGCACATAAGGGGGCTACTGGCACATAAGGGGGGACTACTGGCACATAATGGGGCTACTGGCACATAAGGGGGGACGGCTACTGGCACATAAGGAGTGACGGCTACTGGCACATAAGGGGGGACTACTGGCACATATGGGGGGACAGCTACTGGCTCATATGGGGGGACGGCTACTGACATATAAGGGGACTACTGGCACATAAGGGGGGCTACTAGCACATATGGGGACGGCTACTGGCACATATGGGGGACGGCTACTGGCACATATGGGTGGGCTAATGGCACATAAGCGGGGACTACTGGCACATAATGGGGGGGGCTATGAGCGCTGTTAGCGGTCACCATCTACACTCTCCGCAATGCTCAGCCTCCTGTGACAGATCAGGAGAGCGGAGGTGTTGGGGCACAGATAGCTGTCAATGCTCTCCACCCTCAGCTCCCCGCCCAGCCTCTTGTGACAGCGGATCAGGAAGTAGAGCGGGTACAAGCTGTCCGTGAGCGCTGAGTGTTTGTAAACAATTAAGGACATAGTGTGTTTACTGTGTCCCCAGTTATGAACAAATGGGAAGTGATCTACATCACTTCCTGTTCATTCCTGATTGTGGTTATAGTAAACATGCTCTGTTCTCATGTTATAAATGAACAGGAACACTCAGTATTGAGGATTTCTGTTCATTTGTAATAGGGGCTGTAGAAAGAGACATTGAGAACTCTGTGTGTCTCTGAGAACTCTGTCCTCAATCTCCTTTTCTGTTTTAAAAGGGAAATATCAGGGGTCGGTTTAGATCCCTAATATTTCCCCGAAGTAAAAAATTAGGGCTCCGGAAATTAACGGTGATGTAGATCACTTTCTTTTTATTCATAATTGGGGACACAGTAAACATGCTAGGTCCTTAATTATTTACAATCACTGATCACTGCGTGTTTGTGCCTCACTCTGCTTCCTGACACGCTGTCACAGGAGGCTGAGCAGGAGGTGCGGAGAGGAGAGCTCAACCTCCTGGGACAGCACTGCAAGCTGTCTCTGCCCACACACCTCTCTGCCAATCTGTGACAGGAGGCTGAGCATTGTGGAGAGGAGAGACGTCGGCCACTCACTGCGCTCTCCTCCCGCAGCGCTCGACCAGCTGACACAGTTTCTCTCCTCTCTGCTGGGACACAGAGCAGCGCCCAGTGGGGAGGAGAGAATACACGGATGCAACATTGTATCATCCAGGAAATGACACTTTCGGCATTATACCAAAAATGCCATTTTCGACTGATATGTTTCGGCGGCCGATATATCGGAGTATCCCTAGTTTATTTTGTTTTCCTATGTTGTAATTTACATGGCTGACGAAAGTGGCAAGGGGGGGTCAGGAGGAGGCAGGGGAAAAGAGAAAGTAGGAAGGGGGCTCAGTGGGCCTCTGGGTGTTACTTTCCCCCTGGGCCAAAAGTTGCCAGTCAGCCCCTGTTATGAAGTGAACACAGGCAATCCTGTATATAGACACAGCGCCACAGGTTCTCTGCCCCGTACTGCTCCTCGGCTTCCTGGCTCTGCTATTTCTCATTATATGAAGCGGAAAGGGGCTCTAAGGAATTAAACAGGTTGTCCAACCCTGCTTGGAGACATTATGGAAAGCTCCTTGATCAGCGTGTGGAGACTTGTAGACCATACATGCTCCTCTGGAATTCTGGGAAGAAGGAATGCAAACAAGCTCTTAACAAGTCCTGCCTATGATGCCACCAGATGTAAGGCAGCTATCCTATAAGTCAATGTTTGACATTTTAAAAAGGCCTTGAGACAACTGCAGACAGCTGTTTCGGGGTGATTGCCCTTCATCAGTGCAGAGCAGAGATTAGTGGTTTAACTGGGTGAGAGACCTAGGTCAGGATTTTAGAATACTATATCTCCTTATGGAGAACACATTAATCGGCCTCTCACCCAGTTAATATAGTTCTCTCTGCTCTGCACTGATGAGAGACAATGAACCCGAAACAGCTGTCTGCAGATGAGATGCTGGCTTAGTTATTACCCAAGTCAAGTTTTAAGGCCTATTTAAAATGTCAAACATTGGCTTATATGACCTTACATCTGGTGGCATCAGAGATGTAGTTTGCTAACAGCTCATTTGTATACCTTGTACCTTGAATACCATCTCAGTTATGTAAGCAGGATTTATCCACTGCACAAGTGAGTGTGAGTGTGTGCTCCATGTGTCCTTTGTGTGAGCTGTGTGTGCGCCATGTGTCCCCTTAGTGAGCTGTGCGTGTGCCATGTGTCCCTTGTGTGAGCTGTGAGGTGCCAGTTTGCGTACCACCACACAAGGTTGCCACTCCCAACAAGGGTTCAGCTTACCTCTGATTTTGACTATGAGCACAGGATTCACAGGAAGGACTGGTGCAGCAGTAACATGGTCCTCACATCAGTGCTGAGCATTGTCACAGGTATCATACATGTTCTACCAACCAGTTGGTTGTTGCCTAGCTCTCGACTGTCTCTTGCAGACGTTCCGTCAAGAATGTCAAGTGGTAGGGTGTATAGTTTGTGTCTTGTATACGACATGGTTGCACGCCCATACCACTCTGTTCTCTCATACCACTTAGGTGGCCAGATGTACTGTTTTAGGCTGGACAGTCTCTTTTCCTGGCTCCCAGCGCAGGGTCTGGGTGGAGGCTGGGGTGTCCTCATTTTCAGTGGCTCCAGCAGCAGGCACAGGGTGGCAGTGTTAAAGGGGCATAAGGATGGGGGGGGGGCGTCTCTTTGCTTTAGAGGGTTGGATGGGCCGCAGAAGCAATGAGTCAAATAAAAGGTGTAACCTAATCTTCTTGGTCCTAATGTAAAACCTGTAACAGCCCCCCACCCCCCACCCCCCCCCATCTACTATGTGCCATTTTATGATCCTGGTGTCTTTTTATATAGCAGAGGGGGCAGTACACCCCTGACCAAAGATGTCTGGACCAAATGGAGAAGGAAAGTAAATAACTGAATTCCATGGAGACATAACCTGTAAGTCACTGGATTTACATTGGGTATACTCGTGACTGCTTCTCATAAAATGTGTTTAAATCTTCTTATTGGAAAATAGGGTCAGTGTAAATTGATTTGGGGGGGGAGGCACAATCTCCAAAATACCTTGTCCCAGCCCTGCCTCAACCCCACCGATCAGCTGTTCTCTGCAGCCTTCGGCCCTGGAACTACCACTATCAATGGAACAGTAAGTGAAGGGGAGCTGCAGTACCCAGGAAGACCACTACACTATGAACGGAGTTCCAGTGCCAGAGGCTGCAGGGGACAGCTGATCGGTGGGGTGCAGGATGTCGGACCCTCACTAATCGGATATTGATGACCTATCCTGACAGTGCAGTGCAGCCATGTTTGCATTTCTCCTTCCATTTCTGACTCCCCAATCCGTCCTCCCCTACAGGCTTGTGTCCTTGGATATTCGTCAGGCAGACACCCGAGGAGACATCTAATAAAAGAAACTGCATTTAGACACATCCCTTTCAATGTTAGCCAGGCGGAGAGCCCTATGAATTGTTACAGAAGCAAATCATGCTGGGATTGCTTAGAAAATCCAACAGAAAAACCACAAGAGAACCATGTAAATATCCTGCCATGATGCAGCGAGAACAAGAGAAGGAAAGTTTATGGGGCAAAAATATGCAGTGTTTGGGGTACTCTTGGCAGACAAAAAAAAATTAATTATGAAAGTAGAAAACCCCTTTAATGTCTCATGCACTGGCTTTCTGACACAATCTGCATGCAACACTGAGGTATAGACAAAAACTAATTTAAAGGGCATCTGTCAGCAGATTTGTACCTATTGTAATTTCAATAGTCCACTGGCGCTGATGCTCCCTATATTTTGTGCTGCAGTACTGCAACAGTACGGCAATATCTGCTGGTAAAAATGCCTCACTGTAAAACAACTCTGTTCGGGATACCATGCACAACCTTCCCAGTTATCCTCCCTGGTTCCCCTGCTTGAGAAGGACCACAGGTGCGTGCCAATATATAAACCAAGATTACCTTGCTATTGAACCTACCTCCGTGGTCTCTGCTTTTACTCTATTGCTGGCTTGACTTCAGGGTGTAGCGGGTCTGCTATATTTCTACTGGAGCACGCCCCGGCTGGTGGCGTTGCTCCGTACTAATGAATTGAAAGTCTGCGCTCATGTGGAGCGGCCTAGTGACATCACTCTAGGAGCTACGGATCGTTATAAGTGCCAAACCACCAATGCGTTTCGAACAATGCGTTGTCCTTCGTCAGGGAATCAATCTAGCGCTTATAGATACCATCCTTATATACCTGCTCAATTTTCATGTCTTAAACCTTAATGTGGCACATCTTGCTTTCATCTCAGCAATGCTATTCCGTACAATGGCCAAACTAAATAGTTTAGATAGGTAGTCAGTAGACATTGGGGTATTTTAAAAGAGGATAAGGTAATTGGAGATTTTATTCCACAAGAGAATGTGAGACGATAGGCAATATAAAGGTGGAAAATAAAGATTTACCAAAACGCTTTTACCCATGTAAAAGATATTTGGGGTGTAAAAAATTATCACCCAAAAATAAAAAACAAGTTCAGATAGAGAATAGAGATGGTTCATACAAATATGAAAATAGTGAACATATAACATGTAATAGAAAAACATAAAGGAAAGTTTGAAGGGTCAATATTTTATTAGTTGGAAATAGCTAAGGTAGATGAAGGGATGGTGATTATAATAGAAGCATGTCAAGAACAGCAGGCATATTAGGGTGTCATCTATAAGCGCCAGATTGATTCTCTGACGAAGGACAACGCATTGTCCGAAAGGCGTTAGTGGTTTGGCACTTGTAACGATCCGTAGCTCGTATAGTGATGTCACTAGGCCGCTCCACGTGAGCGCGAGCTTTCAATTCATTAGTACGGAGCAATGCCACCAGCCGGGGCGTGCTCCAGTAGAAAGATAGCAGACCCGTTACACCCTGAAGTCAAGCCTGCACTAGAGGAAAAGCAGAGACCACGTTCCTGTGGTCCTTCTCAAGCAGAGGAACCAGGGAGGATAGCGGGGAAGGTTGTGCACGGTATCCCGAATACAGTTGTTTTACAGATTTGTACCTATGACATTGGCTGACCTGTTACATGTGCGCTTGGCAGCTGAGGGCATCTGTGTTGGTCCTATGTTCTCATTGCTGAGAAAAATGATGTTAATATATGCAAATGAGCCTCTTGGAACAACGGGGACATTGTTGTTACCCCTAGAGGCTCAGCTCTCTCTGCAACTGCCGCACCCTATGGACTTTGATTGACAAGACCAGGCAGTGTAAACATCCGTGTGCCTGGCCTGTCAATCAATGTGCAGAGTGCAGGGCAGTTGCAGAGAGAGCAGAGGCTCTAAGTGTAATGGTGACTCCCCATTGCTCCTAGATGCTTATTTTGCAACATGCCACATCCCCCCAGGGCTAGTCGTGTGTCGGGTTTTTAGGAATGCCGGGTGGTGAATCGGCCTTATTAGTTTGTGTGTCATGGTGCTATTATATCTTTTCATGGGATAACACTGAAGATATGACACTATGATACAATGTAAAGTAGTCAGTGTACAGCTTATATAACAGTGTAAATTGGGCCCTCAAAATAACTCAGCACACAGTCATACACCCCTAAATGAAAATGGCCAAATTGTGCCCAATTAGCCATTTTCCCTCCCCAGTGTCATGTTACTCGTTAGTGTTACAAGGTCTCAGGTGTGAATGGGGAGCAGGTGTGGTAAATTTGGTGTTATGGCTCTCACACTCCCTTATACTGTTCACTGGAGGTTCAACATGGCTCCTCATGGCAAAGAACTCTCTGAGGATCTGGAAAAAAAAATTGTTGCTCTACATGAAGATGGCCGAGGCCGTGATCCGTCAGCACCGCAAAAAAATAAAACAAGTTCTATTTTTTTGTGGTGTGGAGGCACGGAGAGAAACCCCACAGAAACACTCTGTAGTGCTTCCATGGGGTTCCGTGCCGCCGTTCCGTACCGACCTTCCGGATTGCGGACCCATTCAAGTAAATTAGTCCGCATCCGTGATACAGGGTGCACATGGCCGGAATTCGCATATTGCGGACTTCTGTTTGCGGGCCACAATACGGGAACGAGTGCGCAAAGGTCATGTGAATAAGCCCTAACAAGACAGGTTCCACTCAGAACAGGCCTCATCATGGTCGATCAAAGAAGGTTGTATGAGTGCTGCCAGCATTGCTGCAGAGGTTACAGGGGTGGGGGCCCAGCCTGTCAATGCTCAGACCATACGCCACACACTGCATCACATTGGTCTGTATGGCTGTTGTTCCAGAAGGAAGTCTCTTCTAAAGATGATGCACAAGAAAGCCCGCAAACAGTTTGCTGAAGACAAGCAGACTAAGAACATGGATAACTGGAACCATGTCCTGTGTTCTGATGAGACCAAGATAAACTTATTTGGTTCAGATGGTGTCAAGCGTGTGTGGTGGCAACCAGATGAGAATGACAAAGACAAGTGTGTCCTGCCTACAATCAAGCATGGTGGTGGGAGCGTCATGTTTGGGGGTTGCATGAGTGCTGCCGGCTGTGGGGAGCTACAGTTCATTGAGCGAACTATGAATGCCAACATGTACTGTGACATACTGAAGTAGAGCATGATCCCGTCCCTTCAGAACCTGGGCTGCAGGGCAATATTCTAAAATGATAACGACCCCAAACACATCTCCACGACCACCACTGCCTTGCTAAAGAAGCTGAGAGTAAAGGTGCTGGACTGGTCAAGCGATGTCTCCAGACCTAAACCCAATTGAGCATCTGTGTGGCATCCTCAAAGGGAAGGTGGAGGAGCGCAAGGTCTTGGAGAAGTGGAAGAGGATTCCAGGGGCCACCTTTGAAGCTCTTGTGAACTCCATGCCTAAGAGAGTTAAGGCAGTGCTGGAAAATAATGGTGGCCACACAAAATATGGACACTTTGGGCACAATTTGGCCATTTTCACTTAGGTGTGTACTCACTTTTGTTTATAGCGGTTTAGACATTAGTGGCTGTGTGCTGAGTTATTTTGACGGCACACCAAATGTACACTGTTATACGAGCTGTACACTGACTGCTTTACATTGTATCAAAGTGTCAGATGTACAGTTGTGTTCAAAATTATTCAACCCCCACTGAAATTGAGTGTTTTGGCCAGTTTGACATTGATTTTGATCATTTCAGTCATCGTGTTTACAATTAAATCAAAGAGGCCCTTGTAAGTCAGACAAATATAACATAACATTTATAATGAAATAACCACAAATGTCTTTTCTGTGCTCACATCATTATCAGTTTTATTCAACCCCCAAGTGACATTCAATCTTATTACTTAGTACAACATCCTTTTCCAGTTATAACAGCTTTTAAACGTGAAGCATAGCTTGACACAAGTGTCTTGCAGCGAGGTACGGGTATCTTCGCCCATTCTTCATGGGCAAAAGCCTCCAGTTCAGTCACATTCTTAGGCTTGCGCGCTGCAACTGCTTTCTTTAAGTCCCACCAGAGGTTCTCAATCGGATTTGAGTCTGGTGACTGCGATGGCCACTTCAAAATGTTTCAGCCTTTAATCTGCAACCATGCTCTAGTGGACTTGGAGGTATGCTTGGGATCATTGTCCTGTTGAAAGGTCCAACGTCTCCCAAGCCTCAGGTTTGTGACGGACTGCATCACATTTTCATTCAATATCTCCTGGTACTGAAGAGAATTCATGGTACCTTGCACACACTGAAGCATCCCTGTACCTGTAGAAGCAAAACAGCCCCAAAGCATGATTGACCCCCCGCCAAGCTTCACAGTAGGCAAGGTGTTCTTTTCTTCATAGGCCTTGTTCTTCCTCCTCCAAACATAGCGTTGATCCATGGGCCCAAACAGTTCTAATTTTGTTTCATCAGTCCACAGAACACTATCCCAAAACTTTTGTGGTTTGTCCACATGACTTTTGGCATACTGCAGTCGACTCTTCTTATTCTTTGGAGACAGCAAGGGGGTGCGCCTGGGAGTTCTGGCATGGAGGCCTTCATTACGCAGTGTGCGCCTTATTGTCTGAGCTGAACCTTCAGTACCCGCATCTGACAAATCTTTTTTCAGTTCCTCAGCAGTCACACGGGGACTTTTCTCCACTTTGCACTTCAGGTAGCGCGCAGTAGTCGAAGTCAGCATCTTCTTTCTGCCACGACCAGGTAGCGTTTCAACAGTGCCCTTTGCCTTGAATTTGCGAATGATGCTTCCTATGGTGTCTCTTGGTATGTTTAGCATCTTTGCAATCTTCTTATAGCCATTGCCCTTCCTGTGAAGAGAAATCACCTCTTCTCTTGTCTTCCTGGACCATTCTCTTGACTTCACCATGTCTGTAAACACAGCAGTAAATGTCTAGAAGGAGCTGAGTATCACAGTCATTTTACATCTGCCTAATTGGTGCTTATTATGCTTGATTGCTGCTCCTTGACATCCACAGGTGTTTTCAATACCTGATCGAAAACACTTGAATGAACCTCTGTAATTAAGAGTGGTCGTCTTTAAGGGGTTGAATAATTGTGTCAATGAAGAAAGGTGTTTGTCGCTTAATGCGTGGGTGGTTGCTGTTCATTTGCCGGGGGTTTCGAATGCCCTTGCTGACGCTCTCTCTCGTTCGCAGTGGCAGCGGTTCCGCCTGTTGGCGCCAGAAGCGGATCCTGTCGGGTTGGAGTGTCCGGGTTCCCTTTGGGAGATTTTGGAGGTAACATAGCGCAGCTTTTCAGAGCATCCTTAAGTGAGGGGACTTGGGCGGCCTACGAGCGGGCTTGGGATAGGTGGGAAAGGTGGTGTTCCAGCCTAGGAGCGGGGGTGGATGGGGGCGAGGTCCCGTTGCTGCTGTTTATAGGACAAATGAGAGAGGAAGGTTGGTCGGTGGCTCAGTTGAACCGGTGTATCTCGGGACTGGCTTTCGGTTTTAAGTGCAGAAGCCTTCCTGATGTGTCCAAGTCCTTTTTGGTTATGCAAGTTTTGCGGGGCTGGAGACGGAGTTGGAGGGGGGTGGATAAGCGGAAGCCAATTTCCTTTCAGTTGCTGTTGGGTATTGGGAGGCAGGCGGCTTTGGTGTGCCGCTCGCCGGGGGAACTTCTTTTGTTTCGATTGTCCTTCGCGTTGGCCTTCTTTGGGGCGTTCCGGTTGGGTGAGTTGGTCAGTCGGAGTGTCCGCTGCGGGACTGGGGTGCAGAACGAGGATGTTGAATTGTTTAGGGGGCAGGATAGTGATCTGGCTTCGGGGCTCTAAGACAGCGCCATGAGTCTGGCGGGTTTTTATCGCGTTTCCAATTTCTAGCGGTTCTGAGGAGGTGTTTATTGGGTTTGGGAGTTGATCCTAACCATTATACGGGGCATTCGTTTCGGATCGGGGCAGCGACGGAAGCAGCGCGTTTGGGGTTGAGTGATGACATGATTATGCGGATTGGCAGGTGGGAATCCGCCAGGTTTCGTTCTTATGTGCGGTTGGGTGATTTTTAGTGCTTTGCTTTATAGTTATGCTGTTTGTTGTTTGTTTGGTAGGTGTCTCAGCGGCCCTGGTGTGGATCCTGGGACATTCATACGTTTTTTGGGGAGCCCTTAGAGCGGATGTGCGACCGAACGGGCGGCAGCTCGGTTTTCCCGAGGAGGTTGCGGTTATTCGGTGGCTGGAGTCCAGAGGTATGAAGTGGGGGGGAGTCTTGCGGGAGGTTCATCGTTTCGCCCGTTTGGACAGGTCCCCCGATATTTTAGTGCTCCACGTTGGCGGGAACGATCTGGGGAGCACACCGGTTTAGAGGACAAATGAAATGATACATGAACTCACCATGCCCCTCCATGAATACTTTGGGGTGTCTTCTTTCTAAAATGGTGTGATTTGGGGGTATTTATACTATCCTGGCATTCTAGCACCTGAAGAAACATGACAGGCGCTCAGAAAGTCAGAGCTGCTTCAAAATGCCGAAATTCACTTTTTGCACCATAGTTTGTAAACGCTATAACTTTTACCCAAACCAATAAATATACACTTATTGGACTTTTTTATCAAAGACATGTAGAACAATAAATTTTGAGAAAAATTTATATAGAAATGTAGTTTTTTTTTAAATTTTACAACAGAAAGTGAAAAATGTCATTTTTTTGCAAAAATTTCGGTAATTTTTGATTAATAGCAAAAAAAGTAAAAATGTCAGCAGCAATGAAATACCACCAAATGAAAGCTCTATTAGTGAGAAGAAAAGGGGGTAAAATTCATTTGGGCGGTAAGTTGTATGACGGAGCAATAAACGGTGAAAGTAGTGTAGTGCGGAATTGTAAAAAGTGGCCTGGTCATTAAGGGTGTTTAAGCTAGGGGGGCTTAAGTGGTTAAAATGTCAAACATTGGCTTATATGACCTTACATCTGGTGGCATCAGAGATGTAGTTTGCTAACAGCTCATTTGTATACCTTGTACCTTGTATACCATCTCAGTTATGTAAGCAGGATTTATCCACTGCACAAGTGAGTGTGAGTGTGTGCTCCATGTGTCCTCTGTGTGAGCTGTGTGTGCGCCATGTGTCCCCTTAGTGAGCTGTGTGTGCGCCATGTGTCCCTTGTGTGAACTGTGAGGTGCCAGTTTGCGTACCACCACACAAGGCTGCCACTCCCAACAAGGGTTCAGCTTACCTCTGATTTTGACTATGAGCACAGGATTCACAGGAAGGACTGGTGCAGCAGTAACATAGTCCTCACATCAGTGCTGAGCATTGTCACAGGTATCAGTGTGAAAACTGAAGTGAAATGAAACGGAGGCACTCACCCACGGTGGATAATGTTCAAACTTTAATTCGGCACACACCGGTGCACTACGAAGGTAGGGGCAGACACGAGAAATCATGCATGAGCAAACAGAACAGCAGTAATAGCTATTTCGCGCGGTACGCGCTTCTTCAGACTGCACACCACGTCATCCAATGATGACGTCAATTTAAAGCGCTAGCGTCCCGGGTTACTAGGATACCTATGGACGCCACTCGCTACTAAACAATTGCGGGACATCCCGCTTACAACAACTGCGCTCCAACAAAAAAAGAAAAAGACACATACATAAAATAATCGAGCATTATAAGAAAACTGATAAATCAGCGCGTTCATTGAGTCCCAAAAGTCCAGTGGCCTGGGTGCGGAGGATCCACCTACTCTCCCGTTGTAAGAGTAGGCGGTGTCTATCCCTCCATTCACCGGAGGCCGGACAATCTCCAAACCAACAAAATGCAGCGGTCTCAAATCACCGGAGTGTACTGTCCGGATATGTTCTATCACCCGTGGGCAACCTTTCCCAGAGGAGATAGAGGACACATGTTCTCTGATACGCTCATTCAGACACCGTTTAGTCTTTCCTATGTAGAAGCAGCCACAATCGCATATCAAAGCGTACACGACGTGGGTGCTTCTACAATTAATGAAATCTTTTAATCTGTGATACTGACCAGCAATTAACACAACCTTCTTCTGCAGGCTATATTGGCACATGTTACAATTACCACATTTAAAATGGCCCACCGGTTTACTTCTGGACAGCCAATCTTCACTACGTGGCACATTGAACCTACTGCGTACTACCTTATTCCTGATCGTATGGGTTCGTCTAAACGAAACCAGCGGTTTCTCAGAACTGATCTGGGCTAACATTGGGTCCCTTTTAGAATATCCCAATGGTTAAAAATAACAGACCTGATCTTGTCCGCCATGGGGCTGTATTTAAATGTCATGGGGAACCTATTAGGTTTACTAACTCTCCCTCCTGCTCTCTGTTTGCTACGGGTCCCCTGTAGCAACATCCGTTGGGAAAACTGTTCCTCGACCCTCCTCATGTCCTCCACTACATCTTTTTCTGGGTAGCCTCTGGAAAGCAACCGCTCTTTCAGCTCACTAGCCTGTTGGCGATAACTAGCTGTATCCCTGTTAATCCTACGCAACCTAATGAACTGTCCAAAGGAAACAGATTTCTTGACACTCCCAGGGTGGTAACTGTCGTGGTGGAGCAAGGAGTTGGTCGCCGTGGGTTTACGAAAACCCTCCGTGACCAACTCGTCGCCCACCACCACGACAGCCACATCCAAGAACTCCAATCTCGAACCCCGAAATTAAGGGTGAAAACCATCCCCATGGAATTGTCATTTAGATATCGCACAAATGCGACACATTCTTCCTCTGTACCCGCCCAGACAATGAAGACATCGTCCACGAACCTAACATAAGTCTTCACCATTGATGCAAAGGGGTTAAGAGGGAGAACACAAATTTGTCCTCCAATCTTGCCAAATACATATTGGCGAACGTGCACGATACAGGGGTGCCCATGGCCGTCCCCACTCGTTGTCTGAACCACTCATCACCAAATTTGAAGACATTGTTTCTTAAAATGAACGATAAGGAGTCCTCCACAAACTCACAGAATACTTCATCTTTTTCATGTTGCGCAGGACATCAGTGATCGCCTCCACCCCCGCATCATGAGGGATGCGGGTGTAGAGGCTCTCAACATCTAAGGAAACAAGCTTATAGTCCGACCTCCAATGGATGCCGTCCAGAGCCACCAAAAATCGTTAGTGTCCTTCAGGTAAGCCGGGGCACTAGAGAGAACAGGTCTCAACAACCAGTCGATGTACTTAGACAAGGGTTCAGTCACTGACCCAACCCCAGAGACAATAGGTCTCCCGGGGTGGGTCAGTGACTTGTGCACCTTGGGCAAGAAATACCAACACGGCTTGGCAGGCGCTTCAGGGATTAACTTTTTGCCATCTTCCCACTCAAGAAACCCACATCCACAAACCTCTGGAGTAGGACTGTTAACTCTTGTTGTATTTTAGGAATAGGATCACCCCTGATCGCCTCATACGTATGGCCATCTTTCAACTGTCTATAAGCTTCGGACATATAGTACGAGGTTGTCATAAGGACCACATTGCCGCCCTTGTCGGCCGGTTTAATTATTATTTCTTTCTGTGCTTGTACCCAATCGAGGGCTTTCTTCTCTTCCCACGAGATATTGTATTGTGCTCTCGGATACACTAATGCTCGTATATCTTTGAGCACCTGACAATAAAAATATCAATGCAACTACCGGCCGGCATAGGGGGCAAAATGTAGAGCGTACACCTCCTGCAAACGGGGGCGCCTGACCTGTACCAGTCACTGCATCGCCCTCATCTACACCCGCTAAGGCCAATAAACACTCTTTTCCTCATCACCTAGGACATTGGTAACCCTAAAAGCTGACACATCGGGGCCAAAGGAATCTCGCCTGGTAAACTGTGAGGGATAGGATTCGGTTCTCATTAAACATTTTCGATAAATACATCTTCCTAATGGCTTTAAACAAGTCGATCTCAAATGTTGCCGGGTCGAACTGCTCAACCAAGCTGAACCCAAGTCCCCTACTGAGGACTCTGGTGCAGCCTTCGGGCAGTTCGACCCCTGTGAGATTGATCACACCAGATTCATCAACCGCTTGATTGCGGGAAATGGCAGTCTCATTCATTTCCTCCAGGACACCTGTTTCCTTGGTCGGTTTGATTTCCTCAAACCCGTTCCGCCGTGACTTGTTCCTGCCCCTTCTAATGCGTCTCCTAAAGGGGCACTCTCGCTTCTATTTTTGTTTGAATTCTTATCAGCCGGGCCACCCTGGGTCGAGTCATCAGACCCACTGGATTCAGACTCACTCGTCCAAAAATCACTTTTCTGGCGCTTCCCTATTTTTCGCCTAGCTGATCTTCTTTTTGGGAACTGCCAACCAAAAATGTGTCCTGAGTCATAGTCCATTTTGTCACGAATGAATTTGTCCTTCTTCTTTTCTTTCACCTCCGACTGTACTATTAACAGTTTCTTATTGATCTTTTCTCGATCATCTGCAACTGTCCCTCAGTTAACCGGGTTGTGAGTTCTTTACGTGTATTCTCTAAATCCTCTTTCACGGTATCGTATTCCTTTATGTTCCTTTCTAGAACACACTCCAGGATTTTCAACGAGCAATCCGCAAATACACTTTGCCAGTTTTTCACAAACTCATCATCATTTTCGAACTGCGCCGGTTCTCTATATACTCTGAGTCCCCGCGGTACACGTTGGCTTTCTTTATATGCTTTTAAAGAGTTCACCGTCCAAAACAGCCGCACTTCTCTTTCAGCCAATTTCCATAGCCGTGTCTCCACCGCTCGGGTACTCAAATTTTGTAGCAAGTCTTTCTCATTGCACAGTATGAAAAACTCGTCTGCCCCCGTTCTCCCTTCATTGATGGAAGGAACAGCTTCATCCGAGGCCATATCAAGACCGCAACAATACCGGTCTAGCCGCCGCAGTCACAGTGAGGTGCTCAGTTGTAATAGTTAAGAGTTCATCAAAGATACAATAGTCAGGGGCAACAACGGCAACACTCACCAATGCCGGCAGTCAAACACTATGCGGGGCCTCAGCTTGATCCTCCACGTAACACCACTCCAGTGGTGCTCAATCCAAAAAGTAGTAAAAATCTGTGTGAAAACTGAAGTGAAATGAAACGGAGGCACTCACCCACGGTGGATAATGTTCAAACTTTAATTCGGCACACACCGGTGCACTACGAAGGTAGGGGCAGACACGAGAAATCATGCATGAGCAAACAGAACAGCAGTAATAGCTATTTCGCGGTGCGCGCTTCTTTCAGACTGCACACCACGCCATCCAATGATGACGCCAATTTAAAGCGCTAGCGTCCCGGTTACTAAGATACCTATGGGACGCCACTCGCTACTAAACAATTATGGGACATCCCGCTTACAACAACTGCGCTCCAACAAAACGAAAAAGGAAAAAGACACATACATAAAATAATCGAGCATTATAAGAAAACTGATAAATCAGCGCGTTCATTGAGTCCCAAAAGTCCAGTGGCCTGGGTGCGGAGGATCCACCTACTCTCCCGTTGTAAGAGTAGGCGGTGTCTATCCCCTCCATTCACCGGAGGCCGGACAATCTCCAAACCAACAAAATGCATGTTCTACCAACCAGTTGGTTGTTGCCTAGCTCTCGACTGTCTCTTGCAGACGTTCCGTCAAGAATGTCAAGTGGTAGGGTGTATAGTTTGTGTCTTGTATACGACATGGTTGCACGCCCATACCACTCTGTTCTCTCATACCACTTAGGTGGTGTGGTAAGGTGCAGGATGCCGTCCTAGATGGCAGGTACGTGTCACCGAGGTTCATAGCCTCGGTGAGGTAAAAGCCGTTTGTTGGTGTCAGTAGCAGGTAGTGCTACTGACACATTTGCTAGATAGCATGGCTGCAAAGCCGATCCGGGCCGGCTCTTACCGGGAGCAGCTAAAGTGTAGGGTGGGTGGCTGCTCCCCACGACCCAGTCCTGGTTTTGGGCTGGGTTTAAAAACTCAGCCAGCACTAGCAGCTGGGAGAGTGATTGTCTTGGAAGCTGCTGCTAGTGTTGTGGAGCTTTCTGGGCTGGAAGGACGTGCCCAGCAAGGAGGCGTGCAGCCGTCCTGGAACCCTGAAGGAGGATTGTCCTGCGGCTGGGCTGACAGCCAGGTGCGAACCCGCACATCAAACCTGCCAGGTGAATGGAACCTGTGTTTGGACTTTTTGTTTTCCCCTTCATTTGCTGATGGGTGTGACTTAACACCAATTGACTTTCTGCTGTTATTTTGATGCAAGTGTGAATAAAACACTGTTTTCTGCACCTTCTGGACTCCCTGTTGCCTCTATACTGCACCCGCACCGCTGTCTACCAGAGCGACTCCCACATTTGGTGTCGGATGCGGGCATGCGCAGTGAGGCTGGCGTGAACGCCGAAGTTTGTTTTTGCTGGGCATGACTGGATGTCCTATATTCGGCCGGCAAAGTTGCAGCCTGTGGTCCCTGACAAAATGGAGGCGGCTGTGAAAGCCCTCATAGAGGCTAACGTGCAGCAGCGGAGACCAACCAGCTACTGCTGCAGCACATGATGGCATTGCAAGCTGCAGGAGCGTCCCGCCACGTCCCACGATGCCCGGAAAGCTGTCCGTGCAGCGATCCCTAAGATGACCCCTCGGATGATGTGGAGACCTATCTGGCGGTGTTCGAGAAGGTGGCCGTGAGGGAGAAATTACCCCGAGAACAGTGGGCAGAGGTCGCCGCTCCGTTCCTGGCGTCTGGACCACAGCAAGTATTTTTGACCTCCCAGATGACCAAGCAGCTGACTACCCGACCGTGAAAGGTGAGATCCTGGCAAGACTGGGGGTGAACGTGTTAGTCCGGGCTCAGCGGGTCCACCAGTGGAACTTTAATACGGCTGAACCCGCCAGGCCGCAGTATTATGAGTTGCTGCACAGGTTGCAAAAGTGGCTGCAGCCTGAGGTTCTAAGTCCGGCTGCTATGCTGGACCGTCTGCTGGCTGAGATCTTCTGAGGGCCTTGCCGCACTCCCTGCAGCACTGGATCGGCCAGGTGTCACCCACTCAATGCCTTGGACATGGTCGACCTGGTCGAGCGCTATGAGGCCACAAAAACCTTGAAAGGGGTGTTGTTGGGAGGGGCCGGTCAAACCCCGGAGGTCTCCCATCCAGTCCCGACGACTGGTACCCGAGAAACCTGCTCGGGTGTACCCCTGCAGACCCGGCCCGATAGTCTGCTGGCGGTGTCACGAGCCTGGCCATGTGAGGGCCGACTGTCCACAGTGGGGAGAACCCATGGAGACCAATTATGGGTACCGGGCTTCCATGTATGCCCGGAGACTGTAAGCGACCAGCACCCCGAGACCATAGACAATCGTCATCTGTGCCAGGTGCAAGTCGGTGATAATCTTGCAGTGGCGCTGCTGGACTCAGGGAGCCTAGTAACCCTGGTAAGTGCTGCTCTGGTACAGCCCTCCCAGTATACGGGCCGGAAAGTTGGGGTGGTGTGCATACACGGAGACTTAAAGGACTATCCCACGGCTGTAATGTCTCTGTCCACGGCGGCCGGCACATGGACTCTGTGAAGTGGCGATCTCCGCCAAGCTACCGTATGAACTAATAATTGGGAGAGACTTCCTGGTTTTCCGTCACTATGGCCTGAGGTGAAAGTGACTAATAGCCCTGAGACAGGGGTAACCCTAGCAGAGTGGCCTGGTTCCTGTGGGAGGCCAGAGCCCTGGGAGCCCGAGTCCGAAGGGCCTGCGGTAGGGGTGACCACCACTTCTGTGATAGAGGGGGAGACAACCCCACTGAGTGTAATGGTGGGAGACACGGAGGACTTGCCACCGGGACCTGAGTTGGCAGACCTCAATGTCTCAGGGGAAAATTTTGGGACCGCACAACACCGGGACCAAACCCTAACCAGAGCCTGGGAAAGTGTCATAATAATTGATGGTAAACCCCAGAAACCTGGGGCTGAATTAATGTTTCCGCGATTCATTGTCCTTCAGGATATGTTGTATCGGGTGAACCAAATCCGAGGTGAGCCTGTTGAACAGTTGGTGGTGCCCACAGCGTATCGCAGGCTTGTCATGGAGCTTGCCCACCAACATGTTCTTGGGGACACCTGGGGTGGCAGAAAACCCAGGACCGCATACTGCAGCGGTTTTATTGGCCCAGTGTGTTCAAGGAGGTAGAGAATTATTGTAAGTCCTGTCCCACCTGTCAGATAAATAGCCCCCAGCCACATTTCCGTAGTCCTCTGGTACCGCTTCCAATTATTGAGGTCCCGCTTGAGCGAATCGCTATGGATCTAATTGGGCCTGTACCAAAGTCTGCCAGGGGCCACCAACACATTCTGGTAGTTCTCGACTATGCCACTCGGTATCCGGAGGCGGTGCCTCTGCGACATACCTCAGCTAAACTCATTGCCAAAGAGTTAATGGAAATGTTTTCCCGTGTGGGCCTGCCAAAAGAGGTTCTGACAGACCAAGGGACCCTTTTATGTCCAAAGTTATGAGGGAACTGTGTAAATTATTGCGTATAAAGCAATTACGGACGTCCGTTTACCATCCACAAACGGACGGTCTTGTCGAGAGGTTTAACCAAACTTTAAAAATATGTTAAAGAGGGTGGTGTCTAGAGATGGGAAGGACTGGGACCTGCTTCTGCCCTATCTCATGTTCGCAGTGCGAGAGGTACCCCAGGCCTCTACTGGGTTCTCGCCCTTCGAACTGCTTTATGGCAGACACCCTCGGGGCCTGTTGGATATCGCCAAGGAAGCGTGGGAACAACAGCCTGTCCCCACAAAAGTGTCATTGAGTATGTCACCCAGATGCAGGAACGGATGGAAAAGGTGTTGCCGCTGGTCCGGGAGCATATGGAGGCAGCGCAACAAGCCCAGAGTAGGGTGTACAATCGTCAGGCTCGGGTACGGGGCTTCAAGCCGGGAGATCGGGTGTTGGTTCTGGTACCCACCCTTGACAGCAAGTTCCTAGCTAGGTGGCAGGGCCCCTATGAGGTGATCGAGAAAGTAGGGAAGTAAATTACAAAGTACACCAGCCAGGCGGCGCAAGCCGGAGCAGGTGTACCACGTGAATTTACTAAAGCCGTGGAAAGATAGGGACACGGCCGACGACCACAGCCCCCGGCCAGGGCTTCTAGGTGAAAAGGGTCCAGCCCCACCGTTCGAGGCCTGTGAAGCCGTAACCACGGTAAGAATTGCAGACAGCCTGTCTTCCAAACAAGTTCAGGAAGTCAGGAGTTCCTCAGTCGGAACACGGATGTGTTCTCGGACCTCCCTGGCCGCACGTCTCTCATCCGACATGACATCGTCACTGAGCCTCAGGCCAAGATCCGGTTAAAACCATACCGGGTACCCGAGGCTCGGCGACGAGCCATCGCGGAAGAAGTGAAATTAATGTTGAAGCTCGATGTCATTGAGGAGTCGAAAAGTGAGTGGGCCAGTCCCATAGTCCTAATACCCAAGCCGGATGGGACGTTGCGGTTCTGCAACGACTTTCGCAAGTTAAATGAAGTGTCCAAGTTTGACGCGTATCCCATGCCCCGGGTAGACGAGCTTGTGGAGAATTTAGGACAAGCCCGTTATTTTTCTGTGCTGGACCTCACTAAAGGGTACTGGCAGGTACCCTTAACGGAGTCGGCTAAGGAAAAACCGCTTTTGTTACCCCGCAGGGCCTGTATCACTACAAGGTGTTACCCTTTGGCCTGCATGGCGCTCCCGCCACCTTCCAAAGGTTAATGGACATAGTGCTGCGACCACATCGTCGGTACGCCTCGGCCTACTTAGATGATGTGATCGTCCACAGCACCGACTGGGAAAGCCATTTACCCAAAGTGCAGGCGGTAGTGGATGCCCTGAGGAAAGCCGGTCTAACCGCCAATCCAAAGAAGTGTGCGATTGGGTTGGAAGAGACCAAATACCTGGGATATGTCATTGGGCGGGAGTCATCAAACCTCAGGTAAATAAGGTAGAGGCAATACGGAATTGGCCCCGACCGGTCACCACCAGGCAGGTAAAGTCGTTCCTGGGGATTGTGAGGTATTACATGAGGTTTGTGCCCCACTTTGCTACTATCGCTTCGCCATTGACAGAGTTGTTAAAGGGGCGTAAGACAGGGATGGTCCGCTGGAATGAGCAGGCGGAAAAGGCTTTCTCCGCCTTGAAATCGGCCCTGTGTGGGTCCCCGGTTTTGGTGACACCAGATTTCAGGAAAGAATTTATAGTCCAGACCGACGCCTCTGAGGTTGGCCTTGGTGCGGTACTATCGCAGGAAGTCAACGGGAGGAGCATCCCGTTGTCTTCCTCAGCCGCAAGCTCACCCCAGCCGAGACTAGGTACAGCATAGTCGAGAGAGAGTGCCTGGCCATCAAGTGGGCACTCGAGGCCCTCCGTTATTACCTGTTGGGCAGAAGCTTTCGCCTGGTGACCGACCACTCCCCACTCAAGTGGATGTCCCAAGCCAAAGAGAGGAATGCCCGGGTCACCAGGTGGTTTCTGTCCCTACAGAATTTTAAATTCACGGTGGAACACAGAGCGGGCCGGTTGTTAAAAAGCGCAGACGCGCTCTCCGGGTACACTGTTTGTCGTGTGTCCACCCCCTCAGGGTTGAACAAAGGGGGTATGTGGTAAGGTGCAGGGTGCCGTCCTAGATGGCAGGTACGTGTCACCGAGGTTCATAGCCTCGGTGAGGTAAAAGCCGTTTGTTGGTGTCAGTAGCAGGTAGTGCTACTGACACATTTGCTAGATAGCATGGCTGCAAAGCCGATCCGGGCCGGCTCTTACCGGGAGCAGCTAAAGTGTAGGGTGGGTGGCTGCTCCCCACGAGCAGCTGGGAGAGTGATTGTCTTGGAAGCTGCTGCTAGTGTTGTGGAGCTTTCTGGGCTGGAAGGACGTGCCCAGCAAGGAGGCGTGCAGCCGTCCTGGAACCCTGAAGGAGGATTGTCCTGCGGCTGGGCTGACAGCCAGGTGCGAACCCGCCATCAAACCTGCCAGGTGAATGGAACCTGTGTTTGGACTTTTTGTTTTCCCCTTCATTTGCTGATGGGTGTGACTTAACACCAATTGACTTTCTGCTGTTATTTTGATGCAAGTGTGAATAAAACACTGTTTTCTGCACCTTCTGGACTCCCTGTTGCCTCTATACTGCACCCGCACCGCTGTCTACCAGAGCGACTCCCCACAGTGGCCAGATGTACTGTTTTAGGCTGGACAGTCTCTTTTCCTGGCTCCCAGCGCAGGGTCTGGGTGGAGGCTGGGGTGTCCTCATTTTCAGTGGCTCCAGCAGCAGGCACAGGGTGGCAGTGTTAAAGGGGCATAAGGATGGGGGGGGGCGTCTCTTTGCTTTAGAGGGTTGGATGGGCCGCAGAAGCAATGAGTCAAATAAAAGGTGTAACCTAATCTTCTTGGTCCTAATGTAAAACCTGTAACAGCCCCCCCCCCCCCCCCCCCCCATCTACTATGTGCCATTTTATGATCCTGGTGTCTTTTTATATAGCAGAGGGGGCAGTACACCCCTGACCAAAGATGTCTGGACCAAATGGAGAAGGAAAGTAAATAACTGAATTCCATGGAGACATAACCTGTAAGTCACTGGATTTACATTGGGTATACTCGTGACTGCTTCTCATAAAATGTGTTTAAATCTTCTTATTGGAAAATAGGGTCAGTGTAAATTGATTTGGGGGGGGGAGGCACAATCTCCAAAATATCTTGTCCCAGCCCTGCCTCAACCCCACCGATCAGCTGTTCTCTGCAGCCTTCGGCCCTGGAACTACCACTATCAATGGAACAGTAAGTGAAGGGGAGCTGCAGTACCCAGGAAGACCACTACACTATGAACGGAGTTCCAGTGCCAGAGGCTGCAGGGGACAGCTGATCGGTGGGGTGCAGGATGTCGGACCCTCACTAATCGGATATTGATGACCTATCCTGACAGTGCAGTGCAGCCATGTTTGCATTTCTCCTTCCATTTCTGACTCCCCAATCTGTCCTCCCCTACAGACTTGTGTCCTTGGATATTCGTCAGGCAGACACCCGAGGAGATACCTAATAAAAGAAACTGCATTTAGACACATCCCTTTCAATGCTAGCCAGGCGGAGAGCCCTATGAATTGTTACAGAAGCAAAGCATGCTGGGATTGCTTAGAAAATCCAACAGAAAAACCACAAGAGAACCATGTAAATATCCTGCCATGATGCAGCGAGAACAAGGGAAGAAAAGTTTATGGGGCAAAAATATGCAGTGTTTGGGGTACTCTTGGCAGACAAAAAAAAATTAATTATGAAAGTAGAAAACCCCTTTAAGGTCTCATGCACTGGCTTTCTGACACAATCTGCATGGAACACTGAGGTATAGACAAAAACTAATTTAAAGGGCATCTGTCAGCAGATTTGTACCTATTGTAATTTCAATAGTCCACTGGCGCTGATGCTCCCTATATTTTGTGCTGCAGTACTGCAACAGTACGGCAATATCTGCTGGTAAAAATGCCTCACTGTAAAACAACTCTGTTCGGGATACCATGCACAACCTTCCCGCTATCCTCCTGGTTCCCCTGCTTGAGAAGGACCACAGGTGCGTGCCAATATATAAACCAAGATTACCTTGCTATTGAACCTACCTCCGTGGTCTCTGCTTTTACTCTATTGCTGGCTTGACTTCAGGGTGTAGCGGGTCTGCTATATTTCTACTGGAGCACGCCCGGCCGGTGGCGTTGCTCCGTACTAATGAATTGAAAGTCTGCGCTCATGTGGAGCGGCCTAGTGACATCACTCTAGGAGCTACGGATCGTTATAAGTGCCAAACCACAAATGCGTTTCGAACAATGCGTTGTCCTTCGTCAGGGAATCAATCTAGCGCTTATAGATACCATCCTTATATACCTGCTCAATTTTCATGCCTTAAACCTTAATGTGGCACATCTTGCTTTCATCTCAGCAATGCTATTCCGTACAATGGCCAAACTAAATAGTTTAGATAGGTAGTCAGTAGACATTGGGGTATTTTAAAAGAGGATAAGGTAATTGGAGATTTTATTCCACAAGAGAATGTGAGACGATAGGCAATATAAAGGTGGAAAATAAAGATTTACCAAAACGCTTTTACCCATGTAAAGATATTTGGGGTGTAAAAAATTATCACCCAAAAATAAAAAACAAGTTCAGATAGAGAATAGAGATGGTTCATACAAATATGAAAATAGTGAACATATAACATGTAAAAGAAAAACATAAAGGAAAGTTTGAAGGGTCAATATTTTATTAGTTGGAAATAGCTAAGGTAGATGAAGGGGTGGTGATTATAATAGAAGCATGTCAAGAACAGCAGGCATATTAGGGTGTCATCTATAAGCGCCAGATTGATTCTTCTGACGAAGGACAACGCATTGTCCGAAAGGCGTTAGTGGTTTGGCACTTGTAACGATCCGTAGCTCGTATAGTGATGTCACTAGGCCACTCCACGTGAGCGCGAGCTTTCAATTCATTAGTACGGAGCAATGCCACCAGCCGGGGCGTGCTCCAGTAGAAAGATAGCAGACCCGTTACACCCTGAAGTCAAGCCTGCACTAGAGGAAAAGCAGAGACCACGTTCCTGTGGTCCTTCTCAAGCAGAGGAACCAGGGAGGATAGCGGGGAAGGTTGTGCACGGTATCCCGAATACAGTTGTTTTACAGATTTGTACCTATGACATTGGCTGACCTGTTACATGTGCCCTTGGCAGCTGAGGGCATCTGTGTTGGTCCTATGTTCTCATTGCTGAGAAAAATGATGTTAATATATGCAAATGAGCCTCTTGGAACAACGGGGACATTGTTGTTACCCCTAGAGGCTCAGCTCTCTCTGCAACTGCCGCACTCTATGGACTTTGATTGACAAGACCAGGCAGTGTAAACATCCGTGTGCCTGGCCTGTCAATCAATGTGCAGAGTGCAGGGCAGTTGCAGAGAGAGCAGAGGCTCTAAGTGTAATGGTGACTCCCCATTGCTCCTAGATGCTTATTTTGCAACATGCCACATCCCCCAGGGCTGGTCGTGTGCCGGGTTTTTAGGAATGCCGGGTGGTGAATCGGCCTTATTAGTTTGTGTGTCATGGTGCTATTATATCTTTTCATGGGATAACACTGAAGATATGACACATATGATACAATGTAAAGTAGTCAGTGTACAGCTTATATAACAGTGTAAATTGGGCCCTCAAAATAACTCAGCACACAGTCATACACTCCTAAATGAAAATGGCCAAATTGTGCCCAATTAGCCATTTTCCCTCCCCAGTGTCATGTTACTCGTTAGTGTTACAAGGTTTCAGGTGTGAATGGGGAGCAGGTGTGGTAAATTTGGTGTTATGGCTCTCACACTCCCTTATACTGTTCACTGGAGGTTCAACATGGCTCCTCATGGCAAAGAACTCTCTGAGGATCTGGAAAAAAATTGTTGCTCTACATAAAGATGGCCGAGGCCGTGATCCGTCAGCACCGCAAAAAAATAAAACAAGTTCTATTTTTTGTGGTGCGGAGGCACGGAGAGAAACCCCACAGAAACACTCTGTAGTGCTTCCATGGGGTTCCGTGCCGCCGTTCCGTACAGACCTTCCGGATTGCGGACCCATTCAAGTAAATTAGTCCGCATCCGTGATACAGGGTGCACATGGCCGGAATTCGCATATTGCGGACTTCTGTTTGCGGGCCACAATACGGGAACGAGTGCGCAAAGGTCATGTGAATAAACCCTAACAAGACAGGTTCCACTCAGAACAGGCCTCATCATGGTCGATCAAAGAAGGTTGTATGAGTGCTGCCAGCATTGCTGCAGAGGTTACAGGGGTGGGGGCCAGCCTGTCAATGCTCAGACCATACGCCGCACACTGCATCACATTGGTCTGTATGGCTGTTGTTCCAGAAGGAAGTCTCTTCTAAAGATGATGCACAAGAAAGCCCGCAAACAGTTTGCTGAAGAAGAGCAGACTAAGGACATGGATCACTGGAACCATGTCCTGTGTTCTGATGAGACCAAGATAAACTTATTTGGTTCAGATGGTGTCAAGCGTGTGTGGTGGCAACCAGATGAGAATGACAAAGACAAGTGTGTCCTGCCTACAATCAAGCATGGTGGTGGGAGCGTCATGGTTGGGGGTTGCATGAGTGCTGCCGGCTGTGGGGAGCTACAGTTCATTGAGCGAACTATGAATGCCAACATGTACTGTGACATACTGAAGTAGAGCATGATCCCGTCCCTTCAGAACCTGGGCTGCAGGGCAATATTCTAAAATGATAACGACCCCAAACACATCTCTACGACCACCACTGCCTTGCTAAAGAAGCTGAGAGTAAAGGTGCTGGACTGGTCAAGCGATGTCTCCAGACCTAAACCCAATTGAGCATCTGTGTGGCATCCTCAAAGGGAAGGTGGAAGAGCGCAAGGTCTCTAACATCCACCAGCTCCGTGATGTCGTCATGGAGAAGTGGAAGAGGATTCCAGGGGCCACCTGTGAAGCTCTTGTGAACTCCATGCCTAAGAGAGTTAAGGCAGTGCTGGAAAATAATGGTGGCCACACAAAATATGGACACTTTGGGCACAATTTGGCCATTTTCACTTAGGTGTGTACTCACTTTTGTTTATAGCGGTTTAGACATTAGTGGCTGTGTGCTGAGTTATTTTGACGGCACACCAAATGTACACTGTTATACGAGCTGTACACTGACCGCTTTACATTGTATCAAAGTGTCAGATGTACAGTTGTGTTCAAAATTATTCAACCCCCACTGAAATTGAGTGTTTTGGCCAGTTTGACATTGATTTTGATCATTTCAGTCATCTTGTTTACAATTAAATCAAAGAGGCCCTTGTAAGTCAGACAAATATAACATAACATTTATAATGAAATAACCACAAATGTCTTTTCTGTGCTCACATCATTATCAGTTTTATTCAACCCCCAAGTGACATTCAATCTTAGTACTTAGTACAACATCCTTTTCCAGTTATAACAGCTTTTAAACGTGAAGCATAGCTTGACACAAGTGTCTTGCAGCGATCTACGGGTATCTTCGCCCATTCTTCATGGGCAAAAGCCTCCAGTTCAGTCACATTCTTAGGCTTGCGCGCTGCAACTGCTTTCTTTAAGTCCCACCAGAGGTTCTCAATCGGATTTAAGTCTGGTGACTGCGATGGCCACTTCAAAATGTTCCAGCCTTTAATCTGCAACCATGCTCTAGTGGACTTGGAGGTATGCTTGGGATCATTGTCCTGTTGAAAGGTCCAACGCCTCCCAAGCCTCAGGTTTGTGACGGACTGCATCACATTTTCATCCAATATCTCCTGGTACTGAAGAGAATTCATGGTACCTTGCACACGCTGAAGCTTCCCTGTACCTGTAGAAGCAAAACAGCCCCAAAGCATGATTGACCCCCGCCATGCTTCACAGTAGGCAAGGTGTTCTTTTCTTCATAGGCCTTGTTCTTCCTCCTCCAAACATAGCGTTGATCCATGGGCCCAAACAGTTCTAATTTTGTTTCATCAGTCCACAGAACACTATCCCAAAACTTTTGTGGTTTGTCCACATGACTTTTGGCATACTGCAGTCGACTCTTCTTATTCTTTGGAGACAGCAAGGGGTGCGCCTGGGAGTTCTGGCATGGAGGCCTTCATTACGCAGTGTGCGCCTTATTGTCTGAGCTGAAACTTCAGTACCCGCATCTGACAAATCTTTTTCAGTTCCTCAGCAGTCACACGGGGACTTTTCTCCACTTTGCGCTTCAGGTAGCGCACAGTAGTCGAAGTCAGCATCTTCTTTCTGCCACTACCAGGTAGCGCTTCAACAGTGCCCTTTGCCTTGAATTTGCGAATGATGCTTCCTATGGTGTCTCTTGGTATGTTTAACATCTTTGCAATCTTCTTATAGCCATTGCCCTTCCTGTGAAGAGAAATCACCTCTTCTCTTGTCTTCCTGGACCATTCTCTTGACTTCACCATGTCTGTAAACACACCAGTAAATGTCTAGAAGGAGCTGAGTATCACAGTCATTTTACATCTGCCTAATTGGTGCTTATTATGCTTGATTGCTGCTCCTTGACATCCACAGGTGTTTTCAATACCTGATCGAAAACACTTGAATGAACCTCTGTACTTAAGAGTGGTCGTCTTTAAGGGGTTGAATAATTGTGTCAATGAAGAAAGGTGTTTGTCGCTTAATGAGTGGGTGGTTGCTGTTCAGTTGCCGGGGGTTTCGAATGCCCTTGCTGACGCTCTCTCTCGTTCGCAGTAGCAGCGGTTCCGCCTGTTGGCGCCAGAAGCGGATCCTGTCGGGTTGGAGTGTCCGGGTTCCCTTTGGGAGATTTTGGAGGTAACATAGCGCAGCTTTTCAGAGCATCCTTAAGTGAGGGGACTTGGGCGGCCAACGAGCGGGCTTGGGATAGGTGGGAAAGGTGGTGTTCCAGCCTAGGAGCGGGGGTGGATGGGGGCGAGGTCCCGTTGCTGCTGTTTATAGGACAAATGAGAGAGGAAGGTTGGTCGGTGGCTCAGTTGAACCGGTGTATCTCGGGACTGGCTTTCGGTTTTAAGTGCAGAAGCCTTCCTGATGTGTCCAAGTCCTTTTTGGTTAAGCAAGTTTTGCGGGGCTGGAGACGGAGTTGGAGGGGGGTGGATAAGCGGAAGCCAATTTCCTTTCAGTTGCTGTTGGGTATTGGGAGGCAGGCGGCTTTGGTGTGCCGCTCGCCGGGGGAACTTCTTTTGTTTCGATTGTCCTTCGCGTTGGCCTTCTTTGGGGCGTTCCGGTTGGGTGAGTTGGTCAGTCGGAGTGTCCACTGCGGGACTGGGGTGCAGAACGAGGATGTTGAATTGTTTGGGGACAGGATAGTGATCTGGCTTCGGGGCTCTAAGACAGACTTGGAGGGGAAGGGAAGGTGCGTTGTGTTGTTTTCAGTGCCTGGGTGCGACTTGTGTCCGGTTCGGTTGTTAAGAGAGTATCGGTCTGGGGTGCGTTTAGGGGAGGGCCCGTTGCTGCGCCATGAGTCTGGCGGGTTTTTATCGCGTTTCCAATTTCTAGCGGTTCTGAGGAGGTGTCTATTGGGTTTGGGAGTTGATCCTAACCATTATACGGGGCATTCGTTTCGGATCGGGGCAGCGACGGAAGCAGCGCGTTTGGGGTTGAGTGATGACATGATTATGCGGATTGGCAGGTGGGAATCCGCCACGTTTCGTGTCCGGTTGGGTGATTTTTAGTGCTTTGCTTTATAGTTATGCTGTTTGTTGTTTGTTTGGTAGGTGTCTCAGCGGCCCTGGTGTGGATCCTGGGACATTCATACGTTTTTTGGGGAGCCCTTAGAGCGGACGTGCGACCGAACGGGCGGCAGCTCGGTTTTCCCGAGGAGGTTGCGGTTATTCGGTGGCTGGAGTCCAGAGGTATGAAGTGGGGGGGAGTCTTGCGGGAGGTTCATTGTTTCGCCCGTTTGGACAGGTCCCCCGATATTTTAGTGCTCCACGTTGGCGGGAACGATCTGGGGAGCACACCGGTGAGGGAACTCATCCGGGATATTAAATTTGACATGTTACGGCTTTGGTCCTTGTTCCCGCGGTTGATTATTGTTTGGTCGGACATTGTTCCGAGAAGCGCGCTCGGAAGCGCGCTTAGTTGACCGGCTTAACAAGGCCTGCATTAAGGTCAACAGGGCGTTCGGAAAATTTGTGGCGCGGCATGGGGCTGTGGCGGTTCGGCACTTGGACTTGGAGGCTGGTCGTGGGGAGTTTTGGAGGGCGGACGGTGTCCATCTGAACGCGGTCGGTATCGACCTGTGGTCGCTTGGTCTGCAGGATGGCATCGAACAAGCACTGGTGCTGTGGCGGAACGCGCATTCTTGAGGGCTAGTCAAGTTGCGCGTCGGACTCGTTGGCGGTAGGAGGTCCTGGAAGCTGGGGGTTGGGCTCGGTATTTTGAGGATGGGAGGGCCTCAATGGTGGGGCTGGACTCCCATGGCGGAGGTTTTGCGATGGATCGGTGGAGAGGAGGCGTTCACCGATAGGGGTCTCCGAGCTGGTGTTCCTGCGGCTGGAGGCAAGGTGGATTAGCCTTTGTGTTTTGCGGGTCTTCAGATAGTGTGGGCTTCCAGTACCTCCTGCGTCAGGTTAAATTATGTTAAATTATGTTTATTTTTATATCTATTCATTTGTATGTTTGTAATTAAGAAATAAACGGCTGCTGTGGCCGATTAAATCCATCTCCAGTGTGGTGTTTTTATTGCTGGGGTTGGTATCGGCTGGGGGTGGGAATAGAAGGTTGGGTAGCTGACCCGGACAAATAGCCAATACCCCATCATGAGAAAAATGATGTTGATAATAACATGTAATTCTATGTCCGCCATGTCTCCCTTACTAGACCCACCAGTGAACGCTTTAAGCACCTGGAATTACCCTGTGACAGCCCTGCTTCGCTTTCTATTCCCTCTTTCTATCCTATGGCCTCTCTTACCCATTTTCCCCCCTTTTTCTCCTGTGTCCGGGTGGGTTTCATATACTCACTATTTATCGATAGTTCGCCTGACATCTCTGATTATTGAACTTCTTTAAATCTTGATGTCATGATCTCTAGAAGAAAATGGAAGCAGATGAATTACATTTTTGCTTACACATAATCTGCACTTTTCACGTGATGACGTTTATCACAAGGAAGGATCTAACGGATACAAGTCTGAGGTTGGGGGATGCTCTTAGCGGGGGGATTAGGGGCTCATGAATACTTACATCTCATTTTGATGTAATCATTTTTTGGTTCTTTTGAACTTGATTCTAAAGTCTGAAAAACAAAGGAAGCAGATAAGGAGATTACTGGAAATATACAACCTGCACCCAGCATCTACACATCTACACAAAGCCCAAGGGCAGCCATGGCTCTATTCCAAGTGTAGGATTCTCCTGTCTGGAGAGGGTCTCATATACTCACGTTTTATTCTGATCTCTTCCCAAAACAGCAGAACATTGTTCTAAAGAATCTAAATAAAATATACAGTTTATATAAAAACATATAGTTTATGTGGGTGCTACTCAATCTTACCAATAGATGCTACAGTGCAACACCTCAAGCGGTATAACATCCGCCAGGAAGTCATCGTAGGTTCCCTCCTAACACCTCATTTTGCAGAATGGCATCCAGCAACTCTGTTTCTGGTGTCATCAGCTACACAGGAACGGTGCCGCCATTGAGATAACGGCTGGACTCCATTAATACATTCAATAGTGTCATATAGTGCACATATAAGAGTGTCACTTTATAAAGGGGTAAGTGTGTCACTTGTAGTTCTTCCCTTTATATGCCACTATGAGCCCCAGGCGGGAATAAAGATTGAATTAAAAATGAATACATCTTCTATCTACCTGGATGGTTGTTGACGTTCTGCATGGCCGCTGGTTCTGCTATTGGAGAAAAATTTACATCAAGAATTTACTGCGACCAAACATCATCATGGAGCCAAGGCCTACATGTCATACAATTAGAGTATATTACTTTTGGTTTTCCTATGCCTTTAAATTACTCACGTGTTTTTGCCACTGCTCCTCTTCTGCAGGCATTTTGGCATCCACCATCGTCTGGTAGGTCTAAGGAAAAGATCCAGAAATATTGAATAAGGACGCATGAAATGAGTAGTGACTGTTCACATTATCACCTCTTTCCGTAGATATTGTCCTGTGTGATGTCCTGGGGACACTGAATGAGGCGTCACTCAAAGCGGTAAAGGTTGTGATGAGTCTATGGGCACCAGTCACATAAATCCTGATTGTTCTATAAACTTACTTGATGGGATCTTGAGTTGTCAATTCCAGTTTAGCCTGAGATGTAATAGGCCTATAACAGAATATAAAGCTCCAGTTAGAAACAGTGGGAAACTTATATACAAAAATATATCGGCTTCTATAGCAGAATTTATATTCCTTAGTACATTGGCACAAGAAAATACAGCTTCATTTATTTATCCTTTATTTATCCTTTGACCAAATGGAAATCTACATAGAACATGTCTCTCTAATAATGCAAGGGTCCTTATACTAAAAAATGCTGCAGGCCTGCGTGTTATTTTCTTAGACTACTTTCCCCTGACAGAACAGCCGGTCGAATCCGTCCTGCCGCTAGTGAACGTGTGTCCCTGGACTACCGCTCCGACCCCATTGACTATGATTGGAAACACGGAAGCGTACGGCGAGAGGCTGCCCGAATAAAACTACGACATGTCCGGCATTTATTCCGGCAGCCTATCGCCATGCGCTGCCGTGCCTTCGCCAGAACTCTGCCCCGCCCCAGTTATAGTCAATGGGGCCGGAGCGGTAGTCCGGGGGCACACATTCACTAGCGGCAGGACGGATTTGACAGGCTGTTCTGTCGGGTGAACATCCTGTGAAACTAGCCTCAGCTGAATATACATATCATGTTTCTATATAATGATCTAGATACTTACTCTTTCTTCTTCTCGATGATGTTCTCCTTCTTTGTCTCCTCTTCCTTGGTCTCATCCTTCTCACTATTGGACATTAAACATCTTATAGATAAATCTTTTCATTATGATAACCAATACGGAGAGAGGATAATATAAAGACTGAGGTGGGATGTTCACAAAGACACAACACAATAGAGATGACAGGAGAAAAATTCTATGTTCTATCAGATAAGTGAATTACAAAAAGCTAAATAATAGTTATGAGCCTAGGAGCTCGAGCTCTGTCACATCAGCCATGATTGTCCTCTATACTTACAAGATTGTGTACAGTCTCGGCCATTCTGACACTTCTCCGAATCTTCCAGGTCTATAATATAAAATACAGCTCCTGTTCATTATCACTGACAAATTATATCTTATTATTCTCTACTTCCCATTATATTATTATAGATTATCCCCAATGGTGTCTGTTATTTAGACATGATGCCACCTACACCGGAGTCTACTCCTATATCAATCTACAAGGACGACTCATATCCTAACACTAGAGGAATAAGGCGACTGCTGTATAAGACATATACCTGAATACATGCTTGGCCTCCGCCACCCTCCTCGTCCATCTGTGGGAGGAAAACACAAAGAAATGTCCAATCAGATCACTGCTTGTCATATACAGTATGGGGCCGCATCTGTATGACATGTATGATGACATAGAGGATTGGGCCCCTGTGTCATATGTCATTAATTACATTATCAGATGCATAGATTTCTGAATTTTTATCGTGTATACTTTAGGCTATTTCACACCATGGGGTCATTTATCAAACAGAAATACGCCAAAATTAGGGATATTTCTGGCGCAGATTGCAGCACATAAGTCCTCTGCGCCACAATCTGCGACTTCATAACTCTGGTAGATCCACCGCCAGGTATAGGGGTTATTAAGACCAGCGTCTAAAACACGGTCTTAATAAATGTGCCCCAATATTTATTAATTCAATCAATTCCAGTATAAAGGGAGTTTATCATCAGATAATAAGATATATAAATGGTTCCTAGATGTTGAGGAGCTTTGTCTCTTGGGAGAGTGTATGGTAACTATAGGATCTCATTTATGACAACTGTATAACAGATCAACTGTCCTTGTTGCCCATAGCAACCATTCCACGTGCAGAATTCTATTTGGTTGCTATGAACAATAATGACAATTTTTTTTGTTAGACAGCTCTTGATAAATGAGGCACTTGTTGGGTCAAGCAGTCAATATTCTATACTCTATATTCTACACAATGTCTTACATGATCAGATCTTCCTCCTCATCTTTCATCTCCACCTCCTTTTTTTCTGACTCTTCCATGATGTTTTTCCGCACCTCCTCCATGATCTTCTTTTCCACCATCTCCTTGATGTTATTCTCCACCTCTATCTCCTCCACCTCTATCTTCTCCTCCTTCATGAAGTTCTTCTCCACTTCCTTGATGTTCTTCTCCATCTCATCCACCACTTCCTCCATGTTGTTCTTCTCCTTGACGATGTTCTTCTCCTCCATCTCCTCCACCTCCTTCACCTCCTCCACCTCCTTCACCTCCTCAGCCTCCTTCTCTATTCTGTTAAAAAATAAAGAAGGCCGATGAGAATCAAGAAGATACTTTATCTGCTGTACAGATATATCACTGAACAACAATCTTTAACTTATACACATACGCATATACGCATCATTTACAAGGATTTACATGGATTTGTCTAGTTTACAAGACCCATCCTCAACCATTATGGGGACAGCCATCAGGCCCTGTACCCATAAACAAAACCCAATATCCACTCATAAATACCAATGCTTAATCTATACCTTATAAAGACCCATATAGATGCCTAAAACCCACATTACCCACTCAATGATATCAAACCCAATACCTACTCATCAATACCAACTCTTGATCTATAGCCTGTAAAGACCTGTATACATACCCAAAACCCACATTACCCACACAATGATACCAATACCCAACCTGACCCTTTTTCTTAAGATGGGGTCACACACACAAGGACCACTCATTGGTTTGTAAATCAGAAAAACACAATCTTGCAGCTTCACACAATTTCCATTGACTTTTATGGGGTGAATATCTGGCTATTTTAGGTCATCTCAGGCTCATCAGACAAATTATTTACAATAAAGATATATTTACCTCGCACTAAAATATAAACTCGCCAACACCAATTCTAGAAACGAAAGAGAAAAAGATCAAAGATTATACGTAGAACAGATAACTGAGTATTTCCATATTTTATAGGATGGATTTATTAAAGAACTGAAGAAACTCAGATATCTGCACGTTAAATGGAGGAAACCTACAGGAAGAGGAGGAGAAATAACAAAAAATAATGGATACAACTGGGGCCAAAAACAGAGAGTACCTACCTCCAACACCAACTGCAAACCCTCAACGGAATGTCAGCTCTGCAGCTCCTTATATAACGTGCATGAGGTCATAATGCGCCTGATCGCCGTAGATTCCGTGACATCACAAGTAGCAGACAAGTCTGGGCAGCCAATCAAATTCAAGATTACTAAAACCTTATACAAGGGATCACAATGTCATTATTTCTATACAATAAAGCACAATAGTATATTAATATATCAGTTCATAATAGTACATGTATTGTATGTATGAGGGGGGATGGATATTCAGGTATACAGATCAGCACAGTATATTGGATAGATTACTACCTACTGTATACGATATGGACGTGGTGCTTTATCCCTCTGATATTCACCAGATAAACTACAGGATGAATACTTCATTTTTTATATAAATCTGTATCCAGAAGAAAGTGTCATTGTATAAATGATGGGGGTATTAGTTGGCTGGCTCCAATTCTGGATGCTTATTAAGTGAACACAGGCAATCCTGTATATAGACACAGCGCCACAGGTTCTCTGCCCCGTACTGATCCTCGGCTTCCTGGCTCTGCTATTTCTCATTATATGAAACGGAAAGGGTCTCTAAGGAATTAAACAGGTTGTCCGACCCTGCTTGGAGACATTATGGAAAGCTCCTTAATCAGCGTATGGAGACTTGTAGACCATACATGCTCCTCTGTAATTCTGGGAAGGAATGCAAACAAGCTCTTAACAAGTCCTGCCTATGATGCCACCTGATGTAAGGCAGCTATCCTATAAGTCAATGTTTGACATTTTAAATAGACCTTGAGACATCTGCAGACAGCTGTTTCGGGGTGATTGCCCCTCATCAGTGCAGAGCAGAGAATACTGGCTTAACTGGGTGAGAGACCTAGGTCAGGATTTGAGAATACTATATCTCCTTATGGAGAATGCATTAATCGACCTCTCACCCAGTTAATATAGTTCTCTCTGCTCTGCACTGATGAGGGACAATCAACCCGAAACAGCTGTCTGCAGATGAGATGCTGGCTTAGTTATTATCCAAGTCAAGTTTTAAGGCCTATTTAAAATGTCAAACATTGGCTTATATAACCTTACATCTGGTGGCATCAGAGGTGTAGTTTGCTAACAGCTCAATTGTATACCTTCTAACTTGTATACCATCTCATTTATGTAAGCAGGATATATCAACTGCACAAGTGAGTGTGAGTGTGTGCTCCATGTGTCCTCTGTGTGAGCTGTGTGTGCTCCATGTGTCCTCTGTGTGAGCTGTGAGGTGCCAGTTTGCGTACCACCACACAAGGCTGCCACTCCCAACAAGTGTTCAGCTTACCTCTGCTTTTGACTACGAGCACAGGATTCACAGGAAGGACTGGTGCAGCAGTTACATGGTCCTCACATCAGTGCTGAGTATCGTCACAGGTATCATACATGTTCTACCAACCAGTTGGTTGTTGCCTGGTTCTCCACTGTCTCTTGCAGATGTTCCATCAAGAATGTCAAGTGGTAGGGTGTATAGTTTGTGACTTGTATACAACATGGTTGCACGCCCTTACCACTCTGTTCTATCATACAACTATGCTGGACAGCCTGTTTTCCTGGCTCCCTTCCGGCGCAGGGTCTGGGTGGAGGCTGGGGTGTCCTCATTTTCAGTGGCTTCACACTCAGACATTCTGTGACTGACTAAGGGATAGAGAAGCCCCACGCAGCTCACCTTCAGGTCTTCACATACTTTTTTTTCTCTTTTGCTGGCAACTAGAGGCATGGCTTAGCTGAATCAGGGGGCATGACTTAGTGGAAGTGGCCTATAATGCCCGGTTTTTGTGGGTGCCACGATTATTGATTCGCCTGCATTTAAGGTGTTGTTCTAGTTCATTTTTTAAAAAGTTCAGAAGACCAGCCATGTATGGAGGCTTACTGAAAGTGCTCCATGGTATGGACACTTATTGGCAATGCTCCATGGGAAAACAATATACATAGGGGTATCTCCCAAGGAAAGAGAACCATCCCACTGGCACCACCTTGTGGAAGTGGCTCCCAAAGAGTCAAAATCAGATTTTTTAGCAAGCTTTGGGACGTAAGAAGAGGAAATATCATATATAAAATAACTGTATGGAGGGGCACTCAATATACCAGGCCAAATTACCAGAAGACCGTATAAAATGGCACAAAATATTTAATAACCCCTTCCTGGAGTAGTGACACATCAAATAAACAAAAAATATGCAAAAAATATACAAAAATAATAAAAAACAAAAAATAAAACTATATATTATCTTCTAATTCCTAAAATATACAGTTGCTCAACTCATATATAGGTGCAATTTCCATCAAAACCTTCATGAATTGTATGCCACTTTAGATTTTCATTTTATAAGACTTTGAATAACTCCGTTGGTGTCAATAAATCAGTTTTGCTCACTTGGAATAAATGAGCTGTGCTTGCTTAGAATAAATAGATCAGTTTGTCACTGTATAAGTCCAAATGCACACTCGATCCTATTAGGTTGGTAGAGGACAATATTACTTGTAACCACGCTGGTGTGATTAATGTCTCTTTAATGTCTGATGGTGCACATTAGGTATATATAATTGCGTCTTTCTGATGTTAATTGATGTCCGCTTCACAATACTGTGATATGTACAGCAGCCTTTATAAACATTCAGTTATTAAGGTTCAGTACTTTACCGATCCTTGAAGAGACGCCGTCCGCTCCCGCATTCACTTTGTTGCCCTTCCAGGACCTGCCACGGCGTCCCACATGGTCCTCTGCGTCATACACCGTGGCGTCCCATGTGACGCGGGCTTTTTCTTTGGATTGGTCCGGCCGATACTGGAGGTCTGCTGGAATATAATCTTTGTACAATCGTCTGCTTCTTAGACAATAGTATCCGGTTTTCAGCTCTCACTACTGTGCGAGCCAGACGCGTTTCGGGACGTTTACCTGTCCCTTATTCAGTGGTAACAGTAGTGAGAGGTTGATGAGAGCTTTCTTATATATGTGACTCTGATTGGTCCACATATGTCATTGGGTATAGATAAATCCACCCCAAATTGCGGCATCGCTTCTTATTGGATAATAGTTTGTTTCCATACAATCAAGCAGTCGCGTATAAATACAGTTAACTTAAAAGAGTTTTCTAAAATTATTACATGCTTGTAATAAAATATAAAGATATATATAAAGTGAATAAAAATAAAATATATTTCAATATTAAAATGTTCTGCCGGTCTGGAGGTGGCTACTCAAGTACTTGCGCTAATGAATGGATAGACAAACATAAAATAGGGCAGCACTACCTTAGTCCACGAATGAACAATACTTTCTGTGGCGGTGCCTGTGGTGTCGGATCCCGGCCGTGGACCCCCGCAATGGATTCAGAAGAAAAGACGAAAACCACGGCACTCTTCTTGAAAAGCTGTGAAATTTATTCACCCAGTATGCGACGTTTCGACACTCGGTCTTTCTCAAGCATAGTCTAACCTATGCTTGAGAAAGACCGAGTGTCGAAACGTCGCATACTGGGTGAATAAATTTCACAGCTTTTCAAGAAGAGTGCCGTGGTTTTCGTCTTTTCTTCTGAATGAATGGATAGAGGCATGGAAGCACACGGGAGAGGGGAGATCGACAAGCTGATAGACAGCCGGTTGTCGATGTCTCGTCGCCTGTGGCCACCATGCCTAAAAGGTAGCCAAACAACTCAGTTTCAGCATTAAGACCTTTAGTGACCATCGATTCAAATTCATAAATTCTTCTGGCTTCCAATCTCGACATTTGAGCTATATAGTTCCCCCCTCTCCATGGTCTAACCACTTTTTCAACTGCCATAAAACGCAAGGAACTAGGATCACTGTTGTGTTGTTCCTTATAATGCTTAGACAGAGGATGTGTCATACAACCTTTACGGTTTATTTTTTTGTTTTTTTCGGTTTAATTTATTGTTTTTTATTATTTTTGTATATTTTTTGCATATTTTTTGTTTAATTGATGTGTCAATACTCCAGGAAGGGGTTATTAAATATTTTGTGACATTTTATACGGTCTTCTGGTAATTTGGCCTGGTATATTGAGTGCCCCTCCATACAGTTATTTTATAATTCCCCTTTCGTTGGTCTACGGGTAGACCAGGAGGAGTGCACCTAGTTCCATGGTATTGGACAGGTGTGCCATCACTGTCTTGTGATTGATACCTTTGAAATATCATATATGGCTTGGCTATTTTCTCTCACACTAAAGGGTACTGGCAGGTACCCTTAACGGAGTCGGCTAAGGGAAAAACCGCTTTGTTACCCCGCAGGGCCTGTATCACTACAAGGTGTTACCCTTTGGCCTGCATGGCGCTCCCGCCACCTTCCAAAGGTTAATGGACATAGTGCTGCGACCACATCGTCGGTACGCCTCGGCCTACTTAGATGATGTGATCGTCCACAGCACCGACTGGGAAAGCCATTTACCCAAAGTGCAGGCGGTAGTGGATGCCCTGAGGAAAGCCGGTCTAACCGCCAATCCAAAGAAGTGTGCGATTGGGTTGGAAGAGACCAAATACCTGGGATATGTCATTGGGCGGGAGTCATCAAACCTCAGGTAAATAAGGTAGAGGCAATACGGAATTGGCCCCGACCGGTCACCACCAGGCAGGTAAAGTCGTTCCTGGGGATTGTGAGGTATTACATGAGGTTTGTGCCCCACTTTGCTACTATCGCTTCGCCATTGACAGAGTTGTTAAAGGGCGTAAGACAGGGATGGTCCGCTGGAATGAGCAGGCGGAAAAGGCTTTCTCCGCCTTGAAATCGGCCCTGTGTGGGTCCCCGGTTTTGGTGACACCAGATTTCAGGAAAGAATTTATAGTCCAGACCGACGCCTCTGAGGTTGGCCTTGGTGCGGTACTATCGCAGGAAGTCAACGGGAGGAGCATCCCGTTGTCTTCCTCAGCCGCAAGCTCACCCCAGCCGAGACTAGGTACAGCATAGTCGAGAGAGAGTGCCTGGCCATCAAGTGGGCACTCGAGGCCCTCCGTTATTACCTGTTGGGCAGAAGCTTTCGCCTGGTGACCGACCACTCCCCACTCAAGTGGATGTCCCAAGCCAAAGAGAGGAATGCCCGGGTCACCAGGTGGTTTCTGTCCCTACAGAATTTTAAATTCACGGTGGAACACAGAGCGGGCCGGTTGTTAAAAAGCGCAGACGCGCTCTCCGGGTACACTGTTTGTCGTGTGTCCACCCCCTCAGGGTTGAACAAAGGGGGTATGTGGTAAGGTGCAGGGTGCCGTCCTAGATGGCAGGTACGTGTCACCGAGGTTCATAGCCTCGGTGAGGTAAAAGCCGTTTGTTGGTGTCAGTAGCAGGTAGTGCTACTGACACATTTGCTAGATAGCATGGCTGCAAAGCCGATCCGGGCCGGCTCTTACCGGGAGCAGCTAAAGTGTAGGGTGGGTGGCTGCTCCCCACGAGCAGCTGGGAGAGTGATTGTCTTGGAAGCTGCTGCTAGTGTTGTGGAGCTTTCTGGGCTGGAAGGACGTGCCCAGCAAGGAGGCGTGCAGCCGTCCTGGAACCCTGAAGGAGGATTGTCCTGCGGCTGGGCTGACAGCCAGGTGCGAACCCGCACATCAAACCTGCCAGGTGAATGGAACCTGTGTTTGGACTTTTTGTTTTCCCCTTCATTTGCTGATGGGTGTGACTTAACACCAATTGACTTTCTGCTGTTATTTTGATGCAAGTGTGAATAAAACACTGTTTTCTGCACCTTCTGGACTCCCTGTTGCCTCTATACTGCACCCGCACCGCTGTCTACCAGAGCGACTCCCCACAGTGGCCAGATGTACTGTTTTAGGCTGGACAGTCTCTTTTCCTGGCTCCCAGCGCAGGGTCTGGGTGGAGGCTGGGGTGTCCTCATTTTCAGTGGCTCCAGCAGCAGGCACAGGGTGGCAGTGTTAAAGGGGCATAAGGATGGGGGCGTCTCTTTGCTTTAGAGGGTTGGATGGGCCGCAGAAGCAATGAGTCAAATAAAGGTGTAACCTAATCTTCTTGGTCCTAATGTAAAACCTGTAACAGCCCCCCACCCCCCACACCCCCATCTACTATGTGCCATTTTATGATCCTGGTGTCTTTTTATATAGCAGAGGGGGCAGTACACCCCTGACCAAAGATGTCTGGACCAAATGGAGAAGGAAAGTAAATAACTGAATTCCATGGAGACATAACCTGTAAGTCACTGGATTTACATTGGGTATACTCGTGACTGCTTCTCATAAAATGTGTTTAAATCTTCTTATTGGAAAATAGGGTCAGTGTAAATTGATTTGGGGGGGGGAGGCACAATCTCCAAAATATCTTGTCCCAGCCCTGCCTCAACCCCACCGATCAGCTGTTCTCTGCAGCCTTCGGCCCTGGAACTACCACTATCAATGGAACAGTAAGTGAAGGGGAGCTGCAGTACCCAGGAAGACCACTACACTATGAACGGAGTTCCAGTGCCAGAGGCTGCAGGGGACAGCTGATCGGTGGGGTGCAGGATGTCGGACCCTCACTAATCGGATATTGATGACCTATCCTGACAGTGCAGTGCAGCCATGTTTGCATTTCTCCTTCCATTTCTGACTCCCCAATCTGTCCTCCCCTACAGGCTTGTGTCCTTGGATATTCGTCAGGCAGACACCCGAGGAGACATCTAATAAAAGAAACTGCATTTAGACACATCCCTTTTAATGTTAGCCAGGCGGAGAGCCCTATGAATTGTTACAGAAGCAAAGCATGCTGGGATTGCTTAGAAAATCCAACAGAAAAACCACAAGAGAACCATGTAAATATCCTGCCATGATGCAGCGAGAACAAGGGAAGGAAAGTTTATGGGGCAAAAATATGCAGTGTTTGGGGTACTCTTGGCAGACAAAAAAAAATTAATTATGAAAGTAGAAAACCCCTTTAAGGTCTCATGCACTGGCTTTCTGACACAATCTGCATGGAACACTGAGGTATAGACAAAAACTAATTTAAAGGGCATCTGTCAGCAGATTTGTACCTATTGTAATTTCAATAGTCCACTGGCGCTGATGCTCCCTATATTTTGTGCTGCAGTACTGCAACAGTACGGCAATATCTGCTGGTAAAAATGCCTCACTGTAAAACAACTCTGTTCGGGATACCATGCACAACCTTCCCCGCTATCCTCCCTGGTTCCCCTGCTTGAGAAGGACCACAGGTGCGTGCCAATATATAAACCAAGATTACCTTGCTATTGAACCTACCTCCGTGGTCTCTGCTTTTACTCTATTGCTGGCTTGACTTCAGGGTGTAGCGGGTCTGCTATATTTCTACTGGAGCACGCCCCGGCCGGTGGCGTTGCTCCGTACTAATGAATTGAAAGTCTGCGCTCATGTGGAGCGGCCTAGTGACATCACTCTAGGAGCTACGGATCGTTATAAGTGCCAAACCACAAATGCGTTTCGAACAATGCGTTGTCCTTCGTCAGGGAATCAATCTAGCGCTTATAGATACCATCCTTATATACCTGCTCAATTTTCATGCCTTAAACCTTAATGTGGCACATCTTGCTTTCATCTCAGCAATGCTATTCCGTACAATGGCCAAACTAAATAGTTTAGATAGGTAGTCAGTAGACATTGGGGTATTTTAAAAGAGGATAAGGTAATTGGAGATTTTATTCCACAAGAGAATGTGAGACGATAGGCAATATAAAGGTGGAAAATAAAGATTTACCAAAACGCTTTTACCCATGTAAAAGATATTTGGGGTGTAAAAAATTATCACCCAAAAATAAAAAACAACTTCAGATAGAGAATAGAGATGGTTCATACAAATATGAAAATAGTGAACATATAACATGTAAAAGAAAAACATAAAGGAAAGTTTGAAGGGTCAATATTTTATTAGTTGGAAATAGCTAAGGTAGATGAAGGGGTGGTGATTATAATAGAAGCATGTCAAGAACAGCAGGCATATTAGGGTGTCATCTATAAGCGCCAGATTGATTCTCTGACGAAGGACAACGCATTGTCCGAAAGGCGTTAGTGGTTTGGCACTTGTAACGATCCGTAGCTCGTATAGTGATGTCACTAGGCCGCTCCACGTGAGCGCGAGCTTTCAATTCATTAGTACGGAGCAATGCCACCAGCCGGGGCGTGCTCCAGTAGAAAGATAGCAGACCCGTTACACCCTGAAGTCAAGCCTGCACTAGAGGAAAAGCGGAACCAGGGAGGATAGCGGGGAAGGTTGTGCACGGTATCCCGAATACAGTTGTTTTACAGATTTGTACCTATGACATTGGCTGACCTGTTACATGTGCGCTTGGCAGCTGAGGGCATCTGTGTTGGTCCTATGTTCTCATTGCTGAGAAAAATTATGTTAATATATGCAAATGAGCCTCTTGGAACAACGGGGACATTGTTGTTACCCCTAGAGGCTCAGCTCTCTCTGCAACTGCCGCACCCTATGGACTTTGATTGACAAGACCAGGCAGTGTAAACATCCGTGTGCCTGGCCTGTCAATCAATGTGCAGAGTGCAGGGCAGTTGCAGAGAGAGCAGAGGCTCTAAGTGTAATGGTGACTCCCCCATTGCTCCTAGATGCTTATTTTGCAACATGCCACATCCCCCCAGGGCTGGTCGTGTGCCGGGTTTTTAGGAATGCCGGGTGGTGAATCGGCCTTATTAGTTTGTGTGTCATGGTGCTATTATATCTTTTCATGGGATAACACTGAAGATATGACACATTGATACAATGTAAAGTAGTCAGTGTACAGCTTATATAACAGTGTAAATTGGGCCCTCAAAATAACTCAGCACACAGTCATACACCCCTAAATGAAAATGGCCAAATTGTGCCCAATTAGCCATTTTCCCTCACCATTGTCATGTTACTCGTTAGTGTTACAAGGTTTCAGGTGTGAATGGGGAGCAGGTGTGGTAAATTTGGTGTTATGGCTCTCACACTCCCTTATACTGTTCACTGGAGGTTCAACATGGCTCCTCATGGCAAAGAACTCTCTGAGGATCTGGAAAAAAAAATTGTTGCTCTACATAAAGATGGCCGAGGCCGTGATCCGTCAGCACCGCAAAAAAATAAAACAAGTTCTATTTTTTTGTGGTGCGGAGGCACGGAGAGAAACCCCACAGAAACACTCTGTAGTGCTTCCATGGGGTTCCGTGCCGCCGTTCCGTACCGACCTTCCGGATTGCGGACCCATTCAAGTAAATTAGTCCGCATCCGTGATACAGGGTGCACATGGCCGGAATTCGCATATTGCGGACTTCTGTTTGCGGGCCACAATACGGGAACGAGTGCGCAAAGGTCATGTGAATAAACCCTAACAAGACAGGTTCCACTCAGAACAGGCCTCATCATGGTCGATCAAAGAAGGTTGTATGAGTGCTGCCAGCATTGCTGCAGAGGTTACAGGGGTGGGGGCCAGCCTGTCAATGCTCAGACCATACGCCGCACACTGCATCACATTGGTCTGTATGGCTGTTGTTCCAGAAGGAAGTCTCTTCTAAAGATGATGCACAAGAAAGCCCGCAAACAGTTTGCTGAAGACAGAGCAGACTAAGAACATGGATAACTGGAACCATGTCCTGTGTTCTGATGAGACCAAGATAAACTTATTTGGTTCAGATGGTGTCAAGCGTGTGTGGTGGCAACCAGATGAGAATGACAAAGACAAGTGTGTCCTGCCTACAATCAAGCATGGTGGTGGGAGCGTCATGGTTGGGGGTTGCATGAGTGCTGCCGGCTGTGGGGAGCTACAGTTCATTGAGCGAACTATGAATGCCAACATGTACTGTGACATACTGAAGTAGAGCATGATCCCGTCCCTTCAGAACCTGGGCTGCAGGGCAATATTCTAAAATGATAACGACCCCAAACACATCTCCACGACCACCACTGCCTTGCTAAAGAAGCTGAGAGTAAAGGTGCTGGACTGGTCAAGCGATGTCTCCAGACCTAAACCCAATTGAGCATCTGTGTGGCATCCTCAAAGGGAAGGTGGAAGAGCGCAAGGTCTCTAACATCCACCAGCTCCGTGATGTCGTCATGGAGAAGTGGAAGAGGATTCCAGGGGCCACCTTTGAAGCTCTTGTGAACTCCATGCCTAAGAGAGTTAAGGCAGTGCTGGAAAATAATGGTGGCCACACAAAATATGGACACTTTGGGCACAATTTGGCCATTTTCACTTAGGTGTGTACTCACTTTTGTTTATAGCGGTTTAGACATTAGTGGCTGTGTGCTGAGTTATTTTGACGGCACACCAAATGTACACTGTTATACGAGCTGTACACTGACTGCTTTACATTGTATCAAAGTGTCAGATGTACAGTTGTGTTCAAAATTATTCAACCCCCACTGAAATTGAGTGTTTTGGCCAGTTTGACATTGATTTCGATCATTTCAGTCATCTTGTTTACAATTAAATCAAAGAGGCCCTTGTAAGTCAGACAAATATAACATAACATTTATAATGAAATAACCACAAATGTCTTTTCTGTGCTCACATCATTATCAGTTTTATTCAACCCCCAAGTGACATTCAATCTTAGTACTTAGTACAACATCCTTTTCCAGTTATAACAGCTTTTAAACGTGAAGCATAGCTTGACACAAGTGTCTTGCAGCGAGCTACGGGTATCTTCGCCCATTCTTCATGGGCAAAAGCCTCCAGTTCAGTCACATTCTTAGGCTTGCGCGCTGCAACTGCTTTCTTTAAGTCCCACCAGAGGTTCTCAATCGGATTTAAGTCTGGTGACTGCGATGGCCACTTCAAAATGTTCCAGCCTTTAATCTGCAACCATGCTCTAGTGGACTTGGAGGTATGCTTGGGATCATTGTCCTGTTGAAAGGTCCAACGTCTCCCAAGCCTCAGGTTTGTGACGGACTGCATCACATTTTCATCCAATATCTCCTGGTACTGAAGAGAATTCATGGTACATTGCACACGCTGAAGCTTCCCTGTACCTGTAGAACCAAAACAGCCCCAAAGCATGATTGACCCCCCGCCAAGCTTCACAGTAGGCAAGGTGTTCTTTTCTTCATAGGCCTTGTTCTTCCTCCTCCAAACATAGCGTTGATCCATGGGCCCAAACAGTTCTAATTTTGTTTCATCAGTCCACAGAACACTATCCCAAAACTTTTGTGGTTTGTCCACATGACTTTTGGCATACTGCAGTCGACTCTTCTTATTCTTTGGAGACAGCAAGGGGGTGCGCCTGGGAGTTCTGGCATGGAGGCCTTCATTACTCAGTGTGCGCCTTATTGTCTGAGCTGAACCTTCAGTACCCGCATCTGACAAATCTTTTTTCAGTTCCTCAGCAGTCACACGGGGACTTTTCAACACTTTGCGCTTCAGGTAGCGCGCAGTAGTCGAAGTCAGCATCTTCTTTCTGCCACTACCAGGTAGCGTTTCAACAGTGCCCTTTGCCTTGAATTTGCGAATGATGCTTCCTATGGTGTCTCTTGGTATGTTTAACATCTTTGCAATCTTCTTATAGCCATTGCCCTTCCTGTGAAGAGAAATCACCTCTTCTCTTGTCTTCCTGGACCATTCTCTTGACTTCACCATGTCTGTAAACACAGCAGTAAATGTCTAGAAGGAGCTGAGTATCACAGTCATTTTACATCTGCCTAATTAGTGCTTATTCTGCTTGATTGCTGCTCCTTGACATCCACAGGGGTTTTCAATACCTGATCGAAAACACTTGAATGAACCTCTGTAATTAAGAGTGGTCGTCTTTAAGGGGTTGAATAATTGTGTCAATGAAGAAAGGTGTTTGTCGCTTAATGAGTGGGTGGTTGCTGTTCAGTTGCCGGGGGTTTCGAATGCCCTTGCTGACGCTCTCTCTCGTTCGCAGTGGCAGCGGTTCCGCCTGTTGGCGCCAGAAGCGGATCCTGTCGGGTTGGAGTGTCCGGGTTCCCTTTGGGAGATTTTGGAGGTAACATAGCGCAGCTTTTCAGAGCATCCTTAAGTGAGGGGACTTGGGCGGCCAACGAGCGGGCTTGGGATAGGTGGGAAAGGTGGTGTTCTAGCCTAGGAGCGGGGGTGGACGGGGCGAGGTCCCGTTGCTGCTGTTTATAGGACAAATGAGAGAGGAAGGTTGGTCGGTGGCTCAGCTGAACCGGTGTATCTCGGGACTGGCTTTCGGTTTTAAGTGCAGAAGCCTTCCACATGTGTCCAAGTCCTTTTTGGTTAAGCAAGTTTTTCGGGGCTGGAGACGGAGTTGGAGGGGGGTGGATAAGCGGAAGCCAATTTCCTTTCAGTTGCTGTTGGATATTGGGAGGCAGGCGGCTTTGGTGTGCCGCTCGCCGGGGGAACTTCTTTTGTTTCGATTGTCCTTTGCGTTGGCCTTCTTTGGGGCGTTCTGGTTGGGTGAGTTGGTCAGTCGGAGTGTCCGCTGCGGGACTGGGGTGCTGAACGAGGATGTTGAATTGTTTGGGGACAGGATAGTGATCTGGCTTCGGGGCTCTAAGACAGACTTGGAGGGGAAGGTGCGTTGTGTTGTTTTCAGTGCCTGGGTGCGACTTGTGTCCGGTTCGGTTGTTAAGAGAGTATCGGTCTGGGGTGCGTTTAGGGAAGGGCCCGTTGCTGCGCCATGAGTCTGGCGGGTTTTTATCGCGTTTCCAATTTCTAGCGGTTCTGAGGAGGTGTCTATTGGGTTTGGGAGTTGATCCTAACCATTATACGGGGCATTCGTTTCGGATCGGGGCAGCGACGGAAGCAGCGCGTTTGGGGTTGAGTGATGACATGATTATGCGGATTGGCAGGTGGGAATCTGCCAGGTTTCGTTCTTATGTGCGGTTGGGTGATTTTTAGTGCTTTGCTTTATAGTTATGCTGTTTGTTGTTTGTTTGGTAGGTGTCTCAGCGGCCCTGGTGTGGATCCTGGGACATTCATACGTTTTTTGGGGAGCCCTTAGAGCGGACGTGCGACCGAACGGGCGGCAGCTCGGTTTTCCAGAGGAGGTTGCGGTTATTCGGTGGCTGGAGTCCAGAGGTATGAAGTGGGGGGGAGTCTTGCGGGAGGTTCATCGTTTCGCCCGTTTGGACAGGTCCCCCGATATTTTAGTGCTCCACGTTGGTGGGAACGATCTGGGGAGCACACCGGTGAGGGAACTCATCCAGGATATTAAATTTGACATGTTACGGCTTTGGTCCTTGTTCTCGCGGTTGATTATTGTTTGGTCGGACATTGTTCCGAGGAGGAGCTGGCGGGAAGCGCGCTTAGTTGACCGGCTTAACAAGGCCCGCATTAAGGTCAACAGGGCGTTTGGAAAATTTGTGGCGCGGCATGGGGCTGTGACGGTTCGGCACTTGGACTTGGAGGCTGGTCGTGGGGAGTTTTGGAGGGCGGACGGTGTCCATCTGAACGCGGTCGGTATCGACCTGTGGTCGCTTGGTCTGCAGGATGGCATCGAACAAGCACTGGTGCTGTGGCGGAACGCGCATTCTTGAGGGCTAGTCAAGTTGCACGTCGGACTCGTTGGCGGTAGGAGGTCCTGGAAGCTGGGGGTTGGGCTCGGTATTTTGAGGATGGGAGGGCCTCAATGGTGGGGCTGGACTCCCATGGCGGAGGTTTTGCGATGGATCGGTGGAGAGGAGGCGTTCACCGATAGGGGTCTCCGAGCTGGTGTTCCTGCGGCTGGAGGCAAGGTGGATTAGCCTTTGTGTTTTGCGGGTCTTCAGATAGTGTGGGCTTCCAGTACCTCCTGCGTCAGGTTAAATTATGTTAAATTATGTTTATTTTTATATCTATTCATTTGTATGTTTGTAATTAAGAAATAAACGGCTGCTGTGGCCGATTAAATCCATCTCCAGTGTGGTGTTTTTATTGCTGGGGTTGGTATCGGCTGGGGGGGTGGAATAGAAGGTTGGGTGGCTGACCCGGACAAATAGCCAATACCCCATCATGAGAAAAATGATGTTGATAATAACATGTAATTCTATGTCCGCCATGTCCCCCTTACTAGACCCACCAGTGAACACTTTAAGCACCTGGAATTACCCTGTGACAGCCTTTGCTTTGCTTTCTATTCCCTCTTTCTATCCTATTTCCCCTCTTTTCCTCCTGTGTCCGGGTGGGTTTCATATACTCACTATTTATCGATAGTTCGCATGACATCTCTGATCATTGATCTTCTTTAAATCTTGTTATGATCTCTAGAAGAAAATGGAAGCAGATGAATTACATTTTTGCTTACACATAATCTGCACTTTTCACGTGATGACGTTTATCACAAGGGCGGATCTAACGGATACAAGTCTGAGGTTGGGGGATGCTCCTAGCGGGGGGATTAGGGGCTCATGAATACTTACATCTCATTTTGATGTTATCATATTTTGGTTCTTTTGAACTTGATGTTAAAGTCTGAAAAACAAAGGAAGCAGATAAGGAGATTACTGGAAATATACAACCTGCACCCAGCACCTACACATCTACACAAAGCCCAAGGGCAGCCATGGCTCTATTCCAAGTGTAGGATGTTCCTGTCTGGAGAGGGTCTCATATACTCACGTTTTATTCTGATCTCTTCCCAAAGCAGCAGAACATTGTTCTAAAGAATCTAAATAAAATAAAAATAAAACAAGTGTGAGACTCACATGAGAAGAGACCAGTCTGACGGTGGCAGTGGTGATTAGTGAAAAGGGTTTAAACTGGAGAATGTAGGATTAGGTGGAGACCGAGGGATGGAGAGACCTTCCAGTCCCAAGACCCATTTCATCCTCTCTCACACCATTCTCACATGGTGGTTGCATGGTCTCCATGCCTCCTCAGTCTCCAGTCACTCCTTTGGCCTCTTCCATGTATGTGCTCCTCAGGGACTGACTAGTCCCAAGCCTGCAGTCCATGTCACAGCAGGTCTCACTGTCTGACATGTGCCTACTGCTTATACAGAAGCACCAAACACATATAGTTTATGTGGGTGCTACTCAATCTTACCAATAGATGCTACAGTGCAACACCTCAAGCGGTATAACATCCGCCAGGAAGTCATCGTAGGTTCCCTCCTGACTAACACCTCATTTTGCAGAATGGCATCCAGCAACTCTGTTTCTGGTGTCATCAGCTACACAGGAACGGTGCCGCCATTGAGATAACGGCTGGACTCCATTAATACATTCAATAGTGTCAGATAGCGCACATATAAGAGTGTCACTTTATAAAGGGGTAAGTGTGTCACTTGTAGTTCTTCCCTTTATATGCCACTATGAGCCCCAGGCGGGAATAAAGATTGAATTAAAAATGAATACATCTTCTATCTACCTGGATGGTTGTTGACGTTCTGCATGGCCGCTGGTTCTGCTATTGGAGAAAAATTTTAATTTTTGGAATCTTTGCAAAATTCATTCACCCATTTGCCTAATTTACATCAAGAGTTTACTGCGACCAAACATCATCATGGAGCCAAGGCCTACATGTCATACAATTAGAGTATATTACTTTTGGTTTTCCTATGCTTTTAAATTACTCACGTGTTTTTGCCACTGCTCCTCTTCTGCAGGCATTTTGGCATCCACCATCGTCTGGTAGGTCTAAGGAAATTATCCAGAAATATTGAATTAGACGCATGAAATGAGTAGTGACTGTTCACATTATCACCTCTTTCCGTAGATATTGTCCTGTGTCATGTCCTGGGGACACTGAATGAGGCGTCACTCAAAGCGGTAAAGGTTGTGATGAGTCTATGGGCACCAGTCACATAAATCCTGATTGTTCTATAAACTTACTTGATGGGATCTTGAGTTGTCAATTCCAGTTTAGCCTGAGATGTTATAGGTCTATAACAGAATATAAAGCTCCACTTAGAAACAGTGGGAAACTTATATACAAAAATATATCGGCTTCTATAGCAGAATTTATATTCCTTAGTACATTGGCACAAGAAAATACTGCTTCATTTATTTATCCTTTATTTATCCTTTGACCAAATGGAAATCTACACAGAACATGTCTCTCCAATAATACAAAGGTCCTTATACAAAAAAATGCTACAGGACTGCATGTTATTTTCTTAGGCTACTTTCCCCTGACAGAACAGCCGGTCGGATCCGTCCTGCCGCTAGTGAACGTGTGTCCCTGGACTACCGCTCCGACCCCATTGACTATGATTGGAAACACGGAAGCGCACGGCGAGAGGCTGCCGGAATAACACTACAACATGTCCGACATTTATTCCGGCAACCTCTCGCCATGCGCTGCCATGCCTCCGCCAGAACTCCGCCCCGCCCCAATTATAGTCAATGGGGCCGGAGCGGTAGTCCGGGGGCACACATTCACTAGCGGCAGGACGGATTTGACAGGCTGTTCTGTCGGGTGAATGTAGCACCCCCAAGTCAGGGCAATGTGTGGAACTAACCTGGGGAATGCCAGTGATGGAGAGGCCTGGCACGCTGCTCCTCTGGGGCACTCTCTGGGTTCTTGAGGGACACAGCCAGGTGGAAGGTGAGGTGCCCTTGGTGTTATAGTTTAACGTGCCTATGGCTAAGTCCCTGATATGTCGTGACGCCAGTGCCAGTAAACGGTGGCACACCGTATTTACAGTAGGAATAACAGAGGTGCAGACTGGTAACTTGAAAACAGAATTCAAACTTTACTGAAGACAGTGATGATACAGTAAGCAGTCTTTCCAACAGTTCCTTTTTGCAGACAATCACAATTGCAGTGGTCTTACATCCAGCAAGGTTAAACAGAGGGTGATAATACAGGACTTGGAATTGCAGGTGAACCTTACTTTCTTCCTGACTCGTCCTGACTGGAATTGATGCTTCAAGGCCCCAATGCCCTACTTCTGGCTTATATCCTTGAATCTCCAGTTTATAGAGTACCTCCTCTCGACGTTTAGTACCTCTTGCTCTAGGGATTGCCTCTGGGTTCTGCACTCCTTCTCCTAGGGTACCATCTTCCTAGGGTGGATTCCTCACAGGCCGTGAGGCCTGGGTTTGGCCTTCACAGGCACATGGCCTGCACTTGTCTAAGGCACACTCTAGACTGCCTGTCCCTTCCCCTGACTGGGCCTTATATAGACTAGGGCAACCTAGCTCCCTCTAGTGACTAGAGCTGGAATTACATCCCTAGCCGGCCTGCACTTAGCACATTTCACAGTAACAGGGGAATGAAATACCATAAATTACATTGATTTACATTGCATGGTACAAATAGGACCTTTACCAGCCTCCTCCTAAAATGAGAGGAGCGACAGCAGCCAAGTGACCCTTCCGTAGTGACGGGCAGTACAACTCCCGTACACTACATACCCCGCTGCTTTAAGCTGAGTACGCCTCGCACTCTACCAGGGTACCGCCCTACTGGAATTTCCACCTGAAAGAGACAAAAGAAAACATGCAAGAATACATACATATCAGTACTCAATTCTATCTGCATCGACAATTGTCATCAGGTCCAGCTGACTGACGGAGAAGTGCGGTGACAAGGGCGCGCTCTCTTTCTTCAGGATAAAGAGTGGAACTGGGGCGCTGACCTGGCACAGCGGATGTTAGGGAATACCAGGATAGTCCATGACAATGAGTGAGTCCATAAAGCATATCACAGAGACTCGCACACAGGGAGTCCATCTCTAGGCGCATAGACTTAGATAAAATATGTTTTAGCAACAATACGGTCAGCAGCACATACATAAAATCACAATACAGGACTCTGACAATACCAGGGTAACATCTTCCTGGCAAGTCCTGCGTATATTTAAAGTGCTGACATAAAAGAACCCTTTTCAACCTGAAATGGGGTTAAAAGGGATAAGGTGCGAATAAAAGCACAACTTGGAAGTATTAAAGTACTTGACGCCACAATGTTAGCAGCAGGCAGGATGTCCCGGAACAGAAAGAGGCAGGCTGGGAGCAGTGGTTCCACAGTGGCAACTTATCTTCACAAAAATGCCACCGGCCGTGGGGAACTGGCAGCAAGCTCTACCAGCCTGGCAAACTTAAAGGAACAGTTCCTGCAACAAAGTATGATGTCCCTGTGAGGATGAGCAAAATGGCCTAGCAGGCCTGCTCACAGGTACGTGTCAAATGAGCCCCGCTCTGTCGGAGGTAGTGCAGCCCTGTGCTGCAGGTAGTCTGGGCCATGCACCAGGGCCACTTGGAGGGGGTGCCCACCACAAAGAATGGGCTGGAAACATCACCGGTATTGGGCCTACCCACCTCATTGGCCCGCTGGGTTGCGGACACACAGGAGCTGCTGGTCTCGGGACACGGGCCGGCGCTGGGGTAGACACTTCCTCTGGCCGGACATAACGCTCCCGTCACGGCGGACTCGGCTCCTGGCATAAGTCAATTTATCCGCTGTTACACGGACCTTGGGTGGCTCAGCGTTAGCGGTAGGACCTTGACCACGGGTTCGGGTGGTACAGGGGTCACAGGTAACTCACCACCGCTGGACTGCTGCGCTGTTTTCTTAGACTCTGTCACTTGCCGCAGGCCATCCAGGTAAGCCTGTAAGGAAGCGATCCGCTCCTCCAGGGCGGAGATCTCACTGCTGGATTCCGGCACACTTGCAGCAGGCTCAGATGAGGTTCTATCCTGGCGGTTCTTCCGCAGGTCATCCATGGCTTCACTGAACTGGGCCATCCGCGCCCAATCAGCGGCTGTCTTCTCTCTTCGCGGCAGCTCTGGAGAGGGGTAAGGACTGGGAGGCTTGTCCAGGATCGCCGGCTGCCAGAAAATGTTCGGGCCGAGAAAGGAACTCTTCTCCTGGTACGTATTCCGGATGGGTCCCGCGGGTCCTCTGCCTCCACCGGATCTTCGGCTCTTCCCAGTCTTCCGGTACCGGTCCTGGACGGGTCACCGCAGTAGCATATGGGCCTCGCAGGCCTCTCTGCGGGAGTGAACTCCACTTTCTCTCCGACCGCTAGATTATGCAGTCGCCCGGGAGATAGCTGCGCTTGACGGACCGGCGATTCACATAATAGTCCCGGTTGGTGCCGGTTTCTTGATGAAGCCGAATCCTCTAACCTTGTCAAACTCGAGCACAACTCCGGTGCGGCGTTCGAGCTGGGGCTTGCTGTCCCTGGAATCTTCATAGATCCGCTTGGTGACTTCTTCAAAGTACTTTTTCTGAGTGGTGGTTTTTAAAGTTGCCGCCACTGGATCTCGGCCATCAGGGTCGACCACGCTGGGTTCCGCGGAGGAAGCCTTCTCGCTGCGGGTGGAAACGGCAGGGTCTCGGCTTATGGCCATGGACAGGTTTGGGCCATGTCGCTGGGAGTATACGCTGGGGCGCAGGGCGCTCCTTAGTTGCTCCTGAGGTCGCTCCATTGCACCAACTACGGCTCCGGATCCCTCCGATTCAGGTAGGAAACCTCGTAGCAGGGTGAGCCACTGTTCCAGCAGGCTCCACCTCGTCGATTCTTGCACGCCCCTAGGTATTCCAGTATAGGGTAGGCGGTGTCCATATTATAATCCTCAAGGGAAGGCGTTACCTCCAGGTCGTCTCCTCCTCCTTCTTGGAGGGTTTTGGCGCCAAATTTTCGCGCCACTGAGGACAGTGATGGCGCAAGAAGAAGTCCAATAGCGCCGGCGGCCATCTTGGACGCCATGATGCATCAATTCAATGACAGCAAGCAGCGGTAGTAAAACAGCATAAAAGTCCACAAAAATGCACTTTGAAGTGGCGATTTTCTTCCTCTTGATAGCGCAACACTGCACAGCGCTTTCTGGAGGTTTTTGGGACACTTTTCTGTACGCTTTAGGTCCGCAAAGTTCACTTCAAATAAACAGGCGTTTTGTCACTTGGCAAACTGGTTAAGGCACAAAGTTCACGTTTTGATCACAGTCCGTAAAACGTGCGTATCCTGTTCGTGACGCCAAAATGTAGCACCCCAAGTCAGGGCAATGTGTGGAACTAACCTGGGGAATGCCAGTGATGGAGAGGCCGGCACGCTGCTCCTCTGGGGCACTCTCTGGGTTCTTGAGGGACACAGCCAGGTGGAAGGTGAGGTGCCCTTGGTGTTATAGTTTAACGTGCCTATGGCTAAGTCCCTGATATGTCGTGACGCCTAGTGCCAGTAAACGGTGGCACACCGTATTTACAGTAGGAATAACAGAGGTGCAGACTGGTAACTTGGAAAACAGAATTCAAAACTTTACTGAAGACAGTGATGATACAGTAAGCAGTCTTTCCAACAGTTCCTTTTGCAGACAATCAAAATTGCAGTGGTCTTACATCCAGCAAGGTTAAACAGAGGGTGATAATACAGGACTTGGAATTGCAGGTGAACCTTACTTTCTTCCTGACTCGTCCTGACTGGAATTGATGCTTCAAGGCCCCAATGCCCTACTTCTGGCTTATATCCTTGAATCTCCAGTTTATAGAGTACCTCCTCTCGACGTTTAGTACCTCTTGCTCTAGGGATTGCCTCTGGGTTCTGCACTCCTTCTCCTAGGGTACCATCTTCCTAGGGTGGATTCCTCACAGGCCGTGAGGCCTGGGTTTGGCCTTCACAGGCACATGGCCTGCACTTGTCTAAGGCACACTCTAGACTGCCTGTCCTTCCCTGACTGGGCCTTATATAGACTAGGGCAACCTAGCTCCCTCTAGTGACTAGAGCTGGAATTACATCCCTAGCCGGCCTGCACTTAGCACATTTCACAGTAACAGGGGAATTAAATACCATAAATTACATTGATTTACATTGCATGGTACAAATAGGACCTTTACCAGCCTCCTCCTAAAATGAGAGGAGCGACAGCAGCCAAGTGACCCTTCCGTAGTGACGGGCAGTACAACTCCCGTACACTACATGAACATCCTGTGAAACTAGCCTCAGCTGAATATACATGCGGCCATGTTTTATGTAATCATCCACAATGCTCACATATAATGTTTCTATATAATGATCTAGATACTTACTCTTTCTTCTTCTCGATGATGTTCTCCTTCTTTGTCTCCTCTTCCTTGGTCTCATCCTTCTCACTATTGGACATAAAACATCTTATAGATAAATCTTTTCATAAAGATAACCAATACGGAGAGAGGATAATATAAAGACTGAGGTGGGATGTTCACAAAGACACAACACAATAGAGATGTTCTACCAGATAAGTCAATTACAAAAAGCTAAATAATAGTTATGAGCCTAGGAGCTCGAGCTCTGTCACATCCGCCATGATTGTCCTCTATACTTACAAGATTGTGTACAGTCTCGGCCATTCTGACACTTCTCCGAATCTTCCAGGTCTATAATATAAAATACAGCTCCTGTTCATTATCACTGATAAATTATATCTTATTCTTCTCTACTTCCCATTATATTATTATAGATTATCCCCAATGGTGTCTGTTATTTAGACATGATGCCACCTACACCGGAGTCTACTCCTACATCAATCTACAAGGACGACTCATATCCTAACACTAGAGGAATAAGGCGACTGCTGTATAAGACATATACCTGAATACATGCTTGGCCTCCGCCACCCTCCTCGTCCATCTGTGGGAGGAAAACACAAAGAAATGTCCAATCAGATCACTGCTTGTCATATACAGTATGGGGCTGCGTCTGTATGACATGCATGATGACATAGAGGATTGGGCCTCTGTGTCATATGTCATTAATTACATTATCAGATGCATAGATTTTAGAATTTTTATTGTGTATACTTTAGGCGATTTCACACCATGGGGGTCATTTATCAAACAGAAATACGCCTAAATTAGGGATATTTCTGGCGCAGATTGCAGCACAAAAGTCCTTTGCGCCACAATCTGTGACTTCATAACTCTGGTAGATCCACCACCAGGTATAGGGGTTATTAAGACAAGCGTCTAAAACACGGTCTTAATAAATGTGCCCCAATATTTATTAATTCAATCAATTCCAGTATAAAGGGAGTTTATCATCAGATAATAAGATATATAAATGGTTCCAAGATGTTGAGGAGCTTTGTCTCTTGGGAGACTGTATGGTAACTATAGGATCTCGTTTATGACAACTGTATAACAGATCAACTGTCCTTGTTGCCCATAGCAACCATTCCACGTGCAGAATTCTATTTGGTTGCTATGAACAATAATGACAATTTTTTTTGTTAGACAGCTTTTGATACATGAGGCACTTGTTGGGTCAAGCAGTCAATATTTTATACTCTATATTCTACACAATGTCTTACATGATCAGATCTTCCTCCTCATCCTTCATCTCCACCTCCTTTTTTTCTGGCTCTTCCATGATGTTTTTCCGCACCTCCTCCATTATCTTCTTTTCCACCATCTCCTTGATGTTATTCTCTGCCTCCTTCTCCTCCACCTCTATCTTCTCCTCCTCCATGATGTTTCTCTCCACTTCCTTGATGTTCTTCTCCACCTCATCCACCACTTCCTCCATGTTGTTCTTCTCCTCGACGATATTCTTCTCCTCCATCTCCTCCACCTCCTTCACCTCCTCCGCCTCCTTCTCTATTCTGTTAAAAAATAAAGAAGGCCGATGAGAATCAAGAAGATACTTTATCTGCTGTACTGATATATATATCGCTGAACAACAATCTTTAACTGATACACATACGCATATACGCATAATTTACAAGGATTTACATGGATTTGACTAGTTCCAGACCCATCCTCAACCATTATGGGGACAGCCATCAGGCCCTGTACCCATAACCAAAACCCAATATCCACTCATAAATACCAATGCTTAATCTATACCTTATAATTTATAAAGACCCATATAGATGCCTAAAACCCACATTACCCACTCAATGATATCAAACCCAATACCTACTCATCAATACCAACTCTTGATCTATAGCCTGTAAAGACCTGTATACATACCCAAAACCCACATTACCCACACAATGATACCAATACCCAACCTGACCCTTTTTCTTAAGATGGGGTCACACACACAAAGACCACTCATTGGTTTGTAAATCAGAAAAACACAATCTTGCAGCTTCACACAATTTCCATTGACTTTTATGGGGTGAATATCTGGCTATTTTAGGTCATCTCAGGCTCCTCAGACAAATTATTTATAATAAAGATATATTTACCTCGCACTAAAATATAAAGTCGCCAACACCAATTCTAGAAACGAAAGAGAAAAAGATCAAAGATTATATGTAGAACAGATAACTGAGTATTTCCATATTTTATAGGATGGATTTATTAAAGAAATGAAGAAACTCAAACATCTGCACATTAAATGGAGGAAACCTACAGGAAGAGGAGGAGAAATAACAAAATATAATGGACACAACTGGAGCCAAAACCGGGGAGTACCTACCTCCAACACCAACTGCAAACCCTCAACGGAATGTCAGCTCTGCAGCTCCATATATAACGTGCATGAGGTCATAATGTGCCTGACCGCCGTGGATTCCGTGACATCACAAGCAGCAGACAAGTCTGGGCAGCCAATCAAATTCAAGATTACAAAAACCTTGTACAAGGGATCACAATGTCATTATTTCTATACAATAAAGCACAATAGTATATTAATATATCAGTACATAATAGTACATGTATTGTATGTATGGGGGGGAATGGATATTCAGGTACACAGATCAGCACAGTATATTGGATAGATTACTACCTACTGTATACGATATGGACGTGGCGCTTTATCCCTCTGATATTCACCAGATAAACTACGGGATGAATACATTATTTTCTACATAAATCTGTATCTAAAAGAAAACGTCATTGTATAAATGATAGGGGTATTAGTTGGGTGATAGTCTGTATATACAGGATACAGAGTTGGAGCCAGGACCTCTGTTACGTGGCTGGTAGCATTGGTCATCAGGGCGGCCTGTCACCGACAGAGACAACCGGCGGCCATAGCTTCTAGCGGTGTGACCGAGTTCCTGGGTCCAATTCTGGATTCTTATGAAGCAGGGGCAGACTGGGCTGGGGGGCAGGGGGACAATTGTCCCCTATGCCTCTCTATTGCCTCTATAAATGGCCCCAGTAGTGTCACCCACTTTGGGGTGTGCATGTGCCCTGCCGCGGCCCTGGTGACAAGTGAGGGCGGCGGGCGACAGGGCACAGCAGGAGATGAGTGCTTCCATTGCACTCATCTCCATAGTCATCTGTATCGCCGTCCTCTGGACGGCGATACAGATGTCTGTGCTGCGGCAGAGGAGGGAGAGGCTGGTCCCCTCCCTGTTCCTCTGATAGGCTGCCAGCACTAGGCCTGCAGCCAATCAGAGGCCGGTGCAGGCAGCGCGATGAAGTCATCGCGCCGCCAGAGCGGTACAGCGAAGGACACAGGCTGGAAGATGCATCACATCACATCGCTGGAGGTAAGTATAGGTGTTTTTTTTTTTTTTAGGGGGGCTACTGCCACATGATAAGTGGGGGGAAGCTAATGGAACATAAGGGAACTACTGGCACATAAAAGGGTGCTACTGGCACATAAGGGGGGCTACTGGTACATAAGAGGGACTATTGGCACATAAGGGGGCAACTGGCACATAAGGGGGGCTACTGGCACATAAGAGGGACTACTGGCACATAAGGGAGGCTACTGGCATATAAGAGCGACTACTGGCACATAAGGGGGGCTACTGGCACATAAGGGAGGCTATTGGTACATGAAGGGGGACGGCTACTGGCACATAAGGGGACTACTGGCACATAAGGGGGCTACTGAGACATAAAGGGGGACCACTGGCACATACGGGGGGCTACTGGCACATAGGGAGGGCTACTGGCACATAAGGGGGACTACTGGCACATAAGGGGGCTACTGGCTCATAAGGAGGGTTACTGGCACATAGGGGGACTACTGGCACATAAGGGGACGGCTACTGGCACATAAGGGGAGGCGGCTACTGGCACATAAGGGGGACTACTGGCACATAAGGGGGCTACTGGCACATAAGGAGGGCTACTGGCACATAAGGGGGACTACTGGCACATAAGGGCGGCTACTGGCACATAAGGGGACTACTGGCACATATGGGGGACTACTGGCACATAAGGGGGCTACTGGCACATAAGGGCGTCTACTGGCACATAAGGGGGACTACTGGCACATAAGGGGGCTACTGGCACATAAGGGGACGGCTACTGGCACATAAGGGGTACTACTGGCACATAAGGGGGACTACTGGCACATATGGGGGGCGGCTACTGGCACATATGGGGGACGGCTACTGGCACATATGGGGGGATGGCTACTGACACATAAGGGGATTACTGGCACATAAGGGGGGCTACTGGCCCATAAGGGGGACTACTGGCACATAAGGGGGGCTACTGGCACATAAGCGGGGACGGCTACTGGCACATAAGGGGAGACTACTGGCAAATAAGGGTGGACTACTGGCACATATGGGGGACGGCTACTGGCACATATGCGGGGACGGCTACTGGCACATAAGGGGACTACTGGCACATATGGGGGGATGGCTACTGGCACGTATGGAGGGACGGCTACTGGCACATATGGGGGGAAGGCTACTGGCACATATGTGGGGGCTACTGGCACATAAGGGGGGCTACTGGCACATAAGGGGGCTACTGGCACATAAGGGGAGACTACTGGCACATAAGGGGACTACTGGCACATATGGGGAGATGGCTACTGGCACGTATGGAGGGACGGCTACTGGCACATATGGGGGGACGGCTACTAGCACATATGGGGGGGGCTACTGGCACATAAGGGGGGGCTACTGGCCCATAAGGGGGGCTACTGGCACATAAGGGGGGACTACTGGCACATAAGGGGGCTACTGGCACATAAGGGGGGACAGCTACTGTCACATAAGGGAAGACGGCTACTGGCACATAAGGGGGGACTACTGGCACATAAGGGGGGCTACTGGCACATAAGGGGGGATGGCTACTGGCACATAAGGGGGGACTACTGGCACATAAGGGGGGCTACTGGCACATAAGGGAGGACTTCTGGCACATATGGGGGGACTGCTACTGGCACATACTGGGGGACGGCTACTGGCACAGAAGGGGACAACTGGCAGATATGGGGGGGCAGCTACTGGTATGTATGGAGGGACAGCTACTGACACATACGGGGGGACGGCTACTGGCACATATGGAGGGGCTCCTGGCACATAAGGGGGGCTAATGGCACATAAGGGGGGCTACTGGCACATAAGGGGGGACAATTGGCACATAAGGGGGCTACTGGCACATAAGGAGGGACGGCTACTGGCACATAAGGGGGATGGCTACTGGCACATAAGGGGGGACTACTGGCACATATGGGGGCGGCTACTGGCACATATGGGGGATGGCTACTGGCACATATGGGGGATGGCTACTGACACATAAGGGGATTACTGGCACATAAGGGGACTACTGGCACATAAGGGGGACTACTGGCACATAAGGGGGACGGCTACTGGCACATATGGGGGACTGGCTACTGGCACATATGGGGGATGGCTACTGGCACGTATGGAGGGACGGCTACTGGCACATATGGGGGACGGCTACTGGCACATATGGGGGCTACTGACACATAAGGGGGACTACTGGCACATAAGGGGGACTACTGGCACATAAGGGGGCTACTGGCCCATAAGGGGACGGCTACTGGCATATAAGGGGGACTACTGGCACATAAGGGGGCTACTGGCCCATAAGGGGATACTGGCACATAAGCGGGACGGCTACTGGCACATAAGGGTAGACTACTGGCACATAAGGGTGGACTACTGGCACATATGGGGGACGGCTACTGGCACATATGGGGGACGGCTAAAGGCACATAAGGGGACCACTGGCACATATGGGGGACGGCTACTGGAACATATGGGGGCTACTGGCACATAAGGGGGACTACTGGCACATAAGGGGACTACTGTCACATAAAGGGGGCTACTGGCCCATAAGGGGACGGCTACTGGCATATAGGGGGACTACTGGCACATAAGGGGGCTACTGGCACATAAGGGGGCTACTGGCACATAAGCGGGCGACGGCTACTGGCACATAAGGGTAGACTACTGGCACATAAGGGTGGACTACTGGCACATAAGGGGGGGACTACTGGCACATAAGGGGGGGCTACTGGCCCATAAGGGGGACGGCTACTGGCATATAAGGGGGACTACTTGCACATAAGGGGGGCTACTGGCACATAAGGGGGCTACTGGAACATAAGCGGGGACGGCTACTGGCACATAAGGGTAGACTACTGGCACATAAGGGTGGACTACTGGCACATATGGGGGGACGGCTACTGGCACATATGGGGGGACGGCTACTGGCACATAAGGGGAGACTACTGGCACATAAGGGGGGACTACTGGCACATAAGGAGGGACTACTGGCACATAAGGGGGGACGGCTACTGGCACATATGGGGGGACGGCTACTGGCACATATGGGGGATGGCTACTGGCACATATGGGGGCTACTGGCACATAAGGGGACTACTGGCACATAAGGGGGGACTACTGGCACATAAGGGGGGCTACTGGCCCATAAGGGGGACAGCTACTGGCATATAAGGGGGGACTACTGGCACATTAGAAGGGCTACTGGAACATAAGGGGGCAACTGGCACATAAGCGGGGTGACGAATACTGGCACATAAGGGTAGACTACTGGCACATAAGGGTGGACTACTGGCACATATGGGGGGACGGCTACTGGCACATATGGGGGACGGCTACTGGCACATAAGGGGACTACTGGCACATATGGGGGACGGCTACTGGCACATATGGGGGACGGCTACTGGCACATATAGGGGACGGCTACTGGCACATAAGGGGCTACTGGCACATAGGGGGCCTACTGGCACATAATGGGGTATGGCTACTGGCACATATGGGTGGGCTACTGGCGCATAAGGGGGGGCTACTGGCACATAAGGGGGGCTACTGGCACATATGGGGGGACGGCTAGTGGCACATATGGGGGACAGCTACTGGCACATATGGGTGGGCTACTGGCACATAAGGGGGGACTACTTGCACATAAGGAGGGCTACTGGCACATAAGAGGGGACTACTGGCACATAAGGGGGGGCTACTGGCACATAAGGGGGAATGGCTACTGGCACATAAGGGTGGACTACTGGCACATAAGGGGGGACTACTGGCACATAAGGGGGCTACTGGCACATAAGGGGGCCACTGGCACATATGGGGGACGGCTACTGGCACATAAGGGGAGACTACTGGCACATAAGGGGGACTACTGGCACTTAAGGGGGACTACTGGCACATAAGGGGGACTGCTACTGGCACATATGGGGGGATGGCTACTGGCACATAAGGGTACTACTGGCACATATGGAGGGACGGCTACTGGCACGTATGGAGGGACGGCTACTGGCACATATGGGGGGACGGCTACTGCCACATATGGGGGGCTCCTGGCACATAAGGGGGGACTACTGGCACATAAGGGGGGGCTACTGGCCCATAAGGGGGACGGCTACTGGCATATAAGGGGGGACTACTGGCACATAAGGGGGGCTACTGGCCCATAAGGGGGATACTGGCACATAAGCGGGGACGGCTACTGGCACATAAGGGTAGACTACTGGCACATAAGGGTGGACTACTGGCACATATGGGGGGACGGCTACTGGCACATATGGGGGGACGGCTAAAGGCACATAAGGGGACTACTGGCACATATGGGGGGACGGCTACTGGAACATATGGGGGGCTACTGGCACATAAGGGGGGACTACTGGCACATAAGGGGGACTACTGTCACATAAAGGGGGGCTACTGGCCCATAAGGGGGACGGCTACTGGCATATAAGGGGGGACTACTGGCACATAAGGGGGGCTACTGGCACATAAGGGGGCTACTGGCACATTAGCGGGCGACGGCTACTGGCACATAAGGGTAGACTACTGGCACATAAGGGTGGACTACTGGCACATAACGGGGGGACTACTGGCACATAAGGGGGGGCTACTGGCCCATAAGGGGGACGGCTACTGGCATATAAGGGGGGACTACTTGCACATAAGGGGGGCTACTGGCACATAAGGGGGCTACTGGAACATAAGCGGGGACGACTACTGGCACATAAGGGTAGACTACTGGCACATAAGGGGGGACAACTGGCACATATGGGGGGACGGCTACTGGCACATATGGGGGGACGGCTACTGGCACATAAGGGGAGACTACTGGCACATAAGGGGGGACTACTGGCACATAAGGAGGGACTACTGGCACATAAGGGGGGACGGCTACTGGCACATATGGGGGGACGGCTACTGGCACATATGGGGGGACGGCTACTGGCACATATGGGGGGATGGCTACTGGCACATATGGGGGGCTACTGGCACATAAGGGGGACTACTGGCACATAAGGGGGGACTACTGGCACATAAGGGGGGCTACTGGCACATAAGCGGGGACGGCTACTGGCATATAAGGGGGGACTACTGGCACATAAGAAGGGCTACTGGAACATAAGGGGGCTACTGGCACATAAGTGGGGTGACGAATACTGGCACATAAGGGTAGACTACTGGCACATAAGGGTGGACTACTGGCACATATGGGGGACGGCTACTGGCACATATGCGGGGACGGCTACTGGCACATAAGGGGACTACTGGCACATATGGGGGGGTGGCTACTGGCACGTATGGAGGGACGGCTACTGGCACATATTGGGGACGGCTACTGGCACATATAGGGGGGCTACTGGCACATAAGGGGGCTACTGGCACATAAGGGGGGCTTCTGGCACATAAGGGGTGACTACTGGCACATAAGGGGGCTACTGGCACATAAGGGGGGACGGCTACTGGCACATAAGGGGGGACGGCTACTGGCACATAAGGGGGGACTACTGGCACATATGGGGGGACGGCGACTTGCACATATGGGGGGACAGCTACTGGAACAAATGGGGTACGGCTACTGGCACATATGGGTGGGCTACTGGCGCATAAGGGGGGGCTACTGGCACATAAGGGGGGCTACTGGCACATATGGGGGACGGCTAGTGGCACATATGGGGGACAGCTACTGGCACATATGGGTGGGCTACTGGCACATAAGGGGGGACTACTTGCACATAAGGAGGGCTACTGGCACATAAGAGGGACTACTGGCACATAAGGGGGCTACTGGCACATAGGGGGAATGGCTACTGGCACATAAGGGTGGACTACTGGCACATAAGGGGGGACTACTGGCACATAAGGGGGGCTACTGGCACATAAGGGGGGCCACTGGCACATATGGGGGGACGGCTACTGGCACATAAGGGGAGACTACTGGCACATAAGGGGGGACTACTGGCACATAAGGGGGGACTACTGGCACATAAGGGGGGGACTGCTACTGGCACATATGGGGGATGGCTACTGGCACATAAGGGTACTACTGGCACATATGGAGGGACGGCTACTGGCACGTATGGAGGGACGGCTACTGGCACATATGGGGGGACGGCTACTGCCACATATGGGGGCTACTGGCCCATAAGGGGGATACTGGCACATAAAGGGGCTACTGGCACATAAGGGGGCTACTGGCACATAAGGGGCTACTGGCACATAAGGGGGACTGCTACTGGCACATAAGGAGGGACGGCTACTTGCACATAAGTGGGGACTACTGGCACATATGGGGGACAGCTACTGGCACTTATGGGGGGACGGCTACTGGCACATATGGGGGGACGGCTACTGACACATAAGGGGACTACTGGCACATAAGGGGGGCTACTAGCACATATGGGGGGACGGCTACTGGGCACATATGGGGGGACGGCTACTGGCACATATGGGGGGGACGGCTACTGGCACATATCGGTGGGCTACTGGCACATATGGGGGGGCTAATGGCACATAAGGGGGGCTACTGGCACATAAGGGGGACTACTGGCACATAATGGGGGGGCTATGAGCGCTGTGAGCGGCCACCATCTATCCTCTCTGCAATGCTTAGCCTCCTGTGACAGATCAGGAGAGCGGCGGTGTGGGGGCGGAGATAGCTGTCAATGCTCTCCACCCGCAGCTCCCCGCCCAGCCTCTTGTGACAGCGGATCAGGAAGTAGAGCGGGTACAAGCTGTCCGTGAGCTCTGAGTGTTTGTAAACAATTAAGGACATAGTGTGTTTACTGTGTCCCCAGTTATGAACAAATGGGAAGTGATCTACATCACTTCCTGTTCATTCCTGATTGTGGTTATAGTAAACATGCTCTGTTCTCATGTTATAAATGAACAGGAACACTCAGTATTGAGGATTTCTGTTCATTTGTAATAGGGGCTGTAGAAAAAGACATTGAGAACTCTGTGTGTCTCTGAGTACTCTGTCCTCAATCTCTTTTTCTATTTTAAAAGGAAATATCAGGGGTCGGTTTAGATCCCTAATATTTCCCCGAAGTAAAAAATTAGGGCTCCGGAAATTAATGGTGATGTAAATCACTTTCTTTTTATTCATAATTGGGGACACAGTAAACATGCTAGGTCCTTAATTATTTATAAACAATCACTGATCACTGCGTGTTTGTGCCTCACTCTGCTTCCTGACACGCTGTCACAGGAGGCTGGACAGGCGGTGCGGAGAGGAGAGCTCAACCTCCTGGGACAGCACTGCAAGCTGTCTCTGCCCACACACCTCTCTGCCAATCTGTGACAGGAGGCTGAGCATTGTGGAGAGGAGAGACGTCGGCCACTCACTGTGCTCTCCTCCCGCAGCACTCGACCAGCTGACACAGTTTCTCTCCTCTCTGCTAGGACACAGAGCAGCGCCCAGCGGGGAGGAGAGAATATACGGATGCAACACTGTATCAGTCAGAAAATGACACTTTCGGCATTATACCAAAAATGCCATTTTCGGCTGATATGTTTTGGCGGCTGATATATCGGAGCATCCCTAGTTTATATTGTTTTCCTATGTTGTAATTTACATGGCTGCCGAAAGTGGCAAGGGGGGGTCAGGAGGAGGCAGGGGAAAAGAGAAAGTAGGAAGGGGGCTCAGTGGGCCTCTGGGTGTTACTTTCCCCCTGGGCCAAAAGTTGCCAGTCAGCCCCTGTTATGAAGTGAACACAGGCAATCCTGTATATAGACACAGCGCCACAGGTTCTCTGCCCCGTACTGCTCCTCGGCTTCCTGGCTCTGCTATTTCTCATTATATGAAGCGGAAAGGGGCTCTAAGGAATTAAACAGGTTGTCCAACCCTGCTTGGAGACATTATGGAAAGCTCCTTGATCAGCGTGTGGAGACTTGTAGACCATACATGCTCCTCTGGAATTCTGGGAAGAAGGAATTCAAACAAGCTCTTAACAAGCTCTGCCTATGATGCCACCTGATGTAAGGCAGCTATCCTATAAGTCAATGTTTGACATTTTAAATAGGCCTTGAGACATCTGCAGACAGCTGTTTCGGGGTGATTGCCCTTCATCAGTGCAGAGCAGAGATTAGTGGCTTAACTGGGTGAGAGACCTAGGTCAGGATTTGAGAATACTATATCTCCTTATGGAGAACACATTAATCGGCCTCTCACCCAGTTAATATAGTTCTCTCTGCTCTGCACTGATGAGGGACAATAAACCCGAAACAGCTGTCTGCAGATGAGATGCTGGCTTAGTTATTACCCAAGTCAAGTTTTAAGGCCTATTTAAAATGTCAAACATTGACTTATATGACCTTACATCTGGTGGCATCAGAGATGTAGTTTGCTAACAGCTCATTTGTATACCTTCTACCTTGTATACCATCTCAGTTATGTAAGCAGGATTTATCCACTGCACAAGTGAGTGTGAGTGTGTGCTCCATGTGTCCTTTGTGTGAGCTGTGTGTGCGCCATGTGTCCCCTTAGTGAGCTGTGTGTGCGCCATGTGTCCCTTGTGTGAGCTGTGAGGTGCCAGTTTGCGTACCACCACACAAGGCTGCCACTCCCAACAAGGGTTCAGCTTACCTCTGCTTTTGACTACGAGCACAGGATTCACAGGAAAGACTGGTGCAGCAGTAACATGGTCCTCACATCAGTGCTGAGCATTGTCACAGGTATCATACATGTTCTACCAACCAGTTGGTTGTTGCCTGGTTCTCGGCTGTCTCTTGCAGATGTTCCATCAAGAATGTCAAGTGGTAGGGTGCATAGTTTGTATCTTGTATACAAAACATTTGCACGCTCATACCACTCTGTTCTCTCATACCACTAGGGTGGCCAGATGTACTGTTTTAGGCTGGACAGTCTCTTTTCCTGGTTCCCTTCCAGCGCAGGGTCTGGGTGGAGGCTGGGATGTCCTTATTTTCAGTGGCTCCAGCAGCAGGCACAGGGTGGAAGTGTTACGGACGGGCACTCATATATGAATCATATGGACAGTTCAACACAAAAATTGCATAATTCCGTAAAATAACTTTAATAACACCTAATTACAATAAAACAAACTCATAAGAATTCCACATCAAAAAATTTAAAAATATGTCTAGTAAGGGCAACCCACGGGCCATCAATGGTAATAGTCACTTATATACTGATGGTTGGCACCTGGTTGGTCCTTACGACACAATATGTTTGCACTTGTTTCTATTTATACCACATTCAATTGGACCTATCTTATGATAAATACAGAGTAATTATACAAAATTTAAGCTTGTATTATATTGTAAAACCTCTATACATAGATGATATTACGTCCGGTTCCCAAACTTTGTTTGTTGAAAGTATAAATACTTAGCATACAATCAGGGGCGTAGCTAACGGCTCATGGGCCCTGGTGCAAAAGTTCAGCTTGGGCCCCCTTCCCTCAGTGCTTTGTGTCTCTTCTAATGGGGCACAAGGGTCTTTGGGCCCCCTCAGGCTCCTGGGCCCGGTAGCGACTGCTACCTCTGCACCCCCTATAGCTACGCCCATGCATACAATGAGTTTTAGCAGCGCTAGTATGCGCACAGTCCCATTCAACTGATACAATCGCCAAGATAATTTTCAAAAGCGCAGTTCCTGTGGATTTCTTCTATAATCTGTGCGTCTCAGTTGTAATATGTTTTAGAATAGTTTTCCCACTAATAGTGGGCTTACCTCCACCCTTCCCGATGGTTTGAAAATCGAGTTAGTATCTATGGATCTCCGCAGCTTTGCCGGCGTCCCGGCGTTCCTCGTGCGTTCAGTTGGAATCGTGTCACGTGATCGCAGCGGCGGAAGTCCCAAGAGATCGCGATTGTACGCGATTGTTACCTATCGGAGATTTGGTGGTATTAAATTCCTTATTTGCAGTGCACTGCTAGAATGCGGTAATCAGACTTGGGGTGTTATTCTCATCAGGCCAGACGCATTTCGGGGAGCGCTTTCCCCTTCCTCAGTGGCATCACCTCCTTCAGTCTGTACCGCCTCTTTTATATCTGTGTTGGGAAAGAATGAAGTCCTGGATTGGATCCTAATGATCATAAAGCACTTGCTGACATAGTGATCCAATTTTCATTATAATCCATCACGCGATTTAAATGCGATTTTTATGCGGTTTTTTCAAGATATGCTTTTTTTCATATTATTTGCTTCTCCATATGAGAGAAATCCCCCATAAAGGGTTTCTCTCTAGATATCTTCTTATACTCGTTACAGTCCATTTTATATTTATACTTCCCATTCATAAAGCTAGTAGGTATACTGTTATTTCCTTTATTCCTACCTAGCAATCATGTTTTGATGACTTCTTTAAAATATATATGGAAATAAAGACAAATAAAAATCATTACATATGAATGTACCCTTCACTCATTCGTGGTGTTACCTTATGTCATGTGGTATAACATTGGCCGAAACATTCTCCTCTTACTCATAATTTTAAAACCATTATTATAAATTCTTTCTTCAGACTCAATAATTCTATATTTTTCTTTTCTTTTCAAGAGTTGATTGTATAGTTAGTGGGAGGCCTGTTTGGGGTAGAGGGTAAGTTGCAGTGCTGATAACCAGCCTGAAATGCAACTTGCCGTCGTCTCCCAGACAGACCACATCATACAAAACCGAATATCTGGAGGACACCTGACCATATAGGGAGGGTGTACAGGGACTGGGGGTCCCCTTCCCCTTCCTAAGGTTTCCCCTTATCCTGTTGTATGGCCCCATCAGCCTGTGTTCGGGTTTTGGGCGTTTGGGGGTTAATGGGTGCATCCTGTAGGCAGGAAAGGGGCGTGCTGCATATGTGCCCCTTTATAAGGCCCTGTGTCTCCTCCCCTCTCCCTCTTTGGCAGAAGCGCTGTGTGGTAGGAGACAGTGTTCTGTCTGCACAAGAGGGTATGGATCCCCTGAGGGATATGTTCATGGCACGGATGGCGGAAGGGGGTGAGGAATGGCTGCGCTCCTTCCTCTGCAGCATTGGATCCCCTTGCCGTCTCCCCTGGCCACGTGTGTACCGCCGGCAGCGCTCCGGCTGTGCCCCTTACCTCTGGGGCCTCGTCGGGGGGCAGGCGGTCGTCTGCTAGGCGAATCCGCCCCCCCGCTAGGCTCGGCCACAGCCCTCCACCCCCCCCTGCATACCTCAGTGGCCGAGGTCTCAGCAGTCCCAGCCGGCCAGCTTTCCCTGCTGCGCCGTCTGTAGCTCCGCCCCTTCCGGTGACGTCAGCGCCCGCACTTCCGGTTTCAGCTTGTTCACCGGCGGTGCGGCGTGCTTTAGACAGGACGCTATGGGGGCGAGTGTAAGTCACTCTCCCTCTGGGGATTCGCCTCCTCGCCCCTGCTTCACAGCCCCTCCACTCTCAACCCCCGGCCATTCTTGTGCCTGGGGGAAATGTACCCACAGCACCACCAGCCCTTGTGGGGGGCTACTTAGCACAGGATTCAGCTGCTTCTGCTCCTGTGGGTGTCCCCCTGGCAGCTGCTACAGGGGCTCCTGCCCAACAGCTGCAAAGCAACCCCCCGCTCCCGGCGGTCACACAGGCGCAGAGCACGGTCTCACTCATCATCCTCCTCTGCTGAGAGCCGGAGGCGGAGTCGGCATGGATCGAGTGGGCGTCAGTCCCGTCGCCGGTCGGGCGATTCACGGTGGAGTAGACGCTCCAGATCTTCTAGGTGGCGGTCTCTATCCTCCTCTGAGGGGTCCTCCGCCGCTTCGGGAGAGTCTGGTCGAGATGCGCACAGGAGACGAAGGAGGCGGATGCCTAGCCAGTCTTCCAGGGTCCATAGCCTGGTTCCAGCGCCGTTACCGCAACCGGAGGTTTCTACGCCGGGTCCAGTGGCGGCGCCGATTCCTCCGCCTTCCGGTGAGTACCAGTTCACGGGGGCGTGGGGGATGGGCAGTGGGGGTTCGGACACGGCAGGGTTGCTGAAAGCGTTATTAGAAAGGTTGAATAACCCCCCGCACGGTCAGCCCCCCCCTCCACCTCCTGTTAAGACGGTTCCTGCTTTAGCCAGCGTTTATAAGGATTCGTGTTTTTGTGGGGTTAGCTCGCTGGGGTCCCATTTGGAGGATTCCGTTAAGGAGAAGGTGTGGGCGAACCAGTACGTAGACATTTGGTCCCTCATATCTATTGACCAGCACACGATAGATAAGGAGAGGCGCTTCCCGGAGAAGCCTTACGAGCGTAAGCCAAAGGTAGCGAAAACCATGAATAATTGGTTGCAAGCCTTTACGGTTTTGGGTTGTATCATGGGACAGCGCCATCCCGAGCGTTGTTCTGAACTGTTTATATACCAGGATGTAATTTACAGCGCCTATAAGAGTCATGGCGGCACTGCTTGGTGGCGATACTGACGAGGAATTTAGGCGTCGCCTGTCATTGCAACCAGATTTGGGCTGGGGGTCAAGGCTACGGATGTCTGGCTACGGTTGATGGTAGGGCAGAAGCCCTCGCCCTTTTCGGGGTGGCCGCTGGTCGGGGGATCCTCTTCCCGGGGCCGGTGGCCGTCCGCCGACCAGGGTCATGTTGGCTTTTAACGAGGGACACTGCAGGTTTGCGGGTTTATGCAGGTTTAAGCACGAGTGCTCAGCATGTGGCGGCCCCCATCCGGCCAACAAGTGCTCCCGCCCCCGTTACCCCCACTAAGCGCGTCGAGCAGGTCATGCACAAGAACCCCGGTGAGCGTGGTAGAGATGGACCCCTGGCTGGACAGGTACCCCGATAGACAGGCAGCTGCCCAGCTGCGGGCAGGGTTTTCTGTTGGGTTTTTATCCCATTTGTTTTGAATCGTTCTCCGATTTTTCGGACAACTTGAGGTCTGCCCGTGTTTTCCGGAGGTCCTCAGGGAAAAAGTTGAGAAAGAGGTGTCTTTGGGACGTATTAGGGGCCCATTTAGTGAGTTACCGTTCCCCAACCTGCGGGTTTCTCCGCTCGGGGTGGTCCCTAAGAAGGAGGTGGGAAAGTTCCGGTTAATACACCATCTGTCTTATCCCAAGGGCTCGTCGGTGAACGACGCCATTACCCCGGAAGATTCGTCTGTATCGTACGTCTCATTCGACAGGGCGGTGGAATTGGTCAGGGAAGCCGGTAGAGGGGCTCTCCTGGCGAAATCAGACATAGAATCGGCTTTTCGCCTCCTCCCAGTTCACCCGGACTGTTTTCATCTGCTAGGTTGCCAGGTGGATGGTTTGTTTTACTATGACACTTGCCTCCCCATGGGTTGTTCCATTTCGTGTCATTATTTTGAAATGTTTGGGTCTTTTCTAGAGTGGGTTGTTCGTTATGACACAGGTTCATCGTCTGTTTTGCATTATTTGGACGACTTCCTGTTCGTTTCCCCTGGGCCGGAGGGTGGTTGCCGGGCCCTGTTGGACAATTTTCTGATGAGGATGTCTCAGTTTGGGGTTCCCATTTCGGTAGAGAAGACGGAGGGTCCAGTGACGCGGCTGTCTTTCCTGGGTATAGAAATTGATACGGTGGACATGGTCTTTAGGCTTCCCGCCGAGAAGCTGCAGAAGCTGATCGGTTTGATAGATGGTTTTTTAGCGGTCAGGAAAGTTACTCTCCTCCAGCTTCAGTCCCTGTTAGGCCTGCTGTGTTTTGCGTGCAGAGTTATGCCCATGGGGCGGGTTTTTGCACGACGTTTGTCGCTAGCCTCTCGTGGTGCCAGGGCCCCGAGTCATCGGATTCGTCTTACCAGGTCCTTGAAGGACGATTTGAGGGTTTGGAGGTCCTTCTTGCAAGCCTACAACGGGCATACTTGTTACATGTCCAGAGTGGTCCCTAATTCTGAGTTGTTCTTATTCTCTGATTCCGCGGGTTCATGTGGATTTGGTACCATTTTTGGGAACGAATGGTGTGCGGGTACATGGCCTGCGTCGTGGTATTCCTCCGGGTTGTGCCGTAACCTCACGTTGCTCGAGCTGTTCCCGATCGTTGTATCAGTTGAGATTTGGGGCAGGAGTTTAGCCAATAGGCACGTTTCTTTTTGGACGGATAACTTGTCGGTGGTGTATGGGATTAACAGTCTTTCTTCCTCCTCTCTCCCGGTTTTGTCTTTGCTGAGGCATTTGGTGCTTAAGTGTCTCGAGTTCAACATCTATTTCAGGGCCCGGCATGTCCCGGGAGTTGAGAATAAGATTGCTGATGCTCTTTCCCGTTGTCATTGGCAGGATTTTCGGTCCCTTCACCCGGAGGCGGATCTGGAGGGCAAGGAATGCCCGCAGCACCTGTGGCTCTTGGTGGACACCAGTTGATGTCTCTGATTCAAGCCTCAGTTTCCCCTGCGACCTGGCAGGCTCATGGTAAGGCGTGGAGAGAATGGGAAAGCATGGTGGGGGGGCGAGATGTGGTTTCCAGAGATGACCTCCGCCTGGAGGTAACCATTGAATGGTTATTGCGGTTGCGCTCCAGCGGGGTGTCGGCTTCGGTTGCGCTGCGTAGACTGTCCGGGTTGGCCTTCCATTTTCGTTTGCGCGACTGGCCGGATGTCACCAAGCGGTTTGTTATACGCCAGGCGTTGCGGGGGTGGAAGAAGGAGCTTGTATACCGTGAATGTAGGCGTCCAGTGTCTTTTAATCTGTTAGGCAGAATTATTGCTAAGCTTTCCGAGGTTTGCGGGTCCCATTTCGAGGTTGCACTGTTTTCTGCATGCTTTAGCATAGCCTTCTTTGCTGCGCTGCGCATAAGCGAGCTGGTGTCCCCGGCCGGCAGCAGGCCAGGCGGCCTTACCTGTGCTGACGTGGTCCTGGGCAATGACTCGTTGAGGATCAGGGTTAGTCGCTCCAAGACGGATCAGTTTGGTGGTGGCTCGTGGATTCCCCTTCACCCGGTTCCCCGCGTGGCTTGCCCGGTTCGACTGACGTCTTGCTATAGCTCCTTACGGGGTCAGGCGATCCTTTCTTTGCGCATGCGGACGGCTCTCCTCTGACCAAGTTTCAATTCACTTCAGTTTTTAAGACCTGTTTGGATCTGGCTGGAGTGAATCCCAGGAATTTGGTACGCATTCATTTCGCATTGGTGCAGCAACTGAAGCTGCTAGGGCAGGTTTGCCGGAGTCTGAGGTCATGAGAATCGGCAGATGGAAGTCTGCGTGCTTTGCGAGGTATATCAGGCCGGACTTGTTATAAAAAAAAAAAAAAAAAAAAAAAGAGAAAAAGGAAAATATGAAAATAAAAGGAGGATCTTCTCCATCATGGATCTGCAGATCGCTTTGTTCAATTGTGTTTGCTTTTTGTTTTTCGTGGTTTTAATAGTTTTTTCTTCGCAGGCGCAGTAAGACCGACAGTGTGGATGGTGGGGCATTCTTACATATACTGGGCTGCACGGAGAGCCGAATGTCGACCCGGTGGGAGGTCCCTGGGTTTCAGTGATGTAAGGGTGTCGTGGAGGGGGATCCGGGGCCTTAGATGGTCACAGCTGCTATCACAAGTGGTTGAGATTGGCATGCAGGCGGGTGGTCCTGTAGTATTGGTTGTTCACGCGGGTGGCAACGATATTGGGTCCATGCCATTGTTAGAGCTCTTGACGCTAATGCGGTCTGACCTCGAGCGTTTTCCATCCTTTTTCCGAGAGGTCGTCTTAGTGTGGTCCGAGATTGTGCCACGGGTGGGGTGGCAAGGTGGTAGGGATGGAGAGGCCATTGAGAAGTGCAGGAGGACGGTGAACGCACGGATGTCCCGGTTTGTTAGATCCCGCGGTGGGGTGGTTGTTCGTCATAGGCAGTTGGAGGGTGATAACCGTGCGTTGATGCGGCCGGACGGTGTCCACTTGTCAGACATCGGCCTGGATATTTTCCTCTCTGGTCTACAGGATGGGGTTGAACAGGCCTTGTTCTTGTTGGGTGGTGGTCGGAGCCCTGTTTGAGGGCGGGTCTCCTCCGTGGCGGCAGGTAAAGAGGAATAGGATGCTGAGCGAGAAAACTGGCGTAACTGCCCGCTGGGAGTACAGCGGCCGGCAGATCGCACGGGCTCAGTGATGTTTCACGGTTTTAAGATTTAGCTGTGGCCGACTACCACCCAACAAAAGGTTTAAATAAAGGTTATGAATATGACTTGGTTGTCAGTGTCGTTTGTGGTGGGTTAACATGGCAGGGCCAAAGGGTAAAGGTTGTCCCTTCCCCTTCTCCCTCCTAAGAGTGACTACCAACAGTCTGGAGGACACCCGACCATATAGGGAGGGTGTACAGGGACTGGGGGTCCCCTTCCCCTTCCTAAGGTTTCCCCTTATCCTGTTGTATGGCCCCATCAGCCTGTGTTCGGGTTTTGGGCGTTTGGGGGTTAATGGGTGCATCCTGTAGGCAGGAAAGGGGCGTGCTGCATATGTGCCCCTTTATAAGGCCCTGTGTCTCCTCCCCTCTCCCTCTTTGGCAGAAGCGCTGTGTCCCTCCCTCCCTCCCTGTTATATAGGCACGAAGGTTCTTTGGTGGTTTTATGGTTCTGGAGGCTTTGTGAGTTCTGGGCTGATGGCTCGTGTTAAGGAAGGCATCTGGTTAAGTCACAGCTGGCGGCAGGTAAAGAGGAATAGGATGCTGAGCGAGAAAACTGGCGTAACTGCCCGCTGGGAGTACAGCGGCCGGCAGATCGCACGGGCTCAGTGATGTTTCACGGTTTTAAGATTTAGCTGTGGCCGACTACCACCCAACAAAAGGTTTAAATAAAGGTTATGAATATGACTTGGTTGTCAGTGTCGTTTGTGGTGGGTTAACATGGCAGGGCCAAAGGGTAAAGGTTGTCCCTTCCCCTTCTCCCTTCTAAGAGTGACTACCAACAGTCTCAAGTTCAGCATTTAGACCCCTTGGTAACAGGCTTCCAAATTCATAAATCTTTCTAGATTCTGCTCTGGATAATCTTTCTATTTGGTTTCCTCCCCGCCAATGTGTATCTACTCTCTCCATAGCCGTGAAACAAAGGCCTTTAGGATCTTGTTGATGGCGTTCTTTAAAATGCTTAGATAAGGAGTGTTTATCATACCCCTTTTTTATGTTATTCAGATGTTCTGATATTCTCACATTCAATGGGCGCTTTGTTCTGCCTATGTATTGTTTTGAACACGGACACTGAATCAAGTATATCAAATTGGCAGAGGTTACATGTCAAAAAATGTTTGATTGTCATTGAATATGAGTTTTGAGTAGAGGTAACTGTACTAGTTCTTCTAGGAAATTTGTCTACATCCTACACATTTTCCACATCTGTGAAAACCCTGTGGTTGAAACCATTTAGTTGTTGAGTTCTTATTAAATTTTTGTTTGACGGTAGGAGCTATTTGTATTCCTAGATTAGGAGCTTTTGTGTAAACTGTTTTCGGAACTGTTGGTAATAATGAACCAATTACCTTATCCTTCAGGATATAATGCCAGTGGGATCTAATAATATCTCCCACCTGTCTATATTGTGTATTATAAGGAAGGATGATTTTATATTCTATATCATTTGGGCTTGGGCTTTGTTTTCGTTTTGGTTCAAAGAAGGCCTCCCTATCCAAATTCCTAACTTTATCAAGGGCCATATTGATAGTTGTCTCTGGGTAGCTTTTTTGTTTAAATTGATCTTTCATTATTTCAGCTTCCCTTTCAAATGTTTCCTCCTCGGTGCAGTTCCGCCTCAGCCTCCAGAACTGTCCGAAGGGAACATTCGTTAACCACCGTGGTAGGTGGCAACTTGTTAACGGAATATAACCGTTTTTCGCGGTAGGCTTCTGGAATGTATTACATATATACCTCCTATTTTTACATGTTATTTGTATATCTAGAAATTCCACCGTGTTACCCGTGTTGACTGTAAATTTTAAATTATATGGATTGGTATTGATATTAGCTATGAAGTCTGTGAGGTCAGTATGTTCCCCACCCCAAATAAAGATAACATCATCGATGTATCTCCGCCATAGGACTAGGCTCGCCTCTAGTTTGGGATAAATGTTATGATGTTCCCACCACGCCAAAAACAAGTTGGCGTAGCTAGGGGCCAACCTAGTACCCATGGCGGTTCCTCTTTGCTGTAAATAAAATTGATCTGCAAAATAAAAATAGTTGTGATGTAATATATGATTGACTCCTTCCAATAAGAATTCAACTTGATCCTTAGTCCAACATTGATTCCCAGAAAGTTGCTCTCTTAGGGCCTGTATGCCTTGCTTGTGGTCTATAATGGTATAAAGGGATTGTATATCCAACGTCCCCAACACCCAATTGTCCTGGACCTCCAAGCTTTCCAATATGCCTACTATTTCGGTAGTATCCCCTATACATGACTCTATCTTCCTTACCTCTGGCTGTAACAAGGTATCAATATACTGGGACAAATTAGATATCAGTGACCCTATGCCCGAAATAATAGGGCGGCCCGGTGGATTTTCAAGGCATTTATGCACCTTAGGTAGGCAATAAAATATTGGTAACCTGCCTGGGGTATTGATGATAAAGTCATATTCCTGCTGTGTTAGAATACCTTGTTGTAGGCCTTTGTCACAGTATTTGGATAGGACCAGTCTGAATTCTCTCTGTTTTTTGGGTTTGTAGGTAGTTTGATCTAATAGCTGCCTCAGACATTCTTTATTATACTGTTCTGCTCCCCAAAGAACAATTGCTCCCCCTTTGTCCGCAGGGCGGATTACTACATTATGATTATTTTGGAGTTCTTTTATCGCCTTCATCTCCCCTATGGTTAAATTGTTTTTATACTTATTTTTTATTTTTTATTTTTCCAAATCTGTCTCTACACACTTTTGAAACGTGACCATTTCTGGACTGATCTCAGTCCTAGGGAATTGTTTTGATTTCTTTTTTAAGGACGTATGTATATATGGATCTGTTCTAGGAGGTTCCACTCTCACTGGATTTTTTATAAAATATTTTTTCAGACATATTCTCCGAATGAATTTTTGAATACCTATATATGTATTAAATTTATTTAGTGCATTAGACGGTGCAAACTTTAAACCTCTACTTAATAATGTGACCTGTGCATGAGTGAGCTTTGCTTCGCTCAAATTGATAATATTCGAGTGCGACGGATTTAATAATTCTTCACGTATTTTTCTCTTTCTCTGTGATCTACGTGTCTTTCTTTTGGTAACAAATTTTCTTTATGACGTGTTTCCCTCATTCTTGTCTGTTCGTAATCCGTCTGATCGGGTGTCCACGCATTGTGTCTCCCTACATTCCTTTGTGGGTGTACTTGATTTGTGTGGTCTTGTTGAGTCCTGTGTCTCAAATTGTACGGTGTCCTGTGTGGATTGGATGGTATTCTCCTGTGTTGTGGTGATTGAGACCTTCTGTGTTTGGTCCTTGGTGAGAAATGAGGAGGAGTTACATCTAAAAAAGAATTGTTGGCTAATGCTTCATATCTATTTTGTGTTGGGATGTTGTATCTTCTTATTTCTCTGGACTCATTACTCTGAGAATTATTTTTCGCCGAATCATTTCTGTTTTTATGTTTGTTATTTTCCTCCTCTTTTCTAATATCGTTACCCGATTTTGTAGTTACATTCCTATATTTTTTAGTCTTTTTTGCTATTATTTCTTGTTCCACTCTATCTACACTTTTATACATCCTATCTTGCCAAATCTCGTATAGTTGATCTTTTGGAAATTTATCCAATTTGGTTTTAATTTTGGCTATCTCTTCGGACAGATTTTCCAAGATTTTAGTTCTTCTCCTAATTATAAGTTCAATAAGGGCTCGTGATTGGGTATGTAAAAGTTCATTCCATTCGTTATTAAATTGGTCATCTACCAGATCTTGTGCGGGAAACTTAGACAGCTGTAAGCCATTTGGGATTTTATTATGGGTCAAATACAGCTGTAGGGAGCGTATTTCCCAAATTTGTCTAAGTTTCTTATGAAGGAGACCTTCCAAATCCCTGAATATTTCGGTCAGTGAATCTTCCTTTAAAATACAATCATTTTCCTCTATGTTGTCAAAAATAAAATTTTCAGCCTTATGTTTTTTATTTTCCATATAACTCCATATATCTATTGAAAATGGGAGGAGCTGTGTCTCACTAGGTGACAAAAAAAGTGAACTTTCAACAATGGAGAGACGCTCACTACCCCTTTCTCAGGTCAGGTGCTCCAGTCCACCTTGGATCACCTTTCCAAGAAAAAAATCAGACTTGTAAAAATATTACGGACGGGCACTCATATATGAATCATATGGACAGTTCAACACAAAAATTGCATAATTCCGTAAAATAACTTTAACATAGTAACATAGTATATAAGACCGAAAAAAGACATTTGTCCATCCAGCCTGTTTCCTACAAGTTGATCCAGAGGAAGGCAAATAACCCCTGTGAGGCAGAAGCCAATTTTCCTCACTTAAGGGGAAAAAAATTCCTTCCCGACTCCAATCAGGCAATCAGAACAACTCCCTGGATCAACGACCCCTCTCTAGTAGCTGTAGCCTGTAATATTATTACACTCCAGAAATACATCCAGTCCCCTCTTAAATTCCTTTATTGTACTCACCATCACCACCTCCTCAGGCAGAGAGTTCCATAGTCTCACTGCTCTTACAGTGAAGAATCCTTTTCTATGTTTGTGTACAAACCTTCTTTCCTCCAGACGCAGAGGATGTCCCCTTGTCACAGTCACAGTCCTGGGGATAAATAGATGATGGGACAGATCTCTGTACTGACCCCTGATATATTTATACATAGTTATTAGATCTCCCCTCAGTCGTCTTTTTTCTAAAGTGAATAACCCTAATTTGGATAACCTTTCAGGGTACTGTAGATCCCTCATTCCAGTTATTACTTTAGTTGCCCTTTTCTGAACCCTCTCCAGCTCTGCTATGTCTGTCTTGTTCACAGTAGCCCAGAACTGTACACAGTACTCCATGTGTGGTCTAACCAGTGATTTGTAAAGTAGTAGGACTATGTTCTCATCACGGGCGTCTATGCCCCTTTTGATGCAACCCATTATCTTATTGGCCTTGGCAGTAGCTGCCTGACACTGGTTTTTGCAGCTTAATTTGCTGTTTATTAAAATTCCTAGATCCTTTTCCATGTCAGTGTTACGAGTGTTTTACCATTTAATATGTACGGGTGACTTGCATTATTCCTTCCCATGTGCATAACTTCACATTTGTCAGTGTTAAACCTCATCTGCCATTTTTCTGCCCAAGCCTTCAATCTATCCAGATCCCTCTGTAGCAGAAAACTGTCCTCTTCAGTGTTAATTACTTTACACAGTTTAGGGTCATCTGCAAAAATAGATATTTTATATGCAAAAACTTAATAACTTTTTTAGCCTCCCACTAACTATACAATCAACTCTTGAAAAGAAAAGAAAAATATAGAATTATTGAGTCTGAAGAAAGAATTTATAATAATGGTTTTAAAACTGTGAGTAAGAGGAGAATGTTTCGGCCAATGTTATACCACATGACATAAGGTAACACCACGAATGAGTGAAGGGTACATTCATATGTAATGATTTTTATTTGTCTTTATTTCCATATATATTTTAAAGAAGTCATCAAAACATGATTGCTAGGTAGGAATAAAGGAAATAACAGTATACCTACTAGCTTTATGAATGGGAAGTATAAATATAAAATGGACTGTAACGAGTATAAGAAGATATCTAGAGAGAAACCCTTTATGGGGGATTTTTCTCATATGGAGAAGCAAACAATATGAAAAAAACGCATATCTTGAAAAAAACGCATAAAAATCGCATTTAAATCGCGTGATGGATTATAATGAAAATTGGATCACTATGTCAGCAAGTGCTTTATGATCATTAGGATCCAATCCAGGACTTCATTCTTTCCCAACACAGATATAAAAGAGGCGGTACAGACTGAAGGAGGTGATGCCACTGAGGAAGGGGAAAGCGCTCCCCGAAATGCGTCTGGCCTGATGAGAATAACACCCCAAGTCTGATTACCGCATTCTAGCAGTGCACTGCAAATAAGGAATTTAATACCACCAAATCTCCGATAGGTAACAATCGCGTACAATCGCGATCTCTTGGGACTTCCGCCGCTGCGATCACGTGACACGATTCCAACTGAACGCACGAGGAACGCCGGGACGCCGGCAAAGCTGCGGAGATCCATAGATACTAACTCGATTTTCAAACCATCGGGAAGGGTGGAGGTAAGCCCACTATTAGTGGGAAAACTATTCTAAAACATATTACAACTGAGACGCACAGATTATAGAAGAAATCCACAGGAACTGCGCTTTTCAAAATTATCTTGGCGATTGTATCAGTTGAATGGGACTGTGCGCATACTAGCGCTGCTAAAACACATTGTATGCTAAGTATTTATACTTTCAACAAACAAAGTTTGGGAACCGGACGTAATATCATCTATGTATAGAGGTTTTACAATATAATACAAGCTTAAATTTTGTATAATTACTCTGTATTTATCATAAGATAGGTCCAATTGAATGTGGTATAAATAGAAACAAGTGCAAACATATTGTGTCGTAAGGACCAACCAGGTGCCAACCATCAGTATATAAGTGACTATTACCATTGATGGCAGGTGGGTTGCCCTTACTAGACATATTTTTTTATTTTTTGATGTGGAATTCTTATAAGTTTGTTTTATTGTAATTAGGGGTTATTAAAGTTATTTTACGGAATTATGCAATTTTTGTGTTGAACTGTCCATATGATTCATATATGAGTGCCCGTCCGTAATATTTTTACAAGTCTGATTTTTTTCTTGGAAAGGTGATCCAAGGTGGACTGGAGCACCTGACCTGAGAAAGGGGTAGTGAGCGTCTCTCCATTGTTGAAAGTACAGGGTGGAAGTGTTAAAGGGGCATAAGGATGGAGGGCGTCTCTTTGCTTTAGAGGGTTGGATGGGCCGCAGAAGCAATGAGTAAAATAGGAGGTGTAACCTAATCTTCTTGGTCCTAATGTAAAACCTGTAACAGCCCCCCCCCCCCTCAAAGTACTATGAGCCATTTTATAATTCTGGTGTCTTTTTATATAGCAGAGGGGGCGTTACACCCTTGGCCAAAGATGTCTGGACCAAATGGAGAAGAAAAGTAAATAACTGAATTCTATGGAGACATAACCTGTAAGTCACTGGAATTACATTGGGTATACTCGTGACTGCTTCTCATAAAATGTTTTTAAATCTCTTTATTGGAAAATAGGGTCAGTGTAAATTTATTTGGGGGCACAATCTCCAAAATACCTTGTCCCAGCCCTGCCTCAACCCCACCGATCAGCTGTTCTCTGCAGCCTTCGGCCCTGGAACTACCACTATCAATGGAACAGTAAGTGAAGGGGAGCTGCAGTACCCGGGAAGACCACTACACTATGAACGGAGTTCCAGTGCCAGAGGCTGCAGGGAACAGCTGTTCGGTGGGGTGCGGGATTTCGGACCCTCACCAATCGGATATTGATGACCTATCCTGACAGTGCAGTGCAGCCATGTTTGCATTTCTCCTTCCCTTTCTAACTCCCCAATCTGTCCTCCCCTACAGGCTTGTGTCCTTGGATATTCGTCAGGCAGAAACCAATCTCCCCGAGGAGACACCAAATAAAAGAAACTGCATTTAGACACATCCCTTTCAATGTTAGCCAGGTGGAAAGCCCTATGAATTGTTACAGAAGCAAAGCATGCTGGGATTGGTTAGAAAATCCAACATGAAAACCACAAGAGAACCGTGTAAATATCCTGCCGTGATGCAGCGAGAACAAGGGAAGGAAAGTTTATGGGGCAAAAATGTGCAGTGTTTGGGGTAATCTTGGCAGATAAAAAAAAATTAATTATGAAAGTAGAGAACCCCTTTAATGTCTCATGCACTGGCTTTCTGACACAATCTGCATGGAACAGGTATTGAGGTATTGACAAAAACTGATTTAAAGGGCATCTGTCAGCAGATTTGTACCTATTGCAATTTCAATAGTCCACTGGCGCTGATGCTCCCTATATTTTGTGCTGCAGTACTGCAACTGTACGGCAATATCTGCTGGTAAAAATGCCTCACTGTAAAACAACTCTGTTCGGGATACCGAGCACAACCTTCCCCGCTATCCTCCCTGGTTCCCCTGCTTCAGAAAGACTACAGGTGTGTGCCAATATATAAACCAAGATTACCTTGCTATTGAACCTACCTCCGTGGTCTCTGCTTTTACTCTATTGCTGGCTTGACTTCAGGGTGTAGCGGGTCTGCTATATTTCTACTGGAGCACGCCCCGGCCGGTGGTGTTGCTACGTACTAATGAATTTAAAATCTGCGCTCATGTGGAGCTGCCTAGTGACGTCACTCAACAAGCTACGGACCATTATAAGTGCCAAACCACAAATGCGTTTCGGACAATGCGTTGTCCTTCGTTAGGGAATCAATCTGGAGCTTATAGATACCATCCTTATATACCTGCTCAATTTTCATGCCTTAACCCTTAATGTGGCACATCTTGCTTTCATCTCAGCAATGCTCTTTCGTACAATGGCCAAACTAAACAGTTTAGAAAGGTAGTCAGTAGACATTGGGGTATTTTAAAAGAAGATAAGGTAATTGGAGATTTTATTCCACAAGAGAATGTGAGACGATAGGCAATATAAAGGTGGAAAATAAAGACTTACCAAAACGCTTTTACCCATGTAAAAGATAATTGGGGTGTAAAAAATCATCCCACAAAAATAAAAAAACAAGTTCAGATAGAGAATATGAAATTAGGGAACATATAACATGTAATAGAAAAACATGAAGGAAAGTTTGAAGGGTCAATATTTTATTGGTTGGAAATAGCTAAGGTAGATGAAGGGGGGGTGATTATAATAGAAGCATGTCAAGAACAGCAGGCATATAAGGGTGTCATCTATAAGCACCATATTGATTCTCTGACGAAGGACAACGCATTGTCCAAAACGCGTTGGTGGTTTGGCACTTGTAACGATCCGTAGCTCGTATAGTGATGTCAATAGTCCGCTCAACGTGAGCGCGAGCTTTCAATTCATTAGTACGGAGCAATGCCACCAGCCGGGGCGTGCTCCAGTAGAAAGATAGCAGACCCGTTACACCCTGAAGTCAAGCCTGCACAAGAGGAAAAGCAGAGACCACGCTCCTGTGGTCCTTCTCAAGCAGAGGAACCAGGGAGGATAGCGGGGAAGGTTGTGCGCGGTATCCCGAATACAGTTGTTTAACAGATTTGTACCTATGACGCTGGCTGACCTGTTAAATGTGCGCCTGGCAGCTGAGAGCATCCGTGTTGGTCCTATGTTCTCATTGCTGAGAAAAATTATGTTTATATATGCAAATGAGCCTCTTGGAACTCCGGGGACGTTGTCTTTACCCCTAGAGGCTCAGCTCTCCCTGCAACTGCCGCACCCTCTGGACTTTGATTGACAGGACCAGGCAGTGTAAACATCCGTGTGCCTGGCTTGTCAATCAATGTGCAGAGTGCAGGGCAGTTGCAGAGAGAGCAGAGGCTCTAAGTCTAATGGTGACTCCCCCATTGCTCCTAGATGCTCATTTTGCAACATGCCACATCCCCCCAGGGCCGGTCGTGTCCCGGGTTTTTAGGAATGCCGGGTGGTGAATCGGCCTTATTAGTTTGTGTGTCATGGTGCTATTATATCTTTTCATGGGATAACACTGAAGATATGACACATTGATACAATGTAAAGTAGTCAGTGTACAGCTTATATAACAGTGTAAATTGGGCCCTCAAAATAACTCAGCACACAGTCATACACCCCTAAATGAAAATGGCCAAATTGTGCCCAATTAGCCATTTTCCCTCCCCAGTGTCATGTTACTCGTTAGTGTTACAAGGTCTCAGGTGTGAATGGGGAGCAGGTGTGGTAAATTTGGTGTTATGGCTCTCACACTCTCTTATACTGTTCACTGGAGGTTCAACATGGCTCCTCATGGCAAAGAACTCTCTGAGGACCTGGAAAAAAGAATTGTTGCTCTACATGAAGATGGCCGAGGCTATAAGAAGATTGTCACCACCCTGAAACTGAGCTACAGCACGGTGGCCAAGATCATACTTGAATGGGTCCGTGATCTGTCAGCACCGCAAAAAAATAAAACAAGTTCTATTTTTGGGTGGTGCGGAGGCACGGAGAGAAACCCCACAGAAACACTCTGTAGTGCTTCCATGGGGTTCCGTGCCTCCGTTCTGCACCGACCTTCCGGATTGCGGACCCATTCAAGTAAATGGGTCAGCATCCGTGATACAGGGTGCACATGGCCAGTATTCGCATATTGCGGACTTCTGTTTGCGGGCCACAATACGGGAACAACCGCACAAAGTTCGTGTGAATGAGCCCTAGCAAGACAGGTTCCACTCAGAACAGGCCTCATCATGGTCGATCAAAGAAGTTGAGTGTACGTCCTCAGCATCATATCCAGAGGTTGTATGAGTGCTGCCAGCATTGCTGCAGAGGTTACAGGGGTGGGGGCCAGCCTGTCAATGCTCAGACCATACGCCGCACACTGCATCACATTGGTCTGCATGGCTGTTGTTCCAATAGGAAGTCTCTTCTAAAGATGATGCACAAGAAAGCCTGCAAACAGTTTGCTGAAGACAAGCAGCCTAAGAACATGGATAATTGGGGAGCTATAGTTCATTGAGGCAACCTTGAATGCCAACATGTACTGTGACATACTGAAGTAGAGCATGATCCCGTCCCTTCAGAAACTGGGCCGCAGGGCAATATTCTAAAATGATAACGACACCAAACACATCTCCACGACCACCACTGCCTTGCTAAAGAAGCTGAGAGTAAAGGCGCTGGACTGGTCAAGCATGTCTCCAGACCTAAACCCTATTGAGCATCTGTGTGGCATCCTCAAAGGGAAGGTGGAGGAGCACAAGGTCTCTAACATCCACCAGCTCCGTGCTGTTATCATGGAGAAGTGGAAGAGGATTCCAGGGGCCACCAGTGAAGCTCTAGTGAACTCCATGCCCAGTAGAGTTAAGGCAGTGCTGGAAAATAATGGTGGCCACACAAAATATTGACACTTTGGGCACAATTTGGCCATTCTCACTTAGGTGTGTACTCACTTTTGTTTATAGCCTTTTAGACATTAGTGGCTGTGTGCTGAATTATTTTGACGGCACACCAAATGTACACTGTTATACGAGCTGTACACTGACCGCTTTACATTGTATCAAAGTGTCAGATCTTCAGGGTTGTCCCATGAAAAGATATAATAGCAATATTTAAAAAAAAGTTAGGGGTTTACTGACTTTTGTGAAATACTGTACATGCTTAGGAGACACACGCTGACTGTCATAGACTGACAGAAAGTCAATGTGCTGCTCCACGGTGTTTCAGTATGGTACCACATTACATATTATAAAGTCTGAACTTGAACATTTTTTTTTTTTTACAATTTTCTTTTTATTCAAAAGTAGAGGCAATTGTACATATATGGATGAGAATGAAGTAACATCTCATATCAATCAGTTAGATGAGAACATAGATGAACAATCATCAGGATACAGATAGTAATACCAAGTGCCAGGATATGTCGATCTTACATATCACGCAATGAAGAATCCTATGACGTGAGCATAGATACAGAATATAGTCTCATTCCTCTGCCATCATGAGGGAAAAGGAGAAAAAGAAAACACAATAACGTAACCAAATAAGACGAACAAACATACAAAACATATGCGGGCTTGACTGAACCCCCAAGTGAAGGGTTAGAAAATCAGCCTAATTCACAAGACTGCTATATAATACAGATAATGATAATCACAGAACTCACATAAGGGATTATAATGTAGGGGTCTCCGATATGACTAACTATTGCAGTTCAGAGAGGGTCTCACATGTTGCCTAAGAGTTGGTATATAAGTGTCACCTATCTAAAATGTGTATATGTACTAGGTACCCTGTCTATGCGTACTATTCTCGGGGAGCTGGGAGAAGTAGGAGATCCAGGGCTGCCATGTTTTAAGAAAATCCTTTCTGTTGTGAGTCTCCCACCCCGCTAACTCCTCCATCCTACAAAGTTGGTTCACTTTCTCATGCCACATAGCGAGAGTGGGGGGATCTTCTGAACGCCACAACCTGGGGATAAGTAGTTTGGCCGCGGTGATCAAGTGCGTTTGTAGACTGTTCTTGTGGGGAGTGAAAAAGGGTTCTGGCTTCCACAATAATATCAAAGGGGCAGAGAGCTTAATTTGATTGGGGCCTACCTTATTGATTACAGATTCAATTGTCTCCCAAAACGGCTTGATTTTTTGACATGACCACCAAATGTGAGATATACTGCCAGATTCATTATGGCATCTCCAACATTCGTCCGATGGAATAACATGAATCTTATGTAGGAATTCAGGAGTGCGGTACCATCTAGTTATTATCTTTAATGAGTTTTCCTGAACCCTCACGCATCTTGAAAACCCGTGGGAATGGGACATAATGAAGGTTTTAGTGTGGTCGTCGAATTGGATACCGAGTTCAGTTTCCCACTCGCCTAGGTATCTAGGGGGGAGTGTGTCTCTTTTCGCCAGGATTTGCTTATAGATTAGAGAAAGCAGCTTTAGGGGCAATTTTGGCAGTAAGGCCAGGGTTTCCAACCACGTAGGGTCCGATAAAGGGGCATTAACCGTAGCTCGAAATTTCCTGCACATGTTTTCAAAGTCCCTCTTATGCATTTCCGGGCCCACATACGTTGAGTGCCCACATAAGGATTCGAAAAAATCATCTGAGTCCGCTAATTTCAGAAGATCTCCTACTCTAACTTTAGAGACCGAGGTCCAGATACGATTAGGCTCTGTTATATTGCTGGACAAAACATGTGGAATAATTGCCAAGGGGGCCGCTGGGGATAGTCGATTGAGACCCATATTCAGTAAGGGTGTTTTCATGCAACGTGTGATCGTGCTTTTGGTGAGGACAATAGTAATATCGAATAAGGGACTAGTCTTCGAAGTGTACCATAGCAGGTGTTCCTTCCCCCTTCCAAGCATTGCCCTCTCTAAACTCGCATGCAAAGACGGAGTCGTAACATTCGTCAGTGCTAGCCACCTCTCCATATGAATAGCCTGAACATAGGAGTAAATGTCAGGAAGAGATATCCCTCCATTCCTTCTCGTGCGCGCGAGTAGAGAGTAAGGCAATCTAGCTTTCCTTCCAGCCCAAAGGAAATTACACATGAATGATTTCAGTTTGTCCAAATAAGTCTTAGGGACTGCAATCGGAAGTGAGCGAAATAAATATAGTATTTGGGGAAGGATATACGTGGTTAGGACATTTTTTCTACCTATCCACGATACCTTGGTCACTGAAGGTTTGTTTAAGAAGGATTGGATTTTAGACACCAGCGGGGGGAAATTTAATTGGAACAGCTTGTTAGGATTCAACAGGATCAGGACCCCAAGGTATTTAATTGCCTCTGAGGGCCACTTGAAAGGAGATGAGGCTTTTAATCGTCTCTGGAGGGTTGAAGGAATGGAAACCCCTAGGGCTTCTGATTTTTCTAGATTAATCTTAAAGTTGGAGATGCCGCCAAAGGAGTCGAAGATGTCTAATACATGTGGCATAGCCTCACCTGGGTTAGTTATCATTAATAACAAGTCATCTGCGAAGGATGCCAATTTATGGTGGAAACCTACCATATGAATCCCTTTGATATCTGGGCATTGTCTGAATTTTAACAGTAGTGTTTCCAGTACCAATATAAACAGGGTAGGGGAAAGTGGACATCCCTGTCACGTCCCATTGCTTATCGCAAAGGAGTCCGACATAGTGCCATTCACCATAATACGCGCTGTCGGTGCTGAATACATAGAGAAAATTGCCTTTACGAATCCACTGGGAATGCCAAAGGCTAACAGAGTGCTGCGCATAAAAGGCCAGCTAACTCTGTCGAAAGCCTTTTCGGCGTTGGTCCCCAGGAGAACCAAAGGCCTATTCTTTTTCTTAGCAAGACTCACCGCATTGACTACTCGACTGATGTTGTGTCTGCCCTCTCTCCCCTGTACGAAGCCAACTTGTTCCTCCCCCACAATGCCGGGAAGCAGAACTGACAGGCGATGGCTCAATAACTTCGCCCACCATTTCAGATCCGCATTGAGTAGGGAAATAGGGCGGTAGCTGCCACACACTTCCGGGTCTTTGCCTTCTTTATGGAGGATGGTGATGTTCGCCTCCTGGGCCTGTGGGGGCAGAACGGCTCCCCCTAAAAGAGAATTACACAAGTCAGTAAATCGGGGGACCAAAGAAGCAGCAAATTTTTTATAATAAGCGATTGTGAAGCCGTCTGGCCCCGGACTCTTGCCCGAAGGGATAGAGTGAAGGACCTTGTTCACTTCTTCCTCTGTGAACGGTCTCATGAGGTCTGCTTTGTTTTCAGCAGAAAGGGAGGGCATAGCAATGGAGCTCAGAAAGTCGTCAATGCGGTTTTGCACTTGCAATTGGTCAATAGAGGATAGGGGATTCGAAGTGTTAAGATTATACAGTGACATATAAAACTTGCAAAATTCTCTAGCTATAGCCGGGGTTTCAGTTAGTCTAGTTCCTTGTCTAGATTTGATAGCAGAGATAAAGGTTTTATTTCTTTGGGCTTTCAAAAGATTAGACATAAGTTTAGTCCCCTTATCACCATGGGAGTAATATTTGAAGCGAAGGGCTTGCATGATTTTTGCAGATTTAATGTTTAACACGTCGCGTAACTGGGATCTGAGGGAGGTTAGTTGTAGTAAAATTTCTGTAGTTAGTGCCGACTTATGCAATTTTTCCAGAGTGGAAATTTGGAGCAATATAGAGTCTATTAATTTTATTCTCTGTTTCTTGAGTTTCCCACAATATTGGTGTAGAGACCGGGTCTAAGCTGTTGATACTAAAGTAGGTGTTAATGGTTCTAGCAAGCTGTTCCCTAATCGCTTCGTCTTCAATCAGAGTGGAGTTTAGCCTCCAGTGCCAGGTCCTGGCTGGTAAGTCTTTGAGCTGTATCTGGATACTCACAGGGGCGTGATCAGAGACGGTAATCGACCCTATAGACGCTTTTTTGACTGCCGGAATAGCATTACTGGAAAGGAATATGTAGTCAAGGCGATGGTATGTGCCATGGACCTTTGAGAAAAAGGTATAATCGCGTACTTCTGGGTGGAATAGTCTCCAGACATCTACAATTCAACTGTCCAGTAATGCCAATTTTAACCTGCGCCTCTGTCTTTCAGATATACGAGGAGTGGTAGAAGTAGTGTCTGCGGTTCCGGCAAGTAGACATTTAAATCTCCGCCAAGTATCAACAGTCCCTCAGTAAATTGTTTAAGGGAGCAAAGCGTGTTAATTACCCAGTTGGTCTGCCCTTCATTTGGTGCATAAACCGTAGCTAGAGTGACCAATAAGTTTAGGACCTTCCCTTTTATAAAGAGATACCTGCCTTTGGGGTCGGCTACTTTTGTAGAGATTTGGAAAGGGACATTCTTGCCAATCCCAATCGACACTTCTCTAGAGGCTGAAGAGTATGTGGCATGATGCCATTCTGGGAACTGCTTACTGGACATATTAGGTATATGTAATTGTCTATAGTGCGTCTCCTGGAGAAATATCAAGTCAGGATTATCTTTCCTTAGCGTATGATACACCTGACTCCTTTTCTGAGGGGTATTCAACCCGTTCACATTAAGTGTGACACAGGTCAAATGAGCCATAACGTTATGTGTAGTAAGCGCTTAGTTATTAACCTACCTGGGATAGTTAGCAAGACCAGCATTAACCAATAAAACAAAACCAATATAATAACAAATATGCACATAGTACAAGGGCACTGGGGCCCCATGGGCGCGATCAGGCGCCGGGAAGCAAAAGATTCCGAAGATGAGAGCGCGGGTGGGGGGGAGGACACAGGTGGAGAGAGGTAAATAAGGTGTTAACAAACCACGCACCCGATCTCTCATCTCCAAGCCAAACATTAGACCAATCCTGGCCATGGTGGGATGTTGTGCATTATTAAATACAAGGGCCCTTTACCTCTGTAAAGCATATTAACAAGGAGATATAGAGCCAGTCATTAAGATACTGTATGTCTTAGTAGAAGCACATCACCCCTTCATAATTAGAGAGTGGAACATAGCATGAGCAAATCCTTATAACCTAGCTAATATAGCAAGCATAAAACCAGACTAGCTATCTAAGCTGGCGGCATATACAGTAGCTATTGAAGATGCCCTGAAAAAGCAGAGTAAAGTGGTCTAGAGAAAGACCGATTAGGTATACTCAGGCAAATGTCCTCTGAAGAGACATGGCGCGTGGCTAGAAGTCAAAGGTCACTTTTCAGTCCGCCACGAGTAGTTTCTTCCTTGGCGTTTTCTGCTTAACCACAGCTTGCCACGGCGACTGTGCCACCAGTTTAGGAAGTTTTTCCATATTTGCCGAGGGGAGCCAGGAAGGGATCACGAGGGGTGACATTTCGAGGGCTTCCCAAACCTTAGAAAGATCCTCTGGGTGCCTGATTGTGAACTGCCGCCCGTTGATCGAAGTACTGAGGCCGAAGGGAAAGAGCCAGCGCATAGGCAATCTCCGTCTCCTAAGCTCCAGTGTGAGCGGCTTTAGGGCTCTCCTTTTAGCGAGCGTGCTCGCAGCTAAGTCCTGAAACAATAGGATCTTTTCCCCTTCAAACGTGACCTGCTCCTGTTCTCTCGCCGCCTTCAGCACAGCCGCGGTATCGAGATAGTTCAACAGGGCACATATAGTGTCCCTGGGTGGATCAGAGGCTGCAGGCTTCGGTCTTAGAGCCCTGTGGGCTCGTTCAATAACAATGTCTCTGGCCTTTTCTTCTCCCACCAGCGTTGTAAAAATCTGGCGAACCGTATCTGTCATGGCTTCAGCCGCTACAGTTTCAGAGATACCCCTTATCCTGATATTCTTCCTTCGCCCCCTATTTTCTTGGTCTTCTAGGTGAAGAAATATAGAGTCCACCTGGGAGTGTAGAGCCTGTACCTGGGAGTGTAGGCCTTTGCTATGCTGTGTAACCGTCTGCTGGAACTCCTCCAGGGCCTCTACTCTCTGGCCCATATGCGTCACCTCCGTCTTGATATCGCCCAGCTCCTTCATAACAGGAGTCAGAGCCTGGGCAAGCGACTGCTGTAGGGAGTGTTGCAGAAACGCCCTGGTTATAGGAGCGGGATCTGCGTCCTCCAGGATGTCCGAAGGCGCACATGAGCTGGCGTCATCTGAGTCGTGTCCAGCGTGTGCTGCAGGATCTTCAGCGTTCGCCATCTTGCTTCTCCTAGCCGGAGAGGCATGTTTCTTCTGCAGGTATTTATTCACGTCTCCTTGAGATTTCCTTATCTTGGAAGCATGGTCTGCGTCCCCACTCTTCTCTTTACTGAGTTTACCCATGGCAGGGCCGGTGTTATCTCTTAAAATGCTAGTAGATCGGGTGCTGTGTGGAGGAGCTCAAAGCTCACACGTCTTCCTCTTTGCGTGGCTAGCTCCGCCCCCCAACTTGAACATTTTTAAGGGTGAATACTTGCATAATATCTCAGATTCATAAGAAGCTATGTTATAAATGCAAGTAAATGGATCCGCATCCGTGATACAGGGTGCACATGCCCCCCCCCACTGCAGCATGTTACAACTCTTTACCATAGGTTCAATGGTGACAGACCATGCAATTGTTAATGAGCATGGATATCATAAAGTTTCTTCTTTTCCTGACAAGTCATTATCATGCAGTTGTTGCTATGAAGAGCACAATGTCACGATGTAAAGAGATTATTTCAGCTTCCACTACAGTAAATGGTAACTGTATACATTCCTATTTACTGAGCTCCCCCTAGTGGTGGCTACAGGCAGCTAGCTTTGTAATAGATGGGGAGCAGATTTATCAATGTAGTTATGGCAGTTGTCTGGTGTAAACACACTGAGAAATATAGTGGTCAGAATGAGCTCCATTTTTTTAATTGCTTTGGTTGAATAATAAAAAATATAAATTGTCAGAAATGTAGGGTGTTACGCTTTGCTTTGCATTGCCTGGGAGTGATTGTCTCACATGTACTGGAAAACTGTGTGTGGCCAGGGGTTAAGTTTTGCTATGGGGCCCTATGAGGTTTGTGTACTCCCCTGACTGAGGCCTAAGGATAAGGCTTATGTGTGAAGACATAATGATAAGTTTGATTGTGCAGATCTAAAACTGACCATGAAACATCTGCATGTAGCAGTAGGATGGGCCACATGAATGAAATGCTCTCATGGGCCCTAAGCACTCCAGTATGGCACTGCTGCTGGGGGTGAGCACTAATCAGGGCCTGCTGCAAAAGTAGTCAGCAGCCTGTGACCCAAAAAGCTGGAGAGAGGGAGGAGAGGGAGTCTGCATCCCTGCACATGTGCTTCTGAAGATGACCTGCATATTAGACGGCTGCAGAAGATGCAATAACCTGCAGAATAGACAGCTGCAGAGAATAAGTAAAAAGCTGATAATGATTATGGGGAAGTGGGAGTCTTCTTCTCCACCAAAGTCCAGATTAGAGATATATGTATAACAGGAGGGGAAGCTGGGAAAGGCATTAATGCTGCCAGGCTTGAAGAGACACCATATACCTTGGTCCATGTGTAAGCCCTTGCCAACACTGGAATAGCAGGTACATAGATGCTCTGGGAATGTGTGACTAACTACAAAAGCAGAAAGACCCAAAGCTAAGGCACTTGAGGCCTGGCCATCACCCCTCAGTCATAGAGCTCCCCTTTGGACTAGTAATTGTATAAATATGAATTGTAAAAAGTTGCAAGGACTTTACCTCTAAGAAAGCAACTGGCAAGCGATGAGCCCTTTAATAGGCGGCATCCACCAAGAGTATTATGTCCTTATATTGAGTGAAATGTTACTGTAACCTTATGAAATACGTGGCTATCCTAATGATTTCATGTCTGTGCACCCCCCCGATGTAGATGGAGAACTTTTGTGCCTGCGTGGCCGAGCCCTCCCGACTCATTACAACAGAATGCTGCTGAAATGAAGGAGTGTTTTTGGTCTGTAGCAAAATTTAGGCAGGTAGTGAGAAATAACATCAACATGAATGTCAGGATGCAAGGTTTCCAGCAGAAGATTGCCCAGGGCATCACACTGCCTCCACCGACTTGTCTTTTTCCCATAGTGCATCCAGTGACATCTCTTCTCCAGGTACGGTAAGTGATGCACACTCACATGATCAAAATAAAAACCTGATTAATCAAACCCACTAAGTATATATATATTTTTTAAATCAGATAGTTTTTATTGAAGATTTTCCAAAACAATAGATAATGAGTCATCACTAAGTATATTTTTAATATGTATAGAAAAAGATCATAAAGTTAATGGGGTGTTAGAGAAAGGCTGGGGCAGGAGTCTGGTATTTTGCTCCTTTAGTTCTTCATTGTCTCCTCTGGTTCAGTCCTTGTTTCACAGCGATGCTCAGGATCCTCCTTATCTATATTGGCCCAGGTCCGGAGTCTCTCTTGTCGGCTTTGATTATGATGCTCCATTCTTAAAGATCTTGCATGTTGTTGATGTTGGTCCTGTGAAAAATTATGTTGATAATAACATGTCATTCTATACCCGGTGGTCCGCCATGTCCCCCTTACTAGACCCACCAGTAAACACTTTAAGCACCTGGAATTACCCTGTTACAGCCCTGCTTTGCTTTCTATTCCCTCTTTCTATCCTGTGGCCTCTCTTACCCGTTACCACCCTTTTTCTCCTGTGTCCGGGTGGGTTTCATATAATCACTTTTTATAGATAGTTCGTGAGTGACATCTCTGATCATTGATCTTCTTTAAATCTTGATGTTATGATCTCTAGAAGAAAATGGAGGCAGATGAATTACATTTTTGCTTACACATAATCTTCACTTTTCACATGATGACGTTTATCACAAGGGTGGATCTAACGGATACAAGTCTGAGGTTGGGGGATGCTCCTAGCGGGGGGATTAGGGGCTCATGAATACTTACATCTCATTTTGATGTTATCATTTTTTGGTTCTTTTGAACTTGATGTTAAAGTCTGAAAAACAAAGGAAGCAGATAAGGAGATTACTGGAAATATACAACCTGCACCCAGCACCTACACATCTACACAAAGCCCAAGGGCAGCCATGGCTCTATTCCAAGTTTAGAGTGCTCCTGTCTGGAGAGGGTCTCATATACTCACGTTTTATTCTGATCTCTTCCCAAAGCAGCAGAACATTGTTCTAAAGAATCTAAATAATTAAAAAGAAAACAAGTTTGAGACTCACATGAGAAGAGACCAGTCTGACGGTGGCAGTGGTGATTAGTGAAATGGGTTTAAACTGGAGAATGTAGGATTAGGTGGAGACCGAGGGATGGGGAGACCTTCCAGTCCCAAGACCCATTTCATCCTCTCTCACACCATTCTCACATGGTGGTTGCATGGTCTCCATGCCTCCTCAGTCTCCAGTCACTCCTTTGGCCTCTTCCATGTATGTGCTCCTCAGGGACTGACTAGTCCCAAGCCTGCAGTCCATGTCACAGCAGGTCTCACTGTCTGACATGTGCCTACTGCTTATACAGAAGCACCAAACACATATAGTTTATGTGGGTGCTACTAAGGCTACATGCACACGACCGTTGCCTGCCTCCGCGTCCGCTCCTCCTGCAAATTTTGCGTCCGTCAAAAAAAACGGATGACGGACCATTTTTTTGACGGATGCGATTTTTATGGCAGATCCATTGTAAAAATGCCTATCCTTGTCCGCAAACGTGAAAAAAATAGGACATGCACTATTTTTTAGACGGAATTAAAACACGGACTACGGATGCGGAACAAAAACGGTTGACCATCCGCATTTTTTGACGGACCCATTCAAATGAATGGGGAAGCATCCTATCCGTGAAAAAAAACGGAACGGACACGGAAACAAACAACGGTCGTGTGCATAAGGCATTAATCTTACCAATAGATGCTACAGTGCAACACCTCAAGCGGTATAACATCCGCCAGGAAGTCATCGTAGGTTCCCTCCTGACTAACACCTCATTTTGCAGAATGGCATCCAGCAACTCTGTTTCTGGTGTCATCAGCTACACAGGAACGGTGCCGCCATTGAGATAACGGCTGGACTCCATTAATACATTCAATAGTGTCATATAGTGCACACATAAGAGTGTCACTTGTAGTTCTTCCCCTTACATGCCACTATGAGCCCCAGGGGAGAATAAAGATTGAAGTAAAAATGAACAAATCTTCTATCTACCTGGATGGTTGTTGACGTTCTGCATGGCCGCTGGTTCTTCTATTGGAGAAAAATGGCAATTTTTGGAATCTTTGTAAAATTCGTTCACCCACTTGCCTAATTTACATCATGAAACTCAAGAAACTCAAGAATTTACTGCGACCAAACATCATCATGGAGCCAAGGCCTACATGTCATACAATTAGAGTATATTACTTTTGGTTTTTCTATGCTTGTAAATTACTCACGTGTTTTTGCCACTGCTCCTCTTCTGCAGGCATTTTGGCATCCACCATCGTCTGGTAGGTCTAAGGAAAAGATCCAGAAATATTGAATTAGACGCATGAAATGAGTAGTGACTGTTCACATTATCACCTCTTTCCGTAGATATTGTCCTGTGTGATGTCCTGGGGACACTGAATGAGGAGTCAGGTTGTGATGAGTCTATGGGCACCAGTCACATAAATCCTGATTGTTCTATAAACTTACTTGATGGGATCTTGAGTTGTCAATTCCAGTTTAACCTGAGATGTTATAGGCCTATAACAGAATATAAAGCTCCAGTTAGAAACAGTGGGAAACTTATATACAAAAATATTTCGGCTTCTATAGCAGAATTTATATTCCTTAGTACATTGGCACAAGAAAATACAGCTTCATTTATTTATCCTTTATTTATCCTTTGACCAAATGGAAATCTACATAGAACATGTCTCTCCAATAATGCAAGGGTCCTTATACTAAAAAATGCTGCAGGCCTGCGTGTTATTTTCTTAGGCTACTTTCCCTTGACAGAACAGCCGGTCGGATCCGTCCTGCCGCTAGTGAACGTGTGTCCCTGGACTACCGCTCCGGCCCCATTGACTATGATTGGAAACACGGAAGCGCTCGGCGAGAGGCTGCCGGAATAAAACTACGACATGTCCGGCATTTATTCCGGCAGCCTCTCGCCATGCGCTGCCATGCCTCCGCCAGAACTCCGCCCCGCCCCAGTTATAGTCAATGGGGCCTGAGCGGTAGTCCGGGGGCACACATTCACTAGCGGCAGGACGGATCCGACAGGCTGTTCTGTCGGGTGAACATCCTGTCGGATCCGTCCTGCCGCTAGTCTGAAACTAGCCTCAGCTGAATATACATGCGGCCATGTTTTATGTAATCATCCACAATGCTCACATATAATGTATCTATATAATGATCTAGATACTTACTCTTCTTTCTTCTCGATGATGTTCTCCTTCTTTGTCTCCTCTTCCTTGGTCTCATCCTTCTCACTATTGGACATAAAACATCTTATAGATAAATCTTTTCATTATGATAACCAATACGGAGAGAGGATAATATAAAGACTGAGGTGGGATGTTCACAAAGACACAACACAATAGAGATGACAGGAGAAAAATTCTATGTTCTACCAGATAAGTCAATTACAAAATGCTAAATAATAGTTATGAGCCTAGGAGCTCGAGCTCTGTCACATCAGCCATGATTGTCCTCTATACTTACAAGATTGTGTACAGTCTCGGCCATTCTGACACTTCTCCGAATCTTCCAGGTCTATAATATAAAATACAGCTCCTGTTCATTATCACTGATAAATTATATCTTATTCTTCTCTACTTCCCATTATATTATTATAGATTATCCCCAATGGTGTCTGTTATTTAGACATGATGCCACCTACCCCGGAGTCTACTCCTATATCAATCTACAACAGGCAGGGGTCTCAAACTCGCGGCCCGCGGGCCATTTGCGGCCCTCAGTACAATATTTTGTGGCCCGCACCAACAGCCGGCCTGCGCAAAAATTAATGAATGAAAAAAAATCTCTGACTTACTGTAGTACTGCTGCAGCGTCACGCCGCCCGCCCAGCCTGCGAGTACCGTCGTGGCAACACACGGTCACATGGCCTCAGGGCAGGCCACGGGGGTGTGACAGGGTGAGTGAGCAGCGCCGCGGCGGCGGGAAGCAGCCAGAGCAGAGGGACTATCAGAGGCGAGCAGTCTGACACAGCCACAGCGGTCAGAAAAAGATTGAATTGAAGAGTCGCAGGCAGCCGGCAGGAGAGTCAGGACAGGTCAGGTTGTGTTATGTAAGGGTAGCAAGTGTGGTGAGAGTGACAACACAACATGGATGGCATGGAGGGGAGAAATATGATAACATGGATGGGGGGGGGAGAAATGTGACAACATGGAGGGAGCCAGAGGGGGAGAAATGTGACAACATGGAGGGAGCCAGAGGAGGAGAAATGTGACAACATGGAGGGAGCCAGAGGGGGAGAAATGTGACAACATGGAGGGAGCCAGAGGGGGAGAAATGTGACAACATGGAGGGAGCCAGAGGGGGAGAAATGTGACAACATGGAGGGAGCCAGAGGGGGAACTTCACTCAATGTTCTATTCATGTTCAGGACACTTCATGTTCAGAAGAAATAATTAAAACTGTTAATAATGACATTTGAGGACTTTTTTTTGTGTGAAATCCATTATGCAGCCCAGCCTCACCCAGACTTTGCCTCCTGCGGCCCCCAGGTAAATTGAGTTTGAGACCCCTGATCTACAAGGACGTATCATATCCTAACACTAGAGGAATAAGGCGACTGCTGTATAAGACATATACCTGAATACATGCTTGGCCTCCGCCACCCTCCTCGTCCATCTGTGGGAGGAAAACACAAAGAAATGTCCAATCAGATCACTGCTTGTCATATACAGTATGGGGCCGCGTCTGTATGACATGTATGATGACATAGAGGATTGGGCCCCTGTGTCATATGTCATTAATTACATTATCAGATGCATAGATTTCTAAATTTTTATCGTGAATACTTTAGGCAATTTCACACCATGGGGGTCATTTATCAAACAGAAATACGGCTAAATTAGGGATATTTCTGGCGCAGATTGCAGCACAAAAGTCCTCTGCGCCACAATCTGCGACTTCATAACTCTGGTAGATCCACCGCCAGGTATAGGGGTTATTAAGACAAGCGTCTAAAACACGGTCTTAACAAATGTGCCCCGATATTTAGTAATTCAACCAATTCCAGTATAAAGGGAGTTTATCATCAGATAATAAGATAAATAAATGGTTCCTAGACGTTGATGAGCTTTGTCTCTTGGGAGAGTGTATGGTAACTATAGGATCTCATTTATGACAACTGTATAACAGATCAACTGTCCTTGTTGCCCATAGCAACCATTCCACGTGCAGAATTCTATTTGGTTGCTATGAACAATAATGACAATTTTTTTTGTTAGACAACTTTTGATAAATGAGGCACTTGTTGGGTCAAGCAGTCAATATTCTATACTCTATATTCTACACAATATCTTACATGATCAGATCTTCCTCCTCATCCTTCATCTCAACCTCCTTTTTTTCTGACTCTTCCATGATGTTTTTCCGCACCTCCTCCATGATCTTCTTTTCCACCATCTCCTTGATGTTATTCTCCACCTCTATCTCCTCCACCTCTATCTTCTCCTCCTCTATGATGTTCCTCACCACTTCCTTGATGTTCTTCTCCACCTCATCCACCACTTCCTCCATGTTGTTCTTCTCCTCCACGATGTTCTTCTCCTCCATCTCCTCCACCTCCTTCACCTCCTCCGCCTCCTTCTCTATTCTGTTAAAAAATAAAGGAGGCCGATGAGAATCAAGAAGATACTTTATCTGCTGTACAGATATATCACTGAACAACAATCTTTAACTTATACACATACGCATATACGCATCATTTACAAGGATTTACATGGATTTGTCTAGTTTACAAGACCCATCCTCAACCATTATGGGGACAGCAATCAGGCCCTGTACCCATAACCAAAACCCAATATCCACTCCTAAATACCAATGCTTAATCTATACCTTATAAAGACACATATAGATGCCTAAAACCCACATTACCCACTCAATGATATCAAACCCAATACCTACTCATCAATACCAACTCTTGATCTATAGCCTGTAAAGACCTGTATACATATCCAAAACCCACATTACCCACACAATGATACCAATACCCAACCTGACCCTTTTTCTTAAGATGGGGTCACACACACAAAGACCACTCATTGGTTTGTAAATCAGAAAAACACAATCTTGCAGCTTCACACAATTTCCAATGACTTTTATGGGGTGAATATCTGGCTATTTTAGGTCATCTCAGGCTCCTCAGACAAATTATTTATAATAAAGATATATTTACCTCGCACTAAAATATAAAGTCGCCAACACCAATTCTAGAAACGAAAGAGAAAAAGATCAAAGATTATACGTAGAATAGATAACTTACCATATTTTATAGGATGGATTTATTAAAGAACTGAAGAAACTCAGACATCCGCATGTTACATGGAGGAAACCTACAGGAGGAGGAGGAGAAATAACAAAAAATAATGGACACAACTGGAGCCAAAACCGGGGAGTACCTACCTCCAACACCAACTGCAAACCCTCAACGGAATGTCAGCTCTGCAGCTCCTTATATAACGTGCATGAGGTCATAATGCGCCTGACCGCCGTGGATTCCGTGACATCACAAGTAGCAGACAAGTCTAAAACCTTGTACAAGGGATCAATGTCATTATTTCTATACAACAAAGCACAATAGTATATTAATATATCAGTACATAATAGTACATGTATTGTATGTATGAGGGGGGGATGGATATTTAGATATACAGATCAGCACAGTATATTGGATAGATTACTACCTACTGTATACGATATGGACGTGGCGCTTTATCCCTCTGATATTAACCAGATAAACTACAAGATGAATACATCATTTTCTATATAAATCTGTATACAGAAGAAAGTGTCATTGTATAAATGATGGGGGTATTAGTTGGGTGATGGTCTGTATATACAGGATACAGAGTTGGAGCCAGGACCTCTGTTACGTGGCTGGTAGCATTGGTCATCAGGGCGGCCTGTTACCAACAGAGAGACCTGAAGGCCATCGCTTCCAGCGTTGTGACCGAGGTCCTGGGTCCAATTCTGGATGCTTATGAAGCAGGGGCAGACTGGGCTGGGGGGCAGGGGGACAATTGTCCCCTGGGCCTCTCTGTTGCCTCTATAAATGGCCCCAGTAGTGTCACCCACTTTGGGGTGTGCATGTGCCCTGCCGCGGCCCTGGTGACAAGTGAGGGCGGCGGGCGACAGGGCACAGCAGGAGATGAGCGCTTCCATTGCACTCATCTCCATAGTCATCTGTATCGCCGTCCTCAGGACGGCGATACAGATGTCTGTGCTGCAGCAGAGGAGGGAGAGGCTTGTCCCCTCCCTGTTCCCCTGATAGGCTGCCAGCACTAGGCCGGCAGTCTATCAGAGGCCGGTGTAGGCAGCGCAATGACGTAATCTCGCCGCCGGAGCGGTACAGCGAAGGACACAGGCTGGAAGATGCATCGCATCGCTGGAGGTAAGTATAAGTGTTTTTTTTTTTTGTTTTTTTTTAAAGGGGGGGCTACTGGCACATGATAAGGGGGGGAGACTACTGGCACATAAGGGACTACTGGCACATAAAAGGGCTCTACTGGCACATATGGGGGGCTACTGGCACATAAGAGCGACTACTGGCACATAAGGGGGTTACTGGCACATAAGGGGGGCTACTGGTACATGAAGGGGGACGGCTAATGGCACATAAGGGGACTACTGGCACATAAGGGGGGCTACTGGCACATAAGGGGGGACTACTGGCACATAAGGGGGGACGGCTACTGGTACATAAAGGGGGACTACTGGCACATACGGTGGGCTACTGGCACATAAGGTAGGACTACTGGCACATAAGGGGGGCTACTGGCACATAAGGAGGGCTACTGGCACATAAGGGGGGACGGCTACTGGCACATAAGGGCGGACTACTGGCACATAAGGAGGGCTACTGGCACATAAGGGGGACTACTGGCACATAAGGGGCGGCTACTGGCACATAAGGGGGGACTACTGGTACATAAGTGGGGACTACTGGCACATAAGGGGGCTACTGGCACATAAGGGGGGCTACTGGTACATAAGGAGGGCTACTGGCACATAAGGGGGACTACTGGCTCATAAGGGGGGACTACTGGCACATAAGGGGGGGCTACTGGCAAATAAGGGGGACGGCTACAGGCACATAAGGGGGGACTACTGGTACATAAGGGGGGCTACTGGCACATAAGGGGGCTACTGGCACATAAGCGGGGACGACTACTGGCACATAAGGGGAGACTACTGGCAAAAAAGGGTTAACTACTGGCACATATGGGGGACGGCTACTGGCACATATGCGGGGACGCTTACTGGCACATAAGGGGACTACTTGCACATATGGGGGGATGGCTACTGGCACGTATGGAGGGACGGCTACTGGCACATATGGGGGGAAGGATACTACCACATATGGGGGGCTACTGGCACATAAGGGGGGGCTACTGGCACATAAGGGGACTACTGGCACATAAAGGGGCGCTACTGGCACATAAGGGTGGCTACTGGCACATAAGGGGTACTACTGGCACATAAGGGGGGCTACTGGCACATAAGAGCGACTACTGGCACATAAGGGGGGTTACTGGCACATAAGGGGGGCTACTGGTACATGAAGGGGGGCGGCTAATGGCACATAAGGGGACTACTGGCACATAAGGGGGGCTACTGGCACATAAGGGGGGCTACTGGTGCATAAGGGGGACTGCTACTGGCACATATGGGGGCTACTGGCACATAAGGGGGACTACTGGCACATAAGTAGGACTACTGGCACATAAGGGGGGACTACAGGCACATAAGGGGGACTACTGAGACATAAGGGGGGACTACTGGCACATACGGGGGGCTACTGGCACATAAGGAGGGCTACTGGCACATAAGGGGGGCTACTGGCACATAAGGGGGGACGGCTACTGGTACATAAAGGGGGACTACTGGCACATACGGTGGGCTACTGGCACATAAGGTGGACTACTGGCACATAAGGGGGGACTACTGGCACATAAGGGGGGCTACTGGCACATATGGGGGGACGGCTACTGGCACATATGGGGGGACGGCTATTGGCACATAAGGGGAGACTACTGGCACATAAGGGGGGACTACTGGCACATATGGGGGGACGGCTACTGGCACATATGTTTCTGTTCATTTGTAATAGGGGCTGTAGAAAAAGACATTGAGAACTCTGTGTGTCTCTGAGTACTCTGTCCTCAATCTCTTTTTCCATTTAAAAGGGAAATATCAGTGGTCGGTTTAGATCCCTAATATTTCCCCGAAGTAAAAAATTAGGGCTCCGGAAATGAATGGTGATGTAGTTCACTTTCTTTTTATTCATAATTGGGGACACAGTAAACATGCTAGGTCCTTAATTATTTATAAACAATCACTGATCACTGCGTGTTTGTGCCTCACTCTGCTTCCTGACATGCTGTCACAGGAGGCTGAGCAGGCGGTGCGGAGAGGAGAGCTCAACCTCCTGGGACAGCACTGCAAGCTGTCTCTGCCCACACACCTCTCTGCCAATCTGTGACAGGAGGCTGAGCATTGTGGAGAGTAGAGACGTCGGCCACTCACTGCGCTCTCCTCCCGCAGCGCTCGACCAGCTGACACAGTTTCTCTCCTCTCTGCTGTGACACAGAGCAGCGCCCAGCGGGGAGGAGAGAATACACGGATGCAACACTGTATCAGCCAGAAAATGACACTTTCGGCATTATACCAAAAATGCCATTTTTGGCTGATATGTTTCGGCGGCCGATATATCGGAGTATCCCTAATTTATTTTGTTTTCCTATGTTGTAATTTACATGGCTGACGAAAGTGGCAAGGGGGGGTCAGGAGGAGGGCTCAGTGGGCCTCTGGGTGTTACTTGCCCCCTGGGCCAAAAGTTGCCAGTCAGCCCCTGTTATGAAGTGAACACAGGCAATCCTGTATATAGACACAGCGCCACAGGTTCTCTGCCCCGTACTGCTCCTCGGCTTCCTGGCTCTGCTATTTCTCATTATATGAAGCGGAAAGGGGCTTTATGGAATGAAATAGGTTGTCCAACCCTGCTTGGAGACATTATGGTAAGCTCCTTAATCAGCATATGGAGACTTGTAGACCATACATGCTCCTCTGGAATTCTGGGAAGAAGGAATGCAAACAAGCTCTTAACAAGTCCTGCCTATGATGCCACCTGATGTAAGGCAGCTATCCTATAAGTCAATGTTTGACATTTTAAAAAGGCCTTGAGACAACTGCAGACAGCTGTTTCGGGGTGATTGCCCTTCATCAGTGCAGAGCAGAGATTAGTGGCTTAACTGGGTGAGAGACCTAGGTCAGGATTTTAGAATACTATATCTCCTTATGGAGAACACATTAATCGGCCTCTCACCCAGTTAATATAGTTCTCTCTGCTCTGCACTGATGAGAGACAATGAACCCGAAACAGCTGTCTGCAGATGAGATGCTGGCTTAGTTATTACCCAAGTCAAGTTTTAAGGCCTATTTAAAATGTCAAACATTGGCTTATATGACCTTACATCTGGTGGCATCAGAGATGTAGTTTGCTAACAGCTCATTTGTATACCTTCTACCTTGTATACCATCTCAGTTATGTAAGCAGGATTTATCCACTGCACAAGTGAGTGTGAGTGTGTGCTCCATGTGTCCTTTGTGTGAGCTGTGTGTGCGTCATGTGTCCCCTTAGTGAGCTGTGTGTGCGCCATGTGTCCCTTGTGTGAGCTGTGAGGTGCCAGTTTGCGTACCAAAACACAAGGCTGCCACTCCCAACAAGGGTTCAGCTTACCTCTGCTTTTGACTATGAGCACAGGATTCACAGGAAGGACTGGTGCAGCAGTAACATGGTCCTCACATCAGTGCTGAGCATTGTCACAGGTATCATACATGTTCTACCAACCAGTTGGTTGTTGCCTAGTTCTCGACTGTCTCTTGCAGATGTTCCATCAAGAATGTCAAGTGGTAGGCTGTATAGTTTGTGTCTTGTATACGACATGGTTTCACGCCCATACCACTCTGTTCTCTCATACCACTTAGGTGGCCAGATGTACTGTTTTAGGCTGGACAGTCTCTTTTCCTGGCTCCCAGCGCAGGGTCTGGGTGGAGGCTGGGGTGTCCTTATTTTCAGTGGCTCCAGCAGCAGGCACAGGGTGGCAGTGTTAAAGGGGCATAAGGATGGGGGGGGGCGTCTCTTTGCTTTAGAGGGTTGGATGGGCCGCAGAAGCAATGAGTCAAATAAAAGGTGTAACCTAATCTTCTTGGTCGTAATGTAAAAACTGTAACAGCCCTCCCCCCCCCCCCCCCCATCTACTATGTGCCATTTTATGATCCTGGTGTCTTTTTATATAGCAGAGGGGGCGGTACACCCCTGACCAAAGATGTCTGGACCAAATAAAGAAGAAAAGTAAATAACTGAATTCCATGGAGACATCACCTGTAAGTCACTGGATTTACATTGGGTATACTCGTGACTGCTTCTCATAAAATGTGTTTAAATCTCTTTATTGGAAAATAGGGTCAGTGTAAATATATTGGGGGGGGCACAATTGATTTGGGGGGGGGAGGCACAATCTCCAAAATATCTTGTCCCAGCCCTGCCTCAACCCCACCGATCAGCTGTTCTCTGCAGCCTTCGGCCCTGGAACTACCACTATCAATGGAACAGTAAGTGAAGGGGAGCTGCAGTACCCAGGAAGACCACTACACTATGAACGGAGTTCCAGTGCCAGAGGCTGCAGGGAACAGCTGATCGGTGGGGTGCGGGATGTCGGACCCTCACTAATCGGATATTGATGACCTATCCTGACAGTGCAGTGCAGCCATGTTTGCATTTCTCCTTCCATTTCTGACTCCCCAATCCGTCCTCCCCTACAGGCTTGTGTCCTTGGATATTCGTCAGGCAGAAACCACTCTCCCCGAGGAGACACCTAATAAAAGAAACTGCATTTAGACACATCCCTTTCAATGTTAGCCAGGCGGAGAGCCCTATGAATTCTTACAGAAGCAAAGCATGCTGGGATTGCTTAGAAAATCCAACAGAAAAACCACAAGAGAACCATGTAAATATCCTGCCATGATGCAGCGAGAACAAGGGAAGGAAAGTTTATGGGGCAAAAATATGCAGTGTTTGGGGTACTCTTGGCAGACAAAAAATAATTAATTATGAAAGTAGAGAACCCCTTTAATGTCTCATGCACTGGCTTTCTGACACAATCTGCATGGAACACTGAGGTATAGACAAAAACTAATTTAAAGGGCATCTGTCAGCAGATTTGTACCTATTGTAATTTCAATAGTCCACTGGCGCTGATGCTCCCTATATTTTGTGCTGCAGTACTGCAACAGTACGGCAATATCTGCTGGTAAAAATGCCTCACTGTAAAACAACTCTGTTCGGGATACCATGCACAACCTTCCCCGCTATCCTCCCTGGTTCCCCTGCTTGAGAAGGACCACAGGTGCGTGCCAATATATAAACCAAGATTACCTTGCTATTGAACCTTCCTCCGTGGTCTCTGCTTTTACTCTATTGCTGGCTTGACTTCAGGGTGTAGCGGGTCTGCTATATTTCTACTGGAGCACGCCCCGGCCGGTGGAGTTGCTCCGTACTAATGAATTGAAAGTCTGCGCTCATGTGGAGCGGCCTAGTGACGTCACTCTAAGAGCTACGGATCGTTATAAGTGCCAAACCACCAATGCGTTTCGAACAATGCCTTGTCCTTCGTCAGGGAATCAATCTGGCGCTTATAGATACCATCCTTATATACCTGCTCAATTTTCATGCCTTAACCCTTAATGTGGCACATCTTGCTTTCATCTCAGCAATGCTATTCCGTACAATGGCCAAACTAAATAGTTTAGATAGGTAGTCAGTAGACATTGGGGCATTTTAAAAGAAGATAAGGTAATTGGAGATTTTATTCCACAAGAGAATGTGAGACGATAGGCAATATAAAGGTGGAAAATAAAGACTTACCAAAACGCTTTTACCCATGTAAAAGATATTTGGGGTGTAAAAAATTATCACCCAAAAATAAAAAACAAGTTCAGATAGAGAATAGAGATGGTTCATACAAATATGAAAATAGGGAACATATAACATGTAAAAGAAAAACATAAAGGAAAGTTTGAAGGGTCAATATTTTATTGGTTGGAAATAGCTAAGGTAGATGAAGGGGTGGTGATTATAATAGAAGCATGTCAAGAACAGCAGGCATATTAGGGTGTCATCTATAAGCGCCAGATTGATTCTCTGACGAAGGACAACGCATTGTCCGAAACGCGTTGGTGGTTTGGCACTTGTAACGATCCGTAGCTCGTATAGTGATGTCACTAGGCCGCTCCACGTGAGCGCGAGCTTTCAATTCATTAGTACGGAGCAATGCCACCAGCCGGGGCGTGCTTCAGTAGAAAGATAGCAGACCCGTTACACCCTGAAGTCAAGCCTGCACTAGAGGAAAAGCAGAGACCACGCTCCTGTGGTCCTTCTCAAGCAGAGGAACCAGGGAGGATAGCGGGGAAGGTTGTGCACGGTTGTGTCCCGAATACAGTTGTTTTACAGATTTGTACCTATGACATTGGCTGACCTGTTACATGTGCGCTTGGCAGCTGAGGACATCTGTGTTGGTCCTATGTTCTCATTGCTGAGAAAAATGATGTTAATATATGCAAATGAGCCTCTTGGAACAACGGGGACATTGTTGTTACCCCTAGAGGCTCAGCTCTCTCTGCAACTGCCGCACCCTATGGACTTTGATTGACAAGACCAGGCAGTGTAAACATCCGTGTGCCTGGCCTGTCAATCAATGTGCAGAGTGCAGGGCAGTTGCAGAGAGAGCAGAGGCTCTAAGTGTAATGGTGACTCCCCCATTGCTCCTAGATGCTTATTTTGCAACATGCCACATCCCCCCAGGGCTGGTCGTGTGCCGGGTTTTTAGGAATGCCGGGTGGTGAATCGGCCTTATTAGTTTGTGTGTCATGGTGCTATTATATCTTTTCATGGGATAACACTGAAGATATGACACTATGATACAATGTAAAGTAGTCAGTGTACAGCTTATATAACAGTGTAAATTGGGCCCTCAAAATAACTCATCACACAGTCATACACCCCTAAATGAAAATGGCCAAATTGTGCCCAATTAGCCATTTTCCCTCCCCAGTGTCATGTTACTCGTTAGTGTTACAAGGTCTCAGGTGTGAATGGGGAGCAGGTGTGGTAAATTTGGTGTTATGGCTCTCACACTCTCTTATACTGTTCACTGGAGGTTCAACATGGCTCCTCATGGCAAAGAACTCTCTGAGGACCTGGAAAAAAAATTGTTGCTCTACATGAAGATGGCCGAGGCCGTGATCCGTCAGCACCGCAAAAAAATAAAACAAGTTCTATTTTTTGTGGTGCGGAGGCACGGAGAGAAACCCCACAGAAACACTCTGTAGTGCTTCCATGGGGTTCCGTGCCTCCGTTCCGTACCGACCTTCCGGATTGCGGACCCATTCAAGTAAATTGGTCCGCATCCGTGATACAGGGTGCACATGGCCGGAATTCGCATATTGCGGACTTCTGTTTGCGGGCCACAATACGGGAACGATTGCGCAAAGGTCGTGTGAATGAGCCCTAACAAGACAGGTTCCACTCAGAACAGGCCTCATCATGGTCGATCAAAGAAGTTGAGTGCACGTCCTCAGCATCGTATCCAGAGGTTGTATGAGTGCTGCCAGCATTGCTGCAGAGGTTACAGGGGTGGGGGCCAGCCTGTCAATGCTCAGACCATACGCCGCACACTGCATCACATTGGTCTGTATGGCTGTTGTTCCAGAAGGAAGTCTCTTCTAAAGATGATGCACAAGAAAGCCCGCAAACAGTTTGCTGAAGACAAGCAGACTAAGAACATGGATAACTGGAACCATGTCCTGTGTTCTGATGAGACCAAGATAAACTTATTTGGTTCAGATGGTGTCAAGCGTGTGTGGTGGCAACCAGATCAGAATGACAAAGACAAGTGTGTCCTGCCTACAATCAAGCATGGTGGTGGGAGCGTCATGGTTGGGGGTTGCATGAGTGCTGCCGGCTGTGGGGAGCTACAGTTCATTGAGCGAACTATGAATGCCAACATGTACTGTGACATACTGAAGTAGAGCATGATCCCGTCCCTTCAGAAACTGGGCTGCAGGGCAATATTCTAAAATGATAACGACCCCAAACACATCTCCACGACCACCACTGCCTTGCTAAAGAAGCTGAGAGTAAGGGCGCTGGACTGGTCAAGCGATGTCTCCAGACCTAAACCCTATTGCGCATCTGTGTGGCATCCTCAAAGGGAAGGTGGAAGAGCGCAAGGTCTCTAACATCCACCAGCTCCGTGTTTTCGTCATGGAGAAGTGGAAGAGGATTCCAGGGGCCACCTGTGAAGCTCTAGTGAACTCCATGCCTAAGAGAGTTAAGGCAGTGCTGGAAAATAATGGCGGCCACACAAAATATGGACACTTTGGGCACAATTTGGCCATTTTCACTTAGGTGTGTACTCACTTTTGTTTATAGCGGTTTAGACATTAGAGGCTGTGTGCTGAGTTATTTTGACGGCACACCAAATGTACACTGTTATACGAGCTGTACACTGACCGCTTTACATTGTATCAAAGTGTCAGATGTACAGTTGTGTTCAAAATTATTCAACCCCGACTGAAATTGAGTGTTTTGGCCAGTTTGACATTGATTTCGATCATTTCAGTCATCTTGTTTACAATTAAATCAAAGAGGCCCTTGTAAGTCAGACAAATATAACATAACATTTATAATGAAATAACCACAAATGTCTTTTCTGTGCTCACATCATTATCAGTTTTATTCAACCCCCAAGTGACATTCAATCTTAGTACTTAGTACAACATCCTTTTCCAGTTATAACAGCTTTTAAACGTGAAGCATAGCTTGACACAAGTGACTTGCAGCGAGGTACGGGTATCTTCGCCCATTCTTCATGGGCAAAAGCCTCCAGTTCAGCCACATTCTTAGGCTTGCGCGCTGCAACTGCTTTCTTTAAGTCCCACCAGAGGTTCTGAATCGGATTTAAGTCTGGTGACTGCGATGGCCACTTCAAAATGTTTCAGCCTTTAATCTGCAACCATGCTCTAGTGGACTTGGAGGTATGCTTGGGATCATTGTCCTGTTGAAAGGTCCAACGTCTCCCAAGCCTCAGGTTTGTGACGGACTGCATCACATTTTCATCCAATATCTCCTGGTACTGAAGAGAATTCATGGTACCTTGCACACGCTGAAGCTTCCCTGTACCTGTAGAAGCAAAACAGCCCCAAAGCATGATTGACCCCCGCCAAGCTTCACAGTAGGCAAGGTGTTCTTTTCTTCATAGGCCTTGTTCTTCCTCCTCCAAACATAGCGTTGATCCATGGGCCCAAACAGTTCTAATTTTGTTTCATCAGTCCACAGAACACTATCCCAAAACTTTTGTGGTTTGTCCACATGACTTTTGGCATACTGCAGTCGACTCTTCTTATTCTTTGGAGACAGCAAGGGGTGCGCCTGGGAGTTCTGGCATGGAGGCCTTCATTACGCAGTGTGCGCCTTATTGTCTGAGCTGAAACTTCAGTACCCGCATCTGACAAATCTTTTTTCAGTTCCTCAGCAGTCACACGGGGACTTTTCAACACTTTGCGCTTCAGGTAGCGCGCAGTAGTCGAAGTCAGCATCTTCTTTCTGCCACGACCAGGTAGCGTTTCAACAGTGCCCTTTGCCTTGAATTTGCGAATGATGCTTCCTATGGTGTCTCTTGGTATGTTTAACATCTTTGCAATCTTCTTATAGCCATTGCCCTTCCTGTGAAGAGAAATCACCTCTTCTCTTGTCTTCCTGGACCATTCTCTTGACTTCACCATGTCTGTAAACACACCAGTAAATGTCTAGAAGGAGCTGAGTATCACAGTCATTTTACATCTGCCTAATTAGTGCTTATTATGCTTGATTGCTGCTCCTTGACATCCACAGGTGTTTTCAATACCTGATCGAAAACACTTGAATGAACCTCTGTAATTAAGAGTGGTCGTCTTTAAGGGGTTGAATAATTGTGTCAATGAAGAAAGGTGTTTGTCGCTTAATGCGTGGGTGGTTGCTGTTCAGTTGCCGGGGGTTTCGAATGCCCTTGCTGACGCTCTCTCTCGTTCGCAGTAGCAGCGGTTCCGCCTGTTGGCGCCAGAAGCGGATCCTGTCGGGTTGGAGTGTCCGGGTTCCCTTTGGGAGATTTTGGAGGTAACATAGCGCAGCTTTTCAGAGCATCCTTAAGTGAGGGGACTTGGGCGGCCAACGAGCAGGCTTGGGATAGGTGGGAAAGGTGGTGTTCTAGCCTAGGTGCGGGGGTGGACGGGGGCGAGGTCCCGTTGCTGCTGTTTATAGGACAAATGAGAGAGGAAGGTTGGTCGGTGGCTCAGCTGAACCGGTGTATCTCGGGACTGGCTTTCGGTTTTAAGTGCAGAAGCCTTCCTGATGTGTCCAAGTCCTTTTTGGTTAAGCAAGTTTTGCGGGGCTGGAGACGGAGTTGGAGGGGGGTGGATAAGCGGAAGCCAATTTCCTTTCAGTTGCTGTTGGGTATTGGGAGGCAGGCGGCTTTGGTGTGCCGCTCGCCGGGGGAACTTCTTTTGTTTCGATTGTCCTTCACGTTGGCCTTCTTTGGGGCGTTCCGGTTGGGTGAGTTGGTCAGTCGGAGTGTCCGCTGCGGGACTGGGGTGCTGAACGAGGATGTTGAATTGTTTGGGGACAGGATAGTGATCTGGCTTCGGGGCTCTAAGACAGACTTGGAGGGGAAGGTGCGTTGTGTTGTTTTCAGTGCCTGGGTGCGACTTGTGTCCGGTTCGGTTGTTAAGAGAGTATCGGTCTGGGGTGCGTTTAGGGAAGGGCCCGTTGCTGCGCCATGAGTCTGGCGGGTTTTTATCGCGTTTCCAATTTCTAGCGGTTCTGAGGAGGTGTCTATTGGGTTTGGGAGTTGATCCTAACCATTATACGGGGCATTCGTTTCGGATCGGGGCAGCGACGGAAGCAGCGCGTTTGGGGTTGAGTGATGACATGATTATGCGGATTGGCAGGTGGGAATCTGCCAGGTTTCGTTCTTATGTGCGGTTGGGTGATTTTTAGTGCTTTGCTTTATAGTTATGCTGTTTGTTGTTTGTTTGGTAGGTGTCTCAGCGGCCCTGGTGTGGATCCTGGGACATTCATACGTTTTTTGGGGAGCCCTTAGAGCGGACGTGCGACCGAACGGGCGGCAGCTCGGTTTTCCCGAGGAGGTTGCGGTTATTCGGTGGCTGGAGTCCAGAGGTATGAAGTGGGGGGGAGTCTTGCGGGAGGTTCATTGTTTCGCCCGTTTGGACAGGTCCCCCGATATTTTAGTGCTCCACGTTGGCGGGAACGATCTGGGGAGCACACCGGTGAGGGAACTCATCCGGGATATTAAATTTGACATGTTACGGCTTTGGTCCTTGTTCCCGCGGTTGATTATTGTTTGGTCGGACATTGTTCCGAGGAGGAGCTGGCGGGAAGCGCGCTTAGTTGACCGGCTTAACAAGGCCCGCATTAAGGTCAACAGGGCGTTCGGAAAATTTGTGGCGCGGCATGGGGCTGTGGCGGTTCGGCACTTGGACTTGGAGGCTGGTCGTGGGGAGTTTTGGAGGGCGGACGGTGTCCATCTGAACGCGGTCGGTATCGACCTGTGGTCGCTTGGTCTGCAGGATGGCATCGAACAAGCACTGGTGCTGTGGCGGAACGCGCATTCTTGAGGGCTAGTCAAGTTGCGCGTCGGACTCGTTGGCGGTAGGAGGTCCTGGAAGCTGGGGGTTGGGCTCGGTATTTTGAGGATGGGAGGGCCTCAATGGTGGGGCTGGACTCCCATGGCGGAGGTTTTGCGATGGATCGGTGGAGAGGAGGCGTTCACCGATAGGGGTTTCCGAGCTGGTGTTCCTGCGGCTGGAGGCAAGGTGGATTAGCCTTTGTGTTTTGCGGGTCTTCAGATAGTGTGGGCTTCCAGTACCTCCTGCGTCAGGTTAAATTATGTTAAATTATGTTTATTTTTATATCTATTCATTTGTTTGTTTGTAATTAAGAAATAAACGGCTGCTGTGGCCGATTAAATCCATCTCCAGTGTGGTGTTTTTATTGCTGGGGTTGGGGGTGGTATCGGCTGGGGGGGTGGAATAGAAGGTTGGGTGGCTGACCCGGACAAATAGCCAATACCCCATCATGAGAAAAATGATGTTGATAATAACATGTAATTCTATGTCCGCCATGTCCCCCTTACTAGACCCACCAGAGAACACTTTAAGCACCTGGAATTACACTGTGACAGCCTTTGCTTTGCTTTCTATTCCCTCTTTCTATCCTATTTCCCCTCTTTTCCTCCTGTGTCCGGGTGGGTTTCATATACTCACTATTTATCGATAGTTCGCGTGACATCTCTGATTATTGAACTTCTTTAAATCTTGATGTCATGATCTCTAGAAGAAAATGGAAGCAGATGAATTACATTTTTGCTTACACATAATCTGCACTTTTCACGTGATGACGTTTATCACAAGGGCGGATCTAACGGATACAAGTCTGAGGTTGGGGGATGCTCTTAGCGGGGGGATTAGGGGCTCATGAATACTTACATCTCATTTTGATATTATCATTTTTTGGTTCTTTTGAACTTGATGTTAAAGTCTGAAAAACAAAGGAAGCAGATAAGGAGATTACTGGAAATATACAACCTGCACCCAGCACCTACACATCTACACAAAGCCCAAGGGCAGCCATGGCACTATTCAAAGTGTAGGATGCTCCTGTCTGGAGAGGGTCTCATATACTCACGTTTTATTCTGATCTCTTCCCAAAACAGCAGAACATTGTTCTAAAGAATCTAAATAAAATAAAAATAAAACAAGTGTGAGACTCACATGAGAAGATACCAGTCTGATGGTGGCAGTGGTGATTAGTGAAAAGGGTTTAAACTGGAGAATGTAGGATTAGGTGGAGACTCAGGGATGGGGAGACCTTCCAGTCCCAAGACCCATTTCATCCTCTCTCACACCATTCTCACATGGTGGTTGGATGGTCTCCACGCTTCCTCAGTCTCCAGTCACTCATTTGGCCTTTTCCATGTATGTGCTCCTCAGGGACTGACTAGTCCCAAGACTGCAGTCCATGTCACAGCAGGTCTCACTGTCTGACATGTGTCTACTGCTTATACAGAAGCACCAAACACATATAGTTTATGTGGGTGCTACTCAATCTTACCAATAGATGCTACAGTGCAACACCTCAAGCGGTATAACATCCGCCAGGAAGTCATCGTAGGTTCCCTCCTAACACCTCATTTTCCAGAATGGCATCCAGCAACTCTGTTTATGGTGTCATCAGCTACACAGGAACGGTGCCGCCATCGAGATAACGGCTGGACTCCATTAATACATTCAATAGTGTCAGATAGCGCACATATAAGAGTGTCACTTTATAAAGGGGTAAGTGTGTCACTTGTAGTTCTTCCCTTTATATGCCACTATGAGCCCCAGGCGGGAATAAAGATTGAATTAAAAATGAATACATCTTCTACCTACCTGGATGGTTGTTGACGTTCTGCATGGCCGCTGGTTCTGCTATTGGAGAAAAATTGAAATTTTTGGAATCTTTGCAAAATTCATTCACCCATTTGCCTAATTTACATCAAGAATTTACTGCGACCAAACATCATCATGGAGCCAAGGCCTACATGTCATACAATTAGAGTATATTACTTTTGGTTTTCCTATGCCTTTAAATTACTCACGTGTTTTTGCCACTGCTCCTCTTCTGCAGGCATTTTGGCATCCACCATCGTCTGGTAGGTCTAAGGAAAAGATCCAGAAATATTGAATTAGACGCATGAAATGAGTAGTGACTGTTCACATTATCACCTCTTTCCGTAGATATTTTCCTGTGTGATGTCCTGGGGACACTGAATGAGGCGTCACTCAAAGCGGTAAAGGTTGTGATGAGTCTATGGGCACCAGTCACATAAATCCTGATTGTTCTATAAACTTACTTGATGGGATCTTGAGTTGTCAATTCCAGTTTAGCCTGAGATGTTATAGGCCTATAACAGAATATAAAGCTCCAGTTAGAAACAGTGGGAAACTTATATACAAAAATATATCGGCTTCTATAGCAGAATTTATATTCCTTAGTACATTGGCACAAGAAAATACTGCTTCATTTATTTATCCTTTATTTATCCTTTGACCAAATGGAAATCTACATAGAACATGTCTCTCCAATAATGCAAGGGTCCTTATACTAAAAAATGCTGCAGGCCTGCGTGTTATTTTCTTAGGCTACTTTCCCTGACAGAACAGCCGGTCGGATCCGTCCTGCCGCTAGTGAACGTGTGTCCCTGGACTACCGCTCCGGCCCCATTGACTATGATTGGAAACACGGAAGCGCTCGGCGAGAGGCTGCCGGAATAAAACTACGACATGTCCGGCATTTATTCCGGCAGCCTCTCGCCATGCGCTGCCATGCCTCCGCCAGAACTCCGCCCCGCCCCAATTATAGTCAATGGGGCCGGAGCGGTAGTCCGGGGGCACACATTCACTAGCGGCAGGACGGATTTGACAGGCTGTTCTGTCGGGTGAACATCCTGTGAAACTAGCCTCAGCTGAATATACATGCGGCCATGTTTTATGTAATCATCCACAATGCTCACATATAATGTTTCTATATAATGATCTAGATACTTACTCTTCCTTCTTCTCGATGATGTTCTCCTTCTTTGTCTCCTCTTCCTTGGTCTCATCCTTCTCACTATTGGACATTAAACATCTTATAGATAAATCTTTTCATAATGATAACCAATACGGAGAGAGGATAATATAAAGACTGAGGTGGGATGTTCACAAAGACACAACACAATAGAGATGACAGGAGAAAAATTCTATGTTCTACCAGATAAGTCAATTACAAAAAGCTAAATAATAGTTATGAGCCTAGGAGCTCGAGCTCTGTCACATCCGCCATGATTGTCCTCTATACTTACAAGATTGTGTACAGTCTCGGCCATTCTGACACTTCTCCGAATCTTCCAGGTCTATAATATAAAATACAGCTCCTGTTCATTATCACTGATAAATTATATCTTATTCTTCTCTACTTCCCATTACATTATTATAGAGTAACCCCAATGGTGTCTGTTATTTAGACATGATGCCACCTACACCGGAGTCTACTCCTACATCAATCTACAAGGACGACTCATATCCTAACACTAGAGGAATAAGGCGACTGCTGTATAAGACATATACCTGAATACATGCTTGGCCTCCGCCACCCTCCTCGTCCATCTGTGGGAGGAAAACACAAAGAAATGTCCAATCAGATCACTGCTTGTCATATACAGTATGGGGCCACGTCCGTATGACATGTATGATGACATAGAGGATTGGGCCCCTGTGTCATATGTCATTAATTACATTATCAGATACATAGATTTCTGAATTTTTATCGTGTATACGTTAGGCTATTTCACACCATGGGGGTCATTTATCAAACAGAAATGCGCCTAAATTAGGCATATTTCTGGCGCAGATTGCAGCACAAAAGTCCTTTGCGCCACAATCTGTGACTTCATACCTCTGGTAGATCCACCGCCAGTTATAGGGGTTATTAAGACAAGCGTCTAAAACACAGTCTTAATAAATGTGCCCCAATATTTATTAATTCAACCAATTCCAGTATAAAGGGAGTTTATCATCAGATAATAAGATATATAAATAGTTCCTAGATGTTGAGGTGCTTTGTCTCTTGGGAGAGTGTATGGTAACTATAGGATCTCGTTTATGACAACTGTATAACAGATCAACTGTCCTTGTTGCCCATAGCAACCATTCCACATGCAGAATTCTATTTGGTTGCTATGAACAATAATGACAATTTTTTTTGTTAGACAGCTTTTGATAAATGAGGCACTTGTTGGGTCAAGCAGTCAATATTCTATACTCTATATTCTACACAATATCTTACATGATCAGATCTTCCTCCTCATCCTTCATCTCCACCTCCTTTTTTTCTGACTCTTCCATGATGTTTTTCCGCACCTCCTCCATGATCTTCTTTTCCATTATCTCCTTGATGTTATTCTCCACCTCTATCTCCTCCACCTCTATCTTCTCCTCCTCCATGATGTTCCTCACCACCTCCTTGATGTTCTTCTCCACCTTATCCACCACTTCCTCCATGTTGTTCTTCTCCTCGACGATGTTCTTCTCCTCCACCTCCTTCACCTACTCAGCCTCCTTCTCTATTCTGTTAAAAAATAAAGAAGGCCGATGAGAATCAAGAAGATACTTTATCTGCTGTACAGATATATCACTGAACAACAATCTTTAACTGATACACATACGCATATACGCATCATTTACAATGATTTGCATGGATTTGTCTAGTTTACAAGACCCATCCTCAACCATTATGGGGACAGCCATCAGGCCCTGTACCCATAACCAAAACCAATATCCACTCATAAATACCAATGCTTAATCTATAGCCTTATAAAGACCCATATAGATGCCTAAAACCCACATTACCCACTCAATGATATCAAACCCAATACCTACTCATCAATACCAACTCTTGATCTATAGCCTATAAAGACCCATATAGATGCCTAAAACCCACATTACCCACACAATGATACCAATACCCAACCTGACCCTTTTTCTTAAGATGGGGTCACACACACAAAGACCACTCATTGGTTTGTAAATCAGAAAAACACAATCTTGCAGCTTCACACAATTTCCAATGACTTTTATGGGGTGAATATCTGGCTATTTTAGGTAATCTCAGGCTCATCAGACAAATCATTCATAATAAAGATATATTTACCTCGCACTAAAATATAAAGTCGCCAACACCAATTCTAGAAACGAAAGAGAAAAAGATCAAAGATTATACGTAGAACAGGTGAGTATTTTCATATTTTATAGGATGGATTTATTAAAGAACGGAAGAAACTCAAACATCTGCACATTAAAAGGAGGAAACCTACAGAAAGAGGAGGAGAAATAACAAAAAATAATGGACACAACTGGGGCCAAAACCGGGGAGTACCTACCTCCAACACCAACTGCAAACCCTCAACGGAATGTCAGCTCTGCAGCTCCTTATATAACGTGCATGAGGTCATAATCTGCCTGACCGCCGTAGATTCCGTGACATCACAAGTAGTCTGGGCAGCCAATCAAATTCAAGATTACTAAAACCTTATACAAGGGATCAATGTCATTATTTCTATACAATAAAGCACAATAGTATATTAATATATCAGTACATAATAGTACATGTATTGTATGTAGAGGGGGGGATGGATATTTAGATATACAGATCAGCACAGTATATTGGATAGATTACTACCTGCTGTATACGATATGGATGTGGCGCTTTATCCCTCTGATATTCACCAGATAAACTACATGATGAATTCATTATTTTCCATATAAATCTGTATCCAGAAGAAAGTGTCATTGTATAAATGATGGGGGTATTAGTTGGGTGATAGTCTGTATATACAGGATACAGAGTTGGAGCCAGGTCCTCTGTTACGTGGCTGGTAGCATTGGTCATCAGGGCGGCCTGTCACCGACAGAGACACCTGGCGGCCATAGCTTCCAGCGGTGAGACCGAGGTCCTGGGTCCAATTCTGGATGCTTATGAAGTGAACACAGGCAATCCTGTATATAGACACAGCGCCACAGGTTCTCTGCCCCGTACTGATCCTCGGCTTCCTGGCTCTGCTATTTCTCATTATATGAAACGGAAAGGGTCTCTAAGGAATTAAACAGGTTGTCCAACCCTGCTTGGAGACATTATGGAAAGCTCCTTGATCAGCGTGTGGAGACTTGTAGACCATACATGCTCCTCTGGAATTCTGGGAAGAAGGAATGCAAACAAGCTCTTAACAAGTCCTGCCTATGATGCCACCTGATGTAAGGCAGCTATCTTATAAGTCAATGTTTGACATTTTAAATAGACCTTGAGACATCTGCAGACAGCTGTTTCGGGGTGATTGCCCCTCATCAGTGCAGAGCAGAGATTAACTGGGTTAGAGACTTTGGTCAGGATTTGAGAATACTATATCTCCTTATGGAGAATGCATTAATCGGCTTCTCACCCAGTTAATATAGTTCTCTCTGCTTTGCACTGATGAGGGACAATCAACCCGAAACAGCTGTCTGCAGATGAGATGCTGGCTTAGTTATTATCCAAGTCAAGTTTTAAGGCCTATTTAAAATGTCAAACATTGGCTTATATGACCTTACATCAGTTGGTTGTTGCCTGGTTCTCGACTGTCTCTCTTGCAGATGTTCCATCAAGAATGTCAAGTGGTAGGGTGTATAGTTTGTGTCTTGTATACGACATGGTTGCACACCCATACCACTCTGTTCTATCATACCAGTAGGCTGGACAGTCTGTTTTCCTGGCTCCCTTCCAGGGCAGGGTCTGGGTGGAGGCTGGGGTGTCCCCCATTTTCAGTGGCTTCACACTCAGACATTCTGTGACTGACTAAGGGAGAGAGAAGCCCCACGCAGCTCACCTTCAGGTCTTCACATACTTTTTTTCTCTTTTGCTGGCATCGAGAGGCATGGCTTAGCTGAATCAGGGGCGTGACTTAGTGGAAGTAGTCTATAATGCCTGGTTTATGTGGGTGCCACGGTTATTGATTCGCCTGCATTTAAGTTGTTGTCCTAGTTAATTTTTTAAAAGGTTCAGAAGACCAGCCCTGTATGGAGACTTACTGAAAGTGCTCCACGTATGGACACTTATTCGCAATGCTCCATGGGAAAACAATATACAAGGGGCATCTCCCAAGGGAGAGAACCATCCTACTGGCACCACCTTGCGGAAGTGGTTCCCAATGAGTTAAAATCTGATTTTTTAGCAAGCTTTGGGACGTGATAAGATGAAATATCATATATGGCTTGGCTATTTTCTCTGATGGTCATGTCCCAAGGCTTGATTAAAAATTTTGATTTTGACTCACAGGGAACCACTTCCACAAGGTGGCGCTAGCGAGATGGTTCTCTTTCCTTGGGAGATACTGTATCTCTATACAAAAGTTGCTGTTAGCCTCCAGCTGCCTAATAAAAGGTATGTTTTAAATCAGTGAGGGAATGTGATGTATGTAGATATATTATACATGTACTATACTGTGGGGGAGGATATCCCCCATTTGGATATTTGTAACATCGTTCCCCGGCTATACAAAATTTTCAACAAAGAAATTTGACTGCTATATTTGGTCAACCATATAATTGACTTAGGGTACTTTCACACTTGCGGCATGGCTATCTGACAGGCTGTTCCGGCGGGTGAACAGCCCACTGTATCCGCCATGCCGCAAGTACCGCGTGCGCCGTGCTGCCGCCGGTCCCCATTGACTATTGCGCAGTCACGGCAGTGCACGGCCGGAGAACGTTGGACTAAAAGCACTGCAGGTCAATGGGGACGGAGCGGCAGCACATGGGTACTTGCAGCATCGCGGATCCGGCGGGCTGTTCACCCGCTTGAACAGCCTGCCGGATATTCATGCCGCAAGTGTGAAAGTACCCCTAGGGGTAAGTTACATAAATTGCGCTTCAATTTAAAAAATCTACGGCGCCAGATTGCAGCACAAAAGTCCTTTGCGCCACAATCTGTGACTTCATACCTCTGGTAGATCCACCGCCAGTTATAGGGGTTATTAAGACAAGCGTCTAAAACACAGTCTTAATAAATGTGCCCCAATATTTATTAATTCAACCAATTCCAGTATAAAGGGAGTTTATCATCAGATAATAAGATATATAAATAGTTCCTAGATGTTGAGGTGCTTTGTCTCTTGGGAGAGTGTATGGTAACTATAGGATCTCGTTTATGACAACTGTATAACAGATCAACTGTCCTTGTTGCCCATAGCAACCATTCCACATGCAGAATTCTATTTGGTTGCTATGAACAATAATGACAATTTTTTTTGTTAGACAGCTTTTGATAAATGAGGCACTTGTTGGGTCAAGCAGTCAATATTCTATACTCTATATTCTACACAATGTCTTACATGATCAGATCTTCCTCCTCATCCTTCATCTCCACCTCCTTTTTTTCTGACTCTTCCATGATGTTTTTCCGCACCTCCTCCATGATCTTCTTTTCCATTATCTCCTTGATGTTATTCTCCACCTCTATCTCCTCCACCTCTATCTTCTCCTCCTTCATGATGTTCCTCTCCACTTCCTTGATGTTCTTCTCCACCTCATCCACCACTTCCTCCATGTTGTTCTTCTCCTCGACGATATTCTTCTCCTCCATCTCCTCCACCTCCTTCACCTCCTCCACCTCCTTCACCTCCTCCGCCTCCTTCTCTATTCTGTTAAAAAATAAAGAAGGCCGATGAGAATCAAGAAGATACTTTATCTGCTCTACAGATATATCACTGAAGAACAATCTTTAACTGATACACATACGCATATACGCATAATTTACAAGGATTTACATGGATTTGACTAGTTTACAAGACCCATCCTCAACCATTATGGGGACAGCCATCAGGCCCTGTACCCATAACCAAAACATAAATACCAATGCTTAATCTATATCTTATAAAGACCCATATAGATGCCTAAAACTCACATTACCCACTCAATGATATCAAACCCAATACCTACTCATCAATACCAACTCTTGATCTATAGCCTGTAAAGACCCGTATACATACCCAAAACCCACATTACCCACACAATGATACCAATACCCAACCTGACCCTTTTTCTTAAGACGGGGTCACACACACAAAGACCACTCATTGGTTTGTAAATTAGAAAAACACAATCTTGCAGCTTCACACAATTTCCAATGACTTTTATGGGGTGAATATCTGGCTATTTTAGGTCATCTCAGGCTCATCAGACAAATCATTCATAATAAAGATATATTTACCTCGCACTAAAATATAAACTCGCCAACACCAATTCTAGAAACGAAAGAGAAAAAGATCAAAGATTATACGTAGAACAGGTGAGTATTTTCATATTTTATAGGATGGATTTATTAAAGAACTGAAGAAACTCAAACATCTGCACATTAAATGGAGGAAACCTACAGGAAGAGGAGGAGAAATAACAAAAAATAATGGACACAACTGGAGCCAAAAACAGAGAGTACCTACCTCCAACACCAACTGCAAACCCTCAACGGAATGTCAGCTCTGCAGCTCCTTATATAACGTGCATGAGGTCATAATGTGCCTGACCGCCGTGGATTCCGTGACATCATAAGCAGCAGACAAGTCTGGGCAGCCAATCAAATTCAAGATTACTAAAACCTTGTACAAGGGATCACAATGTCATTATTTCTATACAATAAAGCACAATAGTATATTAATATATCAGTTCATAATAGTACATGTATTGTATGTATGAGGGAGGGATGGATATTTAGATATACAGATCAGCACAGTATATTGGATAGATTACTACCTACTGTATACGATATGGACGTGGCGCTTTATCCCTCTGATATTCACCAGATAAACTACAGGATGAATACATTATTTTCCATATAAATCTGTATCCAGAAGAAAGTGTCATTGTATAAATGATGGGGGTATTAGTTGGGTGATAGTCTGTATATACAGGATACAGAGTTGGAGCCAGGACCTCTGTTACGTGGCTGGTAGCATTGGTCATCAGGGCGGCCTGTCACCGACAGAGACACCTGACGGCCATAGCTTCCAGCGGTGTGACCGAGGTCCTGGCTCCAATTCTGGATGCTTATGAAGTGAACACAGGCAATCCTGTATATAGACACAGCGCCACAGGTTCTCTGCCCCGTACTGATCCTCGGCTTCCTGGCTCTGCTATTTCTCATTATATGAAACGGAAAGGGTCTCTAAGGAATTAAACAGGTTGTCCAACCCTGCTTGGAGACATTATGGAAAGCTCCTTGATCAGCGTGTGGAGACTTGTAGACCATACATGCTCCTCTGGAATTCTGGGAAGAAGGAATGCAAACAAGCTCTTAACAAGTCCTGCCTATGATGCCACTTGATGTAAGGCAGCTATCCTATAAGTCAATGTTTGACATTTTAAATAGACCTTGAGACATCTGCAGACAGCTGTTTCGGGGTGATTGCCCCTCATCAGTGCAGAGCAGAGATTACTGGCTTAGGATTTTCTCAGGATTTGAGAATACTATATCTCCTTATGGAGAATGCATTAATCGGCTTCTCACCCAGTTAATATAGTTCTCTCTGCTTTGCACTGATGAGGGACAATGAACCCGAAACAGCTGTCTGCAGATGAGATGCTGGCTTAGTTATTATCCAAGTCAAGTTTTAAGGCCTATTTAAAATGTCAAACATTGGCTTATATGACCTTACATCAGTTGGTTGTTGCCTGGTTCTCGACTGTCTCTTGCAGATGTTCCATCAAGAATGTCAAGTGGTAGGGTGTATAGTTTGTGTCTTGTATACGACATGGTTGCACACCCATACCACTCTGTTCTATCATACCAGTAGGCTGGACAGTCTGTTTTCCTGGCTCCCTTCCAGGGCAGGGTCTGGGTGGAGGCTGGGGTGTCCCCATTTTCAGTGGCTTCACACTCAGACATTCTGTGACTGACTAAGGGAGAGAGAAGCCCCACGCAGCTCACCTTCAGGTCTTCACATACTTTTTTTTCTCTTTTGCTGGCAACGAGAGGCATGGCTTAGCTGAATCAGGGGGCGTGACTTAGTGGAAGTAGTCTATAATGCCTGGTTTATGTGGGTGCCACGGTTATTGATTCGCCTGCATTTAAGTTGTTGTCCTAGTTAATTTTTTAAAAGGTTCAGAAGACCAGCCCTGTATGGAGACTTACTGAAAGTGCTCCACGTATGGACACTTATTCGCAATGCTCCATGGGAAAACAATATACAAAGGGGTATCTCCCAAGGAGAGAGAACCATCCTACTGGCACCACCTTGCGGAAGTGGTTCCCAATGAGTTAAAATCTGATTTTTTAGCAAGCTTTGGGACGTGATAAGATGAAATATCATATATGGCTTGACTATTTTCTCTCATGGTCATGTCCCAAGGCTTGATTAAAAATTTGGATTTTGACTCACAGGGAACCACTTTCACAAGGTGGCACTAGCGAGATGGTTCTCTTTCCTTGGGAGATACTGTATCTCTATACAAAAGTTGCTGTTAGCCTCCAGCTGCCTAATAAAAGGTATGCTTCAAATCAGTGAGGGAATGTGATGTATGTAGATATATTATACATGTACTATACTGTGGGGGAGGATATCCCCATTTGGATATTTGTAACATCGTTCCCCGGCTATACAAAATTTTCAACAAAGAAATTTGACTGCTATATTTGGTCAACCATATAATTGACTTAGGGTACTTTCACAATTGAGGCATGGCTATCTGACAGGCTGTTCCGGCGGGTGAACAGCCCACTGTATCCGCCATGCCGCAAGTACCCGTGTGCGGCCGTGCTGCCGCTCGGTCCCCATTGACTATTGGCGCAGCACGGCAGTGCACGGCCGGAGAACGTTGGACTAAAAGTACTGCAGGTCAATGGGGACGGAGCGGCAGCACACGGGTACTTGCAGCATGGCGGATCCGGCGGGCTGAACAGCCGCTTGAACAGCCTGCCGGATATTCATGCCGCAAGTGTGAAAGTACCCTTAGGGGTAAGTTACATAAATTGCGCTTCAATAAAAAAATCTAGAGCGCTGTATTCTTGCAGCACAAAATGGCGCCTGCACTATAGATATTACATATCGTACAGGCACCATTTTGACCACACATAGCAGTCTAATTTTTAAGTTAAGTTAACTTTGTTTGGCATTAATGGCAACCAAGCTAAACCCAGTGGGGTCCAGAGAGAGGTTCACCCAGCTATCACTCTCCCTATTATCGCAACGTGCGCTAAATTGGGTGCAATTGTTTGGCTGCTGGTGAGAGCAGCGACATTACCTGCGCTACATCTCCTGTATAATGTTAGCCGCTGGTGACAGCAGCAACATTACCTGCACTACCTCTCCTGTATAACGTTAACCCCTGGTGACATTCAGTTTAATTTTTTCACCGCTGGTGACAGCAACATTTCCTACGCAACATGTCCTGTATAACGTTTGTGCATCATAAATATCAGTGACATTGAGTTTAATTTTTGCCGCTGGTGACAGCGACATTACCTGTGTTACTTCTCCTGTATTACATTTGCACATCCTAAATATCGGTAAAATTGAGTGTAATTTAATTGGCAATACACTTATAAAACCTGCGCTACTGTATGTGTGACATACTTGCAAGCATATATACCATTTAATATGTGCAAGGCAAGCAGTAAGGGACTGGGAAGTGGCCGTGCTGCTGATGGTGCACGCAGAGGCCGTGGCCCTGGGCGCAGTGAAACTGTGCCTGCTGCCAGAGCACAAAAAACACACTCATCCACGATACCTAGCTTCATGTCCCAGTTTGCAGGGCGACGCAGGCCACCACTCTCGAAGTCACACCAGTGCGACCAGGTGGTCGGTTGGATTGCAGCAGATAATGCTTCCAGTCGGTTAAGAACCACCCTGTCTTCCACAAAGTCCAGTCTCTGTAGCCAAGAGTCTGTCAACAGAATCCTCACCCTGATCCTCCTTCCTCCCACCATGGAGAGTCTTGGCAAACAAGTGATCCCACACTTGGATATTCCGAGGAGTTCTTTTCATTGCCATTCCATGATTTGGCCCTCTCGCCAAGCCTGCTTGAAAAGGGACATGAGGAGATCTTGTGCACTGATTCCGAAACTCAGAAAAAGATGACGGTGGGGAACAGCAATTAGTGTTGCACGAGGTGGATGATGATGATGAGACACAGTTGACAATAAGTACAACCGCAATTAGTGTCTCAAGAGGTTCATGATGAGAATGAGACATAGTTGTCAATAAGTGAGGTTCTTGTTAGGTCAACAAGTCAGGAGGATGACCAGAGTGAGGAAGTGGAAGAGGAGGTGGTGGACGACGAAATCACTGACCCAACCTGGGAAGGTGGCAAGCCGAGCAAGAACAGCAGTACAGAGGGGAAGGGATCCGCAGCACCGCAACAGGCTAGAAGAGGCAGTGGGGTGGCAAAAGGTAGAAGGCGGGCCACACCAAACAGGACCAGCAACTGTTCCCCAGAGCACCCCCTTGCGGCAATCTCCCTTGTCAAGAGGTAGGTGTTCCGCAGTCTGGCGCTTTTTTGAGAAAAGTGTGAATGATAAAAGAATTGTCATTTGCAACCTGTGCCGCACCAAAATGAGCAGGGGCGTGAACACTAGCAACCTAACCACCACCAGCATGATCCACCACATGACATCAAAACACCCGAATAGGTGGGCTGAACGCCAGGGTCTACAATCAGTGTCTGTAGGTCACACCACTGCCTCCTCTTGCCCTGTGTTACGTGCTGGCCAACCCCCTGTCCAAAACACAGGCCCGAATGCCTCCTGTCCAGCACCCGGACCTTCGCAAGCATCATCAGCTAGCAAATCCACTTCTGTGTCCCAGCGCAGCATACAGATGTCCATACCCCAGGCCTTTGAACGAAAGAGCAAATACCCAGCCACCCACCCACAGGCCATAGCACTAAATGCGCACCGCCATCAGGCTTTCTGCAGCCTGATGGCGGTGGCCGTCCCTCAATACTCAGTCCCCAGCCGCCACTAATTTTCCCGGTGTGCCGTCCCCGCATTATACCAGCATGTGTCCCATAACATCACCCGTGCCATGACCAACGTAGTTATTGGAAAGGTCCACTTATCAACTGACACATGGACAAGTGCTTGTGGCCAGGGATGCTATATTTCCCTGAAGGCACACTGGGTGAATGTTGTGGAGGCCGGGAGCGAGTCGTACCCTGGGATGACACAGGTGCTACCGACACCAAGGATTGCGGGCCCCACTTCCATCAGGATTTCCACCACCACCTACATTAGTGGCTGCAATCCCTTCTTCTCCTCCTCCACCTCCACTTCCACCTCCGAACTCTTATCTTGCAGCACTAGTCAGCCATCAGTCAGTAGCTGGAAGCAGTGTAGCACTGCAGTGGGGAAGCGGCAACAGGCCATGCTGAAATGTATTTGCTTAGGTGACAAACAGCCCACCGCCGCAGAACTGTGATAGGGTATAAGGGACCAGACTGAGGTGTGGTCTCGCAACTCAACCTACAACCGGGCATGGTTGTGTCTGATAATGGCCGTAACTTGGTGGCGGCTTTGGAGCTCAGCAAGCTCACACACATACCATGCCTAGCCCCCCTAGCGGTTTCTCAAAACCTACCCCAATTTGCCTAAGCTACTGGTGAAGGTGCCCAGCGTGTGTATCCATTTCCGAAAGTCATCTACAGCTGCCGCTGGTCTGCAGCAGCGTTTGCAATTGCCAGCTCACTGACTGTTGTGCGAAGTGAACATGTGCTTGAACTCTACGTTACACATGTTGGCAAAGGCTTTGTGAGCAACAAAGGGCAGTAGTAGAATACCAGCTGCAACATGGCCGTCGCCTTTCCAGTCAGCTTCCACTCTTCACAAGCGACGAGTAGGCATGGATGTCTGACCTCTGTGAGGTTTTACGCAACTTTGAGGAATCAACAGAGATGGTGAGCGGTGATGCCACTATTATCAGTGTAACCATCCCACTTCTGTGTCTACTGAAACGCTCGATGCTCACAATGAAGGCGGACGCTTTGCATGTAGAAGAGGTGGAAATGGGGGTAGACAATACACAGGGTGAAAGCCAGCCACCCTCAACCACCGCCCAGCGCGAATTGTATGATGATGATGAAGAGAGGAGGAGCAGAAAACGGTTGTCTCCGCTACAGAGGGTAGTACCCATAGCAGGTTTATTCCATCTGGTCAGCGTGGATGGGCAGAAGAGGATGAGGAGATTGAGAGTCATCCTCCTGATGAGGACAGCGAAGTCTTGTCTGTTGGGACTCTGGCACACATGGCTGACTTTATGTTATGCTGCCTTTCCCGTGCCCCTCGCGTTGTACGCATTTTGGCCAACACCGATTACTGGTTGTTTACCCTTCTCGACCCCCATTACAAAGAGAACTTCTCATCTCTAATTCCTGTGGTGAAGAGGATGAGTAAAATAGTGCAATACCAGAAGGTCCTTGTTGAAAAATTTCTCCAAAAATTTACAGCTGACAATGCTGGTGGCAGAGTACGTAGTTCCTTGGGAAAACGAGGAGGAGAGATGAGGGGAACACACAACAGTTCCAACAGAGGCAGGGCAACACTCTCCAAGGCCTGGGACAGTTTAATGAAACCCCACCAGCACCCTCACCCTGATGCGTGGCCTAGTGTCACAAGGAGGGAAAATTTTTGGAAGAGAGTGAAGGAGTACGTAGCAGACCGTGTCAGCATCCTCAATGATCCCTCTGTGCCTTTCAACTATTGGGTGTCCAAGCTGGACACGTGGCACGAACTTGCGCTCTACGCCTTGGAGGTGCTGGCCTGCACCGCCGCCAGTGTTTTGTCAGAGCGTGTATTTAGTGCTGCTGGGGGCATAATAACTGATAAGCGCATCCGCCTGTCAACTGAAAATGCTGACAGGTTGACACCTATAAAAATGAACAAGGCCTGGATTGCTCCTGACTTCTCTATTCCACCAGAGGAAAGCGGCTGAATATAAAGGCACTTTAAATGTGGCTTTTATGGTGTATTGAATACACTGTATTCCCATGCACCCCTTCCACCACAAAAAAGAGTATATGGTTCAATCTTCCTTTTCTCATCCTCATCCTCCTCCTCCATCATATCAACATGCCTATTAGGCTGCTTTCGCTCTTAATGTTTTAGAGGGTCACCAGCAGGCCCCCGCCCCTAATGTTTTAGAGGGTCAGCTCAGCAGCAGGCCCTCGCCCCTAATGTTTTAGGTGGTCAGCTCAGCAGCAGGCCCTTGCCCCTAACGTTTTAGATGGTCAGATCAGCAGCAGGCCCTCACCCCTAATGTTTTAGATGGTCAGATTAGCAGCAGGCCCTCACCCCTAATGTTTTAGATGGTCAGATCAGCAGCAGGCCCTCGCCCATAATGTTTTAGATGGTCATATCAGCAGCAGGCCCTCACCCCTAATGTTTTAGATGGTCAGATCAGCAGCAGGCCCTCACCCCTAATGTTTTAGATGGTCAGCTCGGCAGCAAGCCCCTGCCCCTAATGTTTTAGAGGGTCAGCTCAGCAGCAGGCCCTCGCCCATAATGTTTTAGATGGTCACAGCAGGCCCTTGCTCCTAATGTTTTTGAGGGTCACTAGTAGGCCATCAATCATAATTTTCCAAGGGTGTGTATGATGCCCTCTTTGTGTAATAAAGGGTGTTTTGTAGTGCCGGTTCCTTGTAATTTTTGGCAGCTCTTTCACTTAGTGCATAGGCTTTATGAGTGTAGGAGTCCCACTACCTGAACAATTGTACCACAATGTGAATGAGGCCCTCCTTTATGTGATATACAGGTTGCCTCTTCCTTGTAATTTTTGGCAGCACTTGCACTTTATATACAAGTAAATACAGAAAGGAATGTTTTATAACAATTTTTTCTCTAAAATCGATTTTATCTTCGGTTTTGTGTGTATTATTGTCAGTCTGTAAAAGTGGCGTACTACTCGGACAACATTGTTCCCAGCAGCGACCTGGGAGTCCAAGATGCATCCAAACATCGCCCCCATGCTGTTCCTGAACCATTTTAGTGGTGTTTCCATCAATTTCTGACCTTTTCCTGTGAATCAGACACCATCCCCTCTTCAGAGCAGGGGGTGCCTGGTTTAATGCTCGGGTTCTCAAATTCTTCCATTGTGCTTGGGTGCTATGTAGAGCACCCGAGCATCCCAAAGTGTTCTACTCGAGCACCCGAGCACTTTGGTGCTCGATAAACACTAGTCCTGACACTGTACGTGTCAGGACACAGCGTGGGGCTGGAAGAAGACCAGGGAAGGTGAGTACAGCCAGTGCAGTGTTGTTCTCACCCTCCTGCATTTTCAGTATATGCTCTGGCAGGGGGCCGGGGGCCACATGAAATGATCCCGTGGGCCGGAGGTTCCCCATCCCTGCTCTATTGCCTGTTATTTTATCATGACTCTGACATTAGTTATGAATTACGAAGCAATATGCGCGGTCGTTGTGACAGAATGATAAATGGCCCCCAGAGCGGATCGCCGTCACGTCGCTGAATATGCAGATCTGGTAATAGATTCTGTAGGTGATGGAGGAAAATAATTAGCAGTTAAACATCAGCGTCACAATTCAGACTGCCATAACCGGATCCAAGATTATAGGTTTCTAGACCAAGCTCAATTATTATAGTGGGAGAATACGTTAGCTTATTTGTCAATGGTTACGTGGGCGACTATAAATTACAGTAAGATTTCCGTAAGAATTCTCATTATGTTCACGTCTCCCTGACTGATGAAATAGGGGGGAGGGGCGTTCTTCGTGCCCTAGAAATAGAATGTGTAAAAGATAAAGCTCTCTAGGATAATTCCCAGTGCAATGTAATCCCGGGGGGGACCATGGACTTGTTTATCGGGGTTGTCCCACAAAAAATATCCTACAGTTTTACAAACCGGCTACTGGATCTGAATACTTTTGTAATTGTATGTAATTAAAAATGTATTATAGCTTCTGAGTCATTCAATGAAATCTCTCTGTATAGCGCCACCTACTGTTTGCTCTTTTTCTAATTTCTCTGTCCTGCCCACTAAGACGGAAGCACATGCTCAGTTCCATCCGTCAGCTACCACTAGCTTCAGCAGAAAAGGATGCGCACCCTGAGAAAGGACACACCCCCTCTTAAATTGACAGCTTGAAAAAAATGGAGCAGAACAATGAATAGGGAGATCTCTGGAGCCATGTGAGATACAGGGTTAGTTTTTGGTTTGTTAGAAAGAGGTTGTCCTGTACTAGATTATGTATTTTCATTTTTTTAATAATCATGGGAGAACCCCTTTAAGTACATACATAGGGGGACATTTATCCAGATCCGCCTTTTTTTTCTATCGGTCTTGATTCCCTTTGCACTGCTGGAGGATGCGACAAAGTTATGTAGAGGCGCACCCCTCTATAGATTTGTCGCATCCACCTGCTTGCCGTGCGACAGTTTAAAATCAAGAAAAAAAAAACTAGAAAACTGTTGTGAAAAAAGATAAATGTGGTGGACCTGCTGTGATGCCCCCTACCCGCCTCACTACGCCCACTTTTCTCACCACTTCTCAAAAGTGGCATTAAGGGCGAAAATAATTCCAGATTTTATGACAACTATGGAGTGCGACAAAATTTGCAAATTTGCGACTTTATTGTTCCACTATTGTGGCGTAAATTACATAATAAATGTCCCCTATAGACTTTAAAGGGGTTATCCAACCTCTATAATGCCCCCCAAAATGCCTGGGGGACCTCATACAGGTTGCACTTACCCTGCCCCCCATCACCTGCGTCGTTCCTGATGCCTGCACGGCCACCACTGTATCTCCCTGGGACGGGACCGGGAGGGGGGGGGATGATTCAGCGAATAGCAGGCCACGATAGGGGTGAGCCTCCCTAGCATTGTGGGTGACGCTAGGGTGGCTCGTTCCTGTTTGCGGCCCACTATTGGCTGACACCGCCCCCCCCCCCCCAGACCCGGTGAGATGCAGCGGCGGCCGTGCAGGCATCAGGAGCGACGCAGGTGACGGGGAGCAGGGTAAGTACAACCTGTATGAGGTCCCCCAGGCATTTGGGGGGGCATTATAGAGGTTGGATAACCCCTTTAAAGTCTATAGGGGACATGTATTATGTAATTTACGCCACAATAGTGGAACAATAAAGTCGCAAATTCACAAATTTTGTCGCACTTTCAGTGCAATGACTGGTGTCAATATGATCCTATCTAGATAAACAGAAGGATGTGTGACTTCATGGATATCTGCTGCACTCAGAAGGAAATGTAGATGTAAGTTTGTAGACAGATTTGGATCAACTGTTCCCATGAGATGCCCATTACACACCTGACTGAGCGCTGCCAAGTACATAGAGGAAAGAATGCACCGGGTGGGGCACCAATACACACTGCCATCCAGAAACCTCCTGTAAAATCTCTATCTATCTATCTATCTATCTATCTATCTATTTCATATCTATCTATTTCATATCTATCTATCTAGCTCATATCTATCTAGCTCATATTTATCTATCTCATATCTATCTATCTATCTATCTATCAATCTATCTATCTATCTATTAACCAGGGATGTAGCTATGGGGAAGCGGCAGCTTTGGGGCCTGAACTCAGAAGGGGACCATCCAGGAGGAGGACTAATGTCAGGGCCCCCTGAGATTATATAAAGTGACACTGTAGAAAAATGGACGAAGCGGCTGCCAGGCCTCGTCTGAGAGAGCGATCTTTACTAGACACAGAAGTGGGGGTTGCACGGGAATATCCTCTATCTATCTATCTATCTATCTATCTATCTATCCGTCCGTCTATTTATCTCATATCTGTCTGTCTCTCTCTATTTAACCACCTCAGCCCCCCTAGCTTAAACACCCTTAAAGACCAGGCCACTTTTTACAATTCCGCACTACACTACTTTACCCGTTTATTGCTCCGTCATGCAACTTACCACCCAAATGAATTTTACCTCCTTTTCTTCTCACTAATAGAGCTTTCATTTGGTGCTATTTCATTGCTGCTGACATTTTTACTTTTTTTGCTATTAATCAAAAATTACCGAAATTTTTACAAAAAAATGACATGTTTCACTTTCTGTTGTAAATTTTTTTAAAAAACTACATTTCTATATAAATTTTTCTCTAAATTTATTGTTCTACATGTCTTTGATAAAAAAAAAGTCCAATAAGTGTATATTTATTGGTTTGGGTAAAAGTTATAGCGTTTACAAACTATGGTGCAAAAAAGTGAATTTCGGCATTTTGAAGCAGCTCTGACTTTCTGAGCGCCTGTCATGTTTCTTCAGGTGCTAGAATGTCAGGATGGTATAAATACCCCCCAAATCACACCATTTTAGAAAGAAGACACCCCAAAGTATTCGCGGGGGGGCATGGTGAGTTCATGTATCATTTCATTTTTTTTCACAAGTTAGCGGAAAATGACACTTTCTGAGAAAAATAAATAAATAAAAAGTTTCAATTTCTGCTAACTTCTGGCAAAAAAAAGAAATCTCAGACGGACTCACTATGCCCCTCAGTGAATACCTCGGGTGTTTACTTTCCGAAAAGGGGTCATTTGTGAGGTGTGTTTACTGTTCTGGCATTTTGGGCGGGGCTAAATTGTGAGCCGCCATGTAAAATCTAAAGGTACTCGTTGGAATTTGGGCCCTTTGCGACTCAGGCTGCAAAAGTGTCACACATGTGGTATCGCCGTACTCAGGAGAAGTAGGGCAATGTGTTTTAGGGTGTATTTTTACATATACCCATGTTGGGTGAGAGAATATCTCTGTAAACTGACAACTTTGTATAAAATTTTTTAAAAGTTGTCGTTTACAGAGATATTTTCACACACAGTATAGGTATATATAAAAATACACCCCAAAACACATTGCCCTACTTCTCCTGAGTACGGCGATACCACATGTGTGCCACTTTTGCAGCCTGGGTGCGCAAAGGGCCCTAAAACCAATGAGTACCTTTAGGATTTCACGAGGCCATTTTTACGCATTTGGATTCCAGACTTCTTCTCACGCTTTAGGGGCCCCTAAAATGCCAGGACAGTATAAATACCCCACATGTGACCCCATTTTGGAAAGAAGACACCCCAAGGTATTCTGTGAGGGGTATGGTGAGTTCATGTAAAATTTTATTTTTGTCACAAGTTAGTGGAATATGAGACTTTGTAAAAAACAAAATAAAAAAATAAAAAATAAACTATTTCCGCTGACTTGTGGCAAAAATAAAAATTCTGTGGACTCACCATGCCCCTCACGGAATACCTTGGGGTGTCTTCTTTCCAAAATGGGGTCACATGTGGGTATTTATACTCACCTGGCATTTTAGGGGCCTCTAAAGTGTGAGAATCCAAATGCATAAAAATGCCCTGTGAAATCCTAAAGGTACTCATTGGTTTTAGGGCCCTTGCGCATCTTGGCTGCAAAAAGTGTCACTCATGTGGTATCGCCGTACTCAGGAGAAGTAGGGCAATGTGTTTTAGGGTGTATTTTACATATACCCATGCTGCGTGTGAGAAATATCGCTGTAAACGACCACTTTTACATTTTTTATTCAAAGTTGTAAATTTACAGAGATATTTCTCTCACCCAGTATGGGTATATGTAAAAATACACCCTAAAACACATTGCCCTACTTCTCCTGAGTACGGCGATACCACATGTGTGACACTTTTGCAGCCAAGATGCACAAAGGCCCAAGTCCAATGAGTACCTTTAGGAGGGCATTTTTACGCATTTTCTTCTCACGCTTTAGGGCCCCTAAAATGCCAGGGCAGTATAAATACCCCACATGTGACCCCATTTTGGAAAGAAGACACCCCAAGGTATTCCATGAGGGGCATGGCGAGTTCATAGAATATATTTTTTTGGCACAAGTTAGTGGAAATTGATTTTTATTGTTTTTCTCACAAAGTCTCCCTTTCCGCTAACTTTTGACAAAAAGTTTAATTTTTCATGAACTCATTATGCACCTCAGCGAATACCTTGGGGTGTCTTCTTTCCAAAATGGGGTCACATGTGAGGTATTTATACTGCCCAGGCATTTTAGGGGCCCTAAAGCGTGAGAAGAAAAATGCGTAAAAATACCCTCCTAAAAGGTACTCGTTGAATTTGGGCCTTTAGCATCTTGGCTGCAAAAAGTGTCACTCATGTGGTATCGCCAGTACTCAGGAGAAGTAGGGCAATGTGTTTGGGTGTATTTTACATATACCCATGCTGGGTGAGAGAAATATCTCTGTATATTGACAACTTTGAATAAAAAAATGTAAAAAGTTTTGTTTACAGCGATATTTCTCACACCCAGCATGGGTATATGTAAAAATACACCCCAAAATACATTGCCCTACTTCTCCTGAGTACGGCGATACCACATGAGTGACACTTTTTTGCAGCCAAGATGCGCAAAGGGGCCCTAAAACCAATAAGTACCTTTAGGATTTTACAGGCCATTTTTACGCATTTGGATTCTCACGCTTTAGCACTCCCTAAAATGCCAGGGCAGTATAAATACCCACAAGTGACCCCATTGTGGAAAGAAGACACCTCAAGGTATTCCGTGAGGGGCATGGCGAGTTCACAGAAAAAAAAATTTGGCACAAGTTAGCGGAAATTGTTTTTTTTTGTTTTTTTACAGTCTCATATTCCACTAACTTGTGACAAAAATAAAATTTTGCATGAACTCACCATACCCCTCACAGAATACCTTAGGGTGTCTTCTTCTAAAATGGGGTCACATGTGGGGTTTTTGTACTGCTCTGGCATTTGAGGGTCTCCATAATCATTACACGTATGGCCAGCATTAGGAGTTTCTGCGATTCTCCTTATATTGAGCATACGGGTAATGAGATTTTTTCCGTTCAGCCTCTGCGCTGAAAAAAAAAAAATGAACGGCACAGATTTTTTCATTCGCATCGATCAATGTGGATGAATAAATCTCTGCCAAAATCAGTGACTGCGGTGCGGTGGGCTGGGCGCTAACTAACTGGTGGTGATAGGGGACCCTTATGCCCCATTCACACGTCCACAATTCTGTTTGCGGAACGGAATTGCGGACCCATTCATTTCTATGGGGACAGACTTTGTCCCGCTCGGATCCGGAATTACGGATCCGCGCTTCCGGGTCTGCACTTCCGTTCCGCAAAAATATAGAACATGTCCTATTCTTGTCCGCAATTGCGGACAAGAAAAAGCATTTTCTAAATAGTTCTGGCAATGTGCGGATCTGCAAAATGCGGAAAGCACATTGCCGGTGTCCGTGTTTTGAGGATCTGCGGATCGGATCCGCGGATCGGATCCGCGGATCCGTGAATCCACGGATCCGTGAATCCATGGATCCGCAAAACACATATGGACGTCTGAATGGAGCCTTACAAGGGGTGTGATCAATGACAGGGGGTGATCAGGGGTCTAGATGGGGTGATCAAGGGGTTAATAGGTGAGGGGGGTGGGGGGTTAGTGTAGTGTTTGGTGCAACTTTACTGTGTTACCTGGTCCTCTGGTGGTCGATCCCAGAAAATGGGACCACCAGAGGACCAGGTAGCAGCTATATCAGACGCTGTTCATAAAACAGCGTCTGATATAGCTGTTTGATGCGATTTATATCGCATCTACAGCCTGCCAGCGATTGATCATCGCTGGCAGGCTGTAGTACAACTCTTCAGACGCCAGACGCTGTGAACGCGCGCGCGCCCGCGCGTTCACAGGAAGTCTCGCGTCTCGCGAGATGACGCCCCGGCGCGTCCGATCAGAAGAACAGGACCGCCCGCAGGACGCAATCCTGCGTACGGCGGTCCTGAAGCGGTTAATATATATCTGTCTGTCTATTTATCTATATATCTGTCTCTCATTTTCTAATGCAAAACACGTTAATAGAAAAAAAGTTTGCCCAGAACCTCCCCACTACATGATATAACATACCGGTGCATAGCTGACAAAAGCAAACACTGTAAGTAGCAGCACGCTGCCATGTGCAAACACTGCAGACATGAATAAATGTAAATTGCATTACTGCCATGTTTGCTATCAGTGGCGTATACCCCTAAGGTGTATGTCATCTGGTGCGGGTCCTTTCTTTGGTACTTGATTTCATAATGTTCGGAGGTGCTGGTCTAACTTTGTTTTTCGTATTGTACATTTAGGGAAACGACTGCCCCCATTTAGACCGTGCATTACCTGCCCACCTGCCTACGGCTTCTAACCAGAGTATAATACAGCTGGACTCTACATTGTCCGATAGTGTAGGTCCCATCTGTTGAAAGCCACCTTTTCGCTGGTAGATGGGGCAGACACAATTTTGATCAAAAACGAGTTTCCAATTTTCATATAGTAAGTATAGCAGTAAGGTAATTCAGATTCAGGCTCGGACTGGCCCACAGGGGTACAGGGGAATCCCCCGGTGGGCCCCTGAGCAAGGTGGGCCCCTAGTCTCCCACCCCTTGCACAAGTGGCACATAACACATTGGACTTACTGCACTACATACATATATTCAATGTACAACACCTCAGCCAGCCTATGTTCATATAAAAAACTTGTTAGAATATTTATTATATTTAAATGTATCCGTACTGTGGGCCCCCTAAATAAATTTTACTGGTGGGCCCGAGGTACCCCAGTCCGACACTGTTCAGATTCATCTATGTTTCCGGTATTTACAGTATGTCCCAAAAGTGAGCGCACCCCTCACATTTATGTAAATATTTTATTATATCTTTTCATGGGATAACACTGAAGATATGACACTTTGATACAATGTAAAGTAGTCCGTATAAAACCATATATAATAGTGTAAATTGGGCGTTATAAAACCATATATAATAGTGTAAATTGGGCGTGCCCTCAAAATAGCTCACACACCCATTAATGTCTAAACGGCTGGCAAGAAAAGTGAGTACACCCCTAAGTGAAAATGGCCAAACTGTGCCCAATTAGCCATTTTCCCTCCCCAGTGTCATGTGACTAGTTAGTGTTACAAGGTCTCAGGTGTGAATGGGGAGCAGGTGTGGTAAATTTGGTGTTATGGCTCTCACACTCTCTTATACTGTTCACTGGAGGTTCAACATGGCTCCTCATGGCAAAGAACTCTCTGAGGACCTGGAAAAAAAAATTGTTGCTCTACATGAAGATGGCCGAGGCTATAAGAAGATTGTCACCACCCTGAAACTGAGCTGCAGCACGGTGGCCAAGATCATACAGCAGTTTAACCGCTTCAGCCCCCCTAGCTTAAACACCCTTAATGACCAGGCCACTTTTTACAATTCTGCACTACACTACTTTACCCGTTTATTGCTCCGTCATACAACTTACCACCCAAATGAATTTTACCTCCTTTTCTTCTCACTAATAGAGCTTTCATTTGGTGGTATTTCATTGTTGCTGATATTTTAACTTTTTTTGCTATTAATAAAAATTTAACTACATATTTGCAAAAAAAATGACATTTTTCACTTTCTGTTGTAAAATTTTTCAAAAAATACTACATTTCTATATAATTTTTTCTCTAAATTTATTGTTCTACATGTCTTTGATAAAAAAAAATCCAATAAGTGTATATTTATTGGTTTGGATAAAAGTTATAGCGTTTACAAACTATGGTGCAAAAAAGTGAATTTCGGCATTTTGAAGCAGCTCTGACTTTCTGAGCGCCTGTCATGTTTCTTCAGGTGCTAGAATGTCAGGATAGTATAAATACCCCCCAAATCACACCATTTTAGAAAGAAGACACCCCAAAGAATTCGCGGAGGGGCTTGGTGAGTTCATGTATAATTTCATTTTTTTTTCACAAGTTAGAGGAAAATTACACTTTCTGAGGAAAAAATAAAATAAAATGAAGTTTCCATTTCAGCTAACTTCTGGCAAAAAAAAATAAAAATCTCAGACGGACTCACTATGCCCCTCATAGTCATTTGTGGGGTGTGTTTACTGTTCTGGCATTTTGGGCGAGGCTAAATTGTGAGCATCCCTGTAAAACCTAAAGGTACTCGTTGGAATTTGGGCCCCTTTGCGCACCCAGGCTGCAAAAAAGTGTCACTCATGTGGTATCGCCGTACTCAGGAGAAGTAGGGCAATGTGTTTTGGGGTGTATTTTTACATATACCCATGTTGGGTGAGAGAAATATCTCTGTAAATTGTCAAGTTTGTATAAAAAAAATTAAAAAGTTGTCGTTTACAGAGATATTTCTCACACAAAGTATGGGTATATATAAAAATACACCCCAAATCACATTGCCCTACTTCTCCTGAGTACGGCGATACCACGAGTGACACTTTTTTGCAGCCTGGGTGCGCAAATGGGCCCTAATTCCAATGAGTACCTTTAGGATTTCACAGGGCATTTTTACGCATTTGGATTCCAGACTTCTTCTCACGCTTTAGGGGCCCCTAAAATGCCAGGACAGTATAAATACCCCACATGTGACCCCATTTTAGCAAGAAGACACCCCAAGGTATTCCGTGAGGGGTATGGCGAGTTCATGTAAAATTTTAACTTTGTCACAAGTTAGTGGAATATGAGACTTTGTAAAAAAACATTAAAAAAAAATAAAATATCAATTTCCGCTAACTTGTGCCAAAAACTTGTGCCAAAAAAAAAAATTCTGTGAACTTGACATGCCCCTCACGGAATACCTTGGGGTGTCTTATTTCCAAAATGGGGTCACTTGTGGGGTATTTATACTGACCTGGCATTTTAGGGGCCCTAAAGCGTGAGAATCCAAATGCGTAAAAATGCCCTGTGAAATCCTAAAGGTACTCATTGGTTTTAGGGCCCCTTTGCGCATCTTGGCTGCAAAAAAGTGTCACTCATGTGGTATCGCCGTACTCAGGAGAAGTAGGGCAATGTGTTTTGGGATGTATTTTTACATATACCCATACTTTGTGTGAGAAATATCGCTGTAAACGACAACTTTTTAATTTTTTTTATACAAAGTTGTCAATTTACAGAGATATTTCTCTCACCCAGCATAAGTATATGTAAAAATACACCCCAAAACACATTGAACACATTGCCCTACTTCTCCTGAGTACGGCGATACCACATGAGTGACACTTTTTAGCAGCCAAGATGCGCAAAGGGGCCCAAATTCCAATGAGTACCTTTTAGGGGGGCATTTTTTCGCATTTTTCTTCTCACGCTTTAGGGCCCCTAAAATGCCAGGGCAGTATAAATACCCCACATGTGACCCCATTTTGGAAAGAAAGACACCCCAAGGTATTCCATGAGGGCCATGGCGAGTTCATAGAAGATTTTTTTTTTGGCACAAGTTAGCAGAAATTGATTTTTTATTGTTTTTTCTCACAAAGTCTCCCTTTCCGCTAACTTTTGACAAAAAGTTCAATTTTTCATGGACTGAATATGCCCCTCAGCGAATACCTTGGGGTGTCTTCTTTCCAAAATGGGGTCATTTGTGGGGTGTTTGTACTGTTCTGGCATTTTGGGCGGGGCTAAATTGTGAGCAGCCATGTAAAACATAAAGGTATTCATTGGAATTAGGCCCCTTAGTGCATCTAGGCTGCAAAAGTGTCACACATGGTATCGCCGACTCAGGAGGTAGCAATGTGTTTTGGGTGTATTTTTACATATACCCATGTTGGGTGAGAGAAGTATCTCTGTAAATTGACAACTTTGTACAAAAAATTATTTAAAAGTTGTCAATTTACAGAGATATTTCTCACACAAAGTATGGGTATATGTAAAAATACACCCCAAAACACATTGACCTCTACTTCTCCTGAGTACGGCGATACCACATGAGTGACCACTTTTTAGCAGCCAAGATGCGCAAAGGGGCCCAAATTCCAATGAGTACCTTTTAGGGGGCATTTTTACAGCATTTTTCTTCTCACGCTTTAGGGTCCCTAAAATGCCAGGGCAGTTAAATACCCCACATGTGACCCCATTTTGGAAAGAAAGACACCCCAAGGTATTCCATGAGGGCCATGGCGAGTTCATAGAAGATTTTTTTGGCACAAGTTAGCAGAAATTGATTTTTTATTGTTTTTCTCACAAAGTCTCCTCTTCCGCTAACTTTTGACAAAAAGTTCAATTTTTCATGGACTGAATATGCCCCTCAGCGAATACCTTGGGGTGTCTTCTTTCCAAAATGGGGTCATTTGTGGGGTGTTTGTACTGTTCTGGCATTTTGGGCGGGGCTAAATTGTGAGCAGCCATGTAAAACATAAAGGTATTCATTGGAATTAGGGCCCCTTTGCGCACCCAGGCTGCAAAAAAAGTGTCACACATGTGGTATCGCCGACTCAGGAGAAGTAGGGCAATGTGTTTTGGGGTGTATTTTTACATATACCCATGTTGGGTGAGAGAAGTATCTCTGTAAATTGACAACTTTGTACAAAAAAAATTTAAAAGTTGTCGTTTACAGCGATATTTCTCACACAAAGTATGGGTATATGTAACACTACACCCCAAAACACATTGCTCTACTTCTCCTGAGTACGGCGATACCACATGTGTACCACTTTTTTGCAGCCAAGATGCGCAAAGGGGCCCAAATTCCCATGAGTACCTTTAGGATTTCACAGGGCATTTTTACGCATTTGGATTCTCACGCTTTAGGACCCCTAAAATGCCCATTTTGGAAAGAAGACACCCCAAGGTATTCTGTGAGGGGTATGGCGAGTTCACAGAAAAAAAAAATTTTTGCCACAAGTTAGCGGAAATGTATATATTTTTTATTTTTTTTACAAAGTCTCATATTCCACTAACTTGTGACAAAAAATAAAATTTTACATGAACTCGCCATACCCCTCACGGAATACCTTGGGGTGTCTTCTTTCTAAAATGGGGTCACATGTGGGGTTTTTGTACTGCTCTGGCATTTGAGGATCTCCGCAATCATTACACGTATGGCCAGCATTAGGAGTTTCTGCGATTCTCCTTATATGGAGCATACGGGTAATGAGATTTTTTTTTTCCGTTCAGCCTCTGGGATGAAAAAAAACAAAAAATGAACGGCACAGATTTCTTCATTCGCATCGATCAATGTGGATGAAAAAATCTCTGCCAAAATCAGTGACTGCGGTGCGGTGGGCTGGACGCTAGCTACCTAACAAGTAGCTAACTAACTGGCGGTGATAGGGGACCCTTATGCCCCATTCACACGTCCGCAATTCTGTTTGCGGAACGGAATTGCGGACCCATTCATTTCTAAGGGGACAGACTTTGTCCTGCTTGGATCCGGAATCACACACTTCCGTTCCGCAAAAATATAGAACATGTCCTATTCTTGTCCGCAATTGCAATTGCGGACAAGAAAAAGCATTTTCTATATAGTTCTGGCAATGTGCGGATCTGCAAAATGCGGAAAGCACATTGCCGGTGTCCGTGTTTTGAGGATCTGCAAAACACATATGGACGTCTGAATGGAGCCTTACAAGGGGTGTGATCAATGACAGGGGGGTGATCAGTGACAGGGGGGTGATCAGGGAATTTAGATGGGGTGATCAAGGGGTTAACAAGGGGTTAATAAGTGAGGGGGGGGGGTTTAGTGTCGTGTTTGGTGCAACTTTACATAGCTACCTGTTCTTTTGGTGGTCGAACCCAGCAAACAGACCCCCAGAGGACCAGGTAGAAGGTAAATCAGACGCTGTTAACAAAACAGCATCTGATATACTTGTTTGATGCGATTTATTTCGCATCTACAGCCTGATCATCGCTGGCAGGCTGTACTACAACTTGTGAGGTGCGCGCGCGTTCACAGGAAGTCTCGCATCTAGCGAGATGACGCGCCAACCCAGAACTACAGGACCGCCCGCCGGACGCATCCGTGCGTTAGGCGGTCCTGTAGTGGTTAACAGGACAGGTTCCACTCAGAACAGGCCTCATCATGGTCGACCAAAGAAATTGAGTGCACAAGCTCAGCATCCTATCCAGAGGTTGTATGAGTGCTGCCAGCATTGCTGCAGAGGTTACAGGGGTGGGGGCCAGCTTGTCAATGCTCAGACCATACCCCGCACACTGCATCACATTGGTCTGCATGGACGTTGTCCCAGAAGGAAGTCTCTTCTAAAGATGATGCACAAGAAAGCCCGCAAACAGTTTGCTGAAGACAAGCAGACTAAGAACATGGATAACTGAAACCATGTCCTGTGTTCCGAATAAGATCAAGATAAACTTATTTGGTTCAGACGGTGTCAAGCGTGTGTGGCGGCAACCAGATGAGGAGGACAAAGACAAGTGTGTCCTGCCTACAGTCAAGCATGGTGGTGGGAGCGTCATGGTTTGGGGTTGCATGAGTGCTGCTGGCTGTGGGGAGCTACAGTTCATTGAGGGAATCTTGAATGCCAACATGTACTGTGACATACTGAAGCAGAGCATGATCCCGTCCCTTCAGAAACTAGGCCGCAGGGCAGTATTCCAAAGTAATGACCCCAAACACATCTCCAAGACGACCACTGCCTTGCTAAAGAAACTGAGGGTAAGGCCTATTACACACGACCGTATGGTTTTGCGGTCCGTAAAAAAAACTGATGGCATCCGTGTGCATTCCGTTTTTTGCAGAACGCAACATCTGGCCCTTAGGACTCATGCACACAAACGTATTTTGTTTCTGTGTCCATTCTGTTTTTTTTGCGGATAGGATGCAGACCCATTCATTTCAATGAGTCCGCAAAAAATGCTGACAGCACACCGTGCGCTATCTGCATCCGTATGTCCGTTCCGTAGCCCCGCAAAAAAAAGAACATTTCCAATTCCTGTCCATTTTGCGGACAGGTATAGTCATTATTACAAGGGATCCGCAAAAACAACGGATGCCATACGGAACGTCATCTATTTTTTTTTTTTTGCGGATCTGCAATTTGCGGACATACGGACAGTTGCTTTTTGCTGTCCACAAATCGGGATCTACAAAAAAACTGATGGTCCATCAGTTTTTTCTTGCAGGATTACTTTGTTTTTACAGATCCTTTGTAATAAATGCCTATCCTCGTCCACAAATGAGGAAAAAGTAGGACATGCACAGACAACGGACGCGAAACACAAACGGATGAACTGTCAGCATTTTTTTGTTGACCCATTGAAATGAATGGGTTCCTGTCCTATCTAGGGTTGTTTCGGGTATCGAACTTTCGATACCCATTCGATACTTTTCTCTGGTATCGAGCTCAATACCAGGATTGGTGTTTTATCGATACTAGGCTGTGCTGCCGCACAGCCCAGTATCAGAGAACGTGGCTGCGCTGCTCTCAGAGCGGCCAGGTTCTCCTCGGCAGCAAGGGGAGAAGGAGGCGGTCGCTCCCTCCTCCTGTGCTGCTGCTTCCGCTGCAACCGATAGTGCGAGAGGGGCGGAGGAGGGGCGGGCGCACTAGCCACCAATGTCTTTAATACTGGGGAGGGGGGAGGTGTCGCACTGGCCACCAATGACAAGTAACCATTCATATACAAATGCAGGCAGCGGGAATACATTGCCGCACCTGAGGGGTTAATTGCCGCAGATCGCAGCGCTCGGTCACAGGCAGGTGCCGGCAGATAAGAGTGGCCAGTGCCCCATCCCCTCTTTCTCCCCTCACCCCCCACTATTGAAGTCATTGGTGGCAGTGGCCACAGGGTCCCCTCACCTCCTCTCTTCTGATCGGAGCCCCAGCAGTGTAATGCTGGGGCTCCGATCGTTTACCATGGCAACCAGGACGCTACTGAAGCCCTGGCTGCCATGGTCAGCTCCCTGCTGCTGTGTGTACTGTGCACGGGGCAGCAGGGAGAGTGTGAAGCCCTATTCACTCTAATAGAGCTCTATTAGGGTGAATAGGATGAAAATGATGCCAGGTTCTAGCCCCTAGGGGGAAAGTTAATAAAAGTTAATAAAAAAAAAGTTTAAAAAAAAAGTACACCTAAAGGCCCCTTTCACACGGGCGAGTTTTCCGCGCGGGTGCAATGCGTGAGGAGGACGCATTGCACCCGCACTGAATCCGGACCCATTCATTTCTATGGGGCTGTGCACATGAGCGGTGATTTTCACGCATCACTTCTGCGTTGCGTGAAAATCGCAGCATGTTCTATATTCTGCGTTTTCACGCAACGCAGGCCCCATAGAAGTGAATGGGGCTGCGGGAAAATCGCAAGCATCCGCAAGCAAGTGCGGATGCGTTGCGATTTTCCCGCATTGTTGCTTAGCAACGGGACCCAATCTCTATTATTTTCCCTTATAACATGGTTATAAGGGAAATAATAGCATTCTTAATAAAGAATGCATTGTTAAATGAAGTGGAAGGGGTTAAAAATAATAAAAGTTAACTTACCTTAGCCACTTGATCGCGTAGTCGCGATCTCTCCTCTCTTTCCTGCAGCATCTATGATCTAAAGGACCTGTGATGACGTCACATCACATGGTCCAATCACATGGTCCATCTTACCATGGTAGATGGACCATGTGATTGAACCATGTGATGTGACGTCATCATGAGTCACTAGATCATAGATGCTGCAGGAAAAGAGACAGATCGCAACTACGCTATCAAGTGGCTAAGGTAAGTTAACTTTTATTATTTTTAACCCCTTCCACTTCATTTAACAATGCATTCTTTATTAAGAATGCTATTATTTCCCCTTATAACCATGTTATAAGGGAAAATAATAAAGTCTCCAGAATACTCTACCCGAAACCGGACTTCAGTGATGAAGTCCGGCTTCGGGTTGGGTACCAAACATGGCGTTTTTTCTCACGCGCATGCAAAACGCGTTACAAACGTTTGCACCCGCGCGGGAAAAACGCACATATTCCCGCAACGCACCCGCCTCTTATCCGGGCGTCAAACATGACGCCCGTGTGAAAGAAGCCAAAGTATAAATCACCCCCTTTCCCAATTTTACATATAAAATATATAAACAATCAATAAATAAAATATTACATATCGCCGCATCCGAAAAGTCCAAACTATCAAAAAAATCCTCTTTTATGTGCTGAACGCCCGCACCGTTAAAGAAAAAAAAACTACACGATTCGCCATTTTCTTTTAGTCGCCTTGTCCTCCCCAAAAATCGGATAGGACTGTTGTATTATGGCCCAGCCGTTCCATAAAATTGGTGTTTTAGTTTTTTTCTCGTGGTATCGAATGGTATCGAGTATCGCAATACTTTTTTATGGTATCGATACTGAATCAAAATTTTGGTATCGAAACAACTCTTGTCCTATCCACAAAAAAAACTGAAACGGAAGCCGAGAAAAACAACGTCGTGTGCATGTAGCCTGAACGGAATGGAAATACGGAAACAGAATGCATACGGAGTACCTTCCGTTTTTTTGCGGACCCATTGAAATGAATGGTTCCGTATAAGGACCATATACGGAACGCAAAAAACGGGCCGTACACTCTGCAAAAAAACGTTCGTGTGAAAGAGGCCTAAAGGCCCTGGACCGGCCAAGCATGTCTCCAGACCTAAACCCTATTGAGCATCTGTGTGGCATCCTCAAAGGGAAGGTGGAGGAGCGCAACGTCTCTAACATCCACCAGCTCCGTGATGTCGTCATGGAGAAGTGGAAGAGGATTCCAGGGGCCACCTGTGAAGCTCTAGTGAACTCCATGCCCAAGAGAGTTAAGGCAGTGCTTGAAAATAATGGTGGCCACTAGAGATGAGCAAATTTCCGGTTATGAAATTCGTTTGCGATTCCTTGACTGGTAAAAGGTGAATTGCGTTATGGATTCTGTTACCACGGTCCCGTTTCCATTATGCAGGAGAGGACTCCCCTGCATAACGGAAAGGGAACGGATCTGTTTTGCAGCCCATAGACCTCTATTATGACGGAATAAATAACGGAATTCCTCTAAAGGCGTTTCGTCAGAATTGTGTTATGGTACGTGGTAACAGAATCCATAACGCAATTCACCTTTTTCCAGTAAACAAAGCGTGAACGAATTTCAAAATATGAAATTCGCACATCTCTAGTGGCCACACAAAATATGGACACTTTGGGCACAATTTGGCCATTCTCACTTAGGTGTGTACTCACTTTTGTTTATAGCGGTTTAGACATTAGTGGCTGTGTGCCGAGTTATTTTGAGGGCACGCCCAATGTACACTGTTATACAAGCTGTACACTGACTGCTTTACATTATATCAAAGTGTCAGATCTTCAGGGTTGTCCTGTGAAAAGATTGAATAAAATATTTACAAAAATGTGAGGGGTGGACTGACTTGTGAGATACTGAACATGTGTCGTGTGTGTCACATTTCTATTCGTCCTGTCTTGTCTATCTCTGTGTCTATCACGGCTATTGGTTTAGTCGTCTGGATTTTCCTGTCTCAGTTCATGTGACAATTTTGTTGCAGAAAGGAATTTGACTAGTAAATCCGGAATGCTCCGAGCAAACTAACCGGGTAGGTTAGAAAACAAGCGGCGTGCCAGTCCCCTCCCCGCCAGCTGTTCCCTCTGCCTCTACATCCTGCACCGCACATTACTGTCACATTTCTGCTGATGCCGCCTCTCACCAGGGAGTCGCCGTCACACACAGTAAATGTGCCGGCGCAAAAATTACACGGAAAATTTTAGAGTGGGATCAACTTATAATCAAGTGTGAAGTCGAAATAGAAATTCATGGATTCTGGATTACCATAATAACGATAATAATTCTGCAGTTCACACATTTAAGGCCGCATGCACACAACTGTATTTTCGGTCTGCATCCAATCCGCATTTTCTGTGGATCGCACACGAACCCACACGGACAGCACACCACGTTCTGTCCAAATCCATATGTCCGATCCGCAGTCCAGTAAAAAAGATAGAACATGTCCTATTCTTGTCCGAATAGGCATCGTTAGGATGGGTCCGCAAAACGGATGTCACGCGTATTTTTTGTAGATCTGCGCTTTGCGGACCACAAAATACATACAGTCGTGTGAATGGGGCCATAAGGGGGTTTCCGTAAATAAAGCAAATTTATTGTGTAATGAAAAGTTCTGCAGCCGTCTAATATAAAATTTGTTTTGAATTCATTGCTGTTTTGAAGATCTCTGGTGACTGTCAGTGAATGGAAGTATTTCCATTTCCTCATCATATCCAATGGACACAGGTTTTCAGGCTGTGAGTGACAAACAAGAGCCTTCCCATTCCAGTACAGTAAGCAGAGATATCGAAATTGGTAATAAAGAATCGGGCATCAAGGTATATTATGAAGTAGCAGAGCTTCTTATAATGACTGGAAAACTCTAAGCGAATAAAGTGAAAGGGTTTCTGTCGTCACGTTTTGACATTATAAGCTGTCTGACATTAGCTATGTGCTAATGTCAGAGCAGCTTGATAATGTCTTTTTTATAAAAATCCGATTTATATTCAGGCTAAAAAACGTACTTTTATAATATGTAAATTAGCCTCTAGGAGCAGGGGGGGGCGTTGCCCTGCTCCTAGAAGCTCCGTGCGGCAACCTGCTGGCACGCCCCTTCTTACTTTGAGTGACATCGCCGGGCAGCGATCCTCCGGCACTGTCTCCTTGTGAAATCCCGCGCCTGCACGGCCGCTCTGTATTCGGCGCAGGCGCGGTGAGCAGAGGACACTGCTCACAAAATCTTGCTTCTCACAGTCTGAGAGTTTAGGTGCTTTTTTGCAAAGTCCAGACGGCTTTCATGTGTCTTTTACTAAGGAGAGGCTTCCTTCTGGCCAGATTGGTGGACTTTCTGGAAGTTTATTTATAAGATAGGAAACCTTGGGCCACCACCCTATAATGACTCTGGAGTAATAGCACCGGATGTAGCTCATTTACTGAGACCCCACTCACAGAATGGAATATTAGTCGGAGGGTCTGTGGGATGGACTTGTGTGCATTGTGGCCAGCCTAATCCAGACCCCTGTAATTCTTGTCCTACTTGTCGTGTCCCCAGCCCCCATCCTCCTCGTGCTGGACAGACCCCTATGGTGTCACTGCCTCAGTCTGTAGGTGCCCATCCCCCAGTACAAACAACCCTCTGTCCTGCTCAGCCTCCGCCACTAGATGGCAAGCAGAATGCTCCTTGGTGTTCAGATCCTCCTATGATAACTTCAGAGGAGGCAATCCAAGTTTCTGAGGAGACACAGACAGGAGGGACAGGAAAGTTTTAACCCAGATCACCCCTTATATCCGGTGTTAAATAAAGATGGCACTTATTACGTGCCGGGAGGGCCCACTATGCCACTTTCAGCGCCCCCATCATACCCATAATGATGATAGGTGGTGGCCCTGAAACCAGAAGTCAGAAGAAATCCAAGGAAGCAGATGAGGCAGATGGGGACACAGAGGCCCCCAGACTCTGCAGTTAGTCTTCCTCCTACTTTGCAGCCGCAAGACACAGACGAGGTGTGGCTAGCTGAGGATGGCATAAGGAGACAGGCAGAGCAAGAGAGAGAGCGGGAGAGAGAGAGGAGAGAGATGAGAGAGAGGGACAGGCTGGTGGCCAGATTGGCCGGACAGGTAGATCTTCTGGCCAGACAAGCCCAGACTTCTTCCTCTGAGAAAAATGAGGAAGGAAGATATGTGACTTTTAGTCCTACACAAGCCACTAATTTGGTAAACTCCCTCCCTGACCCAGAACAGCATCCAATGCCCTTTTATAGGGCATTGGAACAGATCAGGAAAACTCACTCTGCCACGTGGAGGGACTTAGCAGGGCTTACCCAGATTAAGGCAGGGGATTCTTTCTGGCCTACAATGGAGAAGGATCTACCCCCTCCCAATCATGGGGAGGCGGAGTTTTTGAAAACCTATGCTTCTGGGGAACGATTCTGTGACTTCTTAGAACAATGGGCTAGGACCAGGCTGGCAGATCAAGCAATTCAAATTCAGGATATGAAACAAGATAAAGGAGAGTCAGTGGAGAAATTTGCAAATAGAATGGAACAAATGTTCAAAGATCTGGGTTTTTCCAAACAAGACCCAGTACAGACTAGGATGTTGTCTAGTGCTTTTGCTGATGGACTAAAACCCCACATTCAAAAGTCACTAAAAATTGCCCGTCCAGAATATCGTTCTGTTTCTATGGAGACATTAACACTGGTAGCTAAAGGTATTGAAGCAGCCCCCAGGACTAGCATCATGCTTGTGACAGGACAGGATGCCCCCTCCCCCAGAGAGATAACAGACCTGCTCGTCTCTGCTATGGGTGTGGCCAGCTGGGACATTTCAAAGGGTGTGCCCCACCGCCCCCTCAACAAGGCAGAGGGGGCCGCCTCGTGTGTTTCCATGGGCTCCCCCAGCAGGAGCAAGGGAGGACTGTAACAATGCTTTATAGGACAGGGGCAAGCCAGATCCACACGTCGGAGAAGCCAATCTCACTATGGCCCTCCTTCCCCCACTGTGGCCCTGCACCTACTGTGCAGCTGCAGGTAGGAGGGGATATGCACACATTTCTTGTGGATACTGGTGCAGCCAGAAGTGTAATCCGACGTGATGAGATCTCTGACCCATCTTTTTTAGACAAAATTACTGTGCAGTGTGTTGGCATAGATGGTCGTGCTAGGCCCTCTCCCTAACCAAACCTCTTGATATTTCTTTTGGCCCACAGCCCTGTACTCGAGTACTCTCGCAATTTGTAGTTTCCTCCACATGTCCACTTAACCTTCTAGGAGCGGACTTACTACAAAAGATGCAGGCTATTATTCAGTTTCACTCTGATGGTACTGTTACCCTTTCTACTCCTTTGCAGCCAGAAGAAACTGTGCTGCTGGCCGCGCTTACATCCTTAGAAGATTGTCCTCCCACTACTGAACCACTCCCTGCTGCTGTGCTGTCTGTTATACCTGAGACATTGTGGTCCACAGGACCTCAGGATGTGGAGTCGGTTGCGGGTACAACCTGTAATGGTGCACCTCAAACCAGGAGCAGTGCTCCCTAGGAAGCCTCAATACCCCTTATCTATGGCCCAGATGGATGCCATCACTCAACAGCTGCGGGCGTTCTTGAAAGTTGGTGCTATAATACCTACCACATCCCGTGCAACACACCCCTCTTCCCAGTAAGGAAGAAGGGGAAAAGGGACAACCTGATACCTATAGGATGGTACATGATCTTCGGGCGGTTAATGAAGCCACCTTCCTAGAAACCCCCATTGTACCGAATCCTCATACCCTGCTTTCTAACATACCCTCTGACGCAGCAGTTTTTACAGTCATTGACCTGGCTAATGCTTTTTCTCTGTGCCTTTACACCCGAATGTCAATACCTTTTTGCTTTTACCCATGCTGGATCCCAGTATACCTGGACAGTCATGCCTCAAGGGGCTCAGAATAGCCCATCTCAATTCAGTAAAGTCATGTCATCTATCTTGGATGAATGGAAACAAACTCATGATGACGTTGTGCTGCTCCAGTATGTGGACGATCTTTTAGTGTGTGCCCCGGACATAAATATCTGTTCTGATGCTTCGCTCTCTTTACTTCTTTTCTTGTCGAATCAGGGGTGCAAGGTTTCCAAAGACAAAATCCAGTGGTGTCGGTCAAAGGTGGTGTTCCTTGGACATTGCCTCAGTCTTGGTGCTAAACACCTTACAGAGGACAGGAAGACAGCAATTCTTCAAATTAAAGAACCCGCTACCTCTAAACAACTGCAAGCCTTTTTGGGACTCATATCATACTGTCGCCCTTGGATCCTGGATGCTTCCATTCTTATGCAGCCTCTGTATGATTGCATACCTCATGTCCCTTTTATTTGACAGATGAGGCTAAACGCTGTTTTAAACAGTTGCAGGAAGTGGCCTCGTCCTCTCCAGCTCTGGGGTTGCCGAACTATAGCCTACCCTTTAGACTGTATGTCATGGAACGCCAGGGACATGCAACTGGGGTTCTAACCCAGAGTCATGGAGGCAGGCACAGGCCTCTGGGCTACTATTCAGCCCGCCTGGACCCAGTAGCTCGTGGGACACCTTCCTGTATTCGAGCTATCCACGCCTGTCATCTCCTTCTAGATAAAACTTCTGACATTGTCCTGGGTCACCCCCTGCATATTTTAGCTCCCCATGACATTTCTGCAATCCTCCAGCAAACTCAGCCGAAACATCTCTCAGCTGCTAGGCATCTCCGTCTTCAGTGTTCCCTTTTACTTCCGGATACTGTTACTATATCTAGATGTCATGTGCTTAACCCCGCGTCCCTCCTCCCTTTTCCTCAAGGGGGACAGCTGAGGAGGAAGGTGTTTATTCTGCCGATGATTTTTACTCTGGAGACTGTCATGATTGTGTGGAATTGATTAAACAAGAGACTGAGCCTCTTCCAAATGTAACTGAAACAGCTTTGAACAACCCTGACCTCAACTTGTTTGTGGATGGATCCCGATATGCAGATGAACAGGGCAGGTATCACACTGGATATGCTGTCACCTCTTCAGATGAAGTGTTGCAGGCTGGCCCTCTTTCTCCTGACAAATCTGCCCAAGAGGCTGAACTGATAGCTCTCGCTGAAGCCTGCCGAATAGCTGAGAGGAAAACTGCCAATATACACACAGACTCTAGATACGCCTTTGGAGTAGCCCATGATTTCGGTCCCATCTGGAAGAGCCGCAATTTTATCACAGCTAACGGGATTCCCATAAAGAATGCAGAAGCTGTGCACGCTTTGATGGAAGCCTTGGCACTCCCTAAACAAGTAGCCATACTCAAAGTTAAGGCGCATTCGAGAGCTGATACTCCGGAAACACAGGGAAATGCAAGAGCTGATAAAGCAGCAAAGGAAGCGGCGATGAGGAAAAGAGAGGAGGTGACGATGATGGCAGTGCAGACACGATCCAGTGCAGCAAAAGATGAGACGGGTATACCCAGTGGACTCCTGCTTACAAAGGAAACATTAGGGGATATACAAGAAGCAGCATCTGAAGAAGAGAAGGAAGTGTGGTTTGAAAACGGAGGAAGCCCTGATGAAGACCAGATTTGGAGGAAAGGACATCTCCTCTGTTTGCCTAGAAGTCTCTACCCTGCAGTAGTCTCTTGGGCTCATGGGCCAACACATCAAGGAAAATCTGCAATGAATAACCTTATCTCTTCTATATGGCTTGCCCCGGCCATTACTACATTCACCACTCGACATGTCAATAGCTGCATGGTCTGTGCCAAATGTAATCCTGGGAAGATGGAAAAGTCCCTGTCAAGTGCCTACCAAAACCTCTCTACCCCTTTCAAAGGATTCAGATTGACCACATACAAATGCCCCCTGCTCAAGGGTTTCAGTATGCCCTGGTGGTCATAGACATGTTCTCTGGATGGCCTGAAGCCTACCCCGTGAAGAATCAGACGGCAAAGACAACAGTGAAGAAGTTGTTAAATGAAATTGTCTGTAGATTCGGGGTACCTGAAGTAATAGAGAGCGATCAAGGACCTGCCTTTATAGCAGATGTGGCTCAGGAGATATGGGCTGCACTAGGGACCCATCTTGCCTTCCATACTCCCTACAGACCACAAAGCAGCGGAAAAGTGGAAAGAATGAACGGCACATTAAAGCTAAAAATGTTGAAAATGGCACAAGAGACTGGAAGGCCATGGCCAGAGGCTCTTCCTATTGCCCTATTTAGTGTGAGGCATACCCCTAGAGGAAAAGAGAAGCTGTCCCCTTTTGAGATTTTATTTGGTAGTGCCCCTAAGTTAGGACAGTATTTTCCCCAAGAACTTGCTTTGCAATATGATTGTTTATCTGCCTATGTGTCTGCTCTGTGTAAACACCTGACTGATCTACATTCTCGAGTATTTTCTTCACTTCCAGATCCCAGCCAGATTCCTGGAAGTCATACCCTTCAACCAGGAGATTGGGTTCTAGTGAAGAAGTACGTCCGAAAGACTCTTGAGCCCAGATTTGACGGTCCCTTCCTGGTTCTGCTGACCACTCCCACCTCAGTAAAGCTCGAGGGCAAGAAAACGTGGATTCACGCATCTCACTGCAAGAAGGTTCCAGGCTTGGAGCCAGAGATTTGTCAAAAATGATATCCTTTCTCTTGCTGATAGTGGGATGGGTGGGACTGAATGAGGGGACGCAGTCATTATATACCTTGTGGGTAAATACTAGTGCTACAATACAGGTGTTTGAGTTTGACTATTGTGAAGTGGCAAATTGTACATTAATGCATCAAGGAAGGGTGTATGCGCGAAGGGGAGTTCAGTATTACATTTGTGTAACCAGAGAAGGAAATGAATGGTGTTCCTCATGGGGAGATGTAATAGCAAATACCGGAACAGATTGGGGATACCGGCCAGCAGAGGGAATGTCTCGGAAGGATGACAAAGGGACATCTTTGGTGGATAGGCTGCATTTTTCTGACAAAGAAAGATCATGGAAAGAAAGGTGTGATCTGACAAAGGTAGAGCCTGGAGAGTGTCACCCTCTGATTCTGGCCCTAGAGAACCCACAGAAAGTAGACCTGGGAAAATATGTGTTGGGAAGGTATCAAACATCAAGCAGTCTCCCTAATGCCCCCTTGTACAGTTCCAATTAGGAGATCTTGAAGCCAGAGTAGACAGGCCTGACTCCTTATCAGGGAATCCTCTCCTCCCAGGGGAGAGTCAAGCCAGGGCTCCGTATACCATGGAGGAAACTTTGGCTGTGGAAACAGGATTCTCTGATAGCAATTTTTGGTTGGAATGGATGAAGTATACAGCATCCCAGGTAAATAGGTCAGGTTGTATCACCTGCTCTACAGCCAGGCCCCATCTGGGGACTGTACCCCTTCACCTAGATCCAAACCATTATTCCTGTTTTATCGGCCTGTATGTAAATCAGACTATTAATGAAACCGTGTGTAATTTTTGGAAAGGGAAATTCCCAATCTTAAGCGAAGCACCATCACCTGGAGAAGGCATCACAATATACAAAGGGAATTATACCTGTTTTGAGATAGAGGGTCAGAGGGAAAGCACCTGGGTAGATTTCCCAAGGGTTACTGTGGAACTGTGGTCAACACCACTGGGACTGATTACCAAACCCACTTATGGAACCAGACCCGAGCTCTGGGAGATGTGATATGGTTGTGTGCGGATATGAAGCTGAGGACAAAATTAGAAATTGTCTGGCATGGACAATGTGCTTTGGCCTTGGTGTTGATGCCGTTCCACATATTTAACCCGCTTGACTGGAAAAAGACTATAGAAATTTTAAGAAACCCCGAATTAGAATATTTTAATCCCTCTCTGCCAGATGAAGGAACAGTTATAAGAAGGAAAAGGAAACAAATCCAAGAGGTAGCCTTGATTCTCATGTGTACATAGATGCCATAGGAGTGCCCAGGGGGTCCCAGATGAGTTCAAAGCTAGAGATCAAGTGGCAGCAGGTTTTGAATCCCTCATCCCTATAATTACGGTAAATAAAAATGTGGATTGGATCAATTATATCTATTATAATCAACAGAGATTCGTAAACTTTACCAGAGATGCCTTAAAAGGAATAGTAGAACAGCTAGGGCCCACTAGTGTTATGGCATTCCAAAATAGAATGGCCCTAGATATGCTACTTGCTGAAAAAGGAGGTGTATGTAAAATGATTGGTGAGACCTGTTGTACTGTAATTCCCGATAATTTAGGACCAAATGGCCAGGTCACGAATGCTCTTAAGGGGCTTACCTCTCTTTCAGAGGAATTAAAAAGAAATTCTGGTATAGATAATCCATGGGGTGAGTGGTTTGACAGCTGGTTTAAAAATTGGAAACAGACCTTACTACAGATTGGTATAATAATAACGGTTGTATTGTTAATGTTTGCATTAATTGTCTGCTGTGTCATCCCCTGCATCAGGAAACTTCTGGCTAAAGCTGTGGCTGACGCTACCCCAGAGATGCTTATGGGAGAATATTATGATGAAATTGAGGATGAAAACCAAGGTGCACTACACTCTGTCAGTCTTCCCCTTTATAACACCATTTGGAAGGACAATTCAGAGTAGGGACAGATCATCTGACTTTCCAATGCGTAACAGTGTCATGGGAGGTTATTCACAAGGAATAGCTTGTCATGGAAGCTGGAGAAGAGGATTCGAAACATTGGGACAGATGGTTAGGTTTAGGGAAAGAATGATATCCAAGGGGGACTGATAGAGATGTGCATATATGAATATCTTTCTCAGAAACCAAGATGGCTCCCACATCCTGTAGCTTGAAGACAAGAACAAAGGACAGCATGAGGGTTTGGGCACATGTTGGAAGACCCCCCTCTGGAGGGATTATTTGTGATATACCTTGGACCACTGTTGACCAAATAAGGACATTACCCAATGAACTCCTCCCCCTCCCCTTCCTCACTATGTATAGGAATGTGCTGTGTAATAAAGCTAAGAACTGAATTGACCCTGAAGGTGTCAAGTCATCTCTTCTGTGCGCACAAAACCTTACGATCTAGCTATTGATTTGGAGCAGCAAAGCAAACGTTATAGCTCTGATTAGAGCATCTTTATCACACACAGGATTTTTGGAGCTCAGCCAGAGTGACCATCGGCCACCTCTCTCACCAAGGACCTTCTCCCCAGATTACTTAGTTTGGTGGGTCAGCGAGCTCTAGAAAGAGTCCCCTGCACTGATCACATGACGGTGACGTCACCCCAGGTCCTTCGGCTGTTCAACAGTTCGGGTTCGTGGAAGCCGCCCCTTATGAATTCCATATGCCGCGATAGTCCGCGGTAGTGGAATCCATAACGGGATGCGGCGATTACCACAACCCGAACGCCGAACTTTTTTTTAAAGTTCGCTCATCTCTAGTCACGGTCCCTCCTGTGACAGAGGTTAGAAGATTGGAGAGACTGGCGGCACGTTAGGTTATCTGACAGCCTGTTTTCACTTGTTGCAGTGTTGTGGTTGGTAATGACCACACCTCTTGCCGCAGATGTAGCTTGTGGTCATTGCTGCTCCTCTATTTAGTCTGGACTCACACTTCAGACCATGCAGGTGATATTATCTGCCTGGAGTTGGAAGAGCTGGTGTTTTGCCCTCATCTGAGTTCCTGCTCACCCATTTTCTATTTAAGATAAGTGTACTTCCCTTTGTATTTTGTTGTTACCTTTTGCTCATTGTTTCCTAGGCCTCCGGGAGACGCTGGTTCGTTCATCTGGGAAGGAACCAGTGGTCTCAGACCCTGTTACTACTCCTAGGGCTATTCAGGGTTACTAGGGCCTAGGTTTCTGGTGTATGAATACTTCCACCTTCAGGGTCTATTCATAATGACAGGGCTAGGTTTAGGGTTTACTAGGTGGTTACCTTTTTCCCTTCCCTAGCCGTGATGCCTAGTTTCTGGTTATTTTCCTTCTGTTGTCATTCTGGTGTTCCTCCCCTTCCCCTACTTTGTAACAGAATGATGGCAAAAACTAGATTTTTTTATTTTAGCACAAGGCCGCAAAATAACAAAATGTGAAAGAAGTAAAAACATTAAAGTATCACTTTACCAGATACTGATACATATTTGTTAATCCCGTTTTTATTTTCTGATTTTACATTTTTTATTCAATTTCTTGCACACTATGGGGGTGGCTGTCTTAGGCCTCATTCACACGGCTGTATCCATTTTGCAGTCCGCAAATCTTGGATGCACAAAACACAGATCGCTGCGGTGTGCATGCCACCATTTTATTTCAAACTCCTGTAGAATTTTCTGTCCTTGTCCGCCAAACGGATGTTCTACGACATGTTCTATCTTTTTTGCGGGACTGTGGGAACAGACATATGGATGCATCTTTTATGGCCCCATTGAAATAAATGGTCTGCATCCAATCCGCAAAAACTGCAGATCGGATACGGACCGAAAATACAGTCGTGTGCATGAGCCCTTACCTGAGCTGCAGTCAACAGCATTTAGAGATATAGGGGGTCATTTATTAAGACTGGCGTTTTAGACGCCGGTCTTAATAACCCCTATATCTGGTGGTGGATCTGCCAAAGTAACTTCGGCGCATCCAGCGCCAGTCTAAATGTAAGACAACTCCCTAGCTATCTTACATTTAGACCATTTTCTACGCCTAAAACAGGCGTAGAAAATGATAAACCTTCCCTGCCCAGTGCCACGCCCACTTTTTTAAGACCTGGCTTTAGCGGGGAAAAGTCGCAGATTGCAGCGGAACTAACCTTTGTGCTGCAATCTGCGCCAGAAATACGCCTAATATAGGCATATTTCTGGATAATATAACGACCCCATAGTTTACAGCAGCCACATGGACCATAAGCACAATAGACATAAGATGCTCCCAGACTTCTATGGCAGAGTTTTCTAGGCATGCTCTGTGACCTGTGCAGAGGTTATTGTGCAGGGAGGAGGAGTAGATAAGGTATGCCCATCACCTACTGTGAATGGTTTTATATTTTATTGTGATATTGCCTGTGATAATAATCAAGATGACGGCTGGAAAAGTGATTTCTGTAGGAAATGTAACAGGAATTGTCAGTGTATTACTATGCGCTTGGATCCATCAAGATACATATCTTTTGGGTATTCAGACATCTAGTGGAGGGCTAAAACACAGCATGAGCCTAGCCTTAGAGGAAGGCCCTTCACTAGAGACTCCGGAAGTAGAAAGCCACTACAACTAAGCAGAGACAGGGGACCTGTAGACTTCTTTGGGGGTCCTACTGTACCTCCATATGCCTCCAGAGGCTTTTGATGTCATAATAAAATCATGTCATTCTCCACCGAAGCTATTCTCTCAAAAAAGCAATGCTTCTAGGGAACAATAACCCCGAAATATGGTGCCACGTGGTAAAATGTTGGACTAGATGTCTCATTATCTGAGCTGATGAGATCTCTTATTGTTTTAGTTTAAATCACTTAATTAGTTCTCCCATACACAAGGTCAGCAGAGGTCCATGGCCGCCTTGTACCAGTGACCTACATTACTACTACTACATTAGTACATGGCTTTCTGAGAGTCTGTCAGTCTCTCGCAGCCCCTTTTAGGAGATTATTCCACATAAAGCAGATTAGCATAGATCTGACCCAGGCAAATGGATAACAATCAGGCTTAAGTTCAGCGAGGAGATGTAAGGCTTTGCGTTAGAACGAGTTCTCCTGTGACTCCCCCGTGACCACGGCTGATGTGATATGGATCATAAAGCTGTATTGTGAGGGTTTCTAGGAAATGTCTTCTGCAGGCATTCAGTTCTGAACGTTATATACCTAAGGAAACACGGAGTGGACATGGTAAATTTATGGAGGTCCATAGGCTCCTTTACTGAGAGGGACAAGAGATCTATTCAAAGACATGACTCTGCATTCAAAGACATGACTGAAATGCTGGGTTCAGGCTCCTTCGCTCCCCCAGGCCACGCCACTCTCTGTCTCCCCCCCCCCCCCACATGTCACTATCCGGTTTGACATGGGTCATGTGGCCGCTACAGCCAATGACCCCCATGCATCATGTCACAGGGTCACGTGAGTCATAGGGAACATGTCACCGCTGCAGCCAGTCATTGGCGGCAGCAGCCACATGACCCATGTCAAACCAGATGGTGACCAACTGTAACCAAGAGGAAGGGAGCAAGTAAGTATGCTTCCCTCTACACGTCTCCCCACCTTGGGGGGAAGGTCTGTCTGAAAGGCCTTCAGGGGGTGAACAACCCCTTTAAAGGGATCTCTTTTAGTAAGAGAGGTCCACCAAGGATAAGTCTTTCAATGATCTGCTAGGACCCGTAGTAATCAACCATGATCTGTAAGGAAGCCTGGCAGCCAATGTTCAATTCCCCTGCAGCGCCACCACAGGAGAAGTGATGCATTACACAGTTCCCAATGAAATCAGTAGGCTGTCCATGTAATGCATGAAAATGGCGAGTCCTCCAATGAGATATGCTATCATTGTAGCTGCCCACCACTCTGCCTCATATACGAGGGTCCTAAACAGGTCAGAATTCCCTAAAAGGTTGATGAAGACGCGTAGAGGGTCATTTACGAACAGATATACGACACTTTCTGGCGTATATCTGTCGCAGATTGTGGCACAAAGGTTATTTGCACTGCAATCTACGACTTCTTCCCCTTTTCTGCCACTCACGCCAGGTCTAAAAAAGGGGGCGTGACGTGGGTGGGGGAAGCGCGCAGGCTGGTAGGCATGTCTCATCTTTCATTTTTTTGTCTGTTTTAGGGCTCTTTCACACTTGTGTTCTGAGGATCTTGCGGGCACTTCCGTTCCGCTCGATCCGTCAGAACGCAAGTCGCCTGAAAGCATTTGAAGACTGATCAGGATCCTGATCAGTCTTCGAAATGCTTTCAGGTTACAATGGCAGCCAGGACGCTACTGAAGTCCTGGCTGCCATGGTAAGTACTCCGCAGCAGTGTACTTACCTGCGCTGCGGCCGGCGGCGCTCCTTCATGACGTCACAGGTCCCTACGGTGCATAGATCAATGCGCCGCCCGGACCTGTGACGTCATGAAGGAGCGCCCGGAGGCTGCAGCGCAGGTAAGTCCACTGCTGCGGAGTACTTACCATGGCAGCCAGGACTTCAGTAGCGCACTGGCTGCCATGGTAACCGATCAGACTCCCAGCTTACACTAGGGCCCCGATCGGAACTGCTGCTGTGTCGGATCCGGATTAAAGCACTTCAGTGGGCATTAATTCCGGATCCAGCGTTACGGCATGTCTTCTGGATTTTTGGACGGAGACAATTCCGCAGCATGCTACGGTTTTGTCAACGTCCAAAAAACTTTCACATACTGAACGGAAGACATCCTGATGCATCCTTAACGGATTTCTCTCCCTTCAGAATGCATTGGGATAATCCTGATCAGTATCTTTCCGTCCTAGAGCCCGACGACGGAACTCTAGGACGGAAAGCAAAAGCACAAGTGTGAAAGAGCCCTTAGTCGTCCAAAATTATCTAAATCTACACCAGCAAGGGAGCTGGAGTAGATTTAGACAAGTGTAAAGTCCGCCTAAGTTTTGTAGAGGCCGGAGCCTCTGCATAACTTAGGCAGATGAACCACCAGCGCAGGAGGGACGAAGACCGGCGTCTAAATCACCAGTCTTCATAAATGTCCTCTGTAGTTCCTAACATTTGTATTCCTATTTATTTTTAAAGGGGTGGTCCACAATAAAAAAAATAAAAATGGTTGCTATCTTCTAGAAACAGCACCATATCTGTCCACAGGTTGTGCATAAAAAATGATGTTTTAATAAATGGAAATGAGCCTCTAGGAGCAACAGAAGCGTTGCCGATACACCTAGAGGCTCAGCTCTCTCTGCAACTGCCGTGACCTTTCCACTTGGATTGACAGCTCCAGGTAGTGTAAATGCTAACACACCTTCCTGGTCCTGTCAATCAAAGTGCAGAGGGCGCAACAGTGGTAGAGAGAGCAGAGCCTCTAGGTTTAACAGTAACGCCCCTGTTGCTCCTAGAGGATCAGTTGCATATATTAAAACATCATTTTTCTCAGCAATGCGGACACATATGAACATGGGACCAACACAGATGTCTTCAGCTGCCAAATATACATGTAACAGGTCAGCCAGTGTCATAGGTACAAAACTGCTGACAGAGGTACTTTAACAACTTTAAGTAAAAAAATAGAAAGCAAACACCTACCTGTTTACCTACCTGCCATTTTACAAGGATTTACGCATGCTCTGCATACACAGACTTGTAGCAATGCGGCACAGACTACAGGGTTTCTTCATCGCCTGACCTCCTCAAAGGGGGTCTCCTATATTTAAGGCTCCATTCACACGTCCGCATATATGTCCGCATGTATTCCGCAATTCTGCAGAATACATGCGGACCCATTGACTGTGAATGGGGCACGGAACGATGCGGAGAGCACACACTGTGCTCTCCGCATTAGTTTTTGCGGAGCGCGCCGCCGATCTTACGGCCGCAGCTCCGCAAAAAAGTAGAGCATGTCCTATTCTTGCCCGCAATTGCGGACAAGAATAGACATTTCTATGGGGCTGCCGGCCGGGTGTGTTTATGGATCCGCAATTTGCGGATCCATAAACACTATGGATGTGTGAATAAGGCCTAATAGTCGACCTATTCTTAGGATAGGTCATCAATCTCACTTTGGCGGGGGTCCGACTCAGGACGTGATTGGGAGCAGTAACCAGGCATGACTATTACACAATGGATGGCGCTCTGTAGTTCTGATACCTGGTCGTGGGGCCGGTGGGGTGCAGACTTCGGTTTTAAGCAATATTTCCCCATAAATCAGACAGAAGACATCGAATGAGGCATCATCTATATAACAGGTAAGAGGCGTCTATGGCAGAGTATAATTGTCTCCACTCACCAGTCTCATCTGACACAGCGAGCAACTCCACCCAACTTACATCATGGTGGTTCCCTACTACTGTGCCAGCTTATCCTTGGTTTACCTGCAAGATACTCATCATAAGGCAGGATCAGAGTGCGGATGTCATTAATATTTCATTATATTATCCTCAAGCAACTTCACACAAGACAGGGTTTAATGAAATAGACTGAGACATCGAGGCTGGATGCTACGGCTCTGTACAGCGCAGGATCGCCCAACAGTGCACCCTCACTATTTTAAACATTACTTCACAGTTGTTATTCCCAACCATATGGGAAACCCTGAATGTTTTTTTCCACTTCTCCTGGGTCAGGAAACAATTTCCTAATGCAGTATTGTCATAGGAAACGTCACCCTTAAAGGGGTTCTCCAACCACATAAAATAAAATAAAAACTGCTTACAATAATATCTACCTTGCCAAACCAGCACCGTTCCTCTGGTCCCCCGCTAGTTCTTCCTGCTCCAGCAATGACGTTTCAAGGTGACACGACCACTGCGGTTAACTGCTGGCTGTAGCAGTCACAGTCGACACAGCTGAGGTCATGTCTGTGACCAGTGATTGGCTGGAGTGGTCACATGTTGTGTTGACAGGAAAGACAGAGATCAGCAGGGGACCAGAGAAGAGTCTCTACCGACGCAGGTGGGGAGTGTAAGGTGAGTATTATTTCTTTTGTTATTTTATACCAATGGATGTCAAGTTCTTTACAGAAAAAACACACAAAATGTACATGAAATGTGTCAGATTTCATTCATTTTGCTAGTAATGTCTTACACTGCGGTTTTTCTGCACGAAAATCCACGCAGAATAACCACATGTAATCCCCAACGTGTGTCGGGTTTTCTGGTTTGCATCAGCATCCAGCTGCAATTCTGTAAGGTATATCTTTTACCTTTATTGCTCCCATCTCCCGGTCTGGGCAGTGGTCACATGACCATGTCCATGTAGCTCTTTCTTATTTCCTTTGATGTTATGTCCATGGGCGGGGCAGTCATAGGGGAGTGTCTATGTAACTAGCTGGGTGGGAGGAGCTATAAGCTGGGTGTTGTTAGGGGCGGGGCTGGAGCTGTGGCAGAGGAAGGAGAAGTGCATCATGGGTTTGGTTGGATTCAGAAACAGGAACTGCTACATACACCGCCCCTAATAACGCCCAGCTAGTTTACAGTCCCTCCCACCCCGCTAGTGACATAGACACTCCCTATCACTGCCCCTAACAAAGCCCAGCTAGTTTATAGCCCCTCCCACCCCGCTAGTGACATAGACACTCCCCATCACTGACCCTAACAACGCCCAGCTAGTTTATAGCTCCTCCCACCCCGCTAGTGACATAGACACTCCCCATCTCTGACCCTAACAACGCCCAGCTAGTTTATGGCTCCTCCCACCTGCTAGTTACATAGGCACTCCACTATCACTGCCCCTAACAATGCCCAGCTAGTTTATGGCTCCTCCCACCTGCTAGTTACATAGACACTCCCCTATCACTGCCCCTAACAATGCCCAGCTAGTTTATAGCTCCTCCCACCAGCTAGTTACATAGACACTCCCCTATCACTGCCCCTAACAACGCCCAGCTAGTTTATAGCTCCTCCCACCTGCTAGTTACATAGACACTCCCCTATCAACACCCAGCTAGTTTATAGCTCCTCCCACCTGCTAGTTACATAGACACTCCCCTATCACTGCCCCTAACAACACCCAGCTAGTTTATAGCTCCTCCCACCCATCTAATTACATAGACACTCCCTTATTACTGCCCCTAACAATGCCCAGCTAGTTTATAGCTCCTCCCACCCATCTAGTTACATAGACACTCCCTATCACTGCCCCTAACAACGCCCAGCTAGTTTATAGCTCCTCCCCCAGCTAGTTACATAGACACTTCCCTATCACTGCCTCTGACAACGCCCAGCTAGTTTATAGCTCCTCCCACCCAACTAGTTACATAGACACTTCCCTATCACTGCCCCTAACAACATCCAGCTAGTTTATAGCTCCTCCCACCCAGCTAGTTACATAGACACTCCCTTATCACTGTCCCACCCCTGGACATAGCATCACAGGAAATTAGAGCTGCATGGACACGGTCATGTGACCACAGCCCAGAACAGGAGATAGGAGCAAAAAAGGTGAAAGAAATACATTACAGAATTACAGCTGCCTTCATAAAAGATTATTTTAAAGGCTGTTGATGCAAACTGGAAAACCCCTTTAAGCCTGTACATACAGTAGTGAGAAAACAAGTGCCATATGACACCACAATGGAATCTACAAGTCACAGTCCATAAATAGATTCCTCCCTCTTCTATATTCAATATTCCCACGTGGACGCCCTCCCCCATATATACATATCCATGTGACTGACGGCCCATAGAAGCAGTTTTCTGCCACCACCTGCTCTACGGTTCAGTAGATTGTCATGCAGGCTATACGTGACATCCGGACTTTGCACCCGCTCGGGGCAAGATATGGCTTTCTTGGAATTTATCAGTAATTCACGGCTACAAACCCTCGTTTATTTGCACAGACGTCTTTCTTGACGGACGAGAATCCATCGTGGTGATATCAGGCTGCTGAATGGCTAAGATCTGGGCTAATTCTTCTGCAAACAGTATCTCGCAGCATACATCGAGCCCGGTGTGGACTAGATCATGCCGCCTTGGACTATTGTCATGTCCAGTGGCCCAACTAAAGTCAAGGGTCTGCGTGGGCAGAGGCACCATATGGCGGTACACCTTTGTGCACCGCTATATGCTGCTCCCTTGAGTTAGGGCTCATGCGCACAACCGTATGTATTTGAAGGTCTGCAAAACAAGGATACGCAAAAAATACGGATGACGTCCGTGTGCATTCCGTATTTTGCGGAACAGAACAGCCGGCCCCTGATAAAACAGTCCTCTCCTTGTCCGTAATGCGAACATACATATACGGAAACAAAATGCACACTGAGTCATTTCCGTTTTTTTTTTTATGCCCCATTGAAGTGAATAGTTCCGCATACGGGCCGAAAAAAAAAACGAAGCGGACACGGAAACAAAATACAGTCGCGTGCATGAGCCCTTACTATGTTCGCCCGCTCTCACAGTGCTTGTAGGAAAGAACGCATCCATCAGGTGGCGAAGTCTATTCCTACAGAACCCATGAGGAAAAACGTATAAAATGCGGGCAAAAATCTGGGCAGCCTGTGGGCCGTACAACGAAGACCATTAATATGACCATGTGCATGAGGTCTAAATGTAGCTCTGGTTTGACGGCACTTTGCACAATATTCCGTCATTTTAAGGATAATCCCTATTTTTGAACAAAATCCCTATTTTTTTCCTCCAGAAATTATCCTTAATTAAAGGGGTTGTCCAGCTCCTTGAAATTTTCTTTACCAAAGGCCTACAATGCTACAATATCACAAAATGCGTAATACCTTACCTACCGTCCGCCACTCCCGTGGTGCTGCTTCCCTGGCAGCGGCGGTAACCTCAGCTGTGTCTGCTGCAGCCAATGAGTGGTTGCAGCAGTCACATGTCCATGTCAAAGAGTCATCAATGAAGGCCAGGAAACTGGTAGTTTATTTGATACCATTCCAAGGGGCTTGAACACTCTATTATTCCTGCTAGAAATGTATGAATGAATTGCCAGCAGCCAGGTGTTACCAGTTGGGCAGTCTGACAGTGGCATCACCACGCAAAGACACCCCCGCAACTGGACTTTAATTGAAGACTGCTGGCAATTCTTTCATAAGCTTCTAGTGGGAATAATAGAGGGATGGAACAAGTAAGACTCAAGCGAATAGATGCTCCAGAATTGTTATTCCATGTGGAATGCAAATAATTACTAAATCAGACGTGTCAGAAGCAGTGCTAGGTCCTCTTTAAAGGGGGTTTCCAGGTTAAATGTCAGTGGGCTGTCCTTAGGATAAGTCACTGATGTCTAACCTCCGGCACTCCAGCTGTGGTGAAACGACTCCCAGCATGCTCCATTCATTTCTATGGCGTTCTGAGAACAGCCAAGCAAGTGTACATCTTGGGAGTTGTAGTTTCATCACAGCTGGAGTGTCGGAGGTTAGCCATCACAGGGATGAGCTATATCAGTGCTTGATTGGTAGGGTCTGACCCCGGCCTTATCCCCTCATTGTTTACACAGGCACAGCACCACACACAGGAGTGTGGCTGTGCCTGGTACTGCAGCTTGGTCTCATTGAAACGTATGGCACAGACTGCCATGGTTATAATACACTCAGGATGGGTTGGCACAGTGCCCTTGACTACTATTTCTCACGTATATATTGAAATTACAGCATTTTAAGTGTCGTTTGGAAATCCTTTCAGAAGCACCCCGGACTAATCCTTTTACCAACTGACTTGTACATAGCAATAAACAGTGGTTTGTGGCAGCGAAACCAGGGGAGGTAAGGCCATGGACCAGCTCTTCAGTAGAGAGGAAAGGCTCAGAGTAAGGGCTCATGCCGGCCGGGCCTGTGTTGCAGATCGCGGTCCGCAATGCAGGCGCATCGACCGTGGGGTCGCCGCACGCGGATCCATTCACTTGAATGGGGTCCGCGATCCGCATAGACAGTCCGCACCGCAAAAAAGTAGTGCATGGGTCCTGAGGCATGGACAGAAACCCCATGGAAGAGCTCCGTAGTTCTTCAGTGGGGTTCCGTGACCACTTTTCCACACTGATCTTCTGCATTGCGGACCCATTCACATCCGAGATGTGGTGCCAGAACGGCTGGGGCCACGAGCCCTAAGGCCCCATTTACACAACTGGAAAACAGCCGCGTGACATCACAGCGCTGGGAACGTCAGGTCCTGCTGCAGCGAGTGACTAGCGAGAATTGTCCCCGTGCGTTCAACTGGATGAGGTTTTTTAGGTCCTCAGGATATCAGATCGGCGGGGGTGTGATACCGGACACCCCGCTGATCAGCTGTATGGGGAGACAGAGCGCACGTGTCGTCTCCCGTCTCTCATCTTTACAGAGGGACACGCAGCTTAATACAATCATTATAGTGCTGCGAGGTCACGCCCCACTGGCAGCTCGCTCTCCTGAAAGTGGCCTAACGCTTCTTCTGGAAGTATTTTATAATAATGGGGTCAGGACCAGAGAAGTAAATGGAGATCAGCGGGGGGGTGAAATGGTGATTACTTATCATTTCGAAGTAGCCATTAGGGGGGAACAGACATTTTCTCCTTGAGAGTCCCTAGGAAAATATCACATCAAAGAGGGGTCCCAGAAGGTGTGCGATCTAGAGCTACATGGACGTTCCCATTACCGAAATCTCTCAGAGTAGCATTTTCTGAGGAAGAAACCAAGGGGACTCCGCCATTGTGCACACAGCCATGTCACAGCTCCATTCTGTGGCACAGGGATGCCAGATTTATTTATTTTTAAGCCTCCCCCTATCGCTGTATGCATAGAGAGGGCTTTATTTTTTCTTAAATTTTGTACAAATCTGACAAATTCTCGCCACTTTCCTCTGTAGAGCTCCATACAAAGGAGCCGCTTCCATGGTTCCTTGTACACGCTTTGCTATGTGCATGAGGCCTCTTTCACACGACCAAGCTCCAGATGCGTTCAGTGAAACTCGCACCATTTTGCAAGTAAGTTCAGTTTTTTCTGCACGGGTGCAATGCATTTGATGCGTTTTTCAAGCGCGTGGTAAAAAAAATTGAAGGTTTACAAACATCTCTTCGCAACCATCCGTGAAAAATGCATCGCACTTGCTTGCGGATGCAACGCGTTTTTTCCACTGAAGCCCCATTCACTTCTAAAAACGCGGAATATAGAACATGCTGCGTTTTTCACGCAACGCAGAACTGATGCGTAGAAATAAACGCTCATGTGCACAGCCCCATAGAAATGAATGGGTCCGGATTCAGTGCGTTCACGTCACGCATTGCACCCGCACGTGTGTGAAAAGGGCCTTCATTTTTATTGGACACTAGGTCGACAGCGTCCATGAGAAATCTAGCTTCTCGTGGCTATGCTCCTGAAACCATTTAGGGCAGCGGTGATCGGACAAGGCCTGCTGCAATGTACCGATGGCCGCCGCAACAGCCACGGACAGGACAAAAGAACTAGAAATGATCATCCGATGAGTTCGCCGACTAGAAGGCCCGATGCACATGGCAACTGCCTAACCTAAGGCTACCCCAGGGATCAGCCACCTCCGGCACGCCAGCTGTTCTGAAACTACAACTCCCAGAATCCTCCTTTCACTTCTAGGGGAGTTACAAGAATAGCTGAGTAAGTGTGCATGCTGGTGGGAGTTGTAGTTGCACAGCAGCGGGAGTGCCAAAGGTTACTAATCTACAGGGATAGGCAAACTGCGGCTCTCCAGCTGTTGCAAAACTACAACTCCCAGCATGCAAAGACTGCTTACAGCTATCAGCCTACAGCAGGGCATGGTGGGAGTTGTAGTTTTACAACAGCTGGAGAGCCGCAGTTTGCTCATCATGGGCTAGGTCAGGCATCCTCAAACTGCGTCCCTCCAGCTGTTGTAAAACTACAACTCCCCACAATGCCCTGCTGTAGGCTGATCCCTGTAGGCTGTTCGGGCATGCTGGGAGTTGTAGTTTTGCAACAGCTGGAGGGCCGCAGTTTGAAGATTCCTGGGCTAGGCCATTGATATCAGACTGGTGGGAGCCCGACATCCCAGAAAACCCCTTTAGAGAGTTTGGCTCATCCCACAAGAGATGTGATATATATTTGATCAACTGGGGGGGGGGGGGGGCTCTGACCTCTGGGACCCCTACTCATCGCAAGAACAGGGGGTAGCCGCACGAATAGCGCATGGTTGCACGCTGCCGCACCAGTCGGACTGCAGAAGAGCAGCCAAGCACAGCGATTGGCTATAGCCAGAAGACCCATAGAGTTAAATGGAAAGGCAGCACGCACGTGTGACCTTCACTCGGGGAACCCCAGGACCCCATGTTCTGGAAGTTGTCATGGTGGGACCTATAGGTGACCTCATCAAGAGCCATCTACATGCACTAGACCAAAATCAAGCAGACAAGTGCCGTGCGGGTCAATTCAAGCTCCCCATATTTAATTGGTCCTGGAAAAAAAAAACTGCAATTACAAAGGATCATGGGCTTTAATGGCCACGGAGGCCGGTGAGAATGTCATAGAAGCACCATACAGTCTGGAGGCCAGTGAAACAGTAAAGGGGTTGCCGCTACATGTAACATATTACATAAAGAACAGGCAAACACAAAGCCGCAAGACAACATTCCCGGCTCACGCTCTGCAAGGCGAGGGCTACATCTGTGGTCGTCCGGGCCAGACACCAGGCAAATGCGACCAAGAAGGTTTTTTTTTTTGTTTTTTCTGTCCCATTCAAGTAATTTATAAAATGATGTGTCCAAAAGGACCGTAAAAAGACATTTCTTTACAAATACAAGCACTACTGAAAAGGTATGCAGCCGAGATGCAAATGTCCCGACAACACATGGTTATTACATTCATGAAAAGTAGTCGGACCCGTCACCTACAGGCGGAGGCGTCAGCCGTTCTGTGGTCTACAGCGCTCAAGCTCTGTCAGGTCACCAGGCAGCCCCCCAAACAATAAGTGGGTGACTACACCAGTGTGCTGTACTTCAATAGGGAACAGGGTAGAGTCACCCACCACTGGCGGCAGCAGACACAGGAGCGCACGCATAGGAACCCACAAAACGGCTGCCCGCCAAAGAGTGTAGGTGGCAGCTCCGCTTTAAAGGGTCACTGAGCCGTCACAGGTTTTGATAGGTGGGGGGCCAACGAGGAGAGAGAAGCCCTCACACAGCGCGCTATAGGGCTAAATGCACATGATCAGGATTTATGTGCGGACAATCCGTCCTGAAATCCGCAGGTAAATCTGTGCGGTCAATCCGCATCAATTGGTGTGGATTTACACGCGGATTTTCCGCACGCAGATTTTACTCTCCCCGTATAAGTTAATGGAGAAAATCCGGTAAGGAAAAAATAAGATAAATTGACATGCTGCAGATTTTAAAATTCTCATACAGTATCGCGGAAAATCCACAAGCAATCCTGATCGTGTGCATTTCACCCTAAGGGATGGAAGCGAGCCCGTCTGCCGGCGCTTCTCTCCTCCCGAGGGTCTCCGACTCCGCCGATCACACCCTCGGACGTATCAGATGTTTTGGTGAAGGCTCAGCTCCCCTTTAAACGTGCTTTGGCGATACATGACTTAACCCCCGAAATTCACAATTCCTCTGTGTGCAGTAGCAGTTTGGTCTAGGGACGAGAGTAGTGACCACATGGAAGTGCTCAGCACCGATAACATGGCTCACACGTGATCTCTACAGGATATAGTACAGACCCGGCATTGGCGTGCAAACAAGAAAAGAAAAAAAAAAAAATACAGGTTAGAACTTTGAACACATAAAAACTATAGAAGTGCAATTTAACTTGATCGGTATTTTGCATAAATATGTGCACCCAAGGCTTCCGATGGGAGACGTTTCCATCCTTTTTTTTTTCCTGAAGTGCATTAGAGCAGGGGTAAGGGTAGGCAGCTGTTGTGAAACTACAACTCCCAGCATGCATACTTACTCTGCTCTTCTCTGAACCCCCATAGAAATGAACGGAGCATGTTGGGCATTGTAGTTTCCCAGCAGCTGGAGAGCCGGAGGTTCCCTACCCCTGTATTAGAGGCTACCAGAGAAGCCATCGATGCCGCCCTGACAGTGAAACTATTCTGAAAAAGTGCTTTACTAGTCAACGGGGACCAGTCGCCTCTCCTGACACGTCTGTCTCACATCCTTTCTTAGGACTCGGCATTCTTCTGTCCCTCGGTTATTCCTCCCGAAAAAGAATGGACAGCTGGGCGTTACCACAGCCTCAAGGCAGTCAGCCATCATAGGACAGTGATAGCATAAGGACACGCCCCATTTTCCAAAGGAAGGACTGTCAATGTAGTCATGCGTAACAGAGAAACAGCACAAGGCCAAGATCCACGAGATGCTCCACAGTTATCACTTTATGGGGAAACCAAGTATTTACTCAGAGGTGTCAGGTGAGCCGAGCGGTCCTGTTTAATGCTATGATCCTCCCATGAAACAGAGGGGATGCGCTTGGATTTTATAGCGCCGCTCAAAATTCGATCATTTTACATTTTTTAACAATGTAGTTCTAACGCCGAGTGTGTCTGCTGCACCGTGACCGGTCGTGATCGCGGACATCAGGTCCTAACAGAGGTCAGTCTATGGGTGGGATTCTACACCAGCAAGCTAGCATTCTACTGAGCTCTGCTCCCCCAGCAGCCCCTACTGGTTCACATTCTGCGGTATGGCACATGCTTGAAGATGCAGTTCACCTGTAACAAACTATCATGGAGTGGTAGGCAGCAGGCCATGACTGAACCACACATAGGTGGCCATGCATATCGGATGAACGTCAGTCAAAAGCACCAGTCCCACTGAAACTGGCAGTCCATCTAATGTGTATGGGCTGAGGGGCGTCCCGACAGAGAAGCGTTAGGCTAGGTTCACACTTGCATTTGTCGGATCTGGCAGAGAACAACCTGCTGGAGTTCACCGGATCTGGCCCAGCCGGATACTGCCGTTCACTGCCAGACCCACTGACTATAATGGGATCCACCCGGTTTTCAGCCAGACAAAAAACGCTGCATGGAACTTGCCCGGCCGAAACCCAGAACTCTTGCCAGAAACTGTCCAGATCCCATTAGAGCAAGTGGGATCCAGCACTGTACAGTAGTATCCGGTGAACTCCATCGGGCCGTTTCTCTGCCGGATCCAATAAAGGTCGCGTGAAACTGGCCTTGGGCAGGCTGAATTACATCATGGCCGATCCTTTGGTCCTCAACCAGAGCTGTCTGACGGTGGCTTATTCTTCTGTCCCTACGGAGAGCCAAACCAGCAGGTTTAGGGAGAAATGGCGGCCAGCCAAATGCTCTCTCAAGGTTTAGGCTACATTCACGTTCCGTTTTTTTTGCGGATAGGATGCAGACCCATTCATTTCAATGGGCCCGCAAGAAATGCGGACAACACACCGTGTGTTGTCCGCATCAGTATGTCCGTTCTGTAACTCTGCAAAGAAGATGGAACATGTCCTATTCTTGTCCGTTTTGCAATGGATCCGCAAAAAAAAAAAAAAAAAGCTATACAGACATCATCCTTTTTTTTTTTTGAGGATCCCCAAAACACATACGGTCGTGTGAATGTAGCATTAAACTTCTAAGCTAGAGAAGTGCCTGATTTAGTGGTGGTCTGTCTGCTGGATTCAGTCCGTTTAACTTAATGGGAGTGAGAGATAACCGAGCACTGAGCTCCGCTTCTTTTTTGGCATTCCCATAGACATTATCGGAGCGGCAGCATACATGCCGAACCGCCGCTTCATTACAACAGGGGGTCCAGGACAGAGACTGGCGGTCAGACCCCCACTGATCAGGCATTTATCAGGATCCACAGAGTAGGTGATAAGTTGGAATCTTTGGACAACCACTTTAAAGGGGTATTCCAGCATGGGGTTCCTTTTAAAGAAAGCCCCCTAGTGTGTGGTACGGATTGAGAGAATCATAGTTCCCAGCTGCCCGCCTCCGTTCGGCGACCTGCGCCCATGACCCCTGTGGGAAGTAAAGGAGCCAGAAGATCACCAAATGGGCCGCCAGCGAGCAGGATTCTTTCCTTAGGCGCCAAGTTTAAAAGGAACACCCCTTTAAAGATCTGTGTCCACCGGCCTAGACCTTACAGACTGATCGATATATGGGCTACACGACAAGACCCGTTCACAATGCAGCAGAGAACTGACTTAGCTATCCAGCAGGGCAAATGTAAAGTGCTCAAAAATGGAGCTACACCGCGCATACAAATTCCAAAGCGCTTCGGGCCGAGCGTCGATACTGCTGCCGGCAACATCTGGACTTTGTTAAATAGCATCAGTACAAAGTAAAACGAGGACTAAAAGCAAAATAAAGTCCACACAACATTACAGTCTAAAGCGATCTGCGTAGCGGTAAAAGAAAACCTGTAACATTGAAAAACGTGGTGGAACATCTACTGAATCAAACACTAGGCAATTTCGTCTGAACAGAAACCATCCCGGATCAAGTCCAGTCGTGATGATCGATATTACCAAACTGCAAGTTTGGGAAAAAGGGGAGTCGGGAACCGGTTTCCCTTTTGAATCTTCCCCAGGTTACAGCCAATAGTCCTCAAACCCTGCCGGCCGGCTCAGACAGCGGAGTCCATGTCTATCTTCAGTTCATCGAGAGGCTTCTCAGAAGCATTAGTTCTCTTGGTTTTATGCTCAGGGGATTCACTGATCATTCCTAAGGTGGCCGCTCCACAGCTGCTCTTCCTGGCTGAGATGCTCTTCTCCGAGTTCCCGCAGCACTGCTTGGGGGCGCACTGCGTTCTGCAGGAGAGTTCACACAGGGATATTCTAGACCCAGATTCGACGGCGGAGAATTCCGGCTGAATAGTGGTGGCGTGGATTCCTTCATCGTGGAAGAAGTCTTTGATGCGCTTGGCTACCTCCATGTAGGCGGTGGGGTCGTGGCACTTGATGTGAGCTGTGGCGATGATGCGGCTCTCGGCTAGCTGCCAGACGTGCAGCTCGTGGACAGCCTCGACGCCTTCGATGTTTCGGAGCTTTTGCTGCAAGGAGGTAATGTCGATTTGCTTGGGCACGGTCTGCAGCAGGATGAGGGCAGACTCTTTAAGGAGGGGGTAGGTCGTATACAGCAAGATGCACACCATGATCACGCACAGAGCGGGATCTAGGTATAACACCCAGCAAGGTCCAGCCACCATCATCTGTGGGACTTCTGCGCTGTCATTCAGGGCAAGCGAGGTATGATTGAGTTCTGGATGGTCGGCGCAGTGGTCGTGAACGCAGGGGTTGATGCAGTTTTCTCCAGCTGGACAAGGGTTAAAAACAAAATAGAAGACCAAAGCGTTCACCACCACGATGACCGAGCCCAGCGCGTCGCCCAGGACATGGAGGAACACGCCACGCATGTTGAGCTGAGAGCCATCCTCGTGGACCTCCGACATGTGGTTCTGCACAACGCTGCCGTTCAATCGGTGCTCGGACGTGTTGTCTGCCGAAGGATCTGTCAAGAGAAGAGAGATCTGTTATAGGCCGGGCGGTCAAAAACGATAAAAATGAGAAGTCAAAAGCCTAGGGAGGAGCTGTCACACATCCATCCCTCCCGGAGGAAAGCCTGCCAGAGTTCTCCAGGTCTGGCATTGCCCGCCGCTACCTGGCAAATATGCCCACATTCAATGACGCAACAGCGCAGCATGTTGCATAAAAAACATAAAAAATAAAAAATAAATTATGATTTCTGGCAGAGGCCAGCTTTGCGCAGAAATGTGTGACTTTTTTCAATTTTACAACTTTTTTTTTTTTTTTTTTTTTAAAAGGGGGGGGGGGGTTTGACGCCACTCACTCCAGTCCGTGTCTGTATGAAACACCAGTCGTCTTCAGAAATTCCACCGCTAGGTTGGGTGCAGTCTGCATGCGCAGTGGGGATGCTGTGTTCTGGTGTACAGGTAGGGGGCGCACTGCAGGGGTGCTCTAAATACTGAAGACCGGGGTTATCTTGTATCTGATAGAAGGAGGAAATGTTTTGGATACGGGTGTGTAATCCCGGGCTGGACAAATCCCAAAAGCCATCACGCCACCCCACTTAGAGACTTCCTGGTGAGGCCTACTATGAAAGGCGCCTCATATGACTAAGTCAACAGCGTCTGCTTACATTCACACTTGGGCTACATTCACACGACCGTATTTTTTTTTTCCGCGTCCGATCCGCATTTTGCGGAATAAATGCGGACCCGTTTATGTCTATGGGTGAATAAAATATGCGGACAACATTCAGTATGTTGTCCGCATCCGTGGTTCCGCATTTATACTCTGCAAAAATATGAAGCATGTCCTATCATTGTCCGCAGAAATCGTTCTGCAGCCCCATAGAAGTGAATGGATCTGCAAATTGCGGATGACATACGGAATGGTTTCCGTATGTCATCCGCAATTTGCGGATCCGTTTCCGTATTTTTATTATATTTTATTCTCTCCCCCTTTTTTTTTTCCGTCATTCGTTTTTTGCGGACTGTTTTTTTGGATGACATACGGAAGACACTCTTCAGTATTTTGCGGACCCGCAAATACATACGGTCGTGTGAATGCAGCCTAAAAGGGGTTGTCCAACGAAAAATATTCTACACATTTCAAACCAGCGCCTGGATCTGAATACCGTATTTTTCACCCCATAAGACGCACCCCCCCACACCAAAGTGGAGCGGCAGTGTCTGGAACAGAGGTAAGTGGACTTTTTTATTTTGTGATCTGAGGCTGGGGGTGGCTGCAGTGATGTGTGGGGGTCTCATCTGAGCTCTCAATGGGGGTCATTCACATTGGGGTCTGATCTGAGGTCTGCTTGGGGCTGTGAGCTGAGGTCTGATTAACTTTGGTGGTCTGATCTGAGATCTAATGAAAAATATTTTTTTCTTATTGCCCTCCTCTAAAGCTTAGGTGCGTCTTATAGGGCGAAAAATACGGTACTTTAGTAATAGCATTTCTTTACAGATGTATTACAGCCACTGGAGTTACTGAGAGTACAGCGTCACCTGCTGTTTGCGCTTTTTATAATTTGTCTGTCTACCTCCCTATGGATGCACATGTTCAGTGCCATCCTTCAACTGCCACCAGCTGCAGCAGAAAGGCGACGCCCCCTAAACTGACAATTTGAAATAAGGCCTCATGCACACGAACGTATTTTCTTTCCGTGTCCGTTTCGTTTTTTTGCGGACCATATGCGGAACCATTCATTTCAATGGGTCCGCAAAAAAAAAACGGATGGTACTCCGTGTGCATTCCGTTTCCATGTGTCCGTGTTTTTTGGACGCAGCAAATACCGCAGCATGCTGCGCTTTTTGTTCCGTCCAAAAATCCGGAACACTTGCCGCAAGGCCGGATCCGGAATTAATGCCCATTGAAAGGCATTAATCCGGATCCGGCCTTAAGCTAAACGTCGTTTCGGCGCATTGCCGGATCCGACATTTAGCTTTTTCTGACTGGTTACCATGGCAGCCAGGACGCTAAAGTCCTGGTTACCATGGTAAAATGTAGCAGGGAGCGGCATACTTACATTCCGTGCGGCTCCCGGGACGCTCCAGGATGACGTCAGGGCGCCCCAGTGCATGGATCACGTGATCGCATGGATCACGTGATCCATGCGCATGGGGCGCTCTGACGTCATTCAGGAGCGCCCCGGGAGCCGCACGGAATGTAAGTATGCCGCTCCCCCGCTCCTACTATGGCAACCAGGACGCTAGTAGCGTCCTGGCTGCCATAGTAACCTGAAAGCAACTCGAAGACTGATCAGGATCCTGATCAGTCTTCTAATGCTTCAGGTGACTTGCGTTCTGACGGATCCGGCAGGACGGAAGTGCCTGCCGGATCCTCAGAACGCAAGTGTGAAAGGACCCTTAGAAAGGTGTTGTCCTGTCCTATATGATGGCTGATTTTTATTTTTCACATTCATGGGAGAACCCCTTTAAAAGGCATCTCCATGCTCGACCTTTACAGCATGTAACACCTCTAGGATCTGCCCCTATGTGGAAGATGAAGGTCCTCCAACAGTCGGCAGTCAAGCCCAGACAGAATGGACAGGTGGCAGCCACCTCACCAGGTGGGACAGGGGTCCGAGGACCTCTATTCTCAGCACAGGAGCGGGTCCAAGAGGTGGGAGCCGCCATCTTTGAATCATACTTTTATACTAATGGAGGTATCTGGACAAAGATGAAATGGTCTCCGTGTTTCACTGTGCACCTGAACCTCAGGGTACAACGGGGGTCCATGGAAAGGGGCGACCAGCAGATGGATGTGTGACCATGGATGGATTCTCCACTCTATTATAGAAGGAGGGGGTCCTTTCTCCGACATCCATAGGACATAAGGAGGGGGGTTGTCCTGGGGTGATAGCCTCTAAGCAATTCCTATTTTACTTCTGCCCCCTATCCCCCATGGCACCATCCTCACGCCCCTGGGCTCAGAGCCGGGCGCTTTCCACCATCTGCATTCCTCATGTAACTTGCTGCACGGATCACTACAAAAGGCCAAAGGAATCACAAACCAGAAAACAGTTTCACGAGACGGAGCGTGACCAATTAATTAAATGGACGATCCTTGGCTGTGCAGCCGCCTGTGCCCAGAGAACGCTGCCATTAAAAAGAAAAAGCCTTCTCCAAACCGCGGCCACCATTCCGGGATCGAGATGACTTACCGCGGCTGAACCGGTCGGGTGAGACAGAACTAGCCGATAGACAGAGCACTGGTGAAAATGCAGAGCATTTCACTGTATAGGATGGGGACTGCCCCCACCAGAAGACCACTGCCCACCCCCCATGTACCACAGGGATGACCTGCACCCACCAGAAGACCACTGCCCGCCCCATGTACCACAGGGGTGACCTGCACCCACCATAAGACCACTGCCCCCATGTAACACAGGAGAGACCTGCAACCACCAGAAGAACCTCCCCCACATGTACCACAGGGGTGACCTGCCCTCACCAGAAGACCCCTGTCCTCCCATGTACCACAGGGGTGACCTCCCACCATAGGACCGTTGCTCCCCATGTACCACAGGGGTGACCTGCACCCACCATAAGACCACTGCCCTCCCATGTAACACAGGAGAGACCTGCAACCACCAGAAGAACCTCCCCCCCACATGTACCACAGGGGTGACCTGCCCCCACCAGAAGACCCCTGTCCTCCCATGTACCACAGGGGTGACCTCCCACCATAGGACCGCTGCCCCCATGTAACACAGGAGAGACCTGCACCCACCAGAAGAACCTCCCCCACATGTACCACAGGGGTGACCTGCCCCCACCAGAAGACCCCTGTCCTCCCATGTACCACAGGGGTGACCTCCCACCATAGGACCGCTGCCCCCCCATGTACACAGGGGTGACCTGCACCCACCAGAAGACCCCTGCCCCCCCCCCCCTATGTACCACAGGGGTGACCTGCACCCACTAGAAGAGCCCTGTCCTCCATGTACCACAGGGGTGACCTCCCACCATAAGACCCCTGCCCCCCCCCATGTACACAGGGGTGACCTGCCCCCACCAGAAGACCCCTGCCCTCATGCATTAGACTACCCAGCCCCCACATATGTGATACAGGAGAGGGGTGGGCAGCGCCTGTCAGTAGCCACCCCCACCCTGGCACATTATATAACCCAACTTATATAATATCTTCACACATGATGACATCGCAGATTAGCCATGTGTAACGCTGTGATGTCATCAGGCAATATGACGATGACACGTGTATCATGCGATATATCTACTGCAGGACCGAAGTGTAACGCTCTGTATACATCAGCGTTATTACATGACGGATCCATTACACATAACATGTATGACGTCACAATAGCACTGTAAGGACATGATCTATCACAGGGCAGGGTGATAATCTCACAATATCACCTACAGATTATTACATCAGGTCGGTGACATCACCAGTAGAGGATGTTACATGACATATGATGTCAGATCACACATTAGGATGGTACTGTGACGACACAGTCCATATATGACATCACCTACAGAGGCACCTAGGCGTTTTACATATATTAGGCCGGTCTGACAAGCAATGTGACGTCATAGTCCATACATGACGTCACGTATCCCCCTACTATATAAGGCTCTGCGGGTGACGTCACACCCCCCGACAAGACGGGGCTCTCCTCACCGTGTTTCCCGGGCACCACTTCCAGCCCGGGCCCGTTGGAGCCGGTACAGTTCTCCACCAGGTTGTTGGTCTCCTCCCGGTCCAGGGCCGCCCCGTCTCCCGCCGCCCTCTCGCGGCTCCGGTGACCCTTCTTGGCTCCGTGAGAGTGTCCGTGACCGGAGGCTCCGCCGTGGGAGTGTCCGTGACCGGCCCCGGCGCTATCCCGGAACATGCAGAGCCCGATCAGGTTGATGAGGAGCCCGCCGAAGCCGACCCCGATCACCACCAGCGGCTGCTCGATGGCCCGCGCCTCGGTGAAGCGCTCCACGGCCTCCAGGATGATGGTGAAGCACAGGGCGGTGAGGAAGATGGCGTTCACCAGAGCCCCCATCACCCCGGCCCGGATCCAGCCGAACGTGTTCTTGTCGGTCGAGCGCGTCTTCTGCGCGAATCGCACGGCGATCAGGCCGACCAGCAGAGCGATGACATCGGACAGCATGTGGAAGGAGTCGGAGAGCATGGCGAGGGAGCCGGTGATCCTGCTCACCACCACCTCCGCCACGAAGAAGATGAAGGTGAGGCCCAGCATACATAGCAGCCGCACACGGTTAGATTCCCACATCTTGAATGAGATATCCGAGCAGAGGAGTCGGTCCAAAGGTCAGCGCGGCGAGGGGACGGGGCCCGGCGGCTGAAGGAGGCCGCGACCGATCACAGCCGGGGGCGAAAACAATGACCGGAGCCCGGCAGCGGCGAAGGCTTCTCCCTCACTGGGCATCTCTGACGTCCGGAGCAGGGAAATAATACAAACTTTTGCACCCGAAACCGTCTTTTCCACACGGAGCAGAGATGAGGAGGCCCCGCCCCGCTCCACGCCTGCCGGGGATTGGCTGAGCCGGGACGCGATGTGGTACATAGCGACAGCCGCCATTACACAGGCTGAGGGGGTGAGGTTACTATAGGAACCAGCGATGAGTGCACAGCCTGCCGCCCCCCACTGTACAGGACATCTCCGCTATCCTCAATTCCCTCCTCCCTTCCCATTCTCATCGTGTATAGTGCTTGCCCCGAACAACCAATCAGATATCAGCTCTCGTTTATGTGAGGCAGGGTGGAAATTTTAAAAAGAGATGATCTGATTGATTGGTTGCTAGGGGTCACCGTTGTACGTGAGGGCTATTAGCCCGAATCAACTAATCAGATTTAAGCTCTCATTCATGTGAGGCAAATTGGGAAATGAAAGAGACGATCTGATTGGTTGCTATAGGTCACCGGTTTAAGTATTGATATATAGCTATGAGCCCTTAGCAACTAATCAGATTTCAGCTCTCATTCACGTGAAGCAAGTTGGGAAATGAAAGAGACGATCTGATTGGTTGCTATGGGTCACCGGTTTAAGTATTGATATATAGCTATGAGCCCTTAGCAACTAATCAGATTTCCGCTCTCATTCACGTGAGGCAAGTTGGGAAATGAAAGAGACGATCTGATTGGTTGCTATGGGTCACCGGTTTAAGCATTCATATATAGCTATGAGCCCTTAGCAACTAATCAGATTTCAGCTCTCATTTATTTGAGGCAAGTTGGGAAATGGAAAAAGACCATCTGATTGGTTTCAATCTTGCAATGGTCACTTTAGGCATTGAAAACTGTGAGCTGTTAACAACCAATCAAATGTCAGGTCTCAATTTGGTGAGGCATGTTGGAAAGCAAAGAGGTGACCTGATTGGTTGCTCATTGATAACCATAAGCCGTTAACAGCCAATCAGATTTTAGCTCTCATTTATGTGACGCAGGGTAGGAAATGAAAGATGTGATCTGATTGGTTGCTATGGGTCACTGTTGTACATGAGGGCTTTAGGCATTAGTAAATATGGCCTCTTTCACTGGCCTCTTATTCAATATTTTAAAGTGCAGCACTAATGTTAGGCTACTTTCACACTAGCGTTTTTACTGGATCCGGCAGGGTTCAGCAAAAAACGCTTCCGTTACTGATAGTACAACCATCTGTATCCGTTATGAACGCATCCAGTTGTATTATCTTTAACATTGCCGAGACGAATCCGTCATGAACTCCATTGAAACTTAATGGAGGACGGATCCGTTTTCTATTGTGGCAGATGTTTCTCCACATCAAAGGACGGAAAGCAAACTACAACATGCTGCGGTTTGCTCTCCGGTATGGGAACGCAACTAAACGGAACGCATTTTGGTGCACTCCGTTCTGTTTAGTTCAGTTTTGTCCCCATTGACAATGAATGGGGACAAAACTGAAGCGTTTTTTTTCCGGTATTGAGCCCCTATGATGGATCTCAGTACTGGAAAACTAAAACGCTAGTGTGAAAGTAGCCTTAGGCAGTGCAGCTACTTTCACCGGCAAATATGCAAAAGTCAAGGGAACCTAAAAAATATGATATCGCTTATTTCCATTTCTATTTACACAGTCGAGTCCCATTATTCTGACCACTTTCTACTTCCGACGTCGGCTGTGTGTAGCTCATGAAGGAAGTCGTGTGTGGTGAGCTGGCTCGGTGGGTATATAAGGTTGGCGACAGGCTCTGCACACATATCCTACTGTCATGGGTAAAAGGGGCGACTTATCAGAGTTGTAAAAAGGGATAATTGTTGGTTTTCTGGCCCCGGGTGGCGGTATTTCTGACACTGTTCTCTGCTGCTGTGGTGAAATTCTATGGTGAGTGGAGAAATGGCACCGTTGTGAATAGGACACGTTGAAACTGCGGAGACCATGTGCCACTGATGTGAGAGGTGAACGTCGGCTACGAAAGTGCGGCACGGGGACCGACACACTACAGTGGAGGAGCTCACCGCCAAAACGAACCAGGGGGCACCAGACGTGTGTCTAACACAACAGTTCAGAGAACCCTACTGCGTAAGGGGCTCCGGAGCAGACGGACGGTCACTGCTCCTCTGATAAGGAAGCTGCATCAACAGAAAAGGCTTCAAGTTTCACAGCAGTATCTGAACTGGACCTCCACTGTATGGTAACGGGTTGTCTTCTCCAATGAGTCACGTTTTCTGCTTTATGGAATGGATGGACGTTGATGTGTCAGGAGAGAAACATCAGAGAACAAACACCCTGCAGCCATTGCTGGAGAACACAAGCTGGTGGTGGCAGGGTTATGGTCTTTAGCCCCTTGATATTAGCTCTTCCAGGTGCGGGCTCACATGTACAGTGCGATCGCATTTTCGTTGCCCGTGGCAAAACTCGGCAGGAGGGGGAGGACCAGGAAGCGGTGAAGGCTCTGTACTCACCGCTTCCTGGTCCTCGGCTGTAGGCTGTGCAGGGCTGCGCGCAGTGTGAGGCGCTCTGTGTCGTCACGCTGTGCACGCCAGTTCACAGGACGGCCGACAGCAGGAGGAACACAGAGCGAGGGTGGTGAGGAGCAGCGGCATCCAGGAGCAGGAGAGGTAAGTGCTTTTTTATTTTATGAAACTTGGGGCTGATCTGAGGCAATGGGGTGATGAGAATCATAATGGGGGATATGAGAGGCATCATGGATGATAATGGTGATGATGAAAGGCATGGGGCTCTTATCTGACGTCTGATCTGAGGGAGGTCTTATTAACATTGGGGGTCTGATTAGTGGTTTGACCTGAGGTGTAATGAAAAATATTTTTTTTCATATTGTCCTCCTCTAAAACCTACGTGCGTCTTATAGGGTGAAACGTTGTGGAGTGAAAGATGTAGTGTCGCGGATTGAGAAAGGTTCGTTCAGATGGTTAGGAATACCCTTATTAAGTTAATAACAATGTACCTTCCTCTATAGTTTACGTTTAAAAAATGTGGCTCTCAGAAAAAATGTAATCGCTATTTTGATGATATTCGGCTCAGTTGACTAATAAGTTTGCCCACCACTGGTTTGGGGGATGCTTTCCTGGCATTCTCTGGACCCCTCATCCACGTGGAAGGCACTCTCCACTGATTTGTGTATGAATCCATCCTTGCAGACCACGTACACCCATACATGCTGATTGTCTCCCCTGGGGCGGATGAGAACCTCCAGCGAGACAATGCGACATGTCACACGGCTAGAAATGTCTGACATTGGTTGGAAGAGCATGACCAAGACTTCCAAGTACTAACCTGGCACCTAATTCCTTGTTACTGAAAAAACAACTCTCTAATGGCAGGTCTGGATTGGCAATGTGCCCTACCAGCAGGGCTGGGCAGTTAGTGATCCACCCCACTGTACAGTAGGGCATATGTGTGCACACAGGAGCGTGACCATGCAAGCGGCGCCTTCTGCTGCCACTACCCAGCCACCTATATTACCGTAAAGCGACCAAACTGCCACATATCCAGCCGGTGTCGACTCTAGGAAATGCGGCCATACGTGGATGGGAGTCCCGATGTCAGCAGGAGGAGGTGGGCAGCACATGAGGACCTGACAAGAGGAATGGAGGCAGCGCTGAGGAAGAGAGAGAGGCGCTGAGGACTGTGGGGACACGGCATTTCTGCAAACATTGAAGGGGACATTGGAACACTGTGGCTGACACCTAAAGGGACACTGAGGCTAACACTTAAGGGTGACCATATATATATGATTATATTTATCAACCCCTTAATTGACCCAGCCGATTTTTGCATTCTTTGTTTTAGTATTTTTCCTCCCCACCAACCAAGAGCCATACCTTTTTACATTCCCAAATTCATATGAGGGATCTTTTTTTTGTGGTGCAAGTTGTATTATTTTATTTAAATTTTTTTTTTTACGAAATTTATCGGTTTTATTGTTGGAGTACATACCGATTTTTGATCACTTTTGTGTTATGTTTTTTTTTTCTGGGGGGGAAGAGGCAAGGTGCCCAAAAAATGGCAAATTGTACATTTACCATGCAAGAAACATATTATTTTAATAGTTTTTGGACGTGGCAATACCAATTATGTTTTTATATTGTTTATTTATTTTATATGTGAAATTAGGAAAGGGGCTGATTTTTATATATATATATATATATATAATATTATATTTTATTTTTATTTGTTTTCTTAACAATTTTGTTTGATTTTTTTTCCCCTGTAATTTTTAGTCCCTTTTTAGTCTTCTGATCACTTGTACCATACACAGACTGTAACAGAATACTATTGCAGTCTATAGGACTTTGATGGACTTTAAACTCAGGGTACTTTCACACTTGCGTTAGTGCGGATCCGTCTGTTTATTTGCACAGACGGATCCGCACCTATATTGCAAACGTTTGTATCCGTTCAGAACGGATCCATTTGCATTAGTTAAAAGAAAAATGACAAAGTCCAAAGCAGATCCGTTTTGAATTACATTAAAAGTCAATGGGGAACGGATCCGTTTTGAATGACATTGAAAGTCAATGGGGAACGGATCCCTTTTCAAATGCACCATTGACTTACATTGTAATTCAAAACGGATCAGTTCGGCTCCGCCTCTTCAGACGGACACCAAAATGCTGCAAGCTGCGTTTTGGTGTCCGCCTCAAAAACAGAATAGAAGCGGAACGGAGCCGAACTGATGCATTCTGAACGGATCCCTATCTATTCAGAATGCATTGGGGCTGAACTGATCCGTTTTGGATCTAATCATTTTAGTTCATTATAGTTTTCCAAATTGGTTGTACAAAATGTTGTCTGTTTGTGACTTTTGGATAAATTGTCCAGAAAAAAATAAAAATGTAGGTTGACGATCCTGTTGTAGATGAGGCAAAGGATTATAGCCTATTGGTGGTGAACCCAACATATGTTGGTGGGGGCCTCAAATTCAGCCTTTGACTTCATAAATGAAAAATATAGTCAAGGTCAAATATACAACACAAAATTTGCAGAATATTATTAAAGCGCCATCATTTGATGACGCTGTAACTTTGAAAAGTGGTATACATAATACTAAACAAGAAGAGTCACAACACAAGGTACACAAGGAGAGAGGGCCCTGCCCATGAGGGCTTACAATCCACAAGGAATGGAAGAAGGATACAGTAGGCGAGGGATGGCGAAGGCACTGCACGGTACACCAGTAACAAAGGGCAGATAGACTGTGTAGCAATACCTCACCCGTGTGTGAACAGCGCTGAATGCTCCCCTGTGCTCCACACGTCATCTTGCCAGTTGGGGATTACGCAGCATGGTAGATGACTTTGGAGAGTGAGTAAGGTTTTCGTGGTGTAGACCATTGGCCAGCCAGACAGTAAGTAAAAGTGGGAGTCTATGGGGAAAAAAAGACCTAGGAAAGTACAATGTTATAAAGCTTTAGGTCATTGGACAATCAAAGATCATGTGTAGGTGCTCATTGAAGGGGTTATCACATCTTGGTTTATCAGGGTTGAGATAGAAACAACTACCGTAAGTGCCGGGCCAGGGCGGTCGGAATTATGGAAACATCCGAGTGGATGGTGCTCCGCTGTTGTCCCAGAAGGACAACTTATCAACTGCCCTCAGGATAGGCAATAGTTTTCTAACTGGTAGAGGTCCGATTGCTGAGAACACCACTGACCAGGAGAACGGGGTTTCCATGTCCTATCTGGGAATGAAGCGGTGATCGAGCGCACGTCACCACTGTAAACAAGTGGGCCAGACCGGTGGTGCCAATGAGGTGATCCTCCATCTGGGTGGTGGATGACGTCATCAGCGCCTATGCAGTAGTCCTCTTCACTATTGTAGAAGCAGGGCGTGATGCACTCACTGCCTACGCGCTGATAGCATAGAATATGGGGCTGTTAGCAGATTACAGACACCTCGCCTGGCCCTGATAATCAAGGAGACGGGGGACTGGCAACAGATGCAGGACAGAAGAGCTCTGGTGCTGGATGTCAGATCCCCCACAATCTCATATTAATAACCTACCCTGTGGATAGGTCATTGATATGTTGGGGCCGGGGTCACCATTACTCACTAAATAGGAACACACTGGGTAAAACTGGCCTGGTAAAGGGCATCCTATAGAATGGCGGGTGGCTCAGTTCTGAGATCATGTGATGGTTTGGGTTTGTTTTTAGGTAGGTCCATTTTCTTTTATGTTTTGTCCCGAATTGAACCATTTATCTATGTTGGGACACCAGTTTAGGGATTGCGATAAGGGTGTAATAGTGGTAGCCTCTGATGGGGTCGGCTTTTTCAGGGCAGGTGCTCTCTACCACCTACCAGGGTTGGCCGTGTGTATATTTGGCACAGCGCGAGGTCCCTTGTTCGACATTTATGCTCAGTTTAGATTTTGGTAATTGCCCTAATAGAACATATGTTTGGGTCAGACAACCACCTAAGGGATTTTTTTTTAACTGTCCCCTGTAGGGAGTTGTACCGATTAACAAAAATCATACTCGCTGGCTCTGTTCAGCATTTTTCTGGTCCATGCCTGTAAACTTCTAGATAGACACGGTCACATGCCCCGCTGCAGCCAATGTCTGGCCTCAGCAGTGACTCCTCCCCAAGCAGTATGTCACGGCTGGGTCACGTGTCACTTGGGAAAACATCATTGGCTGTAGTGGCGCATATGACCTCCGTCCATCCAGAAGTTTACAGATGGGGACTGAAAGGCCTCTGAAGGGAGCAGGTGAATGACTTTTTTTCACCCTTCTGAGGACAGTTAAAAAGTCCCAAAGCCTGAACAACCCCTTTAAGGGCTCTTTCACACGAGTGGATCCTGTGCGGGTAATCCGCTGCGTGAAAGATTGCGAAGCCCCGCTCCGGACAGCAGAGACACGGAGCATTAACATGATTAATACTGCTCCGTGCCTCTCTCTGACCTTTTTACTACAAAATCTCAGTGAGATAAAGTTGTTACCGTGATTTTGCAGTAAAAATATCACAGAGAGGCACGGAGCATTATCAATCATGCCACTGCTTCCGGAGCGGGGCTTGGCTCTCTTTCACGCAGCGGATTCCACGCACGGCATCCGCTCGTGTGAAAGAGCCCCAAGGCCTCCTTCCTGAACATTATTTACCCAGGCCAGAAAAATGCTATGTATTTTTCCATGACCGCCCTGTCATTTATGATAATCCCACATCTTTCAAGTCCCGTTGATATAGTTTATACACACTGCATGCAGCAAACAATCCAAGTGCATAAATCACGGGGTGCATTAAATCCTTCCCGCCTGTCTATACAGTGATCGGCCTTCTTCTAGGTCACAAAGCTCTGGGGGCTAATTCTTCTTAAAAGCACGGGTCCTTGGAGCAGATGAATGTGACGCACTGGGAGTAAAATCCCCTTCTGTGCCTAATGAAAATATCGCCCTAGGTCTTTACAGGGCCCCGTCCTAGGAATATGCTTAATTATTAACCCCTTGTCTCACGATGCAGGTCTCAGTGAGCAGCTGTCCTCCAGACTAACCGTGTCAGCACAATACTTCATTACACAATCTGTGCTTTGCTCTCGGCTTCCTTCCCCATTCAAGCTTAAGTTTGCACTGGGAACCACTTTTTTGCAAGTGGCACAGAAAACGTAACAATGGGTTTTCCACACTGCCCTCTCCCGTTATGACTCAGCAGCCGTAACTACAGTGAAGGAGCAGCAGATGCATTTAGCCTTTCCCCTTTATAAGCACAAAGGAATGCAGCATTTTCCGTGTGTGTGTGAATACATATATATATTTTATGTAGCTCCACCTTCAAGTAGCATTGGCAGTACCATCATCCATGTAATAGAGCTTCCTTAGCGTTTTTTTTTTTTTCTTTTTATTTGCTTTTTAGTTATTTGCGAATTGGTTAGGCTGTGTTCAAACAGCAGTGGGGGGGGAAAAGCCTGTTGAAAACTGCAAAACTGCAAAAAGTTTTTTTTGTGTGTGGGCTGTCAGTCCGTGAAAACCAACAAAATAGGACGTGTTTTTTAGGCCTCATGCACACGACCGTAGGTATTTTGCTCCGCAATCCGCGGATCCACAAAACACGGAAGCTGTTCCGCGTTCGGAACGGAACGCGGCCCATTGTAGAAATGCCTATTCTTGTCCGCAAAACAGACAAGAGTAGGACATGCTCTATTTTTTTGCGGGGCCACGGAATGGAGCAAACGACGTGGACAGAACACGGAGTGCTGTCCGCATCTTTTGTGGCCCCATTGAAGTGAATGGGTCCGCGCCCGAGCCGCAAAATATGCGGCTCGGACCCAAAATACGTTCATGTGCATGAGGCCTTAACAGTCGGTATTCACAGGCTGTCAAAAAAAAAAAACGGCTGTGTGAACAACCACATTATTCTTGTGACGGCCATTAAAAAAATGTCCATCACGCGGCCGTTTTTCATGTGAATGTAGCCTTAGGGCCGTGTGCACCCCGCACAGCGGTGCAGACCCTTCCGTGTGCTTCCAGGTACATGTGGGCGCGCAGCAATAGATAGAACATGTCCTATCTTTGGCCACATCTTGTGGATGACAGACCTGTTGAAGTCAATGGGTCTGCACCGCGATGTGTCCGTTTTTGCGACTCCTCGGCTTGCGGTCCACAAAATAGACACGGCGATGTGAATGGGGCCTTGTTGCACTGAAACCATCAATGAGCAGGCTGTGCCTTCAGTACCCAATCGATGGGGGGTCTGACAACTTTGACTCTTGACCTTGCATTGAAGCTCTGTGCCACTTGGCTTTTTCCGGAGAATGCATGATTGGCTGATTATAGTCACTGAGACACCCCTCTAGGGAACAGTTTGGACCCCATTTATAACAGGTCACGTTATGTATGCAATAGATGCACAATCCAGGGAACTAGACAAAGGATCACAGATCTATCAACATTTTATGATGGTTTACAGGTGGCGTTAAAGAGCATAACATTTTTAATACAAAGGGCAGAACGGGTTTAAGTAAAAAAAAGAAGCATTTCTCACCTCCCTGATTCCCCACTGATACTGTTCTGATGCCATTGGCTGAAAAAGCATCTTCGAGCATTTCCTTTGTATAGCGCCAGGACGAGGAAGTGGAGATGACCAGAGACCCAGTAAGCGTTGGAATGGCAGTGGTGGGGGATCAGTAAAGTAAAAGTGGCAGCTGTTGCTGCAGCTGCTGTTTTTTAGGGTAATCCTGACGAGACCCTAAGCAACTCAAATTGGAAAACACTGCTGTAAAGAGTAAAAAAAAAAAAAAGACAAAAAATTAAAATAAAATAATGATAATTACATTCATATAGCTCAAAAATATCCCACAGTTCTATGGCACCAGAGGAATAAAGTGCTGTTTTTTTTTGTGTTAAATGGGAAATCTTCATATTGATGGGAAATCTTCATATCGATGCATGGCCTGATTATAGAGAACAGGGCCCTTGTTCTCAGGGTGCATAGAGGTCCCACCTGAAGATAAAGGTTCCAGGTGGGAAAATAAATAGTAGAGATAGCGGAAGAGGTATCAGTAATAGCAATGAGCGAAACTATCCATATGAATTAAATTTATTAAAAAGTCATCCTCCTTGAGCAGCGAGAGGCTGGCCCCGCTCCTCAAGAGACTTCCCCCCACCCCTTGATTGACAGGGCCAGACATCTATAGATCTATAACGTCTAATCAATCTGCATCATTTTAGGAGGTCTCATTTTAATGTATGGGTGGGAATGGATTTATGGAGTCTGGGAGACTCATTATTATAGAGGTCTGGTCCAAAACTGTTTGTATATATTACGTATATGGTGTTTGACGTATGTGTATTTTTTTTTTTTTTTTAGTTTTTTAATTTTTATTTTAGCAAAAGTGGGGTGATTTGAACTTTTATTTTTTTTATTTATTTATTTTTTAAACTTTTTTTTTTTTTTTACACTTTTATATAGTTCCCATAGGGAACTATAACTTACAATCAGCTGATTGCGATTTTCATACATTCCAATGCAACAGCATTGAAATATATGAGAAAATCGCATATTTCCTCTGAAGCCCTATTACAGGCAAGGCTCCATAGGAAATACTACAGAGCAGCCTGGGTTTCATTCATAGAGGCCCAGGCTACTACAGGCCACACGGGGGAACCGGAGCGCAAAGCGCACTCAGATACCGTCGTCAGGATTGACCACGGCATCTGAGGGGTTAAATGTCCGTGATCGGCATCGCTGCCGGTCGCAGACATTAGCCGCGGGTGTCTGCTACAGGAACCATGCGGACACCAGCGGCTAAGGCGCCCGCATGGAGCAGGAGTGGGCGCGATCTTTAGAGACAGGAAACAGGACGTACGGGTACGTCCTGTGTCCTTATATAAGTGTCTGGTCTGGAGTCTTAATTTTAATATAGTAGTTATATATTTAGAGGGTCTGTTCTGTGTTTAGATATCAATATAGGGGTTATATATATATTTAGAGGGTCTGTTCTATGTTAGGATATTAATATAGAGGTATGTTCTGCTGCGTCGGACTAAAGTCCCCTGGGCCCACCAGAGGAAATGATTCTGAGACCCCAACCTCTGAGTATATACGGCCCTGTTTTATTAGGGGTTAATTATTGTTAGAGCTTGGGCCCACTGGAGGATCTTCTGGTCGACCAGTCGAACCCTGATGGTCTGGAGTCTGATATTAATGTAGATGTTCTGAATATATTAGGACATGCCCTTTTATGTAAACCACGCTCCCCAAAAAGTCTTGCCATGAACTGCTGCTCCAGTAACACCATGTCGATGATTCTGCAGAACCCAGTACAGGGGTATCTGCAGTTGTTTGGTAATGTAATTCTATGCAGAGTAGTGTATACTGTGTATGTGAGAGCATGGAGTATGCATAGCCAGGGTTAATAACCATGAACCAGCCTACTTGGGAGCTTAGGGAGTGGGATGACTCAGCCCCTAGCTCTAGAAAGTTTTAGGCAGTTGAAGGGAGAGCTTGAAATGGGTAGGGAGCAGATACTATGTGCCCCTTTCCTCTGGCCTCCAGCTTCAATAATCCAGAAAGTAACAGTTCTCCATGGGATGCTCTGCTTCTGCTACAGCAAGAGAGGAAGAAAAACAAAATTGGAGAATCTGCATGGCCAGACGAGGAGTCAGTCAGCAAGGTAGTCCACGTAAAGCTATCCAGACCCTGCTGCTGTGGAGGGGTAACAAGTTAAGACACCCCACACACCTCAGGGATGACTTGGCCAGTCATATCTTTGAACCTGCACGCCGCCATGCGAATTGCAGGCATTATTGTTAGAATACAATCACAAGCCAGAGATTTGAGTAAGAGAGACTTTAGCAAGAAATAGTGTAACCAAAGGAACATTGCAACCAACATTGCTGAGCTTATGCACAGACGTGTAGGGAGAATTTGCCTTGTGTATAGTAAAGAAGGGCACCCTGAACTACCATCAGTCAGGAGCCCTCGCTACAGAGAGTGCCCTGAGGGAAGAAAAGGTGACCCTCCTTCACTGCACTAACCCAAGGGAGCGACATCCTGAGGTGGACATCTCTAGATTTTGCGCGTAAAACGGGTCATAGCGAGAGCAGTGACACCAGTCATCTCGGTAGTAAAGGGAGCGCTATACAGTAGGCTGGACTTTATAATACAGTTTTGTATAGTGAGGCAGTGGGAGTCCGTATTCATCAAAACAGGCTCCATGATACACTGCGGATCTGGTGCCTGCAGAATGTCCTCTGCAACTGAAGTGTTTTCCGTTACAGCAAGGGTAATCATCTTTGAATAAGCTGGCCATAGGCACAGAGCGGTTGTATACATGTCAGACTCTCTGATATATGTTAATAGAGTATTGTTCCAGTCTTAGGAAAATCAATCAATAAGACTCAAGGATCTCATTGCCCCATATAGGAAATACTTGGCTGCCTATTGTATCAGTAAGGAGATCTAGCATCTATCTACACATGGAGCCACTTACTCCTCACTTACCCTTTCTGTGTTATGACTTGAGGGTCAAGTCTTATTTTCATATAATTGCAGGTGATTGAAGCTTTTTAAGGATAAAGGATGTCTGCCTTAGAAACCCCATTAATAGAGTGAAACCACCTCCCTTAGGACTCCCATCTACTAATGTCTCTTTCTTTGAAGGATCATGGGCGTTGCTATAGGGGGTGCAGGGGTAGCAGTCGCTACCGGGCCCAGGAGCCTGAGGGGGCCCAAAGACCCTATTGCCACATGAGAAGACACACAAAGCACTGAGGGAAGGGAGGCCGAAGCTGAACTCTTGCACCAGGGCCCAGGAGCCGTTAGCTACGCCCCTGTGAAGGATCCAGCACATCCAAGGACTTACCATCAATTTCAGTGGACAGACAACATGCAATACTTCAATACCCCTGTGGAGGCGCTGCTGGAGAACTGAGCACTGCCGTCAGGTTACCGGGCAGATTACAGCCTGTAGATTATAGTATTACTTTCTTTATAAGTAGTTTCAGGGCCCCGTGGGCTCTTCCAGGAGTACTGCACTCTCTGCAATGCCTACTACACTAGGGGAAAGATGAGCAAAAATTGTGTTGCTTCTCTGTTCTTCCTCCTGGAAATATATGCGGAAATCATCAAGCAATTGTTACAATGCCCTTTGTTTAACGAATTCACGGACCTAGATCAAGAGGTTGCGTCTTAGGGATAGAAAGTAAATCACGGACAAAAAAAGGACGCTCTAAAAAATGTCAAAAACTTTATTCAGTCAATTCTAAAACTTGAAATGCCCAAAGGGGGAGCACTCCAGGGTTTAATAAAATAAATGCGACCCGAGTCGCTTGTGTATAGTCGCTGACCAGGTAGATTCAGTAGTGTACCAGAGGTAGTGTAGCCCAGTGCAATCACAGAAATAGTCCACTAAATCCCCCTGGGCATGCAATTAGTAGGCACAGTTGCGCCTGCAGCCAAGGTACAGGATATGGCTGGCTGTGATCAGAAGCCTAACGGCTATACTCCTATATAGGGCGAAGCCGTTAGGTACCGATATGGTCACACCAGCAAGGCAACAATGCACCGTATCACCTCAATTCCACATAAGTGAACGAGGATAGATTACCTCTTTTGCGTGCTGGGTTTTGGATACATTGAGTTGTGGCAATAGTCAAGTAAATCCCCCAAGGCATATACTGTGTGCGCAAAAGCGCACAGCCAAGGTACGGGACGCACTAGACTAATTGTCAAAGCCCAAATAGGGCCGGCAACACTGTATGAAACTGTAAACAATGCCCTTTGTTTAAAATAGTTTTACTCAACTATCTGTAGGACTTTCTTCCCTTTTTGTGTGTGGGCAGCAGCTCATCAGATGGCTGTATCTCCTCGAATGTATTGCAATTGGATCTTGTTAACCTCGCTCTTCGTCTGCATTTGGCCCCAATAATACGTATGGTATGTAATGCCCCCACAATTTCCTTATCCGCTTTCTAGAGAGCAAAATAGATATACAGTATATTTCTATGAATTTAGAAGTGGGGATGAATGAATCAAGCTTGTCTGTGTCATTTCACTATGCCAGGGGAAGGGAGCAGGGAAACGACCTAGGCATATCTGGCTTCGTTCACATCTCCGGCAGGTAACTCCAGTAGTCTGTTCCAGCTGGGCACCACCAGATCTCCATTGACTATCATGGGATCCGACCGGCTTTTGGCATAAATGCCGGCATTTACGCCGGAAACCTGTCGGATCCTATTTGGCGTTACCCAGTGTGTGCGGCAGTACTGGATAAGATAACTCCAGAAGTTTGCTCTTCTGTTGGACAAACTACCGGAATGATGTGCCGCCGATGTCTACTATTAGTCCACCTCTGAATGCAAGAGAAGGTGGACCAAAAAGATAAACAGCAGGGGGCGTTAGGCGAGGGCGAGAGGAAAATGGAATGTACATAAAAAAACTGAACCATATTTTTATTACATTTATATTGCAATAATACTTGATTTGATATACGCTATTTATTGTATAGAATTGCGAACAATTATGGGTCGCTTTCTCAAGCCCTACCTTTATCTCTACATTACAGTTTATTCCACTGCAATCAAGGAAATTTACACCTACAGTAAGCAGCAAAAGAAAATGATGAAAACCACAGCTTAGAGTAGAACAGGAATGTATGTAGCTGGCACAATCTATTATTTCACAGTGACTAATCTCGGCTTTCATCAGCTTCTACCCCCCTTTATGGCACAATTATAATGATAACCTTTCACCCAGAAAATTAATGTAAACAGCCCGGAATGTAGCCTCCTCCTGCGTTCCTCAGCAAAACTATTCAACGTCCTTTTCTACTATGGATTTTGTATATTCGTTGGCGCTCCAAATGTACAAAATAACAACCTTGGGTCTCGCGCTTCTCAGATGCCTCGGAAGCGGCCTTGTTATCGAGAAGCACAGATGACCCCCAAAGTATCCAGAAGACCTTCTGCGGGTACAAACGCGGGCAACCAAAATAACAAATGGAATGGTTGGACATCATTGCCACTCAGAAGATCATTAAAGGGGTTCTTTGTCCATTTTAAAAATTTATAAAAAAGGTTCTGCTTGGTGTAAAATAATAAAATAAGTGTTATTGGTCCCCGACACCCTTGTTTCGACACCTAACAGATCATCTGCCGGTTTCTGCTTCCTGGCTCCTCTCATCATTGGGACTGGACATTGGCTGAGCTGTCATTTTCAGTGTTTTGAAAGAGACCTGCGGGGACCACAAAACATCGGAACAGTGGAGCTTTTTCTTGTAAATTTTAAAAATCTAGACCAACCAATTTAAATTTTTTTTTTTCGATACTGTAATATTGATGGTCTATCTGACTCCGCTACTGCCGCCGATCAGCTAAATAAAATGGCCGCAGTTCTTCGGCGATCACTACTGGCTGCGCCTGGTAATACAGCTCAGTCCCATTCATGTGAATTGTAGCACCAAGTAGGGCCACAGCCACTGTGCTCTCCATGGAAGCCCACCCTCTCACTTAGCATGACGGGAGGGGAAGCAGGAGTTGGTAAAAAATCAAAGGGAAAGCAAGCCCTGAGCCTTAATCACTTACCTTCATTCTTGTGATTGTATGCTGTGTCATCAGGGCAGGGGTGGACACGGAACCTAAAGTGGCCCCACGTTGTAGGCAAGTCTAAACTGAAAGGGGAACACCAGTAGGCTGGGTCAGCAATACCATAGCGCAAAATAACATCCCATCAGAACCAAATACCACAGTGCAGCATAATATACTGCCCCAAAAGCTCTCCTTCTACCGTGGTCATCAATAGCTGACATTTTCTATCCTCCTCCTCCGGTTGTCTCTAATAAAGAGATGGAGATGGGGGCTTAGCAGGTGAGATGTGGGCCACAGCTGTTAAATTCAGAAGGTCATGTGTGGTCACTGGTCATGTACATAAGTACCTGATTCTAACAGCGTTAATTACCGCAGTTTATTATGTGCCCATCCAAAGGCAGAGAGTAGGGCTTGGGTGGCCCCCTGGGCATCGGCCCACCTGGAATTTTCCCTGTAGGGTCTATGGCCAGTCCGCCCCGTATCAGGGGGCAACTAGAGAAGCTGCAAAGACTTAGGTCGCCTTTGGTGCGGATCTGTAGCATATAAGGTAACGGTTACGACTAAGGCTACTTTCACACTCGCCTTTGGTGCGGATCCGTCATGGATCTGCACAAACGCATCCGTTCAGATAATACAACCACATGCATCTTTTCAGAACAGATCCGGTTGTATTATCTTTAACATTGCCGAAACTGATCCGTCTTGAACACCATTGAAAGTCAATGGAGGACGGATCCGTTTTCTATTGTGCCAGATTGTGTCAGGGAAAACGGATCCATCCCCATTGACTTACATTGTGTGTCAGGACGGATCCGTTTTGCTCAGTTTCGTCAAACGGACACCAAAACGCTGCAAGGCTTAATGGAGCCAAACTAAGGCATTCTGAGCAGATCCTTATCCAATCAGAATACATTAAGGGCAAAACTGATCCGTTTTGTACCATTTGTGAGAGCCCTGAACGGATCTCACAAACGGAAACCAAAACGCCAGTGTGAAAGTAGCCTTAGAACACACCTGTGTTCGAAACGCGTCAACCATGCTGGGGTCAAGGTTTGTGTCCATGTGAGTTATATGCTACAAGAAGAAATAAAGTGCAACTGAGTTTCATTTTAAGTGCTGGAATTATTTTCTTCTATTCTCTACAAGAGTGATTTGCTTGTCTCGTTCCGTGCACAGGGCAGTGGATTGTGAGGTGAGCTGGATTCTCTCTAATGTACTATAGATTATGCCTGATCATTCATGGTCCTGTTACTGATTTTATATTAAGGTTCAGGAGCTTGAAGTTACCCCTCTGTGTATAAAGATATAGTCCAAGTACCATGCATATCACGGAGTATTGAGCATTGGCTGCTTTATCTGTATATGGAATGAACAGGGGTTTATCATGGTCACCAGAGATAAGGATGAAGTGCGCTTTGCTGACACTGACTTTGTGTTTGTTCCTGTGTAAAGCACAAAAAAAAAGAAAAAACATCATCCTTTTCGGGAACTTTTCTGCTGCAGCGAATGGTTTTACATACACAGTATAATAGAAGCAAGAGTTTATTTCAAATCTTGACAAACAGCGTGCAGCACAAGCAAGAAAATATGTAAAGCGTCAAAGGAATGTCCCATAAAACCGTCCTTAGATGCGCAGATGATTCCAATAATGTGACCTGTAATGAGCGCTCATGCCAATAATATGAGTGTCTGTAGTAACAACATAATGGTTTCCGACCAGTGACTGCCCGGCCCATTGGTCACAAATTTTCTTGGTCACTTGAGTGCTCGTAATATACATATGAAAGCATACATATTCTCAGCGGCGTCGTTAGGTCAAAACATTCGGATGTTTTGTCCAGTGCCCTGAATGTTATGCTAGTAGCATTTTTAATTTTCTCTGTCTATTCCAGGGCCCTTTAATATTGATTGGAACTGGGCAACCCCACAGATCATCTCCCCACCCCCCTTGTACTTGTTCCGCTGATCCGCTACTTGCTGGCTGCGCGGGCATGAGTTCAGTCACTTAGGTGCACAATCCCGTCCTGCGGCGCGTGATCCTACGAGACCCGAGGAAATGAAACATAACAGATTTTGGAATGTTACCGAATGTTGTATTATATAATGACTGCACTTCATTTGCGTAAACCAGAACACTCCTTTAAGCATGCCTTTAATGTGCGCACATCTTCCATGACAGCCTGTAAGTGTAACCCTAGGTACACACCTAAGCTTTTTACAGCGCGTTCAAACGCGCTGTAAAATGCACAACATGTGAAAAGCCATGCTTCCCTTTGGGCATGGTTCACATTTGGGCGTTTTACAGCGCGTTTGAACGCGATGAAAAACGCCAAACGCTGTCGCTTCAGCATGAGCTTCTTTGGGGCGTTTTAACGCGCCTATGAGCCATGCTAAAATAGGGGTAAATCACCGAATCGCGCGTATGATGCGCGTTTCTTAGTTGCAAAAACGCGCATCAAAAAACGCGCGTAAAACGCGTGTCATACGCGCGATTCAGAAACTCTTAGGTGCGTTCCCAGCCTTAATGTAGTTCTTCAACTTATGCAAATTTCAACACAGACCCTAGCAACGCCCCTGCATATTCTGTTCAGTCTACTCATGTATAAACGTTCCCTCCGTGGGTTGCCTACAGGCCAAAGCCTAGTGTGCCAGCCCTGATAATCAGACTTTCGACATGAGGTGTTGTACAATGCTAGCATATTGATAACCTATCTTCAGCATAGTTTGTGACTAGGGATGAGCGAATTGACTTCGGATGAAACATCTGAAGTCGATTCGCATAAAACGTTGTTTCAATACTGTACGGAGCGAGCGCTTGGTACCACTTGGAACCGAACCCGATTCGGGAAATGTTTTACAGTAGAAATCGATTTATGAAGTTATTACGCGAAGTCTCCATACAGTATCAAAACAAAGTTTTATGCGAATCGACTTCGGATGTTTCATCCGAAGTCGATTCGCTCATCCCTATTTGTGAGGATTTAGTCGGTAGTCTGGGACAAATCACGTGGTGCTCGCCTCTAGGGAAGTTGTCCCATGTAACTACAGCAAGAGAAGACGGGCACTTGTTTTATCTTGCCAAAATCTTAATAGTTTATTGTCATATTGCATCAAAACTACACTGACGAGCAAAAGGGTAACAATGTTTTGAATTTTTGGCTTTCAGGCTCCATATCTCACCATCCACTACAGCTGAGAACATAAGACAACCATCATTTTATAGACAATCATCGTTAGTTATACAGGTTCTCTTCATGTAACTGCATTGTTGCTGTTTTGCTCGTCAGTGTAACTGCATTGTTACTGTTTTGCTCCTGGTGGTGGAATAATCTTTTTCTTCTTGTATACTACAAATTACAACCTGTTCTCACATTTCCTAATAGCTCAGTGTGTTATTAGGTTGATTCCCAAGTGAAAGGTAATTGGTTCGAATCAAGGAGCAGATTTCCCAAGAAAAGAGCATCATCCAGCTCATCGATAGCGGTATCTCGGCCAAGAAAATTGCCAAACTGCACCATGTGAGCGCCATGACAGCTGGAAGAATACGAAATGAAGTCCGTCCATCCATTATAAAGCCAAGAGGTGGACGTCCAGGTAAAATATCAGAATCAACAAGTCGGCTCATCACAAGGTCTATCAGTTCTGGCGCGACAAACACGGTAGTGGAGGCGGCTCGTATGCTTCGTAATAGTGAGATCAGAGAAGTCCATGCAAGAACCATGCAACGCGCATTACACAAGTCTGGAATGGTGGCCCGAAAAAAAGGCGGCAAAGCCTCAATATCATCATAACAATTGTCGGCTTGAGTTTGCAAAAAAGTACGAACTGTGGACAGTAGTGATTTGGAGCGATGAGACAAAAGTCAATAGAGTGGGCTCTGATGGGTGCAAATGATCAAGATCGGGGGATCAAGAAATTGAAGGAACTGTCAAGTTTGGTGGAGGAAGCCTGATGATATGGGGTTGTTTCACAGCCAAAGGTGTTGGATATCTGACCAGGATCGATGGTGGGCTCAATGCTGAGCTATATGTTAGTATCCTACAAGACGAGTTACTTCGTACACTCGATAACTATGGGTATGAAAATTACAATATAGTGTTCCAGCAGGACAACGACCCAAAGCATGCGTCGTGATTTGCGAAGAAATGGTTCAATGACAATGAGGTAGAGGAGCTGGATAGGCCCCCACAGTCTCCGGACCTCAAACGTATGTGGGTAGAGTTGAAGAAAAAGCTGTATTCGTACCCAAGTGAGTTGACCAGTATGCACCAACATTGGGAACGTGTAGAAGAGACCTGGGAACAGAATTCAGTCGAGACATGCTTGAATATGATCGAGAGCATGCCTAGAAGGATTCAGCTAGTGTTGAAAGCCAAAGATGGATTTACAAAATACTAACAAGATAATAAAAATTTTAATTTAGAATTTTAGGAGCAAAACAGTTACAATGGAGTAACATGGCAAGAATCTGCATAACTAATCATATGCTAAATAGCTGCAAGTCCAATCTATTCATGACATATCCAAGATGATTGTCTATCAAATGATGGTGGTCTCACGTTTGAAGCTGTAGTGGATGCTGAGATATGGAGCCTGAAAGTCAAAAATTCAAAGCATTGTTACCCTTTTGCTCGTCAGTGTATGATGCGTTACTTTTGTCTATAGCGTAAGATATGTCTGAAAAAGGCTCATGCTAGAGCTGAAACGTGTCACATGTTTGATGCAATATGACAATAAACTAAGACGATTTTGCAAGATACAGTAAGTACATGTCTTCTCTTGCTGCTATCATCAGCATAGGTCAAAAATATTAGAGGTCCGACACTCTGCACCCCTCCGATCAGCTGTTTGTAGAGACGGCGGCACTCATGTGAGTGCTGCGTCCTCCACTAACTCACTGCATTCTGTCTATCTTGTAGCTTTGGTGCTTTGTAATTACAACTGGTTATCACTTCAGTGGTACATGCATTGAATCCTGGATTGGCCATAGACCCTATAGGGAATTTTCCCAGTGGGCCTTAAGGCCACACAAGCCTTTCTCACTGCCACTGGTCGGGTATATACTATTGGGTGAACTATAGAGGTCTTTATTAGAGGAAGCCCAGGCAGTATGCTAAAGGTAGAGCTGGCTTGGTGTTGTGGCCCCCCGCTCCATATCCATATTAGAGACAATTGGAGGAGGACTGAACATGGTAGCTATTGATGGCCACCACAGAGGGACAGCTTCTGGGGAGGTATCTTGTGGTATTTGGTTCTGTGGGATGGTATTCTGTGCTGCACTACGGTATTACTGACCCTACCAACATCTACTTGTGTTGTTCCACCTTCTGTAAATTTGGACCCACCTACAACATTGGGGACACTTTTAGTTTTTTTTTCCAGGGTTCTTTTTTTAAGTTTCCAATCCGCCCCCTGCCCGGAGAACACGTTTTTCTCCCAGTCTTGCTCCTCTCGCTGGCCAGCTTTAGAGTTACATACTGCTCATGTCGTCTTATGTGTATGACTTCTTTTTTCTTCTGCACAGACGTGTTGCCACCTGTTAAACTAGTTCCACTGAAACAGATCTAATGCCAAACGTGTTTCGTCATTTGCATTAAATGACACATTCGGATTAATGAACCTGGAATTTGAAACTTCCATTTATGTTGTAATAAACACCCTCACGTGGAGTGGATTTGCATTGAATTTACCTGTCTCATCGTCCTGTGTTCGGCATACGAGTTGTGCTGGGCGACCTACGTAGAATTGCAATCCACTTCGCCATCGTATAATGAGATATATAATCAGAGGGCATTGTTGATATCAGCAAATAGCGATGGTGTCGGCCGAATCCAACAAGGCTATGCTATCCCAAATACTATTCAATACAAAACACAGAGGACTGCGTCTCAAGATTCTCAACAATGCTTCAGCTATCATCCAATGTGTCTGACTCACATGGCCATGAGTCATCTTATTTCATTAACTACACAGCGCCTGGTTTCCATGGATGCCGAAGGGGAAAACGTAAGAAATGAGTTAATAAATCAGCAAATGCGGGTGGTACTGTGACTTGTCTGGTTTGGATGGATTCTTAAAGGGGAAGTATCATCAGAAAATTATATTTGGTAAATCAGGTTTTTACTATAAACATGGACTATCCATTAGAACCATCTTGAAATATTCGATCTTGAAATATTGCAGTTCTCACACCGGCCACTAGAGCACTAACAATGAGCTGATACTTCCTGTTTTGTTCAGCTCACTTTGCTGTGTAGACTGGGGCAGAGTCAGCAAAGGATAGTGAATTTAATGGCAGCTCTGTTGTACTGCTAAAGCCCAGATAAGGCAGGATAGTGAGGGTCAGGAACTCCAATTCCTAATGATTGACCCCAGTAAATGTGCCACCGATGATACTTGCTTGTCAGGTGATTGAATCTTTCATGCTGCACCAAAAATCCTTGTTTGTCGGTGCTCGCAACAAACAGGGATGTGCTTGCAACAAACAGTGAAACTGTATGGGGATGAATGATCACAGTAACGATCATTCATTCCCATACAGCAGCAATAATTGCTGCACGTAAATCCGGTAATTAATATTCATGATCTATCCTGAGGATAGATCATGAATATCAGATCAGGGGGGCTCCGACACCTGGGACCCCAGCCAATCAGCTGCTAGAAGAGGCCTGACACTCCGTGAGCACTGCTGCCTCTTCCTAGGCCATGTGACATTACTGTACATCAGTCACATGGCCTAGTTGCAGCTCAGCCCCATTGAAGTCAATGGGGATGAGGTGCCATACCAAGCACAACCGCTATATGACGTACAGCGCTATCCTTGGTAAGCTCCTGAGAGCCCCCCGTGCTCATCAGCACCGTCACTCCCTGAAACAGCTGATAGCTCGGGGGTGCCGGGACTTGGACCCGGTCGATGTGATAATGATGACCTATACTGAAGATAGGTCATCATTATCATTTCCTGGATAACTCCTTAACCACTTGAAGACCACAGGTTTATACCCCCCTAGTGACCAGGCCCTTTTTTACAATTCCGCACTACACTACTTTCACCGTTTATTGCTCCGTCATGCAACTTACCACCCAAATGAATTTTACCTCCTTTTCTTCTCACTAATAGAGCTTTCATTTGGTGGTATTTCATTGTTGCTGACATTTTTACTTTTTTGCTATTAATAAAAATTTAACGACATTTTTGCAAAAAATGACATTTTCACTTTCTGTTGTAAAATTTTTTAAAAAACTACATTTCTATATAAATTTTTCTCTAAATGTATTGTTCTACATGTCTTTGATAAAAAAAAGTCCAATAAGTGTATATTTATTGGTTTGGGTAAAAGTTATAGCGTTTACAAACTATGGTGCAAAAAGTGAATTTCGGCATTTTGAAGCAGCTCTGACTTTCTGAGCGCCTGTCGTGTTTCTTCAGGTGCTAGAATGCCAGGAAAGTATAAATACCCCCAAATCACACCATTTTAGAAAGAAGACACCCCAAAGTATTCGCGGAGGGGCTTGGTGAGTTCATGTATCATTTCATTTTTTTCACAAGTTAGCGGAAAATGACACTTTCTGAGGAAAAAAATAATAATAAAGTTTCCATTTCTGCTAACTTCTGGCAAAAAAAAAATCTCATACGGGCTCATTATGCCCCTCAGTGAATACCTTGGGGTGTCTACTTTCCGAAATTGGGTCATTTGTGGGGTGTTTGTACTGTTCTGGCATTTTGGGCGGGGCTAAATTGTGAGCCGCCATGTAAAAGCTAAAGGTACTCATTGGTTTTAGGGCCCTTTGCACCCAGGCTGCAAAAAGTGTCACTCATGTGGTATCGCCGTACTCAGGAGAAGTAGGGCAATGTGTTTTGGGGTGTATTTTTACATATACCTATGTTGGGTGAGAGAAATATCTCTGTAAACTGACAACTTTGTATAAAAAAATTAAAAATTGTCATTTACAGAGATATTTCTCACACCCAGCAGGGGTATATATAAAAATACACCCCAAACACATTGCCCCACTTCTCCTGAGTACGGCGATACCACATGTGTGACACTTTTGCAGCCTGGGTGCGCAAAGGCCTAATTCCAATGAGTACCTTTAGAATTTCACAGGGCATTTTTACGCATTTGGATTCCAGACTTCTTCTCACGCTTTAGGGGCCCCTAAAATGCCAGGACAGTATAAATACCTCACATGTGACCCCATTTTAGAAAGAAGACACCCCAAGGTATTCCGTGAGGGGTATGGTGAGTTCATGTAAATTTTATTTTTGTCACAAGTTAGTGGAATATGAGACTTTGTAAAAAACAAAATAAAAAAATAAAAATATATCAATTTCCGCTAACTTGTGCCAAAAAAAAATTCTGTGAACTCGCCATGCCCCTCACGGAATACCTTGGGGTGTCTTCTTTCCAAAATGGGGTCACATGTGGGGTATTTATACTCACCTGGCATTTTAGGAACCTAAAGCGTGAGAATCCAAATGCGTAAAAATGCCCTGTGAAATCCTAAAGGTACTCATTGGTTTTAGGGCCCCTTTGCGCATCTTGGCTGCAAAAAGTGTCACTCATGTGGTATCGCCGTACTCAGGAGAAGTAGGGCAATGTGTTTTGGGGTGTATTTTTACATATACCCATGCTGGGTGTGAGAAATATCGCTGTAAACGACAACTTTTAAATTTTTTATACAAAGTTGTCAGTTTACAGAGATATTTCTCTCACACAGCATGGGTATATGTAAAAATACACCCCAAAACACATTGCCCTACTTCTCCTGAGTACGGCGATACCACATGAGTGACACTTTTGCAGCCAAGATGCGCAAAGGGCCCAAATCCCATGAGTACCTTTTAGGAGGGCATTTTTACGCATTTTTCTTCTCATGCTTTAGGGCCCCTAAAATGCCAGGGCAGTATAAATACCCCACATGTGACCCCATTTTGGAAGAAGACACCCCAAGATATTCCATGAGGGGCATGGCGAGTTCATAGAAAAAAATTTTTGGCACAAGTTAGTGGAAATTGATTTTTATTGTTTTTCTCACAAAGTCTCCCTTTCCGCTAACTTTTGACAAAAGTTTAATTTTTCATGGACTCACTATGCCCCTCAGCGAATACCTTGGGGTGTCTTCTTTCCAAAATGGGGTCACATGTGGGGTATTTATACTGCCCTGGCATTTTAGGGGCCCTAAAGCGTGAGAAGAAAAATGCGTAAAAATGCCCTCCTAAAAGGTACTCATGGGAATTTGGGCCCTTTGCGATCTTGGCTGCAAAAAGTGTCACTCATGTGGTATCGCCGTACTCAGGAGAAGTAGGACAATGTGTTTTGGGGTGTATTTTACATATACCCATGCTGGGTGAGAGAAATATCTCTGTAAATTACCAACTTTGAATAAATTTTTTTAAAAAGTTGTCATTTACAGAGATGTTTCTCACACCCAGTATGGTATATGTAAAATACACCCCAAACACATTGCCCTACTTCTCCTGAGTACGGCGATACCACATGTGTGCCACTTTTGCAGCCAAGATGCTAAAGGCCCTAAAACCAATGAGTACCTTTAGGATTTCACAGGGCATTTTTACGCATTTGGATTCTCACACTTTAGCACTCCTAAAATGCCAGGTGAGTATAAATACCCCACATGTGACCCCATTGTGGAAAGAAGACACCCCAAGGTATTCTGTGAGGGGTATGGCGAGTTCACAGAAAAAAAATTTTTGACACAAGTTAGCGGAAATTGATATATATATATATTTTTTACAAAGTCTCATATTCCACTAACTTGTGACAAAAATAAAATTTTACATGAACTCACCATACCCCTCACGGAATACCTTGGGGTGTCTTCTTTCTAAAATGGGGTCACATGTGGGGTTTTGTACTGCCCTGGCATTTGAGGGTCTCCGTAATCATTACACGTATGGCCAGCATTAGGAGTTTCTGCGATTCTCCTTATATTGAGCATAAGGGTAATGAGATTTTTTTCCGTTCAGCCGCTGCGCTGAAAATAAAAATAAATGAACGGCACAGATTTTTCATTCGCATCGGTCAATGTGGATGAAAAAATCTCTGCCAAATCAGTGATTGCGGTGCGGTGGGCGCTAGCTAACTAACAAGTAGCTAACTAACTGGCGGTGATAACGGGACCCTTATGCCCCATTCACACGTCCGAAATTCTGTTTGCGGAACGGAATTGCGGACCCATTCATTTCTATGGGGACAGACTTTGTCCCGCTCGGATCGGAATTACGGATCCGCGCTTCCGAGTCTGCACTTCCGTTCCGCAAAAATATAGAACATGTCCTATTCTTGTCCGCAATTGCGGACAAGAAAAGCATTTTCTATATAGTTCTGTGCGGATCTGCAAAATGCGGAAAGCGCATTGCCGGTGTCCGTATTTTGCGGATCCGCAGATCCATGGATCCGCAGATCCATGGATCCGCAGATCCATGGATCCGCAAAACACATACGGACGTCTGAATGAGCCTGTAGGGGGTGATTAGTGACAGGGGGTGACAGGGGGTGATCAGGGGGTGACATGGGTGATCAGGGGTTAATCAGTGATGGGGGTGGGGGGTGTGTGTAGTGATTGGTGCACTTTTCCTATGTTTCCTCTGGTGGTCCCAAACAAAGGGACCACCAGACGAGCAGACAGCAGGCATATCAGACGCTGTTTAAAAACAGCGTCTGATATGCGATTTAAATGCGTTTTTCGCATCTACAGCCTGCCAGCGCATGATCAGCGCTGGCAGGCTGTAGTTTCAGTTGTCCCGGCTCCGATCACATGAACGCGCACGCACGACGCGCGCGCGTTCATGTGAAATCTCGGGTCTCACGAGATGACGCCGATAGGCGGCAGTGAGACCTGAGAGAGCCGCCGCGCTGACGCCCATCGGCGTTAGCGTGGCGGCAAGTGGTTAAAGGACATGGAAAAGAAGCACTGTGGATAAAGTAGCATAAAAGTGCAAAAAAAAAACTATAAAACAGAATGGCTGCATAGAATACAATCATAATTTTAAATTAACCCATGTATTTTCTTTGTGCAGTAGCTCTATGCAATCAGTCTCATGTGTGAACGTGGCCTCAAGGCTTATATCAATTCTGTACGCAGAGATACATGCCAGGATTGTTATTCTTATCATTTTATGGGGCTGTAATACTAAAGGGCATGTTAACCTTCAACTATCATGGTGTTTTTAGCTCCAACATTCTGGTCTAATTAATTTGTAATATAGGTCATCAATATCAGGATAGGTCACCAATATAACATTGGCGGGGTCCGACCCCAGGCACTGCTGCTGATCCGCTGTTTGAAAAGGCTGTGGAGCTCTGGTGAGCGCTGCTGCCTCCTCACAGCATTCCAAGCACAGTACCATCCAGTGTCTGACTGGCCCACCAGAGCACCAGAGGATCCTCCAGTGGGCCAGGCTTTGATGCCATAGTGCAGTGGTGGCAAACCTATGGCACGGGTGCCAGAGGTGGCACTCAGAGCCCTTTCTGTGGGCACCCATGCCCTGAAAAAAGTCTATGGTGTACCAATATGCCTTAGAATTTTCCTGCGATTCATGAGCACAGGGCGCGCTATGAACAGCACAGTCAGCGCACTGAATGTAGGCTGGCTATTATAGCTAAATGATAAAGTACATGGAAGGTATACTATATTGGTATTCTGATTGAATTGCCATGTTGGCACTCTGTGATAAATAAATGGGTTTTGGGGTGCTGTTTGGGCACTTGGTCTCTGAAAGGTTCGCCGTCACTGCCATAGTGGATCCAGGAGAAAATAATCATTTGGAGCCGCCAGTCTCTTACCACTAGGGTCTATTTCTTTAAATCAAAACCTATTACACTTTATTGATGAAATGGGTGTTGTGGCCTGAGAATTATTTCATCTGGTGAGCGCAAGGAACCCCAGTCTGACCCCGGTACCATCCATAGTATAGTAGTTATGCTTGGTATTGCAGCTCAGCCCCATTCACTTGAGTGGGACTGAGCTGTACCTAGGCCATGTGACCAATGACCGTGATGTCACTGGCTTAGGAAGAGGCTGCAGCGGCCTCTTCAAACAGCTGATCGGCGGGTATGTCGGGAGTCGGACCCCCACCAATGAGATATTGATGATCATCAATATGTTATACTCCCAAAAAAACTTTAAAAGAAAACTTTTAGGCTGCCTGTGACCACCACTAGGGGGAGCCTAAGGGTTTATCCTGCTATTATCAGTTTTCAGTGTGTCCACAGTATACCGTTAGCTCTTAAGCTCCCTCTAGTGGTCATATATTGTTCAAGGAATAAGAAAGTAGAAGTGCAATGAGTACATGTGTTACAAAGCTCAGGGCCAAATCCATAAAACTACCCCCTATCTGACATGTGCCATTGTGTCCTCCTATGTGACAGGAGGCCACCAGGTCCCTGGCAATTTTTATTAGTTTTTTACATATTCTATTTTTTTACTTATAGTTTATCAGTGCTTCCTGGTTCCCCTCCTGTTTTAGTGATTTATATGCTTTCTTTTTGTCATTTATTGCTATCTTTACGGTTCCATTTATCCACATTGGTTTCTTATTGTTTCTTAGCCTTTTATTCCCATACGGTATGTACCTCTCACAATGAGAATTTAGGATGCTTTTGAAAATCTCCCATTTTGTGGTTGTATTTTTATTTTTGAGGACTTTGTCCCAGTTAGTTAGGCCTATGGCCTCGCTTAGTTGGCTAAATTTTGCTTTTTTGAAGTTTGGTATTTTTGTTCCTCCCTGTAGAAATGCTCTTTTGAATGATAATTGGAAGGTTATTACTTTATGGTCACTATTTCCTAGGTGTCCCCCGACCTGCACATCTGTTGTTCTGTCAGGTTTATTGGTTAATACTAAGTTCAGTATGGCCGTCCCTCTAGTGGGGTCCTGAACCAGTTGTGAAAGTTTCCTTTTTGGGATGTACAGCTTTCAGTTTCCCAGTCTATATCTGGGTAGTTGAAGTCCCCCATAATAACGACTTCATTATGATTTGCCGCCTCGTCTATCTCGTTTAGTATTAGATTTTCTGTGGACTCTGGTATATTAGGTGGTTTATAGTAAACTCCTATTAGTAATTTATTATTGTTTTTTCCTCCATGTATCTCTACCCACAGAGACTCCACATGTTCATGTCCCTCACTTTTTTCTCGGATTGAGGGCTTTAGACAGGACTTTACATAAAAGCAGGCCCCTTCCCGTCTCCGGTTTTAAAGATCCTTTCTAAACAGATTGTAACGTCTTATATTAACTGCCCAGTCATAGTTATCATCCAGCCATGTCCCAGTTATTCCCACTGTCATAGCTATCATCCAGCCATGTGTCAGTTATTCCCACTGTCATAGCTATCATCCAGCCATGTCTCAGTTATTCCCACTGTCATAGCTATCATCCAGCCATGTCTCAGTTATTCCCACTGTCATAGCTATCATCCAGCCATGTCTCAGTTATTCCCACTATGTCATAGTCCTCCTCACACATCACTAATTCCAGTTCCCCAGTTTTATTAGTCAGGCTTCTGGCATTAGTATACATACAATTAAGAGGTTTATGTATATTTTTTACCCTACACCTTTTCTTCTGAACTGTTCTAGTCCCCCCTTCCATTCCTCCCCCAGTCACACTACCTCGCCCCTGGTCTCTATCTGCACTATCTTCCCCTCCTACAATGTAATTACCCCCCTCCCCCCAGTCCCTAGTTTAAACACTCTTCCAACCTTCTAGCCATCTATTCCCCCAACACAGCTGCCCCTTCCCCATTGAGGTGCAGCCCGTCCCTACGAGAGAGCCTGTAGCCGGCAGAGAAGTCAGTCCAGTTCTCCAGGAACCCAAACCCCTCCTTCCTACACCAGCTCTTGAGCCACTTGTTAACCTCCCTAATTTCCCGCTGCCTTTCTTGTGTGGCTCGTGGTACAGGCAACTCCTTAAAGGACATGGAAAAAAAAGCACTGTGGATAAAGTAGCAAAAAAGTGCAAAAATAAACATAAAACAGAATGACCACATAGGATACAATCATAATTTTAATGTATTTTCTTTGTGCAGTAGCTAAATGCAATCAGTCTCATGTGTGAACGTGGCCTCAAGGCTTATATCAATTCTGTACGCAGAGATACATGCCAGGATTGTTATTCTTATCATTTTATGCGGCTGTAATACTAAAGGGCATGTTAACCTTCAACTATCATGGTGTTTTTAGCTCCAACATTCTGGTCTAATTAATTTGTAATATAGGTCATCAATATCAGGATAGGTCACCAATATCAGATTGGCGGGGGTCCGACCCCAGGCACTGCTGCCGATCCGCTGTTTGAAAAGGCTGTGGAGCTCTGGTGAGCGCTGCTGCCTCCTTACAGCATTCCAAGCCCAATACCATCCGACTGGCCCACCAGAGTACCAGAGGATCCTCCAGTGGGCCAGGCTTTGATGCCATAGTGGGTCCAGGAGAAAATAATCATTTGGAGCCGCCAGTCTCTTACCACTAGGGTCTATTTCTTTAAATCAAAACCTATTACACTTTATTGATGAAATGGGTGTTGTGGCCTGAGAATTATTTCATCTGGTGAGCGCAAGGAACCCCAATCTGACCCTGGTACCATCCATAGTATAGTAGTTATGCTTGGTATTGCAGCTCAGCCCCATTCACTTGAGTGGGACTGAGCTGTACCTAGGCCATGTGACCAATGACCGTGATGTCACTGGCCTAGGAAGAGGCTTCAGCGGCCTCTTCAAACAGCTGATCGGCGGGGATGTCGGGAGTCGGACCCCCACCCCCCTCAGATATTGATGATCATCAATATATTATCCCAGAAACCCCTTTAAAAGAAAACTTTTTAGGCTGCCTGTGACCACCACTAGGGGGAGCCTAAGAGTTTATCCTGCTATTATCAGTGTTCAGTGTGTCCACAGTATACCGTTAGCTCTTAAGCTCCCTCTAGTGGCCATGTATTGTTCAAGGAATGAGAAAGTAGAAGTGCAATGAGTACACGTGTTACAAAGCTCAGGGCCAAATCCATAAAACTACCCCCTATCTGACATGTGCCATTGTGTCCTCCTATGTGACAGGAGGCCACCAGGTCCCTGGTACAACAGCAACCTCTGCACCCTCTATAGTTGCACCCCTGGTAGCAAGGTAAGATCCTTAAAGGGTTTCTGTCACCAACTTTTGACATTATAAGCTGTCTGACATTAGCTATGTGCTAATGTCAGACCAGCTTGATAATGTCTTTTTTATAAAAATCCGCTGTATATATAGTCTGAAAAACTTACTTTTATATTATGTAAATTAGCCTCTAGGAGCAGGGGGGGCGTTGCCCTGCTCCTAGCGGCTCCGTCCGGCAACCTGCTGGCACGCCCCTTCACACTTTGATTGACAGTGCAGGGCAGCGATCCTCCTGCACTGTCTCGTTCTGAATCGCGCGCCGCGCTGCCGCTCTGTATTCGGCGCAGTCGCGGTGAGCAGAGGACAGCAGGCACCAGCGTCCTCTGCTCACCGCGCCTGCGCCGAATACAGAGCGGCGGCGCGGCGCGCGATTTCAGAACGAGACAGTGCAGGAGGATCGCTGCCCTGCACTGTCAATCAAAGTGTGAAGGGGCGTGCCAGCAGGTTGCCGGACGGAGCCGCTAGGAGCAGGCAACGCCCCCCCTGCTCCTAGAGGCTAATTTACATAATATAAAAGTAAGTTTTTCAGACTATATATACAGCGGATTTTTATAAAAAAGACATTATCAAGCTGGTCTGACATTAGCACATAGCTAATGTCAGACAGCTTATAATGTCAAAAGTTGGTGACAGAAACCCTTTAATTCTATCACCTGTACAATGGGAAAAGCCTTTTGATTCAGAGTTTCGTGACCTATTTTCGTTCATGTGCTTCATTGTATATTATAATTATATTTGCCCAACTCACTGCTGTGCTCATTATACAAGAGAGCGGATTATCAGCCACATCCTGGCTCACATCCCACAGAAGGAAGATATACAACGTGCGGCAGAGCCGACTCAATATAACCTGTCATTAAACTAACCACAATAGATCTGCAAGATTTTTTTTTATTACGTGATTTGCATAATGACGAGTAGGAGAAATGACTGAGAGCGCTCTGATTATTATGTACAGGGAGAAAGCCATCTAATATAGAGGTCATTTTTTAAAATAAAATCCTCAAATATTGTGCCACAGAGTACTGACAGTAAGCGCTTCTTGTCACTTTTCAGCTTGTGCTGTGTATATTAGAAACATGATCACAAGTCATCTCATTATCCTCAGAGGGCAGGATTACAATGAAAAATAATACATCTATTATAAAGCTGGAGACAGATAACACAGGATACACCATTAATAACAGGCGATGCTCACCTCCTCCCCCTCCCTGCAAAGTGACCTCCACATGACACAGAGCATGCCCACAACACTCTACCATAGAAACCAATGGGTTAAAAAACAAGTTAAAAAAAATTGTAGTACATCCTCCCATTCATATCTGTCTTCTTGTCCATCACAGTACTGAGCAATCCTAGCAAAGGTAGTACTTTTAATTTGCCAGTACAATGAAAGGATGGACTTACATTCCTTACATGAGCCAGAAATGCGCTCAAAGCAGTTGTCGTCTCCCTAACCCCGCTACCCTGAAAAGAGCTCATGGGAAAGCTACTTCTGTAGTAAAATCAATCTTAATCTATGGTGCGTTCTGAGGCCAAATGGTAGTGAAAATCAGAATTAGAGAAGGTAATTTGTGATAACAATGCATTCACTACTTAAAGGGAGGGATTCTATAATTGCTGGGGAAAGTAGCAGCCATCCTTACAAATTTTTTAGAAACATATGGCAGCCAGTCCATCAATTTGCAGGAGTATGGGATGTGACAACTTGTCCTTTTACCACACAGACATACACGTCCATGCATTACATGGTCAGCCTATCGATTTCAATGAGAATAGCGTAATGCTTTATGTCCCCTGTGGTGGCGCTGCAGGCGAATGAACACCCTCTACCAGGTTCCCTCGCACATTACATCTGATCTCTGGTGGGGGGAGGGGGGGGGCTCGCCAGTGATTACTCTGGCCAGTTTATCATCAGGTGACCCTTCAAATAGAAATGGATTGTCCAAGGTTTGAGGGTATGCTTTGGACGACCTTTTCTCACAATGAAGATCACATTAGTCACAGATTTTTCTCACCTTTCTTTTTCAACGGACCCCTCTATTTCTTCGGTCCTGGAGTTGAGAGCTATGTTAGATATGACTCTAGGCCTATACTATACTCATCACAGTATATAAGAAATTCTTCTCTAGATGCACTTAAAGGGAGTTTTCCCCAAAAACGGACATTTATCAGCTGTCCACAGGATAGATGATAATTGTTTGATCGCTGGGACCCCCACTCAGGGGCAGACTTGCCATACGCACTGCAGGGAAATTAGCCAATTGGCCGATGCACAGGGGGCCGCCCAAGCCCTCCTCACAGCCACTGACCGAGTTCATAACTATCTGTTGCTCATAGCTTAAATAAATGCTGGGAGCATCAAATACTTATATACCTGGCCAGGAGCCGCAGGGGCCCTCTTGAATTCATTTTGCTGGCCCTGCCTATTCCCTTTGTCCCTGCCTACTTGTGGCTTGTGTTGGCCCACCTTCTATCAATTTGGACTCATCTACAACTTTAGTTTTTTTCTAGGGCCACTTTAAGTTCCCAGTCTGCCCCAGCCCCCACTGATCTCTGCAATGTTCCTCCTTACTGCATGACCTTGAATGGAACAGTGGTCGAGCATGTGCAGTTCTACTTTATTTAATGTCTATAGGGCTGACAGTAACAACAGAGCATTGGACTCAACCACCACTCTCTTCACTGTGGTCATATAGTGAGGATGAATGTGGGCTCAAGACTACCATTTTAGTGATCGTGGGGGTCCCAGAAGTCAGCCATTCATAAAGCCTTTAGTGGAAATCCATTGTGGGAAAACCCATTAAAACCAGAAATCAGTAAATCAATATTTGAGGACTTTATAGTTCCCTATATACTTCTTATGAAAATGCAAAAGAAGATTATCTTCTAGAGTCATGGTTTTTATTGAGACCAGTATAAATCACAATCATGCACGGTGAGTACATTGCAAACAAATGTGCACATTCCACATCACATAGAAAAGGCCTTATACCAATATGGACTGAACGTCCTCGGCACCCACCAGGCATAAAAAAATACCATTAAGCCTCAAAAACTTTTTAGACGCCGGTCCTAATAAAGCTTTATAGCTGGCTGTGATTCCGCCGAAGTTATAAAGAGGCGCTGAACTCTACATAACCTTGGCGCATCCAGCTCCATTGTTAAGTAAGGTGCAGTCTTCCCAATGTGCCTTTCGATTGAGCCATAGTATTCCACATGGTTACTCTAAAGGCTTCCATTAGTTCCCCAATATCGGAGTCAATCAACCTACTTTCAATAAAAGGTCTTCATTTCTTCATAAACTTCTCCGTTGATTTTTCTTTGTGCCATTCTGCAGCAGGCACAGCAGGAGCCGGTGCAGAGGATGGGAGTGGTAGTGGCCCAGACGAAGTGTAGTGTCACAGTGTACTCCCTCAGGTCGTTGCTCTGTGGGGATCAGTGTAGTGGAAAAGTAGTATTGAAGAAGGAGGCCAGAGTTAAAAGTAACAAAGTACTTTTACTAAGTGCAACTTAGAACTTCAAATACATTAAGTAGCAGCAAACTTTAAGTGCAAAACTTCTCTGGCACCAGTAAGAATTATGGAGGCAGGTTGGATGGTGGCAATTTAGCACATAGGTGGCACTGGCCTAGTAATGTTAGATGTTCTTGGTGATGGGTACCTTGGCTGTAATCCCTAACCTTGCAGAAGTGTCTTTAATGCTGTTTGTAGAAGTTCACTCTACTGCCTAGTGCAGGCATGTCCAAACTCCGGCCCTCCAGATGTTGCAAAACTACAACTCCCATCATTCCTGGACAACCTACAGCTATCAACCTACAGAATGGCATGATGGGAGTTGTAGTTCTGCAACACCTGGAGGGCCAGAGTTTGGACATGCCTGGCCTAGTGTCTCAAAACTTCATTTGAGAAAGGTCTGAATAGAGCTCTCTGGAAAATCTGTAAAAGGTGTAGGAGCTCTGCAGTGTGCTTCCTCTCTCCTGTCCTGGACAGGAACTCCCTCTCCTAGCAGGAAGCAGGACCAGCCCACTCCTACCAAGAGGGGAGGAACAGGGTGGTTAGCCTTGCTCCTGCCTACCTTTGCTGGTAATGACAGCCAGAAGCATACAATAAAATACATAATAATATAACACAATAGGTGTATACAAAATTGTAAATTCCGTATCTATCCTATCTATGTACAAAAGATGGCACAGAGTCCCCTGTACTTCATCTAAAGTGGTTAACCATAAATCCAGCCAATGCCCTTAGATGCACTTTTTTTGCAGTCAAGAGAGTAATATGCCCTCACTTGACAGCGACTACTCCCGAATTATCTGCTGCCTGGTCTGTGGAAATATAATGAAAAATGCATTGATATGGAGTCTCTCCGACTTCCATCTTACAAATGTCTTTAATGAGAGCAACATTTCTTGCCAGAATTATTTCCACTTTGGACAGTCCCACAAACCGTGCAGCAGACCAGCCCTCTGTAAATTGCAGCTTCTCAAGTAATGTGAAGGTGCATCCTTGTATGATGGATCAAAACGCGTAGGTGCTTTGTGTGTGATGTGGATCTCTCTCTATTGTTCACTGCTAATGGCTGTTCTCACTTTATACATACCTTCTCTGAATTTAGGAGCTAATTTGTCATCCCCTAATTCAGGCTCCCACTTATGAAAAGCAGCCGCCACAACCCCGGAGAACTGAACCTTTAGAATTCTGTGGTATATTTCTGATAGAGAGTCTGTTCTTTCCGTCTTTCCCAGTAAACAATCGAATTGCGCTATGTAGCCTGTCTCTCCCTGTGAGGTCTCTTAGCTGCAGTCTTGGACTAAGCATCTGCTCTATTGGGCAAAAGCCTGGTGTACTGCTCCATGTCATACTTAAGTGGGCTGCCAATCCCAACGGCCCCTTTAACTGAACATGTGTGAGCTACGGCTGTGGGTTGTGGCTGCTGTCTCCATCTTCTGTCTTGCCTGTTACTTCCTGTGGCTGTGGCCCCTGTAGTTGTGAAAGTCCCTGGAGGGAGGGGGGTAGGCTACCTGCATCAGGTTTAAAAAGCTTTCAGGGGGGATGTGTTCACATGGCCATGTACGGTCCATGAAATGACCACTGTGTCATGGTGATCTATGATGCTGTGAGTTCCAGCCCAACTGCAGCTCTAATATCCCATGCTGCTGTGAGTACAGGACAGTAGACCCACAGTTGAGTCTCAAACTTACAGCATCATAGATCACTATAACAAAGTGAGTTCAGCTCACATGAGTGGCGGGGGTTTGCCTGAAAACAGGCGTAAAAGAGGAGTAAACACTAGAGATGAGCGAACTTTAAAAAAAAGTTCGGCGTTCGGGTTGTGGTAATCGCCGCATCCCGTTATGGATTCCACTACCGCGGACTATCCCGGCATATGGAATCCATAAGGGGCGGCTTCCACGAACCCGAACTGTTGAACAGCTAAAGGACCTGGGGTGACGTCACCATCATGTGATCAGTGCAGGGGGCGTGGCTCAGCACTGGATTTGATCCCGTGCTGAGCCACGCCCCCTGCACTGATCACATGACGGTGACGTCACCCCAGGTCCTTCCACAACCCGAACGCCGAACTTTTTTTTAAAGTTCGCTCATCTCTAGTAAACACTACTCCAGTCAGGGATGAATAGTTTATACTTCAGACTGACAGAAGTGCGCTTAAGTTATAACAAGGTGCACACCTTGTGATAAATCAGCTGAGACCACCAGCAGTGCAGACGAAGAACAAAGACCGGTCATCAGATAGGTCATTAGTAAGAAAAAAACAAAAACTCTTGTATAACTTCTTTAATAATCGTTTCTATGGAAGTTTTGCGATGTCACTCGAACATAAAACCTGTTTCTATCTCCATTTTCGAAAATACTTATTTGTTCTACCCTAACTAGCAAAGTGCGGAGGAAGGAAGCATATCCAAATGCTCCTACTCCTAGAGTCGTAGGGACCATCCAGAGAACCTATTCTCCTGTGAGACCACTATTCCAGAGAGATGGCAAAGAGCACCAGCTTTCCCAAAAGCTACAGCATGATCCACACAGCAGCGTCATCAGCAAGTCACAGCTTTACAGACCCTGCTGCAGGTGAGGGAAGACAGCTCAGACACCCATCACCCAGCCAACATCCAGGTCAGACTAACTCCAAGCCTGTATTACACAGTGGACACCTAGATCCACGAGTGCCCGCATACTGCTCTTAGCCAGAATTACAAGAGACATCGTCAAAACAGAACATCTTAGGTGCATTGAATTGCCACTTATCCAGCCACCATACCTCATCATCTAGTAACAGAAATTGCACTTTGTACTTACTACTGCTGGATATACCACAAGTTATATTTTGTAGTACTTTTACTCTTCAACTTTTGACCTGATTCTTCAAACCACCTTTCCACTGCACCAATCCCCAGGAAGCAATGGCCTGAGGGAGTACACCATGACACATCTCATCAGGGCCACTACCACTCCCATTCCCTGCACCAGCTCCTAAGACATAATTTTACAGACGCAATGCATGGATGTTTTTTCCTCTAGAGAAAAGATACAAAAGCAGATTGCAGTCTACTGACATCAGCATGCCTCAGCAGATGTGGTATCGTCTGCATTGGGTAGATATCAAATAGCGGGGGCAAGAGCAGGCATCCCTGTCTAGTGTCCTTCTGGAGATGGATCGGGGTGAACAGAAACCCGGGGAGTCAAACTCGTGCATGTGGGTTTACATATGTAGACAATATAAATGTGCAAAAAAAAGCGCCCCGAATTCCCATTCGATCCAGAACCACCCCCAGGCCATTACCAAGTCATTTACCTTTTTAGCAATCGATGCCCAAGAGAACTGAGCCCCCAGTCTGCCTCCCCCCCCTTAAAAAGTCTTGAACCCCTAGTTCGGTTCTTATATAAGTCACTACTGAAGCCCTTTCATGAACCCCACGTGATGAGTACCTATGAGCTTGGGAAGGAGGAGTACCAGTCTGTTTACCATTACTTTGGATAACATTTTTAAAGGTGGTACGTCATGATTGATGTAAAATATGAAAATCCGATATCATATAGTACATGACAATACCTTTCTAACAAAGCTAGAACCAACCCTGTAGTGCACATGGGTCCAGAGATCTCTATATTCACAGCTCCAATTGCTAGTTTATCTTTAGCCTGGCAGCTCAGGTGGAAGGGGGGGGGGGGGCACATCCTTTCTGCTGCAGCTCTCTCCCTGTAGCTGCGACAGCTTCTAACACAACATATGGCTGATGACAGTTGAAGATTTAAACTGAGCACATTCAACCAGCTCAGTGAGGCAGACAAGAAATAAGGAAAAGAACAAACAGCAGGTGGCGCTATACAGATACATGTTATTGAATAACTCACTGGCTATACTTAATGTTTAATTGCTTGCAGTTACAGAAGTATTCAAATCCAGGGGCTGGTTTGAAAAATGTAGAATTTGTTTTTATTAATGAGGGAGATGAGACTATAGGAACCCAGCAGGGTCAGGTCCTTGCCAGGCTTGGGGAATACCTTAAAGCGGTTCTCCGGGAATAAGAAAATGAAAATACTTAAATATTACTTTATTATAAATATATTCTCAATTCAAATTCATTATTTATAATGACTCGTTTTGTCTGGGGAGCAATCATCAGGGGAAACAAAATGGCCGCTGTCCCATTAGTTCACACAAAACCTGTCCTTATCACACATGAGGAGAAGTTACTTTACAACACTGAGGTAAAGAGCTGCCTCATCCTTCTCCTCTTCTCTAGTTGTCAGGGATTATGATCCTGAATACAGATGATAAGATCTTTAGCTGAATCTCTGGAGAATTTAGTTCATGAGGTGACATGAAGTATACGGACAGGACAGACTGTGGTAATGTGTTGCTGTGGTAATGGAGACTATAAACAAGTGCTGCTGCTCATTAGCCACACCTCACTCTCCCGTGATGTCTCCTCATCATCTCCATTCCCACAGAGTTTCACCTGTATTCAGGATCATGATTCCTGACAAGCAGGGCAGAGAGGAGGATGAGGCAGCACTATGGCTCATTGTGGTGAAGTAACCAGTCCTCCTGTGTGATTAGGACAGGTTCTGTGTGTACTGATAGGACGGCGGCCATTTTATTTCTCCTAATGATTGCTCCCAAAACTAAACAAGCCATTCTAAGTAATGAAAAGTATTTGTGAATATATTTATTATACTATATTTCATTTTTTTTATTCCTGGAGAACCCCTTTAATATAAGTTGTGTTTCCAGAAGGCATGATATCCTGACCCTGAAGGATTGAGACCAATGGTTGTACTATGTCTATACACAACCCCTTATACATGTAAAATTCATCTGGTCCTGGGGATTTGCCATTTGTGAGGGACCTAATGACAAAGGTCACTTCGATATTCGTGACCAAGTTCTAGATGAGGTAATTGGATCCCGTTCAATAATTCAAGTCCCTGAGTCACATTGTGAGGCTCCTGCGTATATAAATCCTCAAAGTACCGTCGAAAGATTTCTAGAATTCCTTGAGGATTATCGCTAAAATGTCCTTCCCCTTATTATGGATGTAATGAATCTGGTGTTGACCTTTCAATAAATTAGCTTAACGGCTTTCCCGACTTATTGCCGAACCTAAATAGATTGGCTGATTTTTGGTCTGTATAAAGTTTTTCTATTCTATCAGCAATATCTACATCTATAAGCATGTGAAGCAATATGAAATTGGTGTTTAGCTGTCACCCAGCTTTATTCTGATCAGTAGGGTTAAAGGGATTGTCCCAGGAAAAATATTCTACAGTTTTCAAACCAGCGCCTACATCTGAATATATTTGTAATTGTATGTAATTTAATTTTTTTATAGCCACTGAGCTATTCAATAAAATGTATCTGTATAGCGCCACCTGCTGTTTGTTCTTTTTCTTATTTCTTAGATGAGATGGCCGCACATGCTCATCCTTCAACTGCCTCCTGAGCTGTGATAGGGAGAGCATGTTAGCTTGATATAAATCTAGCAGAGCAATGAATGTGGAGATCTCTGGATCCATGTGAGGTACAGGGCTGGTTCTAGCTTTATTAGAAAGAGATTGTCATGTACTGTATGATGTCTGGTTTTCATTTTTTATATTAATTATGGGATAAGTAAGAAAGCTATGTTAGATCTTATAAGGTTATTGGTAGCCTGCACATACAGCGGGGAAAATAAGTATTTAATACACTGGCGATTTTGCTAACCCCGAAGGGTAGAGTGAAGTTAGTAAAAATTAACTTTTAATCCTAATGTTAAAAAATATATGGAGACATATATCAAGATACCAAGACAAGACAATACAACAGATATGAGGGTGACAAGTGGTGCACCCTACAGTGTGGTAGGAAAAAGGAACGGATACTGCTGCACCTCAGCTGGGGTGCATGCAGTCTTACCCGACCCAGGATGGGAACCAGGATGGATGAAGGACAACAGGTATCAGCATAGGTTGATGATGGCGGGTGTCCGGGATCGGTGTCAGCGGCTTGAAGTCCCCGGCAACAACGGTGTGGGGGTCCCTAAAGTGTGGCGGGGTCTGTAGTAGGCGGATGAGTCCTAACCCTAATGAACCCTGACAATGGGGGAGGGGGCTATTTTACCACTACCTGCCTACACAGAGCACCCGCCCCGAAAGGGGCGACCCCGTCCGGTAGCCTGTCCCTAAACCCGGTCCTTTCCCTGGCTCTAGGTTCTAAACATGCTATGCATCGATGGAGACTAGGTCCCGACGTGGCACGTTTCTGTCACAGATGACTCTTCAGGGGATTAATCAAAATGTGCAAGCGCTACACCGACTACTCCAGGGTAATTGGAGTGGTCATGATGAGAACATATTACTATAAGTGGCCTCTCTAGTGAGAGATGGCACACAACTCAGGAGTTGATAATCCTAGAGATGAGGTCTAATGGATAAGAGAGCCCCTATAGTGAAAAGGGGTCTGCTCAATGGTTAACAAATAAACGTGGTCCCCTATGGTTGGGGAACCTACCTACCAGCCGCGCTGCAGTGTCTGGTCCCGGTTTAATATCGTGCGGTCATAAGTCGCGCCTCCCTCTCAAGACGCCGTCCTCCCGCGCGTGGCCGGCGCATGACGCCAGACGCCGGCGCCACGAGCACGTGAGGGGGCAGCCAATCATTGTATGGAGGGAGTGTTCACGAGGATACTGTTGCCTGGAGACCGCTAAGCGCCCAGGAACAGGAATTTGACGCGCCAGATGTTGCGCGTGTGTGATGATGTCAGTTGTGATAACGATATACAGATATGGGCATTTCTTGGCCGATTACTGCACTGGTACGATTGCCGACATAATGATGCGACAGTTCAAAGATACATTGATCTGTTAGCAAGAACTGTCATGATCATTTGTTTAGACGATTTTAAAGAATGAAGTCATAGTTTTCTAACGTGACAGTGCATTCAATTCCTCCCCTAGATGAGTTGCAAAGGGGGAAGGTGCATAAGTCACGTAAGTTAGAACACGGAAGTATATTCCTATATTGTGTGGGAGATCAATTAGGGCTATATTGTGTGGGAGATCAATTAGGGCTCAGAGAAGAATGAGGCCCAGGATGGGATACCCATGAATCTCCTATTATAGGAAGCAACCATACGTTAACCTTTCGTTGAGGCCATAAGGGGCAGATGTTTGTAGATAAAATATCCACCGTGCTTCTCGCTGGAGGATAAGTCTGTCCCAGTCACCCCCTCTCTTTGGCGGGAAGACCCGATCAATGCCCGTAAATTGTATTGTGGCTTTACCATGATGGGCTGAGTGTATGTGCCTAGAAAGTGGGGTATCTTTTTGTGTAGGATATCCCCAAGGTGTTCACCCACCCTCCGGCGGAATTCACGTATTGTCTTGCCGACGTACTCCAGACCACATTGACATGCAATTCGGTAGATTACCCCCTAGTTCTGCAATTGATGAAATGCAGGATAGAGTAGGTTCTACCTGTTACATTGCTAGTGAAGTTCTTGGTGATGGAGATATGTTTGCAGGCAACACAGTTACCGCATCTATAACTACCTAAGATGGTAGAGCGGAGCCAAGATGAGGGGGCAGGAGGCGCAAAGTGGCTGTGAACCAGTTTGTCGCGTAGGCTAGTGCCGCGTCTATAGGTGACCTGTGGATGGTCGCCTATGACCTCCCGAATATCAGAATCCATTTTTAGTATGTCCCAGTGCCGTTCAAGGGTCTGTCTAACCTGTGCTGCTTCACAATCAAATGTGGTGATCACCCGTATGACTCTGGGACTCTGATTGGGTGTCTGATTGGGAGTGAGTAGCGATGACCTATCTCGGGCCAGGGCTGCTCTAAATGCGGATCTAAGCATTTTATCAGGATAACCACGTTGTTGGAAACGTTTCCTCAACTCTCTAGCCTGATCAATGAACTCTCTTTTAGTGGAGCAGTTCCTTCTCAGGCGGAGGTATTGTCCTCTGGGGATACCTCTCCTGAGAGGGAGTGGATGGTGGCTCTCCCACTTCAGTAGGGAATTGGTGGAATCCATGACCACAGCTATTTCTGATCTTTCTAATGATGCATCCATCATAATAAAACCCTCTGACAAAGGGGGTAATACTGTGGTCATGGATTCGGTGCACTATAAAGACATGTGTCGGTCTCTACTGATGGATAGCAATACCTATGAGATCCTCACCAGGGATCCCACTGAAGATTACAGACTCGAACTCAGAGGGATCCTGGATGAAACCAGAGATAATAAATTGATCTCCTTAGATGAGTATAATTTCCTCTTTCCACCCTTGCCCCGGAGATCCACCTTCTACTGTTTACCCAAGGTCCATAAGGGGTTCCCACCCCTTAAGGGAAGACCCATAGTGTCGGGCATGGGCAATCTGTGCCAGAACCTGGGTATTTACATCGACCAGATTCTGTCACCATTTGTGATTGCCCTGCCATCATACATTCGAGATACCACTGACTTATTGAAACGCCTGGAAGGTATTCAACTGGATCATGATTGCCTCCTATCTAGTATAGATGTGGAGGCTCTCTATTCTTCCATACCGCATGCACTAGGCATTAAAGCAGTGGATCACTTCCTTCAATCTCGGGGTTGCCAATACCGCGCCCACAGCCTATTCATTCTCCGCATCCTTGAATTCACTCTTACCAGAAATTACTTCTCCTTTGACAACAGGATCTACCACCAGCTCAGGGGCACCGCGATGGGGAGCCCTTGTGCCCCCTCGTATGCTAATTTGTTCCTGGGCTGGTGGGAGGAGACCCTGGTATTCAAGGATGGGGACTCTGGTGATCTTGCTGAAATAGGTCTGTGGGCGCGGTACATAGACGACATATTCGTCCTATGGAATGACACTAAACCAGCATTTGATACCTTTGTCTCTCACCTAAACGATAACCAAATTGGGATGCACTTTACGAGTGAATCACACCATCAGCAATTGCCCTTTCTCGATGTTAAAATCATAAAAACCCTAAAGGAGAATTGGAAACATCCATATATAGAAAACCAAATTCCACCAATTCCCTACTGAAGTGGGAGAGCCACCATCCACTCCCTCTCAGGAGAGGTATCCCCAGAGGACAATACCTCCGCCTGAGAAGGAACTGCTCCACTAAAAGAGAGTTCATTGATCAGGCTAGAGAGTTGAGGAAACGTTTCCAACAACGTGGTTATCCTGATAAAATGCTTAGATCCGCATTTAGAGCAGCCCTGGCCCGAGATAGGTCATCGCTACTCACTCCCAATCAGACACCCAATCAGAGTCCCAGAGTCATACGGGTGATCACCACATTTGATCGTGAAGCAGCACAGGTGAGACAGACCCTTGAACGGCACTGGGACATACTAAAAATGGATTCTGATATTAGGGAGGTCATAGGCGACCATCCACAGGTCACCTATAGACGCGGCACTAGCCTACGCGACAAACTGGTTCACAGCCACTTTGCGCCTCCTGCCCCCTCATCTTGGCTCCGCTCTACCATCTTAGGTAGTTATAGATGCGGTAACTGTGTTGCCTGCAAACATATCTCCATCACCAAGAACTTCACTAGCAATGTAACAGGTAGAACCTACTCTATCCTGCATTTCATCAATTGCAGAACTAGGGGGTAATCTACCGAATTGCATGTCAATGTGGTCTGGAGTACGTCGGCAAGACAATACGTGAATTCCGCCGGAGGGTGGGTGAACACCTTGGGGATATCCTACACAAAAAGATACCCCACTTTCTAGGCACATACACTCAGCCCATCATGGTAAAGCCACAATACAATTTACGGGCATTGATCGGGTCTTCCCGCCAAAGAGAGGGGGTGACTGGGACAGACTTATCCTCCAGCGAGAAGCACGGTGGATATTTTATCTACAAACATCTGCCCCTTATGGCCTCAACGAAAGGTTAACGTATGGTTGCTTCCTATAATAGGAGATTCATGGGTATCCCATCCTGGGCCTCATTCTTCTCTGAGCCCTAATTGATCTCCCACACAATATAGCCCTAATTGATCTCCCACACAATATAGGAATATACTTCCGTGTTCTAACTTACGTGACTTATGCACCTTCCCCTTTGCAACTCATCTAGGGGAGGAATTGAATGCACTGTCACGTTAGAAAACTATGACTTCATTCTTTAAAATCGTCTAAACAAATGATCATGACAGTTCTTGCTAACAGATCAATGTATCTTTGAACTGTCGCATCATTATGTCGGCAATCGTACCAGTGCAGTAATCGGCCAAGAAATGCCCATATCTGTATATCGTTATCACAACTGACATCATCACACACGCGCAACATCTGACGCGTCAAATTCCTGTTCCTGGACGCTTAGCGGTCTCCAGGCAACAGTATCCTCGTGAACACTCCCTCCATACAATGATTGGCTGCCCCCTCACGTGCTCGTGGCGCCGGCGTCTGACGTCATGCGCCGGCCACGCGGCGGGAGGACGGCGTCTTGAGAGGAGGCGCGACTTATGACCGCACGATATTAAACCGGGACCAGACACTGCAGCGCGGCTGGTAGGTAGGTTCCCCCAACCATAGGGGACCACGTTTATTTGTTAACCATTGAGCAGACCCCTTTTCACTATAGGGGCTCTCTTATCCATTAGACCTTATCTCTAGGATTATCAACTCCTGAGTTGTGTGCCATCTCTCACTAGAGAGGCCACTTATAGTAATATGTTCTCATCATGACCACTCCAATTACCCTGGAGTAGTCGTGTAGCGCTTGCACATTTTGATTAATCCCCTGAAGAGTCATCTGTGACAGAAACGTGCCACGTCGGGACCTAGTCTCCATCGATGCATAGCATGTTTAGAACCTAGAGCCAGGGAAAGGACCGGGTTTAGGGACAGGCTACCGGACGGGTCGCCCCTTCGGGCGGGTGCTCTGTGTAGGCAGGTAGTGGTAAAATAGTCCCCTCCCCCATTGTCAGGGTTCATTATGGTTAGGACTCATCCGCCTACTACAGACCCCGCCACACTTTAGGGACCCCCACACCGTTGTTGCCGGGGACTTCAAGCCGCTGACACCGATCCCGGACACCCGCCATCGTCAACCTATGCTGATACCTGTTGTCCTTCATCCATCCTGGTTCCCATCCTGGGTCGGGTAAGACTGCATGCACCCCAGCTGAGGTGCAGCAGTATCCGTTCCTTTTTCCTACCCCACTGTAGGGGTCACCCTCATATCTGTTGTATTGTCTTGTCTTGGTATCTTGATATATGTCTCCATATATTTTTTAACATTAGGATTAAAAGTTAATTTTTACTAACTTCACTCTACCCTTCGGGGTTAGCACATGCACACGAATTTTTGGAGTGTTATCTGAGCCTACACCATTCGCTCTATATTGCAACTAAGAATCACTGGCGATTTTGCAAGTTTTTCCACCTACAAAGAATGGAGAGGTCTGTAATTTTTATCGTAGGTACACTTCAAATGTGAGAGACAGAATCTAAAAAAAATAAATCCAGAAAATCACATTGTATAATTTTTAAATAATGAATTAGCATTTTATCGAATGAAATAAGTATTTGATACAATAGGAAAACAATGTTATATTTGGTACAGAAACCTTTGTTTGCAATTACAGAGGTCAGACGTTTCCTGTAGTTCTTGACCAAGTTTACACACAGCAGCAGGGATTTTGGCCCACTCCTCCATACAGATCTTCTCCAGATCTTTCAGGTTTCAGGGCTGTTGCTGGGCTTTAGTGAGTTTCAGCTCTCTCCGAAGATTTTCGATTGGGTTCAGGTCTGGAGACTGGCTAGACCACTCCAGGACCTTCAAGTGCTTCTTACATAGCCACTCCTTAGTTGCCCTCGCTGTGTGCTTTGGGTCATTGTCATGCTGAAAGACCCAGCCACGACCCATCTTCAACGCTGTTACTGAGGGAAGGAGGTTGTTGGCCAAAATCTCGCGATACATGGCCCCATCCTTCCTCTCTTCAATATGGTGCAGTCGACCTGCCCCCTTTACATAAAAGCACCCCCAAGGTATGATGTTTCTACCCACATGTTTCACGGTTGGGATGGTGTTCTTGAGGTTGTACTCACCCTTCTTCTTCCTCCTCCAAACACGGCGAGAGGAGTTGAAACCAAAAAGATCTATTTTGGTCTCATCTGACCAGGTGACCTTCTCCCATGCCTCCTCTGGATCATCCAGATGGTCATTGGTGAACTTCAAACGGGCCTGGACATGTGCTGGCGTGAGCAGGTGGACCTTACGGTGTAGTGGGCTACTAGCGGTAATCTTTGAAACAGTGGTCCGAGCTCGCTTCAGGTCATTGATCTCCCATGTAGTTCTGGGCTGATTCCTGACCTTTCTCAGAATCATCCTTACCTTACGAGGCGAGATCTTGCATGGAGCCCCAGACTAAGGAAGACTGAAAGTCATCTTGTGTTTCTTCCATTTTCTAATAATTGCGCCAACAGTTGTTGCCTTCTCACCAAGCTGCTTGCCTATTGTCCTGTAGCCCATCCCAGCCTTGTGCAGGTCTACAATTTTGTCCCTGGTGTCCTTAGACAGCTCTTTGGTCTTGGCCATGGTGTAGAGGTTGGAATGTGATTGAGTGTGTGGACAGGTGTCTTTTATACAGGTAACAAGTTCAAACAGGTGCAATTAATACAGGTAATGAGTGCAGAGTAGGAGCTAAACCTAAAGAATAACTAACAGGTCTGTGAGAGCCAGAATTCTTGCTGGTTGGAAAGTGATCAAATACTTATTTCATGCAATAAAATGCAAATTTATTATTTAAAAATCATAAAATGTGATTTTCTGGATTTTCTTTTTAGATCCTGTCTCTCACAGTTGAAGTGTGCCTATGATAAAAATTACAGACCTCTCTATTCTTTGTAGGTGGGAAAACGTGTGCCAGTGTATCAAATACTTATCTATTTTTTGCTTCCCTCTTGCGCACAGTAGTAGGAGACATTACATTACTCTGCAAAACTTCCCTTGCAGTATCCCAATAAAGAGCCGGGTTGTCACTGTTTTGGACATAATCCCCCCACCACCCCCGCAGCTGGTGGAAAAATTCTTCATCCAACGCCAAATGTACTGATAGGCGTCGGAGATAGTCCATCCCATTAGGGGTGACAACATTGGACTGTATGGTTGGATATAACTGTATCCTCCATGGCTACATCCGTGACTCTCTGCAGCAAGCACGGCAGATAATAGTCAATTCTCAACCATGATTGCTAAGCATGAGAAAGGTGAGCGTATTCTCATCCTGTGGGGATCGTGTGGCCGCCCTTATGTACCGATTTGAAGCCCCTTCCTACAAGATATTACTCTTTATAGAAAGAAAAAAAAGGGTTTTCTATTTATATTTGGAGAATATATATTATAAATAATCAAGCTCCCTACAGTCGTATCTATATGTAGGTGTACTCATAGAATCTTCCTTCCGCATCACTTTTGGTAGATAAGATAGTATGACGAAATATGCTTGTGTATTAGTAATAACACCTCGACCCTCTGCTCTGTCCAACCCGAGTTAAACCTAACACCTCCCCCCCATCCAAAATCAGAGTCCTCTAAATGTGTCTCCTTCAACAGGATGTCTGGAGTACTAATATTCGCTTATGTGGGAACCCAGATCCTTAATCTTCCATGTGAGCGGTCACTCCCAGTCCTGTTGTGTGGCCTGCAAGTCCATAGAGTTCCCATCTGGCCAGGAAGTCTTGGGCAATGTTTTCCTAGCTGTCCCCTTCATGTCTCTTCTCTGCGGTGAGGTGCCTGAGTACAGGGGATATCTCCTTGACGAAGCCATCGTTGGTGTCACAATGTCCAGAGAAGAAGCTGCATCCTCTGGAGTGGTAAAGGTATCAATAGTACCATATCTTTTAAACATCTTCTTGATGACAGGGATCTACAATGTGAATTTATGTTTCTTTTTAATCAGGGCCAATCACACTGTATTAAAGGCATTAAGTCTCTTAGCTACATCAGCGGAGTAGTTCCCAAAGAGTAATTACTTATGCCCACTTTCTCCTTGAGCTTCTGGAGATTGTCGGAGGGTATGATGTGGGGTTATCCCCGACTTTTGGTAGGATTCTCCGGATTTTGCATCCTGGAACTACAAAGCCCGACACTTTTACTTCCCTACTAAACTGGAAGTCAGGATCATGGTTTTTATGATGGACTGGTTCTGACCAAACATGAGTGTCTAAATAGTTTCTTCTGTTCTTGTCCAAAAACTATACAGTAACAACCGCTTCATCCTTTATTACTACCTGGAGTTCTAAACTATTGGGTGATTACAGAATTAAAACTATTATACACATTAGAATGCTCCATAATTACACACAATAACCTGCTACACAGACTGTGTGACATCACTGTACTGCTCTGTGACATCATGATCCAATTACACACGCTAACCTGTTACATAGATTGTGTGACATCACTGTACTCCTCTGTGACATCATGATACAATTACACCGGCTAACCTGGTATTTAGAGTGTGTGACATCACTGTACTCCTCTCTGACATCATGATCCAATTACACACGCTAACCTGTTATTTACACTGTGTGACATCACTGTACTCCTTTGTGACATCATAATACAGTGACACACAATGCCTTTCTACCATTACATACTATGTGACATTACTGTACTTCTTTCTGACACCTAGGGCGGCAAAAATCCTTGCACCGGCCCTGACTACGTGACATCACTGTACTCCTCTGTGGCATCATCATACATACGGGCCGGATAAAGACAGATAAAACTATATCGCCATCCTGAGGTTCACTCTAATAGGCCAAAGGCAGACCAGGCAGTAGTCTTGAATGTCTGCAATGGAAGAGGCCTGTAGCCTGCTTTACAGATTGAAACAAGGAGTAGGACTTTATTTTTTTTACTTTTGTGGACACTATTGCTACTGTGGGCACTATAGAGGGGCCTATAATAACTACTGTGGGCACTATAGAGGGGCTTATAATAACTACTGTGGGCACTATAGAGGGGCCTATAATAACTACTGTGGGCACTACAGAGGGGCCTATAATAACTACTGGGGGCACTATAGAGGGTTCTATAATAACTACTGGGGGCACTATAGAGGGGCCTATAATAACTACTGGGGGCACTATAGAGGGGCCTATTATAACTAATGGGGGTACAATAGAGGGGCCTATAATAACTAATAGAGGTACTATAGAGGGGCCTATAATAACTAATGGGGGCACTATAGAGGGGCCTAAAATAACTAATGGGGGTACTATAGCGGGCCTATATTAACTAAGGGGGGTACTATAAAGGGGCTTATAATAACTTATGCGGGCACTATAGAGGGGTGTACTGTATAATAACTACCGGGGTCACTACAGAGGGGCATATAATAACTAATGTAGCACTATAAAGGGGCCTATATTAACTACTGGGGCACCATACATGCACCTATATTAAGTACTGGGGCACTATAGAAACATAGAATGTGTCGGCAGATAAGAACCATTTGGCCCATCTAGTCTGCCCAATATACTGAATACTATGAATAGCCCCAGGCCCTATCTTATATGAAGGATGGCCTTATGCCTATCCCATGGTTAAACTCCTTCACTGTATTTGCAGTTACCACTTCTGCAGGAAGGCTATTCCATGCGTCCACTAATCTCTCAGTAAAGTAATTCTTCCTGATATTACTTTTAAACCTTTGCCCCTCTAATTTAAAACTATGTCCTTTTGTAGCAGTTTTTCTTCTTTTAAATATTCTCTCCTCTTTTACCGTGATGATTCCCTTTATGTATTTAAAAGTTTCTATCATATCCCCTCTGCTCTTCTTGCTTCCGAACTATACATGTTAAGGTCCTTTAACCTTTCCTGGTAAGTTTTCTCCTGCAATCCATGTACTAGTTTAGTAGCTCTCTTCTCTGAATATCCTTCTGCAGATATGGTCTCCAGTACTGCACACAATACTCCAAATGAGGTCTCCCTAGTGCTCTGTAGAGCGGCACGAGCACCTCCCTCTTTCTACTGTTAATGCCTCTCCCTATACACCCAAGCATTCTGCTGGCATTACCTGCTGCTCTATGACATTGTCTGCCCACCTTTAGGTCGTCTGATATAATGACCCCTAAATCCCTTTCCTCAGATACTGAGGTTAGTACTGTATCACTGATTTTATATTCTGCTCTTGGGTTTTTACGCCCCAGGTGCATTATCTTGCACTTATCGACATTAAATTTTAGTTGCCAGATTTTTGACCATTCCTCTAGTTTTCCTAAATCCTTTTCCATTTGGTGTATCCCTCCAGGAACATCAACCCTGTTACAAATCTTTGTGTCATCAGCAAAAAGACACACCTTACCATTGAGGCCTTCTGCAATTTCGCTGATAAAGATATTAAACAATATGGGTCCCAGAACAGATCCCTGAGGTACCCCACTGGTAACAATACCATGGTCTGAATATACTCCATTGACTACAACCCTCTGTTTTCTGTCCTTCAGCCACTGCCTAATCCATTCAACAATATGTGAGCCCAAGCTCAAAGACTGCAGTTTATTGATAAGCCTTCTATGTGGGACAGTATCAAAAGCCTTACTAAAGTCCAGATAGGTGATGTCTACTGCACCTCCGCCATCTATTATTTTAGTCACCCAATCAAAAAAGTCAATAAGATTAGTTTGACATGATCTCCCTGAAGTAAACCCATGCTGTTTTTATCCAATCAGCCCATGTTTTTGTTTTAGATGTTCCACAATCCTCTCCTTGAGTATGGTTTCCATTAATTTCCCCACTATTGATGTCAGGCTAACTGGCCTATAGTTGCCCGAATCCTCTCTACTACCTTTCTTGTGAATTGGCACAACGTTTGCTAATTTCCAATCTTCTGGGATGACACCTGTTACCAGTGATTGGTTAAATAAATTTGTTAATGGTTCTGCTAGTACACCTCTAAGCTCTTTTAATAGCTTTGGGTGTATCCCATCAGGCCCCTGTGATTTATTTGTATTCATTTTTGACAGCTGACTTAGAACCTCTTCCTCTGTAAAGACACATGCATCAAAGGATTCATTAGTCTTCCTCTAACTGAGGTCCTTCTCCTTCATTTCCTTTGTAAAAACTGAACAGAAGTATTCATTGAGGCAGTCAATAGTTCTTTATCCTCTTCCATATACCTTGCTTCTTTGTTTTTAATTTGGTAATTCCTTGTTTTAATTTCCTTTTTTTTTTTCATTTATGTATCTGAAAATGTCTTATCACCTTTTTCACTGACTGAGCTAATTTCTCTTCTGCCTGAGCTTTAGAAGCTCTTATAACTGCTTGGCCTCTCTCTGCCTCATCTTATAGATTTCGGTCATCCTCGTTTTAGATTGTTTTATACTTGCTAAATGCCATATTTTGTTTTTAATTATTTGGCCACTTCTGAGTACCACAGTGAGTCTCTTCCTTTTTTTTGCCTTTACTGACAAGCCTAATGCACTTTTCTGTTGCCTTCAAAGTAGTGCCACTTTAAGTAGTCCCATTTCTCTTGGACTCCATTGAAATTGTTCCAGTCTGATGGGACTCGTATACCACTGATCTCATTTAAGAAAAGTCTGTTTTCCGAAAATCTAAAACTTTGTTTTGTGGGTGACTCAGTCACTGTACTTACAGTAAACCTAACTGACTGGTGATCACTGGATCCTAAGCTTTCCCCTACAGTAATATCAGATACCAAATTGCATTTGTGAATACCAATCTAAAATGGCCTCCTCCCGGGTTGTCCTCAACACTACTTGCTGTAGAGATAATCCCAGTAGGGAATTTAGAATGTCTGTACTCCTGGCAGAACTAGCTATTTTGGTTTTCCAGTTTATATCAGGAAGATTAAAGTCTCCCATAATGACAACTTCCCCTTTCAATGTCATTTTAGCCATTTCCTCAACTAGTAGATCATCCAATTCTTTGACTTGGCTTGGTGGTCTGTATATGACACCTACACGAGTTACCTTATGATTACCAAGCTGCAACGTAACCCAAACTGACTCTAAATTGGTTTCGCTGACTTGTATTAGATTAGATTTTATGCTATCTTCACATATAGGGCCACCCCACCCACTATAGAGGGGCCTATAAAAACTACTGGGGGTCTTAAAGAGGCGCTAATACTAACCACTGGGAGTAGTATAGAGGGGCTTATGATAACTACTCAGGGGCACTATAGAGGGGCCTATGTTAACTTCTGGGGGCACTATGGAGGGGGCTTATTACTACTGGGAGCAGTTTAGGGAGCATTATTACTACTGGCGGTACATTGGGTGGCATTATTATTTGGCACAATATGGAGGGCACTATTACCCTCAGGGGGACTCTCAAGGACCATTATTACTGTAGGAGCGCAATTACTAATAAGGTCATTGTGGGAGAGCATTACTATTGGTGGGGCTTTTAGGAGCAATACTAGTATGGGGGGGACTATCTGTATGGCACTGTTATTTCTGCAGTATAGTATTAGGAAGCTTTGAGGAGCACAGTGGGCACAGTATTGGGGATAACTGCAGGATAATACTGTTGGAGCACCAGGAGGCAGAGGATGATGGAAAAGTATGGCTACTTTTACATCTGTGCTTTGTAGTCCGGTTTTTAGATCTGTCATAGGATCTTAAAACCAGAGGAAAACGCTTAAGTTTTGTCCCTCTTCGTTGTCAATGGGGAAAAAATCTGAAATAAACGGAACGGAATGCTCCAAAATGCATTCCATTACCGATCAAGATGGATCCGGCATGAAACACAATGTTGGTCAATGGTGCTAGATTTGTTTTCTCAGACACAAAAGAAAATGAATCCGGCGCTCATTGACTTACAATGGTTTTAGTTCCCAATCCATCTTTTTGAGCCATCATTTTAGAGATAATACAACCCAGACCATTCCAGAGCGAGACGGTTGTATTATCATACGAGAACGTTTTTTCTTTGATCCTGACAGATCCAGCAAAAGGCATGAATGTGAAATGCAACCTAAGGAATCTAAGATGTCTGTGTGGTAAACTCTGCAGTGACAAAGACAGAAAGATGTCATCATGGTGGTCTGCTCACAATGGAGATGATGAGGAAAGACTAAATATATACAATAGAGGGGATGTAACTGGAAGTAATAGGTATGTAGTGCTGTATTCTCCCGTACATTTAGGCAACTTTCACATCAGCATTTTTTATTCAGGTTTTGAGATTCGGCGCAGGAAACGCTAGTGTGAAAGTACCCTAACGAAAGTGCATTCAAGGTGCCCATACACATTAGTCTAAAAGTGGTCAAAATGGATGATTTTAACCAAAACGAACATTCAACGGTTGATATTTAACAATGAATGATCATTTTGGCCGACCAATGACAGACCATTATCATTTGAAAAGAAGTCTGCTGTGCTTAATATTTTCATCCGATAGTTGGAAGAAAGAGCTTTTGTTGAAAGAAAGATTTTTCGTGATCAACAGATCTTTCTTCCAAAGAACATTCCCAGAGAGATCTTTCGTCCTTCGCCTGGTTTCGTTAAATGTGTATCGACAGTTTGATGGAGTAAAGGCAGGTTTATATTGCACCGATGTAGCAGCCAACTGTTGGGAAGGAAGTGTTCTTTACCGACAGACCGCTGCTCGTTCAGTGAAGGAGGCCGCGCATTTACATGCAGAGATCAACTCCACAGTATGAGGACGAGCGATCACTATTGTGATCGCTCGTCCTTGTACAGAATAATTTTTTCTGGGCAGCAGATCACCGTTTAGACGACACGATCTGCTGCCCAGAAACGATGATCGGTGGTGCCTGCAGGAACAACAGGATCACCGGATGGTCGAGTGTTTTGCTCGTTCATCGGGTGATTGGCGGCACATTTACATGGTCAGATATTTGGCCACCTTGAAATACGTAAAGCTGTGTCTGTGAGGCCTCATGCACATGACCGTTGGTGTTTTTCGGTCCGCAATTTGCAGAACGGAACGCGGGCCATTGTAGAAATGCCTATTCTTGTCCGTAAAAGCGGACAAAAATAGGACATGTTCTATTACTGCGGGGCATGGAGGCAGACAGCGTGTGCGGACAGCTTGCAGTGCTGTCCGCCTTTGCGACCCCACATTGAAGTGAATGGGCCCGAGCCACAAAATATGCGGCTCAGACGCGGACCACAACAACGGCCGTGTGCATGAGGCCTGAAACAAACGTTCACCAGTTAATTGTTCAACTGCTGTTCAACCATCATCTTACTTCTATCTAATGTGTATGGACAACTTTATTCTAGCAACCAAACAATGACCTGTGTAGTCTGGCTCTTTTCAGGGGACTAAAAACAGATAAACTACACAAAGCACAGACCTGTAATCAATTAAATAGAAGATGCAACCTTATAGATAAGAATGGAAATGAGTGAAGCCCATTACTATTCGCATGACTGGTGAGTACGCGCACCACGTTATTGGCATCCAAACAAGTTTGGCCTCTGTTTTACCTCCAGGTCTCAGGCGTTGCCTGAAGAACAGGAATATTAACATTCTCTATCCAACCACTTGGGTCATAGTCTGTACTGTAAACTGAGGTTTAGCTTCAAGGTTTTGGGCCTCTTTAACCATCATCTGCCATTTTAGTGTCATTATACCTTTTTAGGCCGCTTAATGGACCAGGACCAAGATGTAACTACAAGATCGGCTCATCCTATAGCGATACTGCTCATGCTGATGGATAAAAAAAATATCTCACATTCACTTTCTTCTTAAAATACGGGGAAAAAAAACACTAGAAAACTAGAAGTCGTTGAGTCGTGCTCTTCAATTTAACTGTTCTGGATCCTAATCTTTTAGGGCTCGTGCATGCGACCGTTGCCTGTTTTGCGATCCGCAAAACACAGATACCGGCCGCGTGCGTTCCGCATTTTGCTGAACGAAAGTCTGGTCTATGATAGAACAGTAATCTCGACAAGCATAGGGCATGTTCTATATTTTTGCGGATGCAACAGAATGGATAAACGGATGCGGAAAGCACGCGGTGTGCTGTTCACATCTTTTGCGGCCCCTTTGAAGTGTATGGGTCCGCATCCGATCCACATAAAATGCAGATCGGATGTGGACAAAAAATAAGTTTGTGTGCATGAGCCCTTAATCAGATTGAAAGCCAGCTACAAAAAAAAGATCTCTAAGCTCTGGAGGACTCAGCATGGCCATATATTACATCAAATGTGCAATACCTGATTTCTCCTGTGGTGGTGCTGTAGAGAAATTGAACGGAAGTAGTCGGGGTTCTGGAAACAGCTGAGTGGACTGTGCTATGATGTTTCTGTAAGTCCCGTAGATGTAAATGGGGGCTATGGAAATAGTGTAGCACAGGTCGCTTGGCTACTTCTGGCCACTGCATACTACAGATATTATGATCGCAGCCATGAATGGTTGAAATGGGATTGGCCCTTTAAAATTTTACTTTGATATAATCGATTCTGGCAGTAACCAATATGGGCGCATTTACAGCGTTTTCATACAATAAATACCATGACTAGATCCTGAGGATCATTAGAAGATTCTTCACCTAGTGCCTGGTGGTTATGGTCCTTGACCAAGCATTGAAGGTGGTCAGTGGTCCAACTTCTGTAGTAATCAGTGGCCGTGCAATACCTTGAGGCTCATTGACCTCTTTGGATGATTTCCTGGTTCCCAACGACCTGTACCACAGCATCTAATACCTTCTTATACATTGATGTTAGCCCATCCTAGAGATATGCATAGTTTTGCTGCACATTCTAGGTCTTCAGAGGCCAGTTTAATTTTAAGATTGGAGCATTATAATAAAATGATTAAATGTAAGGTCATGGGATAAAAAAAGGAACGTGAAGAACTAAATATTGGGTTGTCCCTAGTCAATTACACAAATGACTCCTTCGGTTGAATAAATGTATGCAGTAAACTCTAGTACTTCCCCTAGTGGTCTCTGCAGGCAGACAGCATTTTATCATTTGACTGTATGCCAAGGAAAGGGATTTGGAGCGCTGTATCAAAAAGACAGAGCACTGAGCGAATATTTAATATTGGACCTATAAACTACATGGCACTAAAAAGGTGGACTTCCCTTTAAAGGCTATGGTCACCATCACATCCATTTTTTTATTGAATTGCATCTATTTTGTGATAAAAATCAAATTTGTAATTGGTTTTAATTACAAATTTTCAGCCTTTTGTCTTCTGCAGCCTGAATATGTTCCAATATATTGCAGGCAGCTCAGTCCTCAGTGACAAAATCAATATGTTCTTCTCCCCCCCCCCCTCCCCCACCATATCACTCTGGATGCATAAACTATTATATTTTTTAATGAATAAAGAAAAAAGGCATTTGTTCCCCATCGTCCCCTACTAGTACATCCCTAATGCCAAACTAGAAACTGTGGTCTCCCATCACATCTGTGGTCTCCCCCACTTATCTAATAGTTACCACTGACCCCATTAATTATGCAAAACCAGACGTTTCCTTTACCCTCAGTTCACACTTGCGCGTTTTACAGCACGTTCGAACTCGCTGTAAAACGCATAACCGATGCAAACCAATGCTTCCCTATGGGACTGGTTCACATTTTTGCGTTTTACAGCGTGTTCGAACACGCTGAAAAACGCCCGACACATAAACAAGTACTTGAGCTTTTTTTGGGGTGTTTGTCGCGTGTTTTGGCCCATAGACTTCAATGGGAACGCGCAACGCTTGTATTTTGTGCGTTTACTATTGCCAAAAACGAGCACTAAAACGCGCGAAAGACGCGCGTCTCAGAAACGCTCAGGTCTGAACCCAGCGTTATAGAGTTACTATACCACAATTCCCACCCTATTAAATTGGGGTGTCTTACGATGACATCCCCATCTTGAAAATGAAGCTGCAGGAACCCAGACAGTAACAGCAGATCTAGGCTTCCATTTCTCCATCACCATCTGCAGATATATGGCTGTCCATATAATATATGGCCACATTGGTCTACCAAAGTGGAAGACGGTCTTACAAACCCCTTTAATTGTGTGAATCCAATGGTTACAGGTAACCCCCAAACAGCACACCTCAGTACCTATGCGTCAGTACCAAGTATAGGAAAGGGTCTACCGGGGAAATGAGCAACACTCCTGTCAGGACTAGGATGACAATGAACGGCGACGGGGGACATTGCACAATGATAAATGCATAGGGAGGCAGATGTAAGGAGATCAATAGACTGTAAGGAGCCTGCCGCCTCCCTGATAAGAAAAAAGATGGTGGATGGGGGATGTGCAACAAGAGGATAAGAGGGGGATGTGTAAACTAGAGGGTGACAGATAGGAGGGGGAGGTGTAACTTCTGCTATGAGTCTATACCACAGGACGGGTAATACAGAGACGGCAGCAGTACAGATGAGCTTTACACGTACAGTAGCCATATAGGATTGGATATGTTAGGCGCTATATGTCGGCATACCTTTTCTTATAGGAAAGCATAGTCTTTGAGAAATACTATAAAAAGCATATATTAATGGTATGTGAGTGACGTAGGCCTGTACAGTGGCATATGTAAAATAAATGGAAAAAAAACTATGTACACCCCCGAAAAAAAAAAAAGAAATGCGAACAGAGCCGAAAACCAACAGCTGTGGTCATTGTGCTCTGTCAGGAGATCTTCTCCTCTCTCCTCTTATCGCTGGCAGCGTGGCTCCTTATCAGGGGTGACTTTAAGAGAAATATTCGGGTGTAGCCCCTTATCTCCACATTACATCACACTTTCTTTGTGTGGATTTGCAGCTCAGCATTTTACAGCAAGTTGTAAAATCAATATGGAGAATTGTAACGAGGGATTAGAGGGTGAAAGGGTCAGAAATGGCAGATTACTGTCCCGCGTGATTGAGGGTCGGAGACACACAAGGGTCACGGATGAAGTGATGGAGAGGCTCATAGAATTTATTGTGCAGATCTAGGGGAAACCTGTAAAAAGCGTGAACTGCTTTCGGTAATTCCTACTTGGTAGAAAGGTCCCTTGCCAATAAACCAATCATGTGCTGCGATCATCTGTAGGGAGATCTAAGTGGTTAACTTCCCTACAGCGCCACCTCTGGTATTACACTGTCACATCATTGGGTTTTCTGTATAATGCAGGTAGGGGTCCTCCAGTCTGAGAGAGGCTCTTTGTGACTTTTTTTCTATACCATATGCAGGGGAAATTTCCCGCTGATTGGGTACATAATGAGCTCTTAGCGGTAATTAACGCTGTGAGAATCAGGTACTTATGTACCCGCCAGCAAAATGCTCTCCTGAATCCAACTATGTCCCTCATCTCACCTTCTAAGCACCCTGCTCCATATCTTAATCAGAGACAACTGGAGAAGAAGGACAGAAAAGGGCACCTATTGATGGCCACTAGAGTTGAGCGAACTTCTGTTTTAAGTTCGGCTTCCAAAGTTCTGGTTATCCAAGCATCCCGTTATGGATTCCGCTACCACGGACCATAACGGCATTTGGAATCCATAAGGGGATTCTTCAATGAACCCGAACCTTGGACAACACGGAGGACCTGGGGTGACGTCACCGTCACGTGATCAGTGCAGGGGGCGTGGCTCAGTACTGGATTAGATAAGAGGTGGTAGCCTACGACCTCTTATCCAATCCAGTACTGAGCCACGTCCCCTGCACTGATCACATGACGGTGACGTCACCCCAGGTCCTTCACCCCAAATTCCAAATACCGTTATGGTCCGTGGTAGCGGAATCCATAACCGGATGCTTGGATAACCCGAACCCGAACTTTGGAAGCCGAACTTAAAACAGAAGTTCGCTCAACTCTAATGGCCACCACAGATTTTGGGAGAGAGGGACAGCTTTTGGGGCAGTGTATTGTGCTGCTGTGCGGTATAGTATATGGTTCTGCTAGGATGGTAGATTGTGCTATGATATTGCTGCCCCTGCCTACAACATGGGGCCACTTTTAGGTTTTTTCCAGGAGCTCTTTAAGTTCCCAGTCCGCCCCTGACCGTTTTATATGTTCTTTTGTGCAAGCAACTGCATAGGAAAGCACAGCAGACCATACATTTCTATACAGTAAAATATAAAAAAAATATAAACTATCTCTGTTCAGCGCTGCAGAATATGTTGGTGCTATAAAAATATAATCCAGTCTAGACAATCCTATGTGAGCTGAACACATCAGCCGCACAGATTTCTCTTTTGTTGGTTTGTTACAATGTATCAGTCAGGGGCGGATTCGGAACTCAAAGTGGCCCTGGAAAAAAAAAATAATAAAGGTGGCCCCATGTTGTAGACAGGTCCCAAATAAAAGAAGGCCAATAGGAGGGGCCAATATAAATAGGAGGGGCCAATACAAATAGGAGGGGCCAATACAAGTGGGTGAGGCCAGCAGTACCATATTGCGGCACAGAATACCACCCCAGCCAAGCCGAATACTGCTGTTCCGCACAATATACTACTCCAGCAGGACCAAAATAATCACAGCACAAAATGCCTTCCCAGAAGCTGCCCCTCTGTGGTGGCCAGTGCCAGCTGCCACATTCTGTCTTTCTACTCAGGAGCGGGTACCAGGTACGTAAGTATATGACTCTCCCAGCGTTAACCAATTCTGAGAGAGTCAGATCATGACTTATCTTGCCTTTGGCTGGGAGGAGGGCATAGGTGGCTTCCTGGGCATTTGCCACCCAGGAGGGTTCCCTGTAGGATCTGTGGCCAGTCCACCCCTGTTAACAATGCAGAGAAAATGTATCAGTCCAAACCATTTTGATCACAGAGGATTGCCTCGACTGGATACATTGTATCAAGCTGTGGATGTCAACATGAATAATTTGTCTCACCTGGAACATTGGTGGCATATGGCTAGTGTATGCCACCTATCTCTAGAACGGAGCTCCCAAATCGAACAACAGCACATGCGTGGCTGGCCTCCATTGATTTCTACGGGACTTCCAAGAGTGCCGCTCTCAGCTGTTTTTGGCATTCCCACAGAAATGAATGCAGGGTGGCCTCCCATGCGCTCTAGTTCACTAGGATCTCCATTCTAGAGGTCCAAGGGGAGACCAAGCGATATTCCACCAATGTTTGAGGTGAGACAACCCATTTAACTGAGAAAATGCAGAGATATTGAAGCAGAAAGCACAGTAAAATTCCATTAATCTGGCACGTGATGGTCCAGAAATCCCGATAGTCTGTGGCAAAAATTTTCCATATGTCACGTTATTGCAATACTTCCTGGATAGTGTGATATATTGCAGCGCTCTGCAAATAAAGAATAAGAAGCAGTGTAAAACTCGTGTCATTATCTATACTGTCCATATGTAGGGTCCACTGATGGAGGGTCATGTGACCAGGCAGATCACCTCCATGTGATGTCTCCTCCATTCACACGCACTGCACCTGCTATCTGCCCTTGTTCTGTTGGGAGTTTGGTGCGGTGTGTTTCAATGGAGGAGACCTCACATGGAGGTGATCTGCCTGGTCACATGACCCTCCATCAGCGGCCATCTTATGGACAGGACCTGTGTGTGGTCAGCACAAAAGACTTTGTAAACAAGGGGGACATTCCTTATGAAATATAGAAAATGGTGCAGAACTTCAACGAAAGGCTACATTAGTAAGTGTCATATAATCATCTCACAATCACATTGCTGAAATAACCAGTAAGTGGCCAACCCCTTCTACTACAAGTCTGTAACGAGGCTGCAGGAACATCCACATCATGATATGTTGGTGCCCCTGTCCTAGAGTGCACATTTGAATGCCATATAGGAAGCTGTCCTTTTACAATTCTGGTCTGGGGTATGACAGATTATTGGAATGTTACTGTATGTTAGGAACTTACATTATTTTTAAACAATGAATAAGCATTCTTTTCTGCATAAAACTGGAAACTCCCTTTGAAGCCGAACTCCAGCCACTGCTGAACCCAGTGACCTGCTTCCACTGCTGAACCCAGCGACCTACTCGTTACAATAAGGTATGTCCCTTAGCACCACCTAGTGCTCAATTTTTGCATACCATTTGTTTCACATTTATTGGTCGGCAGTCACACAAACCTCCAGCTGTTAACGCCTGTCAGCAGAAAATAAATGATAATGTATGAGAAAACAGATGTAGGAGAATCAGATGCTAACCCCACAAAAGCGACGCTGAAAAATACACTGCAATATATGAGTTCTTTTTTCCATCTCTTTTAAGAGCACGAATATTAGTCTCGGATCAGTAGGTCCAGTAATTACATATAATCTCATCATTTGAATATAGTACCTAAAATAAATATACTAATAGGAAAGTCAGCATATATACACTGAAGTTGCAATGACAAGAAAGACAAGCTGTAAGTTTCTGCAAATCGAAGAAACAGCAGGTGTTGCCAAGATCTGGAGATGATCAAATTTTGAAGCACCTAGCTCCAATCTCTGGCATGTGTGTGGCATAAAAAAAGTTTTTTAGCCACATAAAACTAAACTATTCAATTAAGTCACATAGGATGATTGTGGGATGCCTCCTGTTCATCGACGTGCCAATTATCAGCACTTGTCACAAATTGAGAGGGACACAATCCTTGAACTGAGAGGCCTTGGTTTATCACTTCAGAAGATTGCTATTCGTATAGGCCAAGATGTGAGCACCGTTCAATGTTGCAAGGTTGGGAGAACGACGAAAAACTGGAATGACAGCAAGAGGTGCTGAGGGGAGGAGAACTTCTGCATGGACGATTGTCTGATTAGAAGAATGGTGTGTAGGGATCCATTCTGTACTGCAAGTGAAATTGGACATCACATCCCAAGCCTAGGGCGGCAAACAGTGTCTACAAAAACCATCAGAAGGCGTTTGCATGACATTGGGGTACAGGTGATCCATGCACCTGACGCCACCGCTCTCAAAGGCTATCATGGTGCACAGCAAGACAGCAACGGAGCTCTAGAGGTCTATATTCTTCAGTGATGAGTCCTGCTTTTGCCTTGGATCCAATGGTCGCCTGAGATTGGTCTGGAGACCACGTGGCCAACGCCATGAAGAGGCCTTCACAAGGCAAAGTCACACAGGTCTTACTCATGGGATTAGTGTGTAGGGTGGCATAACGTACAGTAGATGGACCCATGTCTTAATACCTTTGTAATATGATATAGCTCTACAATACATTTACTTACATTGCAGATACTTCACTTTACCTTTTTGTAATCAGTTTGCGTTATTTTTCCAATGTTTATACAGATCTTTATAGAAGATTAGGCGGAGATAGCTATTAGCTTATGCGTATCTCATTTGTATGGCCTTCATTTGGGTGAGCAGACCTTAAAGGGGTTTCCAGCTTTCAAACACTTTTGGAAAGTCCCCCCAAACCAGACCTATGGAGGCAACCTCACTTTCCTGCTCCCTGATGCTCACTTCTGCCTCCTTTGGTCCACTACTGTGTTTGCCGCGTTCGGGTCCCAACTTTTCCAAGTGATATACCACTTAGGGTACAAGTCGCTGCTATGGCCAGTCATTCCCATTTTTGTTTTGAAATTTACAAGTTGGGACCGGTGTGCACTGAGCGCAGAGGTGGACTGAATGAGCCAGAATTGAGCGAAGGGGTGCAAGTAAAAACGCTACTCTCCATAGATCTAGTACCAAGAGAGAAACTGCCCCAAACTGTTAGAAAGCTGGGCAACCTCTTTAAAAAGGTGTCGCCAGGACTGCCTACTTATAAGAATCTCAGGAAGTCTCTTGAACTATCTCCATGCATACTTTTTTCCTCTCATTTGCTTTACAGCGAATCTTCACTTTCCTTATACTGTGTAATTTTTAGGTCCAACATTCTGTGTTGAGCAATTTTATTCAAATATGTTTGTAGCGGTTGGGACTTTATTTTTTCTAACCTGGATCTCTGAATCAATTAATGGTCGGATGCAGCCACCACTAGAGGGCACTTCAGACATTCTGTGTTGTTCATTGAGTTCAATGTATTGCATGAACAGTATGCGGTAAACTCCTAAGCTCCCCCTAGTGGGGGCTGCAGGTAACCAGAAACCTGTATTAGAGCAAAACTTTGTACCAGAAAAACTGAACTCTGCTGGCCATAAAGAAATATTAAGAAATTAATTGGACCTAACCCTGCTCCCGGTTAGCCAGAATCCTACTCTGCACTGATGAGGGGCAACACCCCGAAACAGCTGTCTGTGGATGGATAACTGGCTTAGGTTTTCCCCGTCACATCCTTAAGGCTTGTAAAAAAGCGGGATCTTGACATAGGGGCCACTTAATATGGTGGATTTGGTGATCTCTGTAATGGGGACACCCCTTTGCTCGGTTTTCCTTCCTTTGAAGGATATCTGGCTCTCATTGTGTTGTAGACCCATAACTGGGGCTCCTCATTTATTATGCATATTCCTGTTTCCCAGGGAGCTTTGCACTTCGGATTGCTGTGTTGAGACTCTTAAATGAGGCTCCGCGGTGTTTTCTGTAGCTGGTCTCCCTGAGATCAGCTATTGGTGTGATCTTGGTCGTGACCAGGGATTGCAGTGCTAGTGTGGAAATGAATGGGGTTGCAGCAAAACTCACACACGTGCCACAACCCCAGATTTACAAAAAATCCAACACTGCTGGATTTTTTGTGATTCTGGAGTCTCGCTGCGACCCCATTCATTTCTATACTAGCAATAGATGTTGCACAACCAAGATCGCCGTGTAGCCGAACCCTTAGGCCCCTTTCACACGAGCGAGTTTTCTGCACGGGTGCAATGCGTGACGCGAACACACAGCATCCGCACTGAATCCTGACCCATTCATTTCAATGGGTCTGTGTACATGAGCGTTTTTTTTCACGCATAACTTGTGCGTTGCATGAAAATCGCAGCATGTTCTATATTCTGCGTTTTTCATGCAGCCCTAGCCCCATAGAGGTGAATAGGGCTGCGTGAAAAACGCATTGCATCCGCAAGAAAGTGCGGTTTTCACTGAACGCATCCGCAACGCATCCGGACACGTTCGTGTGAAAGGGGCCTTAGGGCTCATGCACACAAACATGTCGTGTTTTGCGGTCCACAAATTGCGGATCTGCCGAACATGGATGCCGCCCATGTGTGTTCCACAATTTGCGGAATGGGCCGTCCATTATAGAAATGCCTATTCTTGTCCACAAAACAGAAAAGAATAGGACATGTTCTATTGGAGCAACCGATGCGGACAGCACATGGAGTGCTGTTTTGCAGGCCTGTTGAAGTGAATGGGTCCACATCCGAGCTGCAAAAAATGCGGCTCGGATGCGGAACCAAACCAAATTCGTGTGCAGGAGTCCTTATGTTGGACCTCTCACTGGAAAATGTGGGAAACTCCAGGGCCTCTTTTCCACTTCAGTCAGGACCCTCGCCTATGATTATGTTCCTCAAGTGTCCAGGAATATGACACAACAGTTCGCTTTGCATTACATAAGAAGCTTGTACAATGCCTGGCATGTTCCATATCTCATTTATTCATCTTTGATTTCATAAGCCTGGCTGAATAAAAACTATAGAAGGCAGAGAATGGAAAGCTGCAGCGACAGCTGGCACATTCACTAACATGTGTCACCTTAGGGTGTAATTGCCAACCCTGCCCTAGAACTGCAGAAGAAATCAATTAACACCCTGAAATGAGTGGAGATGACAGGTGTGCAGGTTCTGCTGACGTGATCTAGGCTTGTTCACTCTTGAAATCTCTTTTTAAATATATATTGTCAGTAGTGTTGAGCGAACTTGTGTTTTCAAGTTCGGCGTACAAGGTTCGGGTTATCTAAGAATTCCGTTATGGATTCTACTGCCATGGACCATGACTTATAGTAACGGTATTCTTAGATAACCCGAACCTTGTACGCCGAACTTGAAAACACAAGTTTGCTCATCCCTAATTGTCAGCTGATAAATGGCTATCCACAAGACAGGGAATAACAGATCGATCAGGGTCTCACCACTGGGACCCATCATGACCAAAGGGATCTCTTGCCGCAGATGACCAAGCGCCTCACTCAGCTGTCTTTGACAATCCCATAGACTGGAGTAGTAGTGCACAAGCTCAACCATCGCTCCACCTATAAGAGGGATGCGGGATCCCCATTTTCGCAATTAGTTATCCACTATGATAGGGGTTAACCCCTTTATGCCAGCAGATCCAGTCAGTTTCCTCTGGCGATCTGTTCATTTCCTCCTCTCTGCTGAAGCAAGGCTCTGTTGACATTTCTTCAAGGCAGAGGGAGAGTGAGTTGTTGGCTCTTAAAGGGACAGTTTAAAATTTTTTAAACATTTTTTCTATTATTGAAAAAATATGACCATAAAAATTACCTCAATAAACGCTAAAGGTCTAAACTGCCCTACTAAACATTTTCTTGTGGATAGGATGTGGACCCAAACAATTTCTTGTGGATAGGATGTGGACCCAAACAATTTCTTGTGGATAGGATGTGGACCCATTCATTTCAATGTGTGCACTGTGTGCTGTCCACATCTGTATGTCCGTTCCGCAGTCTCGCAAAAAAGACGGAACATGTCCTATTCTTGTCTGTTTTGCAGACGAAGATAGGCATTGTAATAATGGATCTGCAAAAAAAACACAGATCTCATCCGTAATTCTTGTGGATCCGCATTTGTGGACAATGTACCTAACCCTTAAACTGTTACTTACTAAGGCTTCTTTCACATCTGCGGCATGTATTCCTGAAGAGAACAGCCTGCCGGAATTCTCCTGATCTGCACACTGCCGGATGCAACCGGAATCCCCGCGGGGAGGGGTCTGGCCTTATTCCAACAAAAATGCTGCATACTGCAGTTTGTGTCCAGCCGATTCCCAGCATTCTCTGCCAGATCAGGTGGGCCATATCTCCGTGCCGCAGATATGAAAGCAGCCTAAGCCCGTTGCCTGTGAAAACCCCAAAAAGCGTCACTCAGTTTTCAGGAGAAAAAAAAACTTAGAAAAGACATATCAAAAGTTGTGATTGATGGGGGTCCGAGACACCCTCTAGTCGCTAAAATGAGGAGAGACAAGCTCTTGTATGTTGCACTCTCCGAGCCCATAGACTTTCTATTAAGTTTTTAAGCGAGATATGCAACCACTTCTGTCTCTGCATTCCAGCAATCAGCGGCGGTCTCAGCTCTCAGACCCCCCCTGATGAAAACCTTTGCTCTATTTCTAGGACAGTGGTGGGCAACCTATGGCACGGGTGCCAGAGGCGGCATTCAGAGCCCTCTCTGTGGGCACCTGCATCCTGGAAAAAGTCTATGGTGTACCAATATGCCTTAGACTTTTCCTGCCATTCATCTGCACAGGGCGCACTATGAATGGCACAGGCAGTGCAGGGCGTACTATGAACGGCCCAGGCAGCGCAGGGTGCACTATGAATGGCACAGGCAGCGCAGGGCGCACTATGAACGGCCCAGGCAGCGCAGGGCGCACTATGAATGGCACAGGCAGCGCAGGGCGTACTATGAACGGCCCAGGCAGCGCAGGGCGCACTATGAATGGCACAGGCAGCGCAGGGCGTACTATGAACGGCCCAGGCAGCGCAGGGTGCACTATGAATGGCACAGGCAGCGCAGGGCGCACTATGAACGGCCCAGGCAGCGCAGGGCGCACTATGAATGGCACAGGCAGCGCAGGGCGCACTATGAACGGCCCAGGCAGCGCAGGGCGCACTATGAATGGCACAGGCAGCGCAGGGCGTACTATGAACGGCCCAGGCAGCGCAGGGCGCACTATGAATGGCACAGGCAGCGCAGGGCGCACTATGAATGGCACCGGCAGCGCAGGGCGCACTATGAATGGCACAGGCAGCGCAGGGCGTACTATGAACGGCCCAGGCAGCGCAGGGCGCACTATGAATGGCACAGGCAGCGCAGGGCGCACTATGAATGGCACCGGAAGCGCAGGGCGCACTATGAATGGCACCGGCAGCGCACTGAATGTAGGCAGGACATTATAGGTAAGTGATAAAGTACATGGAAGATACAGTATATTGGACTGTAGTATTCAGGTTATCGTAAATTGCAGTGTTGGCACTTTGCGATAAATAAGTGGGTTTTGGGTTGCCGTTATGGCACTCGGTCTCTAAAAGGTTCCCCATCACTGCTCTGGGACATATCAAAAGTTTTCTGAAAACGTAGTGACTCTTTAATTTACAACTGTGTCTGCCTGATCCTTTCGCCATCTTCGAGTGGGGAACCACTCATACCACTCAGGGCCCGAATGATTCTTTTGGTAAGGTCTGACACCCTTACTAATTGGTAATAGCCAGTTGTCAACTTAGTTACATATTTCCAAGAAGAACAACTGATGAAAAACACAATATAGGCATCCTAAGAAAAGGTGCTCCAAAACTGCAAAAACCATCAGGGCATATTTGACAGTGTTCAGTCAGTGATTTCCATCTAGACACAGAACGATTGCAGATCTTTCCCTCATCCCTTATATCTGTTTAGGCTCCAGTCAATGTTTTGGACAGGGGGCAGAGGGACCGTGGCATGTTACTTGCAGCCGTGAAGCACATGTATTACAGGTCAGGAATGGATCGCACCTTGGGCCTGGTCACTTATATTGCTCAGATTAATGACCCTATAATAGTATTAATATGCAGCTGTATATTTCAGATAATATATCAGAGATGTCAGCAAGCTGCAGTTTTATGAACGTTCTATCTAAGTCTCTGACACTACCAAGAAGCCAACCCTGTGTGAGCCGAGATATAACTGATCAAGGTTTCTGCAGGCACTAAAGATAAGCACCATGTCAACGTGCCCTGAGATGTCGCAGGTGTAAAAAAATATATAAAAAAAATTCATACATCTACCAAAGGGCCCTTAAATGAGTATTAATGAACGTTCTATCTAATCTCTGACACTACCAAGAAACCAACCCTGTCTGAGCTGAGATGTAACTGATCAAGGTTCCTTCAGGCACTAAAGATAAGCAGCATGTCAACCTGCCCTGAAATCTCACCAGCTGTAAAAAAAAAATCTTCATACACCTACCAAAGGGCCCTTTAAAAGAGATTATTAAACTGATTATCTATCGTCAGTACCTGATCGGTGGGGGTCCGACACCGGGACCCTCGCTGGTCAGCTATTTGAGAAGCACCGGCATTTTTCTTTTTTCAACAGTAATTTTTATTGTTTTTTTAATGCATTTTTAAAGGTTTTACAGTTTTTTTTTCCAATCACGTTTAAACTATATATGTATAATTAAATAAATATTTATTAATAAACATAACTTTTACAACAGATTCACTGGTTTGTGGTTTGTAAATTTGAACAGGTAGTTAGAGAGATTAAAGAGACTGGACATGCGGATACGTTAATGAGATAGGTTTTAGGTATATTTAGGGTCCATTCACACGTCTGCAATTCTGTTCCGCATTTCGCGGAACGGAATTGTGGACCCATTAATTTCAATGGGGACAGACTATGTCCCGCCCAGGACTGCCGCGGATCTGCACTTCTGGGTCCGCAATCGCGTTCCTGAAAAAAATAGTCCTATTCTTGTCCGCAATGTCCGTGTTTTGCGGATGCACAAAACACACACGGACGTGTGAATGGACCCTAATAGATATGTAAATATAGAACAAACATATACATAACGTTGTAGTATTTAGAGTATGCATCCATGCATTTTTATATAATTATATCGTTATCTTAAGTCATTCACATATCTGTATGTGTTTCTGTCTATCCATAGATGGTATGTTATCATGGTTATATGTACACACACATAGGCGTAGCTATAGGGGGTGCAGAGGTAGCAGTCGCTACCGGGCCCAGGAGCCTGAGGGGGCCCAAAGACACTTGTGCCGCATAAGAAGACACACAAAGCACTGAGGGAAGGGGGGCCCAAGATGAACTCTTGCACCAGGGCCCATGAGCCGTTAGCTACGCCCCTGTACACACACATATGTATATATATCATATACCACTGTAATATGTATCTTATAATTTTTATTAAGATCAGTGTATATATATAATCCCCATACGTACACATATGTATTTGTCTCGTATGTATAGGGATTAGATATTACAATCTTTACAGCACATGTACATATGTACACATAGAACAAGTAATATCGACATTAGCTTAGAAACTTAACTAGTTAAGGGAAGAATCAGTTGGTATACTATTTAGGTAGTTCGGGTTCCATAGAGACCAATATCTTTTTATTTTATTCAAGGATAGTGAGTATGATGCATATTTAATTTCCAAAATTAATGGTATTTTTAATAGTGATCATAACTCCTTTTATTTGTAGATGCTAGGAAAATATGCGGGAAATTAGGATGTTGGCATTTTGGGGTTTTATCGTTATGAAAATGTGTTTCTTGTGAAAAGAGAATATCGCATTTCAAAGATATTGCCTCGTTCCATAAAAGAAAATGTTTAGTAGGGCAGTTTAGACCTTTAGCGTTTATTGAGGTAATTTTTATTTTCTAATAATAGAAAAAAAATTAAAAAAATGGAGTACATTTTGCTACTTCATGTAATATATGTTCAGCCAGTGTGTGTATTGGTGTATATTCACTTATCTTAGGGTACTTTCACACTAGCATTTTTTTTTTCCGGCATAGAATTCTGTCGTCGGGCAAAAAAACTATTAGTATTATCCCCATGCGTTCTGAATGGAGAGAAATCTGTTCAGGATGCATCAGGATGTCTTCAGTTCAGTATGTAAACGTAAAGTATGCATGCTGCAGTATTATCGGCGTCTAAAATTCCGGAACACATGACGGAATGCTGGATCCAGCATTAATACCCATTGACTTGTATTAGTGCCAGATTACAAATACCGCAACGACGGATCCGTCCTTCCAGGCTGCGCATGCGCAGAACTTTAAAACTGTGAAAAAAACTCAAGACGGATCCGTCTATCCGCCTGAAAACGGAGAGACGGATCCGCATCCAAATGCTTTCAGTTGTCATGCGGTATGACGGATCTGGCGGGCAGTTCTGGCGATGGAACTACCTGCCGGATCCTAGCACCGCAAGTGTGAAAGTAGCCTTACAAGACAGTATGATGAACTGTATAAGGTATCGGCATGTCCAATTATAAAAAGTTCTTATACTAAAAATTCAAATAAAAAAAGTTAAATAGTATAAGAACAAATATGCATTTAAACAGTAATAGTCCGTATTGCCTATATTAGGCATAATGTCCGTGTGGCGGAGTAATCAGGTTGGGCGGATTAGCGCCATGTCTTGGTGTCGATAGCTGGTTAGTTCTGATATATTAGTTCCTCTTTTTCCAACGGTCTTCCATTCTTGGGTGATTTTTTTCTGGGAAAAGTTTTGATTTGGTGTTTGTCTGGATGCTTGCGTTAGATTCCATTGTTGTAGTATTTTTCCCCCTTTTTCTTGGTTTCGTATTATATATGTGATGTCTTCTCTTTTGATGATTATTTTTGTTGGGAAGCCCCATTTATATTTGATTCCATTTTCCCGGAGGGTACTGGTCAGATCTTTTCTTGCCTGTAGAGTTGTTGGAGAAAGAACGGGAAAAATTAGTATATTTTGGTAGGGCTTTGTTTTCTTGTAGAAGTTGTTCTTTTATGTGGTAGAAGTGTATTCTGGTTAGTACATCTCTTGTAGCCTTTGGAGGCGCAGATTTGGATTTTGGTTTCCGATGTGCTCGGTCTATTATGAGCAGCATATTGTCATGTGTAGGTAGGATTACCTTGATGAGTTGTTGTACGTAATCTTCTAAATTTGAGGGTTCATTTTCTTCAGGTATTCCTCTTATTTTTATTATTTCTGCGCGATCTATCTTCCAGATCAGTAATTTTTTCTTTCAGCCCTTTTATCTCAGAATTAGCATTGTCGTATGCATCTGTTAGGTCGTTATGTGCTGTAATAATTTCTTCCATTTTATTTTCTATATGAGATGTATGTGAACATAGATTTTCTATATCTTTATGGATATTTTGCATTATCAGACCAATGTTGTCGCATATATTGGTTTGCCGTGTTGTTAGCACTTCTTTCAATATATTTTCAGTAACAGGTAGTTCTTCTTGCAACATTTCATGGTCTGTAGATTTTGTGAGGGATTATTGCGTTTTTTTGACAGGTTCAGCGGTGTTTGTGGAGAAAAGGTACGCATCCTTTTGTTTTTTTCTTGTTTATTATTTGGGGTAATTGGGCAGTTTTTGGTAGTAACAGACGATTGATTAGGGGTTAATACCAGCATTTAGCTATTATTGCTGCCCTGCTGGTTTCTTCAGTTATGGCAGCCGTTGTTAGTAGGCTGCTTTGTGAGGAACTGGCGCCATCTTGTGGAGTTCTCACCGCTGTGACGAACTCAGAAATGCGGCGCGGTGCTCGCTCATTTTTTCTTCCCTTGGGCATCGCTGGAGACCGGGAGTTGGTGAGTATGCAAGGATGTTAATTCTTTGCCTATTTTCTTAGTTTTTTCGCTGTTTTGAGCCGCTGATCTACGGTGCTGACGGATCAAGCGGTCATATTATCGCGCGGCCAAGTATCCCCCCCCTCCCGTATTCTTTTAAGCTTTCCCGAGGCCAGTGATGTGACGTTTAGGTGGCCTAGGAGCAGCTCAGTTCCATTCAAGTGAATGGCGCTGAGTGATAACAAGCACAGCTGCTATACAATGTACGATGCTGTGCTTGGTGAGCTGTGAGAAGGCCGCGGTGCTCACAGGAACGCCGGTGCAGTCTTAAACAGCTGTTCGGCGGAGGTCCTGGGTGTCGGACCCCCACTGATCAGTATAAAAATCTCAGAAAACCCCTTTAATGTGCATTAGTTTTTTTCATTATCCAACTTTCTGCTGAGATATAATCACTTTAGGCCCCTTTCACATCTGCGTTTTTGCTTTCCGTCCTAGAGTTCCGTTCTCGGGTCTCTAGGACGGAAAGATACTAATCAGGATTATCCCAGTGCATCCTGAATGGAGAGAAATCCGTTCAGGATGCATCAGGATGTCTTCCGTTCAGTATGTGAACGTTTTTTGGACGTTGACAAAACCGCAGCATGCTGCGGATTTGTCTCAGTCCAAAAATCCGGAAGACATGCCGCAACGCCGGATCCGGAATTAATGCCCATTGAAGTGCATTAATCTGGATCCGGAACTAAGCTAAACGTCGCATTGGCGCATGCGCAGCAGCAGTTCCAATCGGGGCTCCACTGTAAGCTGGAGCTCCGATCGGTTACCATGGCAGCTAGGACGCTACTGAAGTCCTGGCTGCCATGGTAAGTACTCCGCAGCAGTGTACTTACCTGCGCGGCGGCCTCCAGGCGCTCCTTCATGACGTCACAGGTCCGGGCGGCGCAGGAAAGTACACTGCTGCGGAGTACCATGGCAGCCAGCACTTCAGTAGCGTCCTGGCTGCCATGGTAACCTGAAAGCATTTCGAAGACTGATCAGGATTCTAATGCTTTCATGCGACTTGTGTTCTGACGGATCCGGCGGGAGGGAAGTGCCTGCCGGAGCCTCAGGACGCAAGTGTGAAAGAGGCCTCAAGCGGATTGTGCCAACATTAGATGTTTTCATATAATTCAGCATGAAAAACTAGTGACTTTTATAGTTTACTGTGTTACAAAAATCCTCCAGTTTTGAGATGTTCTCTCTACTTGATTATAATGGCGCCTCTTAGTGTTTAATCGGTATAGTAATGTGCACGTCCACCTAGGGCTGGACGATATGGCCTAAAATCTATATCGCAATATAATTTGAAGCATGTGCGATAACTATATATATCGCAATATATTATTTTCTTCTGTACCCCCCAGGTAGATTCGGGCCCCTGCTAATATACTTACCTTTCCTGCAGGGTGGGCGGCTGGCTGGTGGAGTCCGCAGGAGACAGACTGCGTCTTCTTCCCAGCATGCACTGGGAGGGACCTGACGTCACACACAGCGTCAGCCAGCACGCTGTCGACGTGTACACGCAAGGCCCTGGCCAGTGCAGCGTGGGAGGCCACGGAGCGGTGAGTGAGAAGCTTCTTTAATTCCCTAACGCTCCGTGGTCATCTATCGCGATATAGACAAAATCTATATTGTTTATATCGCCCACTCCTATGTCCACCTACTGAGCTGGATGGGCAAGGTCGCACATTTTCAGTTCCATCCTTCACCTGCCAACAACCAGAATTGTTATAGGAAAGAGCTGCAGCAGAAAGGACATACCCCCGCGCTGTTACAGGAAGACGGCTGCATCACATCATGGAATGAGGAACACCTAATAGGAGCGACTGAATCTTGCGGTAATTCTTGGAAGGTATAGAAGTATTTGAGCATCTCTGAACATTGGCTTACAAATATATGTCTGTGACTGGCCAATCTGTGCAGCAAACTGGGGAGCACAGATCCCAGCGGCAGGTGATTTATTACTTAAATGTATTCACTATCGGGCTGTCTTGCAGCGCCGCTCTAGTCTATAGTACTATCTACCTGTGGCAGGATGAGCGGCTCCGTTGGGCAGTGGGCGAGGTTCTATTTTTTTATAACTGTATGTACAGTACCAGCCCAAAAACCTCTACTTGTACAGTATAAAACTCAGTGTAAAATAAATATGGACACTGGGTAAAAAAAAGGTAATACATGTTCCTGTCCAGTGGAAGGAGGCACAACATATACAAATAAAGCACAACCAACAGCATAAAGGGCAAAAATCCATCCACAAAAACGCACATGTAAGGCACTGCAGGATTTTCAGACTACAAAAAAAAAAAAAAAAAAAAAAAAAACTGGAAATTTTTACCAATGTGGTAAATGCCACCGATGGTAGGAGGGTTTGATTTTAGGTGTTTTATGGAACAATGGGGACAAAACCAACCTAACAAAGCATTTAAAAAATCTGTATCCGCTACAGAAACCTCACATTCCTTGAACACATTGCAAACCATTGACCTGACTCCATGCAAACTACAGTAACAGACCAGCTACTGTATATATTAAATCTATGAAATAACTTAGGTAGCTCATAGTAGCATTGGACCGCAACAAGCCATTCGCCTCATTCCTGTGTACTGTGATGTCATCAGCGCATCCCCAGTAGCTGGCGGCTTTTCAGCTGAAAGTTCTTCTCCAGTTCACACAGAGCCTGCGCCCGCACATTGGCCGCCTGCAGCCGCTGCTTTAGCTCCGTGCACTTTTCTTGGGGAGGGGGATACTTGCTCCCATGACGGTTCTCCTTACTCTCTGTACCAAAGTGGACGTTCTTCTTGCTGCGTATAGAAGACGATTGCTCCAAGGTAGGATCTGTAAATAAAAGGGAGAGGGTACGACAAGAAAAAAAATAAAATTCTTAGAAAAAATTAAAATATTAAAAGGGTAGTCGTATTAACACAGAATAATAGGGTTTAAGTGCCTGATAGGAGGAGGGCTGGCAACCGTCCATGGGCCCCCCACCGATCATAAGAATGGGACCCTCATTTGAATGGAGTAGAAGACATGAACATGTGTCCGCCTACCCATTTAACTTTATTGGACTGGCGGAGATAGGAGAGCACATGCATGATAACTAGAGATGAGCGAACTTCTATTTTTAGGTCGGCGTCTAAAGTTCGGGTTCGGGATATCGTAGAATCCCGTTATGGATTCCGCTACCGCGGACCATAACGGCATTTGGAATCCATAAGGGGATGCTTCATTGAACCCGAACCGTGGACAACCCTAAGGACGGGGGTGACGTCACCGTCATGTGATCAGTGCAGGGGGCGTGGCTCAGCACTGGATTGGATAAGCAGCCCCTTATGGATTCCAAATGCCTTTATGGTCCGCGGTAGCGGAATTCATAACGGGATTCTACGATAACCTGAACTTTGGACGCCGAACTAAAAATAGAAGTTCGCTCATCTCTAATGATAACTGCTCCATTCAGAAGCGTAGGGCAGTCGGAGGCTACAGCGGCCAGACCTCCTTCAATCAGGGAATAAGTGGTCTTAAATGGGAAAACACTATTGAAAAAAAAAAAAAAAAAGTCTATTCACACACGTTATCCTATGAATGGATTCTCAGAGCTAAAAGGGCTGCAGCACATGGTACAATGCTCAATAGCCCCTGTAATTGACAGCAAGTTCTAGGAATCTGAAATTCACTACTTTGAGACATTAGAATTCCTTTTTTTTTTGGGGGGGGGGTTAATTTCTGATCAGGGGATGACAGACACCACATACTATAACACCCACCACCCCTTCTTTCTGAGAAGCAGCAAAAGGTCAGCGAGTCTAAATCAAAACAGGTCTTAAGGGAATTTAGGAAAGGTTTAAATTACTCTATAAAAGAGGAGTTCTACTAATTAATTCCTCTGTTGTGTGTCAGTGAATGCAAACATTCCTTCTACCAGTCAGAGGCTGATATGGACCAATTCTTACAGTACGAGTCCAGATTCACATTTTTACACCATTAGAAATGACTTGGCCTTGAATGACGTGTTAGATTGTTCTTAAAACGCTCCTGTTGACATATCAGTCAAGCCGACGTGACCGCTGAGGCTTGTGCTTGGCTGCAGCGGTCATGGGGCCAAGCTGTTTTCCGGTCCTCTGGAACTGAGCAGCGGCGGACCTCTGCCTGGTGGGTTTTTTTATTTAGACACACGGGGTAGTTGTTGGCAGGCCAGACAACCCCTTTAATACACATGAAGGGAACACTAATCTGTAAAATTCTTAATGTGACGCCTTTAAGATTTGGGACAATGAACATAAGAGGCTGGCAGCTTTTATTTTTTTTCCCTTGTAGGTCATGTCATTCTCTCTTTCCCCCCCACCATACACTATGGGGTCTGCTTTAACCTAAACGTTAAATAGCCATACATTGTTAGAAGAACACACTACAAAAATAATTTATTCAACATTACAAATAGGCAACGTAGACAAGACAAAGCTCACATACTAACACGAAGGGTTAAAACGGGAGACTACGCAGGAAAGTTCTGCCAATCAAGTAAAGCTTCGAGTGGCTTTCTGTTGGCTCTCATACCTAGTGCATTCTCCACACCGACACCATAAAACCGTTGCTCCTTAAGAAGATTGAAGTTCTTCATCAAGTTCTCGGCCCTGAAAACATGAATAATGAGCGGAAGGTCACAATCTGGACAGATGGATGAGCATCAACCATGTCCAGTCTCCAGGGGCGGAATGGGAACTTAAAAGCCACTCACTGACGTGAGACAACCCCTTTATCATATAGAGCAAGTTAATACAAGCCACTTACTAATGTATTGTGATTCTTCATATTGCCTCCTTTCCATCACATTATACACGGCTTGTTTCCATGGTTACGACCACCCTGCAGTCCATCAGTGGTGGTCGTGCTTGCACATTATAGGAAAAAGAGTCAGCCTCTCTGGTGGCCGGGACTGTGGGCGCGCACATAGGCTGGTGCTTTTTCCTATATGATCCTAGATTGACCACCACTGATGGATTACGGGGTGGTCTGTAACCATGGAAACAAGCGGTGTATAATGTGATGGAAAAATAAATCCAGCAAAGGAGGGAATATGGAAAATCACAATACATTAGTAAGTGTCTTGTATTACCTTTCTCTACATGATAAATGTCTATTGCTGAAGTGAGAGGGTCCCCATTAAAGTGGCCCTGGAAAAAAAAAAAAATACTAAAAGTGGCCCCGTTTTGGAGTTGGGTCCAAATTGATGGAAGGCAGAGCCAGCAATACCATATTGTAGCACATACCACCCCAACACCACAGTCTAGCACAAAATACATCCCCAAAAACTTCCACTGGCCAGCCGTGAGGAGGGCTCCGGCGGCCCCCGGGCATCGCCCCACTGGGAAATTTCCCCGTAAGGTCTATGGCCAATCCGCCCCGCCAGTCTCTTAACACAGATGTTGAATCTTGGAGACTAGGATGTGAAACACATGCAGAACTCTGAACGAGACCATCACTTCTATGTTAGTTTTGTGCAGAGGGCGCAATGTGGGTGGATTGTAGAGTCTGTAGCTAAGCCACAAATCCCAGTCTGACCACAGGCTTTACGTTTGGACCATTAGGCTCCCAGTTAGGCCAGGATCTGCAGTGCGGACACTGAAATACTCCCACATTATGGCAGTCTGAATGAGGCCTTAGTAGATTTTTGCAGGAATACCACCAAAAACAAGTATATACAGATGGGCCAACTTTCATAGGATGTCAGATAACCTAGTAGATCTAATATGAAGTGGTCAGACTGTGTGACCCACTAGGAACAAGAACGGATGGGAGCAATGACGCTGTCTGCACAGCTCTGTGGAAGAGGTTGGCGCAATATAAGCATGAATTTTAGTTGATATCTGTATACCTAATCTCTTGCTGAATTCCCATTGAAAATTAATGAAAGTGATTTTATTGGCCCATGTTAGGAACAGCGACGTTTCGGACCATATACCGGGGCTTTTTTCATATATATTTTTTTTTTATCAAAATAGTTTTTATTAATTGAAAGGGTAGAACACAGTGTACATCAAATACCCAATCTGTACAATACATTATACAATGGCACGTATAATAAAGGAGAACAGTCTTGTACAATATAAATACAACATTATTGTGTCGGCTTATTAATTCCCAGGAGATCGTGATAATCACATTACATCCAGGGTGTACATTCTTCATCATAGGACCTAAACGTTAAACCAACTCCCCCCTCCCCAACCATCTCGAACAATTCGAACCTGTGAGACGACCTGGCCCTGTAGAAGCCACATCCCTTCGGTGTTGTAACATAGTTTAGTACAAAACATTGGCGTGCGGCCATAGTGTCAATCGTTCTCCCCATAGCAAGCCAGCCTACTGCCGTGGTAGTCCCCTAATCCCAGAAATTTGGTCTCTTAAACATTCTGCAGCGAGGGTCTCTGACACCAAGCCCGGAGCACCCACCCAACCCCGCCAAATAGACGCAAACTTCTTGGGGCACTTCCTTTTCAAGTATATTCCCCTTTCATATCGTAAAATAAGGTTCATTCTTGGCTTTTTTCATTTTTAGATACCAACTAAAGAGCTATAAATGTCTTACCTTGTTAGTTTGTCCTCTGCAAGTCTCTCCCGTACACACAGCTCTCGCTCTCGTTCTGGGAGGAAAAATAAAATGCTGAGCAAATCCGGCTACAAATGTCATGCCTTGAGAACTTGTGACTGAATATTTACACATCTGATGGGGTGGTGGGCGTTACAACAGTGCCTAGGACCCAAATGATGCTTAGATGGAAACAACTGTTGGCAGGGCACGAGTTTAGTGCAAGAAAACACCAAATCCCCATATACTACCAACAGTAGGGAAAGCCTCCCCCGGTATACGTCACGTGATAAATGCTTGAATGTAACCCCTGCTGTCTCCCTATGTTCCGGATACCACCTCAATACACAGCAAATTCCATCTCAGCCGGTCAGCACTGTGGCCCCTGAAAGGCTGAGTGGGCATTCCCGGTGTGATGAGATGGGACCACAGGCAGCATCATAAGAGCACAGGAATCGCTGAGGGCATTATCTCTGATTCTATTTACTCTGCCATCAGCAATTATTTTCCTGCTGGAAAATTCCTTAAGGCCCCTTTCACATGGGCGAGTTTTCCGCGCGGGTGCAATGCGTGAGGAGGACGCATTGCACCCGCACTGAATCCGGACCCATTCATTTCTATGGGGCTGTGCACATGAGCGGTGATTTTCACGCATCACTTCTGCGTTGCGTGAAAATCGCAGCATGTTCTATATTCTGCGTTTTTCACGCAACGCAGGCCCCATAGAAGTGAATGGGGATGCGGGAAAATCACAAGCATCCGCAACCAAGTGCGGATGAGTTGCGATTTTCCCGCATTGTTGCTTAGCAACGGGACCCAATCTCTATTATTTCCCCTTATAACATGGTTATAAGGGGAAATAGCATTCTTAATAAAAAAAAAATGCATAGTAAAATGAAGTGGAAGGGGTTAAAAATAATAAAAGTTAACTTACCTTAGCCACTTGATCGCGTAGTCGCGATCTGTCCTCTCTTTCCTGTAGCATCTATGATCTAAAGGACCTGTGATGACGATCACATCACTGGCTCACATGCTCCATCACTATGGTGATGGAGCATGTGATTGGTCCATGTGACCATGTGACATCATCCAAGGTCCTTAACCACTATCCACAGCCTGAGGATAGTGTTTAGTGACTCTGGATGATGTCACATGGTCACATGGATCAATCACATGCTCCATCACCATAGTGATGGAGCATGTGATTGGGCCATGTGATGCTGTGACATCATCATGGGTCCTTTACATCTTTCAAGCTAACGGAGAGGAGGCCGGGCTTTGCGATCAAATGGACCAGGTAAGTTATTATTAGTTTATTATTTTAACTCATTCTGCACCAGTTTAAACATTAGGAGATGGCCAAGGTATTATTTTACATTATAACTATGTTATAATGTGAAATAATACCAGCGGGACATTTCTGACCCAAACATGCACTTCTGTGAAGAAGTGCAGGTTCGGGTCTGGGTACCAAAAGTGCCGATTTTTCTCCCGCGCGTGCAAAACGCATGACAGCGCTTTGCACTCGCAGGGAAAAATCGCGGCGATTCCCGCAACGCACCCGCACTGTTTGACGGAGTGCACCCGCAACGCCCGTCTGAAAGAGGCCTAAGGGTCCACACAAACACAAAACTTAGCACTGGTGGTTTTTGAGGGCTGCAAAAAACAAAACTACAGAAAAAATTTTTTTTCTTTTGAACAGTTTGACCACTAGTGTGTTTTCTTCATGGCGTTTTTCCCCTTTAGCAAAAAGGAAAAAGCCCCAAGGGCTACAGCATGCAGCTTTTTTTATTATTATTATTATTATTATTATTATACAAGAAGCCAGAGAGACAATACAGACTACCTAACAACGGCAAAAAAAAAAAAAAAAAAAAAAAAAAAAGCCGAAAGCATATTTCCCATAGGCTTTCAGCCAAAATATGGAGCTGGCAAAAAACCTGGAGTAAAACTTAAAAAAAAAAGCAGCAAAAACCTACATGTGAATCAGTCCTAAAAGCGTTTCCCAGGATTTTTATACTGTCAATATCAATATTTTATCAGCAGGGATCAGAGTAGCTCTGGAACTACCCCCCCCAAAACAACTGATCAGCTCGGCTGCAGTGTGTCAGAATGTGGCCAAACAGATATTGCAAGCCTATCAATATTAAAATTCCAGAAAACCCATTTAACAGCAGTTCCGCCGTTGTTTGTGTTTTTCCCCCCACTGTGGTAAAAACTATTCTATGGATCATCATTAGCAGTGCCAACTGTTTTAGTCAAGAAGTCCGGTCAGCGGCCACCTTAAAAACAGTGGTTGTGAAGAATGGCAACAAACGCTCCTGAAAAATTATAACATTTAGGGCTCATTCACACGAACGTATGGGTTCCGTTTCCATATTGCGGACCGCATATGCAGATCAGCAATAAACGGACACCAGTCCGTGTGCATTCTGCATCACGGATGTGGACCCATTCACTTCAATGGGTCCGTAAATCAGGAGATGCGGAAGCACGTTACGGAACCACTACGGAGTGCTTCTGTTCCATACTGCAAAAAGATAGAACATATACTATGTTTTTGCAGAAAGGAGGGATGCGGACCCATTCGAGTTGAATGGGTCTGGATCTGTCCCGGAGGCCTTGCGAACTTTCTCAGTGCATTGGAGACCGCAAATTGCAGCCCCAATGCACGGAACACATACGTTTGTGTGAATGAGCCCTTATAGAGGAGGGGAAAGCCGCTGTGAGGCACCTAAACTATCATGGAGTTTAATCAAACTCTGAGCATTACTTCACACTGAGGTGCATGTTCTTCCTCTTATACATTTGTTTGAAGGGAAGCCTAATTTAAGGACATGGAACTTGGCTTTTGAACCATACATTTGGCTGAAGGATATGGAAGTAATCCCTAAAGGAAGTCGTGAAAGTGGAGGCTTATATATTAAAATGAACCTACGCTCTAGTAGCTCCTCTCGTTCCTTTAAAGCCTTCTCCCGCGCCAGTAGCTGCTGTTCTTTTAACCGGAGCTCAGCGAGGACTGGATCCGGCTGGTGAAGTCGGTCTTGTTCTGCAGATCGACGAACACGCTTCTCACTTATTCTGTTTTGCTCCTCCAACACCCAGTCTGCTAATAGGGAGTGCTGCAATATCTCCTCAATGGAAGGTCTTAAGTAATCCTGTAAGAAGAAAGAACAACCAAGTCACTAAAAGCATAACGGGAAAGGGAATCCAGAGGCCACATGAGCCCACCACTAGTCAATAGAGTCAACTATACAGGTCTGTTTAACACCGTCCAGGGGCACGAACGCCTGTCTGTAGGTGAGCAATGGCCAACTCATGCTTGTTCCAGGGCAGTTACTACCCAGTTTCTGCAGCAGAAATGGCTGCCTGTCCAGGAGAGAGTTTTAGGAACATGGCTACATCACGTGGCTTCAGAACCAACGGTCCTGTTTTTACCAATAAAATACATGGACAGAAGATTTTGATTGACAGTAAATATGTGTTGCCCGGGTCACAATTAGTATTTCATTACAACTCACTTCAACATACGCTCACCTTCAGATTCAGCATTTTTATAATGATTTGGTTCAGTTCTTCAGAATATCGATAGGGGATTCTCCGAAATTTTCCTATTCTGATCTTTTCTGCCAACTCTTTTTGGTTAAAGGCAGTGAATGGCGGCCTAAAAAAAATAAAAAAAAAAAATAAATAAATAAATGTATATATATAAAAAACACACCTCAAAAAGTTTGGATATTTGGCTCTCGGGTGAAATTTATGGAAAACATAAGAAGTTCCCGCTCCAGTGATATTATATCGTGAAAGTCGGGCAAGTTGAAGCAGCCAAGAGGACTTCCTCTAGGGATGTCCAGATTCCAGTATCGGGACCGATAACGGACATTCGCACGAGTACTTGTACCTGCTGGCCTGCAAGCGGCGGCACGCTCAGCAGATCGGCGTGGGGGCGGGACTTCTGTATAGGAGCTGTGCCCACTGTGACTCACATTCCTGGCACCCGACCTCTGACAGGATGCGCTGATCCACGCAATTAACCCCTCAGGTGCCACACACGGATCGCAGCCCTGTCAGAGGTCGGGTGCCAGGAATGTTCTTCAATGTTTGCATTGGTAGCGCAGTGCGCCCTCAATCCCCCCTCCCTCCCCAGTACTAATCATTGGTGGCAGTGGCCACAGTGGAATAGTACAATCATTATTGTTAAAGGGGTTATCCAAAGTACAAATCATGCCCCCCATATAAATTATACCTACCCCACTCCCTGTGTCGCTCCTGATCGCTGCCCGGCCGCTGCTGCATTTCCCGTTGCGTGGATCAAAACACCCAGCGATGGTGAGGCGCAGCCAATAGCAGCCTGTGACTGGGACGAGCCTCTCTAGCGTCACCCGAAATGCTAGGGAGGCTCATCCCCATCACAGCATGCCATTGGCTACAACCATCGCCCCCCCAAAAAAAAAAAAAAAAAACAACACGTACGTTTTGATCTGTGCAACAGGGAGATGCAGCGGCGGCCTCGCTGGTTGAAGAGAAATCGTGCGCTCTGCCAGCGCTGCCTCCTGTTCATTGTTTTAACGGCTTGCCATTGTATCCGCAGTGGTGAGCAGGTGCAATTACACCCAAGCTGTCCCATTCATTTCAATGGGACGGTTCATTCCTAAACAAGAGTATACTACAGAGCCGTCCCACAGAAGTGACTGGGGACAGGTTCTTGTAATTACACCTGCTCACCGCCGCAATGTTAACGGAGAGCAGGTAAACAAGCGAAGGCTGCGCTCGCGTGGCCTCCTTCAACCAGCTGATCAGCAGGGGTGCTGGATGTCAGACCCCCGGCAATCCGATATTGATGACCTATCCTGAGGATAGGTCATCAATAAAAATAACTTGGATAACCCCTTTAAGTCCTCCTGCACTTCTCGCAGTGCTGCTCCAATGCTTTGCTTACTCAACTGCAGTGATGACATTACAGCAATATGTGACCACTGCAACCAATTACAGCCTCAGTGGTCACGTATCGTTATCGCCAAGAAATAATAAGGTCTTTGCTGCCCACACAAATGAATTACAAAACAGCAATAGAACAGAGATCAGCAATCTCCGGCACTTCTGCTGTTCAGACCTGAATGCTTCATTCACTTCTGTGGGAGTTACAATGACAGCCAAGCATCTTTGCATGCTGGGAGTTGTAGTTTCACATCAGCTGGAGTGCCGAAGGTTGCTGATCCCTGGAATAGAAAGTCGTGCTGTAATTGGTTGCCATGGGCAAGTACACTGCCCCAATGTACTTACCTGTTAAATTCCCTCTCATTCCAGAGCTGCCACTCTGGCGCGCCCCGCTGATCTTCGTATACTAGGCTGAGGCAATGACATGAAACAGACAACATGTGACCGCAGACTGGCTGCAGTGGTCACAAGTTATCAACGCAATATCGCTACAGCTGAAAAATACAGCGGTTTATTATTTTACACAATTCATCCTCACCCCCAAAGCAAATTGTTTTTTGTTTTTTTCAATAAAGGATCCCTTTAATTTATTTGAAAGGGCACCATGTAATACTCTCTCTCTGTGTGGCCATAAAAAAAAAAAAGCCCGACTACTTTGCCACTATTATGAGGCTAGAGAACTGATGAAAGCAGAGGACATGGTACTTACGAAAGAGCGCACAGCTCATAAAGAAGGCAGCCCAGGGACCAAATATCCGACTTCTCATTGTAAGACATTCTGTTCATCTGCTCCTAAACAAGAGGAAAATATTAAGGCCCCTTTTAGGTGAGAGAGTTTTCCGCGCGGGTGCAATGCGTGATGCGAACGCATAGCGCCCGCACTGAATCCTGACCCATTTATTTCTATGGGTCTGTGTACATGAGCGTTTTTTTCACGCATCACTTGTACTGTATGCTGTGTTTTTCATAGAAGTGAATGGGGCTGCGTGAAAATCATATCGCATCCGCAAGCAACTGCAGATGCAATGCATTTTTCACTGATGGTTTCTAAGACATGTTGTTTGTAAAGATTCAGTCTTTTATCACGTGTGTGAAAAACGCATCAATGCGCATTGCACTCGCGCAAAAAAAAAAAAAAAACTGAACTCAATCGCAGACAAAACTGACTGAACTTGCTTGCGAAATAGTGCATTTTGAACTGAACGCATCCGGACCTAATCCGTGACGCTCCTCTGCAAGGGGCCCAAGTCTATCCCAAACTGGATGTACTCTGAGAAACTGCGCCCACTGCTCCGTCAGGACAAGGAGAACGGTAAAATCGAATTCTATAGAAGATCTGATGAGTACGGTGTACCACGACCTGTAGACAGGTTCCAAGTGTCCATCATCTATACAGTAATACCAGACCCTATTATCAGGGAGCCACATACAGGAATCCAGATGCTCTCAAGATCCTGGATTCTGCCGTCAGGTCCATAACTTACACCAGTAATAGTGCCAGGCTAGTGGACCACTACTGTAATATCAGCAGATCGCCACATGATGCAGAATACCCGACGACGACAGATGCGACATGGATAAAGGTACTTACAGGCGACATGTAATAGGGAGTGCCGACAAAGGTTTTTGCAAAGCTGGTGTCATGGTGCAATATCCTGGCTAAGCCAAAGTCACCCAGCTTCACGTTCTTCTTGGCATCGAGGAATATGTTGGCAGGTTTCAGGTCCCGGTGGAGAACAGTATGACCGCCATCACCTCTTTTGTGACAATCCTTTAGGGCTAGAGCAAGCTGGGCGAATACCCGCAGTATGAAGTCCTCTTCTAAATACTGCCTGAGGGGAACAGAAGAAACGAAGGCAAGAACATTAAGGAAGACCTGTAGGCTAAAGAGGGATAGAGACGTCAGTGGATACAGTCTATATACAGCACCGTATGACGGTATACTTCATGTACAGCTGCAATATACACAAGTCATCTTCCCATAATGTTCTAAGGAGCCCCGCCGGCTAGGTAAACTGGCACATACCTCTCACTGGTGCATTTGGAGATCAGGCTGGCCAGGTCTCCTCCCTCGCAGTACTCCATCACGATATAGAGTGTAGTATTGGTTCGGTCTATTATACGGTCGTAGTAGCGCACGATGTTGGGGTGTTTGAGTTCCCGTAACAGGTTCACTTCGGACACCAGCATCTGCTTCTCAGACTCGCTCATGGTGCCGTAGTCCAACTCTTTCCACACAAGGACCTGCAGGATATACATTGGTACTGTTATCTATACACATTTATAGCCGGTATAGCCTGGCGTTATGCCCTAATGAACGCAGAAAACCTTACAGATTACAGCCGCCGCAAGTGGGCTGAAGTGGTTGTTCAATGTTTGAGCAGACATCCCCTGGGGTCCTCCCCTGTCCCCCTGAACATTTAAAAAAAAAAAAAAAAAAAATACAAACACTTACCTGTCCGTTGCCAGCAGCTTCTGGTCCCCGCAGGTCCAGGAAGTGGCTTGGTCCCATGACTGCTGCAGCTACTCAAAGGCCTCAGTGGCTTGAACACCACGGCAAAGCAGTGTTGTACCATTCAAGCTGCCGTGACTGCTGAGGCCTGCGATTGGCCGCAACAGTCACAGGGGACCAAGCAGCTTCCTGGTCCTGCGAGGACCAGACAGGTGAGTGGGGGTCTGTTATGTTCAGGAGAACAGGACCCCAAGGATTGGCTCCAAGGCCAACCAACCCCTTTAAGACAAGGTTAGGCTGTGCTACATCGTTCTTCACAGTGGGAAGCCAGACAGATGTGGAAGGAAGCATACCATCCCTTTCTAGCATTAGAAGATTGCTTTAAACGGTGGATTCTATGTGTCTTATAGATGCAGATCTATCTCCAGAAAGGAGGGGGGGGGGGGTTGTCCCACCTCACTAGTCACTGACCGGACAGGTGCAGTGGGGGAAATGGACGGACAGGTGCAGTGGGGGAAACGGACGGACAGGTGCTTCAAACGTTTCTGTGATTCAAGTAGCCACCTCTCCATTCATTCTTTATAATTGTGAAGGGCCGACTTCGGGAGGAATGAAGGGGCCACTGCGCTACCCCAAGTGAATGCAGCCGTGCACAGCGGGAAGACCAGGAGCAGCGCGGTGAAGGAGTGCAGTGCTGATCCCTAGGGATAGGAGAACACGCCTTTAAGTAGGTTTACAGTTTGTATCATTTAGTGCAGATGGCACCTTGGCGTCCGGGCTGCAGGGCACAGGCTAAGCCGCCGTCTGTTACCATCAGCTACACTGCAACAGATGTGACTGAGAAGAGCCATGTACAGGACGTCAGTCACCCTGCACATGACTCAAAGCCCTTTAGCACGACCCAGAGATTTCTAGTGCAGAAAATCTGACAACGCTCTATTCAAATCAACAGCCCTTTGCTTAGAACTGTGTCAGATTTTCTGCAAATGACATCTCTAAGCAGTGTTAAAGGGCTCTTCAACTAATTTGGACTGGATCTGAAGTGTATGACCCAGTCTGATAGATTTACCATTGCATAGTCAGATTCCGCGGGCAGCTTTATAAAACATGCATAAGGTAGAAGTGGAGTCATTGCTCATAGAAACCCGTCAGTCTCATTTACATTTTCAAGGCCCTTTAAATTGTGACAGTAATAACCAGATTGATCGCTTTAAGCAACTCATTTGCTTTCCCCACCCTCCAGTTTTAACAAATTGCCCCCACTTTCTTGCACTGGGTATACACAATCACACAGCCAGGGGGCGCTGTCCTAAGGAGCGCAGGTGAGCAGCTCAGCACAAGGTGAGGCCCCACGTGATCAACAACTGATTCCTCCACAGCGCCACCTAGTGTCAATGTTATAAACAGATCTACAGACAGACAACCCTCGCCGCTCGCTGGCCCTACAACCAGGCAGCAGCAGCCCCCACTGACCATCCCGCTGCCTCCCAGAGCCACCTACCTTCCCGTCTGCTCTCCTACGGATCTTCTGACATTTCCCATAGGAGCCAGTACCTATTGTGTACAGGACCTCGTAGTCCTCCACCCTGGACGGCATGCTCCTGGAGTGTCCTACTCGTATACGTCCCCCTACAGTTCTTAGGTCCGGTTCGGAATAACCGGACACAGAACAGTCCCGGTCCCTGCAGCTAAACCTACACACCACTAGAAACCGTTTAAACGCAGTGCCTTCGTAGTGTCCTGCGCGGTGATTGGCTACAGGCTGTAAGCTTCCCGCCTGCTGATTGGCTAACGGCTCCTGGCATCTTATTAGCTGATTGGTCGTTGCGAGGAACACAGCACGCGACCTCCCAGCTGTTGTTGTTAGCGTCAGCGGTGGAATGGGCGGGGCTAGGAGCTGGTTGCCAAGCGACAGACGCGGCGCGATTCGAAAGCGGGTGTTTAAAACGGAAGTTGGTGCTAGGTCACATGAGCCCTGCTGTGTCGTAACAGCGCCACCTATCAGTCAGAACTGGTACATCAAGCTGTCAAGTGAATTTGGTCAGCCACAACCAATCGTCTTTCTTCTTTCATTTTTCAGAGCACATTTGCAAAATGTTAGATGGCATGTGATTGGCTGCTATGAGCAACCAGTTCTCCTTTACAGGAGTTTTGGTAAATCTCTCCCTGTGTGTTCTCTATAGTCATTTAACCCCTTCAGGACCCTGCCATTTTTCACCTTAAGGACCAGGCCATTTTATGCAAATCTGACCTGTGTCACTTAGGCCCCATTCACACGTCCGCAATGTTCATCCGCACCACGGGTGCGGACACATTCATTTTGAATGGGGACGTGATGGATGCGGAGAGCACGCACTGTGCTCTCCGCATCCGCATTTGCGGAACGCGCCGCCGATCTTCCGGCCGGCGGCTCTGTAATAATATAGAGCATGCCCTATTCTTGCCCGCAATTACGGACAAGTTTAGGCATCTCTATGGGGCTGGCAGCAAGGTGTGTTGCAGATCCGCAAAACACTACGGACATGTGAATGGGGCCTAAATGTGGTGATAACTTTAAAACGCTTTTACTTATCCAAGCCATTCTGAGATTTTTTTTCTCATCACATATTGTACAGTAGTAAATTTAAGTCAAAATATTTCATTTTTATTTATAACAAATACAAAATTTATCAAAAATTTGAAAAAATTAACAATTTTTAACATTTCTATCTCTCTGCTTTTAAAACAGATAGTAATACCTCCTAAAAGTTATTACTTTACATTTCCCATATGTCTACTTCATGTTTGGATCATTTTGTAAATAACATTTTCGTTAGAAGGCTTAGAAGTTTAGAAACAAATCTTGAAATTTTTTAGAAAATTTCCAAAGCACATTTTTTAAGGACCAGTTCAGATCTGAAGTCACTTTGTGAGACTTACATAAATGGCCCCATTTTAGAAACTACACCCCTTAGGGTATTCAAAACTGATTATACAAACTTTCTTAAAGGGCTTCTGTCACCAGGATTACACATTATAAGCTGTCTGACATTAGCTATGTGCTAATGTCAGAGCAGCTTGATAATGTCTTTTTTATAAAAATCAGATTTATATTTTGGCTGAAAAACGTACTTTTAGAATATGTAAATTAGCCTCTAGGAGCAGGGGGGGCGTTGCCCCTGCTCCTAGAGGCTCCGTGCGCTAACCTGCTGTCACGCCCCTTCTTTCTTTGATTGACAGTGCCGGGCAGCGATCCTCTCCTGCCTCCGGCACTGTCCCCCTGCTAAATCCTGCGCCGCCGCTCTGTATTCGGCACAGGCGCGGTGAGCTGAGGACGCTGGTGCCTGCTGTCCTCAGCTCACCGCGCCTGCGCTGAATACAGAGCGGCGGCGCAGGATTTGCAGGGGACAGTGCCGGAGGCAGGAGAGGATCGCTGCCCGCACTGTCAATCAAAGAAAGAGCGTGGCTGCTGGCAGCCAGCACTGAGCCTCTAGGAGCAGGGCACGCCGCTCCTAGAGACTAATTTACATATTATAAAAAGACGTTTTTTAGCCTAAATATACATCAGAAATACATATAAAGCACATTATCAAGCTGATCTGACATTAGCACATAGCTAATGTCAGACAGCTTATAATGTGTAATCCTGGTGACAGAAACCCTTTAACCCTTTAAGTGCTCCACAAGAATTAGAGGAAAATGTAGATGAAATTTCTGAATTTCACTTTTTTGGCAGATTTTCCATTTTAATCAATTTTTTTCCGCTAACAAAGCAAGGGTTAACAGCCAAACAAAACTCAATATTTATTGCCCTGATTCTGTAGTTTACAGAAACACCCCTATGTGGTTGTAAACTGCTGTACAGGCAGACGACAGGGCGCAGAAGGAAAGGAACGCCATATGGTTTTTGGAGGGCAGATTTCACTGGGATAATTTAAAGTTGCCATGTCACATTTGAAGCCCCCCTGATCCATCCCTAGAGTAGAAACTCCAAAAAAATGACTCAATTTTGGTAACTACGGGATAAGGTGGCAGTTTTGTTAGTACTATTTTAGGGTACATATGATTTTTGGTTGCTCTATATTACACTTTTTGTGAGGTAAGGTAACAAAAAATAGCTGTTTTGGCACCGTTTTTATTTTACATCATGTGGTAATTTTATAGAACAGGTTGTTACGGACACGACAATACCAAATACAACAGCTTTTTTTGGTTTTTTCAGTGTCTCCATATTCTGAAAGCCATAGTTTTTCTTTATCTTTTGGGTGACTGTCTTATGTGGGGGCTCATTTTTTTTCGATATGAGATGACGGTTTGATTGGTACTATTGGGGTGCATATGACTTTTTGATCGCTTAGTATTCCACTTTTTGTGATGTAAGGTGACAAAAAATGGCTTTTTTGACACACTTTTTTTAAATTTTATGGTGTTCACCTGAGGAGTTAGATCATGTTATATTTTAATACAGCAGGTTGTTACAGACGCGGCGATACATAATATGTCTACTTTTCTTTTTTCCCTATTTTTTACTTTATTTTGGTAAAGGATGCTTTTTTTTTTTAACTTGGAACTTTTAATTTTTTTGTAAAATTTTATTTTTTTAACTTCTTTTTTCACATTATTTTTTGTCCCGCTCTGGGACTTCAACTTTTGGGGGTCTGATCCTCTGTACAATGCATTACAATACTTCTGTATTGTAATGCATTGGCTGTAAGTGCATTAGGCTACATTCACACGTCCGCAAGTGTTTTGCGGATCCACGGAGCCGCGGATCCGCAAAACACGGACACACCGGCAATGTGCATTCCGCATTTTTGCGGACCGCACATTGCCCGAACTCCATAGAAAATGCCTCTTCTTGTCCGCAATTGCGGACAAGAATAGGACATGCTCTATTTTTTTTGCGGAGCCGCGGACCGGAAGATCGGCGGCGCGCTCCGCAAAATCGGATGCGGAGAGCACAGTGTGTGCTCTCCGCATCGTTCCCGGCCCCATTCACAGTCAATGGGTCCGCATGTATTCCGCAAAATTGCGGACTACATTGCGGACGTGTGAATAGGGCCTTACTCTGAGTAATACACTTACAGCCTGCTTCCTGTGAGATCCAGGGGGCTGGATCTCACAGGCTGTCACGGAAGGCAGCCACGATGCCTAAGGAAGTGCGAGGGTTAATGCGTTGACATCAATGTTTTCACCGATGCAGGCGCATACAGCAGAGGTCCGGCTATCAGTGACTACCGGACCCCTGCTGCTGATCGGGCGAGCGTAGCTCCTGCACCCGCCCTATCAGCTCGCCGTACATGCACGGCGCTAGTCCTTAAAGGGCTTCTGTCCCCGCCACTGATGTAATTTTCACTAGCTGACATTAGCTACTTGCTAATGTCAGCTGAGTTCAAACATATGTTTCCTAACTTTTTTCCTGTTTTCTATCTTCTAAAAAACTTACTTTTGTGATATGCAAATTATCTTCGCTACCAGCAAGTTGGGCGGGTACTTGCTGGTAGCCGCCACATCTTCATGCCCTGGGAACGCCCCCTCTTCTTTTGATAGACAGGACCAGCGCGCTCTCCTCCTCCCGCTGGCCCTGTCTGCAGCTGCAATCCCGCGCCTGCGCCGTATCGGTCTTTAGTCGGCGCAGGCGCTCTGAGTGAAGGACGCTCGCTTAGGCACTCCGTCCTCAGTGCGCCTGCACCGATGACGTCAGCGCTACACCCGGAAGAGAAGACGTCGGCATCCCTGGTAAGGAGCAGGCGCGGGATTGCAGCTGCAGACAGGGCCAGCGGGAAGAGGAGAGCGCGCTGGCCCTGTCTATCAAAAGAAGAGGGGGCGTTCCCAGGGCATGAAGATGCGGCGGCTACCAGCAAGTACCCGCCTAACTTGCTGGTAGCGAAGATAATTTGCATATCACAAAAGTAAGTTTTTTAGAAGATAGAAAACAGGAAAAAAGTTAGGAAACATATGTTTGAACTCAGCTGACATTAGCAAGTAGCTAATGTCAGCTAGTGAAAATTACATCAGTGGCGGGTGACAGAAGCCCTTTAAGTCGCGTCCACCATCGCGGGTCCTTATGGGGTTAATAAACTGGTTGTAAGTGTAAATAAAGTATATGCAATTAAAGGGGTCTTCCAAGACTCCGACACCAGAGACCCCACCTATCATCTGTTTGAGAAGGCACTGGCACTAGCGCTACGGCATTCTCCGTGCTCACCAAGCACAGCGCCGTACATTGTATAGTGGTTGTGTTTTGTATTGCAATTCAGCCCCATTCGCTTCTATGGGGTTGAGCTGCGCCTAGGTCAGGTGACTAGTGGACGTGATGTCACAGGGAAGGCTGCAGCGCTACTGCGAGCACCTGTGCCTTCTCAATCAGCTGATCTCAAAGGTGTTGCTACCAGGTACTAACCATGCAGGGCACCCAAAATTTTGCTTCGGGCCCTTTTCCTTTTTTGTTATTTTGAAAATGTAAAAGATGAAAATAAAAAATTGTTTTTGCTTAAAATACAAAGGGAACGTGTCATCTTTTGGAGATCATTTCATCTTCAACTTGCTTAACCGTTCACAGTTACAGTAATTGTGACCGGGGTGCCCAGACTTTTGCATGCCACTGTCTGTAGGCCAGCTCTCATTACATGCTCCTGGCTTTGAAGTGCATTGATATCTTGTTAGTTTAGTCAACAATGAGGGTCACATAATGAGCCGAGGGGGCACAAAGAAAAACCTGTTTACTGCGCAGCCTTCCTTAGGGTTCTCCGATCCACTACACAGGTCATTACATTACAGGGATTTGCATTCAGGATCTTCAGTCTCTTTGGCATGCAAATCTTGAGTGGCTGCCTGTAGACTAAAGTTACAGAGCTGGTTTTATCAGTAGATGCATTGCCCAGAACAAGGTTATATGAGCACTGATCTCTGGGTGACTAGTTATGTGCACCATTGCAGCCCGTAGCTCCCTCTGCTGGGAGAGGCACCCAAACTGTTGAGCTCGGAGGGGAGGGGGGTCCCTTGAGCAGCAGCCTATGAAGATGCCAGGGCACATGCAGCCTTCCTAAGTTTTGACAAATGCTAGGACCTTCTCACTTGTGGTCTTAGGAAACGTTGGGACGGCATCTGGCATATTCATAATTTATTTATTTTTTTTGCAGAAAAGAAAAGAATATCCGCAGCACAAGGCCACGTTCACATCGGCGTTTTTTATTTAGCTTTTGAGATTCGGCACAGGATCTCAAAACCTGAACAAAACGCTGTTATTTCATTTAATACAGGGATGCCCAAGCTGCGGCCCTCCAGCTGTTGTAAAACTACAACTCCCACCATGCCCTGCTGTAGGCTGATAGCTGTAGGCTGTCCAGGCATGCTGGGAGTTGTAGTTTTGCAACATCTGGAGGGCCACAGGTTGGGCATGCCTGATTTAATAAATTTGGATGCATCTGTTTCATCCAGATCTGATTGTATTAAATAGTAAATAAAAGAAAACCGCATTACTGAAGAAAAAAAACGTATCTAGCACCATTAACTTACATTGATTTTCATGCCAGATTCGGTTTGTTCAGTTTCGCAGACCAGACACAGAACTGCAGTTTGCAGCGGGTTTTGTATCTGGTCAAAAAACTGAACAAATTGGACCAGATGCATCCTGATCTGGTTTGTTCTGTTTTCTGTTCTGTCCGGATCTCAAAACCGGAATGCAAAATGCAGATGTGAAAGTAGCCAAAGCCTGCTCAGATTTCATTTCCTTTTTCTGCATCGTGTTCAGTACACCTACTGAAATCTACATACTAATCTGAGTGACGGTACGTGCATTCCTTTAGATATCTTAGGTTGGGTTCACATCACGTTTTTCCCATCCTTTTAACGTATACATGAAACGGATGCTTCAGACTGATGCCATACAGTGGCATCCATCACCATAGAGTTCCATTGTACAAAAAAAAGTATACTTTTTTTTTTTACTGGACTCTGCAGGACACAAGAACGTGGCGTGTTGCGTTTTTGTATCCTTTTTTTTCTAATGTATATGTTAAACCGAGGCATAAAACGTCTTGAGAACCCTTCATTACACTTAGGGCTCGTGTACATGACCGTATGTATTTTGCGGTCCACAAAAAAAATGGATGACATCCATATTGCATTTGTTTTGAGGATCCATTGTAACAATGCCTGTCTTTGTTCGCAAAACGGCCAAGAATAGGACATGTTCTTTTGCGGAACGGACATGCGGATATATGGAAACGGAATGCACACTGAGTTCTACATACGGACCTGTAAAAAATCGGAACAGAGACGGAAATAAAATACGTTCGTGTGCATGAGCCCCAATAATGAGCCTGATGACATTTTCTTCTCCATTCACTTCAAAGGGAAGAGAAACATTCTGTTGGTTCCTTCATTGGTAAGCCTCTGATTTCATCATACGTAATCCGACAAAACCAAAAATAGTGCCATATTTCACTGGAAGCAGCATTAGGCTACGTTCACACAACTTAACATAAGGGTTTGCCTAGGGCCTATTAGGAGGTTCCTGAACACGGGATCGCCCCTATCGGGGTGGCTATTCCGTTTATAGGCAGGGTCCATCAGTATAGGGCCACATATAGGGACAGGCCCAGTCCACCAGTATACACCCTACCTAGATTACTATGTCCTCAATTACAACGGAGGAATAGACACGCTGCAATCAGCACTATAGTACATATCCCTGATGTGTCGTTTTCATGTATTTTTGTTTCTTCTTTCTGTGTTTTTTCTGTTTGTGGGAGTTATTTTATATGTGATTTATTATAGGCTACGTTTTATAACAGGAGGAACCCTGTGATTACAATAATTTTACATATATACCGCCTGTGGTTATTATTCCCTCTGATGGGATACTGTCTTAGCTGGGAATCTTACGTTATATATTGTGCAGTTCTTAAACCAAGGATCGGCAAAATACGGATACTGGCCTTGTGCATCCCAAATTTTCCTCGGAAAAGAATAGGACATGGCCCACCTACAGGAGCAGGGCTGCTGTCAGGAATTTCAGGGCCAGATACAGGCAAGTTTTGTTGACCCCAGCCCACCCACATGTACCCAACCCCTCACTGCGCATTCCAACCTTCTGCATGGTGCCTTCTCAAACAGGTCATACAGCACCACATACCTCTTCCATCCAGTGATGGCTCCACTTATTTAGATGTTCTCTCTCCTCATGTTCTCCATTTGGACCAGACCGCCATGATGACCTTTTTTCAGCTCTGCAGAGTTTGTTACATAGACATTTTAGATTCCTTGCTTTTCTCAACACAAACTCCCTATCCTGGTGCCACCCCAAGACTGTGCCCGCTATGATACCCAATGTTCCCAAACACTATAGTGCAGGAAAAATTATGCCCTTCAAGATGCCTCCAGTAATAAGGCCCCCATATTACTCCAGTAATAATAATGCCCCTTTATGGACATCCAAAAATAACTATATTTATAATAGCGCCCCCAGTAATGCCCTATAATGCCCCCTACGGTTCCCTATGGTAAATTTCATCCGGCCTGCATCTTAGAATAGAAAGTTATGATGACATCATCATGGTGCCTATGTCCAGGTGCACGGTGGTCATGATAATGTTGTTTCACGACCGGCTGCAGCATTATACTGCCTCATAGACTTCAGGCCTAGAGGCCCTGTGAGGGTGACCGGCAGGGCAAGGAGCCATTGGCTCCCATGCCCCACTGCAGTATTTAACTGTATCACCATCCTAAGGATCCATGGTGGCCAGCCAGATACATAAGTACGCAGTGTGCCACTCCGTGCTAAAAGTGGACACTTAAAACCTTTGTATATGTCATGTCATTATAATGTCAATTTACTTTGTAATAGCTGCAAATTCCTTGCAACAAGCTGGTGACTGCAATTCAGCCACACGCCACTAGGTGGTGTTATCACACCTTATATAGATTAGCAGGCCAGGATCAGTAGGTTAGATTAGAGGAAATTCCTTACAACAAGCTGGTGACTGCAATTCAGCCACACGCCACTAGGTGGTGTTATCACACTTTATATAGATTAGCAGGCCAGGATCAGTAGGTTAGATTAGAGGAAATTCCTTACAACAAGCTGGTGAATGCAATTCAGCCACACGCCACTAGGTGGTGTTATCACACTTTATATAGATTAGCAGGCCAGGATGGATCAGTAGGTTAGATTAGAGGTTAGTGGAGGAGAGGAGAGCTTGTAGCTTTCCAGAAGAGCAATAAGTGGGAGACCAAAGCCAAGGTGACTGGATTCTTCTTCTATGCAAAAGCAACCTGTTCAAATAATGGTGCAGAAGAGTGATGCCTGCCACTAGGGAGACCGTCCTGTTGGTTGTCAAGTTGTGATAAGGTTCCAGATTCCTGAAGCAAGGTTTATTGAAAGATAGGTGCAGCTGGTTGAAGCATTTGTCTACTCCAGTCTGACCAACTCCTGAACCAATTCAGCCCTGCTATGGCTACTTTGGCTAGCTAGCGTTTTTACTCGATCCGGCAGGGTTCAGCAAAAATGCTTCCGTTACTGATAATACAAACATCTGCATCCATTACGAACGGATCCGGTTGTATTATCTTTAAGACAGATTCGTCATGAACTCCATTGAAAGTCAATGGGGAACGGATCCGTTTTCTATTGTGTCTTGCTCCACATCCCAGGACGGAAAGCAATGCTGCGGTTTGCTCTCTGATATGAGAACATAACGGAACGCATTTTGGAGCACTCCGTTCTGTTCAGTTCACTTTTGTCCCAATTGACAATGAATGGGGACAAAACAGAAGCGTTTTTTTTCCGGTATTGAGCCCCTATGAAGGATCTCAATACCGGAAAACGAAAACGCTAGTGTGAAAGTAGCTTAAGTCTGTTGTGGGATTTGCAGCTTTGCCACCCGATTGTACCGGATATCTACCTCAAGGCAACATATTTAGTAAAGTTCTAGTTTGGTTCAGCAACTCATTGACACTCTCCTCATTCTTCGCCATCCTCCAATCGCATCTTTACGGGGCTGGCATCACAAACACCAGGGACCCTGCCTCCACAACACCTAAAAATCATCCATTCCACCGAGGGCACCTCAACCACCATCTGGCGGGAGTCCCTGGACCACAGAGTGTGCCCTGAGGCTGGGTTCAGACCTGCGCGTGTATTACAGCGCGTTTTTGCAAATAGTAAACGCGCGTCGTACGCGCGTTCGTGTGATTGACTACTGTGGCGTCAATCACAATACGCGTGACAAAACGCCCCAAAGAAGCTCAAGAACTTTTTTGAGCGTAGGGCGTTTTTCAGCGCGTTCAAACGCGCTGTAAAAAGCTCAGGTGAGAACCAGGGCCATAGGGAAGCATTGGTTTTCATGTGTTGAGCGTTTTACAGCGCGTTTGAACGCCTGACGCTGGGTTCACACTTGAGCGTATTTGATACGCGCGTTTTACGCTAGTTTTTGTCCCGCATATTACAGCGCATTTTTGGAAATAGGAAACGCGCGTTGTACGCGCGTTCGTGTGATTGACCACTCTGTCGTCAATCACAATACGCGCGACAAAACGCCCAAAAGAAGCTACTGTACTTCTTTGGGCGTAGGGCGTTTTACAGCACGTTCGTACACGCTGTAAAATGCTCAGGTGTGAACCCAGGGTGAAGAAATTGGTGCTGACCTTCCCTACACTGCACCCGACCCAGAGAGTGCTACAGAACTGTAAGTAAAACTACTACTACCCCCATCGGCCCGCCATAGCTCACATATTGCCCCTGCGGTCCGGTCGCTGAAAGTACCTGCCAGTACCAGCATTAAAGTTGGGAGTGTCCGAATGTCATGTAGCCGATTTTTCCGTGCGGGTGCAAAAGTTTGTAATGCGTTTTGCACGGAGCGTGTAAAAAATCGCCATGTTTGGTACCCAGACCCGAAGCCGGACTTCATCACTGAAGTCCGGTTTCGGGTAGAGACTTTATTATTTTCCCTTATAACATGGTTATAACGCCACTTGATCGCGTAGTTGCGATCTGTCTTCTCTTTTCCAGCATCAGCTAAGAACTAAAGGACCTGTGATGACGTCACATCACATGGTCCAATCACATGGTCCATCACCATGGTAAGATGGACTATGTGATGTGACGTCATCACAGGTCCTTTAGTTGTTAGCTGAAGCTTGAAAAGAGAGGACAGATCGCAACTACGCGATCAAGTGGCTAAGGTAAGTTAAGTTTTATTATTTTTAACCCCTTCATCTTAATTTTACTAAGCATTCTTTATCAAAGAATGCTATTATTTCCCCCTATAACCATGTTATAAGGGAAAATAATAAAGATCTGGTCCCGTTGCTAAGCAACCATGCGGGAAAATCGCACTGCATCCGCACTTGCTTGCGGATGCTTGCGATTTTCCCGCAGCCCCATTCACTTCTATGGGGCCTGCGTTGCGTGAAAAACGCACAATATAGAGCATACTGCGATTTTCACGCAACGATTTGCACAGCCCCATAGAAATGAATGGGTCTGGATTCAGTGCGTGTGCAATGCGTCCTCCTCACATATTGCACCCGCGCGGAAAACTCGCTCCCGTGTGAAAGGGGCCTAAGAGTCTCAGATTTTATCACATCAGAATGAGGGCTTAATCCATTTATAATGTTTGCATCTATTGTGTTAGTGCATTATTTTCCGTGATATTTTCGAAAGTCCCAAAGCAATGAACAGAGGGTGGCCTCCCTTGCACAGTGCTCTCTCCTTCACTTCCGGGCCTCCGTTCTGGAGGTAGAAGAGGGTCCCAGAGGTGGGGCCCAAGGCTATCCGCCATTGATGGCATATCCTAGCGATATGGCATCAGTGTCATAAATGGGAATATTCCTTTAACCCCTTTAATGACTGGGCAATTTTCCTTTAATTTTCGTTTTTAATCCCAGCCTTTCCAAAGCCATACCTTTTTATTTTCCAATTACGTACCCATATGGGGGCTTGTTTTTTAAGGGACAAGTTGTACTCTCTAACCCTCAGTTCACACTTGAGTGTTAAAACTGCTTCCCTATGGGACTGGTTCACATTTTCGCGTTTTACAGCGCGTTCGAACGCGCTGAAAAACGCCCGACGCATAAACAAGTACTTGAGCTTTTTTTGGGGCGTTTGTTGCGCGTTTTGGCCCATAGACTTCAATGGGAACACGCAATGCTTGTATTTTGCGCGTTTTTGACACTGAAAACGCGCGTTTATGAATTTGCAACATGCTGGAAAGGCCAAACTTCATATAGACAGGGATATTTGGTCATTGGACAACACTGCAGTCAATCACACAAATGCGCGTAAAACGCACGTTTACTATTGCCAAAAACATGCACAAAAACGCGCAGAAAACGCGCGTCTCAGAAACGATCAGGTCTGAACCCAGCGTAATAGTACCATTTAAAAAAAATTCAAAATGAGGTGGATTTATAAAAATTAATTCTGCCACAGTTTTATCAGTTTTATTCGGTAAACGTGATCTGTTACGTTCATTCTCTGGGTCAGAACTATTACAACGATACCACATATTTATAGTTTTTCTTCTGTTTTAATACTGAAAAAAATAAAAATAAAAAATAAAAATTATTCAGCTTTTTGTGGGAAGTGAAGCAACCAAAAAATGGCAAATCAGCCATTTTGACTTTGTTTTTCTGTAAGGGGTTAAATGTTTTTGATATTTTAATAGTACAGTTGTTTTCGCACGCAGTGATACCCATGATGTTTACTTTTTTTAAAATTGTTAATTCTTTTTAATTTTTTGGAAAAGGGGCGAATTGAAATATATATATATTTTTTTTACACTTTCTTATATTTTACCCTAGAGAACAATGACAAGTAATCATTGGATTGCTTCTCTCATAGACTCCAGTGCACTAGCGTTCGGGAACAGGTTCAGTAGTCAGAGGCGTTATATAAATCTGCCTCCCGTGTATAGTGTTGAGGGTGAGTTCACATCAGCGCTCCACATTTCCGTTGTTCTGCTGCGTTATAGCAGCAGAACAATGAGAATAATGGAAGTGCTGGATTCGGCACATAACTGAAACAGAGATCTGAACAGACTACACTGACTCCATTTTCCATTCAGGAATGTTTTTTTTTTTTCTTTTGTCGAACAAAAAAAATAAAATAAAAATCATCCCAGTCTTTTTGATGGAATCTACAAGGCAGATGTGAACAAGCTCTACTCTGCTGCTTGATAGCATTAATACGGGTTGTTGCAGTTACTTGAAGGATCCAGTAGATGGCAGCAGTGACCCACAATATAACCTCAGCTCTATGGAAGCAGGAACAGCAGCAGAAGTGTCGGTTCTTTCCCTGGACAGATCATATGTGTATGACCAGTTTTCACATGGTTGTATCATAAATTTTTCTGCTAGGCCATGGCCCGAAACCCTCTGGTTTTACATAAAAACTCATTTTTAGCATGACTTTGCTAAATTGATTGCAAAAAATAATGGAAAAAAAACGTGACCCATTCATTTCTATGGGGCCATACAGTGTTTTTTTTGCAGATCCATTTCTCTGTTACGCAAATTATAGACTAGGGCTGCAGCTATCGATTATTTTAGTAATCAAGTATTCTACAGATTAATCCAACAATTAATCGAGTACTCTAATAAGAAAAAACGTATTATAAGAACTATCAATTTGTATCAAAATTCATCAGCCCCCCCTGCCACCAGTCCCCCCCCAGTGCCATAAGCTCCCCCCCAGTGCCATCAGTTCCTCCCCCCAGTGCCATAAGATCCCCCCCGTGCCATAAGCTGCCCCCCAGTGCCATTAGCTCCCCCCAGTGTCATCAGTTGTTCCCTCTAGTGCCATTAGCTCCCCCCAGTGTCATCGGTTGATGCCCCCAGTTCCCCCTCCAAAGCCACCAGCTCCCCCCACCGCCATCAGTTCCCCCACTCCCCCTCCTAGCCATCAGTGCCAAGCCGCAGCGCCAGTGAAGTAAAATGTCCTGACGATGTGTGTATGTCAGAATCCAGCGCAGCGCTGTGCAGGCAGGCGGGTGACCACGGAGCATGAGTAATAGCAAGCTCTTCACTCGCACTTCATGGTCACATGGCACGAACAAATCATCGATGCAAAAAATTAGCATCGATGATTTTTTTATGTCGAGTTAATCGATTAATTCGAGAATAGTGTGCACACAGAAGGTATCTATATTTTGCTGATCCGTTGTTTGCTGACCGAAGTATGGACACGGCTGTGTGCATGAAGCCTTAGGGTGAATTCACATGCAGAAGGGTTGGTGCAGAAATCCATGAGTTTGCGGACAAAAGAATCATTTACAATAATGTAAGGGATTTAACATCAATTTCTGCTGTGGGAATCTATTAGTTGACCTGCCCTTATTCGGACGGATATATTGTTCTCATGTTTAAAGGGCTTGTCTAAGTGTTTAAAGTCCATCTGGCAGCAGATTTGTCCCTATGACAATGGCTGACCTGTTACATGTACACTTGGTAGCTGAAGGCATCGGTGTTGGTCCCATGGTCATATGTACCCGCATTGCTGAGAAAAATGAGGTTTTAATTATGCAAATGAGTCTCTAGGAGCAATGGGGGCGTTACTGTTACACCTAGAGGCTCTGCTCTCTCTGCAACTGCCACGTCTGATTGACAGGGCCAGGTGCGATGATTATGATTACACTGTCAGTCAAAATGCAGAGGGCTCGGCCGTTGCAGAGAGAGCAGAGGCTCTAGGTGTAATGGTAACGCCCCCGTTGCTCCTAGAGTCTCATTTGCATATATTAAAACATCATTTTTCTCAGCAATGCGGGCACATATGAACATGGGACCAACACAGAGGCCTTCAGCTGCCAAGTGCACATGTAACAGGTCATAGCCAGTGTCATAGGTACAAACCTGCTGACGGACGCCCTTTACTACTGATCTATCCTCCAGTCCAGATATCAGTGGGGGTAAACCGCCCAGCACCCGAGCTGTTTGAGCAGGCTGCGGCACATCCTCCTTTCAGCTCACTAAGCACAGCGATGTACATTGTATAGCGGCTCTGCTTGATACGGCAGCACAGCCCCATTCTCTTGAATGTGAAGGAGCTGTGCTTATGCAATGTGATCGATGAACATGACATCTCCGTCCTAGGAAGAGGCTGCGGAACTCACGGAGCGCCATGGTCTCTTCAAACAGCTGGTTGGCGGGAGTCCCGGGTGTCGGACCCCCATCGATCAGATACTGATGACCTATCCTGTGGACAGGATACCAGTATTAATGGAGTATTCCCATCTCAGACAATGGGTGCATATCGCTAGTATATGCCCCCATTGTCTGATAGGTGCAGGTCCCAGGGGTGGGACCTGCACCTATCGTGTAAACGGAGCTGGCAAAGTGAAGGAGGGCGCAAAGCACATGTGTGGCCGCACTCCATCTATTTCTATGGGGTTGCTGAAAATAGCCAAGCACTGGCTCGGCTGTTTCCGTCTGCCCCACAGAAATGAATGGGATCGCACCGTGCTTGTGCGCCACCGCTCCCATTCACTATACCGACGATATGCCCCCATTGTCTGAGATGAGAAGACCCCTTGAGGAGCCCGCTTTAACTAACTGTCTGCACCAGGATCCCCTCCCTCCGTGGTTCTACTGAACAGAACGTCCAGCAGAACAGATTCCTTCATTTCCATGACATCACCGCTCGGGTTATAATAAGATTACTCAGCGTTTGGCTATTACGGAGGAAAAAAATAGGGAAACAGCAGAAAGCAGCATCACATGGCGAATATACACGAGGCATGAAATCATAAACAGGACCATTGCACACACTGGCTCCCGGCCAAGGTTAGAGATAAGGAGCCATACGCTCACGGTCATCTCCAGGTTAATGATTACAGTCCAGCATCCGACAGAACTTTGGACAGCAACGTGGAGAGACTACAATCTCCAATAACAGGACAGGGTGCTCTCAACTTGAGCTAAAACTAACATTTAGCAATAAAGTGGGGGTTGGGCAATATATATCTAGACCAAGCGAATTCTGGGAAAAGATTTTTGTAGTCCTCTAGGACTATATGAGATGGTAGATTGCTAGCAACTGTATTTTCTGAGGGTTAAAGGGGTTGTAGCACCATGAGAACTTCCCTAGCCGCAGGTCCCAGCAGTTAGACTCCCACCAATCACAAGAATGAGGTGTCGGGGTCCTTGGAGTGAACAGTGGTCACACATGCTCGCTCCTTTCAGCTCTATGGGACTGCTGGACATAGTCAAGAACTGTGCTGGGCTTCCCTATGGCAGTCCCATAAAGTTTAATGGAGCCTAACTGCCGATCCATTTGCCAGCAGACGGACCCCCACCGATCAGATACTCATCACCTAGCATGGCGTAGAGCAGGCATCCTCAAACTGTGGCCCTCCAGCTGTTGTAGAACTACAACTCCCATAATGCCCTGCTGTAGGCTGATACCTGTAGGCTGTTCAGGCATGCTGGGAGTTGTAGTTTTGCAACAGCTGGAGGGCCGCAGTTTGAGGATGCCTGGCGTAGAGAATAGCACGCGTGTACAGCTAACCTCTGCTGGGATGCAGCAGCCTCCTCACTAGCAGAGTTGGGGGTCCCCAATTCTCTACATAGGTGCAGGTCACAATGGTGGGACCTACGTCTATCTGACGTTTATCGCATATTCTGTGGATATGCCTTAAATGTCCAAGGTGGGAGCAGACCACACTTAAAAATGGTCAGTGATGCATGGTACATCTCCTGTGTATAAGGACATGCTTTCCAAGGCCTGTCCTGATCACTGTCTCTAGAGGCATCAGGTCAGTTGCCATTGCACGGAGACCACCCATTGTGGTTAACGGGGTTGTCTCATTTCAGACAGTGGATTCATATCGCTAGGAGACCCCATCTTTGAGATCATCATTGGACAGTTGAACAAAAAATAAAAGTAATCTGCTCGACCCCTACAACTTCACTTGCCAGACTGGTGCCATTCTTTCAATCCCCCGGTGTCTTCTATGAGGCCACAGCTTAAGACTGAGCTGGCCAAGACAACATGGGTTCTGGGCAACATCATCATCATCATGAGCCACCCGAAAACGTGTGTAGGAAATCCTCCAAAAGCCGCCAGTGCAAATACTGTATATAGTAAAACATGGATATCCAGATACAGCAGGGTGCCAATAGCTGGGAAGGCATTAGAGCACAAAGCAGGGAGATCTGATGGGGCAGAGATTGAGGTTACACAAAAGCAGATTTTTTAACTGGAAAAACTTAAAGGGTTTGTTCAGAATTAGAATTGTTTTATTTTTTTCCTAAACAGTGCCCCCTCTTGTCCACAGGCTGTGTCAGGTATTGCAGCTCATCTCCATTAAGTAGTAGAAGGCATAGGATTCAGCAGCTGTACCCACTGCTATAAGTGAGCTGGCACTGTGGCAGAATTATCATCATGGTCGGTCTATATGGACTGTAGGGAGGTGGCAGAAACTAAGCTTCAGGGGAACCACAAGTAAAAAGAAAATCTGCAGACAGAGCTCAGCAACAAATTATTAATATAATAGGACGTTATGGACGCCAGGAGTCAGCAGCTGTTGTGAAACTACAACTCCTAGCAGGCATATTTGCTATGCTGTTCTCAGAACTCCCATATAAGTGAATGGAGCATGCTGGGAGTTGTAGTTTCACAACAGCTAGAATGCCAAAGGTTATGGACTCCCGATGTAACACTGTGTCACTGGACTGGCAGCAGCATAATGGTTGCGTTTGACCTCTCGGTTGCTCCACACCGGCGTTTGTCACCTCCAATTTCCCCTTACATTTTATTTAAAGAAGCACTCCCACATAAAAATGTTTTCACAGACCTGTTAGAAAGGTACATGATGTAAGTTGTAGTGAAGGTAATCTTCTTACCAGTGACTGTATAAGAAGATTACCTGAGCCACGCCCCCTGCACTGATCACATGACGGTGACGTCACCCCAGGTCCTTCGGCTGTTCAACAGTTCGGGTTGGTGGCAGCCGCCCCTTATGGATTCCATATGCCGCTATAGTGGAATCCATAACGGGATGCGCGACTTACCACAACCCAAACGCCGACCACCAGACTTTTTTTTAAAGTTCGCTCATCTCTAGTTATAACCTCCCTTCTGAACCTCAGTAGTGTCATGTGACCAGCACTCTGATCAGGACAGGAAGTCAGTTACTTCTCTGTTCATTCCTATGAGACTGACATTGACGCTGCCATAGGAATACACAGAGAAACTGACTTCCTGTCCACAAATGAATTGAGATACTGTATTATTTGGAGAGTCAGAGTGTTGGTCACATGACACATCTGAGGATCAGAAGAGGTTATAACCTTACCATCACCACTGGTTACATCACGTACCTTTCTAACAGGTCAGAGAATAAACATTTTTGTGCGAGTGCTTCTTTAACCAAAGTTGGATCCCAACAGGAGGTGGATGTGAAATAATTCAGTTTCCTTTCTCCTGCTGGGATTAAAAAAATTAAAAAAGAAAAGTGCGAAAAATATACAGTATAATAAAAATATAGCATAAAAAAATAGGGAGAAAATAAAAAACGCACGACTTTCCAGTTTTTCTTTTCTATAAAACTGCTTATATTTTCTGTCACAACGTACAATGTGAATCGGATTGCGAGCAGCCCTTTACAGAATCCTTCTAGTCACTACATCGTATACATTCAGTCATTCATCACACGATATGTAGGTACAAGAGGAATAGCAATGTAAAATAAGAAAACATGGCATCACAGCTGTACAAAACCAAAATCTATAATTTTCTAATTTGTTCATTTTATAAAAATTGATAATTTCTTTTGTATGGATCTACAGCTCCATTGTACGGGAATCATCACCTAAAAAAACCCAAACACAAACAAGCAAAAAACATACACACAAAATGAAGCCAGTGTCATTATTTATAGACTTCTTTTAATGATAGAAATAGTTTGTTTGTTTTTTAAAGGGGGTGAAGAGAAAATTACAAATATTTGGCAGGCTTTTCATTTGGCAGACCTTTGCAACCTGAAGTGCAATTGCTGCAGAAAGTGAAGCTCCACCCTTGCTCGTGGGGTATAATCAGCCAAATGCAAGATTTGGCATCATTCTAATACACCTTTTAGGTTCCATACGGACGGGCGACGCTCCCGCTGTAATCATTTAGATATCAGCCTTTTTTTTTTTTTTACTTTTTTACATGGAACGTAAAAGCGTGTCCTATTTGGATCAGAAGAGACTATGCTACAGTGCAGTCTGAGATTTCCTCGGCTTGCACTCACAGCCAGTATGGTTGTGGACGAACCATGGCCAATAAAACACACGACCATCTCACAGCCTAGGGTCGCTTTCACACAGTCAGTGTTTGTTCAGTGATTTCCGTCAGTGATTGTGAGCCAAAACCAGACGTGGAGGCTACACCGAGAAGGTATGATGGAAAGATTTGCACCTGTTCTGGGCTTAAAATCACTGACCAAACAATGACTGCGTGAAAGCGGCACACTGCTTCAGCGTATTGCTGGAGACAGTCATCAAGCAGGCTAGCTACTGTTGACAGATATTATTATTATTGTGTATCTTGATTTGGTTCCACATGCAAAGTTTTGAATGTACTATTGGTCTGACGAAAGGGGGTTTCTGGACTATAAAATTAATTTTCAAATACCCCAATAGGACATTCTGACGTTATAGATATGGGGTCTCTCACTTGGATTTTCCAATTAGTGAAGAATTACTAGAAAGAGTGTATTAAGCTCTCTAGGACCCGGTACATCTGTAGGTTACATGCATAGCTCGCCGGTTTAGTTGGCACCATGTAATGCTTCATTTGCCCTTTGGAGGAGCTGTAGAGGAGGCCAACGTCTTAATCCCTGACCATCTTTATTTTAAAATCCCTTTTTGTTAGAAGGGTCCCAGAAAAATAAGAATTATTTATTTTTCTCTCTTATATAGCGCAGAGCTTAACAGACATCACCACCACTTGCTGTCCCCAAGTTCCTTATCAGTAAGTCTTTGGAGTGTGGGAGGAAACCCACAGAAACACAGGGAGAACATACAAACTCCATGCAGATGTTGTCCTTGGTCGGATTCTAACCCAGGACCCCAGCGCTGCAGGACACCAGTGCTAACCACTGCTCCACCGTCCCCATTGTAGCCCTAAAAACAGGGAACATATGAATAGACGACCTATTATCCCAGGCAATAGTCATTCAATGTAACTAGGCTACAGAAATATGAATGTAAAAAAAACACAGTGGAAATAATAAGATCCGTCAACAGCAGCCATCTTAAAAACAACCTGAAAACCTTAGAGAGATTTTTCAGTTGCTGACTATCATTCAAATGATATTAAAGGGTGGAGCTTCACTTTAAACATAGCAGTGTCAGACATTTTATTAGACCCATGAGTACAAATTATTCTTATTATCTATACAGCAGAGAAATCATAGAGGCGGACATCTCGTTTTTCCTTCAGAAAGTACCTTGACCATGTCAGGACTCGTATTTAGGATTCACCCACAAAATGGCCTCCACTACGTGTGGATGAAAGGTAAACTGTAAAATGGTTCATGTTAACAATTTAAAGGGACAATTTAAAGGGCCTAAAAATTTAAAAAAGAAAAGAAAAATAAAAAAATTTTTAATCCTGAAAACAAATGGGCTTATCTGCTCCTGGTTCCTTCAATCTGAGGGGGGAACATATGAGGTCTTACCTTGCAGGGTCCATTACAAAGAGAAATATATATATATATATATATATATATATACACACACACAATTTTTTCAAAAACAAGCCAATCTATTGCGGCTTTGAAAATGATTAGGGGTGAGATGCAATACCAGACAAAGCCAAAAGGACAATTGTGGCCCTGTTTTTGAAAAAAGTAAAAAAAACATTATAATAAAAAAATAATAATTTCATAAACCCCTTGAAGTGTCCCTTTAAACTGGCACATAAAATTTGCAAAAGCAAACATAATTTTCTTTGCAAATTACACATTGATTAATGCAGCTTTGGTCCCACGTGTTTAATGGTTTACACCAGCAATGCTTTATTTAGAAGCAAAACTGAACACAAATTATATGTATATATAAAAAAAAGAACAATAGCAATAAATAGCTCAGTTTTGACGTCTGGAAGAAATTAGATATTCCTATGTTAATCCTAATCAGTGCAAACAAAGCATGGCAAAGTAATAAAAAAAATTTTTTCTTTTTTCAAGAATCCTAAAAAAAAATACATATCAGACAAAAAAAAAATGATGGCCATGACAATTACACTCATTCAGTGCACACTTCCATATAAAAAAAACTTACAGTATACAGTTCTTTCTTCAGTAAGCAAAGCAAACCATTTTGGGACACAGACATAAATTCTGACTTGTCTTAAGGTTGAGCGTCGTATTCGCTGAAATGTCAGACGGACCACTTAAAAAGACGTGTAAACCGCTACGTAATATTGAGCTTTTGCCGAGCAGCACAGATGTCCCGTGGTCAGGACTGCCTAATAAATCTCAGCATTCCCAGGATCCTCTAAGGCGGGGCTTACTGAGACTTGAAGCTTATCATTGTCAGTCATTGGGTAACGGTAGATTGAAAACACCCCAGAGGGATATCAATGATAATCCAGTTTATAACATGTCAAAATAATCTGAGAATGAATAGCCACTAGCTTGTACAATATTGAAACCACACTGCAACAGTGAATACATGGAGCAAAGGCTCCACAGCAGGCAGGTCAGGAGCATGTAGAATTTGATTTTGGTGAGGGGCTTTGGCTGATGTCTTATTTTAAAAGTTTTGAACACCTTTGAAGCGGTTTATGCATACATTTTTGACCACATTTTTTTTTTTTGGGTTTAAAAAATAAAATAAATCTCCATTAGTCTTCTGCAGCCTGTATACCTTTTCAAACTCTGCTCAGTAGTGTTCTGTGAGAAATCTGGCATTAAGGGTCTCTAATTGGTTTGGTCTGTAGCCCCTCTTTGTGCTGTCCTCAACATTTAAAAAAGCAGATGCCCCAAGTTTATTTAGTTGTAAAGATGTCCACTTAGATTTGTGTCTCAGAGCGCAGAGAGAGGGTTCATTTAAATTTGGAGTGTGAAAAAAGGGTCTACAGACCGAGCAGCTGCAATGTATGAGAATACACGCAGGCTGCAGAAGATCTGTGGGGGTACAACACTCAGCACCCCCACCAATCAGCTGTTTGAAGAGTATAGGGCGCCCCATGCCAGCGCAGCTTCCTGTTTCTTACAATATGCGTCGTCTCCTGTGGTGCTCCTAGTACTATGGTTAGTAGTAAGTCCACCAACGCTTAGTATGACAGGTGAAGACTAGCACTGACAAAACTGCTCCAACACAACGTTTTGGCTACATGCCTTGTGCTGGTGATTCCTGCTGTGAGAGGGGCTGGCAGAGCTGTTTCCCTGACAGCCTGGATACAGATATATTCAGATGGCTGCTGAAGAGATCACATAGAGCGATATTAAAAAAAAGATATATACACAGTACTTTTTTTTTTTCTTTGGGAAGAAGCTTTGTTGAGCAGTAGAGGTTGCTGCATACAGTTGCAGAATCAAGTTCAACGCATATACAGTCTGCAGTAAGCTACTAAGCTCCCTCTAGTGGTGGCTGCAGGAAGCCAGATTTCTATCTTTATGTCTGTAGAGGGCATGTGGAGCGTTGAATCAGAAAAAAAACGCTCCTACCGCTATTATAAAACAATATAACTATACATAAGAAAATTAATTAGTATACATTTGTGGCCTTTTTTATATAAAACAAAGTTGCGGGCAAAAATGACATGAATTTTCTGCAAATTAACCCTAAGGGGCGGATGGGTAATATGTGACATTTAGTTCCAGAGTAAAAGTGATGGGCAGGTGGTCTTATTATTCTGGCCAAATATTACACCCTCAAAGCATCAGGAATACTTCACCGTTTTGCTCCTCATGTCCCCAGAGGAGTCCTTAATTGCCTCAACAGATGCCTCATTTTTCCAAAAATCCACTGCAAAGGGGTTTCCTCATTTTAGACATTGGTGGCATATCACCAGGATATGGCACCAATGTCCAGATAGCTACAGGTCCCACCTCGTGGACCTGCACCTATCTCCAGAACAGGACCTCTTAAGTGAGGGGAGAGTAGCCGCACATGCGCAGCCGCTCTCCATCAATTTCTTTCGCTCGGCTGTTTTTCAGAACCTCAATAGAAATGAAAGGAGAGCATGCCGCCCATGCACGGTGCGCCCTCCTTCAATTTTTATGGCCCATTCTGGAAATAGGTATGGGTCTCAGAGGTGGGACCCGCACCTATCTGACTTTGATGGCGATGTGCCATTAAAGTCTGAGATGAAACAACCCCTTTGCCACCATAAGCAAATGACTTGTTTGGAGCCAAAGAGGTAGACTAATGAAGTCAGGTTTGCCCTGCCCAAATTCCTCCACATCGGTCATGGCTGACATACCTTTGAGGACAGGAACAATCATCAGCAGCAGAAATCTTGTGGATACCCCATTGGGATCCATTCTCCGGGCGTGCCCAGTGAAGCAGGGCGGACTTGTCCAGGCAGCTTCAGCAGTAGACGGGACAAGTACGCCCTGCATGGGGCTGGATTTGAGCGTGGCAAGCTTGCCTTCAGTTCTCAGCATCTCCACCTCCTTGATTCCAAACCTCTTATTTGAATAGAGGGCACATGTAGTTTTGGCAAAATGGAGCATCTGTTGAGGCAACCGAAGCCGCTACCAGCCTCGTGAGGAGCCGAACGGCCAGATGCTCATGGTGGTTTGGGGGGGCAACATAGAGCCGAGAGGTTCCCTTTAAAGAAGCAGCAAGACTTCACATAATGATTTCTTAGCCCTCTCATTTAATTAACCTAGCCTAGGCAGGCGGCTTTATTACTGCTTAATTAAAAAACGTAAATTTTCCTCTTTCTAAGAGGCTGAAGAGATGTAACTTTTTTTTTGTTTATATGGCATTACTGCTGGAAAATGAATGAAAACAAGACACGGCCCCATTACATTTTGTCAGCAGCCCCCTCTAATTAGTATCAGGTTTGGGCTATATTTTGGCGAGGTTTTGACCTTTCCGCTTAAACACGGTCGGATCTGGAGATTTGATTGATGTCTACAAAACCAGCAGCCAACACAAATCAATGGCTTTATCTAGAGGAAAGCTTCTTCTGAAATTACACCTACAGCAATGTGCCGGGACAAGGAAAGCCTACCGTCAGCGTGGAAGAATGCCCTCTCGATAAATCCGTAATTCAAGGAATGCCATGCAAATGCTATTTATATAGGGATGCAATTTGTGTGCCCTCTGCGTACAAGAAGAGACAACCTACACGTTCCGGCAGTCATTTTAAATATTGGTGGCTGGAATATCCCTTTAAGTTGCAGCTCCACCTGGGGCAGGTCCTAGAGTCTATAAATTAAAGGGCATCTCTATTAGATTTGTCCCTATGACACTGGCTGACCTGTTACATGTGCGCTTGGCAGCTGAAGGCATCTGTGTTGGTCCCATGTTCATATGTGCCCGCATTGCTGAGAAAAATGAATATTTTAAATAATTTAATATATGCAAATGAGCCTCTAGGAGCAACAAGGCCTTTACCATTGCACCTAGAGACTCCGCTTTCCCTGCAACTGCTGCGCCTCTGCACTTCGACAGAGCCAGATGTGACGATGTTTTCACTGCCTGGCCCTGTCAATCAAAGTGGAGTGGACGCAGCAGTTGCAGAGAGAGCAGAGCCTCTAGGTGTAACGGCAACGCCCCAGTTGCTCCTAGAGTCTCATTTGCATATATTAAAACAGGTTTTCTCAGCAATGCGGACACATAAGAACATGGGACCAACACAGATGCCTTCAGCTGCCAAGCGCACATGGAACAGGTCAGCCAGTGTCATAGGTACAAACCTGCTGATAGATGCCCTTTAAAACCGCCTACAGAATGTGCTAGGGACTAAATAGGAAGCGGATTCAAACTGCGCCCTTAGAGGAGGACAACAGCATCTTATTTAAAGGGGTTTTGCAGTTTGTTTAAACTGATGATCTATCCTCTGGATAGATCATCAGCATCTGATTGGCAGGGGTACGACACCCGGGACCCCCGCTGATCAGCTCCAGGAGCGCCGCGGCCTTCTCACTGTTTACTGCAGGCGGAGTGATGTCACGACTTGTATCAACTGGCCTGGGCGGGGCTAAGCTCCATTCAAGTGAACAGAGTTTAGCTGCGCCCAGGCCAGTTGATGCACGTCGTGACGTCCCTGGCCTCCAGGAGCGCCGCTGCCTTCTCAAACAGCTGATCGGTGGGGGTCACGGGTGTCGGACCCCCGCCGATCAGATGCTGATGATCTATCCAGAGGATAGATCATCAGTTTAAACAAACTACAGAACCCAACCCCTTTAAAGACTCAGTTTCGGCAACTAGATTAAAGGGGTTGTCCTCTCTCGATGATGAAGGCCTGCCTCTATTGATGAAACAACCCATAAATGTCTGATATGTGCGGGTCTCAAGAACGGGACCTGATGGATGGAGAGCAAGCTGCCCATGCACGGCGTTCTCCATTTACTACTACGGGACTTCCAAAAACATTTTTGGAAGTCCCAAAGCAGTAAATGTGGGGATGGGGAAGATGATCTCTGAATTCACAGCAGGTCCCCATTCTTCAGATGGGTACGGGTCCCACGTCTGGGACCTGCTCTTGCCAGACATTTATGGCATTTCTTATCAATATGCCATAAATGTCCAGATGGGACAACCCCTTTAAGGGTTTTCCACTTGAGTATTTTGGGGATGTATGGTTTGTAAAGCTGACTTTTACACCCTCTATTAGAAAATTCTGAGCTAATCGACAGGGTCCATTGTTCTGAATCTCCATCAATTAGCCAGTCAAAGGGCATCTCCATCTCTTCGGAGGACCAGACACCTCAACCTACTAGATAGATGGCCAATTGATTCCCATGGGCAACTTGTAATGCTTTATTTGCCCTGTGATGGCGCTGCAGATGAACTGGACACTTGTGGCTGGATTTCCTTGCAGATCGCAGTTGATCACTGGTGATCCCATCAGCAGGACAACTAGTGATCTGCTTATTTTCAAAGGACCCTTTTAACTAAAAGAAAAAAAAAAAAAATACTAATTGATCCAGATTACATTCTAATGCTGTCTTTGCAGCCATATTTTCTAGCCTCGTACATTACAGTCACTATATTACAGTCAGCCCTTCTTGATGGTAGTAACTATTACATGGTCTCGGCCTGTACAGTAAATGGTGACAGAGGACCTGTCAAGGACTTCTAGGGGGTTGTGTCCCTGGAGTTGACCCTTTGCTTCATTTGGACAGTAATGCCAGACTAATGGATTTTCCGTCCCCTACATTAAGGGGTTGTCTGGTTTAGAAAGCACATTTTTAAATACTGAATAAGGGCTCATGCACACAAACAAACTTATTTTTTTTCCCGTGTCCGTTCCGCCGTTTCTTTTGATGACCGTATGCGAAACCATTTATTTCAATGGGTCCGCAAAAAAAAAAGAAAAGGCAGGTACTCTGTGTGCATTTTGTTTCCGTATGTACATTCCACAAAAAAAATAGAACTATTATTGTCCGCATTACAGACAAGGATAGGACTGCTCTATTAGGGGACAGCTTTTCTGTTCTGCTAAATACGGAATGCACACGGACGTCATCCGTATTTTTTGTGGATCTGTGTTTTGAGGACTGCAAAATACATTACGGTCGTGTGCATGAAGCCTAAAGGTGACCCGGGCAATTAGCCAGCACTGAGAACAGCAAAGGTGACCCTGCACATTCACACATAGATAGCCCCCAATTTCGACAGGAACCATGTAACACCTCATTTTCCCAGTAGAGGCGCTGCCATTAAATTCAACACCAATGATTACTGCCAATTACTGTGAGCTCCCAGCGGCAAGTCAACCTGTGAGCAACTTTTCAGTGGACCCTTTGGCTGTTAAACATGGACAACGCCTTTCAAAAAGAATCCGTCCGCTTCTCCTGACTCGTCCGTTTTAGTTTTTAAAAAATGCATTTGCCATGAAATGGCTTTTTTTTTTTTTTGCTCATTATAACCATGTCACAACCATTCCTGTGTTATTCCTTCTAAGAATAAAAAAAATATATGAATAAACTGGTGTTACCTGTCCAACTAGTGGTGCCAGGAGTCAGACTGCATAGAGACACGCATTTTAGGAAGGGGAATAGCAGCACGCAGCTGCCAATTTAGAGCTCATGCACGCGACCGCATCTGTAAAACACGGATCCCGGCCTAGTGCATGCTGCCACACTCCTCTAGAAATGTCCTTTCCTTGTCCGCAAAAAGCACAAGAATAGGACATGTGCTATCTATTTTACGGGGCTGTGGAATGGACGTGCAGATGCAGACAGCACATGGTGTCCTGTCCACATCTTTTGCAGCCCCATTGAAACAAGAGGGTCCACATCCGACTCACAAAAAAAAACAAAAAACGGCAGAACAGAAACTACAGCCGCGTGCATAAGCCCTTATTCATACATTTCCAGGAGGAGTAACAGAGGGACATCCCAATACAGAGTTCTAAAAAAAGACTCCAGAAGAGTTAGCTCATGCAAGTAGTTACTAAAACAGACCTGTCAGGAGAGGGGACGGGTCCTCAGAACTGTACGTGAAACTATATATATAAAACCCAGGGATGATATAAATTGTCTCATTTGACTCTATTCCTCCATTTTAACTCACCTAGATAATAATGGAGCTACAATGTGCAGGCACTACTCCTCATCCCGCTACACGCTCCCTGCCAGGACGAAAATATTGCTGAACCAAGCGCTATAATGTGCAGCGGCATCACAAATACTGCAAAGAACAGACAGTCACGTGAAATCACAGATTTGCAAAGAACTCTGTGAATATTTTTTTTCCGGCCGTTAAATGACAAACGCTTGACCTTTAAAGCCATTAAATGAGATAAAAAAAAGTTTAGTTTTTTTTTTGCTTTTAATAAAATCTGTGTCAAATCAAGTTTCTTTATAAATCCTGTGCTGCATTAGTTTGGCAATATTATTTCCTTTAATGGAAGATTTTCATATCAACTTACAAAACAATTCCCACCGTACGGGGGTCAATGGCAGCACAGACTTAAATCCCTCATCCCGTCTGGATGAATAACAGAGTGCAAGAACTTCTTTTTGATGGTGGGCTCGTTGAGAAAAAAAAAAAAAACTGATAAAATACAAGCTCCTTGAAATCATCTTAAAGGCATATCTCTTCTGCTGATGACATCACAGTGATAACATACACAGGAGGACAACGTATCCCAAATCTAAAGTGCACCCAGAACCCCGACAACTCCGGTAACACGTAGCACAGTAGAAATACTTCCCTTTTAAGCAAGAAAAAAAAAAAAAAAGCCGCCTTTTTCCAGAAACGGCACCACCCGAAAGCAGCAATACCACTCGGAACCTGCAGACAAGGTGTGCTGCTGGTTTTGGAAGAAAGCCGCCATATTTTTCCAACCTAACGCAACTTCTTTATAGCAGACAACTGTTCTCCAGCCTGCAGCTGTCAGAGTATGCTGGGAGTTGTAGTTCTGCAATGGCTTGAGGGCCACAGTCTGCAAACCACTGCTGCATACGGATATGTTTAATGTGACAGGGCAGCTACTTTGCAATATACATCTTTAAATGGCGGAGGAAACACATTACTCTATAGGAACACAGTATGGCTTCAACTCCACCCCCTTCATCCTCGACATGAGAGGCTGTGGGCACGTGGATGGCCAACACAAAGAGCCTAGCGTCCGCTAATGGTGCCCTACGTGAACCCACATTGAAAACCCACATGCCCGTTGTCAGGAACGGTCGTTCATCATGGGCCGACATCCCCATTCAGTCTGAAAGAACCGTATTCTGATGGGTGTCAGCCTCCGGAATAACCGTCCATAATGGCAGACTTCTACAATATCTACGGCCAGTGCTAGACTGGAGCCCGACAGTTCCCTAGCATTACTCATCGTAGTCAAAAACAACGGACGTCTCCATAGGCAGCGTACAGTGAATGGTGATGCCCCGGCCTCGACACTTGGGCTCAGTCAACAGAAGCGCCCCCTGAAATTCGCCTTTACGTGGCATTGACCATCATGTAGAACAAGCGACATCTGGACTCCGTGCCGTGACACGGCCCTAAAACTTGAAAGCCGTCAGCGCGGCGTAGAAATCGAGCTGACACATCATCCCCTCAGATTGGGGAGAAGAATATTGGTCACATATGGTCAGAGTCGCCCCCTCCCTGGATTGGCAAATACAATAAAATTCTCCCGGCCACTTCCCCTGCTTGTCAGATATAGAAACCGCGCCATGGAAACACAACGAGGACGCTAATGAAGTAAGACATTTCAGCCGACAGACTGCCTTGACGAACGCTCAGATGGGCATCTAAAATTTTTCAGCACTTATTGGAAAAACGGAGAGAAAGAGAGAGCCCACAGAATAAGAACTGTGTCGTAAAAGTGCAATTAAGGAAGGAAAAAAAATTACTACATTGATAAAACCCACATACAAAAAAAAATAAAAATGGTGCGTACTAACAAAAAAAAGAAAGAAATCGTCAACTTTACAGAAACCTCTCCATAGAGATGACACTTGTTTGAGTAAACCAGGTGCGCTGTGGTATACGGACAACGTCTCGATCTTCAGGTTGGATACACGTAATGTCATGAAGGACAGGACAGGTTTATGGAGCCTCACCGGACAACATGTTCCTTGGGTGTTGGGGCCGAAAGCAAAAACGCGAGAAATGCATTTCACAGTCTTTTCTTTTTGTGAGGGGTACGGAGGAGGTTCACCCAAAGACTTTGCACTCGAAGACCAAGCACTCGCCAAGCTCACTTCTTTCCATTTTGATGCATCCAGTCACGAACAACCTTTCCTCGCTGAAAGGTCGAAAAAGACTTCTGTTTGTTTTGCTAAAAATACATTAGCAGGTCACTGACCTAGATCCATTATATCATGACTTAAAACGGCCCCGAGTGGAGCGTAAAATGAAAAAAAATCATAATAAAAAAAAAAAATAGAAAAAGAAAATTATATATAAAAAAAAATGATAAAGTCAGCTATCTCCTCGACTGTGGTGTTCTTCACATTCACACAGATAACATGATGCTCTTACGTAAGAGCTTGAAATTTCCTACATTTAAAGTCCTCAGGTCCCAATGAGATTTTTCTTTTTTTTAAAATAGGCATTGATAAAAATAGTGGAGAACGCAGTACCACATGTACCCTGACAAAAACGCCAGTGACTGTACAAGGAAGAGCCAGATGTTGTTTAGGGTCATCTCTCTGGGCACGGCTTTCTTCTGTCCTGGCAGGGGAGGGAAAGCACCTGGAAGAGAAAGGGATGGAAGTCTGATCAGAAGAGAAAAACATTCACAGGGTTGTTGATCCAAATTAACTTAAGGCCCCTTTCACACGAGCAAGTGTCACGCTCTGGACTAGCAGCACAGCTCCCGTCCTGACATAACATTATATTTATTTATGATGTTCTGTAACACTTACAGTTTTGGAATGTATTGGATAACACTGACAGCATTATGTCAGTGTTATACAATAAATTCCAGAACTCTAAGGATTACATAACATCATAAATCAATATAATGTTTTACGACCCCGACAGTGCTGGGAGGTCAGGACGGGAGCTGCTCTACGAGTCCAGAGGGTGACACTCTCTCGTGTGAAAGCAGCCTAAAGGGGTTTTCCAGGATTGCTATGGTTTTCAACAGATCTGCTCATGTAACTGTTTACCTCATGTACATCTTTCCCGTGCTTTTCACTTTTTCAATTTGGACACTCCTGACCCGTTTTCACCATGTAAGCCAAACCCTCTGTTTTTTTCCCCATTCTGTATGTGGCACTTCCTGTTCCTGTATCCAACCGAACCCATGATGCACTTCTCCTTCCTCTGCCACACCTCCAGCCCCGCCCCTAACACCCATCTAGTTTATAGCTCCTCCCACCAAGCTAGTTACATAGACACTTTCCTATTACTGCCCAGAAAGAGCTGCATGGACATGGTCATGTGACCACAGCTCGGAACGGGAGATAGGAGAAATAAAGGCAAAATAAATACCTTACTAATTATTTTAAAAAGGATATAAAGGAAAATCCGGAAAACCCCTTTAACAGAACTTAAAGCATTTTGTCACTTTCCCAGGAATCCCCAAGTCACCTCATTTCTTAGGGTACTTTCAGACTAGCGTTTTTTCTTTTCCGGCATTGAGTTCCGTCAAAGGGGCTCAATACCGGAAAAGAACTCATCAGTTATATCCTAATGCATTCTGAATGGAGAGCAATCCGTTCAGGATGCATCAGGATGTCTTCAGTTCAGTCACTGAACGGCGTTTTGGACGGAGAAAATACCGCAGCAATGCCGGAAGACTTGCCATAATGTCGGATCCGGCATTAATTTCCATAGGAATGTATTAGTGCCGGATCCAGCATTGAAAATACCTGAATGACGGATCCAAAAAAAACACAAGACGGATCCGTCTATCCGCATGACAAGCGGAAAGACGGATCCATTCTTGCAATGCATTTGTGAGACTGATCCGCATCCAGATCCGTCTACAAATGCTTTCAGTTTACATCCAGATCGCTGGATCCGGCAGGCAGTTCCGACGACGGAACTTCTTGCTGGATCCCTCTGCCGCAAGTGTGAAAGTACCCTTACCTTAGCACGATTCAGTGTCCCCTGCTACCCACGGATCCAGCTGTAAATGGCGCCTGCTGGGGGCTGTCGCATCCATGACAAATCAAGATGGCTGCAGTCCCATATCTGCCAACATGACCACAGCCCTGGAAGCATCCTCTTCTGTGCTTGAGCTGAGAACATTCAGCGCATGTTCAGATTCATGGAGCAGAGTATACTGTCTCTGCACATAAGACGAGAAGAGGATGCATCTAGGGCAGTAGCCACGAGGGTTAATCACGTGGGAAGTGACAGCTCCCAGGGTCTGCCGTTTACTGACCGGATCCATGGGCAGCAGGGGAAACTAAACTGGGGTGCTCCGGTAAGACACAAAGGGCTTGGGGTTTCCTAGGCTGCTGCCCACAAGGTTAGGGCATTACAGGATTTTTTTTTTAAAGAAATTGGTCATCCCATTTAAAGGAGCAGTTTCATCTGAAAAGATGTCATGGCAGTGATATGCTACCAATCAACGATAGATGGGAATCCAACTCTTGGACCCCCACTGACCCAGAGCTAGTGCAGTGCTATGTTCCCTTGTTATTTTTCATGTGAATAATCCGCAGGGGAGCCAGGAGATCAAAATGTCCGATTTATGTGGTGGTAAGAATGGGCTAAGATCACCGTGTTCTGCTAATATGCATCCTGAGAGCCTATAATCTCTACACTGCACAATAATCAGAGCATGCATGTGTATTAGTGGGGAAGGTGGGAGTGTTGGGAGGAATAGCAGTCGGCCAAGCAGTCTTAAAGGTAGTCTCCTCCTCCTCGTAGTCTCCTTAAAGGGGTATTCCTATCTTAGACATTGATGGCCTATTGCTAGGATATGCCATCAATGTCAGATGGCAGCAGGTCTCACCTCCGGGACCTGCTTGTATCTCAGGAACAGGGCCCCTGAAATGAAAAAAAAAAAGAGAGCAGCCGAACATGCGCGGACACCCGGCTATTTTCGGCAGTCCCATAATGGTGAATGTGCCACATGCCCCTCCTTCCCTTCAAGGGACCCGCGCCTATCTGACACTGCTGGCATATCCTAGGGATAGAGGAGAAGTGGCCATGCACATGCAGTGCGTTTTGCATTTACCTCTATTGGACATCCGAAAAAAGCTGAGCTCTGGCTTGGCTATTTTTGGAACTCCTATAGCAGTGAATGGGCGGTGTGCTGTCCTTCACATCGGGAGCCCCGTTCTGAAGACAGGAGCAGAAGCCAGAGGCAGGTCCCAAAGCTATCAGACATTGATGACCTATCCTAGCGATAGAGGAGAAGTGGCCATGCATGCCCAGTGCACTTTCCATTTACCTCTATGGGTTCTTCCAAAAACAGCAGAGCACTGGCTCGGCTATTTTTGGAACTCCCATAGCAGTGAATGAGTGGTGTGCTCTCTTTCAGATCAGGAGCCCCGTTCTAAAGACAGAGGTAAGTCCCCCAGCTATCTGAGATTGATGACATATCCAAGCGATACGCCATCAATGTCTGAGATGGGAATACCCCTTTAACTGTAGCATAAAGCAACACACAACACAAAATCAGTACAGCAAAGTCAATGGAGATCAAAGGGAACCTGTCATCAACTTTATGCCGTCCATACTAACGGTAGAAGAAAGTAGAGACAGGTGAGCTGATTTCAGCCGTCTGTCATTTAAAAGTTAAAAGTAAGTGGTTGCCGAGAACCAACATCACAATCATTGCAGACTAGGCCTGGAGAAGAGTCCCGGCCACCTGAGAAGAGTCCTGGTTATTCATGAATTCCTGCCCTCCTGCTGATGACTGACGCGCTTCTACAGAGTTTTCTCCCTTTCTCTCTAGGAGAGAACTGCCAATCATCAGCAGATGGGCGGGACAGCAGGAGATTAGGAATAACCAGGACTCTTCTCAGGGAGATGTGACTCTTTTCAAGGCCTCGGCTGCATTGATTATGATGCTGGTTCTCAGTAACCACTTACTTTTAGCTCATGAGTGATACAGCGCTGAGATCAGCATTTCTGTCACTATTTTAGGCTGCCCTCAGTGAGGTTGGCATAACGTTGATGACAGGTTCCCTTTAAATATACCTGGAAGGCTGGGGCCCCAACATTTGTCTGGCCACAGGGGGGGTTAAGTATTGGGTTGGGCAGTCTACAGCCAACACATTACTATAGCCACAGGGACCATGATGTCCTATAGTCATTGATAATTTACTTATAGATATTGATAATAATAGTCATTGATAATTTACCTGTTTTATAAAAATGTGACAAAAGCTCTTCTTTTTCAACAAAGCGCTGATATAACCAATCTGTTAACGCTTCTGTTTCCATGGGAACTTCTTTGATAGGATAAATTCTGTCCAGGAGAACAAAAAAAATATTATATAATTATCGGAGAGAACGAGGACATGAAGACACAAGGGGACGCAGGACGCAAAATCCCATGGCGGACTTTTTAGGATTACATGCGTGCCACGGAAATGGCTGTGGATTTCACCCTCTCCATTGTAAAAGGTGAAATCGGCGGTGGAGATCAGCAACATAAACTGAAATACTGCGCCGCAGGTCAATTTACGCTGATTTTTATTTTATTTTAATTTTGCAGTGTGTGAATGGGGTTTCTTACAATCTCATCCACTTGGCAGCACGCAAATCCACAGCATTTCAGTCCTATGTGGACAAAACCTTGTCTGGGGGGTACATTGACAATAAGCCCATTTGCTACCCAGCTGTAGGCTGCGAGGGAACCTGGAAGTAAGATAGCGGACGTATGAGTTGCCCGGCTGCCCGTTATCCCTTCTGACTACTCCATGCACATGGCTGCTCGGCTGAGTGAGCGAGTACCGTAGATCAGGCATGGTGAAACCTGCTGTTCTCCATATACATTTAATGGTTGGCCAGTCTTCGGAGGTACGGTCGATATACATCTAATGCATATGGCCAGCTTAAGGCCTGTTTCACACTTGCGTTGTGGCATTCCGGTTTTGAGATCCGGCAGCACCATTGACTTACATTGTTTTTAGTGCGTGCCAGATCCGGTTTGTTCCGTTTCACAGACCGGACACCAGGGCGGTGGAGTCGGAGTCGGAGTCGAGGAGTCGGAGTCAATTTTGGGTACCTGGAGTCGGAGTCGGCAAAAAATGGACCGACTCCGACTCCTACTAGATTTAAATTGGAATAAAAAAAAATTGGAATAAAAAAAAAGCAAGTTTAAATGTCCCAATTCAGATAAAGTTATAATTAATTACTTCTCTACTGTAAGAATAAAGGCCAATGCATGCAGTGCGTCACGTTACCGCTAAACAAAGACGTTAAGTGACCGTGAAGAAGCATGCTTTTCATATGCTTTACTATGCAGTTAAAGGGACACTGACAGGCTGATATATCTGCTGGTATTCATCAGAGGATTAGGAATACAACTAGACGACTGTTACCCCCAGTTGAGGTTTACTTGTGTTTAAAAATGTTTTAATCAATATGCAAATTCTCTACCTTTGTGCCCAAGGGGCAGACGCACATGTAGAGTACTGGCAGCACTAGACAGGACTAGGTAGCGAGGAGGAAGAGAGAAAGCTGGCACAGCCTCAGCATAGCCAGACGAGGCTGCTGCCAGCACTCTACACGTGCGCCTGCGCAGGAATTCAGCGCTCGGCTAGCCTGAAAAAAGGCCAGTGCAGTGAATAATAACGAGGGGAACAGCGCTGGGAAGCTGTACTCGGGCGCGGCTGGACACAAAGCCGCAGGAGACGCTGCCCCATTGGGCACAAAGATAGTGAATTTGCATACAGATTAAAATGTTTTTAAACACAAGTACAGCTTAACTGGGGGTAACATTAGTATAGTTTTATTCCTAATTCTCTGATGAATACCAGTATATATATATATCTTTAGCTGGAAAAATCAGCCTGTCAGTGTCCCTTTAAGGAGCGGCAATACTTACACTTTCCATTGTCTTGTGGTCTGCTGTTACAGGGAACCCATGGTTATCCTCGCCTCTCACTGATAACTGATTAAGGACTGGAGACACTTGTATAAGTGAAGGGAATGGATAGTCAATAGTTCAAGACTGAAGCTGTAAAACCATTTGAAAACTGCTATCATTCAGCTAAGGCTATAAAACATGTAAACTCAGATTGTTAGCTTAAATTTTAAACATGACTATGGGATTCTACTAGGAAAATCATGTTTTAAAATAAATGCCCCTTCCCCTGCCCCTTCCTGGATCCTCCCACTGCTCTATCTTAAGCAGAAGATCAGCACACAAAGGAGAAGGCAGCAGCTTCGGCTCAACTACCTCTCTATGCTAGAGGAGATTAGAAAAACTTGGTGGAACAGCTTCGTATTTGCATATTATATACAGAGGAGTCGGAGTCGAGGAGTCGGAGTCGGAGTCGGAAGTTTCAAAATCTGAGGAGTCGGAGTCGGAGTCGGACAATTTATCTACCGACTCCACAGCCCTGCCGGACACAAAACCGCAGCTTACAGGGATTTTGTGTCCGGTCAAAAAACACACCAAAATGGAACGGAATACACCCTGATCAGCTTTGTCCCCGGTGACAATAAATGGGGAACAAAACTGATCTGTTTTGGCCCGGTTTTGAGACCCTCTGCCGGATTAAAAGACCGGAATGCTGCAACGCAAGTGTATAACAGGCCGAAATGTTCTGTTTCTCTGCAGCGCCACTTCAGGGGAAATTGTGCATTTCACAATGTCCATTCATATCATTGGTTCGTCTGGGTAAACCAGGACAGGACAGGTCCTCCAGAGTGAGAGACGCTCTTCGCAACCGCTCTCAGTTCTGGAGAAAAGATGAGGATCCTGATCCTTCTATTAGCTCTGAATTCCCTTAATAAGATAATGACTTTCAACACAGAAATGACTTTTCCAGAAATTTTGTCAAATTTCAGAAAGAAGAGAGTTTTCTCCAGCCCTTGTCTAAGTTAAAATCATCACTATTTATTAAAAACAAGTGTACAAAAAAAGATCCATGCTGACGTTTGAGCGTTTGGACAATCTCCATTGTCCTTAGTCCTATAACTAAGGACAATGGCGTTTGCCTGAAACGCGTTAAGATGTTTCAGACTGCAGAGTAGAGCTGGTTCTCAGTAACACCACCACCCAATTATTGCCTTTCCAAGAATAAGCCACCACGAGTCTGAGATTATTCTGCACAATGCCAGGCTTCAGCTGGAGTGGTGTAAAGCCGGCATCACTAAAGCAGTGCAAACTTGTGCCCTGGAAACATGAACCACCCTGCACTAAGTGGTGGTCTGACGGGCGAATATGTGTTTGAGGGATGTCAGAGGAAGACGCAACTCCTGCATACATAGTGCTAATTAGAGATGAATGAGAAATAATGGTGCGGGGGGTCTGATATATGCCAGGCCTTGTGGCAAGGCACCATCATGAGTGTGGTGGACCTCAATAAGGCTCTTGTGGCTGAATATCCATCAGTACTGCCACAGGTTCCTTCTCAGAAAAGTGAAGAGCAGAAGGAAAGTGGGGCCCCACAGCCAAGAGCGCATGAGGACATGTTTTTTTTCCCAAAAATTTCAGATGTTTATACACTATATAATCAAAGCCTTCTTCATCTCTCACAGATTACTTCATGCATGTTGTGCTCACTACAAGGAGATATTTCCTCAAGTATCCCATTATTTCGAATGACTTCAACACTCATGAATATTTCATTTATATACATGCGAGAAGATAACCAGACCCCTGACAATACATGACTAATGTAATTCGGCCGCCAAAATGATAAATGGTTCGCTAGATACTTATAATGTATCTAAGCTTAGAAATAAAGTTTATTAAAACTTACTGTAAATGCCCGATTTGTTTTATATATATATATATATTTTGTAATATACTTTTTTGTTTTCTATGTGACATACTTCTACTACACTATATGACTCTACTATATTATTTATAGTTCAGGTGCCCATGGCACTTTGCAATCTGTGCTCCGGTACACTGCTGTGCATGGGAGTACGGATTCCCCTGCGGCTGCACAGTGTGCCGTACAGGCAGGAGCCGCATATCACATCACTGTGTGCTCTCCGTAGACTTACAATGCCAGGCTTTAGCAGAGTGGAGCGAACGGGCACAGGGCAGGGGCTCAGCATAGCACATCGCTCCTCTGCCTGTGCCCAGTCTGTCGACGCCTGGTATAGCACATCTATGCCAGGCTTTAGGACAGCAGCGGAACAGGCAGGAACAGTGATGTGCTATGGAGCTCCTGCCTGTACAGCCGCAGGGGAATCCGCGCTCCAATGCACAGCAGTGTACGGGAGTACAGATTGCAAAGCGCTTATGGGCACCTAAACGTCAAGTAAGTGCATCACATAGAAAACAAAAAAGCATATTACAAAAAAAGAACATTTTAGGGCAGTTACAGTAGGTTTTAATAAACTTAATTTCAAAGTTTAGATACACTTTAAGCAGATTGCTCCAGGTGACAAAATTATGGGGCAGATTTACTAATAATGTCGAAGAGTAAGAAACTGTAAACGTAGACTGACCGTCTTAAGCGGCGCAAGATTTACACAGTGGTTGATGCTGGATGATAAAGCTGGCACATCTTCAGAGTGTCTAGTCCATGTTTACTCCACCTAAAATTGGCGTAGCCTTACTCCAAAAACGCACCAAGATTTTGGCACGTTTTTTGGTGCACGGCAGCGCCCCCTTCCCATGAAGCCACATGCCCTTCCCTCTAAGCTATGACAAGGCATACAAAAGTTAGAAGAGTGCCTAAAATGATAAATGCATTGCAAAGCATCTTCAATATTAAGTCGGCTGCTGTGCATTTGTTCTTGAAAAAGCACCATCGTGCCCATGGGCTTTGTCTGGTATTGCAGCTCTTAACCATTTAAATGACTGAGGCCGGGATGCAATACCAGATGCAACCAATAGACAAGAGAGGAGCGGTTTTTGCAATAAAAAAACAAAAAAAATACCTACCTGTAGTACACATGTGTGACAGTAGGTGGCCGATAGCCCAGAATCCATGTTTGAATGTCCATAGGATTTGCATCTGGGTATCCAATGGTGGTGTCTATTACCCACTGTAAGCCTTTAGGTTTTCGATCTTTGAAGGAGGAAAAAAAAATAATAATAATCACAAAAAGGTACATGTAGATATATTTTGATATACATTTTTTTTTTTTAAATGGACAGATTTAAGTAAACGTATATTTTATGAATTAAATCATTCTTTAAAAGGGGTTTATGAGTTTAGAAAGGAAAGGTTGCTTTCAGCACCGTTCCCTTTAATACTGTAATACCAGACACAGCCTTTGGACAAGAGTGGCGCTGTTTCTTCTAGGGAAAAAAAAAGCAGACCCTTTCTAATCACATACAAACCCTTCAGGATCTACTTTGCTGGCCATAAAAATGAATTAATCGCAATGTATAAGCTTGCTTAGGACTGTCAGCTGTGAGTGCTTTAAAGCACCAAGATGGTCCCGTTACTTGGTCATGTAACAATCAAGCCTATTGTGATGTTAACTGCAAGGAAATTGGCGAATGTGTTGGAGGAACCAGCGGTGCCTCAAGAGCAAGACACATGGGCATAGGAAGAACATACAAATACCACAAGCAGGTAGCACTGAAGGTTTGATTCAAACCCAGCGGTTCCCCTGCCCTATTAGACAATGGTGGCAGCTGTGCCACGCAATGATAATCCTAAAATTATCAAGGGTATAGACAGACATGAAAATGCAGTTGAAATACGATCCATTAGATGAAAGATCTTGGCAGGATTCATAGACCATCACATTTCGGGTGACTGGCAGACTATGGCTTGGAATCTGCAATGACGGGAAACTGGGATCGGAGAGGTTCAAGTTCATTGCTTCCACCGCATAAGCATCATCCAATATGCCTGGTGGATGCATACCTTACTTTTACCAATCATGCATGTAGTGTGGAATTGGCAGCGAGACTGGCAGAGAGAGTGAAACCACTGTGCCAACCAACCAGTTTGACTTTGCTGCAGGAGAGCCACCAGGTCGCTACCTCTTGGAATAGGCCCATTGTATTTGGCAACTGATGCGAATCACTGAGGGGGTCAGGAAATACTCATGGTCAGGACACAGGCAGAAAGCAAAGTAGGAGGAGTTTGTTTGAATCCGTAAAACTAGTCAAGGGTCAGGTCAGGCAAAGAGTCAATACTCTAAACAGGCTAAGATCAGGTCAGGCGGCGGAGGTTCAGAATTGGTAAACAAGCAGAGGTTGGTGCACAGGCAGAGAAACAGAACAGCACACTTTCACTTGGAACTAGCAAGCTAGATAACCTAAAGCTCAGGGACCCTACCCTTGGGGAAAGCACCTTAAATACCCCAAGATGACTAGTCATTGGTGGGGGAAGACAAGAGTGAACGTGCTGGCCTTTTAAGAGCCGAAAAAGGCCCTAGAAGCAGAGATGGGAGGCCTCCAAATTGCATTCCATTCCGTTCTCAAACCGGAGAGAGCAAACCGCAGCATGTTGTAGTTTGCTTTTCGTCCTGGGATGCCGAGCAAGACAGATCCGGCATGACCCCCAATGCAAGTCAACGGGGACAGATCCGTTTTCTCTGACATAATCTGGCACAAAAGAAAACAAATTCATCCCAGTTGACTTTCAGTGGAGTTCATGACGGATCTGTCTTGGCTATGTTAACGATAATACAACCGGATCTGTTCATAAAGGATGCAGATGGTTGTATTATCAGTAACGGAAGCGTTTTAGTTGAACCTTGCCGGATCCTGTAAAAACGCTAGTGTGAAAGTAGCCTTGGGCAGTAGAGGGCAAGCAGGTGCAGACCACCGGCACAAAAGACATGGGGTGAGTGATGGGGAGACGGAGAAAGAGAAACAGGTAGAATCGCACATCCACAAGCTCAGCTTCTGATTTGTAACTGCTTCTCAGCAAAATTAATATCGCCTCTCGGCGCAATATTTACTGTACTGCCCCCTATACTATGAAAAAGGCATTAGTGTACATTTTGATCAAATGGCATAAGCCCACTCACCGCGCCAAGGTTGCCTCTCAGAGTGGGTCCTACTCTAAATTTGGCGCAGCACCACCCGGCGACCGCCGCAGCACCGCACCAGCGGGCGACGGGATCCAGCCACCAAACAGCACCCCTGCTGTCCGGCAATGCCACCATGGCACCGGGTCACGCCAACCCCCCAGCGCCGCGCCGCAGCAAACAATAGCCGCCACGCAGTACTGCACCATGTGAGTGATGGGGAGCCTGTGCCTGTTTGGGGGCCATGAGCCCAACATAGGGCAGATTAAGATTAGTTATGTACACAAGTACATAATGCTTCTTGCACATCTGGCCATCTTCTGTTGCATTATTCTATAACCTATGATTTATTCATCGTGTGCAAGGTAATGTTGGCGAGCCAGCCAGGATTCTGCGCACAGGAACAGTTCCATGTCCTCTGCGTTTGGAACAACTTCCAAGCTATTTTTCAGCTACTTCAATATTGAACAAGTAACCTAAATCTAAAACATTCCCCCAGAGTCATTAATATTTCATTGAGGAAGGACAGCTGGTTGGGGTTGTAGTCCTGGCTCTCAATTCTTTAGTAAATTAACAATGAAACCCAAACATTTACAGCATTCAATACCTGTCAGGCCTTCCCGATAGCAGCTATTTACGCTGTATCTAATGCATTCACTCTCCCCACAGGTTTGAAGGCTACAGGTTAGCGTGCAATACCATTCTTCCTGCCTCTTCTGCAGAATGTAGTACTTTAGGCTTTCTAGCTACCCACCACATGACCTTCTATCTGGGTGACCACCATGTTACATGTAGCTCACCATCTTGATGAGGCTGCATGAAGTTCTATCTGCTGTATAGGAGACTAGCTCTCCAAGCTGCACTGACTTGTTTTAGGTCTATCACTTTTAAGTGTGCACACAAAACACAATAGCTAAAGGATAAGGCATATAGTCAGGAAGACTTACAATTCTTGTTGACTTCTGGAGGACAATGGATAAGGTTTATCAAAGCGGTCTTACAGGAAGATAGGGGGTCCCACGTCCCTCTCTTAAATGGAACGGTGGTCGAGCAGGCGCACTACTGTTCTTATCGCCCATCCAGGGGCTAGGGGTTAACTTATTGCTACTGGAATAACCCTTTAAGCCAGGGAATCTACAAATGGTCCTCATAAGGATTATGTTAGCTAGTTCATGCTTTTTCACCCACAAAATGGCCAGTAGGACCAGGTCGGTGACCAATATGCACTATATGCTCTCGGATTACTCTAAGCCCATCAGAGGGGCAGAAGGTGCACCCCAGGAAACACTTGCAAATCTCTACCTTTCCAAACAAGTAAAAGTCCAGAAAGTACTAACAAGCAGGCTTTTTTAGTACTGCAGAGCAAAGACTTGATAGCTGAAGCCATCTACCACAAATCCACCATAAACTTCACCAGTTGGGATGGTCAACGATGTAATAGCCATGATGGAAGCCAGGATATTTGGCCATAAGGCACCTCGCATCGCCCATCTAGGAGGAAACCATAGGATTTGCTGACCTGACCAATCCTTGCTTTCCCAATGGCAAGGGGACGGTCTAGACAAGGGTTCCTCAACTGGGGTCCTCAGAGCCCACCTGCCGGTCATGTTTTTAAGATTTCCTCAGTAATGAGCAGGTGATATAATTGGTGTCATCAGGACTTACCACAGGTATCCATTCTGCGGGATATTCTCAAATCCTGACCAGTAGGGGGGCCCTGAGGACTGGAGTTGAGGAACACTGGTCTAGACCACGATTATGAAATGTATCCGAAACACGTAAGCCGAACTGTTCATGGTGTCACTCTCTGGATTTTAATGTCTTGTAGGCCATACATTTAGAATTTTATTGGAATACCAATTGCGAGACGGTTGTAGATCCTGCCTACAGCAAGCTTTTACGCTTCTGACTGGCAGAGAGGACCCAGGGACAGGTGCCCTTTAAAAAAGGAAACCGTAAAGTTTTATGGAATTTTTCATGCTGTCCCGCACAACACGGAGCTCAGTAGTAATTACACTATCCAGCGGAAAAAGTCTAAAATCTATTCCCAGGTTCCACGCTTATTATCACCTCCTCTACAGGTTGTATCAACTGGGTCAAGTCGCTTTGCTCTATAAACTCAAGAATTCGCGATGATCTGCAGCTTCAATTATCTGTTTAATTTTACATTTGCAACCATAAATTGCTAATGTGCTCAAGGTTATTTAATATGTCAGTCTAAGAAATTCCCGGGAGTCAGGCAATTCCCAGCAACCTGAATATTTTATGCTGGATCCTAATTTCTGAGGCTCCTTACAGAGTTGCACAGGCCTCAATGTCCCTCTGGCCTCGCGCTCCTCTTCTCAACCAAGCCTATGTTGCAGCAGTAATGCGCTCCGGTCAGAAGTGCTGTCAGCAGTGGAAGACGCCTCCTCAACAGAAGATTTTTATTTTTTTTTCTTATTATCACTGAACATATTGTAGTTTTTGTTTTACACATTAAGCAGTTAACAAGGAACCAAAAGGTGTTGAATCTTTTCTCTTAAGTAGTGGGGTCGGAACATGCCCCAATGAGAGATACAATGGGGCTAAGGAAAATGGCCAGCGTGGTATTTCATTTTAATTTATTTGTATTTTATATTATATTTTTTAAACATGTTCAACATCGGCCATTTGTACCCCTTTCTGACCATGAGTTTTTGAAAGCCATCATTTTTCTTTTTTACCCACTGATTACCATAGGTCATCATCAATATCAGAATGGCGGGGGTCCAAATCCCGGCATTCCCACCGATCAGCTGTCTGAAGAAAATACAGCACTCGTACGAGCGCTGCCTTCTCTTCATTGTTTACCTGCTCGCCATCGCAACAGCAGCGGTGGTGTAATCATATCTCAGCCGTCCCATTCACTTCAATAGGAAGGCTCTGGCTTCAAGTGTATAGGAAGGAGTTGTCTTCAAACAGCTGGACGGCGGGGGTGACGGAGTTCGGATACTGAAGACCTATGGATAGGTCGTAAACATAAAAAAAAGCATACAACCCCTTTAATAGCACAACATGCAATTAAAATATATAATTTTTCAAATTACATCCCCTTTCCATAACAGTCGCTTTGATATGTGAAACGAAAGGGTTATGAGGGGTGGGGCTAGCTGTGGCGTTTTTGCTTTTGGGGACATGAAACTTTTTTATTGTCGATTTCTCCTGTAAATGGGGCTCATATATTAGTTCCAGTTACAGAGGGAATACAGCCACCAGAAAGGCTGTGCACGTCTGAACAACTGTACTGCAAAGCTGTTCTGAGTGTGCTAAGACCCAGCAGCTCATACAGATACCTGGCCCTGGCAAGGACATGATAGCTAGGACCAGAGGGTTGCCGCCAGATCCAGATCTTTATACACAGCTCTTAGGCCTTTTTCACACTAGTGTTTTAGCTTTCCGTCCTAGAGATCCGTCCTCGGGTCTCTAGGACGGAAAGCTACTGATCAGGATTATCCCCATGCATCCTGAATGGAGAGAAATCCATTCAGGATGCATCAGGATGTCCTCAGTTCAGTACTGACACGTTTTTTGGCCGCAGCATGCTGCGGATTTTGCTCCGGCCAAAAATCCTGAAAGCATGCCGGAAGGACGGATCCGGAATTAATGCCCATTGAAAGGCATTAGTCCAGATCCGGCCTTTAGCTAAACGTCGTTTCCGCGCATCGCCGGATCCGACGTTTAGCTTTTTGTCAATGGTTACTATGGCAGCCAGGACGCTACTAGCGTCCTGTTTGCCATAGTAGCAGTGGGGAGCGGGGGAGCGGCATACTTACATTCCGTGCGGCTCCCGGGACGCTCCAGGATGACGTCAGGGCGCCCCAGTGCATAGATCACGTGATCGCATGGATCACGTGATCCATGCGCGCGGGGAGCTCTGACGTCATTCAGGAGCCGCACGGAATGTAAGTATGCCGCTCCCCACTGCTACTATGGCAACCAGGACTTTAATAGCGTCCTGGCTGCCATAGTAACACTGAAAGCATTTTGAAGACTGATCCGTCTTCAAATGCTTTCAGTTCACTTGCATTGTGCCGGATCGGGCGTGCACTTCCGGCGACGGAAGTGCACGCCGGATCTTCACAACGCAAGTGTGAAAGAGGCCTTATTGAGAGGTGGTAGGAAACTGCCCCTGCCTTGTCTATAGGGAACCAGGCTGTCGCTAACAGCTTCCCGCAGCCATACGATTAACCTGCAATCTTTACAAGGGCGTTTAGAAACCTCTGTGCCTGGACGTATACAGTAAACAGGGGGTCGGCAAGTGGTTATGTCTTACACATGTCCTCTCATGAGGTCCTACAAAAATTTTCTGTTTTTAAGTTTTCCACTGTAACTGGAGCATCCATAGAAGGACTAGTTAAAGGGGAAAACAGCTCTTTGTCAGGACATTAGTTACTGGCAGAGCTAATCTGGTTCTGCTAAGACCCAGGACCAATGTCATACTGGGGTAAGGGGGAGGGGTACAGATGATAGACTGATATTTTGGTATGAAATGGAGTTATCTAGTGATAATAGAGACTAGGGAACCGAACCAGAGTTCGGGAAATGTTTTTTTCTTACAGTAGAAATTGATTTATGAAATTACTATGCGAAAGTCTCGCAAGACTTCGCGAAGTAAAGACTTTGGCTCGTAGGAGCCAATACATTCTAATACTGTACGGAGCTCCTGCTCGGTACAGTATTCAAACAAAGTATTATGCAAATCGACTTCGGATGTTTCATCCGAAGTCGATTCGCTCATCCCTAATAGAGACATGTGACTGAGGTTAAAGAAGGGGTAAGAGGGTAGTAGAGTGGCTAATGGATTCGTGCACATCCCCAAATTGCAGTAAGTCGTAAAGTAATCGTTGGATTGACCATCCTTTCACTTTTAAAGCAAAAACAAAACAAAAATCAGTCCAGTGTTAGGCCACTAGGGGCAACGCTGTCATAAGAAGCAACTCCCACAGCCATGACTAAGAATGTCCCACCTGAAAAAGTGGAACCTAGGACAATCATCTATCATGAGAATGAGGGTTCAAAGATTTTCAGATTCTCTCAAGCTGAGCCTCACAAGGGGGGGCCCACAATCTGAGCATGGGCTGTCCAACCAGACAGTAGCAGCGTACTGACTATAGGACCATAATGACGGGATACCCGGGGCAATAACGAAGATATGTAAATCTATGTATGAGACCTACTTCCATATTTAGGCCTAACCTTTATATTAGCATTCATGTGCACGTAGGAGGGGGCAGAAACACAGGAGCGCTCAAGTCTGCGAAGTCCATATATTCATGGAGAAACCGAGCAGAGCGACGACTATAAATCTATGTGATACTCTGGATACAGTTCACTAACTTTAAGTAATTCATTGATTTCTTAATTGAACACAACCCCCGATCCCTTGTACATTCAGAGGAGATCAGTGACTCCGAGGCTCGTTGTACCTCATCAATATTCACAGCGTATCAGCAGAGTCCTGTCACCAGAGACATCGTAACCTCCGCAATGTCTAGGACAGGAGCATGGCAAGTCCAGTCAGATGCTAATTCTACTCCCATAATGTACATAGGAGCAGTGTTATAGTAGTTATATTCTTGTACATAGGAGCAGTATTATAGTAGTTATATTCTTGTACATAGGAGCAGTATTATAGTAGTTATATTCCTGTACATAGGAGGCAGTATTATTGTAGTTATATTCTTGTACATAGAAGAAGTATTGTAGTAGTTATATTCTTGTACATAGGAGGCAGTATTATTGTAGTTATATTCTTGTACATAGAAGAAGTATTGTAGTAGTTATATTCTTGTACATAGGAGCAGTATTATAGTAGTTATATTCTTGTACATAGGAGCAGTATTATAGTAGTTATATTCTTGTACATAGGAGCAGTATTATAGTAGTTATATTCTTGTACATAGGAGACCAGTATTATAGTAGTTATATTCTTGTACATAGGAGCAGTATTATAGTAGTTATATTCTTGTACATAGGAGCAGTATTATAGTAGTTATATTCTTGTACATAGGAGCAGTATTATAGTAGTTATATTCTTGTACATAGAAGTAGTATTATAGTAGTTATATTCTTGTACATAGGAGCAGTGTTACAGTAGTTATATTCTTGTACATAGGAGCAGTATTATAGTAGTTATATTCTTGTACACAGGAGCAGTATTATAGTAGTTATATTCCTGTACATAGGAGGCAGTATTATAGTAGTTATATTCTTGTACATAGGAGCAGTATTATAGTAGTTATATTCCTGTACATAGGAGGCAGTATTATAGTAGTTATATTCTTGTACATAGAAGTAGTATTATAGTAGTTATATTCTTGTACATAGGAGCAGTGTTACAGTAGTTATATTCTTGTACATAGGAGCAGTATTATAGTAGTTATATTCTTGTACACAGGAGCAGTATTATAGTAGTTATATTCTTGTACATAGGAGCAGTATTATAGTAGTTATATTCTTGTACATAGGAGCAGTATTATAGTAGTTATATTCTTGTACATAGGAGGCAGTATTATAGTAGTTATATTCCTGTACATAGGAGGCAGTATTATAGTAGTTATATTCTTGTACATAGAAGTAGTATTATAGTAGTTATATTCTTGTACATAGGAGCAGTATTATAGTAGTTATATTCTTGTACATAGGAGCAGTATTATAGTAGTTATATTCCTGTACATAGGAGGCAGTATTATAGTAGTTATATTCTTGTACATAGGAGCAGTATTATAGTAGTTAGATTCCTGTACATAGGAGGCAGTATTATAGTAGTTATATTCTTGTACATAGGAGCAGTATTATAGTAGTTATATTCTTGTACATAGGAGGCAGTATTATAGTAGTTATATTCCTGTACATAGGAGGCAGTATTATAGTAGTTAAATTCTTGTACATAGAAGTAGTGTTATAGTAGTTATATTCTTGTACATAGGAGCAGTATTATAGTAGTTATATTCTTGTACATAGGAGCAGTATTATAGTAGTTATATTCCTGTACATAGGAGGCAGTATTATAGTAGTTATATTCTTGTACATAGGAGCAGTATTATAGTAGTTATATTCCTGTACATAGGAGGCAGTATTATAGTAGTTATATTCTTGTACATAGGAGCAGTATTATAGTAGTTATATTCTTGTACATAGGAGGCAGTATTATAGTATTTATATTCTTGCACATAGGGGCAGTATTATGGTACTCGTATTCTTGCAAACAGGGGCAGAATTATAGTACTTCTATTCTTCTACATAGGAGGCAGCATTAAAGTAATTCTATTCTTGTACAGGGGGCAGTATTATAGTAGTTCTGTTCCATTGGGGGGAGTATATGTATATTGTTTGCGATGCTTACAGCCTCCTAGCAGCTCAAAAAAGCACAAAGTGGAATAAAGGGGACAATCCCTTTAAGGAGTGCCTGCTCTTCATGCTTTCCTTTTCACACAAAGTGAACATTAGACTCCACAAAAGAACAGAAACGTACAATATCCAAATATTTGCTGTAGGCATGGAGGCCCTGGCCACAGGTGCAGAGGCTGCTGTATCTCAGAACAGGTCAATAAAAGCTTCGATGGTTTCAGCAGGAACTAAATTGTGCATCACTTGGGGAGCCGACATGCTCTGTCCCTGATTATAGAAACACTGTGCTAATGCAACACAACCCATTACTGAGGCAATAGCATTAGGATCTAAATTCCTGGCCAAGCCTAAGCAGCTGTATGTGATCATGGGGTAATCTTATAAAGACATGCTGTGTGTACTGCTCAGGTATTCTGGAGAGCAGGCTGGGTACGACCTGGACGTCCTTCACAGAGGAGGAAACTGAGAGATGAACCCACTGCAGAGTCCATATTACATGGCTCAGTGGTAAAGATTGGTGTGACGAAAGCACCTAAATGCATAGGGATCAGCCATAATATTAAAGGGGTTTTCCGGAAGTTTTACAATGATGACCTATCCTTTGGATAGGTAGTCAGGATCTGATCGGTGGATGTCCGAAACCTGGCACCGCCGCCGATCAGCTGTTTGAGAAGGCAGCGGCGCTCACAGTACCGCTGCAGCCTTCTCTCAGCTTTCCCTAGGCCAGGCGACGTCATGTTCATTGGTCACATGGCCAGGGTGCAGCTCAGCCCCATTGAAGTGAACCGGGCTGACCCTGAAACCAAGCACAGGCGCTGAGCTTAGTTTGCAGAGAGAAGGCCGCGGGCGGGGGTGTAACTACCATAGCGGCAGACCATGTGACTGCTATGGGGCCCAGGGCAAGAGGGGGCCTAGTCTTAGTTGGGATCATCTCCTCTTCTACTGGAGAAGAAAACTTTGTCAGGACGCTACCCTCTAAAGGAACAACTTTAACAAATGACGCAGTGGAAAAATGGCCCAAGGGTCATTGAAGAGGGTTTAGGCAGAAACCCTTCTGTCCTGTGTGAGGGGCCTGGTTTGATCCTTGCTATGGGACCCTTACTTCTCTATGGGGAGATGCAGGCATCTAGAGCGACATCAACATGGTAATTAAGAACTTGCTGTGCCATCCTTACCCACGTGATGCATGTCGCCCCCTGCTGGAGTGCCATTCTCTTGCTGTGCCAGCAACGTGTTCAGGATCACTTGTGTCGCCCCCAATCTCGGGAGGGTGACGTGAGTAATAAATGGCAAGTTATTTTTTTTGGCATATAACTGGCTTGTTTCCCTTCTTTTCCTGAGAAAGCCGCCCTCTGGAAATAAGATGATCCACTTTCGGTCTCGACTCCTGTAGTATTTTTCTAGATGGACCTTCAGAAGGATCAGCTGCTGGTCACGGTAAGCTTTACCCTGAGAAGATACAAGAGAGCAGGTATGATCAGGAGCCGATCGGGTGCTGACTGATCGGTCGCTTAATGCATTCTGAATGGATAAGGATCGTTCAAGAATGCATCAGTCTCCGTTCGCCTCTCTATTCCGTTTTGGCCCGGACTAAACGCAGCATGCAGCATTTTGGTGTCCGTCTGGCGAACTAACGGATCCGTTTTTTACAATGTAAGTCAATGGGGGCGGATCGTTGTCAGTGACTGTAGTACATTTGAAAGCGGATCGTTCCCCATTGACTTAATCAAGCGGACCGTTTGGACTTTGTCATTTTCTTTGCAGCTAATGCAAGCGGATCCGTTCTGAAGCGGATATAAGCGTTGCATTAGAGAGTCTTGGATCCGTCTGTGCAAATAAACAGACGGATCCGCACCAACGCTAGTGTGAAAGTACCCTAAGCGGAATATCAGAGGATAACTATTCTTTTAGGGCTCATGCTCACGACCATATGTATTTTGCGGTCTGCAAAAATGGATCCACAAGAAATACGGATGACATCCATGTGCAGCTTATCCTTGTCCGTAATGCGGATAATAATAGGACATGTTCTATTTTTTTGTGGACCGGACATAAGCAAACGGAATGCACACAGTTATTTCCATGTATTTATTTTTTGCGGACCCATTAAGATGAAAAAAAAAAAAACGGAACGGACACAGAAGGAAAATATGTTCATGTTCGTGAGCCCTTATTGTTCCATCCCCTCACTTTTGGTTTATTTTCAGGTGGGATGGGGCCAAGCGCTCTCCTGGTATTACTATGGGCTTCTTAGCGTCCGAATCCTGCCTGGAAGTAATTACGGTATATGAATGAGGTATTCTTTGCGATACTTAATAAACAGATGATCTTTTGCTTTCTGTGTATTGTTGTTCTTCCTTACAAAATAAATAACTTCTTTCCTAAAAATAAATAAATAAATAAAATAAATAATGAATTGGTCCGCATCCAATCCGCAAAAAATGCAGATGAGATGTGGACCAAACATATAGCTGTGTGCACAGCGCCTAAAGCGGAGAACCCCTTTAAGTGGAATCAGTACATTTCCTGAGTCTCTGAAGTCCTGAAGGTGCGGTGCTTCCTCCACTTAATCTCGTCTCTGTTCTTGTATCCAGCGTTGTCCTCATTTGGTAATATCCTAACACTGACTGAACAGAAGACACACAACTGCCTGAAAGAATGTAACCGGAGAGGCATTACTGCTGCTCGGGGTCTGGGGAGTGTCTGATGAAATACAGAACATCAAAGTGAAAAAAGTTTCCCTGCCATCGTGACAAATAAGAGTGGGGTTGTGTCACTTCAGCAAACGGCATTTATCATGTAGAGAAAGTTAATAGAAGCCACTTACTAATGTATTATGATTCTCCATATTGCCTCCTTTGCTGGATTCATTTTTCCATCACATTATACACGGCTCGTTTCCATGGTTACGACTACCCTGCAATCCATCAGTGGTGGTCGTGCTTGCACACTATATTAAAATGCACTAGCCTATGTGAGCTCCCAAGGTCCCGGCCACCAGAGGGGCCAGGTTTTTTTTCCTATAGTGTGCAAGCACGACCACCGCTGATGGATTGCAGGGTGGACGTAACCATGGAAACGATGGAAAAATGAAAAGGAGGCAATATGGACAATCACAATACATTAGTAAGTGGCTCCTAGTAACTTCCTCTACTTAATGCTATTTGCAGAAGTGACGCAACCCCTTTAAAATGGAAAAGTTGGGGGGGGGGGGCCTCAAAACAAATACGGTCATGTGCATGGGGCCTTTCTCACACATCCACAGCAAAATCCACAAGTTCTACATAAAAAAACATTTTTTTCAATAAAAGTCACTATATTCGCCTCCCCTGTTATGTTTTCTAGGTCCCTTCCCGGTCTCTACACAACCCAGCCTGCTGAGAGGACGTCTAGCCCCAAGTGACCACTGCAGCCAATCACAGGCCACTCACCAGGAACCGCAGCTCAATCCTGCAAGCAAATCTGCACCAAAATCTTTGTTTTTAGTTTTTTTTTTTTTGCTTTTTTTTAACAATTTCGCACATGTGCAACTGCAATGGTTCTGATTTTTTTCCCATGACTTTACTGTGACTTGTAGCATGCCAAAAACTCTATTCTATCTAGTATAGGCCGTACTTGGTGAGCTAAACATATCAGCATCACAAACGTCTCTCCTTTCCGCTGCAATGTATCAGCGCAGAAAAAAAATTCAGCCCAGACTTCGGGCTCTTTGCCAGAAAGGAATACAATTTTTTTTTGCAAAGTTTCAGCTGGACATTAAGCCTCTGGGGGAGGTTAAAACAAGGTTACCATTCACTGACAGCAAGCAGACATTTGAAACATTGAGGAATGGCAAAACATAGCATATTTAAAAATGACAGATCATTTTTTCATCACAAAATGAGAAAAAAATAGCAATGTTAAAAAAAAATAAAAAGCCCCAGCATATTTCCCCAAATACACAACAGATTGGCTTACCTGTCGTATGAAAAAATCTCCGTGCACAAGGGACACCACCCCGAAATTGGTGTATTTGAAAATATGGTCCATTAACCACATCATCTGCCGGACGACCTATAACAGAAACAAAAAGATGGAAAAAAAAAACTTAAATATAAAAAACACAAAATTTCTCCAACACTAATCCAGAAAATGTCACTGCAGCTTCTACAGCACAATAATAATTGGTCTCATTCAAAGAGCACATCCTGCGCTGACCTCGCAGCCTCGGAGTACGGAGCAGCACTTGCCCCCTGCAGCAGCTCGGAGCCAGGGAAAACAGCTGAGGTAAGCGGACCTCCTTACACTGATAGTTATTATGGCCGTCAGATCATCATGCAGGTCAAGAAAATAATCAGAGGCTTTTAAGAAAAGACGAAAGCCAAGAAGAAGTAGTCATGGTAATGTAATGTAATGTATGTACACAGTGATTCCACCAGCAGAATAGTGAGTGCAGCTCTGGAGTATAATACAGGATGTAACTCAGGATCAGTACAGGATAAGTAATGTAATGTATGTACACAGTGACTGCACCAGCAGAATAGTAATTGCAGCTCTGGAGTATAATACAGGATGTAACTCAGGATCAGTACAGGATAAGTAATGTAAAGTACACAGTGATTGCACAGCAGAATAGTGAGTGCAGCTCTGGAGAATAATACAGGATGTAACTCAGGATCAGTACAGGATAAGTAATGTAATGTATGTACACAGTGACTCCAGCAGCAGAATAGTGAGTGCAGCTCTGGAGTATAATGCAGGATGTAACTCAAGATCAGTACAGGATAAGTAATGTATGTACAGAGTGACTCCACCATCAGAATAGTGAGTGCAGCTCTGGAGTATAATCCAGGATGTAACTCAGGATCAGTACAGGATAAGTAATGTAAAGTACACAGTGACTGCACCAGCAGAATAGTGAGTGCAGCTCTGGAGTATAATCCAGGATGTAACTCAGGATCAGTACAGGATAAGTAATGTAAAGTACACAGTGACTGCACAGCAGAATGGTGAGTGCAGCTCTGGAGAATAATACAGGATGTAACTCAGGATCAGTACAGGATAAGTAATGTAATGTATGTACACGGTGACTCCAGCAGCAGAATAGTGAGTGCAGCTTCAACTTAATGTTCCTGATATCTACATTACTGAGCCCAGGAACCTGCAATGTCTATCATCTTTTTATAGCAGGCATATCCAAACTCTGGCCCTCCAGGTGTTGCAGAACTACAACTCCCATCATGCCCTTCTGTAGGTTGATAGCTGTAGGTTGTCCAGGAATGATGGGAGTTGTAGTTTTGTAACATCTGGAGGGCCGGAGTTTGGACATGCCTGCTTTATAGAATACAGGTATCAAGTGTGGAAAACTGGTCTCCGCCAGTAGTCAGTGGGGGCCTGGCCTTGCCGGTCCTGTGCCTTTATATGTTGCCGGTGATTGGCAGCTGGAGGCCTCGTCACGAGTAAGCCATTATCAAGTTTACAAGAATTGCTAAAATAGATGCAAGGGCATCGGAGCCTAAACCCCCTCTGCTCCGGGATCGGCACTTTCTGAGGCCTCTCGCATTATGGAATTATTGACATGTCGGAATATTTCTGTCACTCCCAGTTAAACAGCACTGGTATCTCAAGTGCGCGATCTGTCCATGCGCTACAGCCCGGGTCTGTGTGCTCTCCTTGTGCTCTGGGTAATCCTTCAGCATCTGGGACAGAGTTAGGGCTCATGCACACAAACGGATTTTCTTTCAGTGTTCATTCCGTTTTTTGTGGACTATATACGGAACCATTCATTTCAATGGGTCCGAAAAAAAAAAAAAACTAAGTTACATACGTGTGCATTCCATTTCCGTATGTCCATTTCGCAAAAGAATAGAACATGTCCTATTATTGTCTGCATTACGGACTGCTCTATTAGGGGCGGCTGTTCTGTTCCTCAAAATACGGAATGCGCACGGATGTCATCCGTATTTTGCGGACTGCAAAATACATATGGTCGTGTGCATGAGCCCGTTTATAGAGGTACAGGATTAGAAAAACATGGCAGCTTTCTTCCAGAAAGGGCGCCACACGGTCCACAGGTTGTCTCTGGTATTGCAGCCTAGCTCCACTGAACTGAACGGTACTTAGCTGCCATACCACACACAACCTGTGGACAAGGGTGATGCTCTTTCTGCAAGGAAGCAGCTATATTTTTCTTATCGTATGCAACCACTTTCATCGTGGCAGTGTAAAATTTTGGAGGTATTATCAATATTACTTATTTTTTAAAACAGTTTAAAGGGGTTGTCCACCTTAGAAAACCCTCTGTTATATCCAGGATCAACCCTAATAAACAAGACATACTACCTAGGAGGGTTGATCCTGCTTATTAAAATATCTGTCTTATGAAAATCAGTTGCGGCGTTCCCGAGAATGTAAATAAGGACTTCACTGCACTCAGGGGTGGGGCCTATTCCCTTGTGCGCCTCAGCTTTCCAGAGGTGGTCACGCCCCTCATTGCACTGAAGCCCTCAATGGCATAAAGTGGGAACACTGCAACCGATTTTCACAAGAGAGGTATCATTTTAGTCAGCAGGATCAACCCTACCAGGCAGTATAATAGGGTTGATCTTGCTGAGGAGTGCTTTTTAAAGGTGTTTTCCCCACTGACAACACTTGTCCCCTGTTCACAGGATAGGGGATAGGTTTCTGCCCGCTGGGGGCTCACAAACATGGAAGTCCCGGACTCTCGTTTGAGAATGGAGCTGTGATGCGCATGTGACCACTGATCCATCCACGTGTATGGGACCGCCAAGTACAGCACTGGACACTTAGTCTTCATTCACACGTTCGCAAAATGGGTCCGCATCAGTTCCACAATTTTGCGGAACTAGTGCAGACCCATTCATTTTTAATGGAGCTGGAATAGATGCGGACAGCACGCTATGTGCTGTCCGCATCCGCATTTCCAGATCTGCACTTCCGCATCCGCACTTCTGTTTCCGCAAAAAAACAGAGCGTTTCCTATTCTTGTCCGTAATAGCCGACAAGAATAGGCATTTTCTATTACAGTGCAGGCCATGTGCACATGGTCGGTGTCCGTGTTTTGCGGGTCCGCAATACACTTACGGACGTGTCAATGGAGCCTTACTCTGACAGTCCCATAGAAGTGAATGTCGCGTTGGTCACGCATGCACAACACTGGGGGCCTGCCCTGTATTACACAGGCATCCCACTGATTTGAGCACTGTGTAATGCTTTGTTTCCCCTGTGGTGGCGCTGCAGGGTAGAGGAACCCTTATTGCCAGGTCCCAGCACTGATCGCTGGAGGTCCCAGCAGGGACACCCTGTGTGATAAGCTTATCATCGGGGCAACCTTCTAACAAGAAAAGGAACCCCTTTAACAAGAAATGTGACCTGGGAAAGAGGACCACAGGATATATATGGCACGCTGGGCCAGGAGTAGAGAGCATGGGGTGGCGGTCATTCAATAGCTGCACCGCTGTCTCACAATCAGGCAGAGCGTTCCATAACCACCCTCTGCCCAATCACTATGGAAGTGGTCTGGCAGGTCTGCGCAGTCGCTTAGCTTTACTAATATAATCTAGCTCCCTCTGCTGGTAGCTTTTAGATATATATATTTTAATATGCCCCAGATATAAATCCCAGACCAGCCAGACAACCCCTTTAAGGAGTTCATCAGCAATAGAAGTGTATGAGAGTCATTGGGGACCATAATACATTTTTCATTAGAACCCATCAAGCTCAGTGTGTTTAGCCCCGGAGAACATAAAGCTCCCCTTTAGCCCCCCTGGGGGCCAGCGCCTGTTTCCACAGAGAGACATCATACCATGCCTTTGTCCTGCAGGCACATCATCAGCGTGCAGACGTCCCCCGTTGCTTGATGATTCACCAACATTACAGCTTCGTCTTCTGTGATCGTGTGGACGTCGTCACCCCATTCAATGACTGCAATGACAAGGAAACGCCAGCATTAGTCTTCGGAGCTCCTACAGAGGGCGCACGTGTGATACAGGCGACCGGTCATCTGCAGACTGCACTGTGAACGTGCCGAGAAGGCTCGCCGCTCACACGTAACCGCGAGGCGCTTCTTTTCAACCAAACGTTTTTATTGTTCCGATGCCGTTGAGATTAAAGGGAAGCGGGCACCACACGGCTGCATATCAATCCAAATCAACTGTTAGACGTGCGCTGGTCTCCCAAGTAAAACGGTCTAGTCCCCCCCATCCAGATTCGCACCAGCGTTCCAGAGAAATTTTTGTTGTAACTGCTCAGTGCAACAAGGGTGTTGCCGTTGCACCGAAAGCCATGCTCTTTATTATTGCTCATGCCCCAGCAGTGACAGGGCCAGGCGGTGGCGACATGTTCGCCTCAGGGATCGGCACACACAGCGTACAGGCCTGATGCTTGCCAGGCAGAGTCAGTACTGCGGGTGTGCCAATCCCTGAGACAAACCGCGCAGGCGCAAGAGTACAGGCCCAGGTGAGATTATGTCACCACTGCCTGGCCCTGTCACTGAAAGTGTTTCGGGGCAGTCAGCAATAAGGAGCGTAGCTTTTGGTGCAATGGTGACAGCCTGGTTGCACCGAGCAGTTAATTTGTATACCAGAAAAATCGGGTTCTGAATTTCTCGCAGGAACCATTCGGGATGGAAGACCGAGCGTTTTACTCAGGAGAACGGCGCACATCTAACAATTCTTCTGGATTAAGCAGGTATGGAGGGACAGATTCCATTTAGAATGATTTGCAAAGTGGCCATTTTTTTTATTTAACCCCTTCCGGACCTATTAGGGCAGATCTTGTTTGCTGAAATTTTCTGCAACTGAAATTCAGTTCCAATCTCCTGAACGGGGCCTTCAGAAATCCACGCGCCCACCGCCAATACAGGTGAAGGGAGCAGATTTTCAGTCGTAGACAATAGCGCAACAAAATCTGCGGCGAGTAAAGGCACCCTTACATACGTGTAACATAATGAGTGATCGTGTGGGTGCCTGTGCTGATGGAGAGGGTGCTCCTTCATCACCCCCACCGCCAGTCCGATTAAGGGGGCTGATGCTTTAGGTATACCCTAACAGATGCTTGGCATATTACATGCACAGGAACCAATGCAATGTCATATAGACAAAAAAAAAAAAAGTTTAAAAAAAATAAAAGAAGTCAACTGAATTAAAAAAAAAACAAAAAAACAAAAACATAAAACAATAAACACTAATTTAATACATATACATATTTTTAATGCAAAAAAAAAAAAAAAAAATATTAAAATCATACACATCAAGTATCCTTGAACTTACACGTACAATAAAAGGTAATTTGTCAATTATGCTAAAAGGTAAAGGGTATAAAAGATGAAAAAAAAGGATACAGTAAACTTAAATTTATATATAGGCAATTCCTGAAAAACTCCACATCCGGTCACATAAACAATGAGGCCATAAAGGACAATTTTGATTAAAAAAATAATAAAATGACTAATTGAATGGCGTGAGGCAAAAAAGGAAAATTTCCTGTGGTCCTTAAGGCCTCTTTCACACGAACAATAAGGATTGGCTCCGGATGCGTTCAGGATGCGTTCAGTGAAACTCGCACCATTTTGCAAGCAAATTCAGTCAGTTTTGTCTGCGACTGCGTTCAGTTTTTTCCGCGCGGGTGCAATGCGTTTTGATGCGTTTTTCATGCGCGTGATAAAAAACTGAAGGTTTACAAACAACATCTCTTAGCAACTATCAGTGAAAAACGCATTGCATCCGCACTTGCTTCCGGATGCAATGCGATTTTCATTGAAGCCCCATTCACGTCTATGGGGCCAGGGCTGTGTGAACAAAGAATATAGAACATGCTGCGATTTTCACGCAACGCAGAACTGATGCGTGAAAAAAAAAAAAAACGGATTCAGTGCGGGTGCTATGCGTTCACATCACGCATTGCACCCGTGCGGAAAACTCGCTCCTGTGAAAGGGGCCTAAGCGAAAAATCTAAAGTTTTGTATCTGCGGCTTCAGTTTCCATGGTAACCGACTACAAACAAACCCTGCATAGTGTGCTTCTGTAGTCCTATTCCCTCCCATCTGACCTCGTTTTCTTACAAACATACATTCGGCAGATCGACAAGACAGGAGACAGAACAGTGAGCAGAATCAGACTACACAGGGTTTGTTTGTAGTCTGTAACCATGGAGACACACAAAATAAACAAAAAACAGAAGATTGTTAATTAAAGGGTTTGAGAGAAGTTTTCCACAGGATAGGGAATAGGAGTCTGATCAGCGGGGTCGGACAGTTGGGGCCCCTACTGATCAGGAGAATGGTGGCCCTGCTGAAGAGAAAACTAAGAACAGCTACTGGCAATCTTCATAGAGAGCTCCATAGAGATGAATATGGCAGAAGCACGCGTGCTTGACCACTGCTGCAGTCAGAGGGGGGGGGGGGGGACACAGGACCGGAGGGGGGTGAATAGGGGACGAGGTCCAAACTTGGTACAACCGCCTCTGCAAATTTGCATTGCTTGCAAAGCCTATAAGTACAGACGAGGCAAATTTATATATACTGACCCTGCTGGACACGTGGACGCAAGTCAGGCTCTAGGTGCCATATTACGGATGCGTAAATCGCGCATCTGTTATATGGACACGTTCACGGGACAAATTTCCAAGAGACCAACTGGGCAAAGCTCTGTATAAAATCCTCCTGTCCTGCCATAGCAGCTCTATTACACCTCTGTAGAAAACGGAGCCACCGTACGGCTGGGTGCGGGAGCCGCAAATATCGCCCTCGCTAAAACCAGACGCCGAAGAACAGGCTTTCATGTCTGCTCAGCATGAATAAAAGATAGCACGGCTGCCCGAAATAGAAGATGCAAAGATGTGCACAGTCATGATGTGGCGGATCCTGGATAGACCTCCCTGTCAATCATCGTTACCCTACTTGACGAAAAAAAAAATAATCATTTGGCTGAAAGTTCTCTAGAGAGTCGTAGAGTGGTGCGAAGAGAAAACGGAGCGGACAGGGACGACCCTGCGCATTCTGTAGGAACAATGGATTTCCCGGACTGACCACTGACCTGAACTGCATCACAGTGACCGCAGGTCTACTGTCCCCCGCCAAAACAATGGTGTACAGGAGAGGAGATGGAACACCGCAGCGTCATAAATCCCTAAGATGCAGTGAGCTTGGGTCGGCCAAGCCAGTCCGTCTCAGAAATTCAGCCGTCACTTGGACTCGTCTGAAACCGGCCTACGTGTGTGCATATAAGATTACCCATAGATCAGGCATACTGAAATATAACTGCCTGATCCTTACCTCTCCTGACACCCCATACAAACAACATGGTAGACGGGTTCCACAGATTTGTTGCCCTAACAATAATTTAAGGTATGACCACCTTTAAGAGTCCAGTGGGTGGTCGTAATTAGTAGCCGACAGCTATCTCTATATGTACGGTCAATACAGAGGTAAGAGTCCAGTGGGCGGACCTACTAGTGATTGACAGCCAAGCCCAGAAAAAAAGCAAGGTTTACTAAGTGATGACCCTTCCTCAGGATCACTGACCGGCGGAGGGCCGACACCCCGCAGCACCCTCCGGATCAGCTGTTTGGGTGTTGCTTCGTTACCAGACGTGGTCAGCCTTATAGTGGAAGGAGCCTGTTACCACGCTGTCATTGGAAGCAGCGATGAGCGCCGGCACCAACTTCCGAGCCAAACAGCGGATAGACGGGGATGGAGGGTGTTGGACCCCCACCGGTCAGGTAGTGATGGTCCATCCCGAGGATAGGCCATCAATTAGTAAAGGCTGGACAACCCCTTTAAATGAAGGACCAGTAATTACAAGCTTTATTGAATATTTTACCATAAAACTTGCTCAGCTCCTCCTGCTCTGCTGCTGGCGCGGGGGGAGGGGCTCCATTTAATATTATAAAATTAAAGATATAAAAAGAATTTGAAAAGTTGAACATTTACAAGTAAAATCTTTTTAGGTAGTAACTGGGTCCAGGAAACATTGCTAGAAAACTCAATATACTTGGTACTTATGTCTCAGGGTTTAGCTCGACGGTGCGGCCAGAGGACGACAGACATTGTGGACGATTTTGGGGATTTTAACTCTACGCAGTAAGGCTACATGCACACGAACGTATACGTTTTGCGGTCTGAAAATAAAAATGGATGGCATTCGTATGCCATCTGTTTTTTATTTGCGGATCCATTGTAACAATGCCTAAAACGGACAAGAATAGGACATGTTATATTTTTTTGGCGGGGTTACGGAACGGACATACGGATGCAGATAGCGCACGGTGTGAAATGAATGGGTCTGCATCCTATCCACAAAAAAAAAAATATATGGAACGGACCGGGAAACAAAATACGTTTGTGTGCATGAGGCCTAAATCAGTAGTGTCTGGATGTATTATATGTCCAGCACAGGCCTATGAAGCGCCTGCAGCTGTTCGGCTCTCACCCCTCCTGTTACAGGCAGCCCTGTGCCGACATGTACAGAGGATACTCAGACCGGGGAAGCCTTCAAGGGTCAAACGGGTACAAACCACAACGGGTACACTGCTGCATCTGCTCCTCCAACCACTTGCTTCAGGAAATGCCACACATTGTGGATGCACTAGAGACCTTCTGCTAATAGTCACCCTGCAGCAGGACAGAAGCATCGCTGTACAGGACAGCACAGTTCCTGGTCGCGAATAATAGTCTTTGAAGGTTTCCTTGCCCTCAAGAGCTTACAATCTAAATTTGGGTACCTTGGCCTGAGGCACTAATCTAGTCTATCATACACATGAGATCTGTCAGACCGGATCCCAGCCACGATCCCACCTCATACACACCCCCAGCCACGATCCCACCCCATACACATGCCCAGCCACGATCCCATCCCCATACACACGCCCAGCCACGATCCCACCCCATACACACACCCAGCCACGATCCCACCCCATACACACGCCCAGCCATGATCCCCCCATAAGCACGCCCAGCCACGATCCCACCCCATACACATGCCCAGCCACGATCCCACCCCATACACATTCCCAGCCACGATCCCACCCCATACACATGCCCAGCCACGATCCCACCCCATACACATGCCCAGCCACGATCCCACCCCATACACATGCCCAGCCACGATCCCACCCCATACACATGCCCAGCCACGATCCCACCCCATACACATGCCCAGCCACGATCCCACCCCATACACATGCCCAGCCACGATCCCACCCCATACACATGCCCAGCCACGATCCCACCCCATACACATGCCCAGCCACGATCCCACACCATACACATGCTGAGACACGATCCCACACCATACACATGCCCAGCCACGATCCCCCCCACCTCCCTATATACATGCTCGCTTGGCAGAGCTGGCATGTGTTGGGAATGGATACAGGGGAGAAACGTGCTGCCAGACAGAAACCACTGGCTGTGGCTTATCTCCCACAGTACAAAAGGATCGGGCATGTTGAAATCCAGCTGTCCAATCCTTATCATGCATGACATTTGATGTCAGGGAAGAGTTGCGACATCTCTATACACGGATGGTCGGCCAGTCCCATGGAAATCATAGCGTTTGGATGACTTTAAAGTATATGGCCTGCTTATGGCTCTCTAGTGGATAGGGAAAATAACCACAACTTCCATCATGTCCCAACAGGGCATGCTGGGAGTTGCAGTGTCACCATAGCTGGAGACCACTGATCCAACGCCTCCTGAACCCGGCGGTGTTACAGCTCCAAACAGGCTCTCCGGCGCTATAACAGGGCATCTATAGAGGTGTATGGCACCATACCGGACCATTGCATTGCTTCCAAATGGAGTTTTTTTTAATACAGATTAGAGGTGCCATATGGCAGCACACAACAGTGTATACCGTGCCCATAGAATCTGTCATTGAGCCTTCCACAGACGCGGCTGTGCACTTACCTCCCCTCTCACCCCTCAAAGGAGTTGCCTGCCGATTCTCATAACACCACGGGAATTGCTATTTATGTAATTCTCTAATATATCAGTGTAGATTTACCAAAAATGGCAATTTTCTCTCCGCAGGCGGATATAATAAGCAATAGAGTGAGGGCAGAGACTGTGTTCATAGACTTCAATGCACTAAAAATTCATGGGACAGTTCTGCATGGGCGCCTCCAGAAAGTATGGCTACGGGAACAGCACACATTGCCTGCGTAAGCGATCCCTGATCACTTACATGGCGGTTTACATTTCTATACTTTATACATGGGCGGGGGCTGCCAGATGAGGGTAGTGCTCCATATTGCCAAGTCATTCATTACATTTTACTGCGCACCTCTTTCTTTTACCGGACACTGATAAATATTCTTTACATTTTCTAGTCTGTTTATATTTTCGAATTATAGATTTATTTTTTCTGTTTTCTGTACGTGATGATGAGGGGCGGCCATCTTGTCTGAGCAATTGTGAACAGCAGCCACCATGGGGCACAGGAACCTGCAGACTGGAGACGATTCATTATCTTCTATGGGAGAATATACTGGGCATGCTCTGTGATCTGAGCAGTGGTCATTGTACAGGGAGGGGGAGTAGGTAAGCTCTGCTGAGAAGAGATCTCTACACTAGAGAAATTGGCAGCCTATTATGACATGTAGAAGGAAAACATTCTTCAAACATTCTTACATAATCACCTATTGTTTAAGGCAGTGTTTCCCAACCAGTGTGCCTCCAGCTGTTGCAAAACTACAACTCCCAGCATGCACGGACAGCCTTTGACTGTGTGGGCATGCTGGGAGCTGTAGTTTTGCAACAGCTGGAGGCACACTGGCTGGGAAACACTGATCTAGACAGTTTCCAACCAGTGTGCCTTCAGATGTTGCAAAGCTACAGCTCCCAGCATGCCCGCACAGCCAAAGGCTGTCCGTGCATGCTGGGAGTTGTAGTTTTGCAACAGCTGGAGGCACACTGGTTGGGAAACACTGGTTTAAGGGATGAGCACTCAGAGGTACCATTTTTGTAACATACATGGCATACCTGGGGGCTCTTCTTAGACCTTGGCAATCCATCAGCACCCCGTCCGCCCATCAGGGGGAATCAAAGGCACTGACCACTTAAAGGGGTTATCCAATAGTACAAATACCCCCCACCATGCCCGGGCCCCTCCTATAGACGACACTTACCCCGTCCCTCCGGAACCCTGCTCGGCCACCGCTGCATCTCCTCGACGTTCGGATTAAAACATCCTGCGACTGAGGGAGCAGCCAATAGCAGGCCGCGACGGTGACCAGCCTCCCAAGCGTCACCCGCGACGCGATGCAATTGGCTGCTACCAACCCTCCCCCACTCTCGAATGTTTTGATCTGCACGACGGGGAGATGCAGCAGTGGCCGTGCAGTGATCCTTCATTATTCCTACTAGAAGCTATGAATGAATTAAGGGTACAGAGGGGTGGTAACCAGTTGGGGGGGGTCCCTGCATAGTCTGACAATGGCAGCACTGACTGGATACAGTCAGACCATGTTTGGGAATTGCATAAATAGCAATTGTTCGTATAAATTCCATTAGATTATCCGACACTAGAAGTCACTTCCGGATGTTCTGACCGTTGCCAGAATACCAGCAGGAAATCAGCATCTGAGGCCCGGGCCACTTCCCTCAGACACATGGCCTCACATCTGCCCGTTAAATGAAGGTTATATACTACAGAGGAGCTCATGTGATGGAGGCTACAATGAGAGGGGGGGGGGGGGGCTGCTGTGCCAGCTAAATCAATACTTAAAAAAAACAAAAAAAAGGGAATTGATTTTATTGATTTGGCTTCTGTGCGTCCATCGTCATTTACGTCCATGTATATCAGTGGTGGCGAACCTATGGCTTATCCTATCCTCTCTGTGGGCACCCATGCTCTGGAATAAGTCTATGGTGTACCAATATGCCTTAGAACTTTGCAGCCATTAATCAGCGCAGGGCGCACCATGAAGGGCCCAGGCGGCGCAGGGCGCACTATGAAGGGCCCAGGCGGCGCAGGGCGCACTATGAAGGGCCCAGGCGGCGCAGGGCGCACTATGAGAGAGGCGCGCAGGGCAGGGGCGCAGGGCGCACTATGAAGGGCCCAGGCGGTGCTATGAAGGGCCCAGGCGGCGCAGGGCGCACTATGAAGGGCCCAGGCGGTGCTATGAAGGGCCCAGGCGGCGCAGGGCGCACTATGAAGGGCCCAGGCGGCGCAGGGCGCACTATGAAGGGCCCAGGCGGCGCAGGGCGCACTATGAAGGGCCCAGGCGGTGCAGGGCGCACTATGAAGGGCCCAGGCGGCGCAGGGCGCACTATGAACGGCACAGGCAGCGCAGGGCGCACTATGAACGGCCCAGGCAGCGCAGGGCGCACAATGAACGGCCCAGGCAGCACAGGGCGCACTATGAACGGCCCAGGCAGCACAGGGCGCACTATGAACGGCCCAGGCAGCACAGGGCGCACTATGAGCGGCCCAGGCAGCACAGGGCGCACTATGAGCGGCCCAGGCAGCACAGGGCGCACTATGAACGGCCCAGGCAGCACAGGGCGCACTATGAACGGCCCAGGCAGCACAGGGCGCACTATGAACGGCCCAGGCAGCACAGGGCGCACTATGAACGGCCCAGGCAGCACAGGGCGCACTATGAACGGCCCAGGCAGCGCAGGGCGCACCATGAACGGCCCAGGCAGTGCAGGGCGCACCATGAACGGCCCAGGCAGCGCACTGAATGCAGGCGGCTTATTATAGCTAAATGATGACGTAAATGGAAGATATACTATACTGGACTGTAGTATTCAGGTTGAATTGCCGTGTTTTTGGTTGCAGTTTTGGCACTCGGTCTCCATCACTGATCTATACGGTGACTAGTGCTTAACTGAATGTTGATATGATATGATAAAGGAGTTGACTGCCCCTGTTTGTGGATGTAATAGGGGTTAACCCCACACCCCATATTAGATCGAACAGAGGGCTGGTAAAAAACGTAAGGACCTGACTTGTCCCACTGATTTCAGAAGGTGCTGCCTACTGTCTGGGTAGCCGGCCGTTCTTCTAGGATAACATGGACTGGCATGGAAACCCATCCTCCATGATCAGCTCACACGTGCGTGCATTTCTCGGCAGTGATGACACACGTTACTAAGGGTGTGCAATGTGCGCTGGGGGTCAGGTCGTGACGCAACCACTTGACTTCCTATCTGGGTAACCAACCATGAGAACATGTGGCAACGTGCGCTAAGTTGGTGACAGGAAGTTCTGGCTGTGCTGCAATACACTACATGGCGGTAATACAGAGGTGTGAGCAAGACATGAGATCTCAGCACAAGAAATCATGGGCGACAACAAGCAAAGGGAGAAGGTGGAGCAGGAAACAAGAGGCGCAAGTGTTATCTGTGTTTCATTAGATCTAATCTACTGGTACATAAAAAGTTGAGAAACAGTTTACACACATCATCCCGTACTGATCCTGAGTTACATCATGTATTATAATCCAGAGCTGCACTCACTATTCTGCTGGTGGAGTCACTGTGTACATACATTACTTATCATGTACTGATCCTGAGTTACATCATGTATTATACTCCAGAGCTGCATTCACTATTCTGCTGGTGGAGTCACTCTGGACATACATTACTTATCATGTACTGATCCTGTATTACATCCTGTATTATACTCCAGAGCTGCACTCACTATTCTGCTGGTGCAGTCACTGTGTACATACATTACTTATCCTGTACTGATCCTGCGTTACATCCTGTATTATACTCCAGAGCTGCACTCACTATTGTGCTGGTGGTATCACTGTGTACATACATTACTTATCCGGTACTGATCCTGAGTTACATCTTGTATTATACCCCAGAGCTGCACTCACTATTCTGCTGGTGGAGGCACTGTGTACATTACATTACTTATCCTGTACTGATCCCGAGTTACATCCTGTATTATCCTCCAGAGATGCACTCACTATTCTGCTGGTAGAGTCACTATGTACATACATTACTTATCATGTACTGATCCTGAGTTACATCTTGTATTATACCCCAGAGCTGCACTCACTATTCTGCTGGTGGAGTCACTGTGTACATACATTACTTATCCTGTACGAATCCTGCGTTACATCCTGTATTATACTCCAGAGCTGCACTCACTTTTCTGCTGATGGAGCCCCCTTGTAAGTATTATAATGAATCACCACACAAGGTTGTCAAACTAATTATGCATACATTTTCAGGAGGAATAACAGAGCAGCGGCACAATGCACAGCTGTATGAAAAGATGCTCCAGGATTGTTAGTACATGGGAATACGAGTATTTTACAATACAAGTAACACAAGTATTATCTTCCTGCGGAGGCCGCCATCACTGCATGTTCTCTACACCGTCTTCAATGGAAGGAAGGCAAGAGGAGTGCGCAGGAGAGCGAGCCATAGGAGTACATGTAATGCTCCAGTATGTTGTGTGCTATATAAATACATTTGACATCTTCCCCTTGGAAGGACAGCCATGCCAACATGACCTCGGGGTATTTTATTTTAAGACACAACACATGCCCCCCCTGGATCGCTGCTCCTGAGGCACACACTAGGCATTCTGCTGATCCTCCTATGGACTGCTGGGAATTCTCACAAACCTCTACAGACATGAAAATCCTGAGACAAGACCTTCATAGGACGTGTCGCCTCTCCTGACACCTCTGCTTCAGATAATACTTGTATTCTCTATGAAACAATTCGCTAGCATCTCATCTCAGAACTCTTTGTGCTATCCCTCTGTTATTCCTCCTGAAAATGTAAAAGAAAATTGACGACTGAGCGTTCTCTTTCCCCCTTGTTAGTGTATTGTGCCACATACAATGTAACCTCCAGATAGGCGCACCTGGGCCATCTAAATATCCGGGTCAACCTTCCCTAATCCCACCCTTGGCGCTTGCTTGGTACACCTGAAAACCCCCGCATGACCCCTGTGAAGGCAGAGTTAGCAATTTATTTTTTTACAAAATTTAAAAGGTTTTTCAGAGATTTTATTACTGATGACCAACCCTAGGATGAGAGACACTGCTGTGTAAAAGAGCAGGCACCCGGCAGGTAAGGCAGCCGCTCAGCAACTGAGCGGGCCCCATATTTAAAGACCTGACATCCAGTGTATTTGTACACCCGATGTCATTAAAGGGTTAAATCTGTTGCACAGGATTTGAAAAACATGGCTGCTTTCTTTCAAAAATCAGTGCCATGCCTGCCTAGGTGACCGAAACCGTGCTGCAATACCACATGCAACCTGTGGGACAGGCGGGGTGCTGTTTTTGGAAGAAAGCAGCCATGTTTTTGGCGTTCTCATCGTACTAAAACAACGGAGAATGTAGACCAACTGGGCGTGCTCACCCTGAAAGAAGAAAAGTAATCGCAGGACGTAACCAAGGCCAACATAGTAAAAACAGACCGATAGGATAGGGTATGTGAATTTTTTGGGGAATAATCCCAAAAACTTGGTACTATGGGGCATGGCCCCATGTGGAGAACACAGGAGCAATAGGACACCCAGGCTCTACAGAGAACTGACTGCTAGATATCATTACCAAACATGAAGCGAAAACACATTCGCTAATGTTTTAGTCCTCCAGAGCTGCACTCACAGATCTGATCATTCCTCTCCATTCAATTTCTATCAAATATTCCAGGACTCATGCACACGAACGTGTTTTCTTTCCTTGTCCGTTCCATTTTTTGCAGACCGTATGTGCAACCATTCATTTTAATGGGTCCGCAAACCCCCCAAAAACGGAAGTTACCCCGCGTGCATTCCATTTCTGTATGTGCGCATGTCCGCTCCGATAAAAAAATAGAAAATGTCCTATTATTGTCCATAGGACTGTCCTATCAGGGTCCGGCTGTTCCCTTCCGCAAAATACGGAATGCACACGGACGTCATCCGTATTTTTTGCAGATCCGTGTTTTGCAGACGGCGACATACATACGGTCGTGTGCATGAGCCCTAAAGAAGGGAGGGCGAAGTCGCATTTTCTTTGACTTCCATTCCTGCAGGGATCAATCATAGCAGATCTCACCTCTCCGTCAGCAGGTCTCTTTTTTTTTTTTTTAGCAGCGCAAAATATAGTGTACATATCCCTTTAAGAGATGCCGGGTATGGCGGCCATGGGGTTGTCTATCTGACATTCCTAGACATCACAAAATGAAGCGTCTCATGGAAAGGGCAAGCCGGGACGTGTGGAAGTTGACTGGACACAACTGGCCTTTCATCCGTGACAGGTTCGCCTGATCAGCCATTCCCCCTATTCTCCTCAGGCGAAATACAAGTGCAAACCAGACAAGATGTCTCAATGTGGAGACTAAGCAGTCTTTGTTGCAGCGCAAGGCGCGGGCGCGCCGAGGCTTCCTCTACAAGACGCTGGTGGAATCCACAGAATGTCTCCCATCGCCTCAGAAGATGGACATGACGGGACAGCACAGGACATGCACCGCTGGAGTACAGACCCGAGCCTAGAGGAAATTCTACAGTTCTTATATTCCTGCCCCTAGGGGGCACTGTACAGTAGGTTTGTGCTGGGGCTGTATTCTATTTAGTTGGGCAGAAAGTGGCCTTAAAGGGGTCATCCCATGATCAATGCAAAAAACGAACAGACATCATATAGTACATGACAATCTCTTTCTAACAAAGCTAGCACCAGCCCTGTACCTGTCATGGGTCCAGAGATCTCCCCATTCATTGCTCTGCTGGATTTATTCAAGCTGACAGCTGCTGCAGCTCTCTCCCTATCACATCTCAGTTGGCGTGCCCTTTCCGATGCAGCTCCCTCCCCATCACATCTCAGGGCGGTGTTCTTTCTGATGCAGCTCTCGCCCCATCACAGCTCACAGCGTGTGTCCTTTCTGTTGCAGCTCTCGTCCTATCACAGCTCAGGGGGCAAGTCCTTTCTGCGGCAGCTCTAGCCCTGTAACTGTCACAGCCTCTAACAGTAGATACAGCTGGTGCCAGCTGAAGGATGGAACTGAGCATGTGCGACCATCTCAGCGAAAAACAAAAATAAGGAAAAGGACAGACAGCAGGTGGCGCTATATTTATAGATACATTTTGTTGAATAGCTTAGTGGCTATAGTAAATTTATAATTACAGGCAATTACAAAAGTATTCCGATCCAGGTGCTGGTTTGAAAAAAACCTTTTATAATTTGTAAAAAAAAAAAAAAATGCATAGAACATGTCATCCACCCAGAACCCACCGATCTATACTAATGACATGTCAGATGTCACTTTTTAAATTTTTTTTTTTTATAAGCCATCCTTTAAAGGGGTTTTGTTTTTTACAGTGTCCCCGATGATAAATAACAGTGCCCTGTGCCTGTAACCCACAATGATAAATTGTAAAGGAGTTGTCTGCTTAAAGAGGAATGGTACTGGTCACCTCTCCTAACCGGTCCGTTTTACTAAAAAAATTTAGCCCCCATGCACCTACGATCCATGTTGTTCCATCCCTCAGTTATTGCTACTAGAAGTTTATGAATTAATTTGTAATGGGGTTTTAATCAGTTGGGGCTGTGTCACTGCACAGTGTGACCATGTCCAATCAGCGCTGCCAGTGTCAGACCGTGCAGGGACATGTTTTTTACTTTCTATTGGTAACAGCCCATAGATGACTGTCCAGTCATCTGACTACATAGGCGTGCAAAAGACACAAATACCGTACAAATCTGAACGTCTCCAAACCGTCTCTGCACAGAGAATCCCTAACATCCGCCCAAATCAGGGGGCAACTAGAGAAAGCTCCTCTCAGTATAGAGAAAACTACTTTTGTGATCCATCCTAGAACATGATGGGAGTAACAACTGGAGACTGTGGGGGAGTCCTACAGGGCACACAGAAGGGGAGGAGGCCTACAGGGCACACAGAAGGGGAGGAGGCCTACAGGGCACATGGAAGAAGAGGCCTACAGGGCACATGGGGGAGGAGGCCTACAGGGCACATGGAAGAAGAGGCCTACAGGGCACATAGAAGAAGAGGCCTACAGGGCACACGGAAGAAGAGGCCTACAGGGCACATGGAAGGGGAGGAGGCCTACAGGGCACATGGAAGAGGAGGCCTACAGGGCACATGGAAGAAGAGGCCTACAGGGCACATGGAAGAAGAGGCCTACAGGGCACATGGAAGAAGAGGCCTACAGGGCACATGGAAGAAAGAGGCCTACAGGGCACATGGAAGAAGAGGCCTACAGGGCACATGGAAGAAGAGGCCTACAGGGCACATGGAAGAAGAGGCCTACAGGGCACATGGAAGAAAGAGGCCTACAGGGCACATGGAAGAAGAGGCCTACAGGGCACATGGAAGAAGAGGCCTACAGGGCACATGGAAGAAGAGGCCTACAGGGCACATGGAAGAAGAGGCCTACAGGGCACATGGAAGAAAGAGGCCTACAGGGCACATGGAAGAAAGAGGCCTACAGGGCACATGGAAGAAAGAGGCCTACAGGGCACATGGAAGAAGAGGCCTACAGGGCACATGGAAGAAAGAGGCCTACAGGGCACATGGAAGAAGAGGCCTACAGGGCACATGGAAGAAGAGGCCTACAGGGCACATGGAAGAAGAGGCCTACAGGGCACATGGAAGAAGAGGCCTACAGGGCACATGGAAGAAGAGGCCTACAGGGCACACGGAAGAAGAGGCCTACAGGGCACACAGAAGGGGAGGAGGCCTACAGGGCACACAGAAGGGGAGGAGGCCTACAGGGCACACAAAAGGGGAGGAGGCCTACCAGGATAATGGAAGGGGAGGAGGACTACAAGTGCATAGAAGGGGGGGAGCCATACAAAGCACATGGAAGAAGAGGAGGACTACAAGCGCATAGAAGGGGAGACGGCCTACCAGGCGCATGGAAGCACCATAAAGTCCTATCCTACAAGGACATAGACTTATATTTGTGTCATGGTCATCACATCTGTGTCTGATGTCAGAGCTGATCACTTATGCAGGAAAGGTACAGATCTCCATTGGGGCTCTCCTTGTGTATACCAGCATGGGTATAGATAAAAGGAGAGGAGGCAAATTAAATGCTAATGAAAGCCAGGCCCTTGTGATATTGAAATCATATGTAAGGCACGAGGATCAAACAGGAAGACGCAAGTCAAACATCTCAGAGCTCGAAGAGCTTCAAAGACATAAGGGAGAACACAACAAAATATACCCAATGTACAACTAGAGGACACAAGCCTTCGATATTTTCCAGTATACTAGGTGGTAAAATGTCCATTATTTTTTTTTCCATTAAACTGAGTCATCTATAAAGTATTTATCATCTATACACAGAGTAGGTGATAAATATTGGATTGTGGTGGGTTCCAGTCATTGGGACCCCCAGCGATCTCAAGAGTGGAGGGTCCCCAAGTCCAATCTCTAAATGAAGCGGCAGTGAACTAACATGGATCGGATAAAATCATTTCTGTGGGATAGCCCCTTTAAACAGTTGGTGCCTAAAGAAGACCAACAGGCCCACTGGCAAGAATAGTTCTATTTGTTTTAAAGTAAATCTCTACCTATTCACATGTTTTTAGGTCCAAAGATACACCCCGATTCATTTTTTAATATATCTTTCTAGTGGTGAAAGTGCCTTTTTTTAATGATATAGAGCTCCAAATCTCCAGCAAAGTTTCTAGCCATAACATTCAGGCCACTAGGGGGAGCTTACTGCATACTGTGTTATTATGGAGCTCAATGTAAATGCAGTCTGCAGAGAGCTCCCCCTAGTGGTGGCTGCAGACAGCCAAAATGCAACAGCAAGAATAGAGTAAGGATATAAAGTGTGTGTCCAATAGCTGAAAACTTCTGATAAACTGGTATAGAGCAGTCCGGAATGTCAGAATCTTACTCGAATTCCCAGGAATGTTAGGCAGTCTACCCATCATTCGCGGATGGGAGGGGTTGTAATCTGACATTTGGCTGGGTTTCCATGAGCTCTTCATACGAGGAATGTTTCAGTACAATATGTTATAATTAGGAATGTGGCGGCTGAATACCTTCCTCCATCAAAATCAAAGAGCTCGGAAGCGTCCGCACTGCAGGAGAAGTCTTCTGAGCTGAGCATGCCGCTTTTCTCTGAACATACCTCAATACAGTATGTAATCCGTGGCACTTAAAGAACAAAAAGGGCCATTTGATGTACCGGAGACAATTCTCTACGAGATGTAAAACATTCAAGCAGTGCTCATCGGCGGGAACAATATCACCTTAATGGAAGAGGTATTACATAAAAACGCTCTGGAGACAGAGTACCTCCAGGTTCTGAAACCTTTAGACATGTTACCGAGATATGGGCACCAGGTCCCTTCAGCTTTTAACTCCAAAGACCTCTAAATCAATCTTGATAAGGCGCCCATATTAATGGGTTTAATTACACAATTGTCCATATCCATAAAAACTTTAAAGCGGTTGTGTCATGAAACATCGCGTAATTAAAAATGTAGTATAGCCACCGAGCTATTCAATAAAATGTATCTCTATAGCGCCACCTGCTGTTTGTTCTTTTTCTTACTTTTTGTCCGTCTCACCGAGCTGGTTGAATGTGCTCAGTTTAAAGAAGCACTCCCACACAAAAAGAAAAAAATATATATATATATATATTATATATATATATATATATATATATATACATATATATACATATATATACATACATATACACACACACACACACATTATATATATATATATATATATATATATATATATATATATATACAGGGCTCCAGATGGCGACCAAAATGGTCGCTAATGCGTCTAAAATTTGCAGATGGCGACAAGACTTTTTAGTCTTGTCGCCATTCTGCGACGGGACCGCTGCGCTGTATTTGAATTAGGGTTGCACCGGGTATCGCATGCCATGTTGTCTTTACTAGCACAGTGTGCTAGTCCCTCCCTCCCCACTGTGACGCGGCTGTCGCTGCCACCAATGGGGAGAGAGCAGGAGGAGGAAGGGAGGGACTGTGGCCGCTGCGCCATCGATGAATGTAATTAACTCAATAATTAAAGTGTAGGCAGTGGGTGCAGGCCGCGGTATCACAGACCCGGCACCCAGCCTCAATAACTGGGCATGAGATCCGCGGAAATTAACCCCTCAGGTGCAACATCTGAGGTGTTAATTGCCGCAGATCGCGTGCCCTGTTATTGAGGCCGAGTGCCGGGTCTGTGATACCGCTGCCTACACTTTAATTAATGAGTTAATTACATTCATCGGTGGTGCAGTGCGCCGCCCCCACCAGGCCGAAAGAGAAGATCCCCCTAAATAATCACATCCCAGGAGACACGTCCACGAGTCGGCTGAAAAGTTGTCTATTCAGAGTTCCCACAGCGCCCACTATCACCAGGTGACAACCACGGAGACCCTCTCTACTTATAGCTTAAAGGGCAAGTTCACTTATAGAGCCATCGACTGAGCCCAGTAACCAAACCTCCACAGGACTGGGGTCCAAGTGACTGGTGCCCAGACCGGCTACAGTGAGAGCTGTTCCCTTCTCTTGTTGGCACCACATCAGGAAGTCGCACTGCTGCAATCCCTACAGAGAGCCCCGGTCTGCCATGGCATCAGTATATAAAGGAGGACCGGAGGAGGGTAGATAACGTATAAAGATACCCTTCTCCAGTCCTCCCTCTATATACACTATATCCCCTCCTCCAGTGCCCCTCTATATACCCTCCTCCAGTTCCACCTCTATAAACACCATATCCCCTCCTATAATCCATTGGTGGTGCTTCCCCCCATTAGTATCATTGATCATTGGTGGCGCAGTGCACCCCTCTCCCCCACAGTGTTAGTATCATTGGTGGCAGTGGCCACAGGGTCCCTCTCCTCCTTTTCGGTTACCATGGCAGCTCCTAACAGTTACCATGGCAGCCAGGATGCTACTGAAACCCTGGCTGCCATGGTCAGCTCCCTGAAGTCTTATTCACCCTCATAGATCACTATCAGGGTGAATAGGACAATGGATTACAAGATCCCCAGGTTCTACCCCCAAGGTGGCAAATAAAAGGTAAAAAAAAAAAAAAAAAGGTAAAAAACACCAAAATACTAAAAGTCGCCTCTTTCCCAATTAAAAATAAACATATTACATATCACCATGCCCGAAAAAGTGTGAGCTATTAAAATATAAAAAATATTTCCGCTGTGGTGAACGACGTAACAGAAAAAAACCACAAAAATGCACAATTCACCATTTTTAGTCACTTTTCCCCTCAGATGTCACTGGATGTAAGAGGTATGTGGGGCTGTAGTCTCCAATATGTAGAGGTGGCTCACTACTGTGAATTTATGCATTTTAACTTTGGCGACTAAAAATTTAATTTGGCTCCTAAATTTTTCAGTTTAGGAGCCAATGGCTCCTGGTTATTTTTTTTAGTCTGGAGCCCTGATATATAATATATATATATATATATATATATATATATATATATATATATATTTATTTATTTATATATTTATTTATTTTTCTGATCTGCTAGATATAAACTGTAATGAGGGGTTATCTTCTTACCAGAGACTGTATTTGTGAGTTATAACCTCCCTTCTGATCCTCTCCTCTCTCATGTGACCAGCACTTTGACTTTCCAAATAACACAGCATCTTATGTGTGGACAGGAAGTCAGTTTCTCTGTGTATTGCTATGGCAGCCCCAATTTCAGTCTCATAGGAATAAATAGAGAAGTAAGGCCTCTTTCACAATTGCATTCTGAGGATCCGGCGGGCACTTCCGTCCCGCCGGAGAGCATTTGAAGACTGATCAGTTTCCTGATCAGTCTTCAACATGCTTTCACTGTTAACATGGCAGCCAGGACGCTACTGGAGTCCTGGCTGCCATGGTAGCCAACCAGCAGTGTACTACCTGCGCTGCGGCCGGCGGCGCTCCTAATGACGTCACAGGTCCGGGCGGCGCATAGATCAATGCGCCGCCCGGACCTGTGATGTCATAATGGAGCGCCCGGCGGCCGCAGCGCAGGTAAGTACACTGCTGGGTTGTACTTACCATGGCAGCCAGGACTCCAGTAGCGTCCTGGCTGCCATGGTAACCGATCGGAGCTCCAGCTTACACTGGGGCCCCGATTGGAACGGCTGCTGCGCATGCGCAGCGCTAAACGTCGGATCCGGCAATGCGCCGAATCGACGTTTAGCTTAATGCCGGATCCGGAATAATGCTCTTCAATGGGCATTCATTCCGGATCCGGCATTGCGGCATGTCTTCCGGCTTTTTGGACGGAGACAAATCCGCAGCAAGCTACGGTTTTGTCAACGTCCAAAAAACGTTGACATACTAAACGGATGACATCCCGATGCATCCTGAATGGATTTCTCTCCATTCAGGATGCATTGGGATTATCCTGATCAGTTTCTTTCCGTCCTAGAGCCCCGAGGACGTAACTCTAGGACGGAAAGAAACAACGCTAGTGTGAAAGAGGCCTAACTGACTTCCTGTCCTGTGTCAGTTGGAGATCAGAGTGCTGGTCACATGACACAGCTAAGGATCTAAAGGGAGGTTATAACTCACAAATACAGTCTGGTAAGAAGATTACCCACACTACAACTTTCTAACAAGTCAAAGAAAAAAAATTTGTGGGAGTGCTGCTTTAAATTTTTAACCGTCACCAGCCACATGTTCTGTTAAAAGCAATGGCGGTTACAGGGCAAAAGAACACGCCCCCTGAGCTGTCAGGCTCAAGATAATCTAGCAGAGCAATGAATGTGGAGATCTCTGGATCCACGTGAGGTACAGGGCTGGTTCTGGCTTTGTTAAAAAGGTATTGTCATGTACTGTATGACGTCTCTTTTTTTTTTTTACATTAATCATGGGATAATCAATTTTAAAAGGGTTTTGCAGCGGAGATAAAATAAAAAAAACAAACAAAAAAAAAACAGAAAAGCAATTACTCGATTCACCGATCCCAATTGCTTCTGTTCCGATGGTGCGCCAATCCCCGCTGCTCTCCAGTATCTGGTCATGTCTCGACACACACTGTCCAATCACTGTCTGAGACAGGCCACTGCTGTGTATAGTGATTGGCTGAGCAGGAAGTGGACAGCAGCTGGAGACCAGAGCAGCAGTAGCAGGGGGGTTGATGAGGTGATAACATTATTTAACCCTTTCTCTAATAAAAAAAAATAATAATAAATGGAAAAAAGTAACATATGCAAATGGTGTTCTCAAATTAAAAAATTCCAGTCAGCAATCTTCTTTTATTCTAGATCCCCTGAAATCCCGTTTACAACCTGCTGCTAGTTTCAGACTTTTCTCACTTGCCCTTGTCACTCCCAGTACTATATGTTGCATGTGAGGTCGGTGCACTCAGGATGCTGCTGTCCTCACTAGTTCTCGTATATCTTCATTCCTGCACTGACTTCTTCCCCTTGCACAGTCCGCTCTGGGTTTTCTCACCTTTCTTTACACAAGCCTATGCTATTCAACTCCCCCATGCTGACTGCTGTGTGCTCTCTTTCCTATCTACATCCTGAAACAGCACAGCCTATGCGATCTGACCTTCCTAAAGACGGGAGCTCTATCCCTCTCCACTCTCTGATCTGCCATGTACAAACTCCTTAGCCCTTACTGCCGCTATCTTTAAAGAGGTATCCGAGACTGAAAAAATGCCCCCCATATCCCGGGCCCCTCACGCTGAATCTACTTACTTGCCTCCCTGCGCCGCTTCTCCCCATGCACGGATGAAAACATCCCGTGTCGGGGAGGGAGCAGCCAATGTCAGACGGGGACGAGCCTCCCTAGCATCGTGGGTGACGGTAGGGAGGCTCATTAGGAGAAGCAGCGGCGGTGAGGGGACCAGGAGCGGCGCGGGGAGCCAAGTAAGCAGATTCAGTGTGAGGGGCCGGGCATATGGGGGACATTTTTTAGTCTCGGATAACCCATTTAACACTGAGAGAAGGGAGGGGAGAGCAGAGGGAGGCAACAGAATCAGGCGCAGTTGAATCTGTGGCAGATTCAGCAACACAACCAGCCATGTGGAGGAGTTACACTTGCTCTACTGCAGGAAAATTGTAGGACGTTTTTCTATACCGCCATTCTTATGGGCTTCTTCTATAGGAAGTTCGGGCAACCACAAGAAGACACCTAACCAGTTGGCATCATTACCCATTACCCAGTATGGAAATACAATTCACTCATACACAAAACTGATAACAGGATAATGCAATTCCCAGGAGTCGAATATTGCAGGTTTCACCCCGAGACATAAACCGTCTGTAGCCCGCAGGAAGATAAAGGAGTGTTCAACAGGTTATCAATAATTGGTCATCCAGGTCTAAAGGTGGTTGTGACAATAGAGAAAAGTTTATGACGTGCGCTCCCCGGAAACGCCACGCCCGAACAGAACTATTAAATGGAGACTTTACAGATCATTAGCTAATGTAATGATGCTGGCACAAGGTTTTGATATTGCCCTGACGGCTGACTGCCCTTGAAACAACTTACAGTTCAAGAGAGAAGAATCTCACGAGGACAAAAGTTATTTCATGTCTGAAACGCAGCAGCAATCCCATACTAAAATGTATGTTATATATACTGTATACGTAAAGGGCGTCTGTCAGCAAATCTGTACCCATGACACTGGCTGACCGGTTACATCTGCGCTGGTCCCATGTTCACATGTGTCCGCACTGGTGAGGAAAATTGAGTTTTATTATATGCAAATGAGCCTCGAGGAGCAACGGGGACGCCAGTTTCAGGTACAAATCTGTTGACAGATGCCCTTTAACCCTCAGACTCCCAGTGCCTTTACACACAGAGCAGGCTCACGCATGCACTGGGCGCCAGAGCCGGCAGGTCTCTGCTGTTTCAAATAGCAGACGTGCTACCGCCTTAAGACCGGCATCCCCGTGTGGTGATCGGGGATGCCGGTCATTCGTTCTAATACGCAGAGTCTCTCTGAATAGACCCAGCGTATTAGAACTGCAGTTCCCATGTTCCAACACAGGATATCTGCAAAATAAACTTAGGCTACTTTCACACTAGCTTTTTTGCTGGATTTGGCAGGGTTCAGCAAAAACGCTTCCGTTACTGATAGTACAACCGTCTGCATCCTTTATGGATCCGGTTGTATTATCTTTAACATAGCCAAGACACATCCGTCATGATTATGAACTCCACTGAAAGTCAATGGGGGACGGATCCATTTACTATTGTGTCAGAGAAAACGTCCCCATTGACTTGCATTGTGGGTCATGACGGATCAGTTTTGCTCCGCATCCCAGGACGGAAAGCAACTGACCGATGCGGAACCAGAGAATGAAAGGCCCGGGTCAGTTTTTCCGCATAGAGAATGCTGTAGGGACATAACCCATAAAACTGTGGCTTAATTGAGTATTCTTTCTAATTTCAACCTATTTGGAATTTGTTTTTCCCACATTAAATGGTGGCATTAAAAAGTACAACTTATCCCACCAAAAAACAAGCCCTCATACGGCTATGTGAAAAGTAAAACAGTTATGGCTCCGGGAAAACAGGGGAGAATAGCAAGTCTATAGTCCCATCTCGATTCTGTAGAGCGTGATACGCAAGCGCTTCTCTCTTCTCTTCTGTAGGGACCAACGGCGAACTCCGTCCTCAGACCCCCACCAATCAAATCTTCTGATACCGCCCTATGATACTGAAAAACTCAGTGACCCTTTGAAGATGCAAAAAATGCAGATGCAACACGGATACAGTAATAGGCATGGGGCCTAAAGCATCAGCCCAAAAAAATAAAATAAATAAAAATATCGATGTACACATGTATTAGTTAAAGGGGATGTCCCACGATATAAACCTATCTCCCATTCGCATGAGAAGGAGCTCTCAGAATGAATGGAGCGGCATTTGAACATGCATGCTGCTGCTCCATGCAATGGGAGAGCTGAGCCTGTTCTCGTCGGTGGTGCTCCCGGCAGTCGGATACTTCTCCCCTATTCTGTGGGCAGAGGAATACAGTTATATCTGGGAAATGCATTGGTGTAAAAGTTATAACCGTTAACTACAACCACATAAACTCTGAGCCGCTCCTTAAAGAAATGAGGGTAATAATAAAGTGGGCAGATGACCGAGCGAGCAGGTGTCCGCCAGCGGCCTCAAAATTAAAGAGTAACTTAAGAGCTGTAAAACCGCTCCAAGTTTCCCTTTGTGTTCGGAGCAGGGTGGGACGCTACTGGGACTGCGTTCTAATATGATCCTGAGCCATTAGTCACAGCCTTGAAAGTTAGTCAAAGGGTCACTTGCAGTATTCTTCCTCCCACGCACGAGGGGGGGCGTCTACAGGGGGCAGGGCTGTGGGCAGCTGGCAGATTTGAGATTTTTCTCTTTCCAGGGCAATGCGACACTACTAGCAAAGCCAATGAATGAAGCCGCCGTACACCAGGATCTACTGACGGAGTGAGATCGTCTCATCCTACGTCGTCACTTGGCCAGGGAGCTGGTCCTGTCAATTAAGAAGGGAGGGGCGAAAGAAGCAGGAGGAGCAAGGGTGCACAGAGAGGCTTGGGCCCGCCCTCTGTGCACTTAACTGCTTATTTCCATATGGATTAAAAAGTATGCAATGCAATGGATCGCCAAGTGAAAGGTATCGTTTTAGCCCCTACAAGGAAATCAGTGAATTTCCTGTTAAGGGACTCCATTTAATTAAAGGGGTTATCCGTGAAATAATACTGATGACCTATCCTCAGGAAAGGTCATCAATATCAGATTGGCGGGGGTCCGACACCATGAGTGCCGCAGCCTCTTCATAGGCCATGTGATGTCACATCGGTCACATGCACTAGTTGCAGCTCAGTCCCATTGAAGTGAATGGGGCTGAGCTGCAATACCAAGCACAGCCACTATACAATATATGGCGCTGTGCTCGCGCTCCATGAAACAGGTCATGGTCACTAATGTACACCGCCTGCTGGGATTTTGGAGACAGGGATTACAGCTGCGACATCAGTAAGGGTACGACCACATGGCGCAGTCATGTCATGGCCGTGCTGTATTCTGGTACCGCGCCGCCGAAAGGGCCACAGAGGGCTCTAATTAAACTAATGTACACCGCCTGCTGGGATTTTGGAGACAGGGATTACAGCTGCGACATCAGTAAGGGTACGACCACATGGCACGGTCATGTCACGGCCATGCTGTATTCTGGTACCGCGCCGCCGAAAGGGCCACAGAGGGCTCTAATTAAACGAATGAAGAGCGCGCTGATCAGTGGGTCTGTATTGTTAATGAAGGTGCTGTGTGGTCATTAACAGGACAGTGCGGTCTCAGAAGTTTAAATTAGCGCCTGCTGCGGCCCCTTTCGGCTGTACAGTACCTGAACGCAGCACAGCCACGTAATCAACGGGGCACCACCGGGCCGTGTGTCATATCCGGCGCACAACTCTTCCGTTCCACAATCCGTTCGTTATACAATTATTCATTCTGCTTGCCGTTATCCAATAGAAACTTTTACTTCCGGATAGGAACGCATCTTGCTCACGTGGTGAACACAGATATCGGACCTGTATATTATAACTGTCAGTATAGGAGGGATCCTGTCACAAGACAACAAGCAGAGATCTTACAAGCAGTCTGCCATTTATAGAGAAGGTATGTTAGAAGATTGGAACTATTCATCGCACGATGATGCGGCTTGCTGGATTTTCGCCATTTTCACCATAGAAGGCCCCATCAAGAGCACGACAGGGCAGGTAAGAAATGACCCGGAAACCCCACCGACATGACCGATGCTCCATAGGCTGTACAATGCGATCAGAGGGAGAACGCAGCGGTCAGCAGGAGAGGACACTCACCGCTCACAAAGGACTTCTCAAGAACACAATGTGGACGTCTCCAGGTGCTTCCTCAATAGTGACGAGAAACACTCCTCTAATTAAAGGGACTATTCACCCACAGAGAAAACTTACCTGCTGTTTACTTCTTTCAGTTCTTGTTCCTTGGCTGCTTTTTTTAAAAATGCAGCTCCATTAGGACAGAGCTCTGACTACAGATCAGCTACGGTATCTACAGGAAGTCTGAAGTAGTCTAAGACACAACCCTAGTCTCCCCATTGGTTCAGGTTGACGCACTGTACCTTAATTTAAAAATCACGTAACCATTGCTTCTAACACAACCAACAGCTAGGTCAGAACGGCCTAGATTGCGAACAATTCATCGGAAACGACCGTCCTGTTTCTGATGTGCCCTCTCTCAAAGTCGCTCATCTGGGCAAAATGTCTGAGTGCAACAGAGAGGCATGTCTAGCGGTCAGTGATCTCTCATCAAGAGGTACACTACCCAAAAGTAGCCTCAGAGAACCTTTTTATAGGACAGCGGGGTGAAACACTTTTACGCCGTCTTGTAGCAAGACTCAGGGGGTCATTTATTATCCAGCAATAGGACTATATGAGGCGTATTCCTAGTGTAGATTGGACCAGGTCTAAAAAAGTGGACGTGGCGTGGAAGGGGACAGACCAGCAGGCCCGTCTCATTTGTCATTTTCTACGCCTTTAGGCATAAAAAAATGGTTTTAAATGTAAGATAGCAAGGGAGCCATCTTACATTTAGAACTGGCGCTGAATGCGCCGAAGTTATGTAGAGGCCGGCGCCATTTCATAACTTCGTCGGATCCACCGCCAGTCTTAAAGCAGTATTCCCATTTCAGACAATATAGCTGGGACCCGCAGCTATATCGAGAACGGGGGTATGTCTTAGTGATATACCCCCATTGTCTGAGATGGGAGTACCCCTTTATTAAATGACCCCCTCGGTGTCTATACAGACCAGACCTTAAATCATTTACATACCTGCCTGAGACACAACTGCGTGGAGAGTTTGGCAGAAAGTCAACATTTCTATCTGGGCGCATTCACTATTTCAGTCAATCAGTGTATTTTCTGCACAGATTACTCAATTTCAAGATCTCTGCTTGCTCTCAGTGAGCAGTGAATTTCAAATCTCTGTAGTGATGAGAAATTCCAGAAATATTTCCATCCACAAGTGACCACTATCAGCAGCTCGGGATAGGTCATCAATATCGGATCGCTGCAGCTCCATCCCATTCACTTAAAGGGGACTGAGCTGCACAACGGACATGAGATGACTCAGTGCCCACCAGAGCACCGTGGCCCCTTCCAACTGCGGATCAGCGGTGGTGTCGGGACTCAGACGCCCTCCCTTCAGACACTGATAAATATAGATGACCTTTCCTCATGATAGGTTAAATGCCTTTAAAAGGTCAGTGGCTACTGAAAAGGCTTTGTTCAGATTAAGAAAAACATGGCTGCTTTACTACAGCAACAGCGCCACAGCTCTCCATGGGTTGTGTTTGGTACTGCAGCCTCATTGGGGTGAACAGGGCTAGTGGTGCAATAGCCTCTGATGCAGTTTTTGGAAGGAAGCAGCCATGTTTAAGAACAAAGGATCCTTATTTTTTTTTACAGTTCCTAAGTTGCCATTTCCAGGCACCGCCGCTTGGGCCAAGGAATTTGTGAAATGATCAACCCTTGTAACATCCCATTTCTAGCTCCGCCGTCCTCGTCTCTGTAACAGGAGTATGAAACCTCATCTGTTCAGTACTTCTGATGCTGCGTGTTCTGAATTCACCCTCATCTCTTCACCATATGCTGATTCATCTCATGCAGTTCTGAAAAATAGCTCTGGCTCTGTCATTTTCTATTTCGGCTGCGCAGTGTAGACATACAACATTACATATCCTGTACTGATCCCAAGTTACATCATGTATTATACTCCAGAGCTGCACTCACTATTCTGCTGGTGGAGTCACTGTGTACCTACATTACTTATCCTGTATTATACTCCAGAGCTGCATTCACTATTCTGCTGGTGGAGTCACTGTGTACATACATTACTTATCCTGTACTGATCCTGGGTTACATCCTGCATTATACTCCAGAGCTGCACTCACTATTCTGCTGGTGGAGTCACTGTGTACATACATTACTTATCCTGCACTGATCCTGAGTTACATCCTGTATTATACTCCAGAGGTGAACTCACGATTCTGCTGGTGCAGTCACTGTGTACATACATTACTTATCCTGCACTGATCCTGAGTTACATCCTGTATTATACTCCAGAGGTGAACTCACTATTCTGCTGGTGGAATCACTGTGTACATACATTACATTACTTATCCTGCACTGATCCTGAGTTACATCCTGTATTATACTCCAGAGCTGCACTCACTATTCTGCTGGTAGAGTCACTGTGTACATACATTACTTATCCTGTACTGATCCTGGGTTACATCCTGCATTATACTCCAGAGCTGCACTCACTATTCTGCTGGTGGAGTCACTGTGTACATACATTACTTATCCTGCACTGATCCTGAGTTACATCCTGTATTATACTCCAGAGGTGAACTCACGATTCTGCTGGTGCAGTCACTGTGTACATACATTACTTATCCTGTACTGATCCCAAGTTACATCCTGTATTATACTCCAGAGCTGCACTCACTATTCTGCTGGTGGAGTCACTGTGTACATACATTACTTATCCTGTACTAATCCCGAGTTACATCCTACATTATACTCCAGAGCTGCACTCACTATTCTTTTGGTGGAGTCAACTCGTTTATTCCCCTGCACGCTGCCTCATCTTGTACCTCTTGCAGTGGAGCTCGGTGCAGGCCTCATATTAGAGTATTGTGTGGTCCATGCAGCTCCTTGCTCTCTGCATTACACAAAGTATGGAGGGTGGGGGGCAGCCTGAAATAATGGAATGCAGCCGGACACTGGCGGTGGAACATCTGAACCATCAGAAAGGTCAATGTGGGTGCGGGCCGCCATACCAAGAATCAAAGCAAAATCCCCATATAACACAATGAGATCACACAGTGGTGGCAAATGACAAGCTCAGCTCTGCTACATCAGTCTTTACAGAGAAAATAAAAATAAAAAAATCACACGATAGACTTCCTGCCCATTCAGGGTTCATTCATATGACCGTATTTATTTTGCGGACAGCCCACACGGTGATGGTCGCATTTTTGAGGACCCATTGAAATGAACGAGTCCGCATCCATTCTGCAAAAAATATGGTCGCGTGAATGGAGCCTTAGAAGACTAAGTACAGAATGATGAAGCACAGCAAGGCCCGGGCATTTACCCACGCCGATAATGATGCCGCCTGGTGGTTACGTGGCGGAAGGCTCCTGTCTATAGCTGCCGACTTGACCCCAATAGCTCCGTCATACCGTCTACAAGAGGCCGGTCCCTTCCCATAGTCATTTATAGTCACAGTCAAGGAAGAATAAGCAGAAGGGCGTCCAGGTAAAAAGGCTTTTATGATGATTGATTTAGAAGACGACGCAGCGCTATAAATGGCCGATTCATAATTCATAAGCGCCAGACTCCTGCTCCGTGTGATAGGATAGAGACTGGAGCCTCGACAGCCTCCGTGACATGACGGGAGCGCAACTGCTGCCGCAAGACCATGGAAATCCTACAAAACGGTAATGTTCCCACAGTCATCCTCCGACAGGCTGCATCCAATATGGCGAACAGCTTTGCACAGTTCTGCTCCAAGTCTCCTAGACCTGCGAACATTACATCCATAGTGTAAAGCTCCTCGCTGAGCAAACAGCTGCATAGAAATGTTCCTGCCAGCTATGTCTGCACAGCGCTTCACCCCTCAGAGCAGCATTTTGTGCTCCAGAGCTGCTCTTCCTACCGCAAATGGGGACAAGAAGCTAGTGTATGTGCACATCCAACTGCATATGACAATACACAGTCTCCTCCTAAAAGGCAGTCCGTCACCAGGAAATTCACTGATGCACCAGGCACAATGTATTGTAGCGATAGCTCAGCTGAAGGTAAGGATACCTTTCACTTAGCGATCCATTGCTTCATTCTGGAGAAAAAGTAGGTTTGATCTATTAAGTGCACTGAGGGCGGATCCAAGCCACCCTGTGCACCCCATGCTCCTCCTACTTCTCTACCAGCCCTTCCCTCTACTTGACCAATAAACCCAAACTAGACGACTATATAAAACTGCTGGGCTGCCCTTGTCAATCAAAAACGTCCTGGTGCCAGACTCCCTTTAAAGTGCTAAGCCACTTTAAAGTTTCCAGGATTACTATGTTTTTTTTAGCTTATATTCTGAGATAGTTGATTACTTCATCAGCATTTTCCCCATGTTTTTTTTTTTTTTTTTCAATTTGGACTCTCTTGACCCGTTTTCACCATGTAAACCAATCCCTCTGGTTTGTTTCCATACAGTATCCAACCAATCCCATGATGCACTTCTCCTTCCTCTGCCACACCCCCAGCACCGCCCCTAAAAATGTCCAGCTAGTTTATAGCTCCTCCCACATAGCTAGTGACACTCCCCTATCACTGCCCCTAACACCACCCAGCTGGTTATAGCTCCTCCCACCAAGCTAGTGACATAGACACTCCCCTATCACTGCCCCTAACAATGCCCAGCTAGTTTATAGCTCCTCCCACCCAGCTAGTTACATAGACACTCCCCTATCACTGCCCCTAAGAACACCCAGCTAGTTTATAGCTCCTCCCACCCAGCTAGTTACATAGATACTCCCCTATCCCTGCCCCTAACAACGACCAGCTAGTTTATAGCTCCTCCCACCCAGCTAGTTACATAGACACTCCCCTATCACTGCCCCTAACAACGACCAGCTAGTTTATAGCTCCTCCCACCCAGCTAGTTACATAGACACTCCCCTATCACTGCCCCTAACACCACCCAGCTAGTTTATAGCTCCTCCCACACGGCTAGTTACATAGACACTCCACTATCACTGCCCCTAACAACGCCCAGCTAGTTTATAGCTCCTCCCACACGGCTAGTTACATAGACACTCCCCTATCACTGCCCCGCCCGTGGACATGACATCACAGGAAATAAGAAAGAGCTGCATGGACACGGTCATGTGACCACTGCCCAGATCGGGAGACAGGAGCAATAAAGGAATAAGATGTACATTATAAAAATGATTATTTTAAAGGATATTGATGCAAGCAGGACAACCCCTTTAACCTTAACTAGGCCACGCCCCCTACCATGACCAAACGCGTCATTCAGCCTCCTCCGTGTAAACACACTGCACCAGCAATCTGCGCTTACGGAGGTCCTGGACGTCAGGAGTCTACAGCGACGTTTCAATAGAGGAGGATTCCTCTATTCAGGGTTCATTTGAACGGTGTGTTCAGACTGGATTTCTGCAGCCCGGGGCTTGGGACCACTCCTGAGAGGTTTGCGCCGGGCCCAGCCATGTGGTTAGACGACTCTGGATTTCAGACTCCGTCAAACTCCAACAAACAATGGGGCTGAGCCGGAGTCAACTGTGACCCTACAAAGCGATAAAGCCAAAACTGGAGGAGAAAAATAAATAAAAAAACTAGCACGGCCACCCCTACTGCTGAGATTTTTACTCTTTCCACAGGCTCTAATGTTTAGCCATCCGTACTGCATAACTAAATGGTGCCGCCATCATGACCCACCAAAAAAAAAAAAAAAAAAAATGCTCATCGGGATCCAGCAGTTGGCGTGTTCCATAATATAATTTATGGTATCTACATATGGAGGGCGCCAAATACCGGGTATGGCTTCTTCATATTCCGTGATGCCCATATGGGATACAGGATGCCAGCTCCAAACTGCGCAGGGTTAATAAAGCAGAAATCTTGAAAAGGTTGGCGACAGACTGGCACGGATCCTGGCGCAGGTCCTGATTAGCTACGAGGTACGACCCTGGTGACGGACACAAAGGTAAGGAAAGAAAACAAACACTGAACACATCCTGCACGGCGGCGAGGCCTGATTATCAGCCAGGATAATACACCGGGGGACGGCAGCCATCTGACGCCAGTGCTGCACTAATTAATTCGGTCTCGGCGGACGCTCCTCACCCGGGGAATTACCGCACATATGTCTATGCACAAGCGGCTTCAATGCGAAGGGAAATCAAACAGGATGAGAAAGCAGATAGACCCGGCGCAGCGCACGGGAGCGTCTCTGCTGACCACAGTACGAGTCCGGTAATTCCCAAATGGCAGAAAAAAAATTGAGGAATATTATAGTTTTACGCACAGAATGTGAGGTCTGACTGTACAAATCAATTAAATAGGAACGTCATGGGGGGGGGGGGGGTTCTTGATTGGGACCCTCCTCTTTGAGAAGATAGAGACGCTCTGGCGGACTCAGGTCCTCCTTGTATTACGTGGACCGCCATTTATCTGAACGGCCGGCATGTAATACTTCATTTCCCCAGCAGTGGCCGCTGCAGAGGAATTGCGTGGCTAACGGCGCGGCCTTTAGTGGTTTGCGGGGGTTAATCAGCTGAAAGAGGGCCGGGGGGGGGGGGTTGTTTGTAATGACGACTCCTCTAACTGGAACACTGCGACAAATGTATATAGATTTTTTTCAATTACATTCTTTTATATATTCTGTCCCCATGGCAGCTCGGTTGCTGTGATTTGGGAGCTCAGGGTTAGGCCTCATTCACACTACACTGGAAAATGGCAGTGTTTAAGGACCGTCACGTGGCCATTTTCAGAACCACTGCAGTCTATGGGGCTTATTCACATGGCCAGGGGTGCGCCACGTAAGGCCAGGTAAGGCGATCGCCTCAGGCAGCACCAGGTAGGGGCAAGAGGGGGGCAGCCGAAGGGCCATGGGCAATGAGCAATGTCATTGAGGCAAAGGGGTTAGGTTAAGAAATTGGCATGGGGGGGCCCCGTTTCAGTTTTCGCCTCAGGCAGCAGAAATGCTAAGTGCACCCCCTGCACATGGCCACTTTTTATTTTTTGTGAATAACGGGTCTCCGAGAATAAGGCAGATCCTATTTTTGGCCGTTTTGATGGCCAGATAGACCCACCTTTCTGAAATCAAAGGCCATCTAATGCAGTGTTTCCCAACCAGTGTGCCTCCAGCTGTTGCAAAACTACAACTCCCAGCATGCCCGGACAGCATTTGGCTGTGCGGGCATGCTGGGAGTTGTAGTTTTGCAACAGCTGGAGGCACACTGGTTGGGAAACACTGGTCTAATGTGTATGGCCACTTTAAAGACAGACAATGCTTAACTACATTTGTCCCCCAAATCACTACTTTAGCTCATGGCCGCCATGTTTAGTCCTTTACACTGGATTCCTCAGTCCCTATTCCCACAGGGCTCTGCAGATGAACGCTGCCCCAGCAAGGAGCAGAAAACTATGACGAAATCAATCTATTATTAAAAACCCAGACAGACTCCCTGCGACGATTAAATACAGGATCGGATAACACGTGTAATGTACGGGCCTGTGATCTCCTCAAGGTGACAGATGCAGCCACGCGGAGAGTGCCACAGGCGTGACCTTTGTGTAGACGAGATGGAAATACCACTAAAACATGCAGTATAACCAGGTCTCCATAACATGGGTGACTTTTACAAAAATACAGAAATAAAGTTATATAATATAAAACTTTTTAATATTCTATATTGTAGCTACTTTTACTTTAGGCCTCATGCACACGACCGTATTTTGTTTCCTTGTCTGTTAGTTTTTTTTTCTTTTTGCCGATAGGATGCAGACTCTTTTTTTTCAATAGGTCCGCAAAAAATGCGGACATCACACTGTGTACTATCCGCATCAGTATGTCCGTTCCGTAGCCCCGCAAAAAGAATAGAGCATGTCCTATTTTTTTCTAGTTTGCAGACAAGGATAGGCATTATTACAACAGATCTGCAAAAATAACGGATCACAAAACACATGCAGTCGTGTGCATAAGGCCTTATTAAAAGCTTCTGTCAAAATAGATTTCAATTATATATATTTTTTAAGTATTTTATGTTTGTTATCATATGTATCACTACTACAAATTATTTTAAAGAGGTTCTCCGCTTTCATATTGATTATTTTTTATCTGGCCAGATGCCCCAAACACTGCATGCGTTTGCCCGATATACCTGTTTTTCATGTCAGCACTTTCCTTCCCCTGTTCTCTGCATCAGTGCATCCTGGCAGGATGTTTACCTGCAGAACTTCCTGTTTTCATCTTCAGCTTCCTGTTGGGTTTTCTAACCGATCCCAGCATGCTTTGCTCTGTCATGTTTCATGGGGATTGCTCCGCTTAGCTAACATGGAGTAAAAATGTAAACATCCTGCCAGGATGTGGTGATGCTGAGAACAGGGGAGGGAAAGTGCTGGAAAGTGAGGGGGGGAGGGGGGAGGTACATGGGGCAGAAAGATGCAGTGCTTCAATTATTTGTAGTAGTGATGCATATGATAAAATACATAAAATAAGATTGAATCTATGTAACAGAACAGTTTCTATGTAACGAACTAAAAGCAGATATAGAATATTAAAATTATAATGTAAGAGTATTTCATTATTTTTGTAAAGAAGCTAAAAAAAAAATGTAGGCAAGGCTAGGGGTGGACGGTATAGGCGATATGCAATAAAATTTGTGCCACGATATGGATTTTGTGCATATTGCCGGACCGCGATATTACCTTGAGCGGCAGTTCCGATCGGAGTCCCAGCAGTGTAATGCTGGGGCTCCGATCGGTTACCATGGCAGCCAGGACGCTGGCTGCCATGGTATGTAAGTGAGCAGCATTATACTCACGTGCGCGGTGGCCGCCGGGCGCTCCTTCTTCTCATAGATCTGTGCGGCGCATCGGTAATGCTATAAGCATTAGCAATGCGCCGCACAGACAGAAGAGGAGCGCCGACAGCCACCGCGACGTGGTATAATGCTGCTCACTACATACCATGGCAGCCAGGACTTCAGTAGCGTCCTGGCTGCCATGGTAACGATCAGAGCCCCAGCATTACACTGCTGGGACTCCGATCGGAACTGCTGCTGCCACCAATGATGTGGGGGAAGGGGGCCCCTGCCACCAATGATAAAAACTGGGAGGGCGCACTACCCACTGCCACCAATGATTGGGGGGGACCCTGTAGCCACTGCCACCAATGATTAATACTGGGGAGGGAGGGAGGAGGGTTTGAGTTACCAGAGGCGACTGATGAGAGGGAGAGGCTGGTGGGGCTGATCAGAGGCTGGTGGGGCTGATCAGAGGCTGGGAGGGCTGATCAGAGGCTGGGGGGCTGATCAGAGGCTGGGGGGCTGATCAGAGGCTGGGAGGCTGATCAGAGGCTGGGGGGCTGATCAGAGGCTGGGGGGGGGCTGATCAGAGGCTGGGGGGGGGCTGATCAGAGGCTGGGGGGGGCTGATCAGAGGCTGGCTGCCATGGTCAGCTCCCTGCTGCTTTGTGTACTATATTCAGGGCAGCAGGGAGAGTGTAACGTCCTATTCACCCTAATAGCTGCCTATTAGGGTGAATATGACAAGGGTTCTAGCCCTTAAGGAGGCTAATAGTTATTAAATAAAGTTTAAAAAAAGTTTAAACCCCCCAAATATTGAAAACAATATATCGCGATATATATCGCATATCGCAAATGCTTAAAATTATATCGCAATATAGATTTTAGGCCATATCGCCCACCCCTAGGCAAGGCCTGGTTATATGAAACATTTCATTGTGAAACCAGAGGACCCTTGTCATATCAACTCTTGATGCATTTAAAATACATTAAATTAATAAAAGCAAAAAATAATAAATAAAAAAATCTGCAAATAATAATATGTAAAATAAATCTGAACTTCTGAATTTATATATATATATATATATATATGTTCTCCTTTTGTTAGAATGTTTTGTCTGGCCAAGGAGGGAAAACAAAAAGTTCATTTTCATGTAGCACAAGCGATTAAAGAGCCCCCCACTGTGAATGGTATTCCCATTCTGTTTTGTCAGGTGCAGACAAAGGGTCGGTGACTGGAGGCCCTTCCCTGAAGCCAAAATTTCCTGCCGCTTCCAAGATAAGATGAAGAGGGATTATAAAGGCAAGAAACCAGTTTTTGGGTTTTTTTTTTTACGATACAATAAAATAACCGGTTCCTGGACCTACTACTAGAACAGTGGTTTGATTTTATAGATTTATATAAACATAGTTTATTTTACTATGTACAATTTTATTTTACTATTACTATTATTTTACTATTACTAAGTACAATATAAAATTATCAGTTGTTTTCCCAAAGTTAGGCCTCATGCACAAGACCGTAGGCGTTTTGCAGGGCCACGGAACGGAGCAAAGGACACGGACTGCACACGGAGTGTTGTCCGCATCTTTTGCGGCCCCGTTGAAGTGAACGGGTCCGCGCCCGACGCAAACCCAAAATACGTTTGTGTGCATGAGGCCTAAGAGCTCATGCACACGACCGTTGCTCACCCATTCTGTGCATTGGGGACTGCAATTTGCAATCCCCAATGCATGGGCAACATCCATGCGGATTCGGCAGGCGGATCCAGACCTGTTTAATTTGAATGGGTCCGTGATCCGTCCGCACCGCCAAAACATAGAACATGTAGTGCTTCCGTGCCTGCATTCCACAACGCACCTTTCAGACGGAGGACCCATTCGAGTAAATGAGTCCGCAACCGTGATGCGGTGAGCACACGGCCGGTGCCCGCATATTGTGGACCCGAGCAATGGCCGTGTGCATGAGGCCCAAGGCCCTATTCGGATAGCCGTAGTTTTCGTCCCTGTGAGCACAAAGACAATGCAAAGACCTACAGAGGTCAATGGTGCAATTCACAAACCATTTGTCCCCACGGCACCGAGGGTCCGAGCAGAGAAAATCAGGGCCATGTTTGTATTTGGGTCTGTGTCCTTCGTGGACATAAGAACCACGCAGTGATTTTTAGTATGGCCGTCTAAATCCTGCCTGTTGCATCTGATCCGGCAGGATGCACTTTAAAAAAATCTATGCGTTATATGTATTAATAATTGAAGAAAATTAATTATATGCAATAATCTGCGGCAAATACTCTATGGGCTGTGTCAACCAATCAGAGTTCAGATCACATCTCTTAAACCACTATGGGAAAACAGAAGCCACGCTCTGATTGGCTGCTAAAGGCAAAAAGTCCAGCTTTCCCCAATAGGCCTCTTTCACACGAGCGTGACGGATTAGGTCCGGATGGGTTCAGGGTGCGTTCAGTGAAACTCGCACCATTGATATGTCTGCAATTGCCTTCAGTTTTTTCCGCGCGGGTGCGATGCGTTTTTCACCCGTGTGATAAAAACTGAAAGTTTACAACCAACATCTCTTAGCAACCATCAGTGAAAAACGCATCGCACCGGCACTTGCTTGCGGATACAATGCGTTTTTCACTGAAGCCCCATTCACGTCTATGGGGCCAGGGCTGCGTGAAAAACGCAGAATATAGAACGTGCTGCGTTTTTCACTTAACGCAGAACTGATGCGTGAAAAAAAAAAACGCTAATGTACACAGACCCATTGAAATGAATGGGTCAGGATTCAGTGCGGGTGCTATGCGTTCACGTCACGCCTTGCACACGCGCGGAAAACTCGTTCGTGTAATAGGGGCCTTAGACAGTGTAGATACTTAAGGGCCCTATATTCCTGACTTCAAGGCCCATAAAAAAAAAAAATACCAGAAGCGAATCCCGGTCACTTACGGAACAGGTTTGGAGGCATTCGTTTCACACTGCTCTCTTCCTGAGCCCCGGGGACAGGCACGTCGATGGCTGGTTTATTAGAACCTGTAATTACGACTTGTCTTGAATTACAGACCTCAGTTCTGCTCAATGGGAATCGTGCAAGAAAAGATCAGACCTGGAGCCATGATCTATGTGACCATGTGCTAAAACCCACAAGGGTCGTCTGCAGTTTGGTATACCCAGATTTCCTTTTTGCTTCCTTTTGGTAAATTAAAGGGGCTGTCTCGCCAAGAGCCTGCCTTCTTTAAAATCCACTGACATGCCATAAGCTCCATCGCCAAAGGTCTGGCTCTTGGGACACCAAGCAATCACTGATCACCGAGGAAGGTCTACATCAGCCATACATTTTGCTGCAGCGGCCACTACAGGAGAAATAAGGTATTACATGGCTGACCACTCTTACCCCGCGGCTTTCTTCTGTCATTCAACAGCAAGAGACCCCCGGTACGACTTTTAAGTTCCCTAATGAGGCTTACGCACACAACCGTATGTATTTTGTGGCCTGCCAAAAAAAAAAACGTATGACATCCGTTTTTTTTGCAGATCCATTGTAACAATGCCTGTCCTTATCAACAAAACAGACAGGAATAGGACATGTTCTATTTGTTTTTGCACACGGAGTAATTTCCGTTTTTTTCAAGCCCCACTGAAGTGAATGGTTCCGCTTTTGGACCTGTAAAAAAAACTGAACATAAAAAGAATACATTCATCTGCATGAGGCCTAAGGCTTACAGGAAGGAGGTATATCTTTCTGAGACAACCCCTTTAAAGCTCGGTCAGAAGACTATGCTCACTTGGTTACCAGAGGTATGGCATGGGGGTAGGGGCTCAAAAAGGACTGTCTGGATAAGACAAAATGCCAAGAAGGTGACTCATTTGGCTAAAGTCTATGGAGGCAGCTGGGCCGCTCTCTAGACACAAGCTGCACAACGATGCTGAAAAGGTGAAAGGTCCCTTTAAGAAAAATGGCTGGTGCAAAGTCACGGCAAACTGTGCAGGAGCAGAAAGCTTTCAGCAACTGCTTAAAAAGCTCTTTTAAACAATGCAGAAAACCTTCAGTGCGTCAAGATCCTCGGCACGGAAAGACGTGAACCTAAAATAGCAGAACCTCTATGGCCGCTCACGGACGCCACGCTGCCTCCACGTTTCACAGCACAGAAAATGCAGAAGGGCTCTGCATTACTTAGTGGGTGGCAAATTTTTCTTCTCCATTCACATCCAGAGCTGCACTCACCGTCCGGCGGGTTTCTGTCCCATGGTGAGGTGCATTATGGGAAGACATGGAGAATTTTTAATTATTTTTATTTTTTTAAAGGAAAAAAAAAAAAAAGACCCTCAAGGTAAACGAGGGTGCACCGAGCAAGGGCGTCCGCCCTCCATTCACTTCTATGGGAGTTTTGAAAAGAGCTGAGCACGAGCACTTGGCCCTTTCCAGTACTCCCACAGTGTGGCCGCGCTTGCGCACTGTGCTCTCCATTCACTTCTATGGGACTTCCAGAAAACACACACTGCTATTTCCAGCATTTAACTCCCATAGAGGGGATCGGAGAGGCAGCCACGCTTGCGCAGTACACCCTCCCTCACTTTAAGGGTCTCAGTCCAGAGATAGGGGACCTGCACCGATCGGACATTGGTGGCATATCCTAACGATAACAGCACCAAAGTGCGAGATGGGCCAACCCCTTTAAGAGCTGACTGCAGAATATATTAAAGGTGTTCTCCAGGGGCTGTTAGATTGGTGGCCTGTCTTTGGCACAGGTCATCGATATGAGATCAGTGGTGGTCTGACTCCCAGCACCCCCACAATCAGCTGCCGACCGCTGCACTCCAGAAAAGCACAGCTCCATAATCCATAGTGGCCGTAAATACAACTGCAACGCTGCTCCCATTTAAAGGGATTGGCCACGTTAACAGAATACAGACTAAGTGGGCATAGTCCATGCTACGCCCCCGTGGATGGGCAGCCAGGGGTCTTCTGACAAGCCGCTCAGTGGAGACGACAACTAAAGTGTTTCTTGGGGAACAGTTTAGACTGCATGCCGGTTTAGCCCCTTTAAAAAACAGGATTGGCGCTGCAGTACCATTCCCAACCACTACCCACCGTATGGCGCTGTACTGTTCTCGAGTGCACATACCCATTGAAGCAGCTGATGTTTCTGGGAGTCGGACCGCCGCTGATAGGATATCGATGACCTCTTCCAAAGATAGGTCCATAATAAAAAAAAGAACCTCTAAATTAAAGACATACCCCTATGAGCCATGGGCAGAATGTCTCCTGCTGCTTTGGAGGTGACTGGAGGAGGTGACAGCTGGGAGGCGTCATCGGCTCAGTAAATACCACCGCTTTACAACAAGCGTATCATCACTACACCGCTCTGACCGCAGGGCTGCACAGTCACACCAGATTTCAGGAATAATCAATGGACGAGAAAACAAAGGGCTGACACATGAAACACATACAGATTGGGGGGGGAGCCGGCGAAGATCACCCCGGGAGGTGCCGCACTCATCATCATCTGCAATAATCTCATCTATCAACCCAATCATACATTATAAGCAGCACACACACTTCTTACAGACGACCCCTCACCTCCCCCCGACAGATCCAATGTATCCCTCCATGAAGCAACAATTCTGGAGCGTGTTTAGCCGTTCCTCTTTTGATCCTCTTGGAAATTCATGAATGCATGGACAGCTGCATGTTACCACTTGTAGGTGTGAAGCAGCACACTGACACTGCACCATCAACACCCCCTCTTCCCACGGGACAAGAGGAATGGTGGCCCCCAGTTGTCAATTTATTAATACATTTCCAAGTGGAATAACAGAGGAACGGCACAACTAAAAGTTCTGAGAAAAGATTATTTCATGGGTATACAAGTATTTACCAATGTCAGGAGAGGGGATGGGGGTTTGAAAGGGGTCCTCCGCCACGGACATCCTTATGTTCTCAAGCTACAAAATGCCTATAGGACGTAGTATTGTGATATGTGGTTGTACCAGTCCCTCCCACTATAAGCCAGTAGCCATCAGTGACCTGAGCTGGTGACTCCTTAAAGGGGTTTTCTGACACTTTTTAACTGATGAGCTATGCTCTGGATCTGATCGGTGGGGTCCGACACCCAGGACCCCTTACCAATCAGCTGGTTATCCTAGGTCAGTGACGCCACGTTCATCGGTCACGTGGCCCAGGCGCAGCTCATCCCCATTGAAGTGATTGAGCTGCAATACCAAGCACAGCCACTATACAATGTGTGGCGCTGTGCTTGGTGAGCTGAGAGAAGGCCACGGTACTCACAGGGGCGTCGGTGCCTTCTCAAACAGCTAAGCCGCGGGGTCCCGGGTGTCAGACCCCCACTGACCAGATACTGATGACCTATCCTGAGGATAGGTCAGTGAGAGTCGGAAAACCCTTTTAATGACATCTATAGGCCCTAACAGGACATATCCAAATTATTAAAATTTACAGTATTAAAAAATGTATCTCTTAAGAAAATCTAAAGTATAAAAGATAGTAATTGCTGCGTCACTGCCCTCTCTGGCCAGTGCTTATCCAGTGCATGAATAAAATGCGAGAACAGTGAAAGCTGACACACTGGCAAAGGAATAGGCGAAAGGGAGCAGAACTATGACACACAACTAAACCAGATCAGGCATGCCGCAGATGGGAACGGACCCTAAGGCCCCATTCACTCAATGGTATTTTTGGTCCACACCCGATCCATATTTTTCACGGCTCGGGGTAGACCAATTCATTTCTATGGATACGCAAACATGGTGTGCTGTCCGCATCCATATGTCCTTCCTGCTGCCCCGCAAAAAAGATAGAAGCCGTCCTATTCTTCTTCGTTTTGCGGACGAGAACAGGCATCGTTACAATGGGTCTGCAAAAAAAAACACGGATGCAACACGGACGTCATCCGAATTTTTTGCGGTCCACAAAATACAGACGGTCTTGTGAATGCACCCAAAAGCATACGACTGAGCTCACAGCATGCTCAGTAATCGGAATCTTTGATTAGGCCTCATGCACACGACCGTAGCAGGTTCGCGCCCGCAAACAGCGGGTCCACAATACACAGGCACCAGCCGTGGGCGCACCGTGTCACTTCAATGGGTCCGCAATCCGGAAGAAAGGGTGCGGAACAGAGGCACGGATCAGAAGCCCACAGAAGCACTAGTCTGCAGCACAGGCGCGGTCGGCACACAGTCGGGTGCACGCGGCTTCATACCCATTTACATAATACGCAGAACAGGAAGTAAACCAGTAAGTGCCCTCATGGAGCACAGTGAATATAAACCCGCAATCATCATGCCAACATCCAGACGCCACCTTACCTGTGTACCCCGCTGTCCATCCCCAGGACGCCACCATCGCCAAGAGCCATTTAAACATGACCCCTTCTATAGACCAGAAGAGTTTACGGTCTAGAAGTCTGAGCGGCTGCAGAGCTATTAAATAGAACACGTAGGACGGAATGGCGACCATGTTGTTGACCACCATGAAGACGAACCGTAAAACCATTTTCAATATGAGAAATCCCATCCTCCTGATCGCCTCCAGGGAGACGGCCATCTTGCCCGCGCAGAGCTTAACCAGTGCCTAAAAGGGACGAAAAAAAAAAAAAAAAAGGTAAAATTATAAAGGAGCATGATATAAAGACGACAGATCCAAAAATCCCGCTCCGCCTGACTCTGAGCAGGGAGCAGTCACCCAGCTTTCCCAGAAACAGATGATACTTGTCGGTATGGAAGACCTTGAGTCGCCCTCTTCTATGAGAGGAGGTAGGTAGTTTTAGCTCCTGAGAGACATGCGGCTACAGAAGCGAGCTCAGCGCAGACATGCAAATCTTCATCAGGGTTACCGAGTGTTAAATCGCCCTGCCCTCGCTGCCAAAAACGTCCTCCTCGCTAATAGGGACTTGTCCGTACTATCACAAAGCTGTGACATCCATCTTCTCACACCCCTCCCTCCCGCAGCACACAGACAAACCCCGAGAAAAACTCATGGTGAGAATAACACAGCCCAGGTCCCCTCCTGACACCGACGCAAGGTCACGCCGCGCGCTCACATGGCTACACAGGGTGCGGTGATATTTTCGAAGGCTGGAAAGGAAGAAAATCGACTATTTTTAGGGATTGTCCAGGATAGTAAATCATGTGGCGCCCCCTCTTGCGCAGAGAACCACGAGAACACGGTTATCACATGTAATTCACAGGAAACTTCTACTGCAGAATACGGTACAAATCACATTTAAAGGGACACTACCAAATAAAATAATTCTCACATATTAACAGCCCATATAGGAATATCCTAAGGCAGGGATGCTCAACCTACAGCTGTTGCAAAACTACCACTCCCAGCATGCCTGGACAGCCTACAGCTATTAGGGCATGCTGGGAGTTGTCGTTTTGCAACAGCTGGAGGGCCGCAGGCTGAGCATCCCTGCTATATATATATATATTTAGTCTCTACTTCCCGTCCTGGCTCTTTAAAGGGGCTTTCCAGTGGTAATGACTTTTTAGCAAGTGCCCGCAGCCTGCCCCATACTTACCTGATCCATGTCGCCTCTGCTGGGTTCATCTTCCGGCCCCCGCACTGTTTTCTTCCAGTAAGGCCTGATGCACACGAACGCATGTGTTTTGCGGTCCGCAAAAAAACAAAACACGGCTGACGTCCGTATGACATCCGTTTTTTTTGCGGAGCCATTGTAATAATGCCTATCCTTGTCCACAAATTAGAAAAAAAATGCTCTATTTTTTTTCCGGGGCTACAGAACGGACATACGGATGCTGTCCGCATTTTATGCGGATCCATTGAAATGAATGGGTCTGCATCCTATCTGCAAAAAAAAAACTTAACGGACACGGAAACAAAATACGTTCGTGTGCATGAGGCCGAATGCACGTGGCGACATCAACGCTGGAGCGGGACCATGCAGCGGCGTATGTAAACAGCGCGGGGACCAAAAGATGGAGACAGCGGAGGCAACGCGGAGGACCAGAGTGGCAGGGAGCAGTTAAAGCGTTATTCCCATCTCGGACATTGGGGGCATACAGCTAGGATAGTCTGACAGGAGCCTGCAAAGTGCCGGACTGCGCACCGCGCATGCACGGCCGCCCTCCATTCATTTCTATGGGACTAGAGGATCGCGCTCGACTATTTTCGTAAGTTCCGATGAAATGGAAGGGAAGTGTACCGAACAAGCGCGGCCACCGCTCCATTCACTTCTACGTGACTGACGGAAATAGGCGACCCAGCGCTCCCGTAGAAATGAATGGAGGGCAGTCGCGCACGTGCGGTGCGCAGTCCGGCACTTTGCAGGCTCTCAGAGATGGGACCAGCACCTATCAGACATTGGGGGCACACCTAGCGATACGTGCCCAATGTCCAAGATGGGAATACCCCTTTAAGTATGAGTCTTCTGTTTCTGGGGTCATGCTGCGTGCACCTGCTGAAAATAAATCATTATTACCGGAAAACCCCTTTAACTTCCCCTCGTTTTGGCTTTTAGCACAGCAGACGCAGCCTCGCCTAAACGTTTCGACCAATGATCTGGCAGATTATTGAGAATTAACATTTGCTTAAATGCTCGTTCCTGATAAGTGGTCTGTGTAAAATGTCTCGGGTGTCAGACCCCCAACCGATCAGTATCAGGAAAAATAAAATACAAAAAAATAAAACAAAATATTGGGGGAGATTTCTCAAAACTGGTGTAAAGTAGAACTGGCCTAGCTGCCCATAGCAACCAATCAGATTCCACCTTTCATTTTTCAGAGCTCCTTTGGAAAATAAAAGCTGGACTCTGATTGGTTGCTTTGGGCAACTTTAACCCTTGGCCTTAAAGGGTTAAAGGGCATATGTCAGCAGAATTGTATCTATGACATGTGCGCTTGGCAGCTGAAATAATTTGTGTCGGTCCCATGTCCATATGTGCAGAGGGCGTGGCAGTTGCAGAGAGAGCAGAGCCTCTAGGTGTAATGGTAACGCCCCCGTTGCTCCTAGAGGCTCATTTGCATATATTAAAACATCATTTTTCTCAGCAATGCGGGCACATATGAACATGGGACCAACACAGATGTCCCAAAACATAATTTTACCTTTCTTTTGAAAATTCAGTCCTCTTATGGTGAGAAATGCTCTATACGAAGCTGAATTTTGATGTGAATTTTACCCAAATGTTTCGGTTGCGTTAGCGTCTTGACTGGACAGCCTACAGCTGTATGACTGGAAAGGAAGAAAATCTACTATTTTTAGGGATTGTCCAGGATAGTAAATCATGTGGCGCCCCCTCTTGCGCAGGGAACCACGAGAACACGAGAACCACCGTGTTCTCGTGGTTCCCTGCGCAAGAGGGGGCTCCATATGATTTACTATCCTGGACAATCCCTAAAAATAGTCGATTTTCTTCCTTTCCAGGCGGTATGACTATGCAGGAACCTAGCCCTGTCAATCAGGAAAGAGAGAGAGGGGCTGGTAGAGGAAGGAGCAAGGGTGCACAGTGTCTTGGGTCTGCCCTCGGTGCACTTAACTGCTCATTTGCATATGGATTAAAAGTATATTCTTCCAGAATGAAGCGACAGATCACTAAGTGAAAGATATCATTACATTCAGCTGAGCTAGACCTACCAGACATTGAGGGGCATTCCTCAAAACTGGTGTAAAGTACAACTGGCTCAGTTGCCCATAGCAACCAATCAGATTCCTCCTTTCATTTTCCAAAGCTCTGAGTAATGAAAGGTGGAATCTGATTGGTTGCTATGGGCAACTAAGCCAGTTCTACTTTACACCAGTTTTGAGAAATCTCCCTCGTCAGTGAATTTCCTGGGGTTATTAAAGGGGTTATGAGAGACTAAAAAATGTCCCCCATATGCCCGGGCCCCTCACACTGAATCGACTTACCTGGCTCCCTGCGCTGCTCCTGGTCCCCGCACCGCCGCTGCTGCTTCTCCCCGTGCGGGGATGAAAACATCTAGTGTCATGGGGGGGCAGCCAATGGCAGGCAGGGACGAGCCCCCCTAGCGCCACCAGCGATGCTATGGAGGCTCATCCCCATCACCGCCTGCCCCCCCACCCTCACGACACCGGATGTTTTCATCCCCGCACGGGGCGAAGCAGTAGCGGCGGTGCGGGGACCAGGAGCGGCGCAGGTAAGTATATTCGGTGTGACGGGCCCGGACATTGTATAGTCTCTGATAACCCCTTTAACGGACCTCACAGTTGTTGGACGGTTACGGTAGATAAAACACATTTAGGGCTCCATGTCCATTCGTTTTTTTTTTGCGGCACAGTCTGACACTGACAGCACTGATTGGATAATGTCATACTGCTTAGGGACACACCCCCAACCGGTAACACCCAGCTGGACCTTCATTGCAAACTGCTAGTAATTCATTCATTATTTCTAGCAGGAATAATAGAGGAAGGGCACAACGTAGACATAAGAATACATAGGGAATGCAAGTAGTTGCTGAAACAGACATGTCAGGAGAGGGAACAGGTCCTCTTTAAGTTAAAAACATTTTTAGTTGGGGGGAGGTGTGGAGGGGTGAGGCTACGATACCCAGTGTATGAACCCTTGCTGACTCTTGTCATTCAGCACCACGAGCTCTAATAGCGACCAATGCGGAACTAAACCGGCAGCCGCAGTCCACAGTAAGACCAGCGTGTCATATTACACCAGTCCTAGAGGTCAGCACAGCCTCCAGTCACTCTAGAGTGCAAGCTCTTTGTCACAGTATACAACAGGGTGAATGGCAGGAGCCCGGCAGTGTGAATGAGCGCCTTAGAGGCTCTGACTGGTAGGGTTGTTCCTGCTGATTAAAATGATACCTGTCTTGCAAAAATCGGTCGCGACGTTCCCGAGAAAAAAGGCTTTTATCCTTTATACAAATGAGGGGTGTGGCCTAGCACTAGAATGCACACCAGCTTTCCTGTGCTGGCCACGCCCCTTTGGGAACCTGTAGTTCTCGTCTGCATAAAGAATAAAAGTCTTTTTTCTCGGGAACGCCGCAACCAGTTTTCACAAGGAAGGTATCATTTTAATCAGCAGGATCAACTCTATCAGGCAATATACCTGTTTTCCTAGGTTTAACCCTGCTGACTGTTGCCCTTTAAGGTTAATCATCTGCTGTAAAACTCATGGGTTCTCTCTGCTCGGTCTCCTGCTTCTAATCTTGTGAAATTCCAGATTCTACTGCAACTGTGTTTTTGACACAAGCGCCAGACTATAAGGCTTTCTGGATTATCAAATGCTGGACTAAAGGACTCTAATAGTTATAGCTTTCTTTTTTACGTACTACATCAGTTGTAGTGCGTGCATGGGAAAGCTTTGGCCAACTGCAGGAAGAAGATACCGACCAGTGAGTTAAAGGGGTCCTCCAATCTCTGGGAGCTGTACCTGCCATTAGAACAGACAGCCCGACCCCTGCCTCGCAGCCGCTGTGTCTGGACAGGTGGCCGCGCATGCGCAGCTTTCCCCTTCCACTTCTCCAGTCTCCAGGATTGGAATATATCTAATAAGGGCTCATGCACACGAACGTATTTTATTTCCGTTTACGTTCCTTTTTTTGTGTTCCGTATATGGAACCAATCATTTCAATGGATCCAGACAAAAAACGGAAGGTACTCCGTATGCCTTCCATTTCCGTATTTCCATTCAAAGATAGAACATGTCCTATTATTGTCTGCATATTGGACAAGGATAGGACTGTTCTATCAGGGCCAGCTGTTCCGTTCAAAAAAATTGAATGCACACAGATGTCATCCATATTTTTTGCGGATCCGTTTTTTGCAGAAAAAGCCATACGGTCGTGTGCACGAGGCCTAACTCACTGGAAATGTTGGCAGGTGTCAGGGAGCAAATGCCGTCATTTTAATGCAGACCTGCCTCTACTTCTAACTGGTCTTAGTAAAAAAATAAAATAAATTGCATTCCTGATGAAATAATAATTCTGGAGCATTTTTATTATAAGTCTTCTTTGTTCGGTTCCCCTATTATTCCTCATAGAAATTTATACATGCATTGACAACTAGGTGTTAACTGTTGAGGGTGTGTCCCTAACACAGTCTGACAGCTCCGGTTGGACAGTGTCAGGCAGTGTAGGGACACAACCCCAACTGTTTACACTCACTCATAAATTTCTATGTGGAATAACAGAGGAACAGTTCAATGCTCCAGATCTGTCATAAGACAGACATGTCAGAGGAGCTACACGTGCCCTTTACATACATAAGCAAGAGCCTATACAAAAGGTGGAGAACTCCTTTAAGGCAATGGATATGGAGGTAGTAATGGCGACTTATGCCTCCGTAACTCTCAGACTACGGACTCCCTCCAGTGACAACTTGGGGGAAGCGGCCATCTGTGCTGACAACTGTAACCAGTTGCCAGAACAGGCTAGTGCTGTGATGGGTAACCTCCGGCACTCCAGCTGTGGTAAAACTACAACTCCCAAGATGTACAACTCCATAGAAATGAATAGGGCATGATGGGAGTCGTAGTTTCACCACCGCTGGAGTGCCAGAGGTTAGTTGTCTAGTGTAGGGATGGGCAAACTGCGGCCCTCCAGCTATTGCAAAACTACAACTCCCAGCATGCAAAGACTGCGCACAGCTATCTGCCTACAGCAGGGCATGCTGGGAGTCGTAGTTTCACCACTGCTGGAGTGCCAGAGGTTAGCGGTCTAGTTCAGGGATGGGTAAACTGCGGGGGTCTCCAGCTGTTGCAAAACTACAACTCCCAGCATCAGCCTACAGCAGGGCATGCTGGGAGTCATAGTTTCACCACCGCTGGAGAGCCAGAGGTTAGTGGTCTAGTGTATGGAGCGGGCACGACCGGCGACATCACTCGCAATCATCTGCCTGCCCGCTACATGTGAATGGGACAGAACAGGGCGGAGGACTGGGCAGTCACCTTAAAGGGGTTTTCTGAGCATAAACATCCCCTTTAAGAGCGGCCCTATTTGAAAACTTTCACGTTTCTATCACACTCACCTTCGAAATTCGGCTCCGGCCGCTCGTTACGGTCTCCGTCTGATCCCTGATGGTCCAGTGTTTAGATCCGGATGTGGTGACGCCATCCATAAAGAAGTCACGTGACCAGGGCACCCAAGTGACATCAGCACGGACAACACATCATCTAAACACCGGACCCTAGAGAAGAGGAGATCCCCTAAAAATCTTATGAATGAATCGTAACCATGTGAACGGCGCCTGTAATAAACCCGCAAGCGGCGATTCGCCATTTTCATCCGAATGATCAATAAAAATTGACAGTAATCTTACAATTGACCTGATAATCCATCATCGGTTATAGAGATCGCGACGATCCGATCGTCTAGGACGTATCGCATCATCGCTAGCGTGGAAAACGGTTACGTCCACGACCAGGGGGGCATGATGTCCTGCACTGCCATGTCAGCCTCCACTGATACATACAGGGATGTAGATTACAGAGATTAGATGGAGATTACAGGGAAGGGATGGTGCAGGTACAGGGGTGACACACAGAGGACAGCCACTCATGGGACACAGGGCACCCAGTCACATGATCCTGTGCATGGGCACGAGGACAGGACACACAGACACTCGGATGGATGGACACAGGCTGACACTACTGCGCCTGCGCAGATCGCTCTCCCATGTAACGGCTCTTAGAGGACTCAATCCCGGCTTTTACCCCCTCCGCCTATCCCGAGCCGTCCCCAAGCATCCTCCGCCCGGCTCACCTGCGGGGCCCAGTATCCCGGTGTATGACCGTATCGGTTGGAGGAGCTGGCGGTGGAAGAAGCCTTCCTCCTCCTCCACCTCCTCCTCCTCCCAGCAGCACTGACTGACTGACTGAGCTACACTCCCCCCTCCCCTCCAGCGCTATTCGCACTATCACAGGCCGCCTCGCTGATTGGAGGAAAGCAGCGGGGGGATCGACCAATCGTCTTGCCCTCTCAAGACCACGCCTCTGACGTCATGGAGGGGGAAGGAAGGGCGGAGCTATGGCGGTTTACGAGAAGTGGGGGGGAAGGAGTTAAAGGATGCACAAGGGAGCACCTTATAGGTGGCACTGACTGGACCGTATGGCATGAGCTATGGAGACTGGAGGGGGAAGCTGTAGCGGTTCTTTTCCTGTCATTGAGTCACGTGACCTTCGTTTTTGCCCCATTTATAGAATTGGGCCATTTGTACAAAATCTCCCTTCACCTCCATGTTTAGGAGTAGGTCAGGTCCAGTTTTACATTGGGCACAAAAGGTCTAAGCCTCTAGGCGGCTCCACGGAGAGGGCGCAGGGCCCTCAGGGTCCGGGCCAACTGGTGGCTCTCCAGCTGCTGGTAAACTACAAATCCCAGCAAGGCCTGAGGGGGACAGAAAGCATACAGGCCCACCCCAAATTGAAGGCTTCACAGAAATGCACTTCGGGGTTGGCACCATCCCGGGAGGAGAGGGCATTCTAATGTGGCACAACTCTGCCCTCTCCTCCAAGCCTCTTGCTGCCGTCTTATCTGAGCGCCTCAGTCAGTGCTGTGGCTCCTGAGTGCACTTATACGGTGCAACAACACTGTCTGAGTGCACCGCGCCACAGAAATGATGGACTCCCAGGCGTCCATACTGACTGAGAGCCAGGAAGATGGGCCGTCCTGGCCTAAAGCCGGATGTCTGGCGACCTCCACATAACGTTTCTCCTTCAGTGACAGAGTGAAGTCATATGCCGCGCAGGCGCATTGACTGGTGGCGGGCATTTAAAGGGACGGCTGCAGGGTATGGCGATTCCTGTTTGTGCACAACTATATCTGCGTCGTCCTGCGGAGGCAGATACGGTGGGAAGTTGTGGCGCTGTGTAACAGGCAGGGCCCCGTGCAACTGAGTGGTTTGCATGGCAGTAAAGACTACCATTGAGTTTAGGGAGTACTCTGTGTACTGGTCCTGAGGGAAGAGTAGTTGTACTGCCATCGGCCACCTCTCCTTGGGGCATCTGTTGAGCTTTGTATTTCTGGCTAGGTCAGAATCACACTGCACTGATGGGAGTTGTAGTATCACATTTTTACAGGATGCTGGGATACGTTATTACACTGCAAAATTTTATTATGTAAGAAAGATTTCTGCTGAGAAACCAGTCGGTCGCTTGCAGAGATGTGCGGCTGGGGGTGTCATCCATACACATCTGGTCCTTCGTTACTTTGTACTTGCCTGACAGCATGTATTTTGCTAAGTGAAGCTCCTGCGTGAGCAGCAGTATGTGCAAGGGTAATCTTACAGAGGGATCTACTGGATCTTCTTGGACAGGATCGGTAGGGGAGCAAACGGAAAACTATACATTGCGTCTTTTGACATGGATGAAGATCTACGAGGCAAATCTCTGATTGTACCATTAAAGGCGTTGTCTCAACTGGACAACCCTATCATAGACTGAAGCCACCCCACGACAAGGTGGTGAGCTCTGTGCAACCCCACATTACCTCTGGACTGGCAATTGGGGTACCAAGGAAAGACCCTCTCTGTACTTCCATATACCCCACGGCATGGCTCATCCATGGTGACTGGAGCTCCACAGGAACATAGAGATTCAAGAGATCAATAATTACAATGGCAACTTCAGGTTTTTACTGCTTGTGACATAAAATCTTCCTGTCGGATGCAATGTAGTTATGTAATATTTGCACAATTACAGACGTGAGTCAGCTGTGCATGTGAGGACAATGCAAGTGTTCCCCATTCATCTTTGCGAAGCTGTTCAGTGTACACTAGCGGAAAATGAAAGGAGAAGACCTGGCCAACTAAATCCGAGCTGAGGATGACAAAGTATAAACTGCTATGGGTGCTTGGTCAATGATCCCATAAGCAAGGTGGCGCCCCCTTTATTTTGGATTCTGCAGCAGAAAATAGGTTGAACTAGGGTCACATTACTAGATGGCCTCTCCTTTTGCTGCGTTACAGGCTGCCCCTCTGGCATGGTAATGGTCATACCGATGATGGCTATCTTCCTGTGGTACTGTATATCATTCCAAGTTCTTTTAACTTGGACCCGTAGTTCAGCCGAGGTAGTTGTTGGCTACTGTGCATGGAGGATCCGTTGCCCCGTCCTGTCCCAGATATTCTCAATGAGGGAGAGATCTGGTGATCGAGCTTGCCAGAGAAGCTCCTGGATGCCCTGAAGAGCAAGTTGTGTAGCAAGTCAAAAAAGGCAGTAGGACTGGTTCCACTATGTCCTGGACATACCAAAGCCTGGTCAATGTTCCTTCCGGGAATACCAGATGGAAACAGCCATGGTAACTAATGACGCCCCACACCATGACACCCGGTGTTGGTCCATGATTGCAGTAGATGCCATCCAGCCCTCCTGAGAACTCTGATGTGGCTATTAATGGCAAACCCTAGTGTTCTGCTTTGGTACTTATGATTTGTGATGGCTAGAGCATCTTCAAAACAACAGGTCTTGTGGGGTGTTCCCAGTATGCAGTGGTTGGTACCCATAGTACCTACCAAAACTAGTCTAAGGAAGAACAACTGGTGAATGGGTCTTGGGCTTTAAAGATTCACCGATGGGTGTGAGGTGTGACGGCTAGCCCGTGGGGTCCGATCCCACAGAAAAGCCACTGTGGCACAAATGTCTGGAAAAGTTACCGCTGGCTATTATAGAAAGGTCTAGGAATACGTTGGACGTCACCACCTGCTGGCCCACGTTTACCTCTGCAAGCACCTACAGTAGGCACATGAACATTGGAACTGGACCATGGAGCAATGGAAGAAGGCAGCCTGGTCTTATGAAGCACATTCTCCTTTTTGTGATATGGAAGGCCGGGTGTGTGCATCACTTACATGGGGAAAAGATGGCACCAGGATGCACTATAGGAAGACGACAAGCCGGCAGAAGCAGTGCAATGCTCCAGCAATGTTCTGCTGTGAAATCTTGTGTCCTGGCATCGTGTGGTTGTGATACATACCACCTACTGTACCTAACGTTTGTAAAGACAAGTGCCACCTTCAAGGCAGCGGTACTGCAAATTTTTGTGTGATGAAATGGCCTACGTTTTTACACCAGAATATCGAATTGCAGGCTTTTAGAATTTCCCATTAAAGTATATTTACAGTTTTATGGAATGACCATATAACGCTACATCAGCCCCTCAGTGTCCTTCATTTGCCATAAGTACCTGATTTCATATGACATGAAGTTCCTGGGGCCCAATGCACACTCCATACTAGGGCCCCCAACTATCATGTGCCATTTATTGTACTGCATACCTCCCAACTTTTGAAAATCACACAGAGGGACAATATGCAGCAATTTTTTCATACTAGGCCACACCCCTAACTCCACCCAAAGCATAACTATACACACCCAGTACCCTTAATGCCCCACATAGTAATTATTCCCACTTTATGCCACCACACAGTAGTTATGCCCACATTTGCTCTCTTCACAGTAGTCATGCCCATATGTGCCCCCTCCACAGTAGTTATGCTCACATTTGCCTTCTTTCTAGTAGCTATGCCCAGATATGTGCCCCATTACACTAGGTCTGCCCAGATATGTGCCACCTTCACAGTAGCAAAGGCCAGATATGCTCCCTCACAGTAGTAATACGGACATGTGCCCCCTTCACAGTAGCTATGCCCAGATATGCCCCCTCACATTAGAAATGCCCAGATGTGCCCCCTTCACAGTAGTTATGCCCAGATGTGCCCAGATATGCCCCCTTCACAGTAGTTATGCCCAGATGTGTGCCTCCTTCACAGTAGTAATGCCCACATGTGCATCCTTTACTGTAGCTATGCCCAGATATGTGCCCCTTTCACAGTAGCTATGCCCAAATGTGCCCTCTTCACACTAGTTATTCCCCGATACCTGCCTCTTTACAGTAGTTATGCCCATACATGTGCCCCCTTCACAGGAAGAAAAGAATAGTAAATACCTAGTTCCTCAGATGATCATCACAGCTCACCCTCCGTGCCGCAGCAGGGTACTGTCACACATCGTGCTTGCTGTGTAGGAGAAGCAGAGGCTGATTCCTAGCCTGCACCACTCTTCCTACACCGCCCAGCAGTGTGGAGCGCAGGCAGCTGAGCTGAATGGTGAAGTGGGGAGCGGACAGCTCCCTGCTTCACCATTACAGGCAACTGTCTCTGCATCCTATAGATGCTGAGAGCAGGATATACCTCATGCGTTCCAGGACCATGGGACAGCCCCCGAAATCGGGGACAGTCACTCTGGATCCGGGACCGTTGGGAGGTATGGTACTGGTATCTTATGTGAAATGGAAGACATTGCGCCTGTTCAGGCATCATGTCTTGGGTGTGACTGCTACCTATGTTCCTCGGTAGAGGGACTTCGCCCCACACGCCTGTTTGAATTCTAATTGACAGGGTTTAAAGGGCCCAAATACCTCACTTCTTCACTTCATAGGGGATGGTGTTTTATAATGAGCTTGTTGCCAAATTGCAAAGGATGCGGCACAGAGTAATTGTGTCTCCCTTTCAACTACAGTCTTAAGTGTTCATATGTAATTATCATGGACATTCTCATGTTGCCCATTTATCGTATAAGTGCCATATAATACTACATTTACTCTGCATGGAGATTCCCAAGGCTATGACAACCGATCACCAAGCAACTTGAAGATACATAGTTGTCGTTCACTTACCCAACTATTCACGTGTAATTTTTGTAACTGAGTTTGACTAGTTTTGCTAAAGAAGAATAGGGAACATTTGCAACGTCGACGGCTGACTCATGTCTGCAATTGTGCAAATATTGCACCTTTATTAAACACTGAACTAAGGCAACGTGAATAGTTATTTTTTCATTTTCCTTTAATTCATATGGGACATCTAAAGGGTTAGCAAAGTTTGTAAAATCAGTTTTGAATAATTTGAGGGGAGTAGGTTCTAAAATGGGGTCATTTATGGGTAATCTCTACTATGTAAGCCCCACTTCATAACTGAATTAGTCCTTAAAAAACTGGGTTTGGAAATTTTCTTTAAAAATTGTTTCTAAAATTCAAAGCCTTCTAACGTCCTAAAAAATAAAATGACATTTACAAAATGATGCCAACCTAAAGTAGACATATGGGAAATGTTAAGTAATAACTATTTTATGAGGTATCACTATCCGTCTTAAAAGCAGAAAAATTAAAATTGAGAAAATAGTGAATTATTTCAAATTCTCCGTAAATTTGTGATTTTTTAAAAATAAATAACATGATGCATAGATAAGCAAAAGCGTTCCAGAGTTATTACCACATAAGTGAAACATGTCAGATTTGCAGAATGTAGCTTGGGCCTTATGGTGAAAACTGGCTCGGTGTTGAAGGGGTTTAGAATAAATTTCCATCAACCTCTTCAATCACGGAGCATTTCGCATTTTTACATATTTGTTTTTTTTACTCCTGGCCTTCCTGGAGTCATAACTTTTTTATTTTTCCGTTCACATAGCCAGCCATATGAGAGCTTAATTTTTGCAGGACAGGTTGAACTTTCTACTGCCACCATTTACTGTTGCTTACAACGTAATGGGAAGCTGGAAAAAATTCCAAATAGAGAGAAATTGGAAAAAACATGCAACTTTTCCACGGTGTTATGGGTTTTTTTTTGTGATGATGTTCCCTATGCGATAAACATAACCTGTTCCCTTCATTCTCCAAGTTAGTATGCCTACAACAATACCAAATTGATGTAATTTTTCTTGTGTTTTAATACCTAAAAAAAAACGTTGGAAATAACTAATTTTTTCTTTGCATTGCCATATTCTAACCCCCATCACTACGGAGCTGTGTGATCTGTACTTTTACATTATACCATTTTGAGGTGTGTATGAATTTTTTTATCACTTTTTTGGGAGGTGAAGCTGTAAAAAGCTGCAATTTTTATTGCCCATTTTGAGTTTTTTTCCATTACACTGTTTGATATATGGGATAAATATTATTATATTTTGGTAGTTCAGGAGTTTTCGGACACAGCAGTGCCAATGATGTTTATTTTTTATATTGTTTTTATTTTAATTTTGTGGAAAGGGTGGGCGATTTGAATTTTTATATAACAGTAAGATAGGGGGTCATTTACTATCAGAAATGTGCCTCTATTAGGCATATTTCTGCCTCAGATTGCGGCACAAAGGTTATTTGCGCCGCAATCTGCGACTTTTTCCCCCTCTCACCAGGTCTAAAAACGTAGGCATTGGGGAAAGGAGACGAACCAACAGGCCCGTCTAATTCATAATTTTTCTATGCCTGTTTTAGGCATCTTTTAGGCATAGAAGATGGTCTAAATGTAAGCTAGATACGCCATCGCCTCTACTTAACCTCGCAAGATCCACCACCAGTGCAGGGGCTTCTTAAGTCTGGTGTCCTTAATAAATGACCCCCATAGTTTGTAAGGCTAAAAAAAGACACGTGCCCATCCAGTTCAGCCTGTTATCCTGTAAGTTGATCCAGAGGAAGGGAAAAAACCCTGTGAGGTAAAAGCCAATTACCTCACAATTACCTGCTATGTTTGCCTTGTTCACAGGAGCCCAGAATTGTACACAGTACTCCATGTGTGGTTTGACCAGTGATTTGTAAAGTGGAAGGACTATGTTCTCATCACAGGCATCTATGCCCCTTTTGATGCAACCCATTATCTTATTGGCCTTGGCAGTAGCTGTGACAGTGACCCAGTTACTTACCTACATACATATAAAAGCATAAGTCTTTAAAATCACGACATGTGGTGTGCCATAGATTTCCGCCTAAAATATAACTTACCCACATACAGACATTTTCCCCCAGTCCAAGCATTCTAATTTTATATACTAACCTGTTATGTGGTACAGTATCAAATGCTTTGGAGAAATCCAGATATAGGACATCCATTGATTCCCGCTGTCAAGTCTAGAACTTACCTCCTCATAGAAACTGATTAAATTAGTTTGAAATGACCGATCCCTCATGAACCCATGCTGATACGGCGTTATTCGCTTATTTTCATTGAGGTACTCCAGGATAGCATCTCTTAGAAAACCTTTAAACAGTTTACCGATGACAGATGTTACACTTACCGGACTGTATTTTCCAAGCTCTGTTTTTGGACCCTTTTTTAATTATTGGCACCACATTTGCTATGCGCCAATCCTGTGAAACCCTCCCGGTCAATATAGAGTCTATAAATATCAGAAATAAGGGTCTGGCTATGAAATTACTTCATTCTCTTAGGACACGGGTATGTATGCCATCTGGTCCCTGCGATTTGTCTATTTTAATATTTTTAAAACGTTGCTGCACTTCTTCCTGGATCAGACAGGGCACTTTTAATGGGGAATTTACTTTTACATTCTGCATTTCATCTGACAGTTTATTTCCCTCAGTGCATACAGTGGAGAAAAAAACTTTATTTATTTAATTTGTTTTATTAAGCTTTTCTTTCTCTATATCGTTCTCTGCAACTCCCACCACATCACTCTGTAATGTGCTGACACCGTTAGATTTATACTTTTTTTCCAGCATTGGAATATACCAAAAATGGGTCTGGAAGACTTGTACAGACTCAGGCCTATCACTGCCACGGAACGCCTCCCCTGGACTCAGCAGGGGAAGGTATCCCGGGCCAGGAGGTACACTTTTCTGGTTTTAGCTCTCTCAGATGCTGTGGTCACATTTGACCAAGGCATCTGAGGGGTTAAATAGTTGCGATCAGCATTAAGGCCGATCACAGACATTAGCCCCAGGTATTTGCCCCGGGTATGACGCTTGCTGTGCCCAGGAGTGGGCGCCATCTTTAATCTGTAGGCTATTTGTGACTTATCCCATGAGAAATACACCCTAGTGACAAGTGATTGGCTCCAAAGTCACCTCCAAATGGTTGGACATTTGTGGTCAAATCCTCTGTTCATATAAAGCCTAGGAGCACTGGTGGGCCAGTCTAAGGCCCCTTTCACACGAGCGAGTTTTCCACGTGGGTGCAATGCGTGACGTGAACTCATAGCACCTGCACTGAATCCCGCCCCATACATTTCAATGTGTCTGTGTACATGAGCGTTGTTTCTCACGCATCAGTTCTGCGTTGCGTGAAAAACTCAGCATGTTCTATATTCTGCATTTTTACGCAGTCCTGGCCCCGTAGAAGTGAGTAGGACTTCAGTGCAAAACGCATTGCATCCGCAAGCAAGTGCAGATGCAATGCGTTTTTCACTGATGGTTGCTAGGAGATGTTTGTAAACCTTCAGCTTTTTATCACGCGCGTGAAAAATGCATTCATGAACAACTGAACGCAATTCGCAGACAAAACTGACTGAACTTGCTTGCAAAATGGTCAGAGTTTCACTGAACACATCCGGAGCCAATCAGTCACGCTCGTGTGAAAGAGGCCTAACACTGAAGCTGGGGTCCCAGCAGTAGGTGACCCCATGTTTGGATTGCTATTTGTGGACCCTTCTAACAAAAAGGGATTACCCCGAGGGGATATCCTCTTATACCCATTCAGAACGTGATCTGTTTTGTCCTTCTGGATGCAATATTATTTTTATGGCACCTAACCGTATGAGGGTTTTTCTTTTGGGGAACCAATATATTTTTTTTTCAAAGCTTTAGTATATAGAAAATCCATTGCAAAAAAAAAAAAAAGGACAATTAAAAAAAGCCTAACCTTCTGCCCTTCCCACCCAGTGCTTGTGGGAGGCCAGGAGTACATAAAGAGGGATGTTCTTGACTGACATATTTGAGTCCCACTGTATTGCAATAAGAGTTTATAAAGCAAAAATCACAGAGAAAAGTTTAAAAAAAAACTAAGAAAAAAAATCCTGCACATATGCCACAAAATTGCCCTAAAATCATGAATCACTGACATTTTAACATATTATTTTTAAATTATCCCCATTAATTGTGCATATAATTTGTGCATACCTAAAGAGTCCATGCAACTTTACTCCATACTAGCTTTGCAGCGTTTCAAAGGTTTTGTTCTCCCTATTAATAAATAAGTGACCCACTATGAGGAGCGCCAAGGCTTCTTCAAAGCTTACCAAGCTTGTGTAGTGTATAGCGGTTGTGCTTGGTATCACAGCTCAGCCCCATTCACTTGAATGTGTTTGAGCTGCTCCTAGGACGACGAACATAATGTCACTGGCCTAAGCGCACACAGAGCGCCGCAGCTTTTTTATGTAGCTTATCAGCGGGGGCGCCAGGACTTGGACCCCTACTGATTTGATATGGAAGACCTATCATTAGGCCATCAATATGAAAATCCCACAAAGCCCCTTTAAGTGTATAAAATAGCTTTTATAATTTTTTTTACAATTTGGGTGGGTTGGAACTAAAACAGCAATTCTACAATTTTTTGGGTTTTGCTTTTTGGGTTTCATTTTTATGGTGTTGACCATGTGACGTATGTAAAATGCTAATGCATTGGAGTCTACGAGAATAGCAATCTAATAATTGCTTGATATAGTTCCCTATGGGAGCTATGAAAAAAAAGTGTAAAAAGAATAAATAAAGTTTAAAAAAATACATAAAAATTCAAATCACCCCTCCTTTCCCCAAAATAATAAAAGAACTAAAAAAAAAAATATAAAAAAATACACAACATGGGTATCGCCATGTGCGACACCTCCCATACTATAAAAATATCTTCCCCACACGGCAAACAGTGAAACGGAAAAAAACATCAAAATAGCCGATAAGCTGTTTTTGCTTGCTTAATTTCCCACACAAAATTTTTAAAAAGTGATCAAAAGAGCCCCCTTACAGCTCTGTACACATAATTACAAGAGAGTTATAGGGGTCAAAATACGGCGACGAAAAAATAAAAGTGAAGTATTATATTAGTATTAAAATGCAAGAAAAACTATACATATATATATAGGTATTGCTGGATTTGTACTGACCTGTAGAATGAAAGTAACTGGTCAGTTTTATCACACATTGAACTTCTAAAATAAAAAAAAAACGTAAAACTGTGGCGGAATTGCTTTTTTTGTTTTCCAATTAAACCCCTTTTGGAATTTTTTTCTTGCTTCCAACGACATCATATGCAAAGAAACAAGCCCCATACGGGTATGTGAACGGAAAACTTAAAAAAGTTATGGCTCTGGGAAGCCAGGGAGCGCAAAATGAAAGTGAAAAAACAAACAAAAAAAAACTCCATGGCAGAAGGGGTTAAACAAGAAGACAGGAAGATAGGAATTTGAAGTCGGCTTCCACCATGTGGATTATGTGAATTTTTTCAGGGTGGATTTTCGTGTGGACAAAGGGCAGCCATATACAGTATCAGCAAAGTGAATGAGATTGGCCAAATCTTATGTACACTTTTCGTTATTTTTCACGTGCGTACATTTTTTTAATTCCGCAGCATGTCAATTGATTGTACGATTCTGCACATTATCTATAATGGTTTTCCTTATAGACTTCAATGAGTTTGATAACATAAGCAGAAAATCCGCACAAAAAATGCAATAAACAGTGCAGTTTTGTTGCAGATTTCATGTGGATTTTCTGCATACAAATAAGCAAGGCGTGCAGGCAGCCGGAAGGGGTTAATGAGTATTTTCCTATTGCATTGGATTTTCTCTTATGTTCCCAGACACTGATATGTCAGACACATGTATAGGTTGTGGGGGGTCAGCTCAATAACAGTAGGCACAGCAGTCAGAGACAGCGACACAGCAGCACAGTTCACACGGGGATTTGCCTGTTTTCTTTATTTTCATCCACAAGTAAAAATATAACACCTTTACATTCAGGCAAAAACACAAAATAAATTCCTGCTCGGCTGAGCACTAACTAATCACGAGATCACCCTTTCTATACGGGCGTCCTACTACCAGCCACACGACACTACTCAAAGTAAACTTAGGGTACTTACACACTTGCGTTGTGAGGATCCCGCAGGCAGTTCCGTCGCCAGAACTGCCTGCCGGATCCGGAAATCCGTGTGCAAACAGAAAGCATTTGTAGACGGATCCGGATACAGATCCGTCTAACAAATGCATTGAAACACCGGATCTGTCTCTCCGGTGTCATCTGGAAAAACGGATCCGGTATTTTTATTGATTTTTGCATTTTTAAAGGTCTGCGCACCAGATCCGTTTTGCCGGAACACTTGGTGCCGGATCCGGCATTATTGCATACGGCATTCCGGCAAGTGTTCCGGAATTTTCGCCGGAGAAAATACCGCAGCTGCTGCGGTATTTTCTCCGGCCAAATACTGTAAGAGTGACTGAACTGAAGACATCCTGATGCATACTGAACGCATTGCTCTCCATTTAGAATGCATCAGGATAAAACTGATCAGTTTTTTTCCTGTATTGAGCCCCTAGGACGGAACTCAATACTGGGAAATTTTAACGCAAGTGTGAAAGTACCCTTAGGCCCCTTTCACACGGGCGTGATTTCCGCGAGGGTGCAATGCGTGAGGTGAACGCATTGCACCCGCACTGAATCCGGACCCATTCATTTCTATGGGGCTATGCACATGAGCGGTGATTTTCACGCATCACTTCTGCGTTGCGTGAAAATCGCAGCATGCTCTATATTCTGCGTTTTTCACGCAACGCAGGCCCCATAGAAGTGAATGGGGTTGCAGGAAAACTGCAAGCATCCGCAAGCAAGTGCGGATGCAGTGCGATTTTTCCCGCATGGTTGCTAAGAGATGGGACCCGATCTTTATTATTTTCCCTTATAACATGGTTATAAGGGAAAATGATAGCATTCTCAATACAGAATGCTTTGTAAAATGTGGATTAAGGGGTTAAAAATAAAAAAATTAACTCACCTCATCCACTTGATCGCGTAGTTGCTGATCTCTCCTTTCTTCTTCAAGCATTAGCTGCCGGCTAAAAGACCTGTGATGACGTCACATCACATGGTCCAATCACATGGTCCATCACCATGGTGATGGACCATGTGATTGGACCATCTGATGAGCTCAGTAACCTCATCACAGGTCCTTTAGCGGCCGACAGCTAATGAATGAAGAAGAAAGGAGAGATCAGCAACTACGCGATTAAGTGTATTTTTTTTATTTTTAACTCCCCTCCATCCACATTTTACTTTGCATTCTATATTGAGAATGCTATTATTTTCCCATATAACCATGTTATAAGGGAAAATAATAAAATCTACAGAATACTCAACCCGAAACCGGACTTCAGTGATGAAGTCCGGGTTCGGGTCTGGGTACCAAACATGCCGATTTTTCCCACGCGTGTTCAAAACGCATTAAAACGCTTTGCACTCGCGCGGAAAAATCGCTCATTTTCACGCAGCGCACCCGCCTTTTATCCTGCGTCAAACGTGACGCCCGTGTGAAAGAGGCCTTACAGTGTCCTTTTTGTCGTTTTAGCAGACTTCATCAGCACTGGTGAAAGACAGTCTTGTTCCACCAGTCCCCCACCCACATGCTCATAGTGCAGACCTTCAAAGCCCAGAAATAAGCAGAGCTCCATCACCTGGCTGAGAGCTATACAGGAAACCTGTTCTGGACAGAAAGGGAATGATCAGCCTTAATTCCAACCTGCTCATCACTCCATAAAAATCCAGGCCCGACAAGACCATTAGGCCCCATTCACACGTCCGTAGTGTGTTGCGGATCCGCAACACACCTTGCCGCCAGCCCCATAGAGATGCCTATACTTGTCCGCAAGAATAGGACATGCTCTATATTATTGCGGAGCCGCCCGCCACCCACAGTGTGTTCTCTCCGCATCCATCACGTCCCCATTCAAAATGAATGGGTCCGCACCCGTTCCGCGTGCGGACGAACATTGCGGGCGTGTGAATGGGCCTTAACCAAAGTCCTCAGGAAACAATGTTTTGCTAAGGCAGCCCATCTTTCCTGGATTTCTGATATGTCACCCAGCTTTCCTAGTTGAGATATCCACTTCCTGTAGCCTGGTACATTGTATATGAAAGAAACCTAGGCGAAATATAACGATTTTCTACTACTTTTCCAGTCACTGTCTCACAAGGTATTACACTTGCAGGTGATGACACTGATCGGCGTGCCTAGTGTAAGACGGCTAGGACTTTACACCGGCTATCTAGAATTACTTACAGCAGAGCCATCCTGCACATGTCAGGTTACCAGGTTTTTTCAGGAACTAGATAATGTTACTTCCCATCATTGCAGATCTTAACATTGAATACACCAGACAAGCTATCTGACCTGTGACTGTCGCTTAAATTATATTGTCTAATTAAATAATAATCAAGAAAATCAAACAGTTCCCTCCTTACAATGTACTGTAAATTCACATTGCTAAACCTACAAGCAGGGGGTGCAGAGGTAGAAGTCACACCAAGACCCTGGTGCCCAAGGACACCAGTATTATTAATAGCACACGGTAGAAGGGCCCTGTTACAGATTGTGAATTGGGGCCCTGGAGCTTTAAGTTATGCCTCTGCTTATACTGCGGGCAACATATTACAGATTATATATAGAACTGAAATGTCATTACTTATCCTGTACTGATCCTGAGTTACATCATGTTTTCTCCTCCAGAGCCACATTCACTATTCTGCTGGTGGAGTCACTTTGTACATACTTTACTTATCCTTTACCCTAAGTTCACACCTGAGCGTTTTACAGCGCGTTCAAACGCGCTGTAAAACGCTCAACACATGAAAACCAATGCTTTCCTATGGCCCTGGTTCTCACTTGAGCGTTTTACAGCGCGTTTGAATGCGCTGTAAAACGCCCGACGCATAAACAAGTACTTGAGCTTTTTTTGGGGCGTTTGGCGCGCGTTTTGGGATTGACACCACAGTAGTCAATCACAAGAACGTGCGTTTCCTATTTGCAAAAACGCGCTGAAATACGTGCGACAAAAACGCACGTAAAACGCGCGTTTCAAGAACGCTCAGGTCTGAACCCAGGGTTACTGATCCTGAGTTAAATCCTGTTTTGTACTCCAGAGCTGCACTCACTATTCTGCTGGTGCAGTCACTATGTACATACATTACTTATCCTGTACTGATCCTGCATTACATCCTGTATTCTCCTCCAGAGCTGCACTCACTATTCTGCTGGTGGAGTCACTGTGTACATACATAGTGAGAGGTTGGATAACACTCCAAACGAAAAAATGTGTGGGTATCAGGTGGCGGTTCCCAGGCTGAGTTGCAATGTAGCAATAAGACTCCTGTACTCTACTAGATTGCTTCAAGTGTAGTATTTTATTGCATAAGCAGTTTTCCAGTTAATATTTGAAACGTTTTTCGGCATGTAGCCTTCTTCAGAACACTGGATGAGCCGCACTAGAAACGTACAGATGTTTGATATAGGGACCACTGTGGTCCAATTGGATAGGGGCTCAGTGGCGCAGATAGCGCTTGGTAGATGCAGGCTGAAGCCCTGTTTTTGACGCTTGCATCCACCAAGCGCAATCTGGGCCACTGAGCCCCTATCCAATTGGACCACAGTGGTCCCTATATCAAACATCTGTACGTTTCTAGTGCGGCTCATCCAGTGTTCTGAAGAAGGCTACATGCCGAAAAACGTTTCAAATATTAACTGGAAAACTGCTTATGCAATAAAATACTACACTTGAAGCAATCTAGTGGAGTACAGGAGTCTATTGCTACACTGTGTACATACATTACATTACTTATCCTGTACTGATCCTGAGTTACATCCTGTATTTTACTGCAGAGCTGCACTCACTATTCTGCCTGTGGAGTGACCGTGTACATTCGTTATCTTGTACTGATTCTGAGTTGCATTTTGTACATGTTTTATACTTCAGAGCTGCACTCACTATTTTCCTTTGCATACCTAACACCCTCATAGAAGTCCACGGGTCTATGAACACAAAATACGGATAACATTTTTCACTGATCCACTTCATAGAAAAATTATAAAAAGTTTGAAGGGCAGCAGAGGGCAAAGGTCCGGCCGCCGGGTTCCCACAAGCCACAGCCTGCTCTTCTCAGTGAAGTCCTGCCAGCCTTCCTAGGCCAGTGTGCGTGTACCCTAGTCTCCTCCAGCCCATGGCTGGACAATTAAGGTTATTTTAAGCACCTTAATAGGGCTGCAGTTAACGATTATTTTAGAAATCGAGTATTCTATTGATTTTTTACGATTAATCGAGTACTCTAATAACAAAAAACTAATTAAAAGAACATTTTTCTCCATAAAAACTCATCAGCCCCCCCCCGTGCCATCAGCTACTCTACAAGTGCAACCAGCTGCCCCCAAGTGCAACCAGCTGCCCCCAAGTGCCACTAGCTGCTTCCCAGTGCCACCAGCTTGACCCCAAGTGCCGCCAGCTTGCCCACAGAGGTAAAAAAAAAAACAAAGCGAGAAAAAAAGCGCAGCATTATGTATACTATATCTATGTGCATGTACTGTATACTACATAAACATACACACGTGGATCCCCGTCATATATATTACAGTACATACCGTACTAGCAGTGACTGGGAGACATTACAAGGACATGGTGTAGGAGGTCTCATTATAGGGGAACTCTCCAGTCAGTATAGAGGATTCTGGACACGGGGGGTGCCCCTGTCTACATGACAAATAGAGCAATAATTTCCATATATATTATTGGGGAGCGGGCTGGGGACCCTATGTCGACCAAATACAGGACCCTCTGTCTACATGACATATAAGGCTACATTCACACGACCGTATGCAAAAAACGGAAGCCGTATGTCCGCATTTTGTGGAAGAAGGCTTCCGTATGTCTTCCGTTTTTTGCGGATCCGCAAAATACTGAACTGGAGGGAGGGAAAAAAAAAGAGAGATAATAAAATATTCTAATAATAATACGGAAACGGATCCGCAAAATACGGATAACATACGGAAACCTTTCCGTATGTTATCCGTTTTTTGCGGATCCATTGACTTCTATGGGGCTGCGGACCGATTTTTGCGGACAATTATAGGACATGCTTCATATTTTTGTGGATGAAATATGCGGACACACGGATGCGGACAACTTACGGAAAGTTGTCCGCAAATTTTAAAAGGCCATAGAGATGAATGGGACCGTATCTATTCCGCAAAAAACGGAAACGGATGCGGATTGGATGCGGAATGAAAAATACGGTCGTGTGAATGTAGCCTAAAGCTATAATATAATTTCCATATATTTTGCTGGGGGTCCTATGGCAATCTAACACAGGGTCCCCATGTACATGACATAATATATTTTCCATATAGTTTTCGGGGGGCCCGATGGCAATCTAACACAGGGACCCCTAGAATGCAGGATGTGGAATATAAAGAAATAATTTGCATACATTTATTTGGGGACCCCTAACAGGGAGTCCCCCCAGTCCCTGTGGAATGTAAACCAGTTTGCACACCAGTACAGTCCATACGGAACCTAATGCACTCAGGGGACACCTTGTGTACATCACGGCCCCTGCAGGTGAGGGCCCCCATTTACCAGTGCACACGTTACAGCCAAGGACTCACCACTCGGTGTGGGGGTCATCTACCATCAGCAGGATACGGGACTTTCTCCCGGGACCCCCTGCACTCTGCTCCCCTAGACCTGCCTAGGCTGCCGTCTGTTTGACAACATTGGTGATGGAAGAGAAGAAGCCCCCTGCCACCTGCACTCCGCTCTGCCTGCTCCTGTCAGGCCCGGTGGGTGGGGAAGGCTGGGGGGACTCGGGGCACTGCAGGTCAGTCATGTAGCCATTGGGGAGGTTGGCAATGAAGCTGCTGTCCGACAGCCGGCGGGTGTGGCGCGGTACGGGCCGGAGGGTGACCACAGATCGATGAGTATTAACAAGGGATTCAATGCCGCTCCGTGGTCACATGACACAAACGAATCCTCGATGCAAAAAATTTGCATTGAGGATTTTTTTGTGTCGAATTACTTGATTCAATCGAGTAATCGTTTCAGCCCTACACCTTACCCTAGGAGAGAGTGCCTAAACTTTAGTATTCCTAGTTGCTAGTAACCAGTGTGGTTGTGCTGTTCACTTTGTCTAAATGAGTACTGACCTCTGCCTGTTTACCAACTCTAACTCTCTGCTGCCTGTTCTGACCTTGAGCCTGTTTACCATACGGATCCACTGCTGCCTGCCCTGACCTTGCTTGCTTCTTGACTACTCTATTCCAAGAGGTGGTGGCCTGGTGGGTCCCCTGCAGTGAAGGCCAGATCTCTGTATAAACCAGTAGATTGCCATGATAACAACCTTATGTGTAGGCTGAAATCCAAATGCTTAGTTGGTACAGAGGTTCCACACCCACTGCCAGTAACAGACTATCCTCTATAAGGTTCATACTAAATGATAGTAAGCAGAGATCTTGAAAACTGTCAGTAATTAATACAAGAAGTATATTGAACAATTGAAGAAGTTTTTATCAATCAAAATAAATAAAAAAAATCCTTCCTGAAACCAGAATACTTCTTTAATTTAAACATGGGCTCAGTTTAGAGATGAGCAAATTCTAATAGTCGATTTGTCTCATCAAGCAGAGTTCTACACCTGCGACGGAGTGCCCCCGAAGCTGAGGACACTCCCCCTGCCGCTTGATTGACAGGGCAGGAAATCTTGACTAGCCTTGACAATCTTGTGACTGCAAGTAGTGGTGCAAGTGCAGATGCTTTAGTTCCGCTTCTGGTGCAGCCACTGTTCATGTACTGCTAACTGGAAGTGTAGCTGCGCATGCGCACTTGCTGCTCCAGTGGCAGAAGCAGTGCCTCTGCTCTTGCGCCGCTACTCGGAGCAATGGCACCAGCACAAAATTGTCAGAGCTTGCTGAGATGTCTGGCACTGTCAATAAAGTAGCAGAGGGAAAGTCCTCAGCTTTGGGGACCACTGTCGATTTGCTCATCTCTAGCTCAGTCCAACAGGGGTTAACATATGGATGTTACATCATGCTTACTACACATGTACTATGATATTAGTTAATACACTGTATTCTATGGTCTCCAACCAGTAGTGATTGGTACATTTTTGCTTCCTGGCAGTGAAGCAGTAAGTCATCTAGCATTGCATTATGTACTTTGGATGCCGTCCTCCTGCCATACCATGGGCTGTCAGTCTTTTATGTGATATAATGTAATGTGATTTAATGGAAGGCTGCTCCTAGTGCGCGAAAGTATGTGCATGCATTATTAATACAAAGACACTGTATACAAATGTAAATGGGGAACGTACAGAAAAACATAAAGAAATACATTCCATTATTTGCAGTGGGTAGAATGTATGAGCGAAGGATAAATTTGTATCCCCAATAAAAGCAATATAAACTCATAAAATCAACTTGATATAATAAAGCTGTGGGTTCTTTAAGTGCTGCATTACTGAATAAAGGCTCATTCATATAGCCGTGTCCAACCGTTGTTGCATCTAAGTTTTTCTCACCATGTTTTTTTTGCTAGGGAACTTTTTTTTCCCAAACTTTTTTTATAATTTTTTCTATGCAATGGATCAGTGAAAAATTGTACCCGTGTTCTGTTTTCATTGACTACTGAACTTCTATGAGCGTTTTTGGTATGTATGTGTGAATAAACGGGCTCTAAAATCAATGGAGATGCGCGCTGTCAGTGGAGAACAAGCTGACATCTGAATAAGCTCTGACACCCAAGTTACATTAGAGTAGTGGATGATGGAAATTGTAGTTTTTTCAAAAGTTGACTTCCCAAAATTGGAGGGATAAAGCAATGATATGTGTATACAGCTAGACCTGCCAATAACCTTAATACAGTTCCTATGTTTACATGTTAAAGACAAAAACAGAGTTATTTACTGTGACTTCATGTTTTGGATGTCATGTAACAGTTATATATTGTGTTCACAGAAGCAGAAAAGATAATATGACTTTAAGAGTCATTATATGACTGTAAGGTAAGCTCAATGACACAGCACAATTATTACCAGAAAGCATAGAGTTAAGCTGTTGTTATTGAGCAGGAGTCTTGGCCAATCACAGCCATTCTCACACTGAGCAGGTGTATTGGCCAATCACAGCCAGCCTCACACTCAGCCTGTCTGGGAAATTCCCTAGCAGGAGCTGCTAGAATTCATTACACCAGGGGAGAGAAGCTGCACAGACATTCACTCCACTAAGAGTTCAGTTTTATGAAAGCAAAGAGGCCAAAATAGGTATTTAATACAGTTATAGATGTTCCTATTGTTAATAGTGTGATTAGAGCTATATACTAGACTGGTTATAAATGTTTACTTGCACTTCCACCAAATAGCAAATACCAAATTGCAAATTGCGACCAAATTGCATAAAAGCATTCAGTCTGCTCATAACAGATCATATAGAGCAAGTAAAACTATTGGTTAAGCCTCAGCTATACCTCTCAGAGAGATCATAAAGTGCTTAAATAACTTAAAGTGAGAGAACAGATACTGAAGAGAGAAATATATCCACCATTTTATGTTGAATGACAAGATTGAACAGTTGAACTGCCATTTTGTGATACTTAATTCAACAGGTGTTTTGTACATGGACTGTGGAAGTGGCAGTGTTATGTATGAAGAAAAGTTGAAGTTAAAGGGGTTATCCGAGATATATTAAGTTAATCCAAACTTCTTTATTGATATATATAAAACATTTTTGTAATTGACTTACTTTAAAAATAATGCACCGTTTACTTTCTGCACAATGTTGACATTTGTGCACTGACGTCATCCTGCTTGATTCTCCGTCTTCATTCAGCACGGCTCTGGTAAGGATCGCGCATGCCGATCCTTACCAAGCAGCTGTCTGATTCCACAGCATTCAGGCTTTGAAGCCCGCCCCTTCTGCCTCTCTGTCTTCATTCAGCACGGCTCTGGTAAGGATCGCGCATGCGCGATCCTTACCAGAGTCAGCTAATAGAGCAGAGACCAAGAAGGGGCGGGCTTCCAAAGTCTGAACGCTGTGGAATCGGTCAGCACGGCTCTGGTAAGGATCGCGCATGCGCGATCCTTACCAGAGCCGTGCTGAATGAAGACAGAGAATCAAGCAGGGTGACGTCAGTACACAAATGTCAACATTGTGCAGAAAGTAAACGGTGCATTATTTTTAAAGTAAGTCAATTACAAAAATGTTTTATATATATCAATAAAGAAGTTTGGATTAACTTAATATATCTCGGATAACCCCTTTAATAAAGAAGTTATCCTAAGCATTTGGTGTGCTCTTTAAACCTACTGCTTCCATAGAACGGCGCTAGAGGAATTACAGAGTAACAGACAGTCTGGTTAGACTAAAAGGTCAGAGATATCCAAATTCCTCTAATGCCACAGCGCAAAAGGCACTTCATAGTGCTGCACCTGCCACATGCCACCCTCCCTGATATGCCTCTTTTAATGGCTTCATGCATTCCCCTTGTAATACCAGTTCTGGAGCATGTATTCTTATGGCTCTATGCTGTGCCATTCCTTTATTATTTCTACTAGAAGCTATTAATGAATTGCTAGCAGTCTGCAGTAAGGGTACAGAGGGGTGGTAACCAGTTGGGGGTGGGTACCTGCACAGACTCACTCTATCCAATCAGTGCTGCCATTTTTAGACTGTGCAGGGACACCCCCCCCAACTGGTTACCATCCCTATGTACCCTTACTGCAGACTGCTAGCAATTCATTCATAACTTCTAGTAGAAATATTAAAGGAATGATACAACATAGAGCCATAGGAATAGATGATCCAGAATTGTTATTACATGGGGAATGCATGAAGCTATTAAAACAGGCATATCAGAAGTGGTGAAAGGTTCTCTTTAAAAACATTTTGGTGATGTTATATTTCATTTTCCATGTCACTATCTATATTTAAACAAAAACCATAAAATCCTGCATTTTTCGCACTGGCCACTAAGCCTCATAATAGGCGCCACTTCGTGGTCTGTACAGATCTTTTTACTACAGTTACCTGCTGTAACGCCGTACATTGTATAGCGGCTGTGCTTGTTATTGCAGCTCAGGCTCATTCACTTGAATGGTACGAGGCTGCACAAAGGCTATGTGACTGGTGGACACCTTTAATATATTGTCTCCTTTGAACGCTGTTGTAAAGTTTATATACAATGGGGCAGATTTACTAATCAAATTCAGGCATATGCCATGTACCACGTTTACTTTTTGCGCTTGCCCTTGAGGAAGCATGATTTAACAGGAAAGGGACATGACTTATGAGGTTCTACAGCGTGCCAAAATGTAGGCGTAAAGTAATATTGTGACATAAAGTAAAAAGATTGCCATGCACATCCGCATGCCATGCATTGATCTATTGCATCTCTGCATAATTTATGAACTGTACATCAGGTATATTGTATACATTTTGATCAAAATGTAAAAGCCAACGTCAAGGTGACCTCTTTTGAGCAGGTCCCTAATCTCAATTGCGTCAGTGCTACATAGAAACCACGGCTACCACAACACCGCACCCACAGGCAGAACAACCCAGCAATACTCCTGCTGTCAGGCTAACCAGTGGCACTGGGCCACAACAACCCACAAGCACAGCACCCGCCGTGCAGCACTGACCCATGTGAACAGATCTTAAAAACTCACCTCTACATGTGCTTTTGAAACCAAGTAGGAATTAACCTTCATGCAGTCTCCTGCAAATTAAAAACCCCTGGGCCGAATGGAAAGAAAAGAAAAAAAAGCAGCAATGCAATGTTCTGACGTAAAGAACATTGTCTGCACTCCTCCCATTCGGCCCAGGTGTTTCTAATTAGCAGGAGACAACATAAGGGTTAATTCTTATCTGTTCCATGGGAGACTTAGGCCCCTTTAACACGGGCGAGAATTCCGCGCGGGTGCAATGCGTGATGTGAATGCATTGCACCCGCACTGAATCCGGACCCATTCACTTCCATGGGGCTGTGCAGATGAGCGGTGATTTTCATGCATCACTTGTGCGCTGTGTGAAAATTGCAGCATGTTCTATATTCTGCATTTTTCACGCAACGCAGGCCCCATAGAAATTAATGGGGCTGCGTGAAAATCGCATAGCATCCGCAAGCAAGTGCGGATGCAATGTGATTTTCACACATGGTTGCTAGGAGATGATGTTAGTAAATTGATTAAAGTCAATTTACTGTATTATTTTCCCTTATAACATGGTTATAAAGGAAAATAATAGCATTCTATGCTTACTTAAATGTGCATTGAGGGGTTAAAAAATAAAACAAATCAACTCACCTTATCCAATTGATTGCACAGCCGGGCATTGTCTTCTTTCTTCTTCTTTGAGGACCTGCAAAAGGACTTTTGATGACGTCATCGCGCTCACCACGTGGTGACTTTTGGTGACGTCAGCGCAAGTCCTGCTGAATAAAGATACAAGATCACAACACCGAACCCAAACCCGAACTTCATTAAAGAAGTTCTGGTCTGGGTACCACATTCAGTTTTTTTTCACGCGTGTGCAAAATGCATTGCACTTGCGTGGAAAAAACTGAACAACGCTACATAATCGCAGTCAAAACTGGCTGAAATTGCGTGCGCACTCGTGTGAGTTTCCCGCAATGCACTCGGGACGCATCCGGAGCAAATCCAGAACGCTTGTGTGAAAGAGGCCTTAGTCTCACAGCAGATGTGTTGTTGGGCTGCCGGGTTGCACTGCCTGCTGGTGCGGTGTTGCAGCGGCATGTGGTGCTACGCCAGTTTAGACTATGGACCAGCTCATAGGCGGTCACCTTGATGTGGTGAGTGGGCTTATGCATTTTGATCAAAAAGTATACAAAGTACCTTATGTACAGTGTATAAGGCTGCTGTCACACTTGCGTCTTTGCCTGATCCGGCAGGGATCATCAAAAACGCTACCGTCATGATAATACAACTAGTTACATCAGTTATAAACGGATCCGGTTGTATTTTCTTTAAAATAGCAATGACGGATCTGGCATGAACACCATTGAAAGTCAATGGGTGCCGGATCCGTTTTCTATTGTGTCCGAGAAAACGGATACTGCACCATTGACTTGCTTTGTGGGTCAAGCCTGATCCGTTTTGCTCCACATCCCATGCCACGTGGCATCCGGTACAGGAACGCAACAAAAACGGAACGGAATGCATTTTGGAGCATTCCGTTCTGTTCAGTTCAGTTTTGTCCCCATTGACAATGAATGGGGACAAAACGGAAGCCTCTGCCGGATATACCGGAAAACGCAAGTGTGAAAGTAGCCTAAGTTGTGCTGAGAAGAATAGTCAGAATAGGCATAAAGTAAGCCAACCAATAGATGGTGTAAGGGTAGACAAAAGTGACTAGGCATTCACCGGTCTCGGCCACTATATACATTTGGCACATCTTTATACCGACTGGCCAGTGTTTACGCTGTCTAAATAGCAGACAAGATTAGTCATTTTATAAATACATTCCATTGCTTAAAAATTTATCCTTCAGTTACAGCCTGCATTATACTCCAGAGCTGCATTCTTAATTCTGCTGGTAGTTAATAGAAACATTCTGCAACTTTGTTGACAACACTAATCCCCCCACCTTTCCCCCGTCCCCAAACCATTTACTTAAGCTTCTGTAATGTGTGTGTGGAGGGAGGGGGGGGGGGGGGTGGGCAATTTTTATTCCCTACACTGTATGTAGAGTGATAGGTGCAATGAAGACACTTGGGGGCCATTTATCCATTTAACGTCCATGTTGTGCAACTTTTTAAATGCCCATGCGCCTAAAATTAGGAGCACATGATGTTTTACACAGTCCTTGTCACTGAGGAGTAGCGAGGACCCAGCAAATTCACTAACATTTACCCCGTTTCAAATTGCCTTAAATGGCTCCTGACTGGAGTAGACTGCCAAAGGATGCGCCTCATTTATGACGAGGCATGCGACAGCGCACGGGATATTAAAGACTGGTGTAAAACGCTGGTCTTTCATAGATGTCCAGAATGTCCAGAATGTAAATCAGCAAAACCCATGCAGACACTAAGCCAGCCAGAAATTATGAGAGATTTGAGCTCGGAAGCCCGCAGGATTGTGAATGCAGCACTGGTTCATAATACAGACTGTGATCAGAACTCTTTAAAATCACGTCAGCCCATCAGCCACCGCAAACAGACCTCATTCAGATGCGTAGAGCGTGGAAAGATGGTGGACCGAGTGCTGTGACCCCTACTGAAGGGGTACAAGCCGTCTACGACTGTCTAAGGGTACTTTCACACTTGCGTCGCCGGATCCGGCAATCTGTATGCAAACCGACAGCATTTGTAGACGGATCCGGATGCGGATTCGTCTCACAAATGCATTGCAATACCGGATCTGTCTCTCCGGTTGTCATCTGGAAATACGGATCCGGTATTTATTTTTTTCACATTTTTTTCCACATCCGTAAAACCGGATCCGTCAATGTGGTAATTTTCGGCAAGTGTTCCAGAATTTTGGACAGAGACAAAACTGCAGCATGCTGGGGTATTTTCTCCGTCCAATAACCCTACAGTGACTGAACGGAAGACATCCTGATGCATCCTGAACGGATTTTTCTCTCCATTCAGAATGCATTAGGATGGGACGGAACTCAATACCGGAAAAATTTAACGCAAGTGTGAAAGTACCCTAATTCCTGCCCATGTATTTATCTGCTGTCTGATGTGTCACGAGGGACATTGGGGACAGATATTACAGTAGTTACATTGTCTGATGGCTGTATCCCTCTTCTTTTGTCGTTATTCTTTCACCATGGTAACTTTAATATTTCACTGCAGAGTAAACAGGAATTGTTACTTCATTTCCTGTGTGTATCACAGAGGACAAGGAGTCAGAGTTCTCTCATATCTGTCATGTCACCAGGAACAGTGAGACTGCAATTATCAAACATTTTCCATTATGCTTCCTCTCCATGTGACATGTCATTTTAGGATCCCCCGTGGTACCGTACGCTGCTACTGTTGCTTTGTATTGTTTTGCGCTGCAATGGAAAATGTCTATATTTAGTAGTTTATTTCAAATCCCACCTATATGCCTGCCTAGCTTCCGGCCATTTTTTGTGGTCTCCAGAGGGGGTGAGGTCTTGGTAACAGTGATGTTTCAGTTTCCCAATAGACCAGACTTTCCATTTGTAGGTCCAAAACGATGTGCTGATTAATTGCTTCATCTGTCAGCAGGTTTGTCCCTATGACACTGGCTGACCTGTTACATGTGCCCTTGGCAGCTGCAGACATCTGTGTTGGTCCCATGTTCATATGTGCCCGCATTGCTGAGAAAAATGAAATTTTAATATATGCAAATGAGCCCCTAGGAGCAACGGGGGCGTTACCATCACACCTAGAGACTCTGCTCTCTCTGCAACTACCACGCTCTCTCCACTATGATTAACAAGGACAGGTATAATCGCATTTACACTACCTTCCCCTGTCAATCAAAGAGGAGAGGGTGCAGCAGTTGCAGAGAGAGCAGAGCCTCTAGAACTGGGGTGGGGAACCTTTGTGCTGCTGAGGGCCATTTGGATATTTGTAACAATGCTTATGGGCCATACAAAATTCTTAACTTAAAAATTTGACGGCTATATTTAGTCAAATATATAACTGACTTAGGGGTAAGTTACTTAAATTGCGGTTCAGTAAAAAAATAATCTAGAGCGCTTTATTTTTGCAGCACAAAATGGCAATATTACATATAGTACAGGCGCCATTTGACCACACATAGCAGTCTAATTTTAAATTTCAGAATGTTATGTATTTAGTTCTTTATTTGGCATTAATGGCAGCCAAGCTAAACCCAGTGGGGTCCAGAGAGGGGTTCACCCAGCTTTCACTCTCCCTGCCACTGTCCCTTTTTCAGCCTCAGATCTGCCCCCCCCCCCCATCAGCCTCCTATCAGCCTCCTATCAGACCCCCCAGCCTACCCAGCCTCAGGTCAGGCCCCTATCAGACCCCCTAGCCTCAGATCAGACCCCCCCCCCATCAGACCCCCAGCCTCAGATCAGACCCCAGCCTCAGATCAGACCCTAATTAGACCCTCCCCAGCCTCAGATCAGACCTCCCCCAGCCTCAGAAACAATGCTTTAAAGGGAGTCTGTCATCAACAAAATCAGTTTTAAACTGGTTGCAATGCTCCACCCCCATCTTATGATCATACATTTGTAAGCCATGACTGATACTACAATCAGGAGGAAAAAAAAACTTTTATCCAATATGCTAATTAGTTGTTAAGTGCACCAAGGACAGGGCCGAACTGTTTTGTGCACCATAGCTCCGGCCCTTCCTCCTCACCGCCATTGCACCTGGTCCTATCAATCAAGCAGGGGGGGGGGGGGCTGTTACGGGGAAGGGCTGGAGCGATTGCACCCAGATTTTTTTTTTATTGAGACATCTGCCTATATACAGAGTATTTCCATTGTACAGCCATGATACATATCAAAAGTATACAGACATATATCCATTAGTCACAATCAGAGATATTTTCCAACTTATATCCCACCCTTCCCTCATCCCAACTCTCCCCTACTCTTTCCCAACCCCACCCCTTCTCATTCTCAGTCTGGTCTCATGTGCAAGTGTCCATCCCTGTCTCCTCTGTCCCACACCTAAGTAACTCTCAGAGTACAAGTAGCCAGAGTGCTATGGTTATCCATGGCAACCATCATTTGGCAACTTTAGACACCAATCCCCTCTTCTGGAATACCGCCCTTTCTTGTATGAGCATAGAGTTCACCTTCCTCACAAACTCAACTGTGGAGATGTTTGTATCCAGTGGTATGCAATGAGCTTCCTAGCAACATAGAGCAATCTTTCCACAGCCACTTTCTCGTGTTCTGTCAAATGTAGATCCTCCACCAAACCTAGTATACATATGCAACGTGCCAGACCACAGGAGCAACACGTGAATGCACGGTGGGCCGATGGGGGTAGTAGTTAATTTGTTACTCACGGTTAGCAGATGCCTCCCTGGGTTGGCAGTGCAGTGATGGGGAAGACAGCACAAAATCTTCCGGGGCACTCTCGGTTGCAGGGAACACCAGCCAGATGTTGGTTAAGGTGCCCTTGATGGTGGTGGTGCTTTGGCGGCTGGGCCCCTGTGTTCGTGACGCCAGCACCGTTAGGTGCAAATGATGAGTGCAGTAGTAGAAATGATGAGGAGCCGATGCTAACAAAACAGTTGAACTTTACTAAATCACTTGTCTTCAGGCAGTCAATATAGATACAGTTCATTCGTATGACATAAGTAATGACTCAGAAATAGGCTCAATTGTATTCCTTTTATCAGGTTTAGGCAATTGTCGGTTGAGGAGTTACCTTTCAGGGTGACACTTTACAGGCAAGACTTTTGTAATTATTCTAAGTCCAAACTATAGCACTTTGGTACTAAAAATGCTGGTTTCTACTTATCTTTAGTTATCCAATAAGGGTGATCTCCCTCGTGGCAGGCATCAGTCTTCTGCTTCATTATTTGCAGGATGCTCTCCTAAAAGGTCTAGGTTTTCCACTATGTCCTGGAAGGATTGTGTAGTGGATAAAGGACAATTCTGCACACTGATTATCCATATGTGTCCCGGCACTCCTAGAGTTACTCTCAGGCACTGGTGCTGGTGAAGTCCATAGTACTGGGTTCAGCTCTAATCCTCACTAGGCTCACTGCATATTTATACATAGACTCACTGTCTGGTGCTTGGCTGCTACAACAAATCTTAGTTTGTCTTGATCAAGTCCTGGAGGAAAGGTTTTGCAGCTACAATACTTGAATAAGGCCTGTTCCTCTCCTCCATACACACTCCTCTCCTCTTCACTCTACTCTGAAGCACTGAGTGTTTCTCTCTACTCTCCTTCCTGCGCTAGCACACCCCAAGCTATATAAACGAGTGGCACCAGCACCACCTAGGGGCGAATGGGTGAAAAGACATTGCCAGCCTGATAATAGGAAATACCATACATTCAGTACATTAAATGAATACAGAGATTTAAAGTGTCCCTTTTCACACAAATGTGGGACGCTGCTGCACATATTTTAGGGTCCTTCTGCAGAATCACTCGATAACAGTCAGAGATTATGTTTAGCACTGAATCCCAGTAAGAGATAAGCATTCGACATTGCCAGAGCATGTGTATCATCCACGCCCCCTCCTCCCCACACCTAGGGCAACAATCGTCTGACCAAACACCTAACTTACGTAAAAATATTGGTGTCTTGTACACTCAGTGTATGATATGCAATCGTGACAGCTTGGCGCCTTCACACAGAGACATTTTGGGGACGGCTTCCCGAATACCTGACCATTCAGCCTCCGTTATCCCTCCTACTTCCTGCTTCCATTTTGTCATCCTGGGCACGGGCATAGGAAGTGGGGGGGGCAGGGGGTCGGATCCCCCCAGGAAATAATGCGGGGGGGACAGGTATGCAAAAATCCCCCCCAGCGGCAGCAGGGCAATGTGTGCGGCGGTGGCGGGGCACAGGGAGATGAACGCTTCCATTGTGGAAGCGTTCATCTCCATAGTCATCTGTATCGCCGTCCCCAGGACAGCGATACAGATGGCTGTGCTGCGGAGCAGGAGAGGTAGAGGCGTCTCCCTTCCCTGCTCCTCTGATAGGCTGCCAGCACTAGGCCTGCAGCCTATCAGATGTTGGTACAGGCGCGATGACGTCATCGCGCCGTCTGTGAGCCGTACAGCGCGGGACACAGGCCGGAAGAGGCCTGCATCGCATCGCTGTGACGGATGGAGGTAAGTATAAGTGTCTTGTTTTGTGTGTGTGTGTTTTTTTTTTTTTAAACCGGACCCACTGGCCCATAGGGGGGGGGGGGAGAGATTTTTGGCACTTGGGGGGGCAGCGAGATATGTGGGTGTGGCTTGAGGGTGGGCGGGGACACAGGGGGTCCATAAGTACTGTCCCCCCAGATTTTTGGGGCTTCCTACGCCCATGATCCTGGGTAATGAGTGTTTCACGAGAAACCTATCTAAAAGTAGTCAGTATACCAACGAAATCATTCCTCGGTGTACTGCACCTGAGCTCAACAATTTGAGGAAGGCATCCTCCTAGCACCTCACAGGGGTACTTCTATGCATGGTGTTAAAGGCGTGCCTGAATTGCAAATACTGATAGAAGCATCTATGAGGCAGATGGAATTCCTCCTGCAATTTACTGAAAGCTTTAGGACATTATTCTCCAATACGTGACCCAGTCTAGTCATTCCACTTTTCTCCCACGCTTTAAATCTCTCCAGTACCTTAAATTCTGGGAACTTATCATTCCTCCATAAAGGAAAGAAAATACTATACATTGTATGGTAAGGTGCAGGGTGCCGTCCTAGATGGCAGGTACGTGTCACCGAGGTTCATAGCCTCGGTGAGGTAAGAGCCGTTTGTTGATGTCAGTAGCAGGTAGTGCTACTGACACATTTGCTAAATAGCATGGCTGCAAAGCCGATCCGGGCCGGCTCTTACCGGGAGCAGCTAAAGTGTAGGGTGGGTGGCTGCTCCCCACGACCCAGTCCTGGTTTTGGGCTGGGTTTAAAAACTCAGCCAGCACCAGCAGGTGTGAGAGTGATTATCCTGGAGCTGCTAATAGTGCTGTGGAGCTCTCTGACCTGAAGGAAAGAGCTCAGAAAAGTGGTGTTTATCCTGGACGCCTGAAGGTGGATTGTCCTGCGGCTGGGCTGACAGCCAGGTGCGAACCCGCACCTACACCTCCCAGGTGACTGGAACCTGTGTCGGGCTGTTTTTGTTTTGCCTCACGTTTTCTGCTGAGTGTGAGTTAACACCAAGTGACTGTTTACTGTTTACTTTATGCAAGTGTGAATAAACCCTGTGTTGCTGCACTTACTGGACTCCTTTTGCCTCTGTACTGCACCCGCACCGCTGTCTACCAGAGCAACTCCCCACATTTGGTGTCGGATGCGGGCATGCGCAGTGAGGCTGGCGTGAACGCCGAAGTTTGTTTTTGCTGGGCACGACTGGATGTCCTATATTCGGCCGGCAAAGTTGCAGCCTGTGTTCCCTGACAAAATGGAGGCGGCTGTGAAAGCTCTCATAGAGGCTAACGTGCAGCAGCAGGAGACCAACCAGCTACTGCTACAGCATGTGATGGCGTTACAAGCTGCAGGAGCGTCCCACCACGTCCATGATGCCCGGAAAGCGGTCCGTGCGGCGATCCCAAAAATGACCCCCTCAGACGACGTTGAGACATACCTGGCAGTCTTTGAGAAGGTCGCCGTGAGGGAAAAGTTACCCCGTGACCAGTGGGCCGAGGTGGTTGCTCCGTTCCTGGCATCCGGACCCCAGCAATTTTTTTTTGATTTAGCAGATGACCAGGCTGCTGATTATCCCACGGTGAAGGGGAGATCCTGGCCAGACTGGGGTAAACGTGTTGGTCCGGGCTCAGCGGGTCCACCAGTGGGACTTTAAAGCGGCTGAACCCGCCAGGCCGCAGTACTATGAGTTGCTGCACAGGTTGCAAAAATGGCTGCAGCCTGACATTCTAAGTCCGACTGCTATGCTGGACCGTCTGCTGGCTGACATGTTCTGGAGGGCCTTGCCTTACCCCCTTCAGCACTGGATCGGCCAGGTATCACCCACCAATGCCCTAGAAATGGTCGACCTGGTGGAGCGCTATGAGGCCACCCAAAACTTGAAAGGGGGTGTTGTTGGGAGGGGCCGGTCAAACCCCGGAGGACTCCCATCCAGTCCCGACGACTGGTACCCGAGAAACCTGCTCGGGGTGTACCCCTGTAGACCCGGGCCCGATAGTCTGCTGGCGGTGTCACGAGCCTGGCCACGTAAGGGCCGACTGTCCACAGTGGGGAGAACCCATGGAGATTAATTATGGGTACCGGGCTTCCATGTATGCCCGGAGACTGTGTGCAACCGGCACCCCCGAGACAGTAGACAATCGTCACCTGTGCCAGGTGCAAGTGGGTGATAACCTTGCAGTGGCGCTGTTGGACTCAGGGAGCCTAGTAACCCTGGTAAGTGCTGCCCTGGTACAGCCCACCCAGTATACGGGCCGGAAAGTTGGGGTGGTGTGCATACACGGAGACTTAAAGGACTATCCCACTGCTGTAATGTCTCTGTCCACGGCGGCCGGCACATGGACTCGTGAAGTGGCGATCTCCACAAAGCTACCCTATGAACTAATAATTGGGAGAGACTTCCCTGGTTTTCCGTCACTATGGCCTTAGGTGAAAGTGACTAATAGCCCTGAGACAGGGGTAACCCTAGCAGAGTGGCCTGGTTCCAGTGGGAGGCCAGAGCCCTGGGAGCCCGAGTCCGAAGGGCCTGCGGTAGGGGTGACCACCACTTCTGTGATAGAGGGGGAGACACCCCCACTGAGTGTAATGGTGGGAGACACGGAGGACTTGCCACCAGGACCTGAGTTGGCAGACCTCCACGTCTCCGGAGATAATTTTGGGACTGCCCAACACCGGGACCAAACCCTAACCAGGGCCTGGGAGAATGTGGTGGAAATTGATGGTAAACCCCAGAAGCCAGGGGCTGAGTTAATATTTCCCCGCTTTGTTGTTCACCAAGAAATGTTATATCGGGTGAACCAAATCCGGGGTGAACCTGTTGAACAGTTGGTGGTGCCCACAGCGTATCGCAAGCTTGTCATGGAGCTTGCCCACCAACATGTTCTTGGGGACACCTGGGGTGGCAGAAAACGCAGGACCGCGTACTGCAGCGGTTTTATTGGCCCAGTGTGTTCAAGGAGGTAGAAAATTATTGTAAGTCCTGTCCCACCTGTCAGATAAATAGCCCCCAGCCACATTTCCGTAGTCCTCTGGTACCTCTTCCAATTATTGAGGTCCCGTTTGAGCGAATCGCTATGGATCTAATTGGGCCTGTACCAAAGTCTGCCAGGGGCCACCAACACATTCTGGTAGTTCTCGACTATGCCACTCGGTATCCGGAGGCGGTGCCTCTGCGACATACCTCAGCTAAGCTCATCGCCAAAGAGTTAGTGGAAATGTTTTCCCGTGTGGGCCTGCCAAAAGAGGTTCTGACAGACCAAGGGACCCCTTTTATGTCCAAAGTTATGAGGGAACTGTGTAATTTGTTGCGTATAAAGCAGTTACGGACGTCCGTTTACCATCCGCAGACAGACGGTCTTGTCGAGAGGTTTAACCAAACTTTAAAAAATATGTTAAAAAGGGTGGTGTCTAGAGATGGGAAGGACTGGGATCTGCTTCTGCCCTATCTCATGTTCGCAGTGCGAGAGGTGCCCCAGGCCTCTACTGGGTTCTCGCCCTTCGAACTGCTTTATGGCAGACACCCTCGGGGCCTGTTGGATATCGCCAAGGAAGCATGGGAATAACAGCCTGTCCCCCACAAAAGTGTCATTGAGTATGTCACCCAGATGCAGGAACGGATGGAAAGGGTGTTGCCGCTGGTCCGCGAGCATATGGAGGCAGCGCAACAAGCCCAGAGTAGGGTGTATAATCGTCAGGCTCGGGCACGGGGCTTCAATCCGGGAGATCGGGTTTTGGTTCTGGTACCCACCCTTGACAGCAAATTCCTAGCTAGGTGGCAGGGCCCCTATGAGGTGATCGAGAAGGTAGGGGAAGTAAATTACAAAGTACACCAGCCAGGGTGGCGCAAGCCGGAGCAGGTGTACCACGTGAATTTACTAAAGCCGTGGAAAGATAGGGACACGGCCGACGACCACAGCCCCCGGCCAGGGCTTCTAGGTGAAAAGGGTCCAGCCCCACAGTTCGAGGCCTGTGAAGCCGTAACCACGGTAAAAATTGCAGACAGCCTGTCTTCCAAACAAGTTCAGGAAGTCAGGGAGTTCATCAGTCGGAACACGGATGTGTTCTCAGACCTCCCTGGCCGCACGTCTCTCATCCAACATGACATCGTCACTGAGCCTCAGGCCAAAATCCGGTTAAAACCATACCGGGTACCCGAGGCTCGGCGACGGGCCATCGCGGAGGAAGTGCAATTAATGTTGAAGCTCGATGTCATTGAGGAGTCGAAAAGTGAGTGGGCCAGTCCCATAGTCCTAATACCCAAGCCGGATGGGACGTTGCGGTTCTGCAACGACTTTCGCAAGTTAAATGAAGTGTCCAAGTTTGATGCGTATCCCATGCCCCGGGTAGACGAGCTTGTTGAGAATTTAGGACAAGCCCGTTATTTTTCTGTGCTGGACCTCACTAAAGGGTACTGGCAGGTACCCTTAACAGAGTCGGCCAAGGAAAAAACCGCTTTGTTACCCGCAGGGCCTGTATCACTACAAGGTGTTACCCTTTGGCCTGCATGGCGCCCCGCCACCTTCCAAAGGTTAATGGACATAGTGCTGCGACCACATCGTCGGTACGCCTCGGCCTACTTAGATGATGTAATCATCCACAGCACCGACTGGGAAAGCCATTTGCCCAAAGTGCAGGCGGTAGTGGATGCCCTGAGGAAAGCTGGACTAACCGCCAATCCAAAGAAGTGTGCAATTGGGTTGGAAGAGACCAAATATCTGGGATATGTCATTGGGCGGGAGTCATCAAGCCTCAGGTAAATAAGGTAGAGGCAATACGGAGTTGGCCCCGACCGGTCACCACCAGGCAGGTAAAGTCGTTCCTGGGGATTGTGGGGTATTACATGAGGTTTGTGCCCCACTTTGCCACTATCGCTCGCCATTGACAGAATTATTAAAGGGGCGTAAGACAGGGATGGTCCGCTGGAATGAGCAGGCGGAAAAGGCTTTCTCCGCCTTGAAATCGGCCCTGTGTGGGTCCCCGGTTTTGGTGACACCCGATTTCAGGAAAGAGTTTGTAGTCCAGACCGACGCCTCTGAGGTTGGCCTCGGTGCGGTACTATCGCAGGAAGTCAACGGGGAGGGGCATCCCGTTGTCTTCCTCAGCCGCAAGCTCACCCCAGCCGAGACCAGGTACAGCATAGTCGAGAGAGAGTGCCTGGCCATCAAGTGGGCACTCGAGGCCCTCCGTTATTATCTGTTGGGCAGAAGCTTCCGCCTGGTGACCGACCACTCCCCACTCAAGTGGATGTGCCAAGCCAAAGAGAGGAATGCCCGGGTCACCAGGTGGTTTCTGTCCCTACAGAATTTTAAATTCACGGTGGAGCACAGAGCGGGCCGGTTGTTGAAAAATGCAGACGCGCTCTCCCGGGTACACTGTTTGTCGTGTGTCCACCCCCTCAGGGTTGAACAAAGGGGGGGAGTATGTGGTAAGGTGCAGGGTGCCGTCCTAGATGGCAGGTACGTGTCACCGAGGTTCATAGCCTCGGTGAGGTAAGATCCGTTTGTTGATGTCAGTAGCAGGTAGTGCTACTGACACATTTGCTAAATAGCATGGCTGCAAAGCCGATCCGGGCCGGCTCTTACCGGGAGCAGCTAAAGTGTAGGGTGGGTGGCTGCTCCCCACGACCCAGTCCTGGTTTTGGGCTGGGTTTAAAAACTCAGCCAGCACCAGCAGGTGTGAGAGTGATTATCCTGGAGCTGCTAATAGTGCTGTGGAGCTCTCTGACCTGAAGGAACCTGTGTCGGGCTGTTTTTGTTTTGCCTCACGTTTTCTGCTGAGTGTGAGTTAACACCAAGTGACTGTTTACTGTTTACTTTATGCAAGTGTGAATAAACCCTGTGTTGCTGCACTTACTGGACTCCTTTTGCCTCTGTACTGCACCCGCACCGCTGTCTACCAGAGCGACTTCCCACAATTGATATATCTCGAATTTTTACCCATACCTTACCAACAACTCAACAATTGCAGGACTTCGACCTCCAGTAACTTTCCCTCCCCTTTCCAGCCACGCCACTAGATCCTTGCATCCAAAAATATGACATAACGATGTGTTCAGTGGCTCACTTGATAATTCAATATAGAAAGGTGCTCACCCCTGGCAACACCCAAGCCAGTAAAGGTAGCTAGTAAAAATAGAAGGAGTGGGGGCACACAATAATATAGGGGTCAGATGGACCAGATTGTAAACATATATGTATTTAATGATAAAAGTACATAAACCCAAAAGGCTAAAAATCTAAAAACCTAAAAAAAACTAGTACATCATCATCACTAGTTAATGGCACCAATGGTGGATAATATATAGATAGAGTCCTGGTATCCTGGGTTCATCGGAGCAATGCATGTACAGTCCACTAGTTTAGCGTAATGGATGGTTCACTATATGTCTCTTATCATAACTTGTAATATATAAGAAGCACCCATAGGGCATGTACTTTACCGCACTCCTTGGATCGTGCTTGTGTTTTCCGACCAAACCACGCGTGGCGTCCCGTGCTGGTTACTCGGTCTAGCACGGCGTCTCACGTGATCAGCAGCGTGCACGTGACTGTGATGTCACAGGAGTAGGCGGTGTTCTTGCAGGTCTTTCACGTTTGCTTTGGGTCTGCTTTGCTGATCTTGGTTGTATCCCGAACTTGGTGGACTGTATAAGGCACTGTCACTCCTTTCCATGCTATCCTCTTCCAAAACTAAAGAGGGCTAGCACGATAGATGTTGTAGTGCTGCACACCTCCCCAGCAGTAATGAAAAACATCAAAAGTAACATAAAAGGATATGCTCTGTTCTTTCAGGTAGAGTCCACTCGGTGTCTAATCTGTGTCTCATGCTGATCCAGCCATTGCAGCGCCGACACTGGATTCTCGAAGAAATGGTGGGCCCTTTCTACCGCATACAAGACTGATAGGCTGCAGTCCTTAAACTTTTGTGCCAGCCATTTTTCAATAAACTCTGTGGGATTATACCCCTTTGTCTGCTCCGGTACCCCCACCAGGTACACACTGTTATGGCGCGATCAGTTCTCTTAATCATCCACTTTAAGGAATAAGGCCTCTATATCCTGCTCTCCTCTCTTTGTTATCTTATTTTGGGGGCAATTGCATCCTCCATGTCTGAGACCCTTTTCTCCACCTCCTTGGTGCACTCCGCCACCTTGTGCAGATCATGTCGGATAAGAGACAAGCAGGGCCGGCGCCACCTGTAAGGCGACCTAGGCAATTGCCTAGGGCGCAATTTAGCAGTGGTCGCCGGAACCCTGCGATTGGAAAAAAAAAAAAAACTTATGTGGTAACGGGGCGGCCGGCGCGCCGCCCCGCTATCATGTTGCACTGCCTGAGGGGGGGCGGACCATACCGGGTGACACCAGTCCCTGGGGTGACACCCGGTGCGGTCTCCCCGCCCCCAGGCACCAGAGCAGAGTCGCGGCAGCGGAGCGTGCAGGAGGAGGGCGGGCCGGAGGCGTGTCCCGTCCTCCCCTGTTCATCTGATAGGCTGCCGGCCTAGTGCTGGCAGGCAGCCTATCAGAGGCCGGTTCAGGAGGCGCGACGTCATCGCGCCGCCTGAGCCGTACAGCGCTGGGCACAGGCCGGAAGAGGCCTGCATCGCATCACTGCCATGGAGGTAAGTATGTGTTTTTTGTTGTTTTTTTTTGTGTTTTCTTTTTACTCAAATCAGGGTGTAGCACATATGTGGGGGCTACTGGCACATAAGGAGGTCACTGGCGCATAAGGGGCTACTGGAGCATAAGGGGACTACTGGCACATAAGGGGCCTGCTGGCACATAAGGGGGCTTGCTGGCACATAAGGGGGCTACTGGCACATAAGGGGGCTACTGGTACATGGGGGGCTACTGGTATATAAGGGGCTTGCTGGCACATAAGGGGGCTACTGGCACATAAGGGGCTACTGGCACATAAGGGGGCTTGCTGGCACATAAGGGGCTACTGGCACATAAGGGGCTACTGGCACATAAAGGGGCTTGCTGGCACATAAGGGGGCTACTGGCACATAAAGGGGCTTGCTGGCACATAAGGGGCACTACTGGCACATAAGGGGCACTACTGGCACATAAGGGGCACTACTGGCACATAAGGGGGCTACTGGCACATAAAGGGGCTTGCTGGCACATAAAGGGGCTACTGGCACATAAGGGGCACTACTGGCACATAAGGCGGGCTATTATTATTGTTATAAGGCCGCCTCTGTATATTATTATTATAATGGCCCCTCTGTACTATTCTTATCTTAATAGCCCCCACTGTATTAGTATTATTATTATTTATACAGAGGGGCCGTTATTATAATAATAGCACAGAGAGGGCCTTTATATTAATAATAATACCGAGCTGTGTTGCCATGTTGGAGGGGAGAATTGGGATATACCCTATATACTGTGTATTATATTATGAGGGCACTAGGAGGAAGGCGGGAGAGGAGCACTATGGGGGCATTTACTAGGGGCACTATATAGGGGTATTTCATACTGGTACATTATGGGGACATTAGCTGAGCTGGGGTATTACAAGGGGTATTTTTGCACTGTATATTAAAAGGAGAATTATTACTACGGGGGTATTATGGTGGGCATTATTACTCCCCATGTTATGACCCCCCAGTAGCAGCACCAGCCTCTCCCTGCTCTGCTATCCCTCTGATCCTTCTCCAAATCCTTATTCTGATATATTTCTCTTTAGGATAAAACACATCATCAGCTCGGCCGATCCCCACAGTATACCTCTACACCGATCCCCCGGCCAAAGTGTGAAGTGGTGTCCGAGATCCCCAAGGGCCAAGCAACTGTAAGTTTTTATGTGAAATATGTTTGTTATACACATATAGCATACACTGCGCATAGCGTCATTGATTACTATGACGCCGTGCGCTTCGTGTCGCCGCTACAGTACCGTAAGGGCAGATCATCTGATGGGGGGACGGCGTCAATTTTTATCTTGCCTAGGGCGGCAAAAATTCTTGCACCGGCCCTGGAGACAAGTCCACCTTCACACCCACCCCCCCCCCCCCATCTGTGTAGTGAGTAGTGACAAGGAGGAATTACATGTTGTTAGCGCCGCCATTACATCCTTAATTATGTAATTATTATGTTAAAAAAACATAAAAATAAACAAATTTGGTATTGCCGCATGTGTAAATATCCCATTTTTTATCACACACAGTAAATATCAGAAAAATAAATTATAACTATAAAATTGCCATTTTTTTGGTTAGCTTGCCTCCCCCCAAAGAATGAAATATTAAATGATGAAAAAGTTGTATGTACCTCGGGGATGTTCTTTTAGGTTATGCAGCCACGAGAGCGACATTTGTGGGGAATCCTGTTTGGAGCCATGTACTGTCTTCTAATAATGACACTGTTCGAGGGAGGTCCTTGACTGGGTTCACGGCGAACCCGTCTGCTACAAAAAGTGAATATGGCTAGTTCAGTTAGATTCTTGAGTGGGAATGTCAGGGGTATTAAAGACGCAACAAAAAGGAGGGCTGTCATAGACAGTCTAAAACAATATCTACCCTTAGTGTGTTGCCTCCAAGAAGCCAATTTAACATTAGACCAGACCCGACTGCTTGCTCCTCAGTGGGCCGGGCAATGCTTTCATGCTACGTATGCTAGGGGAGTAAGCATTGTTATTCATAGGGCCATCCCATTTGAGTGCATAACAAAGCAAATAGATGCGGGCGGCCGATACATACTTTTACATGGTAAATTATATGCTACTGAATGCATTATTATTGGTGTATACATACCTCCGCCTTATTCCCCGATAGTGCTTAAAAAATTGATATCGATTACTGTAGACTTGCCAAGTGTTCCCACGGTTCTACTAGGAGACTTCAATAATGTGATCAACCCAATACTAGACAAATGTAATGCTCCCATACTATCGACCAATAGTGAAATGACTCCCTTTGGCCAGCTACTACAGGAAGCTTCCTTACTAGATTTTTGGAGACAACCCAGATGAACGACTATACTCATGTCATTCCATACGGGTCACTATCTAGGATTGATTTGATCTTGGGGAATGAAGAAATGGGCCGACTACTACATGATATTACGTATCTCCCTAGACGACTCTCCGATCATTTTCCTGTTCTCTTAACTATTCAATTAATGCCTCCTTTGGCTCGGGGAGACTGCTGCTGGAAATTCAACCCATATTGGCTGAATGTCCTGGCTGATAAGTCTCATATTCGGGAGGAGTTGGCTGAGTTCTTCAAATTTAACTCACCCACGTCCTCCCGACTTGTGGTGTGGGACACCATTAAAGCCTTTCTAAGGGGCATACTGATAGGCAAAGGTAATGGGAAGAGGAATGAAAGTAGAGCTGAAACACAGAGACTGTTACAGGCAGTACAAATCACTGAGGCGAAATATGTGATGAGCCCATCTGTAGAGCATGAGAGTCAATGGAAGGAAGCTCAACAGAAGTTGAATGAGGGATTACTCTTGAATGCGCAAAATAAAAGGTTCTTCCAAAAACAGAGATATTATGAGGAAGGAGAAAGGGCAGGGAGACTACTTGCACTACTGACTAAGAATCAACAGCAGTCCAGTTTTATAGCAGCATTACGTGACTCTGATGGGATGGTACATACCTCCCCAGAACGTGTCATCCGGATCATGCATAAGTTTTACTCCACCTTATATAGATCCAAATCTACTGCTCTGGAGTCAGAGATAGAAGACTTTCTCCAACCGTTACATCTACCCACCCTCACAGCTGAGCAACAAACTCTATTAGACGCCCCTATTTCCCTACGGAAATTGGAAATAGCCATGGGAGATATGAATAATAATAAGTCACCAGGGGGAGACGGTCTACCTGCTGAGCTTTATAAAACATTCTCATCTGTGCTACTACCTCAGTTATCAGAAGTGTTCAAAGACGCCCAGCGGCTAGGCAGACTCCCAGCCACTATGAATGAAGCGATAATAGTGGTAATTCCAAAGCCAGGAAAAGATGTCCTAGAAGCTGAGTCTTACCGTCCTATCTCTCTAGTGCAGGTGGACGTTAAGATTTTGGTTAAAATTCTGGCTAATCGCCTAAACTCAGTAATAACCTCACTAATACATACAGATCAGGCTGGGTTCATGGCCAATATGTGGACAGCGGTAAATATTAGAAGATTATACTTCAATATTTAGGCAAGCCAGGTCCACGCCTCGGATGCGGCGGTTGCATCGTTGGATGCGGCCAAAGCATTTGACAGTGTGGAATGGTTATACTTACTATCAACACTTAAGGCTATGGGGATTGGGACAGGATTCATTCAATGGATTCGGCTACTATACACCTGTCCTACCGCCAAAATCCAAGTGAATGGAAGGTTATCAGCTCCATTTAGATTATTTAGAGGGACTAGGCAAGGATACCCTCTATCGACACTGTTGTTTGCAGTGGCGGTGGAACCACTGGCTGCTGCACTTAGAAGGGCAAGTGAGGTGAAAGGTATGACATACGGCACACTAACTGAAAAAGTAGCTCTTTATGCTGATGATCTGTTGCTATTTCTAGAGGATTGGCGGTCATCTCTCCCAGCAGCCATGTCGATCATTAACAACTTTGGGAAGCTATCGGGCTTAACCATCAATTGGTCAAAGTCAGTGATTATGGCCCTGTCACCAAATTTAGCCATTGACCCCCGACATGCAGCAGGTTTACAGGTGGTATCCACATTTAAATACCTGGGCATCCAAGTATCAACGCAGATGAATATCAACGCCACTCCTAGACAAATTTAGGAAGAAAGCTCAGGTGTGGTCCAAATTGCCCTTAACTCTAATCGGTTGTGCTAATCTCTTAAAAATGATCCTTATGCCGCAGCTCTTATATATACTCCATAATGCGCCGATTTGGATACCGTTAACGCGATATTCCGCGATCTCATCTGGAAAAAAGGGATGCCACGCAAAAAATTTGCAACTTTATGTAGATCTAAAACCCAGGGAGGTTTGGGTGTTCCAGATCCCTGGATGTATTATTTAGCAGCTCAAATGCAGCATATTAGAGGTTGGGGTGAGAGCACCACTGTTAACAACACCGGGAGGATTGTGCAGCATCTCATTGGTGGTAGATGTATAATGGCAGCCCTAGAGGACGGCACTTTATATAAAAGAGGAGGACAATATGGCTTAGGGTTGTTTCGGGTATCGAACTTTCGATACCCAATCGATACTTTTCTCTGGTATCGAGCTCGATACCAGGATTAGTATTTTATCGATATTGGGCTGCACTACTGCACAGCCCAGTATAGGAGAGCATGGCTGCGCTGCTCTCAGCGCGGCCATGTTCTCCTCGGCAGCACAAGGAGAAGAGGCAGTCTCTACCTCCCCCTGTGCTGCCGCTGCAACCAATAGAGGGAGAGGGGGGCGGAGCGGGGGCGGAGAAGAGGCAGAGCGGGGGGACGGGAGCACTGGCCAGCAATGCCGAGTACCGTTTCATATATAAAAGCAGGCAGAAGACACACGCTGCCGGCACCTGCCTGTGACAGAGCGCTGCGATCCGCTGCAATTAACCCCTCAGCTGCCGCACCTGAGGGGTTAATTGCCTCTGATCGCAGTGCTGGGTCACAGGCAGGTGCCGGCAGCGTGTGTCTTCTGCCTGCATTTATATATGAAACGGTACTCGGCATTGCTGGCCAGTGCTCCCCCGTCCCCTGTATTAAAACATTGGCGGCCAGTGTGGCTCCCCTGTCCCCACCCTCCTCCCTCCCTCCCCCCAGTAATAAAAGCATTGGTGGCAGTGGCCACAGGGTCCTCTCACCTCCTCCTCATTGGTGGCAGTGGCAGTGGCAGTGATCGGAGCCCCAGCAGTGTAATGCTGGGGCTCCGATCGGTTACCATGGTAACCAGGACGCTTCTGAAGTCCTGGCTGCCATAGTCTGCTCCCTGCTGCTGTGTGCACTGTGCACAGGGCAGCAGGGAGAGGGTGAGATCCTATTCACCCTGATAGAGCTGTATCAGGGTGAATAGGATGAAAATGATTCCAGGTTCTAGCCCCTAAGGGGGAAATGGTTAATAAATAAACTGTAAAAGAAAAAAAAAGTTTCCCAATTTTACATATAAAATATAAACAATGAATAAAATATTACATATCGCCGCGTCTCAAAAGTCCAAACTATTAAAAAATCCACTTTTATGCGGTGAACGCCGTAAAAAAAAAAATGCACGATTCGCCATTTTCTTTTAGTCGCCGTAAAAAGTAGGATAGGACTGTTGTATTATGAGCCGGCGGTTCCATAAAATGTGGAATGCACGCAGATTTTTTTGGCTTTCTTTTTTTTTCCGCGTGGTATCGAATGGTATCGAGTATCGCAATACTTTTTTATAATATCGATACCGAATCAAAATTTTGGTACCGAAACAACTCTAATATGGCCTACTGTGGGTTATCCATAAAGTGTGGTGGAAAGTTAGAAATATAGTGGGACTACATGGGTACACAAATTTTACCCCAATAGGGCCAAATTATATTTATAAGGAATTGGATAAGGTTTCGAGTGCCAAGGTCTGGGAAAGATATGGTTTGGACCGAATGCACAAGTTATATGCAGACAAATCCCTAAAGAGCTTTGCTATGTTGCTGCAATAATTTGAGTTACCCAACTCTCTTTTCTATGTTTACCTTCAAGTCAGACATCCTCTACAGACGCAAGAAAAAAAGGAGGAGGTAGTCCCTGCAGGAAAACATAATATTCTGGACCTACTGTCTTCTCAGGGGACTACGAAGGGGGTAATATCATGTCACCATCTGAGCCTTATGGAGGTGATCCACAAATCCCAGCCATTGAGGTTATATGAGAAATGGAGGGCAAGATATTACTGACCTATCAGAGGAGCAATGGGAAGCTGTGGTAGAAAACTTTCCAAATGTGGCAGTGAGCGAGGCTCATAGGGTTTCTCAATTATTCTTACTACACAGAGTATATAGAACACCTGTATTGCTGTTTAAAATAGGATACCGCCAGGATGATACATGTCCGCGCTGTGGAGCTTATAATGCTGATTTGATTCATATGATGTGGAATTGTCCGAGACTCAGACGCTATTGGGAGGGGGTTCAGGACTTAATAAATACTGTGTTTCAAATACTGATTGACCTATCCCCATTAGTGTGCGTGTTAGGTTAAGTAGAAGAAATCCCTACAACAAGTGATTGGAAACTGGCAATTCTGAGAATCCTGTACCAAGCTCGAAAATTAATAGCCTTCCACTGGATTGCACCTGATCCCCCACTCTTACCAAAATTGATAAATAAAATTCACATCCTAATTAAATTGGAAAGCTATGTTTATCAGAAAAGAGGAAACCACAAAAAATTTGATAAAATATGGTCTAGGTGGTGTGGTAAGGTGCAGGGTGCCGTCGTGGATGGCAGGTATGTGTCACCGAGGTTCATAGCCTCGGTGAGGTAAGAGCCCGTTTTTGTTGATGTCAGCAGCAGCTAGTGCTACTGACAGAGTTTAAATAGCATGGCTGCAAAGCCGATCCGGGCCGGCTCTTACCGGGAGCAGCTAAAGTGTAGGGTGGGTGGCTGCTCCCCACGACCCAGTCCTGGTTTTGGGCTGGGTTTAAAAGCTCACCCAGCTCAGCAGCTGGAGGCTGTGATTATCCTGGAGCTGCTAACAGGGCTGAGGAGTTCTCTGTCCTGGAGGAAAGAGCTCAGCAAGGAGGTGTTTTGTTCCTGGCTACCTGAAGCTGGATTCTCCTGCGGCTGGGCCGACAGCGTGGTGCGAACCTGCACCTACACCTCCCAGATGACTGAACCTGTGTTGGCCTGTTTTTGTTTTGCCACGTTATTTCCGTTGTGTGTGAACTGTCACCAAAGAGACTGTTTTTCATTTGTGGTGTGCAAGTGTGAATAAAACACTGTTTGTTGCACAATCTGGACTCCTGGTTTTGCCTCTAAACTGCACCCGCACCGCTGTCTACCAGAGCGACTCCCCACATTTGGTGTCGGATGCGGGCATGCGCATTGAGGCTGGCGTGAACGCCGAAGTTTTGTTTTTCTAAAGTGCATGGAATATATTAAGCCAGCAAAGCTGCAAGCAGGAGTTTCTGGCAACATGGAGGCTGCTGTGAAGGCTCTCATAGAGGCTAACGTGCAGCAGCGGGAGACCAACCAACTACTGCTACAACATGTGATGGCGTTACAGGCGGCAGGAGCGTCCCACCACGTCCATGATGCCCGGAAAGCGGTCCGTGCGGCGATCCCAAAAATGACCCCCGCAGACGACGTTGAGACGTACCTGGCGGTTTTTGAGAAGGTCGCCGTGAGGAAAAAGTTACCCCGTGACCAGTGGGCCGAGGTGGTTGCTCCGTTCCTGGCATCCGGACCCCAGCAAGTTTTTTTGATTTGGCAGACGACCAGGCTGCTGACTATTCCACGGTGAAGGGGAGATCCTGGCCAGACTGGGGGTAAACGTGTTGGTCCGGGCTCAGCGGGTCCACCAGTGGGACTTCAAAGTGGCTGAACCCGCCAGGCCGCAGTACTATGAGTTGCTGCACAGGTTGCAAAAATGGCTGCAGCCTGAGGTTCTAAGTCCGACTGCTATGCTGGACCGGCTGCTGGCTGACATGTTTTGGAGGGCCTTGCCTTACCCCTTCAACACTGGATCGGCCAGGTATCCCCCACCAATGCCCTTGAGATGGTCGACCTGGTGGAGCGATATGAGGCCACCAGAAACCTGCAGGGGGGTTCTTTTGGGAGGGGGCCAGTCAAACCCCGGAAATCTCCACCCCAGTCCCGGCGGCCGGCCAAACCCGCCCGGGATGTACCTCTTGCAGATCCGTCCCCAGTGGTCTGCTGGCAGTGTCGGGAGCCTGGACACATAAGGGCCAACTGTCCACAGTGGGGGGAACCCATGGAGACTAATTATGGGTACCGGGCTTCCATGTATGCTCGGAGACTGTGTGCGACCGGCATCCCCGGGACAATAGACAATCGTCATCTGTGGCAGGTGCAAGTCGGGGATAACCTGGCAGTGGCGCTGTTGGACTCAGGGAGCCTGGTAACCCTGGTAAGTGCTGCCCTGGTACAGCCCACCCAGTATACGGGCCGGACAGTGGGTGTGGTGTGCATACACGGAGACTTAAAGGACTATCCCACTGCTGTAATGTCTCTGTCCACGGCGGTCGGCACCTGGACTTGTGAAGTGGCGATCTCCACAAAGCTGCCCTATGAACTAATAATTGGGAGAGACTTCCCTGGTTTTCCGTCACTGTGGCCTGAGATGAAAGTGACTAATAGCCCTGAGACAGGGGTAACCCTAGCAAAGTGGCCTGATACCCCTGGAAGGCCAGAACCCTGGGAGCCCGAGTCTGAAGGGCCAGCGGTAGGGGTGACCACTGCTGCAGCAGTAGTGGGGGAGACAACCCCACTGAGTGTAATGGTGGGAGACACGGAGGACTTGCCACCGGGACCTGAGTTGGCAGACCTCAATGTCTCCGGGGAAAATTTTGGGACCGCACAACACCGGGACCAAACCCTAACCAGGGCCTGGGATAATGTGCTGGAAATTGATGGTAAACCCCAGAAACCAGGGGCTGAATTAATGTTCCCACGATTTATTGTTCTGCAGGATATGTTGTATCGGGTGAACCAAATCCGAGGTGAACCTGTTGAACAGTTGGTGGTGCCCACAGCGTATCGCAAGCTTGTCATGGAGCTTGCCCACCAACATGTTCTTGGGGACACCTGGGGTGGCAGAAAACCCAGGACCGCATACTGCAGCGGTTTTATTGGCCCAGTGTGTTCAAGGAAGTAGAAAATTATTGTAAGTCCTGTCCAACCTGTCAGGTAACTAGCCCCCAGCCACATTTCCGTAGTCCTCTGGTACCTCTGCCAATTATTGAAGTACCGTTTGAGCGAATTGCTATGGATTTAATTGGGCCTGTACCAAAGTCTGCTAGGGGCCACCAACACATTCTGGTAGTTCTCGACTATGCCACTCGGTATCCGGAGGCGGTGCCTCTGCGACATACCTCAGCTAAGCTCATTGCCAAAGAGTTAATGGAGATGTTTTCCCGTGTGGGCCTGCCAAAAGAGGTTCTGACAGACCAAGGGACCCCTTTATGTCCAAAGTAATGAAGGAACTGTGTAAATTGTTGCGTATAAAGCAGTTACGGACGTCCGTTTACCATCCGCAAACAGACGGTCTTGTTGAGAGGTTTAACCAAACTCTAAAGAATATGTTAAAAGGGTGGTGTCTAGAGATGGGAAGGACTGGGACCTGCTTCTGCCCTATCTCATGTTCGCAGTGCGAGAGGTACCCCAGGCCTCTACTGGGTTCTCGCCCTTCGAACTGCTTTATGGCAGACACCCTCGGGGCCTGTTGGATATCGCCAAGGAAGCATGGGAACAACAGCCTGTCCCCCACAAAAGTGTCATTGAGTATGTCACCCAGATGCAGGAACGGATAGAAAGGGTGTTGCCGTTGGTCCGGGAGCATATGGAGGCAGCGCAACAAGCCCAGAGTAGGGTGTATAATCGTCAGGCTCGGGTACGGGGCTTCAATCCGGGAGATCGAGTGTTGGTTCTGGTACCCACCCTTGACAGCAAATTCCTAGCTAGGTGGCAGGGCCCCTATGAGGTGGTCGAGAAGGTAGGGGAAGTAATTACAAAGTACACCAGCCAGGCGGCGCAAGCCGGAGCAGGTGTACCATGTGAATTTGCTAAAGCCGTGGAAAGATAGGGACACGGCCGACGACCACAGCCCCCGGCCAGGGCTTCTAGGTGAAAAGGGTCCAGCCCCACAGTTCGAGGCCTGTGAAGCCGTAACCACGGTAAAAATTGCAGACAGCCTGTCTTCCAAACAAGTTCAGGAAGTCAGGAGTTCATCAGTCGGAACACGGATGTGTTCTCGGACCTCCCTGGCCGCACGCCTCTCATCCGACATGACATCGTCACTGAGCCTCAGGCCAAGGTCCGGTTAAAACCATACCGGGTACCCGAGGCTCGGCGGCGGGCCATCGCGGAGGAAGTGCAGTTAATGTTGAAGCTCGATGTCATTGAGGAGTCAAAAAGTGAGTGGGCCAGTCCCATAGTCCTAATACCCAAGCCGGATGGGACGTTGCGGTTCTGCAACGACTTTCGCAAGTTAAATGAAGTATCCAAGTTTGACTCGTATCACATGCCCCGAGTAGACGAGCTTGTTGAAAATTTAGGACAAGCCCGTTATTTTTCTGTGCTGGACCTCACTAAAGGGTACTGGCAGGTACCCTTAACGGAGGCGGCTAAGGAAAAACCCGCGCTTGTTACCCGCAGGGCCTGTATCACTACAAGGTGTTACCCTTTGGCCTGCATGGCGCCCCGCCACTTTCCAGAGGTTAATGGACATAGTGCTGCGACCACATCGTCGGTACGCCTCGGCCTACTTAGATGATGTAGTCATCCACAGCACCGACTGGGAAAGCCATTTACCCAAGGTGCAGGCGGTAGTGGATGCCCTGAGGAAAGCTGGACTAACCGCCAATCCAAAAAAGTGTGCGATTGGGTTGGAAGAGACCAAATATCTGGGATATGTAATTGGGCGGGAGTCATCAAACCTCAGGTAACTAAGGTAGAGGCCATTCGTAGCTGGCCCCGACCGGTCACCACCAGGCAGGTAAAGTCGTTCCTGGGGATTGTAGGATACTACATGAGGTTTGTGCCCCACTTTGCCACAATAGCAGCGCCATTGACAGACCTGTTGAAGGGACGAAAGTCTGGGAGGGTTAGCTGGAGTGAGAAGGCGGAGGAGGCTTTCTCCGCGTTGAAGTCGGCCCTGTGTGGGTCCCCGGTTTTGGTGACACCCGACTTCAACAAGGAGTTTGTCGTACAGACCGACGCCTCGGAGGTAGGCCTCGGTGCGGTACTGTCGCAGGAGGTCAACGGGGAAGAACATCCGTTGTCTTCCTGAGCCGTAAGCTCAGTCCCGCCGAGTCCAGATATAGTATAGTGGAGAGGGAGTGCCTGGCTATCAAGTGGGCACTCGAATCTCTCCGCTACTACCTGTTAGGGAGGAGGTTCCGTCTGGTGACCGACCATTCCCCCTCAAATGGATGAGTCAGGCCAAGGAGAGGAATGCTCGGGTCACCAGGTGGTTCCTATCCCTTCAAAATTTCAAGTTCTCCGTGGAACATAGGGCAGGTCGCTTGCAGGGAAATGCAGATGCCCTTTCCCGCGTACACTGCCTCACATGTGTCCACCCCTCAGGGTTGAACAAAGGGGGTGTGTGGTAAGGTGCAGGGTGCCGTCGTGGATGGCAGGTATGTGTCACCGAGGTTCATAGCCTCGGTGAGGTAAGAGCCCGTTTTGTTGATGTCAGCAGCAGCTAGTGCTACTGACAGAGTTTAAATAGCATGGCTGCAAAGCCGATCCGGGCCGGCTCTTACCGGGAGCAGCTAAAGTGTAGGGTGGGTGGCTGCTCCCCACGACCCAGTCCTGGTTTTGGGCTGGGTTTAAAAGCTCAGCCAGCTCAGCAGCTGGAGGCTGTGATTATCCTGGAGCTGCTAACAGGGCTGAGGAGTTCTCTGTCCTGGAGGAAAGAGCTCAGCAAGGAGGTGTTTTGTTCCTGGCTACCTGAAGCTGGATTCTCCTGCGGCTGGGCCGACAGCGTGGTGCGAACCTGCACCTACACCTCCCAGGTGACTGAACCTGTGTTGGCCTGTTTTTGTTTTGCCACGTTATTTCCGTTGTGTGTGAACTGTCACCAAAGAGACTGTTTTTCATTTGTGGTGTGCAAGTGTGAATAAAACACTGTTTGTTGCACAATCTGGACTCCTTGTTTTGCCTCTAAACTGCACCCGCACCGCTGTCTACCAGAGCGACTCCCCACAGTGGTTAATACACTATAATGTCCTAGTCCATATTGTCGTTATGTTGCGTCGAAACGCTCTAGATGGTTGTATGAAGGGTGTGACAGAATAATGAATGTATGCTGTGATGACAGGGTTTTGGGTGACCCAGGAGAGGACACAACCCCCCTTTTTCATGGACGCATTAAGAACAACAAGAAGATGAAAAATAGAGTTTTGACATATGGTTCATCCTGAACATTATGATGGCTGCAAGTTTGGGAGGGTCTGGGGAAGGGGTCTTATGTTGTAATGTTTACTCTACTTTACTATAAAATCAATAAAAATGATTTGATAAAAAAAAAAAAGAGTTGTATGTACCTCAAAATGTTACCAATGAAAGCTACAGCTCATCTTGTAAAAAAAAAATAAAAAAAAAAAAAGAGAAAAAAGCAATTTTTGTAAAGAAAAGGTTTTTTATTTTTGAAAAGCATGGCATGTGTGCCTCCTGTACGCATTGTTTTTCTCCTGTACGGCGTGGCTGTCTCATGTACAGGGTGTCTGTCTCCTGTACGGGGTGCCTGCCTCCTCTACAGCGTGTCTGTCTCCTGTACGGCTTGTCTGTCTCCTGCACGGGGTGTCTGTCTCCTGTACGGGGTGCCTGCCTCCTGTACAGCGTGTCTGTCTCCTGTACGGCTTGTCTGTCTCCTGTACGGCGTGGCTGTCTCCTGTATAGACTGTCTGCCTCCTGTATGGGTGTTTGCCTCCTGTACGGGGTGTCTGCCTCCTGTACGGGGTTTCTGCCTCCTGTGCGGGGTGGCTGTCTCCTGTACGGACTGCCTGTCTCCTGTACGGGGTGGCTGTCTCCTGTATGGAGTGTCTGCCTCCTGTACGGGGTGGCTGTCTCCTGTATGGGGTGTCTGTCTCATAGAAACATAGAATGTGTTGGCAGATAAAAACCATTTGGCCCATCTAGTCTGCCCAATATACTGAATACTATGAATAGCCCCTGGCCCTATCTTATATGAAGGATGGCCTTATGCCTATCCCATGCATGCTTAAACTCCTTCACTATATTTGCATTTACCACTTCTGCAGGAAGGCTATTCCATGCGTCCACTACTCTCTCAGAAAAGTAATACTTCCTGATATTACTTTTAAAGGGGTTCTTCACTTTGCTACAACTGATGATCTATCCTCAGGATAGATCATCAGCATCTGATCGGCCGGGGTCTGACACCCGGGATCCCCGCCGATCAGCTGTTTGAGAAGGCAGCGGCGTTGTAGGAGCGCGGCGGCCTTCTCACTGTTTACCACTGCTAGCTCTCCGCCCAGTGACGTCACAACTTGTATCTAGTGGCGTGGGCGGGGCTAAGCTCTGTTCACTCAGTGTCTGGCTCCTGTACGGGGTATTTGCCTCCTGTACGGGGTGTCTGCCTCCTGTACGGGGTGTCTGCCTCCTGTACTGGGTGTCTGCCTCCTGTACAGGGTGTCTGCCTCCTGTAGGGGGTGTCTGTCTCCTGTACGGGGTGTCTGCCTCCTGTACGGGGTGTCTGCCTCCTGTACGGGGGTGTCTGCCTCCTGTACTGGGTGTCTGCCTCCTGTACAGGGTGTCTGCCTCCTGTAGGGGGTGTCTGTCTCCTGTACGGGGTGTCTGCCTCCTGTACGGGGTGTCTGCCTCCTGTACGGGGGTGTCTGCCTCCTGTAGGGGGTGTCTGCCTCCTGTACGGGGTGTCTGCCTCCTGTACGGAGTGTCTGCCTCCTGTACGGGTGTCTGCCTCCTGTATGGGATGGCTGTCTCCTGTACAGCGTGTCTGTCTCTTGTATGACATGTCCCTTTGTCTGTTATACTTGTTAAGATCTTGATTGAAAGAAATGATATAAAATGCGATTAGAGATTTTGAAATGACCTTATCTTTCACCCTAATAGAGTTCGGCATTGTACAGTGACATAAATTTATCACTGCACCAAACAGATAAATATGTGATTCATTCATGAATCAGACAACATCAGAACCATTTCCTACATTCTTGAGTGAAGAGGCCGGAAATCAGCCCCGTCCAGCCGCTGATTGATGGAAGCATGAGGGCGAAACAAAGCGTCGGCCATGTACCTCCATAACACAATGCTGTCCTTCTAATGAATGTTTCATGTTATAAGTGAGACGAATAAAATATTAAGAGCACTAGAATGAAAAAGTAAAAGGCAAATCAATTCCATGCAAGGTCGCTGGTAAATGTATTCTCCAGACTTACACTGATGCCAAACAAAATTTCTAAAGGAATATCTATTGTCACACGTATTTTATTTTATTTTTTTATTTGGTAAGTTTTTTGATAAACAATTTTTTCATTAAAGTATTGCATTTTTCAAACTGCTAATAAACTTGCTTCTCATTATCATCAGAGGGCAGGATTACCGTGAACAGTAACATCTCTGGAAGCAAATAAGACAAGCTCCTGCTCCTGTCACAGAGCATACCCACAACACTCTCCCATAGTAGTCAGTAGGTTGCCTTTTGTCCTTTTTGTCTACTACCATAAAGTAAAAAAATTCTGCACTTTTTGACCATACAGATGTCATTGTTTGGTTGGATGTCCACTGCTGTGCAGTTGTGGCCAGGTATGTGCAGGTCTGAGACCGTCCCTCATCTCCTCCCCCTCCCTGCACAATGACCATTGCTCATATCACAGAACATGTCCAAAACACTCTCCTATTAAATTTAGTAGGTATTTTTTTGGAATGAGTTGCATTTTTTTCTGGTGTCTACAATAAAGCAAAAAATTCTGCACTAGTTTTTGACCATAGAGATAGGGTTGCCAACCAGAATTTTTTTTTTTTTTCTGAACAACTTACCCCAAAATCACAGACAGCCAACATTTTTTATGGACAAATTAAAAAACCATAATAAATTATAAAGATTATAAGTAATTCATGTCTATAGCTCAACATACTGATAACATCATATTACCACCATTTTCTGGGAGCTGTAAAATGATAATTACCAGCAATCTAGTCAGCCTCGAAAAAATCATGGACACTTCTTTTTTTTTTTCATGGACACAGGAAAAAAGTTGCCTATTTTTACAGACTGTCCAGAAACTTCTGGACGGTTGGCAACCCTGCATGCAGATATTGTCGTTGGTGTTGCTGTGCAGTTGTGGCCAGGTATATGTATATACAGAGCCAAGAACATCCCTCACCTCCTTCCACTCCCTACACAGTGACTACTGCCTCACAGAGCATGTCCACAACACTACCATAGCAGTCAGTAGGTCATTTTTGGAATGAGTTGCCTTTTGTCCCAGTGTATACTATAAAGCAAAAAATTCTGCACTAGTTTTCACCATGCAGATGTTGTCCTTTGGTTGCCCACCGCCGTGTAGTTGTGGCCAGGTATATGCAAGATGCAAGGCTGAGAACATCCCTTTAAGGAGCGGGTGCAAGCAAGTTGCAGTTAAATGGTACAGAGGCAGTAGATGAAGTAAGCAACAGTAAACTTTACTGAGTGAAAACAACCGGTCATCAAGCTTCCAAAACTAGAGCGCTGCTCTTGCCACTGATGGATAAGCAACAATCTTCTCAGAGGGAGAGGCACATTGACATAAAAACCATCCAACTCATAATACAGCAGTAGTAGTTCAGATTGTAGGTCTTTCCTCTGACCTGCTTGCAGTTTATATTGGCCCTTGAGGTCTTAAGGCACCACACGTAGATACACACATAGCCAGTAACAGCAACAGGAAGACATACTTACTTGGTATAGGGTCAACTTGCGTTGTGGCTACAACTCTCCAACTCTCACAGAGGGCACAGGCTTAATGGTTACAACACAACAACACATGACGGTTACACTTCTTAGTAGAGGTATTATATTCCCTTTAGCAGGTAGTGATATTATCAGGTCATAGGGCACAATTCATCACACAGTATCAGCCACAGCCTCAGAGTGAGTTGTCACACCACACACCATGTCAATACAGCTTTACCAAATTTCACCCATTCGCAAGCAGGCAGACTGGCTGGCACACTTTTGTATTAGGTCACAAATTTAAGGCTTCATCCACTACAGTGGGCTGTAGACCAAGTGGGCTGTAGTCCATAACCAGTCCAAGTTTGCTTTCTCAGACACAGCTCACCTTAAACTACCAAGGCTGGGACTTGGTGCCCAACCAATTGCTGGTTCTATGGAAGTAAAGTTAGCCCAATCATATAGTCCAGAGTCTGATTTGGTGTAGGGCGGATCTCCTCACCCCATCAAATCTAGGGAAAATCAACCAATTCCCACTGCTCACTGCTTGTTAACTAGCCATAGACAAGATAACTTTCAACATGTAGACACACTAGAGACCAGAGTTGGACCGGCCCACCAGAGTACCAGAGTATGCTCTAGTGGGCCCAGTTTATGAAGCCATGATGAGCCCAAGGAACCAAGAGAAAAATTGCATTAGGAGTTGCCTTTTGAGCTAATCACGATCCACTAAGATCAATATCTTAGACTATTAGACCGCTATAGGGGTTGGGTCCCAAGAGAATTTCTTCTGGTGGGCCCAAGGAACCCCAGTCCGACACTTCTAGAGACTACCATTAGGTGTGCTAAGCGTCCTCCTTATATAACTTGTGACCCTCTACGGGCTTTCTTGGGGCCAATCTGAATGTGCGCCCACGTGTGACCAGATCCAGGGGTCGACAATGCACATATACAGAGTTAAACATTCAGTCCACACTTGTAGCACTATGTGATATGATAGTCCCCCACCCTTTGCCCACCTCATGGTCTCTATGCTCCACCACATGAACTGCTATCATTCTGACTACTTTCTAACCTGCTTCTATATTGTGATGCCTGCACATTACTGGCCCTCACTGACCTCCTTTCCACAGATGTCAGTATGAATCATATCAATAAATACATGAATAATGTACGAAATGATGAAATAAATGAATGCCAGAAGTCATCTGGGCTAATTAATGAGATCTGATTAGCATACTCAGATCATCTAAGTTCATTGAATCAAAGCAACGAAGCAGAAGATTATAGGTGTAAAAGAATGATGTTCATTATAAAAATGGTCACTACTCACAAAAAGTTAGGAATAATTCGCTTTCGGGTTAAATGTATGGAACATGTAAGAAGATTACTGAGAAATTGGTGAGAGTGAACAATGCCTCAATGCAAACAACTTTCAGAAGACCTTAGAAGATGTGTTAAATGGATGAAGCCGAGAAAGGCTATAAAAGTATTGCTGAAGACCTGGATGTGCATCAGTCCATGGTTAGACAAATTATCTACAAATAGTTAATATCCTGTTAAAGGGGATATCTGAGACTTAATCAGACCTCCAGACTTGGCTGACCCACGGTGGTGATGATACTCAAGTCACCTGGTCCGAACTACACAGACTGAATCCAGCCACGGGGACCAACAGCACTAGAGGTCTCATCTAGTCTCAGATAAGTCGTTTAAGATCTGTCCAAGAATATAATCGGCAATCCTTTAAGATGGGAGAACGAACCAAGGGTAACTGCAGAAGACTCTACAAACTGCAGAAAACTCTCTTCATGTGTCCACTATTAGAAAACCAACTTTCATGAATGGTATTCATGGGAGGACATCACGAAGGAAGCCGCTGCTGTTAAAAAAAAAACATTGTGTCCTATTTTACATTTCTCCGAGACCATCTAGATCTTCCACAATGCTTGTTGGAAAACAGTTGGTTCCAACTGTTTAACCTGAAAAGCGTTGTTAATTCCCCGAAACGTGTTGTTTTTACCTAAATCATTTTAATTGGGATAAAAAAAGAAGTTTGAATTTCAAGAAATTCAAGATTGCCGTGTAAGGGTTTTGGAGCATCAGAAGCAGACTCTTCTCTCTTCTTCATGCAACGACCAGTGAGGAGGGACTGGACATCCTTCCGCATTGGAACCTCAACCTGCGGCTGCACACCCGAAGGCGATCGTTTTTTCATTTGACATGAATACAATAGGGTTGTGCCTATTATAGCACAACCCAAAAAGGTGAGCCTTTAATCTCAAAGCAATCTCATTATCTAGGACATACTACCCTATTGTGCGCTATTCTCTTGAGCCCTAGGCACGTCCACTCCACATATAGCGGAAAATGTTCATAGCCAGACAAGACAAGTGGCACCAAAGCACAATGCTATGCTTTCAGGAAAAGCACTGGCACACTGCAGTAGTGGAGGGAGCGATATGGTTTGGGGCTACTTTGCTGCCTTTGGGACCAGCATGGGGGGCTGATGGTCTGACAGATTGGCCCCCTGATAAGGTATCAAACTGCCAGGATCAGAGTTATCTAACTCATCATTTGCCGCAGGAATCTGGCTGTGTATTGTAGCCGTAGTTCTGCTGCCGTACCTACAATGCCCACACAATCAGTGCGATGTAATGGTACGGCACAGGTCCTCTGAGGACTCCTACCGGCGCCATACTATTGTCATGGGTGATCAAGAGATAAATTTCAAGGCGGATTTATAATTGAGCAGGCAATTATCGGGAAGGAACCGTTTCTTCCTGATAGTTGCTTGCTCGACAGTAAAGAGCTGTATTTACATGCAGCTGTTGCATCTATTGCATGGAGATTCAGTGTTTCTGGGCAGGGCCCAGAAGCAATGATTTCATGAAAGATCACCTGATAAACGATCATTTTGCTCATTTATCAGGTGACCTGCGGCATCTTTACACAGGCCGATTATCTGGAACAAGTGTTCATAGTAACGTTCATTCCCTACAATCAGGCGCTGTAAATCCGCCTTCACTCTTTTTCCTTTCACTGTGAATGTGCTCAATAAAAGACATAAACAGCACAGTTTTTTTGTGTTGTTTGTTTGTTACATTGTGCTTGTCTATAATAGTCACTTAGATAACAAACAGACCACATTATATTATATATAGACTTTTATTTGAGGCTCGGGTATTGCACTCGTGATAATAAAATTCTGAATGTAGCTGTTGGTATCTAAGCATGATCTTTTTACACGTACTTGCATAAGAATTCTGTCACTGGCCATAGTCCAGGCTCAGATTGGGTTACAATCTACTTAGTGCCTGAGCGGAATGAATGATAAGATAGCCGGCCTCTCTCGGATTAGCCTATCTGACCCCATAGAGGGTAACTGTGACCCTGTCAAGCTTGGATGCGCAGCACTTTATCATGTCGCTTCCTTTATAAGTCTCTGTCATCCATGTGAAGCTGTGAATAGCTACCAGGAAAGATCCATTTACACAAAGCAATTATCGCCGAGATCCAGACAATCATATGCGGCCTGTGTAGATGAGCAAACGATCAAACATGAAAAATATCATTATTACTGACTAAGCCCCTTGCACACGACCGTATGCCCTCTGAGACATATGGTCCGTGAGCGGGACATATGTCCCGGAGCGGCATACATCATGCGCACAGGAGCTCACAGCATTATAGGTTACTATGATGCTGTGCGCATCAGGACGCCCACTTTTCCTGTTTACTTGCAGTGCAAGCTCTAGGCGGCAAGTCCGCAACTGGTCGACACACACAGAAGAAACTACACAAAGATGAAGTCGTACAGGAATGGGGCAGAACTGGGCGGACAATGCAGTACCAAATCAGACAACAGAGGGTAGTCAGAATAGCCAAGCCGAAGTCAGAACCAGACGGGAAACACAGCACCGAATCACGAGATAGAAAGTGGTCAAAGGCAAGCCAAAGACAATACAATAAGCAATTTTAAATGCACACAGAAATGGGACCACAGCTAGGGAGTGAAAACCCATAACTGGCAATAGGGTATTGCCAGTATGGGATTTAAATAGGGAGTCAAGTCCCAGAATCAGGGCCTGATAGGTGGGACATGGCGCCCCATTGGACCAACATACAAGTTGCCACAGAATAGGCTGACTGAGCTGTCACTAAGTCTAAAGCAAAATCAGACGCCCCTAAACCAATAACATATTAACCTCCCTTAGCATGCATCCGCTGTGGAGAGGAACAGAGTAAGCGCTCTGTTGCCATGGACGCATTGCGTCACCAAGGGGCATGCCTAGGCAGTGCATCACGGCGGGAGGAGCAGTGGCTTGTAGGGCTTTTCACCCACCGTGGCCGCGCCGCAGCCCTAGACCGCAGAGCTGGAGCCAGGACAGGTAAGTTGGTGACACTATATTTATGTTTTTTTTTCTTAACAATAACTATAAAGATCTATTTGGATGAATGGGATTCTGCCGCTTTACCTGCTGTGCTGTGCCTCGTGCACAGTTTAGCAGGGAACTTACCATGACAGGCCTGGGAACCTCCAGCAGACCCCAGACTGTCATGGAAACCCATTGAAGCCCCACAATTTCATTGCTGGGGATCCTATCGGAAGGCAGAGGGAGATGCAACCCTCAAAGATGCCAGAATTATTTTGAAGTAGTCACTGTGCTGTTTGGTATCATCGTGGGTATCACACTGAACATGAACCAAAGAAAGCTAGGGAGTGAGTTGTCTCAGGAGATTAGAAAGAAAATTATAGACAAACATGTTAAAGGTAAAGGCTATACGACCTTCTCCAAACAGCTTGATGTTCTTCTAACTATAGTTGCACATATTATTCAGAAGTTTAAGGTCTACAGGACTGTAGCCAACCTCCCTGGACATGGCCGCATGAGGAAAATTGATGACAAATTGAAGAGACAGATAAAATGAATGGTAACCAAAGAGCCTAGAACAACTTCCAAAGAAGTTAGAAGTGAATTCCAAGGTCAAGGTACATCAGGTTGCACCTTCACGATCTTAGCCAAAGTGGACTTAATGGAAGACGACCGAGGAGAAAACCACAGTTAAGAGCAGATCATAAAGAAGCGAGACTAGTATTTGCCAAAATGCATATTGACAAGCCACAAAACTTCTGAGAGAATGTCCTTTGGACAGATGTCCATTTTCGGGTAGTCACATCAACTCTATGTTTACAGACACAAAAATAAAGCATACATAGAAAATAATATTGTGCCTATTGTAAAACATGGGGGAGGTTCGGTTATGTTTTGGGGCTACCTTGCTGCATCTGGCACAGGGTATCTTGAATCTGTGCACGGACAATGAAATCTCAAGACTATCAAGGAATTCTGGGGCAAAATGTGCTGTCCAGTGTCAGAAAGCTTGGTCTCAGTTGCAGGTCATGGGTCCTCCTACAGGATAATGACCCAAAACCCACAGTTAAAAACATCCAAGAGTAGTTAAGAGCAAAGCATTGGGCCTTCTATGAGCCCGGATCTAAATCCTATTGAACATCTGTGAAACATACAGCCTGGAGAAGGCACCTTTCAAACCTGAGACAGCTGGAGAAGTTTGCTCATGAGGAGTGGCCAAAATATCTGTAGACAGGTGCAGAAGTCTCAGTGAGAGTTACAGAAATCGCTTAATTGCAGTGATTGCTTCAAAAGGTTGTGCAACAGAATATTCAGTTAAGGGTGCCATCATTTTTGTCCAGGCCAGCTTCATTAGTTTGTTGAACCACAATTCAAAAGCAATGTCTGATTTTCAGTAATTTTTTTATGTATTATTATTTTTGTCCGTTTCAAGTTATTACAGTGACCATTGTGGGTTTTTCTTTCTTTAAAGTGTAACTACCATTTAAATTTTTATTTTGCTAACGTGTAGAGCTAGTGGTATATTACATCTTTGTAATATACTTTAACTAGGCAAAACATTTATCCGAAATAGGATCCGAAATGTTCCATAGCTGCGTTGCTATGGACCACCCGTCTCCTCGGAGAAGACGGGCTGTTCAGGAGCTCTGCTTCTCCCTGCCCTACTCCCCTGGTGGCCACCCTAGTCTTAGGGGTTAAAATGACTTCTTTATTCCCCGATTCTGTGAAATATAATGCAGTTTGATAATCACTAACCTGCTTTTCTAGCGCTTTTATTCTGCTTCCCCCCGGCTGGAAGTAAGCGCACAGCTTTCAGTGTCGGACCGAGTAAGGACACACTTTACTGAAGAGGGGAATGCCAGCGCGTAGGTGTAGAATTATCCATACATTTCCTGTAGGAACAAGAGAGGAACTACACAATACAGAATTTTAGGAGGTAATGCTTTAGATTTTTTATTTTATTTTTTGGGGGGAACGAGTATTTACTAAAACATACTCAATTTAAGGAGAGCTAACAGGTCTTCTTTAGCGTCCACTTTTCTAACTTTATTAAAAGCAGGGTACATTTAGTAGAGCACTCAGTGAGGTTTGGGTTTCCTTTCAAGTTTTGCTATGGAAATTTATAATTTCTTTGTAGGCCCCATCATGGCCGAAGCCTTTTAGCTCAGAAAAATGAATTACAAATTGTGCTGTCACAGCACGATCAATGCTGACAAACTGGCTGTAACAGCCTGAGTTTTCTGCCATCTAGTGGCTAAATATAAAACTACATGATGTCACAGAAATGGTATATGGAAATTGTATAATGTTTCAAGCAACATATCCAAGGAAATAAATTAAGGGACTTTTTTCCCCCCCCATATACTGAAGAATACATCTGCAGGTTTCTGCATGCAGTTCTGGAAGCCAAAATCAGGAGTGGAACATAAGGCTGTATCATAATGCCTTAAGATTCTGGGGCCTGTTTTAAATAATAATAATAATAATAATAATAATAATAATAATAATCTTTATTTATTTATTCATATTTTTTTTTTAATTTATTTATAATGCTTAATAAAAAAGTCCTAAAGTCCCCTCTCCTGACATGTCTGTTTTAATAGCTTCATGCATTCCCCATGTAATAATAATTCTTATGATTCTATGTCATACCATTCCTTTATTATTCATTCTAGAAGTTACAAATGAATTGCTAGCAGTTTGCAATGATGGTCCAGCAATGTGTTACCAGTTGGGGGGTGAGTCCATGCACTATCCAATTAGTGCTGTGAGTGTCACACCCCCAACTGGTAACACCCATCTGGACCTTCATTGTAAACTGCTGGTAATTAATTTAGAACATCTAGTAGAAATAATACACTCGTTACTACAAGTAGGGTGCAAGTACAGTAGTTGCTAAAACAGACATGTCAGGGGGGGTGACAGGTCCTCTTTAAAGGGGTATTCTGGTTGGTAAAAGTTATATCTATTATATAGGTGGGGATCCTACAGCTGGGACCCCCACTAATCACAAGAATGGGGGCCCCGTAATTCCCACAGTTCCCCTGAAATGACAGAAGCGGACGGTTGAAGATGCGCGCGGATGCTCCATTCATTTGTATCGGAGTTCCAGAGATTGGTGAGTATAGTGCTCACCTATCCCTGGAATTCCCATAGAAATGAATGGAGAGGCCACGTGCATGTGCGACTAGTTGCTCCGGTCACTTCGGGAGAGCTGCGGGGGCATGGGGTCAGTGGAGGTCCCAGCGGTATGACCCCCACCAATCTAACAGTTATCCCCTATGCTGTGGATAGGGGATAACTTTTACCAAACGGAATACCCCTTTAGGGGGTTGAAATACTGACAAATGAAATGCTTCTAATTTAAAGGTAACTTTTTTATGTCTCTTTAAATAAATGTATGTACCAGACACCATTACTGTGTGCCCTGTATAGTATTACATATCTAGTTTCTGCCGTCCATTACAGAATACAGCTCTCTATCAGATTGTCTTTCATTGTTCAGATTTTCTAATAACATTAGGCAGAGATATTGGCCATTAGAGTGTGCTCTGCTGATTTCAGGGATGTATCACACCATAATTACCCTGCTTCATCTTCTCTAGTGGGTTGATTTACAACCCCAGGTAACCAAAAATTCAAAACATTAGGAAGTTCATTTTGGTTTCACAAAAAATGGCTTTATTGTGTAATAGAATGTATACAATATTCCAATATACCTTCTATATTGATCCCTAACAGTTTTCAAAACCTCCGCTTGTAGTCATTGAATGAATGGTGCACAGTCTGTTACAAACCACTGTACTATAACGAATCAGGCGCCTGTAATTTTTAGCCCCTGGTAGAAAACAATAAATGTTAGTTTTGAATTGCAAGACAAGTGGAGATCTTGATACATTGAAAGCGAATTGGAAAATGATAAAACGGAATATAACAGCAATCTTATAGCACGAAATACAATGGGTATATATAAACTAATACCCAAGTTTGATATGCTAAATAACTCTGAGCAAATATATTTTGATCAAAAGACATCTGTAACCACCTACCACGGCAAGGTGACCTCAGTGCAGACAGGAACCTACTCTATTTAATACCTATCTCTATGCCAGTGGGCATTTACATTCAGGAGAGCATAACCTGCACATATACTGTGTTGCTACTTGCTACCTCTGCTCTCCTAAATGAAAATGCCCTCTGGCATAGAGACAGGTATTAAATAGAGTAGGTGACTGAGGTCACCTTGCCGTGGTAGGTGGGCACAGATGTGTTTTGTTTAAAATATATATAATATATTAATACATTTTTATTTATCATATAAAAATGGGGTATTAGTTTATATATAACCTTTGTCTTTAAAGAGGTTGTCTCACTGGCACTTATCATCATGTAGATAGAGTTAAAAGTTAATACAAGGCTCTTGCTAATGTATTGTGATTGTCCATTTTGCCTCATTTGCTGGCTGGATTCATTTTTCCATCGCATTATACACTGCTTGTTTCCATGGTTACGACCACCCTGCAATCCATCAGTGGTGGTCGTGCTTGCAAACTATAGGAAAAAGCAACCCCCTCCTAAAGTATGGAAGCACAACCACTGCTGCTGGATTGCAGCGGTGGTCCTAACCATGGCAACGAGCAGTGTATAATATGATGGAAAAATGAATCCAGCCAGCGAAGGAAGCAATATGGACAATCACAATACATTAGTAAGCGCCTTTAATTAACTTTCTCTACATGATAAATGCTATTTGCTGAAGTACCACAACCCCTTTAATGTTATGAGGTGCTGTGATATTGCTTTTTTTTTTCAGTGGTGGCCATATACTTCTGCATATTTATTTATCATATTGTGCAGGGTGTTTTTATCCTTTTTTTTGTCTTTGTGAATTGGTCAAATGTTAATTATATATAATGTGATAGCTGTTTAACTGTTATTTTGGTACTAACATGAGCACCTACCTACAAACTGGGGGTGTAGAGGTCTTTGCATGTTATTACCCACCATTCTCAGAATATCATTATTGCTTATCTTGGCAGATTTGTCAATTCAGGTGTGTCAAAACTAGTTGACGGGCCTGTGAGAGTTGTACTGTTGTACTGAGAGTTGTCACCCATATATTCTAAAAATGGATATAACATGTAGGAGGTAATACAACTAGTAACGCTCGATCCCGGTTGAAATTTATGTATTTTGCCATCTTGGTCCCATTTCTCTGATGAGTCCATGTGCTGCCGGCGTACAGAGTCCTGTGGTTAAGTATTGGATCCTGACTACAAGCAGTCTCCTGTGTAGTCAGACTCTAATAGCCCTACCCGGTCTTTGTTTTGACCTTGCAACACATATAAAACTTTTTCTTAATTCAGATAATTTTTATTAAACATTTTTCTTGAAAAACAATGGAATACAAGCAATCAGGGCCCTATCAGTGCTGGCGGATCTATTTTTATGCGGAACACTGTGGTCTATACTCCCACAACGTCTGTGCAGTAGCGTCTTAGACGTGGACAGTTCCACATGAGGTGTATTAAATCAGCATTCGGCACCCCACATCTCGGACACAAGTCATCTTCTCGATATCCCATTTTCTTCATCACTACCGGGGTTCTATATACTCTATGGAGCAGATATAATTGAGAGACCCTGTGAGCCTCACTTACTGCCACCTCGGGGAGGACCTGTAACACTTCCTCCCACATCTGATCGGTCAAGTCTGCAACGTCTAGCTTCCATTTCTCATAAAGCTGCATGGGATGTTTCTTATATTGCATTTCCATAAGACTTCTATAATGGAGTGAGATTACACCACTAGTGTCTCCATGTGTTTCGCCGCAGGCGTTATAGCAGCCTGTTTCTCTTGGGACTGTCTGGCATGTCTTACTTGCAGGTATAAATAAAATAATTTCTTAGGAAGGCTAAATTCCTGTTGTAGCTGAGTAAATGCCTTGAGAGTACCATTAGCAAATAGTTGGGTGATATGTCTGAGCCGTATACCTCCCATGCCTGCACATTTGACACTTTATCTAGTTCCCGATACATACGGTTAGGCCATATTGGGGTATGTTCTGTAGACCCTGTAATTCCAGCCTGTTCTCTAGCCTTCCACCATACTCCATCTATGGTGCGCAATAGCTGATATTGACTACCCCGTGTATAGAAAGTTCCATCCTCCAGGGCTGACATTAGGCATTTGCCATTGAGGAGATGCCGTACAATCCGTCCAGTCTTGTTGACCTTATCCCCATCTCCCCATCCCCTAAGGCAGGCATGTCCAAACTGCGGCCCTCCAGCTGTTTCTAAACTACAACTCCCAGCATGCCCTAATAGCTGTAGGCTATCCAGGCATGCTGGGAGTTGTAGTTTTGCAACAGCTGGAGGGCCGCAGTTTGGACATGCCTGCCCTAAGGTGTTGTAGTTGGGCCGCCAAATAATATATCCATGGATCCGGTACAGTGAGTCCCCTCTGCGTTTTCTGCCTACGCAGCGTTGTGAGTTTTATACACGGGATTCCCCTCTTCCAGATGAGATCCCTGAAGATCGCATTTATTTTATAGAAAAATTGGCGTGGTATCCAAATCGGGGCATTATGCAATACAGAAGAAGCTGGGGCGTGAGAATCATTTTTAATAGATTTGTGCAGCCGACTAGAGTGAGGGGCAGTCGGGTCCCTTGCGTCTGTACCTTGCATATGAATTTATCCAGCAAAGGGACAAGATTCAACTCCCCAAAGTCCTGGGTCCTGGCCAACACCTGAATTCCTAGGTATTTAAAAGATTTAACTACCCGTAGCCCTGCAGTGGGGCTAACATCACTGTTTGAACTATTAAGGCCCTTGCAGACGAGCGGATGCACTCTGTGTAATCCGCAGCGAGAATGAGAGCCAAGCTGCGCGGTGGACATCAGAGGCACGAAGCAGTAACATGATAGATACTGCTCCGTGCCTCCCTGCGACCCTTTTACTACAAAATCACAGTGAGATAAAGTTGTCACAGTCATTTTGTAGTAAAAGGGTCACAGGGAGGCATGGAGCAGTATCTATCATGTTACTGCTTCGTGCCTCTGATGTCCACGGCGCAGCTTGGCTCTCATTCTCGCTGCGGATAACACGGAGTGCATCCGCTCGTCTGCAAGGGCCCTTAGACAATGGCATCAATACCGACTTTGTCCAGTTAATGACCGAGCCAGACAGCTTACCAAAGTGGTTTATTATCGACATGGCCTCTGGAAGACTTTGTCCAGTTAATGACCGAGCCAGACAGCTTACCTAAGTGATTTATTATCGACATGGCCTCTGGAAGAGAAGAAGCCTATTCATCCGAAAACAGTAGTAGATCATCTGCGTATAAGGCGACCTCTTCAGATAAGGACCCATTTTGGAAGCCTCTTACTGCTGCTGCTGTTATAAGCACCGCCGGCAGAGGTTTCACCGCCACCGCAAATAGTAGCGGCGACAGAGGACAGTCCCGTCTAGTCCCTCTGTGCAAAGGAAAGGAGTCTGGGTCTTCCATTCACCCGTATTCGGGCCGTGGGACAGGCCTAGAGTAGTTGTATCCATTTAATAAACTCAGGTCCAAAATTCATCTTTCCCATTACTGTCCACAGGTATCGCCACTCCATGCTGTTGAATGCTTTGGCCACATCAAGGGAAGCAACCGCCGCATGGACCTGGCTATCCTGAATATTTAAATATAATCGCCGGATATTTACTGCTGTGGACATGTTCGGCATAAAGCCAGCCTGATCAGTGTGAATAAGTGACGTTACTACTGAGTTTAAGCGATTTGCCAGTACTTTCGCTAATATTTGAACATCTACCTGGAGTAGGGATATGGGTCTATAGGACTCTGCTGCTAGGACGTCTTTGCTCAGTTTAGGAAGCACCACCACTATGGCTTCAGTCATGGAGGTTGGTAATCTACCCTGCTTTTTGGCCTCATTATAAACCTCTAGTAAATGGGGTAAGAGGATTGAGGAATAGGTTTTATATATCTCCGTTGGAAATCCATCTCCCGGGGCCTTATTATAGAAATACTACCCACCGCCTCCTCCATTTCTTTTACAGTAATAGGGGCATCTAGCCTATTTCTCTGTTCCGTAGTAAGGGTATGAAGTCTCAGCGGGTCGGAAACGCCTGGGTCTCCACTTCAGATGCAGAAGTTTTAGACTCATACAGGGAGGAATAAAACAAGTGCATAATCTAAAGTACCTTTTCAGGAGCTGTACAGAGTTCTACTTCAGGGTTGCGAAGAGCAGCTATATAGGCTGATTGTTGCTGAGCCTTAGAAACCGTAGCCAGTAATCTACCCGCCCTTTCTCCTTCCTCATAATACGTCTGTTTCTGAAAGAAACGTTTGTTTCTTCTCGTTCAGTAGCAAGTGTTCATTCAGCCTCTGCTGTGCTCCTCGACATTCTTCCTCTTGTTCAATAGATGGGTTTACAATATACCTGGCTGCAGCCCTCTCTACATCTAGTAGGAGGCCTTTTACTTTGGCCCTAGTCTCGTTTCTTTTTTTGTTTCCCTCTGCAATTAGTACCCCCGTAGGAAAGCCTTCATAGTGTCCCAAACTACAAGCTGGGGTGCAGAGGGGAGATTATGCGTAAAGAACTCCTTCAGTTTGTCTCCTATACCCGCCACATCCGCCAGCACATTAAGCCAGTATGGGTTAAATGTCCACACCATGCATCCCTGCAATACAGGAGGAAGGAAGTTGGCCGTGACAAGCACAGGGGAACGGTCTGATAGTCTACGGGGAAGATATTGTATGTCCTGAATTAGTTGTCCCATCCTGGTGTTGCCCAGTAGTAAGTCTATCCTGGATAGTGACCCATAAAAACTAGAGTAGCTGGAGTATTGTTTTATCTGCAGGTTCCTCAACCTCCAATACTCCAGCAGGAGGGCCTCCTGCAATAATCTCCCAAATGGGGTAATTTCCCCAGGTCTTGGTTGGATATTAGGACACAATCTATCTTAAGCCGGGTGAATTACATTGTTAAAGTCCCCAATATTACTGGGATGTTTGCTGACTCAGCCAGAAAAGAAAGAACCCTCCTAATCACCAGTGGTGAATATGGCGGCGGGATATAGATGCCTACTATAATACAGGGGATCGTAAATATTTTGCCTTGCAGACACATATATCGCCCCTCCTCACCTATCTTTTTAGATATGCATTCAAATGCTATGTTCCTATGGATAAGGACACTTACTCTGCATAGGCAGAGTAGGTGGCATGATAGCAGTGCCCTGCCCACTGGCGAGCGAGTAAGTGGGTCTGGTCCTCCATTAAGTGTGTTTCTTGAAGGCAACATATCAGAGGTTGGTATTGTTTCATGCTATCCATAATAGACCTCCTTTTATTGGCTTCTTTTAACCCCCTGACATTCCAGGGCAAAAGCCTCAGCGAACTAGCCATATACATCCCAAAGTAACATAAATGAACCACAGAGTCAGTGGCGGGTGTACGTCGTGCTCTCGGGTTATAGCACAAACCCTTATTCTACTTCTCAAAACCTTATATCTCATAGTTGCAGTCCCCCAGGTTGTAAACCAATAATGTCCCTAAACCGTGCCTCTAGAAAGGCAATTTAAAGTGCTGATCTTCCCAGCAGGCCCCCATTAAGGCACCTAGTTGTAGGTCGGTGGGACCAAATAGTACCTGCTGGCAGAGTCAGCTATGACTGATTAGCTAGCCCAGCAGTAACAGGGTGGCGCTCCTTATACAGATGTCAACAAAACAGTATTAAAAACAGAACAATGCTTACATATAACCACGATTAATGAAGCCGTCTACTCCTCGGCTGCCTGTGTATCTCTCGGCAAGCCATTGAACAAGGCCATCCAGTCCTATATGCTCCCCGCTGCAGTCTGTTATATCCATACTCTTCCTTTACATGACCCCGTCAGCATACCATGTTAACTCTCCCGCGCAATCATGCCCTCATACACTCAGTCTCATTGTATGTGATCATGGTACTTGCGCTTGGATGGGAGTCTGTTTATTTGATCCTCCCCGTTCCTGTCTTCTCTCAACTGGCGTTCATGCTGATCCAGCCATCTCATCGCCTCTTTCGATTGTTTAAAAAAGCTGGTGGAACCTAGGGCAACCACCCTAAGTTTTGCTGGGTACAGCATTGAATATAGGATGTTGAGCGCCCTCAAGCGACGCTTTACATCCAGAACTCTCGCTCTTTTCTTCTGTACCGCTAGGTAATAATCGGGAAATAGCGACAAGTTGTGGCCATTGATGGAGAGTTCAGGCAAGTCTCTAGCTTTTCTAAGAATAATGTCTCGATCTCTATAGTGTAATATCTTCATTAGCACAGGCCATGGTGGCGTCCCCGGTGGTAATGGGTGAGTTGGGACTCTGTGGGCTCTTTCAACCGCAAATAGTGGGGTCAAAGTCTCCACTACAAACTTTTCCTTCAGCCATGCTTCAAAGAATTCCATGGGGTTCGCCCCCTCTACCTTCTCGGGCACCCCTACCATCCGCACATTGTTTTGGCGTAGCCGGTTTTCTAAGTCATCTTGCTTGGCTGCCACTGAGTGCAACCTTCGTGCATGTTCCACTACATCTCTTTTGAGTGGTTGTATGGCGTCCTCCACATCCCCCATACGATCTTCTAGGGCTGTTGTGCATTTTGCGAGTTTCTTTAAGTCGTGTCTCACAATGTAATGTCCTCTTTTATTGCTCCCACCTGTACTGTAAGAGTGTTCAATGATTTGCCACATTTGGCGATAGCATGCATTACATCTTGGGTTGGCTCCTCTGAGTCTGATTCCTGGGCCCTGAATCCACTTCTGAGCCACGTGTCTGCAAGACGCTGTATCTATTGGGGCTACATATGGCCTCTGCTCTGGCACCGACTGCCTTATTATCTGAGTCCATGCCCGACTCATCTTGTGGAGGCAGCTGCTTTTTGTGAGCTCCTTTTGCAGTTAGTGTTGAAGTCGAGCGGGTATATTTTTCTAACTTTGCCGCGGCCTCCCGTTGCACTTCCACTGCGCGGCCCAGGCACCCAGGAATTGCTGCTCTGGCCCCATCTTGGATGTCCTTATCAGCACCTTTCGTCTCTTTTTTCTTAGTCATGGCGAGGAGGTATTTTTCCTGCCAGGTACCAGAGGGATCTTTAAGAGGTCAGGAGCAGGGTAAGTAGTTTTTCAGAAATTTTAGGATAAATAGCTGAGAGTGCACAGGAGCTCAGCAGACAAGCGCCGCTCACATCCACGGCTAGCCACATCCCCCAACACATATAAAACTTGATCAATAACTGCTGTATGTTGGTTCTGGCTGGTAATACAGGTCAACTGTGTGGGGTGCAAAAAACACACACACTTTGGGGTTCATTTACTATCCATAAATACCCACCGTGCTGGCGGAAGTCCCCTCTGGTCTCATTCACAATAATGGGGGCGGGCCGGAGGTTTTTGTCCGGCCGCCTGTCGGCTTGTTTGCCGTGCTGCGGCCGGACCTGTGGCCCGCTCTTATTATTGTGAATGAGACCAGAGGGGACTTCCGCCAGCACGGTGGGCTAGCATTAGAGCGGATCCGGCAGGCTGTTCCGGAACCCTGCTGCCGCCAGTGTGAAAGTAGCTTTAGGCGTAGAAAATGGTCTAAATATATGCCAGCAGGAAAGCTGGCTTACATTTAGACTGGTGCTAGATACGTTGAAGTTATGTAGAGGCCGGCGCCTCTTCATAACCTCTGCGGATCCGCCGCCAGCGATACGTGGTTATTAAGACCAGCGTCTAAACTCCAGTCTTAATAAATGGCCCCCTTTATGCCTTCCTGCCCCCTTTTTCTTTTCTAACCAGAATAGGATGCATTCCTCACAAGGCACGTCTGTCCTGGTGGTGGGTTCTCTTCAGACGGGTTCTTCATTGATGCCAAGTTCAAAAGGATACGTGGAGTAAACAGCAGCATGACTGTATGGTAAATGCTATGCCAGTACCTGTATAGGGAGTAAAATGCCATTCTTATATTAACTATTGAGCATTCGACAGTTAATGTCCACATCTGTGTCATTATGTGAATCCTTAGCCAGGGTTTCGTTTCTCAGGAAAGAGGAAGTGGAATCCACCCAGATTAGGATTATATCTAATGGATGTATGAATACCACGTCACTGCCCTGCACAGCGAGCTGGGAGCTTATTGGACATGACTACACTAGCACAGGAGAAAGCAATGTATCTTAACAGTGCTATGGTCTAAGTGTACTTGGCACTTGGGCACTGTGCCCACTGATTACCACTTGCTCGCTTGACAAGCCAGGAGTATGTTTAACCAAATCTCCATGGGCCACCAGGCCAGGAATCTGCCTAGATTTGCCAGGTATTGACACTGGCCCCAAGAGCATGGCTGGTATGAATGCAAATAATCTAATACGTAACCTGTGGGTTTTACTATATCTTACATATAAGCAATCCAGAGACGCGTGAATTCTTCCAGAGCAGCAGATGTTAAAGTTTTCAGAGGGTGGAATTAAAGGGGGCGCATATATTGCAGTCAGTGTGTCTGTCTTAAAAACCCTGCCAGCCCCTGGCTGGTGTAATTTTTGTCTACTTTTTTGCTTCTTTCCAGGTGAAAAACTAGTAAATTTGCTGGATCTGGTCCCGGCACGGCCGCCAACATGCTCCCACTCCACCCATTTGATGGAATTGGCAAGCACTGGCGTTAAAATAACCGCAAAACTGCCCTCTGCGACTATTTTTACGCACGACGAACATAAGAAATGACCCCTGATGCCTTTGCAGGTAAACCATTACCAGCTGCTGGAGGGATTGCTAGCACAGGTAACCCACTGATTCTTGCAGGAGTAGCCAACTGTCTTATGTGTATGGGGTCCTCCCGACTCTCCCTTGGGTTTCAACTTTGCCGATCTATGGCAGCAGCTTTCTCCCCATTAAAAACACGTGCATGCTCAGAAGAGGTGAATGTGCATGTGTATAAGGGGATAGACATAAACCTTGTTGATATGCTTTAAAAGCTCCTCAGAGCAGAAAACCTGGTCTGAGTCAGATTATAGGTTACAATAGCCGCAATGATCAAAGAAACAAGCCTGGCGAAAATGTGTGCGTAGCCAGAGACGACGTGCGGCCAAAAGTAAGGACAGTAGTCACAACGCACTCACTCCATTTCTTTATTTCATTTGGAGTGAGTAAGGCCTCCTGCACACAACTGTATCCGTATTACGGTCGCCTTCTGTGTGCAATCCGCCTTTTTTTCACTCCCATCACTAGAAAGGATAATTCTTGTCCGCAAAATGAACCAGGATAGGACATGTTTTGCGGAACAGACATAAGGATGCGGACAGCAAAGAAATTACATCCGTTTTTTTGAAGACCTGTAGAAATGAAATGGTGTATGTGTGCGTGTGTATGAGCTCCAGAAAAAATGCTGATCGGACACGGACGTGTGCATGAGGCCCAAGACTGTGACCGCTCATAGTTTGTTTACAACCATATCGACAAGATACAAAGCTGAGCCTTAGACCACCTAAGGGCAATACGCATTCAATTGTGCTACTAATTAGCGGTTACAGTTGCACATCCCCAGGACACCCGCTCTATGTCCTCTATAATGTGTCACCATAACAATTATCCCTAATACGAACCAACACAGGTTACTTTGACATCAGCGTTTTTGCCGGATCTGTCATGGATCAGCAAAAACGCTTCCGTCATGATCATACAACCCGGGTGCATCAGTTATAACCAGAAGATGCAGGGGGCATATCAATCAGCTGAGCTCTTCTTTGTAGCAGTCATGACAAAGCCACCTCATAGTGATGGTTCCCTACAGTAAATGGATTAAACACAAATGTCATCTTCCAATATGTTACATTTGTAAATATGGAGAAAAGCAAAATGCAGCTGCCATAATACCTTTGACTGCCAGCCTGGCAAGGTTTCATGCACCGTTGCACTGCATCTTTTCGGGGCCGGCACCCCACCTCCAGCTGGTTTAACCCCAACTTTACTAGAGAAGTCAAGGTTTGCATCCATGTATGAAGTCAAGTTCTATAACTGTAATGAATGTGATCAACAGATGAGACGTGTGACCATGAGAAGTAATACAGAGAGCACGAACAGTAGAACAAAGGAGGGAGAGACGGCACAATGATGACAAGGGGGTGTGAACACAGCGTGCCACGTTTAGTGTTGACCCCGCTAGCACCCAACTATGGTGCGCCTCTCCCTCTTCTGGTCAGAGACAAAGTGAATTCTGTCTCGCATGTATTTGTACTAATATTCAATCATGCCAAGGTCTTCATAGGCATCAATGACCTCACAAGTGTTTCCATAGAATAGGCTGTCATGGCTGCTGTCTCATAGTGCGGCTGACCTTGACGTGATCTCTCCGTATTTGTAAGTGCAACGTTAAAGTGCACTCCTGGTTATGAATAAAATAAACAACGCACAGAATGCTCGGGTATATTACATGGATATTTTATAGAAAGATTTTTCTACACTTGTGAGAAACATAAAAATGAAATCCATTCATTCAGCAGGAACAAAGCCTTCCCTCTGTCTGCCGGATCCTTAGAATCTCGAGTACGCGTTTCGCTGCGGCGGCGGCTGCTGCAGGGGCTGCTGGACCTGGGGCTGTTGCTGCAGTCTTACTTGCTGAGTGTAGGGGTCTTCCAAAGACTTTACGAAGATGGTGTTCTTAGGGCCTGTCTTCCACAGAATGCCGTTGGAGTCCACGACAGATGCTTCTACGGTGATCTGGTGCGTTCCGAGGACAGCCAGGTTTAACAGGAACTGGGTGCTGAAGTAGTCGTTGTGGGGTTCGACCCGCTGCTCTATCTCACTCCTCACCCCTTCTGCTGGCAACTAGATATGAACAGAAAATAATTGTCTTGTCAAAGCCAGAGGCATTACTCATTTTAACAGGACTGTCTCTTTAAAGGCTATGTACACCATTGGAGGCAATTTTAATTTTTTTATTACATTTAACTTATTTTTGGCTAAAATTCATATTTTCAATAGGCCTTTATTAAAAATATTGAGCCATTCTGTCAGAAAGGGTTAACTGGTTTTCTAACTGTGTGACTGATACTTTCAATTTGTGCCGGTGATCTAATAAACCTCATCTCTAAACTACGGAGAGGTTATAAACACTCATTTAAGGCTACTTTCACACTAGCGTTAGAAGAATCCGGAAATCCGTGTGCAAACAGATATCTTTTTTTTCCGGATCCGTTAGACTTTTGCATTGCAATGCCGGATCCGTCTTTCCGGTATCATCCGGAATAACGGACCCGGTATTTATTTTTTTCAAAGCTAGAGATGGGCAGTCATGTTGGGCGACACTTATAGCTACTGACAGGGGTGTAGCTAACGGCTCATGGGCCCTGGTGCAGGAGTTCAGCTTGGGCCCCCTTTCCTCAGTGCTTTGTGTGTCTTCTTATGCAGCACAAAGGTCTTTGGGCCCCCTCAGGCTCCTGGGCCCGGTAGCGACTGCTACTTCTGCACCCCCTATAGCTATGCCCATGGCTACTGACCAACAGGCCACAAATACTACCGCCTTTCTCTGTCTTCTTCCATAATACATGTTCTATTACCATGCAATCCACTGATCAACCATATGAACAAGAACCACATGCAATCACACGTTTGCAAAGAAGTCCTTATTGTCTTCTGCAGACAGCACCCTTCAGTGGGAAGCTAGCAAACCTACCTGCAGTCAGTAAATTCCAACCCACATCAGTAAATGGACTGCCGGATTCTATGCCATCGCTGTGGAAAACCTATTTTCTCTGGAAATGTCCCTCATTGTGCAGCCTGTAACCCGCACCATTACCTCCCCTTCTATTAACCCTATACAAAACAATCCTGGTGACGTTCAGTTTAATAAGGCAAGGTTCAGTGAGGAGCAGCGCCAGGAGGAAAATCTGCAAGGGCTGTACCAAGGCATTACCAATGAATACATCTCCAAGACATGTCACTTGGCATCAGGGCGCTGTCGGCCATGTGCTGGTTTAGAGATGAAGCTGCCTCATGAGGTCTTGCTTTGAGGCCAAAAATCAGTGACGTTCTGAATACATGAATGTAAAATAACTCTTCACACAGCAGCGGTGCACAGATTTCTTTTTATGCCAAAATAAAAATCTACATATATAAAAGGAGTCTGATGCTAATATTGTAACACATTTAATGCATAGTGAATGCTGCAGCTTTCGCTAGAGCCAGGTGATGACTTTAGACCAGGGGAACTGATACGGTGTCGTACTAGTTATGCTATGTATATCTTAATTGCTCTGGTGCAATCCAGAAGTGGACGGCGTCCATGGCTTGCTCACATTCGAATGCAACATTTTACAGTCACTTCTACTGTAAAGTCTTATGGAGACGGCTATAATAGTGCTCCATATGGGGGCTGTATATTTGGAAAATTAGCATTATAAGCAGCCAGGACAAAGAAACCTTCCCCAAACAAAACCTTTGTCCTTAAAGGGAGTCTTTCTCCCCAAAAACCCATTTTTCAACACTCACATCATTCTATGCAAAATTGCGCCCACATTAAAAAGCTTCTTACCCTATTGCTGTACTGCCTACAGATCTTCAGAAAATCACTTTAATTGCATATGCCAATCGCTGTTGAAGGTGCCCAGGGGCGGAGCCATCTTCATAACTTTCCACTCCCCCTTTCACCCAGATGGGCCGCCCAGTGTCTTCACCTTGTCCTCCTCCTACAGTGGCCAAATCCCACGCCTGCGCCGAGGATCCGGATGTCCGCGCCTGCGCACTGGTTTCTCGATTACTGGCAGAACCATCGGAGTAGCCAGTGCGCAGGCGCAGGCCCGTACGTCATATTACAGCAAGTGGTGCACAGTAAGGACAGCCTTCCGATGCGGCGCTTGCAGGAGAGTCACTGTACGGGCCTGCGCACTGGATACTCCGATGCCTCTGCCAGTAATCGGGGAAACCAGTGCGCAGGCGCGGACATCCGGATCCTCAGCGCAGGCGTGGGATTTGGCTACTGTAGGAGGAGGATAAGGTGAAGACATTACAGCAATCACAGTAAAAGCTATTTCTATTGCCTGGGAACTAGTGGGTGTCACAAGCCAGAGACTATGCTGGCAGATCCACTTTAATACCACTGAAGGGAACATACGCTAGGAGAGCCTCCACTTACTTTATAGTCTTGTCCCGGTTTGCTCTGCAGTGTGGAGGAGACGCTGAGGCAGACAGACTGGATCTTGCGGAACAGCCCGGGTTTGGAGCCGTGCTGAACCACCCCTTCCACCTTCAGGGCCATCTGCTGGTTGCTCTGTACAGCTATAGGCTCTGTAGGATTTCGTGGTGATGGAGACAAGGCCAGCTAATCCAAAAGAAAGAAGATGCCATTAGTTGTAGTCTGCATAGGTGAAGCTTTAGGTAGGTGGCCAGTATGTACACACTTCAACATAGAATCATGGCTATCTTCCAATAGATAAAAGTGGATGCCAGTAAAAAACAAAAACAACAAAAAACTTACTTAGGACGCTAGACCAGGAGACTATCTTCCATTTACTGTGCAGCTGAGTGCAATCTATTGCTCCCTGTTATCAGGCTGACTATACACAGGTAGTTTTCTTCAATGGATTACTTACAAGAAGTCCAGAAGGATCCCAGCTCCTGTGATCTTTACTTTTATCTCCCATTTCCAGCTCAGAGAACCTCCAGGAACATTTATACACAACTGTGTGTTTGGTGTCCCTTAAAGAGGAGCGGTCGGGACAAGTGGGTATCTTCTAAGACTACTGCGGTGTAACTTGGCCTATGAATATCTAGGCTGCGTTGGGAGGAGTGGTTTCATTGATAAATGGGGTTTTGGATCATGCATATACGAGAATGGGACTGGGAAGAGAAATTATGATGGGCGACCTGGAGTGGAGAAGTCCCGACAATAGCTCACCATGGAGAGGGTGGGGGATGAGCTTATACTTGGAGTGTCGGTTGTGTCTTCCTCGGCGCCAAGATAACTTGCACCTATATTAGTGGTATTGTGCCCGTCTCGCCGCTGGAGGGGGGTGGGTGGGAGGCTTAGGGGCGGATTATTCAATACTTTTGTACCACAAGTGAAGGGGTATGTCTCTGTATAGTGTGCCTTTATTATTGAAAGCTGGCTGCCATTTATGAATGGTCTGAATGGCCAACAGGACTGTATATACCCAACCCTATATCTTCTGAAGGGTTCTTCTTTTTTCTGTACCACTTGGAACCGAACCTGAGTTCGGGAATTTATTTTTATTTTTTTTAAAGTATAAATCAATTTCTGAATTTATTATGCGAAATCTCGCGAAGTAATAACTTCGGCTCATCGGAGACAATACATTGCATACGTTTTATGCGAATCGACTTTGGATGTTTCATCCGAAGTCGATTTGCTCATCCCTAGTCATGTATTCCCCCACAAAAAATAACGGTTCTGGAACCTCTTTGTTTGTAACTCTTTGCCATGCCATTCCTCTGTTTTTCCTTCTGGAAAGTGGGTGTTATTTATTTATTTTACGCACTTTTATAGTGCCGACATATCCCTCAGTTCTTTGCAGACATTCTCATCACTCACTGTCCCCAGCAGAGCTCACGATCTAACTATCAGTATGCTTCTGGTGTAGCCAGACGAAACCCAAGCAAACCTGGGGAGAACAAACAAACTCCATCCCAATTTCCAGAAGGAACAGAGGAACGGCACATCTAGATTTACAAGAAAAGATCTTCCAGAATTGTTATTTTTTGGGTGAATACATATCGTTACCAAAACAGACACGTCAGGAAAGGTGACAGGTCCTCTTTAAGGGGAACATCAAACTGATAATCAGCAGGTATACAAAAAAAAAACAAATCAAACGTATCACACAGTTGTGTATAAACATTCCTGGTTGGAGGCTACAAGGCACCAGTGCCGACCACTGAGCCAACGTGCGGTTCACCAGTTGGGGGGGACTGGACACACACCTAGTTGTCAATTTATTGTTACATTTCCAGAAGAAATAACAGGAACATAACACAACGCCGCTATGAGAAAAGATGCTCCAGACATGTTACATAATGGGGAAGGGGATTATTTTCTTAAAATAGACATTTCAGAAGAGTGCACAGGTCCTCTTTAAAAGAGGTGACCAAGGTTAGATATGAAATGGCCGGACTCTGCCGTTACATTGGGTAAGGGGCTGTTCACATCAAGCTTCTTATTCAGTGTGCACACAGGGAATCGTACCACTGACAGACCGAGGCCAAGAGCGTCTTTTTGGCCTCCTATGCTCAGTATACATTATTATACCACAAGAGGAAAAAAAAAAAAAGGTAAGGAGTAGTGAAGACGACTACTTATTATTTTTTTTTTTTTTTACGATGGCAGCCGGATACCACTGTATGTTACTAGCCTCCATTAACCGGATTTCTCATGGCCAGTATCACAGAGCTTCTTGGGGTAGATAGAACAGAGGAGTCCCCAGTAGATAAATGAAGAGCTGGAAAGTTCATATCCTGTGAGAGGCAGGGGCGGACTGGGAACTTAAAGTGGCCCTGGAGAAAACTAAAAGCGGCCCCATGTTGTAGGCGAGTCCAAATTGACAGAAGGCAGGGCAACACAATTGGGCAGAGCCAGGAGTACCATATAGCGGCACATAAATCCACCCTAGCAGAACCAACTTCCACAGTGCAGCACAAAACACCACCCCAGTACCTGCCCATCTGTGGTGGCCAGAACCAGCTGCCACATTCTGCCCTACTACTCCAGTTGGCTCAGGATGGCAATACAGTTGAATTAGAGAGTCAGAAGGGGAGCGTCAGATCATTACTTTTCTGGCTGGTGGCCCCTTGCGCATCAACCCACTGGCAAATTTCCCTGTAAGGTCTATGGCCAATCTACACCTGGCGAGAGGAGCTCCACTCTGCCCTGCTGGAACTAAAGCCGCTTGTCCAAGCACCTTCCGTCCCCTCTTTGCTCCCTCCCATGAGTCCCCCTATATCGTCGCCTGCCGTTAAACCCCTCAGTTTGGTCAGAGAAGGGTTGATAGTGGCAGGCAAGCAGGCTCCATAAGCGTGCCTGGATGTGTGTTGCATAGTCTTCCATGCTCTCCCCATGGTGTGGTCCTGTGTGAATGCTTGGCCTCTTCCCTTACCTGCAGCCTCTTTAAACTTTGATGCATGTGCTGTGAGCTCACCATGTGCAATGTGTGTATGAAGACCCTTCAGCTAGGGAAGGGTTACGTGTACGGAAAGTGTTGCACCGGAGACTGCTTATACATTGGGAAAAGCTGCAGCCTTCTGTCGGAGGTATAGGACAAGAGCCCTCCCGATGTATACCCCTGACGTGTACCTCCATACTTACAGAAACAGCCGAGAGCAGTGAATATAGCACGTTTTTCATTTTCTCAGTGGACTAAACAAAACATATGATTGCAAAAATTTAAATAAAAATTTCACAGATCTGGGTACGGGGGAAGAAAAATCATTTGCAATGGACCGATAAGCAGAATGGCAGAGTCACATTTTGTCTCCCCAGCCCCCCAGTGACCCACCGTCAGTGTTCCCCTCTGCAGCCGATGTCCGCAGTATATGAAGTGACACATGCTATCCTAAGGCAAGACCCTGCTGGGATTACGACTGGTGGCCCAGTTTCTGAAGAGTCAGGATATTTTAACTTCAAACACTGCAGATTCAGCTCCAATAAAGAAATGACCGGGAGGTAATCTGCCTTCACCTCCGCCATAGAGCAGTTTATAGACACAGCTATCACATGTAGGTACGAGCCGTGTACTGCCTGCCCCAATGGACCACTCAGAAATTGTGATGGTGGCAGAAACAGTTTCCAGCACAATATGATGTCCAGTTAAAACAATCTCTTTATTGGATCTTCAAATCTTCCAAAGCAGGGCAACATACCAGGCTTGTAGTTGGCTAATCCCTGTACTTTCACACCATTTCATTTTCTAGTTCCACCACCGTTCACTTCATTTAACACTTAGAGGACCCAGCAATTTTCAGTTTTTGCATTTTAATTTTTCACTCCCCACCTTCCCAGAGCCATAACTTTTTTATTTTTCTGTTCACATAGCCTTATGAGGGCTTATTTTTGGCACTATTTAATATTGCATAGGATGTGGTGGGAAGCTGGAAAACAATTCCAAATGGAGTGAATTGTAAAAACTGCAATTCTGCAACAGATTTTTTTTTTTTTTATAGTATTCCCTATGCGGTAAATTGAGCTGTTACAATCATTCTCCAGGTCAGTACAATTACAATGATAGCACACTTTTATAGTTTTTCTTGCGTTTTAATACAAAAAAAAAAAAAACTTGAATTTTTTTTTTTTTTCCCTTTCATCACCATATTCTGACCCCTATAACTTTTTGTAGTTATGTGTACGGAGCTGTGTGAGGACTTTTTTGTGGAAGGATTTGTACTTTTCAGTGATACCAATCTGAAGTGTGTGCTACTTTTTGATCAATTTTTATTAAAAAAAATTTGGGGACGTGAAATGATAAAAAAAAAATTACGAATTGGCCATTTTTATATTTTTTATTCATTGGATGGGATAAATATTGTTATATTTTAAAAGTGCAGGAGTTTTTGCACGAAGCGATGCCCAGGATGTGTATTTTTTTATTGGTTATGTATTTTTATTTTGGGGAAAGGAGTTTATTTTATTTTTCATAGATTTTTTTTTAAAAATGTACTTTTTTTTAAGTCACCCTGGGTGACTATAACTGGCAATCATTAGATTGCCCGTTGTGTTCTGTGATGGCTAAATAGCCATCACAGAACATTCCATTTATAGTATACCAATACAGTGCTGCCACCTGCTGGCCTGTATTGGTATATTCTAGTGATAGCTACTGAAGCCTGCTTGAGCCTTGTACAGTGAAGGTTATCAAGGGGTTAAAAAACATGACTGCATCCACCTGAAAGAAAACTGTAAAGTTATGGCCACTAGGGGTCTCACTTCCCACTAATTTGCAGTCCGTTACCTATACTCAGGCAAGATCCGTTCCTTATCTGTTCTGCGAGCTCTGAAGCAGAAAACAAACATAGCGGGAAGTAGGGAAGCGAGGTCACTGCAGTAGAGTGCTGGCACATTTAATAGAAGGGAGACACCCCCTGCTGCTGAGAGAAATGCATCTAGATGTGCAGCTGAAGAGGGAAATAATCAGGCTGAAAAAGACATTAGGGAAGCCCAAACAAGACCTGTTCCTTCAGTTATAAATGTACAAAGAAGCACAGCCATTATGCAAACTTTTTTGAAAGCTCAGGTACGCTTTAATCATAACCTACTGCGTGATGATTAAAGCAACTTGCCGAAATCCATAAACCTGATATGTTGCACTGTTGATATAGAGGGTTTGAAAGGGTTTCTGCAGTGAAACTCCATGGCTTTTCTGCACCATAATGAGCACGCAGCAGATTTTAAACACTCCGTGTGCCTATTTTGCTACGCAGCGTTTTCCTGCTATAGGTGGATGGGGTTCCATGTATTGTGAATTTGAATTATGGAATCTACACTGCAAATCCACAGCAAGTCGTCTGAACTACCGTATTTTTCGCCCTATAAGACGCACTCCCCCCCCCCCCCCAAAAGTGGGGGGAAAATAGTGCTGCGTCTTATGGGGCGAATTCAGCAAACAATGATACACCGCCGTGATGCTGAAGAGCGCAGCTGGCGTGTGTATCAATGAGGAGGGGCTGTGGGCGGCATCTTGTTTGCTAATCACAGCGGTCCCGTGCAGTAACTGTATTCTACTACACCGGCCCGCTGTAGTAATGTTATAGGCGATGTTTAAAACTATCATCTACATTAAACTTAATGCTGGCAGTATTACCCTACCTCCTATAATCTACGATCGCAGGCAGGACTGGAATCAGGAGGCCGGACGGGCAGGAGGTGGCAGCGTAACGTCACGCGCCTGCTCCGCCCACTTTATAAATGAAGCAGACGGCACAGGCGCAGGACGTCATGCTGCCGCCTGCTGCCCGTCCGGCCTCCTGACACCAGTCCTGCCTGAGATCGTAGATTATAGGAGGTAGGGTAATACTGCCAGCATTAAGTTTAATGTAGATGATAGTTTTAAACATCGCCTATAACATTACTACACTGGGCCCGGTGTAGTAGAATACAGTTACTGCACGGGCCCGCTGTCATTAGCAAACAAGATGCCGCCCACAGCCCCTGTATTGGGGGTCATCGCAGCCACTGTTATGGGGAATCTGTGGATGACACATAGCATAAGATGCTATGAGTCATCCACAGATTCCCCCCATAGCAGTGTCATTCCCAGATGCCTCCATACAGTGCCATCCACAGATTCCCCCATACAGTGCCATCCACAGATTCCCCCATACAGTGCCATCCACAGATTCCCCCATACAGTGCCATCCACAGATTCCCCCATACAGTGCCATCCACAGATGCCCCCATACAGTGCCATCCACAGATGCCCCCATACAGTGCCATCCACAGATGCCCCCATACAGTGCCATCCACAGATTCCCCCATACAGTGCCATCCACAGATGCCCCCATACAGTGCCATCCACAGATTCCCCCATACAGTGCCATCCCCAGCTACCCCACATAACAGCGGTTAACCAGAGATCCCCACATAACACTGTGTCCTCCACAGATGCCCCCATAACAGTGTATCCTCCACAAATGCCCCCCTAACAGTGTATCCTCCACAGATGCCCCCATAACAGTGTGTCCTCCACAGATGCCCCCATAACAGTGTGTCCTCCACAGATGCCCCCATAACAGTGTGTCCTCCACAGATGCCCCCATAACAGTGTGTCCTCCACAGATGCCCCCATAACAGTGTGTCCTCCACAGATGCCCCCATAACAGTGTGTCCTCCACAGATGCCCCCATAACAGTGCGTCCTCCACAGATGCCCCATAACAATGCATCATAATTTTGTCATGCACAGAACACCATTAGTAAAAAACCCACCAAAAGTACACCTTTTGGTTCAAAATATTTTTTTTCTTATTTTCCTCCTCAAAAACCTAGGTGCGTCTTATAGGGCGAAAAATACGGTAAATGCTTTCTGTTTCAGCATGATGATGCCGAGGAATGAAGTTAGGACTTCTTAATTTCACCTGGGGCAAAGATGTTGTTTTGAGGTCTGATGAAGACTGGGGGGTCTGATCTGAGGTCTGATAAAGACTGGGGGGTCTGATCTGAGGTCTGATAAAGACTGGGGGGTCTGATCTGAGGTCTGATAAAGACTGAGGGGCTGATCTGAGGTCTGATAAAGACTGGGGGGTCTGATCTGAGGTCTGATAAAGACTGGGGGGTCTGATCTGAGGTCTGATAAAGACTGGGGGGGTCTGATCTGAGGTCTGATAAAGACTGGGGGGTCTGATCTGAGGTCTGATAAAGACTGGGTGGTCTGATCTGAGGTCTGATAAAGACTGGGGGGTCTGATCTGAGGTCTGATAAAGACTGGGTGGTCTGATCTGAGGTCTGATAAAGACTGGGGGTCTGATCTGAGGTCTGATGAAGACTGGGGGGTCTGATCTGAGGTCTGATGAAGACTGGGGGGTCTAATCTGAGGTCTGATGAAGACTGGGGGGTTTGATGAGGATCAGGGGTCTGATATGTGGTCAGATGAGGATTGGGGTCTGATTTAAGGTCTGATGAAAACTGGGGATCTGATCTGAGGTCTGATGAAGACTGGGGGGTCTGATCTGAGGTCTGATGAAGACTGGGGGGTCTAATCTGAGGTCTGATGAAGACTGGGGGTCTGATCTGAGGTCTGATGAAGACTGGGGGTCTGATCTGAGGTCTGATGAAGACTGGGGGTCTGATCTGAGGTCTGATGAAGACTGGGGGGTCTGATCTGAGGTCTGATGAAGACTGGGGGGTCTGATCTGAGGTCTGATGAAGACTGGGGGGTCTGATCTGAGGTCTGATGAAGACTGGGGGGTCTGATCTGAGGCCTGATGAAGACTGGGGGGTCTGATCTGAGGTCTCATGAAGAATGGGGGGTCTGATCTGAGGTCTGATGAAGACTGGGGGGTCTGATCTGAGGTCTCATGAAGACTGGGGGGTCTGATATGAGGTCTGATGAAGACTGGGGGGTCGATCTGAGGTCTGATGAAGACTGGAGGGTCTGATCTGAGGTCTGATGAAGACTGGGGGGTCGATCTGAGGTCTGATGAAGACTGGGGGGTCTGATCTGAGGTCTGATGAAGACTGGGGGGTCTGAACTGAGGTCTGATGAAGACTGGGCGGTTTGATGAGGATTGGGGGTCTGATATGTGGTCAGATGAAGATTGGGGTCTGATTTAAGGTCTGATGAGGATTGGGGTCTGATTTAAGGTCTGATGAAAACTGGGGATCTGATCTGAGGTATGATGGAAGATTGGGGTGTGATCTGGGGTCCGATGAAGATTGGGGTCTAATTTGAGGTCTGGTGAGGACTGGAGGTCTGATTTGGGTGTCTGATCTGAGTTCTTATGAAGATTGGGATTTGATCTAAGGTCTGATGAGGATGGGGGTCTTATCTCAGGTCTGATCTGCGGTCTCATGAAAAATATTTTTTCTTATTTTCCTCCTCTTAAAATTAGGTGCATCTACATGTCTATCTTCCTGCGGGAGTTGCTGTTCCTGGCATGCAAATGTTTAGCTTTGAGGTGGTACAGCCCAAATATGCCAACCTTGAGTATGTGGAAAACACAAATAAATCAGATCTTACCCTATATTTCTTTTGTATACAAACACCCCAACAGACCTCAGAAATTTGATAGGGTCTGGGGCGTATGGTGCAGATCTCCACACACACTGTATTCCGTGTCGAGACTGCGCGGGACCTTGACAAATTCCCATAATCCCTCTGTTTATTCCACTTAAAAGGTATTATTTTTATGCACACCACTGTCTGCAGAAACTACAAGAAATGTGTAGCAATGTGCCAGAATAAGTTGAGAGATACAAATTGTTGCACTGACTGTCTCTTATATTGTAAAACTGTTTATGTAACTTTTCATTTGTAATAGTAAAAGAGTTAAAAAATAAATAAAAAATAGGTGCATCTTATAGAGCAAAAAATATCTGCAAGTCACAAAGATGTATATAATGTACAAAGTAATTTATTATGTACCCTCAAACAGCACCAAAAAACATACGGTAATTTCTCTCGCACAAAGCAAGGCCTCATACAGCCTGGTCAATGAAAAAATAATAAAGTCATGGCTGCTTAGCAAAAGCTGAAAAAATAGCTGCTCACTAAGGGGTTAAGGGCACTGGGCGAAAGCAATAACGGGTCCTCCTCTGCAGGATGTCGTGCATGAAGAGCGGGATTACATCTCTTATGTGCGGCATTAGAAATAAGTAGCAATCTAAAAAGGTGAAAACCTCATTTTCGCGCATTGTGTCGCACCTAGGAGCCCCTGTGTAAGGAGAATATTAGCGGTAATTTCCCACATTACATTATAAAGGAGCGGATTATTTTTAATGCTCATTCATCCTGCCCCCATGTCCCCCGAACGCTCTTCTCTCACATTTACAGAGCGGCTGCGGATTCCTCCGGCAGCGAGAGACAGAGGGATAATCAGCACAAGACCTCTCCTCTACAGAACAAATTTACAAATGTAATGCCGCCATTAACTAAACCAGACACATGTTTTACAAATCCAGTCATTTTAGGCGCCCCCCTCTCCGTTCTGCGCCCCGGTTCGAAAGGCTTTTCATCAAAGCAGCAATTTTCCTTCTCCAAAAATAAGGTGGATATTGCGGATGTAAAATGCATGCGAGCTCTCCTGGAGGATATGCAGCTTGCCACAACACATTAACATATATATATATATATATATATATATATATATAAGAGTGGGAGATGCCTCCTCCCTGCAGCCGCGCCGCTCGGCATACAGAACACCTACCACGGACTTACCTTGATGCTTGTAGACTGCAGCTTCTGGAAGAAATACCTCTGGAAGGAGAGAGGCACTTTCAGGAGGCGGATGGCTGCGTTACACAGGCATGAGGTGTGCTGAAAAACAAGCAAAATAGTACGAAAAATGCAGGTTACCACACAAGATGTCCGAAATACTGTAAACTTTAACCCCCAAATGACCAGGCCTGGAAAGGCCTTAACCCTTTCTACTTCGGGTGAATTTTCTATTTTTCTGTTTAAATAGCTGTATGAGGGTTTGTTTTTCTTTGTACTTTCTAATGGCGCCATTTAATAGTGCATACAATATAGTGGGAAGCTGGAAAGTTCCAAATGGGGTGGAACTGGAAAAAAAACCTTCCACCACAGTTCTATTTTTTATTTTATTTTTTACAGCATTCCCTATGCGGTAAAACTGACCCATGATCTTCATTCTCCAGGTCGGTACAATTATGGCGATACCACATTTGCACAGTTCTTCTTTTGTTTTAATACATTGGTGCCCAACCTGCGGCAAAACTACAACTCCCAGCATTCCCGGACAGACAGCCTACAGATATCAGCCTACAGCAGGGCATGGTGGGAGTTGTAGTTTTACAACAGTTGGAGAGCGGCTGGATGGGCATCCCTGTTTTAATACATAAAAAAAAATGATTAAATTTTTTTGCTAATTTTTGAGTTTTCATTGATACTATTTTGGGGTGTGTGACTTTTTGATCACTATTTAGGGAGGAGTTGAAGATACGAAAAAATAGCGAATAGTCAGTTTAGTTTAGTTTTTTTTTCCTATTACACCGTATGGGATGAATATTTTTATATTTTAATTGTATGGGTATTTTCAGATGCAGTGATAACTATATTTTTTATATTTTTACATTTTATTATTATTTTTTACACTTTTTAAGTTCCCCTAGTGAGCTTGAACAAGAGATCATTAGATCCCTCAATGTATCAGCAATGAAATCTATGAGAATTTAGCGATGTTCCTATGAAGTCCTGCCACAGACAGGGTCTCCATATGAACATATCTGCGGCAAGCTGTTCCTGTGCAGTTTTTTTTTTTTTTTTTTTTTTAGCTCTCAGAAGCTGTGGTCACATTTGACCATGGCATCTGAGGGGTTAAATGTCTGTTAGCCCCAGGTGTCTGCTGTTAAAGGGATTCTCCAGCATTTGTTATTTGGGTCCAGCCTGGAATACCTGTGGAGAAGTGTCTATTTACCTGCTCCCCACCACTTCATTGTGTCCCCTGGTGTTTCTTCTCTGGACTTTTGATCCCCATCAGTGAATTTTCACGTGGACAGGGTGACGGGCACCTGAGCTGTGATATGTCACCAAGTGGAACGTGACCTGGCAGCGATGTGCTGCTTCTGGAAACGTCACCGTTGAGGCCAGTCATTGAGGCCCCCCTGTGTTCCAGAGTGGGAATTCTCTTTTTCTTTAATGCAGATGTATGAGGCCTTAAATTTGGCAGGTCGAGTTGCAGTTTATATAGGAACCATTTTGGGGCACATACAGTATAAGGCTACTTTCACACTAGCGTTTTTTGCGGATCTGTCATGCATCTGCAAAAGCGCTTCCGTTACAATAATACAACCGCATGCATCCGTCATGATCGGATCCGGTTTTATCATGTCTTCGGTCATGAACACCACTGAAAGTCAATGGGGGACGGATCTGTTTTCTACTGTGCCAGATTGTGTCAAAGAAAACGGATCCGTCCCCATTGACTTACATTGTGTGCCATAGCACATGGTGGCACTAACTACTATATCACAATAAAGACCTACAGGTGTATATATATATAATGGCATAGCTTGATGAAGCTGTTTTGATGCCCTGCTTATATATACACTCTAGTGTCCCTTTGACATTATTGCCTATGTCATTGCTGCTCATTTTACTAAGCTTTAATCTAAGTATGTACTATGTGCAATTGAAAATTGTTGTTCTTGTTACCTTTTGACTGATATTTATAAAAAAAAAAAAAAAAAAGTGGTCCAATTTGTTGTATTTGACCCATATCACCATTGTTTTGCTGCAATCTGACTGGTATGTTTCTGTATTATTTATTTTTATTTACCAATGAAAAAGAAAGATTGACAAAAGCTAAACGTTAATGATAGAAAATTGCACAGAATATCGGTATAAGTTATCAGCTATCGGCCTGAAAGTTCACAGGTTATCGGTATCGGCTCAAAAAAAAAAGTTTCGCATTATAGAACTTGCATAAACCCTTTAAATTTACTACAGTTGGCTTATACTAAAGGGAATGTACACCTTTACAACCTTTTGTTTGCCCAACGTATGTACAATTAGAAAAGACGCAACTTTGCAATTAGTCTCCATAAAAACGTCCTACATTTTGTGCCGACAGATGCTAGGCAGACCTGTGTGCCTTCATGGTGTCAGACGACAAGCCCTGTGTAGTCCGATCCTGCGGTCCTACTCCATTCCATTTGTCACCTACTTCTCCAGAACAGACATTTGGTATATTAGTGGGAAATAGGGGATACATGGAAGGGTGTGAGATGCAAGGCCAGCCTACACATAGGTCTGCACAGCAGCTGTACGCTCAGAATGTTTAATCAAAACTGTAAGCAAAGTTGCCTTGTTTTTAGAGGAATTAAAAACGTAAAAAAACTTCACTTTTACGGGGTCTTTAGATGGAAGGCATTTCCTCCAGTCTTCCTCTCACTGCACCCCTCTTAGTTTTGATTTGAGGACGAATGAAATACCATAATGCAAAATGCTCAAACGTAAAGTGAACAGTGCCATCCAGTGGCCACATTATGACATTACATTCCTATAATAGCAGGCAGGCATACATACACACATTTTGTTCATGCTGGCTAGTTTCGCCGACAGTGTAATGTGTATGGCGGCTTCTTGCTTGTCTCCCAGTGCCAGATATGGGGGGTAAACGAGGACCGAACGCTTTGCATTTCAACATAACTAATCTTTTTGTTCTGTGGGCAGGCAAGTACTGCATATCCATACTCAGAATTGAATAAACATGCATGCTTGGCCAGGCCGGGTGTATACTTTTATGGGGTTCGTCGGGGGGAGACTGATATCATACCTACACAATGTGCTGGCTTAAGCAGAACTGAACACGACTGTATGCAATTAGTAATTTTATCATCAAACTGCTCAGAACAAACGGGTCTTATCCTTTAATTTATAATCATCATATATGTATGGATGAATTATTTCTTTCAGTTTCCCCACACCTACAAGTTTATGTGATGTACCTTTAAAGCTGCACAGGCTACCCTTTCACAGTTTAGCTGCATTACTACAGCGGGGAAAAGCAATGGCATTAAAGATCACAGGTGGGCAGTGATACCCCAATAACACATTTCCACCAACGGCCTAATTCACAGTCAGCGCCAAATGGCAGTAATTTATATGCAGTTTTTGAGTGCACCAAGCACAGCACCCAGGGGACACTAGATCAGTGTTCCTGAGCAGGACTAAGCCAAGCACCCTCCGATCATACACTGTGCTGTCTATTTAGCCGCTTAAAGGGGTATTCTAGGAAATAAATATTAATGGCTTAACCTCAGGATCAATACCTGATGGGTGGTGATCCAACACGCAGAATGATCTGCTGTTACCTTACAGCGCTGGCACTGGAAGTTGGCAGCAGAACTACATGGCTCTGTCCATTGTGTAGCGGACAGAGCTGGCAATTGCACGCAGATTCCATTCACTGTAGCTGTGCCAACAGTAGACAGAGCTGTGCGGTTCCTACACCGGAGCTACAGCTGATCGGCGGGGGTGCAGGGTGTCGGGTCCCTGTCAATCTGATATTGATAACGTTAATGTTAGAAATCCTGAAATACCCCCTTTAATAAAGGGTGCCCAGTGTACCCTCGAGATTGTGGCTGGAGCCAGGCAGTAAAAAAACAGCTGGGCGTCAGATAGGATCAGAGATAAGCGACAGTCTCAGCAGATTAACTTTAAATGCCAGGGTTTGAGAAGAGGAAGCGGCTCCATCTGTCAGCCACTTATCAGCCTATATCTGGCACCATTGCAATTGTAACAACCCATAGATAAATAACTTATTATTTCTAATGCATGGTTCACAGTGTTAGGGCTCATGCACACATACGGAGGGTCCGCAATGCACGGGGCACCGGCCGTGTGCAGCCGCATCACCGATCACTGGTGAGATGCGGTGCGGAAGCACGGATCGGAAGCCCACAGAAACACTACGGAGTGCTTCCATGGTGTGTCTGGCCGTGCCTCCGCATCGCAGAAAAGTAGTGCATGCACTACTTTTTTGCCGTGTGGATCGTCGGATGGAGAACGCGGACCCCATTCAAGTGAATGGGTCCGCGAACCGCTGCGGATGCCCCACAGTCAGTGCCTGTGCATTGCAGACCGCAATTTGCGCACGGTCGTGTGCATGAGCCCTTAACAAAACAAACAAAAAAGAACAGATTTGTCTTTTTCCTCATTCTCCCCCCAAAGAAGTATAAAAAATAGTCACATTTATTACACAGCCAGACAGTACTAATAAAAACTGTAACCAATGCTGAAAGAAACAAGCCCTCCTATGGCTACCACAATTCAATTTTCCGTGTGGATGTAGGATAACCGCAGCAAACGCAACCCGCGTGGATGTACATTTATCTTTTGCGTTCAGAGCAATTTCACAACTGTCAATAACTCATCAATCAATAGCACTAAAAACTGTCCGGTACTGCGCCACTATTACATGCAATCTCTTCTTACCAGGTATGAGACCGGCTGATGCTTTCTGCTCAGTAGCTCGACCTCCTCCAGAACCTGGTTGAAGACAGACATCATCCTGCGCTCGTACTCGCTGTCAGCTTGTAAAGACCCGCTGAAACCGCTTTCCTGGAAACTACAAATGCAAAAAATTATAGGAACTGAAAGGGCAGGAACTCTCTTGGATTCACAGGTATTAAAAGAGGGCTAGTAGGCAGGGGGCACCCCTGTTAACTACCAGTATGAGCAACTCATGTCACTGGAATGCAGTGCGGGACTTCTTGAGTAGTGAGCTGCAATCGGCTAGTGACCACGGCTCACCAGACTGGAAAAGACCGTTGTGCCAATTGTAAAAGTAAAAAAGAAATGTGGCTTTATTTTTTCCTACCTGCACGAGTCTGGATCCAAGATCAGAGCTTCTATAGTATGAGAGATTAAAAGGCAGCTCTGCTGTTGTCTGGTAAAGGTTTAGGATTAAGGCAAGTAACTGGATTCTGGAGATCATTCATATGGACGCAAAGAAAATGTATATTCTTATAGGTTACAAGGAGATGGGTGACACTGCAGACTAAAGCTGGATTTACAGAACCTGATTTTTGGGAAAGAACATTATTACGAAGGCTTGTTCCCGATAATCTGCTCTTGTAACGGTGCTGAAGATCACCCGATGAACAAGCAAAATGTATGTTCATTGGACTAAGTAATCTTTCAAGCGGATAACACAATCATTGTTTAAAAGCAATGAATCTGTATGAGGATGAGCGATGGAAGTAGCCATTGCTCACTGCTATACAGTGGAGGCGATCGCTGCATTCACCTCTGCTGACGAACAGCCAATGATTGGGAAGGAATGGTCCCTTCCAGATACTTGCCCGTTCAGTCGAGCGGTGTAAATCCAGTTTAAAGGAAATGTGTCACCAAAAATTTATCTGCCAGTTAAAATCAGATAGAAGCCCCTTTCCTTGTTATCTAATCTGTCTTTATTTTCTGATTGCAGATTTTTTTTAAATTCTATTTCCTGAACATTATTATGGGGGACAGCCATCTTGCCTGAGCTGTTCTTTATGGCAGCCCCAAGGGCAGGAGGGGACCTCCGTGACTTCTATGGGAGAATCTTCTAGGCACGCTCTGTGACCTGTGCAGAGGTCATTGTACAAGGAAAGAATAAATGTCACAATAATGGTGGATCCTGTCTTATCTATGACAGATAAGCTGATAACTGCAGTAAAGTGATAGTGACCAGTGCGAAAACCGCAGGATTTTATGTTTTTTGTTTAAATATAGATATTGACATGGACAATTAAAAATAACATAAAAAATTCTTTAACAATATATTAAACATAAAAACGTTTACGTGCAGGTGGGTTGGATCAGATTTCTTTCTACTATGTTTGCTATAAAGTCTATTGTACGTTTGTACTGCTTTTCATCTTTTGCTTAATAAAAAAAATGATTTGATTGAAAAAAAAAACAAACAACATAAAAACCTGATTTAAAGGGCTTCTGTCACCCCCCTTAACCCATTTTTCACTAGCTGACATTAGCTATTTGCTAATGTCAGCTGAGTTGAAATATATCTTTTTTACCTTTTCTGAAGTTGTCAATTCTGTAAAAAAGCCACTTTTATAATATGCTAATCATCTTCGCTACCAGCAAGTTGTGCGTGTACTTGCTGGTAGCTGCCGCATCTAGATTAGTTAGGAACGCCCCCTTCCTCGTTCAGTAGTCGCGTCGCAGCAAAGCTCGCGTCCTTCACTCAGAGCGCCTGCGCCGACTACTGAGCGGTACGGCGCAGGCGCGGGATTTCATCTTCAGACAGGGCCAGCGCGAGGAGGAGAAAGCGCTGGCCCTGTCTATCAAACGAGGAAGGGGGTGTTCCTAACTAATCTAGATGCGGCGGCTACCAGCAAGTACACGCCCAACTTGCTGGTAGCGAAGATGATTAGCATATTATAAAAGTGGCTTTTTTACAGAATTGACAACTTCAGCAAAGGTAAAAAAGATATATTTCAACTCAGCTGACATTAGCAAATAGCTAATGTCAGCTAGTGAAAAATGGGTTAAGGGGGGTGACAGAAGCCCTTTAAAACAATAGGTCATTTTCTGATGGCACATTCCCTTTAAGTTTTGACACAGCCAGATGACGTCCATGTGAGGACTTATCAAAGAGCGTTTTCCAGGGAGGAATGCCTTCTTCTAACCATCGTTACCACATAGAGACTATCCACACAAAGAGAAATCATGTTCAATGTTCTGGATACATTTCTATGTTTCTGAGTGTTGTAGAATCAGCATCAAAAGAAGATTGATAGAGGTCTCCATAGCGTGTGGCTAGATTCTTGAAATCCTCCATAGACTGCTTCATCTGAAACAAAAAAAAAAATACAATAAATGTCACTCAGACATAAAGGAAGCATAAAAACGTATAAGAAGTCGAATATTGCTGGCTGAGTAATAAAATGGATACCATTTGCATATAGGAAATTAGGATCTGTTCACAAACCATTCAGTGGCATCCGTCGCCCACAGACTCAATGCATTCTGTGTGGTATACGCTTTTTGTGGAATGATTCTGTATGGAATAGCTGCAGCAGACAGGCAATTCAATACAGATGAGGTAAAATAAAACAAACCGACGTGTCTGACGCAGACCAAAAAGGACAGTCTGTCATGTGAATAGGGCCTATGGAGACAGTGGAGGTATCAGGGGTTGGATTCCCACCAATCAGACACTTATCCCCCTGTCCTATGGACGGGTTATAAAGTTGAGATTCTGGACAACTTTTTTAAAGGAACATTCCAGGCAAAAATGATACACTATGTTATGGTACCACAGGTCTGAGAAGGCGGAACATGGCATGAGATTCAAATATCACCAAAGAGACTCCCTGTGTCATGTACCACTCCCTCGGGCTCCACACTAGGTATAATCAGTGGGGCAGATTTACTAATTAAATTGGGCCACATATATTACGTGTCTTATACCGGGCATTGTGATAGGGGTCACGGTCTACGATGCAAAACCAAGCAGCAAAATTTTGCCACACAATTCTAGCAGAAAATAAGGTCATTCATAGGAGGCGTACGCTTTACCTAGGAGTCTTGCAGTTGCTTTCTTTTGACCCAACTAATACAACAAGCTCTAGTCACCTGCGTAGAGATGCGGCCACAGCGCTGGAGGTCATTGCCGGAGGCCATGGCTATTGTTGCAGCGATGGCTGGAGGAGGGCTGGTCTTCAGGCTGTTACAGGTGCAGATCAGTTGAGAAAAAGATTGAAGGAGATCAATCCTCAGCTTCACAAACTCACACTGGAAGCTCAGCGGATTCATAGGGGTGCTGGCTGCCTATAGGGACATGTAGAAATTAGTCATTTAAAATAGCTTCTATGGGTGTTCTTTAAATATTACTTAAAGGGGTTGTCAGTTTTTTTTTTTTTTTTTTTATCTGCCACCCAACCAACAGGGCCTGTGGAGAAACCCACACTCACTTGTTCCTGGGTAGAGATGAGCAAACTTTTAAAAAAAGTCCGGTGTTCGGCGTTCGGATTGTGGTAAGTCGCGCATCCCGTTATGGATTCCACTATAGCGGCATATGGAATCCATAAGGGGCGGCTGCCACCAACCCGAACTGTTGAACAGCCGAAGGACCTGGGGTGACGTCACTGTCATGTGATCAGTGCAGGGCGTGGCTCAGCACTGGATTTGATCCCGTGCTGAGCCACGCCCACTGCACTGATCACATGACGGTGACGTCACCCCAGGTCCTTCGGCTGTTCAACAGTTCGGGTTGGTGGCAGCCGCCCCTTATGGATTCCATATGCCGCTATAGTGGAATCCATAACGGGATGCGCGACTTACCACAACCCGAACACCGGACTTTTTTTTAAAGTTCACTCATCTCTATTCCTGGGTATTCTTTACTGGACTTGCAGTGCCAGTCTGTCCTGCACTGGCCTTAGCGGCGATGTCTCCCCAAGTAGCAAGTTACTGCTGGATTACGTGCGGCTTGGGGACATGTCACCACTGAGGTCAGTCACTGGCTGCTGCAGCAGCACATATGACCCCATCTTTGCACCATAGAGAGGGACCTAAAGTCCAGTGAAGACAGTCTGGGAGCTGGAATGGAGCGGCAGTGACCAGGCGAGTATGGGTTTTTCCACAGGTCCTGCTGGCTCGGAGCAGATTAAAAAAAACTGGACAACCCCTTTAAGGAGACTGTTCAGCCATAAACTCAAAAATTGTATAATCTGTAGGTCAAGGAATACTAACCAGCTCAATACTTGCATCAAGACTTACTTTGCGACTGCTTTTTAGCTCTTCTCCATTAGGACAGAGCTATGATCTGTGAATACAGTTTAGCTATGGTATCTACAGGAGGTAGTCTGACACCTCCTGCCTCATCGTGTCAGGAAGTCAAAGCACGAAGAGTGGATTCCCACTGCAGAATGATTAAGTACCACCTAAAGGGACACCCGCTAATAACTAATTTTTGAATTAAAGGGGTTGTCCAGGCGTTTACTACTCATGCCCTAACCTCAGGATAGGTCCTCAATATCAGAATGGCGGAGGTCCGAAATCAGGCTCTCCTGCCAATCCGCTGTATGAGGAGATGGCGCGCGCAGTGTGCATGTGTCAACTCCCATCTCTCTTCCTGTCTGTTGCTGCTCTCTATGGTCTTTGCCATAGAGAGCAGCGGTGAGCAGGAAGAGAAAAGGGAGACGGCACGTGTGCAGTGCACACGCCATCTCCTCATACTGTTGACCGGCAGCGGTGCCCGGTGTCGGACCCTCGCCGATCTGATATTTCTTGAGAATAGGTCATCAATAGTGAAAGCCCGGACAACCCCTTTAAGGCTGTGCATAAAGTGGTGCCTTTTGTCTCCATGTATTTAAAGGTGTGTTCTAGAGATTTACTGACCGTAAGTGAAGCTATTCCTTTGTGGTAGGATTTGAGGGAATCAGCAATGGCTGACAGAGCCAGGGCAATGTCGTCCTCCTGCAGCTGGGTCAGACATTGCTCGGCAAGAGAGAATTCCTTCAGACTGTTCAGCCAAAAGTAAAAATGTTCAGAAGCCACCTGTGTGAGGAGACTCTGATACAGCTCCTGAGCCATGTCATGGTTACCCTGAAATACAGAAATAGGGGACAATCCTTTTTTGAGTCACTCCATAAATCTCAAATTCCTATACAGCCCCCCCCCCCCCCCCAGATAAAAATAACTTAAAGGGGTCCTCTCACTTCATCGAATGGCATTTATCATGAAGAGAAAGTTATTACAAGGCACCTACTAATGTATTGTGATTCTCCATATTGCCTCCTTTGCTGGCTTGATTCATTTTTCTATCGCATTATACCCTGCTCGTTTTCAGGGGTTACCGGCACCGCTGCAGGATCTGCTGCACAAGTCTGCTTTTTTTGTGCTCCCACGGTCCCAGCCACCATAGAAGCCGACACTTTTTCTTATAATGTACAAGCATGACCACCGCTGCCGAATTGCAGGGTGGTCGTAAACCCTGGAAACGAGCAGTGTCTTGTGTGTTGGAAAAATTAATCAAGGCAGCAAAGGAGGCAATATGGACAATCACAATAAATTAGTAAGTGCCTTGTATTAACTTTCTCTACATGATAAATGCTATTTGCTGAAGTGAGAGGACCCCTTTAAAGTCTGTATTTTATTCCTAAATTTGACTAACTGATGCCCGCAGCCTGTCTCCACTGTTGAAATATTTATGCTTACCTGTTCCCTGCTGCTCTGGTCCTCTACGCTGGCTCCTGCGTGTCCATCTTCTGGTATGTGGCTTGTTTACTTTCTCCCCATCACAGGTATGGTCACCTGCTCCACTGCAGCCAATCATTGGCTTCAGTGGTGATGTGTCCACAAGAGACACGTTACCGCTGAAGCCAGTGGCATGCTGCAGTGGAGCAGGTAACCATACCTGTGATGGGGAGAAAGTAAACAAGCTGCAGACCAAAAGATAGACACACGGGAGCCAGCGTGCAGGACCAGAGTGGTGGGGAGCAGGTAAGTATGAATCTGGCCGTTATTGGACTATGCTCGTTTATAGACTACCTTACAGACCAAGAAGGGGCCAGTGTTGTTTGACTGGACTACTCTGAGCTACCACCTGCTTCGGATCTGAGCAAGCAGGGGCCGGTTCCTGGATCCGTGGAGTACAAATACAATGATACTGGCGACCGGACATGTGAGCAGCATGTTATCACTAGCATACTATTGTCTGGTATGCTCATAAAGGCCTTATTGTATGGTTGGCCTTTTGAGCCACATCGGTTTCGTTAGCAGCCCTAAACCTGTTAATGAAAGGGAGTATTGTGTGTTACTATACTGACTTGTTCACTCGTGGATGGTTTTTCGCCATTGTTGTTTGCTGCTGGATCTATCGCTTAACCTATGGCCATACTGGACTTTACCTATATCTGTATGGGCTTCCTGCTGCCATCATCGCCTGCGGCTGAATTTACTATTTAACTTATGGCCACATTTTACTTTGCTTAGATCTGTGTGTATCCACCTTCTTCCTATTAAACGCAAGTCGTTTGGTTGAGTGTACGTATATCCCCTGGTGAACCCTCAATTCATCCTGTAGGGGGAACGTGTCGGGATTACACTATAGTTGTTGCTTTTTGGCTGTACATAGGTCAAGGACAGCGTAAGGACAGAACTTAGGTACGAGGACGGGGAACACCTACTATCAAGGTGTGTCCCCGGGCTGAGCAGTGGAGGGGATCAGTGAAGGGAGAGTGTCCTTTGTGGTGCTCCCGACGGTTTTCACGACCCCCTGTCTCAGTTGTTGATTATTAATTTGTGGTGTTATCTTGTGGGTGTTAGCTCACTTCGCTGTAAAGGATCCTTTTGGACCAGAGTTGTGGATTTTTTAACTGTATGAAATAAAAGTTATATTTTAAGATTTTTTGCTCTCAGCGACAGGTTCTTGTGAATATTGCAACGTCTTTTATATTATCAACATCTCAGTGATTTGGTTTTAAGTATGAATCTTTCAATAGCGGAGGCAGGTATTCAGTCAACCCCTTTAGCCAAATTTAGGAGACAGGGAGAACAGGCCACACGTGTAAGGTCATATAAATGGTTGCCTGTGTGATCTTATAGGCATTCTAATCAATAACCATCTTCGCAGTACACAGGGTACTAATACCCACCAATGATCATTAATCTTACCATCCGAGAGGCTTGTCTGGCTATTCTGTACACAGTCCAACCATTAGAGACATTCTCCAGCTGTTGCTTTATCACAGTCTTCACTTCAGGTGACAATGCTTTTTGGCTCGCCACAAAAATAACGGTAGCAAGGGCAACCTGGAAAAAAAGACAGCATAATGGGTAATTAGTAAATAAATGTAAGTGGTTGTCAGCTATACTCTACCTCTAAGACTAGGTATTATAGCCCTGTATGTTTGGATCTAGAAATGAATGTATTGCAGCTGCACAACTAAATTCTTTAGCAAAACCCCAGCCTAAACCGGCCAATGTGGACATCATGTAGCTCTCATGGAGATGGAGTTCTCTGCTCTGGATAACATAGGTGGGTCCTAAGTGGGTCTAGTGTGGGTTTAAAAGGACATATAGGCTCATTTAAAAGCAAAGCTACACTTCAGTGAAATCCTGTAGCTCATCATTATCACAGATATTTTGTGCTACTTACCAACAGCTCCTGTTGTTTGTCTGTGGTCGATCGGCCAATGACTTTGTACAGCTCCACGAGGTCCCCTAACATCCCGTCCCCGAGCACCGGCAGCTGCATGGCCACAGAAGCCAGACAATGACACAGACAGATCCTGGCAGAGTCCTGTGCGCTGTGCAACTGAGTGAGGAGTGATTCCACTACAGACTGGCTCAGATACGGGCGGCACTTTGCCAGCTTCACCATGCAGGACAAAGCGGTCTAAAGAAACAGGGAAACATGATATTATCTAAAAAAAGACAATTAGGTGGAGGAATTTTCACGGAATCCACATAAAATCTGCACCACAAACTGCATCCCATTGATTCTGATGAGAAATACACAGAGTGTAGTATCATGTCGATTCTTTCCACAGCTTCTGCGCAGAAACAGCAGAGGGTGGTCACATGAGGAAGGGGCGAAATCCTTGTGCAAAACCTCAGCTTGACAAACTGCAGATCCACAGTGGAAATCTGAGTGTCAGGCTGTTTACATGGTTAAAATCTGCTGCGGATTCCATTGCGGAAAATGTCCATTTTCTGCCACAAAATACACTATCAACAACAGCCTCCCATTACCTTCAACTGAAAAACGCCACCGTACGAAAATGGTAGCATTTTCTTCTGCTGCAAATTACAAATCCAGAAGTGGCATGTGTGGCAAGCGGATTGAGAGTGTTTTTTACACTAAAGTCAATGGGGAAGCAGAAAAAAAAAAAAAACAGCAGTTATAGAAGCAGTTTTTACAAGCATTTTAGAAGCGTTTTTGGTGGCTGGAAATGCTTGTAAAAACTCCTCTAAATCCACCACTAAATTGGAAATCTTCCACCAAAAACAACCTGTTTTAGTCTCTTTTTGGAGAGCGCGTGATGAGACTTATAGGCCATACATGCTCCTCTGGAATTCTGGGAAGAGGGAATGCAAATGAGTTCTAAACAAGGTCTGCCTCTCATGGTACAAGATGTAAGGCAGCTATCCTATAAGTCAATGGTCGACCTTTTAAAAGGAATCGGTCATCTCCAAAGCACCCCCCAAACTAGAGTCAGCGGAGTATAGTGTAAGAGGTGCTGAGTCTGATTATGTCATTTTGATCCTAATACTCACTTGCATTTCGACATGCTCCCACAAACCAGCAGTAAAATGCATTGACAGGACTCCTCTTGAGACCTCTCCATTATGTGCATGAGCCCTGGAGTCCCCTCAATGCGTTTTACTGCTGGTTTGTGGGAGCACAGGGTCAGAATGCAAGTGAGTATTAGGATAAAAATGACATAACCGGACTCAGCGTCACTTACACTATACACCGCTGATTCTAGTTGGGGGGTGTTTTGGAGCTGACAGATTCCCTTTAAACAAGCCTTGAATCATGACTTGCAAAATAACTAAGCCAGTAACTCATCTGCAGACAGCTGTTCCGGGGTGATTCACCCTCATCAGTGCAAAGCAGAGAGTACTGGCTTAACTGGGTGAGAGGCCTAGGTCAAGAATTAGGGGCTACTATATCTTCTTAGGCCCCTTTCAGACAAGCGAGTATTTCCCTGTGGACTCGCAGCGCAGCACCCAGCCTGAATTTCCAGCACTGCCGGGGTCACATAGAATTATATTAATTTATGATGCTATGTAACCCTTACAGTTCTGGAATGTATTGGATAACACTGACAGCATTATGTCATTGTCATCCAATACATTCCAGAACTGTAAGAGTTACATAGCATCATAAATCAATATAATGCTGTGCGACCCTGGCAGTGCGAGAAGTTCAGGCCTGGTCCTGCGCTGCGAGTCCGCAGCGAGACACTCGCTCGTCTGAAAGGGGCCTTATGGAGAGTGCATAAACGGCATAAGAAGTCTTGTAGACCAGTCAACGATCCTCTGGAATTCTGGGAAGATGGTATGCAAATGAGCTCTTGGCAAGCTCTGCCTCTAATGCCATAGCTACCTTACATAAGAGGTAGAGCTTGCTAAGAGCTCATTTGCATACCCTCATCTTGTTTTGAGCTACTGATTTTCTTGCTTGCCGTGGATTTTAATCGTGTGGACATTACCTCAGCCATTGATTTGTACCAGAGATTCTGCAGCAGATTTCCAGCAGAAAAATCTACATAAGCCACTATGCTATCAATAGGCCTCACTCAATAGACCGCTCAGATCAGGTATAGACTCCTGTGCTCTCATTACAATGGCACCTTTATTTGTTCTGTCCCTTGCCGAGGTCTTCAAAAAAAGACTTTTTAAACATATGCTAATGAGGTTCGGCAAGTGCCCAGGGGTGGCATTACTGCAGCAAGTGCCCAGGCGCCTCGGCGCTGTGCCCAGAAAACCACACCTCTTTCACCCCTCTGGACCACCCTTGTTTCTTATTATTACCTCCTCCTCTACCTCCCAGATCTCGCGCCTGTGCCGCTCCACACTTGCCAGCACCTGCGCACTGCTGTGCCCATTATGGGCAGAGGAACAGGTAGTTGGACAACGCATGTGCCGGCGGCGCAGGCGCGAGATCTTGGTTGGGGAGGAGGAGGTAATAATAGGAAACAAGGGCGGGCCAGAGGGGTGACAGAGGTGTGGTTTTCTAGGCACATCGCCAAGAGGCCGGGGCACTTGCTGCAGTAACGTTGCCCCTGGGCACTTGCTGCAGTAACGTTGCCCCTGGGCACTTGCTGCAGTAACGTTGCCCCTGGGCACTTGCTGCAGTAACGTTGCCCCTGGGCACTTGCTGCAGTAACGCCGCCCCTGGGCACTTGCTGCAGTAACGCCGCCCCTGGGCACTTGCCGAACCTCCTTAGCATACGTTTAAAAAGTCTTTTTTTGAAGACCTCGGCAAGGGACAGAACAAATAAAGGTACCATTGTAATGAGGGCACAGGAGTCTATAACCTGATCTGAGCGGTCTAAAAGGCTCACATTAGGTGACAGACTCCCTTTAAATCTGCCTTTTCAATGGAAGACAGGGACAGCTTCTTTTTTCAGCACACTCAAAAAAGAATCGTCTTGCCTTATCTTGCTGTGGTCTCTGCACTTTAAAGAGCTGTGAGACTGTGGTGAGGGGCCACACACTGATCAGCCTCTAAATGAATTGAGCTAATCAGCTTGCAGACCCGTTCAGAAGCAGAAACCTGAGGCCCAGACTCGGCTTTCTGCTACAGGTCATCATCTCATTTTGTGAACATACCCTTCGAGAGCAATGAATGTACTCAGCTATAATAACATAACATACAATGCCAGTTCTATCGCCATACCCCTTCACCAGTTCACTGCACCTTTAAAGTCTGCTGTGCACCAGCGCTGCTGTCCTGACTGCTCAGGACAAGAAGAGATTCAAGGCCAAATACAGCATCCTTCTCCAGAGCCAAAGGATCTGGAAGTAAAATAGGAAGTGAGTCATTCGGTTTAGGCAAGCATTTGTGACCATAAATGTATCACATTTATAATCCAATTCCATAAAGCAAATACCAAACAATTTCATTTTCCAGGTTGTGCCAAGAATCACGTCAAAGTGACTTTAAGGTGAATAGAAGACTACATTTGTCACTGACATAACATGCAATTGGTATTTTGGAGAGTCCCTGAAGGTTACAGGGGTTTTCTGGGATTTTGATATTGATAAACTATCCTCAGGATAGGTCATCAGTATCTGGTCGGTGCGGGTCCAACACCAGGACTCCCACCGATCAGTTATTTGACAAGGCACCGGCGCTCGTGTGGGTGCTGCGGCCTTCCCTGTGCTTACCAAGCACAGGACCGTCCATTGGACAGCAGCTGTGTTTGGTAACACAGTTGAGCTCCATTCACTTGAATGGGACTGAGCTGTGTTTAAGCCATGGACATGGTGGTCACCAGAGTGCCACGGCCTTTTCAAACAGCTGATTGGGGGTCTGACTCCCTCACTTCCGCAAAAGATTTGATTCTGATGACCTATCCTGAGGATAGAACATCAATATCAAAATCTCTGACAACCCCTTTATCAGCATTTAGAGATTTGCTTTACAGTAGCCACAATAGACAAATGCCTTCTATGGGAGTGTATTCTACACATACTCAGTGACCTATGGAGCGAGAGGATAGGTAAGCTCTGACCACCATCTCTTGTGAATGGTGGATCCTTTGTTATCTATCTATCTATATATATATATATATATATATATATATATATATCCTAACAGTTTCTATAAAGAAATGCTACTATCACATGTAACCTACAGTCATTTTATTTATGTGCTTTTCTAAAAAAGAAAAAAAACACCATGGACAGGGATGACAAAAAGAACAGGTCTTACAGAGCTATTGCAGTGAGAAGCATTGATCACCAATCCACTGGACAGGTGAAAATTCTAGATTGGTTTGGATCCGAACACTGAGGCCCTCACTAATCGCCAGGATGTGGGACAGTGGTTCCCTGCTGCAAAAATGCACCATAGCGCTTTCCTGTTTCAGTCAGTGCCACAGACGTAGAGTAGAGCAATAGGGCACAAGCTTGACCACCAGTCAGTACAAATACCTTCTCCCTTTGGTCATGCAGTGCGGAGAAACTAGAGGAAACAGGGGACTGGTGTTCCTGGTGCTAGAGATTTGTGGGGGTCCCAGCGGTGGCACATCCACCGATACAGCATTTAGCAGCTTTATACAGTGTACAGGGTATAAATACCTCTGGCTGAAATATCCCTTTAAAAACAAAAATGATGCTCCGTACTACATGGCCTGTAAGAAAAAATGGACACCCACAGAATTACATTTTAGTCCACAAGATTAATCTTGTTGGAAGCAACTATGCATACCCATCTTACTAGTGCAACCACTCCATATTGTATATGTATGGGCTAAATGAGTAAAGTGGAAATTTTTCGAATTATATTAACGTATTAACTCACCTATATCCTGACAAGAAGCTACAATATTGGTGAGGACGGTCACCCCGTGAGCAGCAATGCCGCGATTACTGTGATAACTGCACTCCTGTGCCAGCTTAATCAGGTCAGTATACCTGGCTGTACCCGATATGGCCCCTAAAAAAAAAAAAAAACATAAATGAAAATAAACAGAATGCAGAAAAAATTAAATCCATATTTTGGTCATACGTTATATTACGAGGATTTTCTGTTGCTGGATGATTGTAAGATTTAGTGTAAATTGGTCTGATTGTGTGAAGAATCTTGATGAGTAAACTCAGCCTTCAGTTAGGGGTCCATTCACACGTCCGCAATTCTGTTCCGCATTTTGCGGAACGGAATTGCGGACCCATTAATTTCAAAGGGGACAGACGATGTCCCGGCCGGGTCCGTAATTGCGGCATTTTCTATATAGTGCCGGCGATGTCCATGTTTTGCGGATCCGTGGATCCGCAAAACACACACGGACGTGTGAATGGACCCTAAATGGGGTTTTCTGGGAATTAAATACTGGTGACCTAATCTCAGCATATGTCATCTATATGCGACTGTGGGGGTCTGACTACCAGCACCCCCTGCCGATCAGCTGTTTGAAGGGGCTGCAGTGCTCAGACAAGCGCAGTGGTCTCATTAAAGTACATTGTCTAGCAGCTGTGCTTGCCATTATATCTAAGGCTTGTTTTACATTGTGGGCAACCTGTTCCAGCATAAAATGCCATGAATCGGCCGGACAAAAACCTTTGTTCTCGGCATATCTGTCAGATCGCGGCTGGCTCACCACTGGACCCCATTATAGTTATTGGGGCCGGACAGCATTCCGGTAGTGTCTGTTGATACCGAATACGGCACGCTGCTCCCAGCCAGAACACCTTCAGCAAACGCAAATCTGAAACAGGCCTTAATGCGATTCACTTGAATGGAACTAAGCTGCACAAAAGCCATCTGACCTATGGAAGTGATGTCACAGGCCGTGGTCCTCATCTGTGGTCTCTTCAAACACCTGATTGGTGGGAGTGGGGCCAGGCGTGTAGGTCATGAATATTAAAATAGTGAAATACGGTACCCCTTTAATTAAGTCACAATTTTGATCCTTCGGGATGATTGTACCTGGGGGTGAATTGAAGTACTGCTTGATAGAGATGCTGCCGGAGAGAGTAGAGAGCACAGAGACCATTCCCAGTTTCAGGCTGTCGTATGGTGTCTGAAGAGCACATTCACATAAAGCCTAAGAGAGAAAAAGGGTCAGCTCACGGATCTCCACATGAAGCACACTACATACAAATAGAAATGTGGGCAACATTGGTAAGGTTCCCAACAATATTCACTACTTTTCATTATCCGATTCAGGACCGCAAAAGGTTTACAGAGTTCTCAATGAGCGTAAGGCCTCATGCACACGACCGTTGGTGTTTTGCGGCCCGCAAAGCGGATCCGCAAAATACGGAAGCTGCTCCGCGTTCCGTTCCGCAATTTGCTGAACGGAACGCGGCTCATTGTAGAAATGCCTATTCTTGTCCACAAAACGGACAACAATAGGACATGCTCTACTTTTTTTTGCGGGGGCACGGAATGGAGCAACGGATGCGGACAGCACACGGAGTGCTGTCCGCATCTTTTGCGGCCCCATTGAAGTGAATGGGTCCGAGCCTGAGCAGCAAAATATGCGGCTCGGACGCGGACCACAACAACAGTCGTGTGCATGAGGCCTTACGTAGCAAACAGAGGCAGCAGCATTATCAAATGATCGTCGCATTCCCCCTCAGCACATCCAGATCAGCTCTGCCAGCGACTAATGTCATGACTGTTTTATTCTTTACATTTGCAGACCGACTCGGAAATATGAACTATAAATATAAGTATTACATTGATTTTCTTTTCTTTTACTTTTTGCACACTAAACTCCTAACAAAACACAAAAAAATTCACAAAGAATATCAGGACCATCAAACTATCACGTGTCCAAAATCACTAAAAGGTATCTAGTCAATTAAGAATGGAACACACTGTTTTTTAGGGGTTAATGTTAAATGTTTAAGGAGTCTGAAATCCAAATGCTGTCTCAGAGACAGCTCTCAGGCCACACCCTCCATACACTTTAGCTCTGCTTGTGCAGCCTAGCTGCTGAATATAAGCACAAGCCCTCCACAGGCTCACCGGGGAGTCAGTCATGTTGAGAGGCATCTGTGCTCGTAGTTCTCTTCATGAAAAAGTTCCGTTTTTTTATTTTATAAAGCACCGACCTGTATATTGTCCCTGTTCCAGGTGTGGGGAGTTTTGTTGGCCAGAAATTTCAGATCCTGAATAGCAAGTCTCTTCACTGCTTTCCTGGGGTCATTCTTCAGGTACTGCAGCAACAGCTGAATCTGACGGGAGAAAGGCAAGGCCGTCAAGCAAGGTCAAAGGTTTCAGAATGGAAGAAGTTTCCAATATCAAAAAGAGACACCCCACCCCCTGAAGAAACATGTAAATGTGCCATAAAGGGGTTGTCTGACACTGATCAGCTGTTTTTGTCAGACTCTGCACCGGAAAGAACACAGTGGATGGTGCCGGAAGCAGAAAGCTCAGTTGACTGTGTAGTAACAGCATTTCCTCTCCGATTTCTCTTGGGTTTACTAATGGGGCTTCAAATAACCACCGATATCAACGTGGATAGATGGGTCTCACAGGTATATCTCTTAGGCCCCTTTCACACGGGAGTGATTTCCGCACGGGTGCAATGCGTGAGGTGCACTCATTGCACCCGCACTGAATCCGGACCCATTCATTTCTATGGGGCTGTGTACATGAGCGGTGATTTTCCCGCATCACTTTTGCGTTGTGTAAAAATCGCAGCATGTTCTAAATTCTGTGTTTTTCACGCAACGCGGGCCCCATAGAAGTGAAGGGGGCTGCGAGAAAATCGCAAGCATCCGCAAGCAAGTGCGGATGTGGTGCGATTTTCCCGCATGGTTGCTAGGAGACGATCGGGATGGGGACCCGATCTTTATTATTTTCCCTTATAACATAGTTATAAAGGAAAATAATAGCATTCTCAATAGAGAATGCAAAGTAAAAAGGGCAATAGAGGGTTAAAAATAATAAAAAAACAAACTCACCTCCTCCATTTGATCGCGTAGCTGCCGGTGTTCTGTTCTGTCTTCAGCAGGAGGGGGATAAAGGACCTTCAGTGAAGCAGGTGATTCCGAAGCAGGTGATTGGACCGTGTGACCCAGTGACGTCACTGAATGTCCTTCACCCCCCACCCAGCTGAAGACAGAACAGGAGACCGGCAGCTACGCAATCAAATGGAGGAGGTGATGAAGTCCGGTTTCGGGTCTTAAAACGCTTTGCACTCGCGCAGAAAAATCGCGCATTTTCACGTAACGCACCCGCCTCTGATCCAGGCGTCAAACATGACGCCCGTGTGAAAGAGGCCTTAGGGTACGACCACACAGAGCGGCTGTGCTGTGCTTGGGATACGGCTGCTTGGAGCGAGTACCATGAGGCCTATGAGCTGCAGCTGCATTGTATTAACTAATTACAAACATACGGTTTCTTCTGTCTCCACTGGTAATGGCCACCGCACAGAAGAAACAATGCATTTGGAATTAGTTAATAGGAAGCAGCTGTGGCTCATATGGCCACACGGTACTGGGCCTCTGGTGGCCACATTCCAAGCAGAGCATGGCTGCTCCGTGTGGTCGTTACCCCAGCAGATGGACTATAGGACAATGTATAGAGCTCTGGAGGCTGATGAATGGGACTGTGCCAGGGCTGAGAGTCGGAGCTCCCACATTCCGTTATTGATGGCCTATTCCAGGGGTTAGCAATCTCCTGCACTCCAGCCGTTGATAAACTACAATTCCCAGCATGCTCCAATCACTTCTATGGTAGTTTTGTGAACATCCTAGCAACTATACCTGCTAGGAACTGCCGGAGGTTGCTGATCCTGGGCCTATTCTAAAGACAAGCCATCAATATTACAGCCTTGGAACCCCTCCTTTAAGAACAATCTATGCAAACCCCCATGTACCTGTTTAGGAATGTCCACTAAGGAAGATGCAGCGAGCAAGGTGAAGGTGTGCAGTGTGACAATCACCATCTTTGTAGAGGGGTACGAGGTGACAAGCTGCTGCAGAAGATGTCGGCTGTTAGAAGCCAAAATGGCATCATGGTGCATGTGCTGTAGAATGGGAATCAGCTTGAGCTTTAAATCGACTGGGGTGGCCAAGCCTATGATAAAGAAAGAAAATGACTTGATTTCTGTTCTTACTGTAAAATCCTTTCCTTGTCCAGTGCACTGGGGGACACGGTCTTAACCTCAGCTATAGCTGCTGCCCAGATCAAGACTGTACACGAATGAGAAAAGCATCACAGTGACAGAATATCAGCACAAGATGAAGAAAAGAAAAACCTCTCACCTTGGATCATTTCTCCAATTTTGTTACAGATTCCAGCAGCAAAATCTCTGAAGAAAAAATTAAACGAGAGGAGATGCACATGAGAGCGGCTTTACACTGCTTTGAGTTACTACAGTGATCTTGTGGATTACTCTGTATTAGAATAGTCAGTGATCGGATCCTTTTTATCTCTACCTACAGCCTGACCCTTATCAGCTCTTTGTATCAGACTGCAGAAGTGGACTGTGTATGGAAAGCATTAGACATGCATGCTGGCACGCTCAAGTCTTCTCCAGCCCAAAGACATCTCCAGAACTTCCTACTGAGGACACAGACAAAGCTCTTATTGTTCCTCTGATTCATTCTCATCTTCGTTACTGTTATTCACCACTGATTAGCCTCCCCCTCAATACTTTCTCCTCTGTAGAATCTATCCTGAACGCAGGAGCCAGGCTCATCTTTCTGCCCAACCCATGGCTCTATCCTGTGCCAGTCACTTCACTGGTTGTCCATCCACTATAGCAGGGCCAAACTTCGGCGCTCCAGCTGTTGTAAAACTACAATTCCCAGCATGCTCCATTCATTTCTATGGGAGTTCCGAGAAGAAAAGAGCAAGTATGCATGCTGGGAGTTGTAGTTTCACAACAACTAGAGTGCCGGAGGTTGCACTAAACAATACAGTTTAAAGTCTATGTACACCTTCGGGTGCATTTTATTAGGATTACATTTTACTCATTTTGGGCTAAGAATCATTTTTTCAATTGGTCTTTATTAAAAATGTTCAGATGTTTTAGAGATGAAGGGTTAAAAATCAGTCTGTTTTCAGGCTGTCAGTTTTCGTTTTCTTTAAATTCCGTCGTCTGCTCATGTGTAGCTCTTACCTATTGAAAAAACATGGACCCTCTGAATTGTAACGCGCTGCGGAATATGGTGGCGCTATATAGAGATTATTATTATTTAACCCCTGCTTTACAGACAGCACACAGACAAGACACTGAAATACATACTTTGATTGTGCGGAAAAATGAGACGCAGCAAATATGGCGGCCTCCACCTCCACATTGTCGTGAGAATCCAGGCTTTGCCGTATACTGTGGTGGGCGTTCTTTTGACCGGGAATTATGGATGCCATGCTGCCCAGCATTCTGTAACGGATAATACATGATCTTGTAGTCAAACAGCTCACAGGGATATTCCATGAGGGGTTATGCCAAGATCGATGTAAAAATGAAAATCAGACATCATATAGTACCTGACAATCGCCTTCTCACAAAGCTAGAACCAGCCCTGTACCTCACATGGATCCAGAGATCTCCCCATTCATTGCTCCAATTGATCTCCTAGATTCCCTTCAGGCTGGCAGCTCAAGGGGTGTGTGCTTTCTGCTTTAGCTCTCTCCCTATCACAGCTCAGATGGGTGTTTCCTTTCTGCTGCAGCTCCTTCCCTGTAATTACTAAGCTTCTAACAGAAGATATGGCTGGTGACAGCTGAAGATTTAAACTGAGCAAGTGAGCAATAGCTCAGTGGCTATTCTAAATTTTTAACTACATGAAATTACAAAAGTATTCAGATCCAGGTTCTGGTTTGAAGACATGTAGAATGTGTTTTGTGGCACAATCCCTTTAAGGCAGCAGTCATTCCTTAAAACAAAGCATCCCTCACATGTATATTGCACTGGCTGGATTAAACACAGTGCACTAGTGTCTATGCTGGGCAACGTACACTCAGGCGGTAAGAATAGGCCACTTTGAACCTGATACAATAGGTACAAAATCTGTAATGCAGGGGTCTCCAACCTGGGGTCTCCAGCTACTACAAAATGACGTCTCCCAGCATGCTCAGACAGAAGCAGACTGTTATGGCATGCTGGGATAGGGTTGTACAGGAGTAAAAAAACATGACTGCTTTCTTCCATAACTGTCTATGTGTGGAACTGCAACTTAGCCCTATTGACGTCTATGGAGCGGAGCTGCAATACCAGACATAACCTATGGACATGTGTGTCGCTGTTTCTGGAAGAAAGTAGCCATGTTTTTCCAACCGTAGAGGACCGCTCTCCAACAACTAGTTCTTCCCGGGTTGCAGATCACTGCTGTAATGTGACATTTCATACATTAAAAGAGAACACATAGCATTTACTCCACATTTCTGTTCTATCTGGGTTATCACAGTGCAGTATTTTACCCTTATGTATTCACTTTTTTCCAGCTCCATACATTTTTCACATCATCGCTTTTACACAAGGACAAATTCAGTGCATTACGATTGCTGACTACTTACCGGAGAGTAATCGCTCGAGCGACGGGGTCATTACTGTGTATAACAGAGAAGATCCTCTTCACAAACTCATCCACATTCAGGATCTTCTCGAGGTGCTTCTCGCTCTGCTGGGTCACTTTCAGTACACACAGTCGGAGAAAATTATTGCTGCAAGAAAGATAGTTCTCCTTAGGACAGAGCAGTGGATATGGCTAACTTCTCAGGAGGCGTCAAGACTTCAGAAGATAGTATCAAACTTCCCTACTGTTCATGAGCATATCAGGCTCTATTCACATTGCATTTGCGGCATCTGTCAAACTATAATTCAGCCTCTTCATACCTTCCAACAGTTGTATCCCTAGCCTCTGGATACCGTATGCCCCGTCCCTCCTACAAAACCTCCCAGAAACGCCAACACTGGGATATATTTCCATAAAACCCAACCATTTAAGACCCATTTAGCTGGATAATCGCCCCAAATTTTGACGGTTTCCTCTAACATGCGCAATCATCCCGCGCTGTCAGCCGTGTACCTTTGCTACAATCCAGAGCAGAGTTCACAAAGAGTCACTCTCAGTCTGGCAGACTGTATAAGGCTGCTTTCACACTAGCGTTTTAGCTTTCCGTCCTAGAGATCCGTCCTCGGGTCTCTAGGACGGAAAGCTACTGATCAGGATTATCCCCATGCATCCTGAATGGAGAGAAATCCGTTCAGGATGCATCAGGATGTCCTCAGTTCAGTACTGACACGTTTTTTGGGCGCAGCAAAATCCGCAGCATGCTGCGCTTTTTGCTCCTTCCAAAAATCCTGAAAGCATGCCCGAAGGACGGATCCGGAATTAATGCCTATTGAAAGGCATTAGTCCGGATCCGGCCTTTAGCTAAACGTCGTTTCCGCGCATCGCCGGATCCGACGTTTAGCTTTTTGTCAATGGTTACTATGGCAGCCAGGACGCTAAAGTCCTGGTTGCCATAGTAAAGAGTAGGGGGAGCGGCATACTTACATTCCGTGCGGCTCCCGGGACGCTCCAGGATGACGTCAGGGAGCCCCAGTGCATGGATCACGCGATCCATGCGCGCGGGGCGCTCCGACGTCATTCAGGAGCGCCCGGAGCCGCACGGAATGTAGTATGCCGCTCCCCGCTCCCTCACTGCTACTATGGCAACCAGGACGCTAGTAGCGTCCTGGCTGCCATAGTAACACTGAAAGCATTTTGAAGACTGATCAGTCTTCAAATGCTTTCAGCTCACTTGCGTTGTGCCGGATCCGGCGTGCACTTCCGGCGACGGAAGTGCACGCCGGATCCTAACAACGCAAGTGTGAAAGAGGCCAAATACATGATCAGCTGTATGTAAGACTACAATGTTTGGCAGCCCACATCTTCACACTGGGGGTTATACCAGCTGGGCCTACAGCTTCTATTTAAAAAGGTGATATTTTCTTGAGACGATTCCTCTAAAGGGGTATTCCCGTCTTAAAAAGTGAGGGCACCTCAATAGGATATGCCATCACTTTATGACTCGTAAAGGTCTGACCTCTGGAACCCCCACCGATCCGGAGAATGCAGGGGCCAGCAAGATAGCCAACTGATGTGTCGGGAAAGGCATCTGCGCTGCAAGCTCTTAAATCTCAGGACCCATAGGGGTTCCAGGAATTGAACCTCCATCGATCATAAAGTGATGAAATGTTCTACTGATAGGCCAGTACTTTATAAGTTATGAATATCCTTTAACCCCTTCACGACAAGTGTCAGCACTTTAAAGATGGCACCTGCTCCAGAGCGGAGTGGATTCCATAGCTGCCGTGTTTCTGCTGTTTTACACAGCAGACACCCGGGGATCATTTCTGTGATTGGTGATAATGCCAATCGCAGAGATTTAGCCCCTCAGATGCCGGGGTCTATTGTGACTACGGCTTCTGAGGCAGCACTGATATTCGGGAAGCTGTTCGTTTGTGGTGATAGGCTGGAGTTTGTGCAAGGCTGCTAGGTCTATCACAGGTGTATTCTTATGGAGGCCTGCAGGTGGCAGTGCTTCATAGGAATATAATGAATGTCCCATACACTACGGTATGAAAACACAATAGTGAATGGGAGAAGCAATCTAATGATCGCATGTTCAGGTCCCCTGGTGGGCTGTAGGGGCAGTGATACTGACCATTTTTGTAACATACTTAAATAACTGAAATTGTACATTTCTATTAGGAGCTGTAAAAGCTGTTGTACACTATATAGGGACAGCTATATATTATAACTGTCCCTATATAGTTCAGAAAATAAAGCTTCACAAAACTACGTAGACGTAAATATAAAAAAGTTATGGGGGCCAGAATATGGAAATGAAAAAATATATTTTTTTCCCAAAGTTTTGACTTTTAAGTATTAAAACATAAGAAAAACTATATAAATGTGGTATTGTTGTAATCGAACAAACCCAGAGAATGAAGGTAAGAGGCCAGCTTTAATGCATAGGGAAAGCTGTAAAAACGAAACCCATAAAACTATGGAGGAATTGTGTTTTTTCCAATTCAAACCCATTTGGAATTTCCAGCTTCGCACTACATGGTATGCAACAGTAAAAGGTCCCATTAGAAAGTGCAAACAATAACCCCTCATACGGCTATGTGAACAGAAAAATATTAAAATAATGGCTCCGGGAACAGCAGGGAGTAAAAAACAACCTCAGGATAGGTCATCAATATCAGATCAGCAGGGGTCACAACTGCAGCGGTGAATAGGTGTAATTACAACTATGGCATCCCCATTCACTTCAGTGGGACAGTTCTGTCATTTTCATTAAATAGGACGGCTGAGTTGTAATTACACTGCTCACACTGCATTTGTGACGGCAAACAGAGAAGAGAAGGCAGCACTCATAAGAGCGCTGCTTTCTCTTCAAACAACTGATCAGCGGGGGTACCAGAAGTCAGACCCCCGCTGATCTGATATCGATGATCTAACAATATAAAAAAGCAGACAACCCCTTTAATACAAATCTCCAGGCAGAACTAAAAATCAGAATGTGAGTTTCTAAATCACTAATAACTGTCAGAATATAGATAATAGTAGTCACAGCGACAGATGACATGACTACCAACAGGGGCGGATTGGCCCTAGACCTTACTGGGAATTTTCTCGGTGGGCCGATGCCCAGGGGCCGTCTGGGCCCTCCTCACGGCTGGCCAGTGGAAGTTTTTGGGGATGTATTTTGTGCTGCTGGCAGTATTTTGTGATGGACTGTGGTATTTGGCTCTGTTGGGGTGGTATAATGTGCTACAATATGGTATTGCTGGCCCTGCCTTCCAACAATTTGACTACAAAACGGAGCCACTTTTAGTATTTTTTCCAGGGCTACTTTAACTTCCCAGAGCGCCACTGACTACCAATGTCCCCACATTGCAACGGGTAGCCCCCAACCTTCATATTACTTCTTGATATGATACTTCAGCTAAGTCTTGTACAGAAAAGTGACTTGCACTAGTCTGCATGCCCCTGCCCTCGGTGGATGGACCCCTGTATCAGGATCTACAACCCCTTTAAGAGTGGTATCAAACACAGCTTTTTGTGGCAGTTTTTGGTGCAGTATTTTGAGCCAAAGCCAAAAGTGGGTTGGAAGGAAATAAGAAATACAAAGGAATGACTCCTAAGGCTAGTTTCACACCCGCAGTGTGAATTCCGGCAGACAATGCCGGGAATCGGCTAGACAGAAACCGCAGCGTGCAGCGGTTTGTGTCCAGTCGATTCTCTGCCGGATCTCCGCCGAAACCATTATAATTAATGAGGCCGGCGGGCATTCTGTTCATATCCGGCATTGCCGGATCAGGAGAACTCTCTGCCAGAACAGCCTGCTGGAATACACACCGCAGGTATAAAACTAGCCTAATTCTCCTTCATGTTGGATCCACTTCTAGCTTCTTGACTCAAAAAACGGCATCAATAACGGACACAAAAAGCTGTGTGTGACACCCTTCTAATTCTGCTACTACACTCAAAAAGGTGTACATCATTCAGGTCCTCTAGATTTCACATCCAACCGCCTACCCCACTCTGAAGACATCAGCCAGCTTGAGGAATGCAGAATTAATCAGGATCGGGAACGGATATTTTTGAAACAGTCTTGGAAAACGGACAACGGCTTCACACTGCTCCCCGAGCTTGCCAGACCTTAATCCTGGGGAGAGAAAAAAGAATTTGTATGACCCACTGATTACACTGACAGCAATGTGATGATATCTAGGGGAAGTTACACTGTTCTGTATATAGTGCATCAACAAAAGCAGCAAACCCACAAATGGTTTTACCGTTAACTGTTTTTTAATGTACCATTTACCGCATGGTCAAAAGAGTCCTGTGTAAATACAACCTTAAAGGGGTTGTCTCTTTTCAGCAAACTGCATTTATCATGTAGAGAAAGTTAATACTTACTGATGTATTATGATTTAAGGGGGTTGTCCAGTCTTTTTGAAGTGATGGTCTATCCCACCCCTGACATTCAGCTGCTCTGTGTAGCTCCGTCGCTGCAAGTCAACAGCGCAACCGTCAACACTGTAGTGGCCAGCGCTCATCACTGCGGAATAGGCCATCACTTAAAAATGGCTGGACAACCCCTTTAAATGCGTATTCCCATCTGGGATACTTATGGTATATTGATAGGATAGGCCATAAATGTCCCATAAAATGCGGGTCCCAGCTCTTGGTACCCCCTCCTCTCCTGAAGTGAATGGAGAGTAGACTGCTCATGTGCATCCGGCCTCTTTTTGTGGGACTTCTGAAAATCAGCTAAGCACTGGCTTCGCTATTTTCGGAGTTTCCACAGCAGTGAATGGAGGGGTGGAGGCCTGCTCGCCATTCAATGCTATGTACCTTCTGAAAATAGCTGAGCATGCTTGCTCAGCTAGTTATGGAAGATCCATAGTAGTGAATGGAGAGGACGCCGCACACACGCAGCTTGCTTTCAATGTATGGCGCGGGTCCCATTTATCAGACATTCATGGCAAACCGCATCAATATGCTATAAATGTCGCAGATGAGAATACCCCTTTTAAGCAATTGACCGCAAATTCAAGAGTAACTGCATGACCCTGGGCCACTAAGGCTATTGCCACAACACAAATTGGTGAGGTCTTCAATCTGATTGTTAATGGCCATGTGGGGGGGGGGGGGGGGGAAATTGCTGTTTACTTGCAAAATTGTGCGGCCATCAAAATGGCTTCCTGGGAGAACAATACTGACGGCCTTTCCTTAGCACAGGTCATAAATATTTGACCAGTGGGGGTCCGACTCCTGTCTAAAGAGGTCCCGATGCTCCCACTTGAATGGGACTGAGCTGTGCCTAGGCCATGTGACCGATAACCGTGACGTCACTGGGACACCAAGCCCTCTTCAAACAACTGGCAGGGGTGCTAGGGGTCGGACCCCAATCCATAAGATATTGATGACCCATCCTGAGGATAGGCCATCCATACTGAACTCCTGGAAACCCCCTTTGAAGGGGTATTCCAGTTACAACATGTTATCTCCTATCCCCTGCAGTGGAGGCCTGACCATTGGCACCCATGTGTGAAGGGAGCGAAGGACCAGCATGGGCACTACCACTCTATGGAGATGGGTGAGCGCTGTACTCGTCTATCTCCCATAGAGATGATTGCGGAAACAGCAGACATGCTTCACAATTGCTCCGTTCATCCAGGGCCGCGGGTCTCAGCTGTCAGAACCTCACTTATCTAATAGTTATCCCCCAGCGTCAGTAATTTGTTTTTAACTTAATACTGCTCTAATAATTTGAAAATTGAGCTAATTTGCAGTAAAACCGCATGTCGTCATGGTTTTCACCCACTATCTGTGACCATATTCTAAAAATTGTGCTACTGTCCAGTCTAACCAATCAGAATACAGCTTCATTCTCTCCTTGGAAAAAAACTACAACCTGATTGGTAGCTGGGACAGTCATTGGTTTCCTGGAGCAACCAATCAGAATGTAGCTGTCATTTCCTGGCTTTCCATACCAGCCAATCAGGAAACAGCTTTCATTTGACCACACCTCAGAAAATGAAAGCCCTAATCTGACTGGTTGGCATGTCATTTTTTTTTTTTTTTCTAATGCGCTTCCCATATAAGGTCCTAAATGACTGACCCTCCACCCTCATGCCCTCCTCTACCTTTATCTAACTCCATGAGCGCCGAGTTGGCATCCAACTCCTGCTCTCCATAACCGGCATCGGCAAGAAACGACCTAGCACCGCTCCCTCCAGTCGCCATGTCGATCTAGTTCTCCTGGAACCCATTCACACAAATAAAATAATGAAAGAATACGATTGTACAGAAAGACTAGCACGGCGCCATGACACCTTCTCCCGCGCATGCGCGAAACGTAACATCACGTTGGAACGTACATTCTGATTGGTCGAACTTTTCTGTAGGCGTGCCTTCCCCCTTGCTGCTCAGGGATTGGATGCTGCGGGAACCAATTAGGAGTTGAGCTTTGGTTTCGCGGGAGATTGCATTTCGGAATTCGCGGGAATTTTGCACTAGTGCTGAGCGGCTGGAGAGGGCGGACGGGCGGCACGGTGCTGCGGTTTCCCGGACTGTTTCGTCTCCATATAGTCGGTTCTCGCTTTTCAGCCATGTCTTTGTTCCAGCGGGTGGTGAACAAGCCTTACTGGAGTCACAGTGGTGAGTTACTGGTGCACATGGCCGGCTGGTCGGACTGTGGCCTGCTGGGCCTTACTGTTCCCCGGAGCCCAGCATTGCAGGACATGCAGTTTACCGCCCCCCCCCTTAACCCTTGGATGTCTAGTCACTCTAGCAGCATGCTCCGATGGCTTTACAGGTCTATTTATGTATTTTACTCACTGATATAGCGCTGATCTATTCTGCAGCGCTTTACAGACATCATCATTGCTTGCTGGACCCCAAAGAGCTCACAATCTACATTCCTGATCTGGGGGGAGTCTGGAGGAAACCCAGGCAGCATACAAAACCCTTGCAGATGTCCTTTGCTCCAAGGCACCACTAGCGTTGAGCGAACTTGTTTTTTCAGTTCGGCATCCAAGGTTCGGGTTTACTGAAGAATCCCGTTATGGTTCGGGGTAGTGGAATCCAAAACGGGATTCTTTGATAACCCGAACTTTGGATAACGAACTTAAAATGCAAGTTCGCTCAACCGTTCTACTCACTGAGCCACGTGCTGCCCATGGTGGGATTTATTTTTTTATTTTTTCTGGGACAGCTTTATCATAAAAGCAATCTGGAGTAAAACGTGGCCCAGCGATTAGATGTGAGCTTGTCGGTAATTCACTTTGTCTTAGGCTTTGCGTTTTGTCACTTTGCTCAGTATTTGGCAGTTTCTGAATATGACTTCGATGTTATGCATGCCATGCTTTAAAGGGGTTGTTACTTCAGCAAATAGTATTTATTATGTAGAGAAAGTTAAAGCGGTTATTTAAGATCTATAATGCCCCCCACCCTTTTGTCCGGGCCCCTTGCGGAGGTTATACTTGCCTTGCTCCCCAGCACCCGCGTCACTTTTCATTCCGGCACAGGCGCCCCCATCTCGCCGATGAAAACATCCGTCATAAGGGCAGCCAATGGCAGGCTGCAAAGAGAAAGAGCCTCCCTAGCATCACCCGCCATGCTAGGGAGGCTCATTCGCTTGCAGCCTGCCATTGGCTGCCTATGCGATGTTTTAATCGGCGTGCCGGAATGAAAAGTGACGCTGGTGCTGGGGAGCGAGTAAGTAAACCCCTGTGGAGGCATTGCATATCTTGGCTAACCCCTTTAATACAAGGCACTTATGAATTTATTATCCTTATTGCTTCCTTTGCTGGCTTGATTCATTTTTCCATCACATTATACATGGTTACGACCACCCTGCAATCCAGCAGCGGTGGCCGCGCTTGCACACTATAGGACAAAGTACCAGCCTACATGAGCTCCCATGGTCCCAGCCGCTAGAGAGGCCGGTACTTTTTCCTGTAGTGTACAAGCACGGCCACTGCTGATGGATTGCAGGGTGGTCGTAACCATAAAAACAGTGTATAATGTGGTGGAAAAATTAATCCGGCCAGTAAAGGAAGCAATATGGAGAATCACAGTGCTTTCTTTTAACACTATCTACAGTAAATACCACTTGCTGAAGTAAGACAACCCCTTTAAGGTACAGTGGGTGCTGTTGTACATGGAGCATGCCTGTTTTGCCCAGGGACCTGCCCAGACATTGATCCTGCCTGGAGCTGCCTGTCAGTCTGCTCAGAGGGGTGGAGAAAGTGAATCTAATAAATATCTCACTTCTTATCTGGCTTTTTTGTTTTTACCTCCTTGCAATTCACATCATTAGGCTGCCTTCACACCGCAGAATGTTCTTCGACTGAAAATCAATTCCATTCATTTGAATGAGGCGGTAAGCACCTGGATTTCTGTGAGCCACAATTCAGGTGAATGGAGCTGATTTTCAGTTGCAGCAAATTCTGCAGTGTGTGAAAGTAGTCTTACTGTGCGGTAGAGCTGCATGCGCCCTGATCGCATGTTGGCTGCAGTTTATAATCTGTATTCCAGTATTGGGCTGTTAGGCTGGGGCTACACCCAGACGTATCTAGTAAAGGGTCAACCGCACGCTTGCTCAGCTCTTCAGTACTCTCAAAGAGGTGAATGGGGCATGTTGGGAGTTGTAGTGGCTCAAGAGCAGGAGTTCTGGAGGTTGCTGATCTAGTGACAGCTGCAGGCAAAAGATCGCATTAGTCAGTTTTTTGCTGTAGCTCAGTAGTTAAAATCCATTAAAAGGTCTAGGTGTAGCCCCGGCCTTAAAAAGTTTCTGGATTGCAAGATTTAAGGGGGTTGCCTGAATTTGTTTTCCGCTAGTATCTGTGCAGAGTTCTAAACTTATGTGCTGCCCACCACTCAATCCCATCCCTACTAGTAGCTCCTGGGCTATCTCCTGAACTTTAGCACCCAGCGGGGTCAGCCTTCACCCGGACAAGGTCACATGTACCATTGCAGGCAATAAGTGGCCTCGGTGATGACGTGGCCCTGCAGTGACGTGCTGCTTGGGATACATCGCAGCTGAGGCCACAGAAGTTCAGTAAAGCCTGGCAGCCACAGAGCAAAGTGTGGATTTCTTCACAGGTACTGCTGGGTGTGCGGGGGTTGTTAGAGGTTCTTAGCCACAGGATAGGGGGAAGACTATTAGATCGGTGGGGGTCCTACTGCTGAGACCCCTACAGATCACAAGAACAGAGGCCTTGCAGCCCCCCTGAAATAACCAGAACTGCCAGTCAGGGAGGCTTGTGGCTGCTCCATTCATTTCTTTATTATTTTTTTTTAATCAAATCATTTTTATTAAAGGTTTTGCATTTAGACAATTTATACAGAATAACCGTACATTATATGTCAATACGCTCAGATCAATCGTACATTATCAGAATAAGCATGTCAGTAACACTGCATCAAATTAAACTTTAATAGATTACCCATTTCCCCCCCCCCCTCCTCCGTGTGGTCATTTTCTTTGATAATTACTAAAATATTCCACTTCTCTTGCATCTTAACTTCCAAATCCCCTAAGGACCATTCCATTCCAAATATGCATTAGTTGCTGAGATTTCCCCCCGAGTCCGGCCAGCCACACCTGCCATTGTTTTTTACATTTCTGAACAGTGCCTCTTAATATAAATGCCACTCTCCATGGATATCATGTGATTAACCATATTTATCCACTCTAATTCAGTCGGAGAGATCGGCTGTATCCAGTGTTTTGCAATGGATTTACGTGTAATGTACAATAATTTAGCAATTGCTAATTTATAATCATTGGAGGCTGTGAGATCCTCTACATAACCAAGGTACCCCACCAGTGGAGTCCTTGGCAAAATAACTCCATAAGTGCTTTCTATTTGTCTATACACTCCACACCAGAAATGCTCCAGCTCTGTGCAGGACCAAAACATGTGAGCCAATCTGCATCCGGGGCAGCACACCTAGGGCAGTTAGTCTGCACGTAGGCCCATCTTAAACAAGAGTCGTGGCGTCTTGTATACCCTATGAAAAAGGAATAATTGTGATCGTCTGTGTGCTACACTCATAGATATTGCGGGTACTGCTCCCAAAACATCCCTCCATTTTTCCTCCGACAGTTCTCCCACATCTCTCTCCGATTTATCTTGGAGACTGGTCAAGGGATCCGTAATAACCATTCATTTCTGAGTATTCCCATAGCAATGCATAGAGTGGCCATTCTGTTCATTTTAGGGGGAATGAAGGGGGGTCCGGGCCCCAGTTCTTGTGATCGGTGGGGGTCCAAGTGATCAACAACAGGAATATCCCTTTAAAGGGGTTTAAGAAAAATACTTGACAACCCCTTTAAGGCCTTATTCACACGTCCGTTGTGTTTATGGATCCGCAAATTGCGGATCCATAAACACACCCGGCCGGCAGCCCCATAGAAATGTCTATTCTTGTCCGCAATTGCGGACAAGAATAGGACATGCTCTACTTTTTTGCGGAGCTGCGGCCGTAAGATCGGCGGCGCGCTCCGCAAAAACTGATGCGGAGAGCACATTGTGTGCTCTCCGCATCGTTCCGTGCCCCATTCACAGTCAATGGGTCCGCATGTATTCCGCAGAATTGCGGAATACATGCGGACGACATTGCGGACGTGTGAATAGGGTCTAAAGGTGTTGTTCTCAGGTTAGGTCAACAATATTAGATCGCCGGGCCCCGGCATCCCTACATTTCAGCTGTTTGAAGAGAACGCAGGGCTTGTACGAGCGCTGCATTCTTTTCACTGCTTACCTGCTCGACATCGTAGGTGCGAGCCGCTGTAGTTACAGCTCAACTGTCCCGTTCACATCAATGGGAAGGATCAGTTCCTCTCCTGTATAGGTTTGTCTGATCAGTTTCCATTATGGCGTCCGTCACTTAGACTAGAAGAATAGTGCAGTGTACAACTAAATGTGAACACAGCCCTCTGTATTATATTATGTTCAGTGGTACTGGGCTGTAGTGCACCCTTGTGGTAATATTTGGTGTTGTGGTTTTAAAGTTGGAAATTACCTGTTAACCTATAAACTGATATTTCACAATGCAGGGTCCTATGGATTCCCTCTTCAGAGTTTGCTGCAGTGCTTCCAGTGCGTCAGAGAAGATGAGCACATCTCTTACGGTGAAGTCAGTCTGCCTGTGCCACCTTTTGGATGCTCATTCAGTTCAGGTAAGACTATTTCAGTTCTTCATTCAAATGCATTTTTTTTTTTTTTTTTTTTTAGCATTCCCAAATGCACATTAGGGCATGGTGTCAGTGTGCTACCTGTGAGACCTTACCCCTGCCAGAGTCTCCACAAGGTGCACAGACTATATGGACATTGTATATTTTGGTGAAATTCTTTATTTTTATTTTTTTTAGTTCCAGAAATGTCTCATGTTGTCGCGGTGAGCAATGAGGAAGGCATTGTAAGACTGTATGATACAGAGTGCCGGGACACGCAGCGAAAGATACTGAAAGGTAAGATTTGCATCTCCTTTTTGCATTTGTACTGCTGTGAATGGGTGTATTAATAAAGCAAGCAGTATCCCGAGTAAAAGAACTTTTCCATTTTATATTTTTTTATCAAATATAATTTTTATTGAAATAAAGTTTTTCGTGTACAACAGTTGGAGTGTACATTTCTTTGTGTTGTAAAATAATAAAGCAAGAGGTTACTGCCAATATTGCACTGTTTCATCGGCATTTTACAATGACATTTACAGAAATAAAAAATAAAAAGTTGCAAATTGCACACTCCAATCTAAGTAACACCCCCCCCCCCCCCAGCAATGACCATACAGAGAGAAGACTGCACCATCCCCTACACGACCAATTTTAAAAGAACAAAAGAATAGTATAATAGGCACATTGTAAAAACTATTGTGTGTGGGTCCCTGCGGCAAACACCTCAGATAATGGTTCCCTCCAACAATCCCTTGTCAGCACCAAGGACGCCAGACCAGGAACTGTAAACCATAAATTTAGTTGCGCATTTCTTTTTCAAGTATACCCCTCATTCAAATCGTAGAACGGTATTTAGTCGGTTTACATGTGCCTGTCTGGTAGGTGGATTCCTCTGTATCCAATGCTTAGTAATTAAAACCCTAGCCTGAAAGAGCGTTCTTTGGATTCTCAAGGATATTTTGTCATCTATTCCCGGCAAGTTTAAAAGACCTAATATACAGACTTTAGGGTTTCTAGGCATTTGTACCTGGGTTGTCCAAGTTATGATCTTTATTATCTCTCCCCAATACAGCCCTAGCTCAGGACACTCCCAGAACATATTTATTAATTACGTATCTGCCCTTCCACAGCGGGGGCAAACTTAGTCCAATCGCAGACCTATCTTGAATAAAAATTTGGGAGTTCGATATACTGTGTGTCAGATATAGCTGGGATAATCTTTGAATCTCACTGAGCGTATGATCAGGGCTGTGGAGTCGGTAGATAAATGCTCTGACGACTCAGTTTTTGGTACCTCCGACTCCTCTGTATTTAATATGCGAATGTATTTTATACATTTCCCTAGTAGAATCCCATAGTCATGTTTAAAGTTCAAGCTAACAATCTGAGTTTACATGTTTTATAGCCTTAGCTGAATGACAGCAGTTTTTCAAATGGTTTACAGCTTCAGTATTCAACTATTGACTATCCATTCCCTTCACTTAGGCCTCATGCACACAAATGTATTTTGGGTCTGGGTCCGAGCCGCATATTTTGCGGCTCGGGCACGGACCCACTCACTTCAATTGGGCTGCAAAAGATGCGGACAGCACTCTGTGCTCCGTTCCGTGGCCCCGCAAAAAAATAGAGCATGTCCTATTCTTGTCCGTTTTGCAGACAAGAATAGGCATTTCTACAATGAGCCACGTTCCGTTTCGCAAATTGTGGAACGGAACTCGGAACAGCTTCCGTGTTTTGTGGATTGCGGACCGCAAAACGCCAACGGTCATGTGCTTGAGGCCTTATTAAAGTGTCTCTCGTCCTGCAAAAAACATTTACTTAATCGGTTATCAGTGAGAGGCTAGGTTAACCATAGATCCTGTAACAGCAGAACACAACACAGTGGAAAGTATAAGTATTGCCGCTCCTTAACTGTGCGTTGCGTGCCATATTGTGAAGCATATGAAAAGCATGCTTCTTCACGGTCACTTAACATGTTCGTTTTGCGGTAACGTGATGCACTGCATGCATTGGCCTTTATTCTTTTTTTTTTTTTAATAGTGTTTTTTTTTCATTAAACAGTTTTAGAATAGAAACAAATCTCCCGAAGGGAGGAATACAAGACAATTAGACAACACAGTCCACAGTACAGCCCTCATACAAAGTGCTCAAACCGGGAGATATATCAGTGCAAACAGACAATAAGATAATAAGATCAGTCCATTATACAGTCCCGTAAACGTTCAAGGCACGGAAGAGGGCACAAAAGGTGTGAAAAACATCCATTCATACACAGTCATACTGCCTGGAGTACCGGACCCCGCCACCAACATTATGCAGTACCCAGACGGGGTCAAACTTATCAGGAGTTCCCCTCTCTGCGTATGTTAGCTTATACATCTGTATGTCAGAGTTAATCAACTGAATCCACGCCCTTAGAGTAGGCTCTTTCGGGGGTTTCCAATTGAGGAGGATAACTTTCCTTGCATAAAACATGAGTAAACAGAGGAGTTTCCTCCCGTATTTTGTAGGTTCGACATCTGATACCAATCCCAACAAACATACTATAGGGGAGAGAATCCCTGGGAGGCCCAATTTCGAGGAGACAAAGCCACCCACCTCTCTCCAGCATCTCTGGCCTTTATTCTTACAGTAGAGAAGTAATTATAACTTTTTGTGAATTGGGACATTTTTTAACTTTTTTTTTTATTCCAAATTTTAATTTAGTCTGAGTCGGTTTATTTTTTCCGACTCCAGGTACCCAAAATTGCCTCCGACTCCACAGCCCTGCGTATGATTAGGGGTTAAGGCCAGGACATCATCCCCCTGCTCCTGTGAAATACCACTGACGTCCTGCTCCCATTTTTCTTTAGCAGGTAGAGGGCCTGATATATTACATTTATTAAATAAGTACTTGTATAACATGGATATAAGTCCTTTAGCGTTATTACCACCTAGTAACTGTTGCCCTAAGGAAGGGGAGTTGGACAGCTGCAAGCCATCTTTGAATTGTCTGAAAAGCATGTCTTAGTTGTAGATATTGGAAAAATGCAGTTCTAGGTAAACCAAACTGTACCTGAAGCTGCGTGAACGACTTCATCACCCCCCTCTATTTGAAAACCTTCCAGTCTGAACAACTCCAGTAATTGAGGATTACGCCATAACGTGTTTACACTAAACCCCACAAGACCTTTCAATTCCTTGAACTTCGACCACACCTTTGTTATTGAAGACATTGTAGGGTAGCTCCCTGTTCAAGACTGTGGTTTTCCCAGCTCCGCCATAGTGATAGCTGCTTTCTGTTTCCTAATAGAGGAGGCTATCTTGGTGGAGGAACCCAGCTCTACACTTAACCCCCACCCTCTAATGTGCTGTAGTTGTGCGGCAGTAAAATAAAGCCATGGGTTTGGAAGAGAGGCCACCCTCTTTGCCATTTTGGGTTTCCATGCAAATTCTGGATTGTTTTTTCCATATCAAGGAACAAAAAATAGCTTGTATCTTGTAAAATACTCTGTGGGGGATCCATATAGGGGAATTATGTAATACATAAAGCAGTTGAGGCATAAATATCACTTTAATTAAATTACTTACCAAAAGAGGCAGTTTACACAAAGCATTGGTCTTCTCAGTAAATTTAGAAATTAGGGGGTCTATATTCGCTTTGACATATTCTGTTAATATTGATGGTATCACAACGCCCAAATATTTAAAGCTATGGGCCATCTGCAGCTGAATTTGAGTCAGATCCAGTTGTGGCGGAGGGGGATCAGGTGGGAGAATTACAGATTTATCCCAATTAATTGTCAACTCTGAATATTTCCCAAACTCAGTATCATTCGTAATAGGATGAATAGAGCACTGCAGATCTCCTACATATTGGAGCATGTCATCAGCGTACAAAGACCCTCTCTTCCTGGGAACCCCTTCCAGTCAGGAGAAGAAGGCAGGCCAAGGGTTCAATAGCCACTGCAAATAATAGGGGCGATAAGGGGCAGCCAATTTGCTCTGGTTTTAAAGCAGTGTGACCCAGTACATGAACCTCCGTCCAAACCGAATGGCTTCCTTAACTACTCACAGGTAATGGCATTCCACACTGTCAAAAGCTTTGGCAGCATCTAAGGATATTATAGCACGACATCCTCCTGTGTCCACCGACCTCTGAAGAGTTAAAAAAAGTTCCTCCAACTTTAGGGGTTCGTCCAGATACTTGGCTGACTCTAGGGAAAGTGTAGGCACTGATATGTTGGCAAGGTAGGATTATATAGCGTCATTATCTGTTGACAATTTAGAGGAGTATAGTTCCTTGTAATAGTTATTGAATTCGTTGAGAATTACCGAGTCTTCCGTGGAGAGGTCTCCCTCTCTAGTCCTAATAGCCGCTATTCTAGATGGGCCCTACTGCGAGCGAACCGCACTGGCTAATAAACTTCCCCCACTTTTCCCTGCCTCAAAATATTTCTGTTTAAAGAAAAAACGTTTGTCAGCCATTTGTATCAGGTGGTCACTAAGTTTGCCTTGTGCCTCCCTCCACATGGATTCAGCCCGCGGGGAAGGTGCCCTGACATAGGCAGCTTCACAGCCTCTCACTTCTCATTGTATGGCCTCGGTGAATTCCCTAGTCTTTGTTTTATGCCGTTTAATTTCCTGTATATAGAGACCCCTTGCGTATGCTTTCATGGTATCCCATACCGTCCCCATATCTGCTGAACCTAGATTAGAGCGGAAAAATTCCAGAATCTGCTCTGTAAGAGGGTCCTCCTTGTGCACTAATTGTATCCAGAACAGGTTAAGTTTCCAAAGAATAGGTCTATCTCGATCTCTGTCCCTTCCAAGTTGTAACCCTGTGCGGATAGGAGAGTGGTCTGACAGGCTGCCTGGTAAGTATTCTATTGAGGGGATGCAGGACGATGCCTCCAGTGACCCAATAGGCAAGTCTATACTAGACAGGGAATTATGAGATGCAGAAAAGCGGGAGTATTGACGCTCCTGAGGGTATCTGATTCTCCACAAATCGTGTGGACCCAGTTCCCGTAATAGCCTTGCCAATGAGGTTTCCAAGGCATTTGATAGCACAGGACCCTGGTGTAATTTATTCAGTAGTGGGTTTAGATATTTATTGAAGTCACCAATAATAAGTATTGGCACATGAGGGCCTTGAGTCACAGGTGCAATCACTTTTTTTTTAGCACATCACGTTAAGGGTCTATTCACACGTCCGCAATTCTGTTCCGCATTTTGCGGAACGGAATTGCGGACCCATTAATTTCAATGGGGACAGACTATGTCCCGCCTGGGTCCGCAATCGCGTTCCCGAAAAATTTAAGAACAGACATTTTTTATGTATTGCCGGCGATGTGCGGTCTGCAAATTGCGGAACGCACATCGCCGATGTCCGTTTTTTGCGGATTCGCAAAACACACACGGACGTGTGAATGGACCCTAATAGGGTGGCGGGATATATATAGCGATCAGTAAAAATTGTACCCTGTATATAGAGCAATGTAGGCAGACATATCTGCCATCAGGATCGATATCATGAGTAACGTTCAAAGGGAATAGCCCTGTGCACTAAGACACAACTCCCAGAGCATGTGTAGAGAAGGTGGCGTGGTAGGTGTGCGAGATCCACAGTTTATACAGCGGTCTCTGAGACACAATAAGCTGGTTGATATTTTTGTGTAGCCATAAAGACCGCCTGGCGTTTCGTGGCATCTCCCAGGCCCCTTACATTCCATGCTATGACCTGAACCCTACCAGCCATCACTCAGAGGAATACATAAATGTGTAAAATGGAAACTCGCATAGATGAAGCATTGCCCATCAAACAAAAAAGTGTGCGTGTTCTCTCCCCGTAAATTCTCTCCCTTAGAAAACTAACAGAACAATCCCAACATAAATGGCTCCAATTGTAAGTAAGGTTTCGTTATACAAAATACAACCCTGAAGTTAGTCCTGAGCAGCTCTAGAACATATATAACAATTGGCATCTTAGTCTTATATCTCACATAAGCTAATAACTAGTCTAGAAGCAGTGGTTTCCATTCTATATTTAACATGTTGATATCGACAAGATACAGTTTGGGAAGGCGGGGAGGACTTGTTGAGTGTTTCGTTTTGGTACACAACATAGTAATAAAGCATTTTTCCCCCTATTTAGACTGGCAGGCGCACACCAATGCAGTCTTTGATCTCGCCTGGGTGCCAGGAGAACATAAACTAGTAAGTAATCTTACACTTGGTTCTAAAATCTCTCGCTGCCCTTGGCTTTGTCTATCAAGTCTTTGCAGACAGTGATTTCATACAGTCATGTGTGCGCATACATTACACACAATACCTTACACAGAAGGGTCGGAATACATTTGTACCTCTCTATTGCAGGTTACAGCCTCTGGAGACCAGACCGCTAAGCTGTTTGATGTGAAAGCCGGAGAGCTGCTAGGGGAATGTAAAGGACACCAGTGCAGTCTGAAGTCTGTTAGCTTCTCCAAGTTTGAGAAAGGTAGATATATCAGAAAGCAGCTTTAGTGTCTGTCCATCGGTAATCTACAGCAGGGGTCAGCAACCTTCCGCACTCCAGCTGTTCTGAAACTACAACTCTCAGCATGCACACTTGCTTGGCTGTTCCTTTAACTCCCCTAGGAGTGTGTAGCATTCTAGGACTTGAAGTTTCAGAATAGCTGGAGTAATGGTGGTTGCTGACCCCGGATCTACAGAAATAAAATTTACCTGAAGTTAGATGAAGGCTGCTTCAAATTCTGTTCTAGAATGCTAAATGTGTACACAGGTACAAATGAATCATATGACAGGACTGAATCCTAATGGTACCACATTTATTTTCTTCTTCTTCCTACAGCTGTGTTCAGCACTGGGGGACGCGATGGAAACATTATGGTCTGGGATACTCGCTGCAACAAGAAAGGTACTTTTACACTCCCTGTCCACATGTGGTGAGTGTTGGAGAAGATGGGCCAGCACTGCGGTTTGCACGTGGTGCGCTCGTCCAGGGAAGGCGTCCCACTAGTATGTAGCGAAGAAGGACCGGCAATCCCTTTCTTGACTATATGAAGAAACTTCAAAGCATCAGTGACTAGTTTCAGCTCAGTCGTGCAGTTTGAAAGGCTCAGGCTTGAGCCTAAACTAGTCACAGATGCTATTGTGCTTTGAATAAAAGTTTCCTCATTGTCAGTGCCAGTCCTTTTTTCAATACATGCCTGATGAGTGTCAGTAACTTTTGGTTTAATGCAAGAGACTGAGCAGATTTGCAGCCAAAAAGAATTTGATGTGCCAGTGTTAATTATATTTGCTAGAGTCCCACTTTATTTGGACAATTGCAGATTGTGAAGTGCAGTGAATTATGCTGGTGCCCTATAAGTATTAGTTTATTACAATGGAATAAGGAATCCTACTTTTGTGATTGGCTAAAAAGTAGTGAGACAAGTGAGGTCTCTTGCACATTATACATTGGGCCCTTTAGAGTAACCTATAGCATTCTGTACCTTTCTATGCACTCACCAAGGCTAAGCATGGGGGCCCATGTCCCCTCCGACACCGATTTGATTGGAGCAGCAGATATGTATGCACTCATCTCAAGTAGCACCATAGAGTTGAATGGAGCAGCAACCGCCGTGGGCCCCAGCAGTCAGACCGCCGACAATCACTTATCTCCTATCCTGTGGCTCCTTTAAAAGGGTTTTCCCCACTTGGACACTTATGGCATATACACAAGATATCCTATAAATGTCTGATAAATGCGGGTACAGCTGCAGTCCAGAGTAATACATTCAGCTGTATGCGGTCTTGTGCACTGCAGATGTCATTTGTTTAAAATCAGTCTATGTAGCTCAGACCTAAATTGCACTGCAGGGGGAATTTGGCATTAGTTAGGTCATTAAAATCATTGACTGATCAACTGTAATAGGTTGTCGTGCTGAGTCCTCCATAAGTTGCTCACATCACTAACTAGTAGTGTGAGGATCACAGGCAGGTGACAAAACAGCCCTTTCCTCCTGAAGCATTTAGTAGCCCCTTTAATGTGCAGTTGGGGTATGTACTTCCTTGCACTTTAGCCGATATTGCTGGGTTATGCTCCCCTTCATCCTGATGTACTATAATAAAACATCTTTTAAAATTTGCACATGTCTATGTTTTAGATGGCTTCTACAGGCAAGTGAACCAGATTACAGGGGCTCACAACGTGCCACATAAGCAAACCCCCCTGAAAATGAAGAAGCGAAAGCCTGCAGCCAGGGGACTCGCCCCATCTGTGGTAAGAACCAAATTAAAAGTGGTCAGGAAACTGAGGGAAGTGACAGTATAGTAGGACCTAATTCTACTAGCATGAGGGCTTCAAGCCTTTTACTGCCTTTGGAGAAAAGTGAAATGTCATCCCTTCTTCCCTGAATTAACTTTGGGATAACTTAGGAAATGGATTGTATGTTCACCAGAATGCTGCCCCCTTGCTGCCAGGCTAGAGTACTACCTGAGGTAGGTGTAGTGGTCGCGCCATCATGGGGGAGATGGCTGTGAACCCCCTTTTGGGATGGGTCACTCTGTGTGTGCATCTTCACCATCGTATGCAAAAATGTTAGTCTACTGGGGTTGTTTTTCACTTCACTGCTCAGACATTGTGTATTTCCATGTTCTGTAGTATCTCGCCACAAAAGTACAACGCAAAACGGAGCCCACCAAAAAGCTTTAAAATATATAATTATTCATAAGTACCACAACATTCGTTTCACAAACAAATTTTAAAAACAATCCATAGATGGGGGGTGGGTGTCAATAGAAAAATAATGGAACGACCCTACACATAACTTCACAAAATCCCTAATAAGGTGCCAAAAATGCTATACAACAAACCAATAACCTAAATTGCAGTGTTAAGATACTTGCAGAATAACAATGTGACATCAAATCCCAAAGTGTAAAAAAAAAACACATCAAATGCTGAAATGCAAAACAAAAATAGACACAGGCAAATTTATGAGAAAAGTAAAAAGTCATGACTAATACCAAATTGCAGGAGGTTGAGTAGAGTCTAGCATATAAGGTGCTGCAGACTTAACCCGACGTATTGCTGCAGAGCATCTTCAGGGGGAATTGGTTTGGTTATGGCAGGTATTTTGTATGCAAAATTCCCCAATACTTACATGCATGGCTCGCTTATCAATAATATTATTCATACACCAAATATAATATGTAAGAGCAGCATGACTGTCCTCTAAGAGCCGACTAGGGTTTTCCATGGTAAATTCGACATGCCAGACTTTCGTTCCGCTAGGTATAAGCAGCGTTTATCTGGACAACTACTTATCCTCCCTCATATTATCTTCTATGCTATTAACATTTTGATAAAACCAATCAAAGCATGTATGTCTGAGGAAGATGACTGGTCGATGTTGAACAAATGTTAATTCATCCTTAACCTGTATGATCAACGATGAGATAAGCATACATTTTTTTTGTTTGTTGGTAGAACCTGGCAATTTTGGGGGATTTTCTAGCAATCTAATGTGACAAGTGGTCTTTAGAATGCAAGCTCAAATCTAAACTCGGTAGATTCTTGCATGTTGTGTGGTTTGTCTCATTGATGATCTTCCTCCTCTGCTTATAGGACTCCCAGCAGAGCGTGACCGTGGTGGTCTTTCAGGATGAGTACACCATAATATCAGCCGGAGCAGTTGATGGGTAAGTGATACCCAGAATGAGCTGCCGACCAAGGACTTGTGTGCAGAATTTGTGCCTTATACTTCGCAACCAAAATCTAAAATGTTCAATTAGCGTTTTGTCTCCAAAACCTCTTGGACCTTGCTTAATGATTATGCATTTCTTTGGTTCTTCTTGACAGCGTTATCAAAATGTGGGACTTGAGAAAGAACTACACTTCCTACCGACAGGACCCCATCCCTGCAAAATTCCTTCCATATCCTGGGAGCAGCACTCGGAAGCTTGGTACATTAATCTTTTTTGTTCCTATGAGGCATATGTGATGGGGATTATCTTTGGAGGGTGATGTGGTTAGGTTAACACATTGGGGATGACATACAGTTGCTACATCAGGGCTCTCATGCTTATCCTGTGGGCATAGTACATTGCCCAGTGTTTTCCGGGAGCAAGGCCTGCTCTAATGGTGAAATCACTGACATTATGGCTAAAAAAAATTTTTTTGAAAATTTCCCCATGGGGTTTAAAACAATCATAACAAAAATGATTGCAAAAGTTCCAAATGCATTGAATAATACACATAATCGTTGCAACCATAAGTACCTGTACCAAAAAAATAGCTATTTATGATCTGTGTATGCCGTAATAGAAGATAGAAACTGCAGTGAGGTGACTGCCTTTCTACATTTAAAAAAAAAGTAATCTGATAAACGCTATTGTATATGGATCAAAAATGGCACCTACATAAAGCACAAGTCATGCAGCAAAACCGCATACAGCTACGTCAAATAAAACTATTTCTCAGCTGCAGGCAGGGAGACGGTTGGGAATCTTCTGCTAATGTCATCTGGTAAATAGGCAGAGTCTGAGAGGAGCATCAGAAGTCCTGTAGCTGTGCATGGAGAGATGGCCGCGCATGTATAGCTTCCCCTCCATTCACTTCCAGGCGCTCTCCTTGAAACTAGGAGCGATTCCCAGAGATGGGGCCTGCTCCTACTGTATAGTTCAGGCATATCTAATCGATATGCCATAAATGTCGTAGATTGGAATACCACTTTAACCATTGGATTTACTTTTTTTTCTTTTTTTTCCACCCAGGTTATTCCAGCTTAATTTTAGATTCCTCTGGCACCAGCCTGTTCGCCAGCTGTACTGATGATAACATCTATATGTTTAATTTAGCCGGGTTAAAGAATGATCCTGGTAAGTGAGATAATGTTTTCAAACGGTGCGGGGCTGTTGTGTTGTTACTTTGTACCCGTGCATCAAAAGGGTACCTCCTATGACGATGGTGGGCGATCATGCTGTTCTTTTGGCAGGCAACTGAACCAATGCCATAAGACTTTCCTGCAAGTGACTCGTCTACCATAGAGCAATATGGACAGGAGTTGTGTAAAGATGTAACACCAGCTTATTCAGGGGATATTCCAGTCTCAAATTGATGGTGTATTGCAACTACACGCAATCGCTTATAATCAGTGGGCATCCAACCCCTAAGACCCCAACCTTTTGTTGCACAGTGACTCCCTTGCTACTCCCCTTTCTGAGGGAACTATAGCACAGCTCCACTCATGTGTAGGTCTGCGGGCATCACTGTGCAGGGAAAAATAAAGACAGCGATGTGGCCCCCGTCATTCTCTGGTTTGGAGTTCCAGAGGTCAGACCCCCAGTGATCATAAAGTTAAGGCATACCCAAGCAATATTAAATCACTTTGAGATGAGAATGCACTTTTAAGGGTATTGTTTGATATTTTTGAAAATGGCAGAGCCGAGGTGCATTATAAAATAAAAATCCCTTAATTTTTAAATGTCCCAGTGCTCTATTCCCTGCTGGGCCTTCACTGCTACCGGTCACTGGCCTGACTGTGTCCATAAATGTGACCGCTGACGCCAGTGATTGGCAGCAGTGGTCATGTGAATGATGTTCGTGGCGATTCATAAAAATCTCTTGGAGAGCCTCTTTAATGGTATTTTCTGACTAGTGTTATATTCCCTCCATGCAGCAGGGGGCAGTATTACCTCTATAAATTTACAATAGCTTTGCACTTGGTCTAAAAGAGGCGTGTTGTCTTGTTTCTTAATTTGAGGTCAAGCTGGTAAGAGGTCTGAGTGGAATTCACAGCTCTCCAGTTCTTATGTGGAAGTGAACAGACTGGAAGATTTATTACATTGCAGGAATTCCTTCTCTTCGGAGAGAGCGCGGTGTGCCCTGGTTACCGGCTTATTTTTAGCTTGTTTCTGCTCTTTAACAGCTCTTTTTTTTACAGCGGCCCTCTTAATGCTTTTAAGTAGATATAAACACATGTAGTCTAATAGGCCAGTTGCCATAGCTGTGCAATACTAACTTTAATGATGTATACCTGCGGCGATCCCGGCCTGGTATAATATCCCATGTAATGGTTTGTGTGCCTGTAATCTCTGCACCTGACTGATCCGCTTCCCCCAATCTTTCTTCACAGTTTCTGTGTTCAGCGGTCATCACAATTCCACCTTTTATATAAAATCCAGCCTTAGTCCCGATGGTCAGTTTCTTCTTAGTGGCTCAAGTGACCACAGCGCTTATATTTGGCAGGTAAGTGTATGGGATCCGAGAGCTTAAAAATGCAGGTAAATGCCTAAACGGACTGTGTTCATTCCAACAGCAATTTAAAAGGGTCGTCCAGTTTACAAATTCCATTTCCAGAGATCCTCTGATGGAAATTCTGAGTTAAAGTAGTGTGTAAATGTTAAAGGGGTTATCAAAGTTGTATAGAAACTCAGGCAAGCCCTGTAAATGGCCTAAACTAACACATGGATACTCACCCATTCTTCCAGTCCTGAGCTCCAGTCTTCCCGCTGCTGAGGTCATCCTCCTGGCTGTAGTAGCGACGTTCCATGCACACAGGTCTCTGCTGCAGCCAGGAAGGTAATGTCGGTAGCTTTAAGACTGGAGCTCAGCACCGGATGAAGCAGAGAAAATGGGTGATTATCCATTCATTTGTAATTTTAGGCCATTTACAGGTGTTGCCTGAGTTTTTAGGTGCCTCTGATAACCCTTTTCAGTTTTCATTCTGGGAATATCCCCTTAACACCGTCACCTATCCTTACTGTAGGTATTAAGTGCCAGTCCGACAACTGGAACGCACTCTGATCCCCGAGAGCAGGGATCTTGTGCACTTCATTTGAATAGAATGGTGGTCAAGCATGTGCATTGCTGATTCATTCAAATGTATGGGACTACTGGACACAGCTTTACTTAGCTACCTATGGCAGTCCTATAGACTTTGAGCGGGGCAGCAGTACGCATGTTCGATCACTGCTGCATTCAGAGGACACGGGAACTCATTTCTGACACCCCCTGTGGATAGGCGATTTGTCTTTCTGAGAATATCCCTTTAAATCAAGACTACACGAGCTTACAAACACCACTATTTGCTTTTGTTCAGTAATGATCCAAGAAACTTTCATGCACCTACTGTATGCAGTTTTAAAATGCTTCAAATAAATTCCAAACTTTATAAGTCATGGTTCAAAATGTCTTGGACTCTATCCTTACTGGTGCCTGTACACCTTCCATGACCATAACTGTAATCCAGGTGAGCTGGTGACTTTACATTCTACTATTTGCTTTCACTTCCCTATCCTGCATGCATCAGATGGGCTCTCTGTTCTAGTAATTAGAACAGAGACCCGGAAGCTTGGTGCTTGGTATCGCAGCTCATCCCCATTCACCCCCCACTCAACTGCACGTAGGCCATGTGACTGAACGTGATGTCACATGCCCTAGGGAAAGATGGAGAAGGCAGCGGCGCTACTGCAAGCACCAGTGCATTCTCAGACAGCCGATCAGTGGGGGTCCTGGGTTTCAGATGCCCACCAATCAGATACAGATGACCTCTCCGGAGGATAATTATTCCGCTAAAAAAATCTCCGAAAAAACGTGATATTAAGGGTCAGTATCTGTTTATAAATCTGATCATGATGTATCTTGCTAAAATGTATTCACAAGTGTCACCCCAGAAGGGGAGGGAAGTGAACGAGGAGAAGTCACAAGCTTCTCATTCATCTCCCTCCTTTCACGGGGTGACACATGTTAAGCATGAATGGACTTCTGTTGTGCTGTACGAGCTCAGAACAGCTGTACGGACTGGATTTGCAGCCTCGAAGAGTGAAAGCAAGAGTGTCTGTCAGCTGAGAAGCAGATGCCGCTTCCTCTCCGTCACATGTGTTGGTTACACGGGAATGGCCAGGGTGGTTACCAGTAAAATGGATTTAGAGGAATACATTGTGCAAAACATTGCCTAATAATCACAAATATGTAGAGAAAAGAAATGGATTAGCTGATTGGAATGTTATCTTTAGATATTAAAACTATTTCATGTAGCCCTACAGATGTCTATAATGGTGACATGCTCCTAAAATGGAGCAGTATTGAGTCCAACACCCCGATGTCCTTACACAAAGGCATGCACCATTATCTGCGCAGTCATATTTGCAATTTTACAGACTATAACGTCGTTCCTATGCAGGTTAAGAGGGATGAGGATTTGTATAGTATCGGTTGTTTGGCTGCGATGCATTGAGGCTTCCTGTTGGCATTGTACGTGCACGATTGTGGTCTGCTGTGCAGCGATTATGCTGTGCGTTCTCTGAATCTTCCTACAGTTCATCTCTTTAGCAGGTTTTGTAGTTGTATCCTGCTGGAAGGGAGCTCTTTGCTATGCACTGACCCGCGCATGGCATCTTGTGATCTGTCATGTGAACGGTCCGTAGGTGTGATGCAGCGTACGTCTGGGCAGAATTAAATGCCTTGGTCAAAGTTTGACGTACCAGCAGTCAACCAGCAGATTTATAGAATTCATTGTCCTGCCTCTGTCTAAATATCAACAGTTTTTGTCAATTCACCTAGTAATATCACTATTTCTTCAAGCTTGCACAAAAATTATATTTAGGTGTATTTGATAAAATTTGTTATGTCATGCCAGAGGTTTTGATCACTTGGGAGCTCCTGGTGCTCATACCCCCACTGATTGCTAAAACGAAGGGGCAGAAGCGTTCAGAACAGTCTGCAGCCTTACCCTACCGGTCCCCATCCCCTCTCGCAGCATGTGTCTAATGCACAGGCTGAAGCGTCACACCCCTCCTGCTTCAGCTACTGAATTACTTGGCTTTTTACTGACTGCAGAGGTTTCTGAGCACAGACTATGGAAGGTGAGGGAGAAGCCACTGTCCCCAACATAGGGCATTAGTCACATATCTTACTGACTGAAAAAATGCTTTAACATAGCTATTCAATCTTTCTTTAAAGGGGTTATCCAAGTTATATTTATTGATGACCTATCCTCAGGATAGGTCATCAATATCAGATCGGCGGGGGTCCGACACCCGGCACCCCCGCCGATCAGCTGTTTGAAGAGAAGGCGAGCGCCGTGCCAGCGCTGCCTCCTCGTCATGTTTACATGCTGGCCGTTGCATCTGCAGCGGTGAGCATGTGTAATTACACTAGCCGCTCCATTCATTTCAATGGGACGGCTCTGTGTATACTACAGAGCCGTCCCATTGAAATGAATGGAGCGGCTTGGGTGTAATTACACATGCTCACCGCTGCAGATGCAACGGCCAGCATGTAAACATGACGAGGAGGCAGCGCTGGCACGGCGCTCGCCTTCTCTTCAAACAGCTGATCGGCGGGGGTGCCGGGTGTCGGACCCCCGCCGATCTGATATTGATGACCTATCCTGAGGATAGGTCATCAATAAATATAACTTGGATAACCCCTTTAACTTTTTATTCCCTGTCTCTTAGGTGTCCAATCCGTACGCTCCTCCTATAATGCTTCAGGGGCACAGTCAAGAAGTCACCTCTGTCACTTGGTCTCCTGATTTCGCCAAGGTCTGTTCTTTTAATATATGACATGCTTTGTATTTAGACAACCACTGTCTTGTAATGGCAGGGATTGATTCTGCGTGTGTTCGTCTGCAAGCCCCACTCATGTGAATGGAGCAGTCGCAGAAATCTCCAACTTATCTGCCATGTGTTCATTTACCCTGGGTACTACCTTGTAGACCGTAGAATGGATTTTGTCGTCCTGTCCCCCTCCACCCCCTTTTCTTATCTGTGTCGATTTTGTGTAGGTTGTTACCTGCTCTGATGATAACACCATAAGAGTCTGGAGACTGAAGATGGGAGGCAGCAAGGGCGTTGAAGAGGAAGCCATGAACAGAGTGGGATGGACGTGTCCAAAGAAGGTTGAACTTCCATCTACAGGTGAGCATGCACCCAACACTTAAATCATGGTTTCTCCATCTAGACCTATAAAAGAAAGTGATCTCCATCAGAGACTGAATGTTTGCTAGTCACGTTTTGGACTCTACTGATTAATGTGTATGGCTTAACCTAGATCAGTTCAAAGGTGTCATTCATGGCATGTCCGATAGGTGTGGGTCCCACCTCAAGAATGAGGTCCTGTCATGTGCAGCTGGGAATGAAAAGTTGCCGCACATGTGATGCTTTGTATTCACTGCTTTAGGACTTCTACCCAAGCATGTGAATGGAGAGAGCTGCACTTCCATGGCTTTTGTACATTCATACTGCCATGGGACAAGGCTCTGTTCATGAGATAGAGTGCAGTTCCAGAGGTTGGGCCTCTATCTGACATTCATGGTATTTCACGTGGATGTCCAGGTGGGACTACTTTTTAAAGGGGTTTTCTGCAGCTTAGATATTGATGACTCATCCTCAGGATAGGTCATTGTTATGAAGCCCATTCCGTTACCACACGTGGCACCCCCACTGATCAGCTGTTTTGGGCAAGCGCTGTAAACTATACAGTCCATCCACTGTAGTTTTATAGTACTCCCATACTACAGCCCATTTACAATATCGCTGGCACAGCCATAACAGAGGGCAGAGACAGAGCAGTTCAGTGGTGATGACTGGTGTTGAATCCCCACTGATCTGATATTAATGACCTAAGACCTTTAAAGGTTGTATAGACATATGTCGAGATAAAGATGGTTACGTCTGTAGTACATTGTGTACGTGAAACAAGTCATGAAATGTTTTGGGTTTGTTCCCTCCCTCACAGCTGCTGTTCTCTGCACTCCTGCAAAATCCCCCAAGGTCCAAAGCCTTCATCATATGTCCTCGCCTACACCAGCCACCTGTGCCCCAAGCAATACTGGGGACCTCCCAATGTCTTCAAGCACACCTACATCACCTTTTGTGTCCATATCCAAACTGCAGACCCCCAAGAGGCAAAAAGAGGAGACCTCCACATCTTCTCCCAGGCAGCAGTCTGCTTCTAAGGTGACTATTAAAAAGTGGGTCACTCGTACACCCAAGTCGCTCACACCAGCCCTTAAAACCCCATCACCACGGAAGGCATTTACTCCTATTGAACAGTACCCTCCATCTTCTGAATCCAGAGCACCACCTACTTACGAGAAGAGGGTGAAGAGGCGCCTGGAGACAAGCGGCGAAAGTACGGAGCATGAATGTTTCACTCATTGTAACTGTGTGACAGCGCTGGAACCGGACGCAAAGAAGACCAAGCTGGACCTGGAGCTGTGTTCTGTAGAGAAGGACGGTACCGATACCAGGTGTCTAAATCTAGGAGACCTGACTAAAGACTGTGTAGAGGGACCTGCTCCTAAATGTTCCATAGATGTTGCCGATTGTCCCAGTAAATCACTTAGTCTTGTAAAATCTGGACCACAAGACCGAGACAAAGAAAACAGCACACCCGAGAAAAACTGGCTGTCTGCACTGGGGAGCAAGATGAAATCTGATAAGCCCTCAGCACACTGCAAAGTAACAAACAGCCCGTCATCAAGTAGTGGAAGTGCTAAAAAGACCCCTGCAAGAAGCGTAGCAAACTCTCCCGTATCTGTAAGTATGCCTGCTTGTAATTGTTATGATGTCATATAGGTATTCCTAAAATTATGCGCCAATTTCTAAATGTTATTACACGATTGGAGTCGGAGCAGTTTAGACTGTTTGAGCAGCCATGACTAGAGGGGTTCGCTGTTTAACCCCTGAGCCTGCACGATACGTGGCAGGGGCTGGTTGTGTTAACCAGCTGACAGGATATAAGAACATTACATTAGTTATCATGCACAGTGATTGCCGTAAAAATCCTAGTGCCAGAATTGAAGTTTTTGGGTTGCCTTGCCTCCCCCCCCAAAAGAAAATTGAATAAACAGCAATCTAAATGTTATATGTACCCCCAAAAATAGTGCCAATTTAAAATTTCACCTCATCCTGCTGAAAAAGATCCCCACACAAGTGCAGCAATGGAAAGTGTTAAGGCTCTTAGAAAAGGCAACACAAAAGCAATTTTTTTAATGCCACAATTTGTTGCATATAAATGTATTGTATTAAAAAATACAAGTTATCCCACAAAAATCATTACTCGACCAAAAAGTCATGGTGCACAATGAAGGCTAAAATAGGCTGCACTCTTAAAGGGGTTGTCCAGGATTTATGTATTGATGAATTATCTTCTCCATTTAAGCCTTCTGTATCTGGTGGGGGTCTGCCACCCTGCACCTGTCAGTCAGCTTCATGGCCACTACACTTTGAACAGCGCTGTACTTACTGCTCCATTCACAGTGCTAGTTCCGGCACTGGATGCTGCAGGGAACAGCTGATCGTGGGGTGTGAGGTGTCGGACCCTCAAAGATCCGATATCAGTGTCTCTGGCATTATCAGGAACCGGAGACGCCCTTTTAAGGATGCATGTCTAAGGGTACTTTCACACTTGCGTTATTCTTTTCCGGCATAGAGTTCCGTCAAAAGGGCTCTATGCCGGAAAAGAACTGATCAGGCATATCCCAATAGAAAAAGGTTGAAATCCGTTCAGTTTGCATGCTGCTGTATTATGTCTATCCAAAATGCCTGATCAGTCGCCGGAATGCCAGATCCGGCATTAATTCCCATTGACTTGCATTAGTGCCGGATCCGGCATTGAGAAACAACTGAAGGACTGATGCGCAGACCAGGAAAACTGAAAGACTGCAAGATGGATCTGTCTATCCGCATGACAGGCGGAAAGACTCATCCGTTCTTGCAATGCATTTGTAGACGGATCCGCCTACAAGTGCCGTCAGTTGTCGCACCGATCGGCGGATCCGGCAGGCAGCTCCGATGACGGGCCTGCCTGCCGGATCAAACTAACGCTAGTGTGAAAGTATGCGTGTAGTTTGACACACTCTGCTCCTTGCAGCTCCTCACTTTGTGGTTACTGATATTCATGTAGTATCTGTGCAGTAGTTTAGCCTGCCTGGTGTGATTACATTATACTCGGCTGTGTTCGCACATCTGTTGAGGCGTAATGTGTCTGGGGACAGCATCCGGTATGTGCAGTCACCCACCACCAGCACTGCCTCTGGGAAATATTAAGTCATTTGGCCTCTTTCTTCAGACCTGCCCACACAGTAGTTACAAGACTGCACTTGAACGATAACTGCTAATTGAGTGGATTCGTAGCTGTAGGAAATCTGTTACGTTATTGAGACTTTCAGTAGCAGCATATAAAGGCAAGCAACCATCCCCTACGTTACTACCTAACCGCAGGCTATTGTACTAGTGGTCTCCAGCTGCTGTAGAACTACAGCTCCCAGCATGCTACTAGCCTAAGGCTGTCAGGGCATACTTAGTAACTTTATGAAAGCTGGAGAGGAAAACCAGTTCTATGCGGATAATTTATCATGATGGGACTATTCGAAGCCCATTTTGTGTTTCCTTTGTACCAAATTTTCAAAAATCACACATTGTTTCAAGTCGGTGCCTCTTTGCAGTATTGGGCACTTTTGCCTGGAGAGGTTAGCTTTTTGGAACTCTTCTAAACTTATTTTTTTTTTTAATCTGACGCACACCTGATTTGAACATTTGCGCAAAAAATTGAATGCTACCAAATTAGCAATTTTATGTCCGAAAACCTGTGCAAATCGAATGACAAATGGCTCTTGTACGTCTTGCAGCTCTTGTTTATCAGTATCATATTTAATGCAGTAATATCCAACCAGCGGCTGTTTATTTTGGAAACTACTACTCCTAGCATGGTCTGTCCTGAAGCATGTTCTGATCCTTCCATATGTATTTGCTTGTCTCGTGTTCCTGTATATATGTGTCATTTCTGTCTGCTCTTTATTTCAGGCTTCTTCCCCACGTTCTGTAAAGAAGATTTCCATGTACTTTCAGAAGAAGCCCACAGAGTAACCAAGCTGTCTCTAAGAACAGTGTCCCTCCGTGAATGTGACTCCAGACGGTGCTAGTCCTGAATTGTTCTGTCCGGCTCGCACATGCTGTGTCACCTGTGAAACAGAGACTAATCCAAACAAGCTGATAGGATGATGGGTCACCGCCATTATATCAATGTTGGATATTATATATCTACCCGTCATCTAGTGTCTGATCAAATTCTCAATGATTTGTATCGAGGCATAACTTACTGCCATTGTGTGCTACTCAATATACTGACATATATTTGTATAGCATGGAGGAGATGGCAGCAGCTCCTGATAACGTGAGCTTAATTAACTTAAATGCAGTGGTTCTCCAGCTGTCAGGGCATGCTGGGAGTTGTTGTTGTTGTTTCCAGTATAATTATGGAAAGCAAGTCATAGATTCATGCGTTACCGTTACAGCACTTTTACACATTACCGATACTAACGAGATATGCCGACCCTCTACCATCCACCATGTCGCCATAAATAACAGTTTCCACTTGCACGAGTTGATCAGTTTTAATGTTCATCTTTTTAAGGAATTTTTACTTCTGTTTTAGGATTTTACTCCTTTTTCTGCTGTAGAATTTTACCTAGAATTCCGTATTTTATTTATTGTTTGGTTCATGGGCACAGCGTTCTGTCTTAATATTGTCCTGTTAACTATTTTAATTGTGTAAATACAAAGGCGTTATAGAAATATGGTCTGCGGATTTTGTACTTTCTTTTTGGAAACTTTCAGACTAGAAAATCATTGTAACGGTCGGTGCTTTGCTTTAGATGTCACGATGCGAGAATATATCCATTTCAATACAGGAAACCAGACCTGAGAACTGCTGTGGATAGGGAATAAGTATTTTTAGTGGGAAATGTCTGTTAAAGGGTTTTCCACACAAACACTAGTTTGAGTCTAGTGTTAAAATCTTCCAGCAGGGACAGCCAGCCGGAATTCCTTATGGCCGGAGAACCACCAAGCCCCATTGGCTATAATGGGACCAGCCTGTTTCCAGCAGCATTGTCCCGGTGAGTCCCATTATAGTCAATGGGTTTCGGTGTGGAAAGGCAGTATCTGGTAGTGTTAAACCTGACTAACTATACCAGGGATCAGCAACCTTCGGCACTCCAGCTGCTGTGAAACTACAACTCCCAGCATGCAAACATGCTCAGCTATTCATGTAAAATATAAGAAAAAGAACAGGATCGCACATCCTCAATACTATGCTTTTATCCAATAACTGCTCCTCAGCATAATTTACATCGCTTCTCAGCGCAATTTATCGTATACCTACCCCTATGCTGCATGCTATACATGAGGCATTAGTATACAATTTGATCAAAAAGCATAGGCCCACTCACCGCGACAAGGTTGCCTCTTTGAATGGGACTCTATTCTAAATTTGGCGCGGCACTGCACGGCGACCACCGACGCTGTTCTAACCCCCATAGAAGTGAACGGAGCACTCAGGGAGTTGTGGTTTCAGAACATGTGGAGTGCTGGAGGTTGCTGTTCTCTGAACTATAGGATGGGGGGATAGCTTGGCTATTTCGGTCATTCCCATAGAGTTAAATGGAGCGGCAGTGGATATGCACTCCATTCATATAGGGCAGGGATGGTCAAACTGCAGCTCTCCAGCTGTTGCAAAACTACAACTCCCAGCATGCCCAGTCTGGTTACAGCTATCGGCCTACAGCAGGGCATGGTGGGAGTTGTAGTTTTACAACAGCTGGAGAGCTGCAGTTTGCCCATCGCTGAGAGAGGGGCAACATGGGATACCATTCCTATGATCGGTAGGAGTCCCAGCAGTCAGACCCCTTACTGATCAGACTCTAACCACATATCCTGTGAATAAATGTTTTGTCTGAAACTCAATTCAGGTTTTTACCACTGAGTAGGTTGATTTCTTTTCCTGTATTTCAAAATGCATATAAAGGTACCTGCACTTTAAAACTTTTTTTTTTTTTTACAACACTGCATTTACATGTTGAAAGTCTATAGTAAAATGTCTACGTGCAGTGTTTGTGGCATTTCAGTAGTGTTTTTGGTGTTCATTTGTTTTTTATTTCAAGATTCAGCATGCATTAGATGTAGTTTTCTTCAGAAGCTTCTCATTAACACACGGGGAAAAAAACTGCTCAAACATCAAGTCTTATGGATATTTCTTTTCTTTGTGTAAACAGGTTTTCAGATGGTCTTGAGAAAAACTCCAGCTAGAATTGAATGGTTGCTATGGGTAACTATTGCAGCCATTTTGATACATTTCCCCCATATAATACATTTTTATTACACTGCTAGTACTTGAGTACCAGATCCTAAAATCTCAGTGAATGAAATATCCCAGTTGCAGATCTTTATTCATTGAGGACAATAAAACCTAAAAATGATCAATGTTAATCAAAATTAATTTCCCATGGACGTCTGGCTTTGGAATGATACTCAAAATCAGTGTGGAAAATCAAATTTCAGGCTGATCCAACTTCAATGGAAATGCCTAAAGATAAGTGAGGCTCAGTAGTGTTTGGCCTCCACGTGTCTGTATGACCTCCCTACAAGGCCTGGGCATGCTCCTGATGAGGCGGTGGATGTTCTCCTGAGGGATCTCACAGACCTGGATTAAAGCAACTGGACAGTCTGTGGTGCAACGTGGCATTGGTGGATGGAACGAGACATAATGTCCCAGATGTGCTTGATTGGATTCAGGTCTGGGGAACAGGCAGGCCAGGCCATGCCATAGCATCAATGCCTTCATCATGCAGGAACTGCTGACACCCTTCAGCCACATGAGGCATAGAATTGTCTGTCATGCATCCAAAAGAACCCAGGGTCCACTGCACCTGCATATGGTTTCACAATGGGTCTGAGGATTTCATCACGGTACCTATTGCTGGAGCATGGAGGGCCTCCAAAGAAATGCCTCCCCACACCCTTACTGAGCCACTGCCAACCCGGTCACGCTGGAGGATGTTGTAGGCAACAGAATGTTCTCCACGGCGTCTCCAGACTCTCACATGTGCAAACCTGCTCTCATCCATGAACACACACGGCATCCATGTCGAATCTTCCAATCTTGGTGGTCTCTGGCAAATACCATTTGCCCTGCACATGTTGGGCTGTAAGCACAACACCAACTTGTGGACGTCGGGCCCTCATACCACCCTCATTGAGTCTGTTTCTGACCGTTTGAGCAGACACATGGATATTAGTGGCCTGCTGGAGGTCATTTTGCAGGGCTCTGGCACTGTTCCTCCTTGCACAAAGGAGAAGGTAGCGGTCCTGCTGCTGGGTTGTTGCCCTGCTACGACCCCCTCCATGTCTCCTGGTATCTGCTCCATGCTTCGGACACTGCTAACCTTCTTGCCACAGCTCACATTGATGTGCCATCCTGGATGAGCTGCACTACCTGAGCAACTTCTGTGGGTTGTAGACACCCCCTCATGCTACCTCTAGGGGTGAGAGCCAAAGATGACAAAATGCAAAAGTGACCAGAACAGCAGCCAAAAGGATGAGACCAGAGAAATGGTCTGTGGTCACCACCTGCAGAACCACTTCTTTTATAGGGGTTGTCTTGCTAATTGCCTATCATGTCTACCTGTTGTCTGTTCAATTTGCACAACAGCAGGAGAAATTGATTCACAATCAGTGTTGCTTCAAAACTGGACAGGTTGATTTCACAGAAGTGTGATTGACTTGGAGTTGCATAAGTGTTCACTTAATTTTTTTGAGCAGTGTATATATAATTTTTTTATTTTAATAGACTCGTGAGGAAATTCTATCAAAACTAGTGTTAAGGAAAGAAGGTTTATTTGCCCATAACTTTGGTTTTCCAAAGGATCTCTATTCTAAAAAAAAAAAAGTCGAATCTGGTTGATATGGGCGACTAGGCCAGTTTTCCTTTTACACCAGTTTTGATAAATCCCCTCGGAGCCTCTGTCTGCAGCATCTAAGCTGCAAAAATGGCTGCTGTAAGATGTGCAAAAACTATTTGAAAGAAACCTGAAAAAAGACAGCATTTCCAGAAACTGCTTCTAGAAGTTTTGCTGCACATAACGCTGCCAGCTACTGTCCACTTATCGCCGCTCGCTGGCAGGTTTCCACTTGTATACCAGATGGTTAGTGTTGTGGAATGCACTTTATTACACAAGAATACCTGGTTCCCATTCAGGCTACTTTCACACTAGCGTTTTTTGCAGATCCGTCAGCCCTCCTGGGACTGCAGGATCCAGGACAATTGGGAGGTGTGTTTAAAGAGGACCTTGTCACCGCTCCTGACATGCCTGTTTTAATAGCTTCATGCATTCCCCATGTAATGACAATTCTGGAGCATCTATTCTTATGTCTCTATGATGTGCCGTTCCTTATTTCTACCAGAAGTTATGAATGAATTGCTTTCACTCTGCAGTAAGGGTACAGAGGGTGGAAACCATTTCGGGTGCGATGCGCGAGATCACACATGCCCAGTTCCTTCCCTGAGGCTGATGCCAGCACAGGGAAGGAACACTACGTTGGAACTGCGCATCGCGAGACTTACGGCGATAAACCTGGGAGCAAAGAGTAGATTGGTAAAACGGAGGCGGTGCGGGGCTCCTTCACAGGGGGGCATGGCTGGGCACAAGAAAGATTCGTACCGCCCCTTGGACACATTAACACCCTGATTTATATATCAATAAAATCATTTTTTACACTGAATAAAAAAGCGCAGCGCTATGGCACAGATATAGTGCGGACATGCTAGCGGCGATCTAGCCGTGCAAGTCACAATCTATATAGGCTATAACCTGGTGACAGAATCCCTTTAAGAACAGTTCCCCCAAGTGAGGAGTGCGCAGCAACCTCTCCAGTCACCACTATGTGACTTCTGAAAGAAGAATATCCTGCTTGTCTGGATATTTTTGGAAGTCCCATACCAGTGAAAGGAGAGGACAGTGTGCATGCTTGGCTTACTCTTCATTCAGGGCGAGACCCCATTTTTTTAGGGAGTGGGTGTGAGACAACCCCTTACACTGGGTTCACACCTGAGCGTTTGCAAATAGGAAACGGGCGTCATACGCGCATTCGTGACTCTGGAGACCAATTGAAAAAGGCATATCTACACTTTAACGCGCGTTAAACGCGCGTTTTACGCGCGTTCCCATTGAAGTCTATGGGTGCAAACGCGAGACAAAACGCCCCAAAGAAGCTCAAGAACTTCTTTGAGCGTAGGGTGTTTTACAGCGCGTTCAAACGCGCTGTAAAATGCTCAGGTGAGAACCATGCCCATAGGGAAACATGAGTTTTCTCCTGTTGAGCGTTTTACAGTGCGTTCAAACGCGCTGTAAAACGCGCAAGTGTGAACTGAGGGTTAAGTTTTGCAACATTCCGAAAACCATCAAGTGTAACGTGCAACCACCAAGCTTATTTTGCCACTTAGTATGTTTATAACCATCAAGTGTTTATGCCGCTATTGTGAAGCCAAATAGTCATGTGTTCTGCAATCATAAAGTTTAGCATCACTTACACCCTGAACAAATACAGGCCCCCTAAATAAAGTCCTCATGCCAGAGCCACTCAACCAATACAGATCCCTAAACTCCTCATACCATACCCCAAACCAGATGCAGCAGATACCCCTCTACTTCGTCCTGCAGATTGAAGTCCTCTTCAAGCCAGAGCAGAGTGCTCTGCCATAAAAGCTTTGGTTCTATATGTGCAGAGGTATTCTTTCCTAGAAGCATTGTTTCTCTATAAATACAAAATCGGCTGGTGCGTGCAATGATTTTTTTGTTTTGTTGGATTTAGACAATTTTGGTATAAAAAAAAATCATTCTAACATACAGTATTGTAGTATTATTACTGCTCTGCACAAACAGAGCTCCAACTTACTGCATGATCACATAGGGAGTCATCTGTGGTAGTCCTTTTATGACTTGGTCACAGAATTTGTGATCCCTAATGCAAGGCATCATTGTGCTATAAGTGACGGGGAGGAACATTTAAATAGTGTTTGTGCCTCTTTTTGACTTCTGAATGTCCTGGTAGCGTTTTCCTTTAATCTCCTCGAGCTGGAACTTTATGTAAAATGCTGTCAATGTTACATAACTGTATTTATGCACATGAGTAGAAAGTGACTGCTCCGCCACCGATTAATTCCTAGAAAGGGATAATTATTTCATGGAAGTAAACACTGGAGAGATTTTTAAGGCTGGAGGGGTTTAATGATAGAGTATTGCATGGCGGTCCAGTGGCTCGGATACGACACCTACCGAGATGTTTATTATTTTATTATAATAAATACAGAAGTGACCTTTTCTTATTTATATGGAAATACAAATACCTCAAAGGCAGCAAGTAATTTGTGTATCCAGCATGTCTATTCCTACAGCTTATACATTCATTTTAAACGATGTTCAGATTATTGCTTCAAATCACAGTTGAAGGAGTTGCGTTGACCTTGAAAAAAAAATAATAATTGGGGGAGGGCCGGGCACAGTTTGAGAGTGAGGGGGTAAAAAAAAAAAAAAAAAACACGCCTGCTCTGAGCATCCCGGTTCCTGCAGTGACTCTCCGTCTCGGCCGCTACCGGTCAGAAGTGTGACATGTCGACTCCCCGCACATGTGCTGTTTCTGCATGTCCCTGCTGACGGCATCAGTAATGTGCATGGAGATAGCATGTAACACTGCCTGCCGGCAGGGGATGGAGATTCACTGGATAGGTAGGAAGGTGCTCTATTCCCGGGATCAGTAACCTTCCCCACTCCAGCTGTTCTGAGACTACAACTCTCAGAATGCTTCATTCGCTTCTATGGGAGTTACAAGAACAGCTGAGCATGTTTGCATGCTGGGAGTTGTAGTTTCACAGCTGAAGGCTGCTGAACTCTGCTCTGTTTTGTACTGGATAAGAACAACTTTGGTTCGGGGGGAGGGGGAGTGCACAGCCAACATGGAAACAGTCATTATGCCCATGTGTACAATGCAAAAGACTTCTGCCTGTTCATGAACTCTGCTCAACCATACAGCAATCATTGTGAGTATGGAGATTAAATATTAGCAATGCCTGCTTGTCAGTGAGGCGGTTCTTCTTTTTGCTAAACAGTTCAAACAGCTCGCTGCCGCCGAGCCGCAACAGTGACTTGCAGAGGTGCTACCCTGAGGCTAGAGCACTGGATGAGTAATACAATTCTTTTCTATAAGCAATTTTTCCATCCATTTGGAAATTGTGCACCATCCTTGAGGCATGTAAGAGGGTTGGAAATTGGCCTCGTACCTCTTACAAAAAAAAAAAATATAACGTATCTTGTTGCTATGGATTACCGTGTGACCCTCTTGCGGCAATGCCACCTAGCTGTATTATGTTATGTTTATGCATGCTATTATATCTGTCAGCACTTAACTGTGCCAGGGAAATTGCCCCAATGGTGATATGCCAAGTTAAGATTATATGGGATTTACCATGTACTGTGAGACGCCAGCAATTGAATGGTAAATGTGTGTGCACTACTATTGCACTTTTTCAGAAAATGGGAATTTACAACACTAATGTCACGGGCAGACCACCACACGATAGTTGTATACAATGCATTTGGAAAGTCTTCAGACCCTTTCAGACACTTCACATTTTATGTGGCAGCCTTGTGCTGAAATAAAAAAAGAAAAACTTTTCCCCCATCCTTCTGCACTCAATCCCTTATAATGAGAAAGTAAACAGAAAACAAGAAAAAAACTAGAGCCCACAACTTTCCAAATTTAGAAAAATATATATATCTTTATTATCACATAATATAAATAGATAAATGTTAAAAAAGGGGATAGGGGACAGAAAACACCATCCCAGTGGCCCAGGTCATAATTACATTACATACAATTGAAAAATACATGATTATTGAAAGGTAAAATATACGTATACAGATCACACAGGGTGTACATATGTTATAAATTAATAGTAAATGAATAGAGTGAGAGTCTGCAAACAGCATGAGCAGAGGGAGAAATAAGTAAGTCATGTCATACCTGCCTGTAGACAATATGAATAGTAACAATTCTACTCAGGCAAGATGGTCAATATCAACAGGTCTCTTGTGTATCGTATACCAAGTATAGACGACTCACCTCTATAAACCAGGGCCTAAAAAGCTGGGATGGCGTTACCCCGACGCGCGTTTCGGCGTGCCTTCGTCTGGGGGTAACGCCATTACTGTGGGAAGTCTCTTTTCAGCATATCACTGACCAATCAGGAGACAGAACACTGGGGTGTATGATTTCACCTACCCGAACTTAAAAAGGACGTGAACCTCTTTAAATCCGACTGCATCAGGGTCAAAAGCTCCAGCAAGGGCATGGAACCAATGTCGTTGCCCCCAGCAAGAACAACCAGGATCACTGGACCACCCGCCTGAAAACCTATCTCCACCACCTTCGAGAGGAGATGCGACCATCGGAGGCCACGAATCCCTCTCCACGACACATCCACTTCCCGGAAACCGAGGGATCTCCTGCCAGGTCTACATTCGGCTCGCTGCGCCGCCCAAAAAATATAGGAATGGCCGATCATCCATACGGCCGGCCTGCCCGAACCTGCAAGAAGAAAACTGTTAGAACCAAACATCTTATAATATATATATATTTTTTTTTTTAGAACAAGAGGTCCGGTCTGATATATCTAGCAAAACAGGCTGATTTCCATCTACCTATTCTCATAATTTCTGCTTAAGGTAAACCAGCCCTGGTGGCCTCCGTAGAAGCCGCAATACGAAAGGAGAGGGTCCCAATTTCCTTGGGATTCACCCCATTCAACGCCATGAAAGCCCTCAAAACCATGGCAAACTGAAATTTGGTAAAAGGGGAGCTATCCGCATGCGCAAAGAAATTCTGACTAGGAATGCGCAGGGAACTATATTGAGATATCAGGTGAACCGGGCATGACACACCAGGAACCGGATGGAGAGGAATCCAGGTGCACCTCCCGAATTGGTCCGTCTTGGAACGCCTTACCCGGACCCCACAGTTTGCGACCGGATGGGGCCACCAACTCGCTGACCCTAAGGGCCGCAAAAAAGGCCAAACCAAAACTACCTGCAAACAACGAAACCTCAAATGGAGATGAACAAACCTCGGGAAGCTTGGAAATAAGCCTGCAGAGTAGGCTGAAAGAGACAGGACGCCGACTTTCCCGGGAAACAAACTCCTTTCTCCAACCCCGCAAAGCCTGCCGGATAACGAACTGCTTGGTAACACCCGGCCAGCCTCGCAGCCGAAAGTGAAAAGCGATGGCCGACAGTCAACGCTGCGCAACCGCTGCAGAAACGCGCATGGATCGCAAGTGCAACAACCATTCGATAGTGACCTCCAAGAGCAAATAATCTCTAGAACAAACATCTCGTGTCCCCACCATCCCCCACCATTCACTCCATGCCTTACCGTGCGCCTGCCAGGTAGCAGGGGAAACTAAGGATCTGACCAACGATATCAGCTGCTGCCCACCAAACACCACAGGTGCTGGGGGCATTCCCTGCCCTCCTGCTCCGCTTACGGGAGAAAGGACCGAAATTCCTGCCAACGAAAACGGGAAAGGGCATCAGCAACTTTATTCTCAACCCCCGGAACATGACGGGCCCTAAAATAAATATTCAACTCAAGACACCGAAGCACCAAGTAACGCAGTAAAGCCAAGACTGGGAGAGAAGAGGAGGATAAGCTGTTGACACAATAAACAACTCCCAAATTGTCCGTCCAGAAAGAAGCGCCACAATAATGGGGAACAACTCGAGCAAAGTAAGGTTCCTACATAACCCAGATGACCGCCACGAATCAGGCCATGCAGCAGAACACCAGTCCTTCCCCAAAATGGTCCCAAAACCGCATGACCTAGATGCATCTGAAAACAGGGCCAACTCGGCATTAGAGATTTCCTTATAACAAAAATGCCCTCCAGACCCCCAAGTCTTCTTTCAGGGACTTGGAGAGCCAAAAGCGGTGCCGCAGAGATTTAACTCCCCACATGGCCAATGACAAGCGACGCGCAAAAACATGGCCCATGGGCATTACTCTGCATGCAAAACATAGAAGGCCTAACGGTGACTGAAGCTGAAGAAGCGCAACTTTCCTAACCAATAAAAAACCATCAATCAAACCAAGGAGCTTTTGCAACTTTTTATGGGGCAACTGGAAGACCATGTCCACCTTGTCGATTTCAATACCCAGAAATGACAGTCGTGTGACCGGGCCCTCAGTTTTCTCTGCCGAAATGGGAACCCCAAACTGAGCCATTCTCTCTAGAAAAATATTCAACAGGGATTGGCAACCGTCACCGCCCCTAGGGGAAACAAAAAGAAAATCGTCCAAATAATGTAAAACCGATGTAGAACCTGACTCATAACGGACGACCCACTCCAGGAAAGACCCAAACATCTCAAAGTAATGGCAAGAAATAGAACAACCCATGGGGAGACATGTGCCATAATAAAAGCGGCCCTCCACGCAGCAACCCAACAAATGGAAACAATCAGGGTGAACGAGTAGAAGCCGAAAAGCAGATTCGATATGTGACTTAGCCAGTAGGGCCTCCCTACCCGCTTCCCTGACCAATGCAACGGCCCGGTCAAAGGATACATACGACACCGACGCATCCTCAGGAGTGATGGCATCATTCACTGACGAACCCTTCTGGTAAAAGAGATGATGTATCAACCGGAACTTGCCCGTCTCCTTTTTAGGGACCACACCTAGCGGGGAAACTCTTAGACTAGAAAATAGCAAATCAATAAACGGACCTCTGATCCTGCCCAGGAAAACTTCCTTATTGACCTTCTCCCTGAGAACTTCAGGGAGGTCACCGGCTGATTTCAGATTATCCAAAAAAAAACGGTGAACGATTGAGAACAAAAGGGATGAAAAACCCGAATGAAAAACCAACACGGAGCTGGGCAGCTGCCTGCCTATTGGGGTATTTGTCTAACCAGAGGCCCATCTCTACCACGGTCCTTCTGACCCCCATGTTCAAGCTGCTTGGACAACTTGACTGGAGGGCGAGGGCACTTATTTGCCGGGTGGGGGCCACCGCAAGCTGAGCACTCGTGTTTGAATCTGCACAACCCGGCGAACCTACAGTTACCCTCATTAAACAGCCAACGCGACCCGGGTCGGCGGACGGCCACCGGTCCTGGAGAAGGAGATCCCCCTGAACCAGTGGCCGCCCCTGAAAAGGGGGGGTGGTCTTTGCGCCACCATCAGTCTCAGCCAAACATCTGTGGCTTTTACCCCCCAACCTATCTTAGGTTGCAACGCTAGGCGGTGCCTGAATTCCTCATCATAACGCCACCAGGCGCTGCCCCCATGAGATTTGTAGGCGCTATAGATGATGTCCTGATAAACAAAAAGTTCAGAACAACGCTCAGGGTGACACTGCCCCATTATGCAACCCAAAACCAAAAAGGCCTGTAATGTAACCAATTGTTCATGGTTTTGCCGACTTTGGGCCTGAGCTCATAAGGCTTATCTGAAAAAAGCTGCTCTTTATCTACTGTATGCTGATCCACTGATATGAAGGACCAAACATCAACGTATTGATTAGCCCAAACCTTTTCCCGGATGGCCTCATCTAAATGGGTACCCAAAAAACTAATCCCACAAAAACACAGCTCCTTATGTACCCCTGCTAACACAGGAGCTGGCTTAACAGGAGGAGGAGGTGGGTGGGAGGGACTGGTCTGTAGTACGCTGCAAACATTTCACCAGCATTTTTAACAGTGCAGCCATATCCGAACCCCCACTACCCGCTCCCCATGCACCCGTAAATTGGTACTCATCGGACGTAGATGGTACTGGTGCTACCGCATGACCAGGCACAGGAACCTCGGGCTGAAAAGATGACGCAGGAACCAGGCTCTGATCCCTGAAAGACTGGCCAGACGTCCGCCCTTTGCGTGTGATCCGCGAACGCCGCCCAGACTCCCGATGCGGCCAAGGACCCCTTGGAGACCGCCACCTGGAAGATCTGGATCGCCTACTCCATGCCGAGTCACTCGACCCGTGACGGGACTGACGCCTGCGTGATCCGTGATGCCCCGCCTCTGGCTCTCTTGAGAGGAGGATGAAGAGATAGATCCCCGCCCTGTGCGTGCGTGACCGTTGGGGGGCGGGAGAGGGAGGGGGTGCAAGCGGCTGAGCAAGCACCGTGGGAGGGCACGCATGAGTCCCACTACCACCACCAGGGCTCACACGCTCCTGTATGGCCATGGCAGGAGCCGTGGAACCCATACCAGCCTGTTGGCTGCGAATGACAGGGGGCTCTATGGGCTGTGTGGAAGGGCTGCACCCGGAAGAGAAGATGTCGTTGGCGCAGGCGCACTGTGGAAGTGCTGATGAAGCAAGCGTCCTTCTCTCAGAGCGCCTGCCCCGAATGAAGATACATAAGGCGCAGGCGCGGGATTTGAAATGCAGACAGGGCAAGCCGGAGGACGAGAGTGCTCGCTGGCCCTGTCAATCAACCGGAGGAGGGGGCGTTTTTTTTTAAAGGAGGACGCGGCGGCTACCAGCAAGTAACCGTCCTACTTGCTGGTAGCGAAGTAATTAACATATTATAAAAGTGCGATTTTTAAAGAAACTAAGCCACAGAAAAAGGTAAGAGCACTGTATCGCACAATAAGGACTTTAATAAGGCCAAAAATGAAAAATGACTTTTGGGGGTGACAGCAGCCCTTTAAGGGCAAAACTGAACGGATCTCACAAACGGAAACCAAAACGCCAGTGTGAAAGTAGCCTTAGACATAGACTTGCTGTATCTACTCTTAGTTTGTCCTCTCCAGGATTGATCAGGTTCCGGAGAAAAATAATTGCAGCTACATAGTGGAGGAGGCCTGTTTCTCTCCTCCATTTACTTTTTCCTCCTCTCTACAATACATTACCCTCTACTACACTGCAATGCCCTACATTCTGTCCTCCTGAGCTAGACAAACCCCAAGCTATATAAATGAGTGTCGCCAGCACCACCTAGGGACGAATGGGTGTAATGACATTGCCAGCCTGATAATAGGAAATACCATACATTGCAAATACATTAGATAAATAGGCAGATGTTTAAAATGTCCCTTTTACACACATATGTGGGACGCTGCATACCCCACTGCTAAAAGATAAGTCGTCCTCGACGTTTGCATTGATAGAAACTGTTGATCTCTACGCCGTCACCATAAATACACCAAATACACTCCACACACACAAATATGCATATATTCATTGCAATGTACTATTATGACACTTCGATAACCTGTAACAAAAAGGGTTATGCACAACAATGCAGAGTATGCAATTTAACACATATACGTTTTGCATATTTCAAATTTTTTAAGTTAATTCAGGTGCATAAAGGTATTGCATATTATTGCACAAGACAGCAAAAAGGGATAATGAGCGTTGTTCTTCTTCTTTACTTGACGGGGACAGAATGGGTGGTGATCTCAAACAGAGGCATTGCAGTCCATGGCATAGTTCTGAGACAAAGTCCATCCCTGATTTGGGGTATAAATAATTTGTAATCCAATTAGACTTGTTAAAGTGCAAAGTTTTTGATTTAAGAGGCTGTGCGTTGCATAGGATAAGGCACAGAAAAATGTATTTATAGTTACAGTTCTTGAACGTGGCAAGTTAAAGTCTTAGATAACCTGAGAAGGGGGTAAAATGGGCACAAACAAAGGCGCAACTGGGATTTTTGCAGTAGTGGACTCTTTTTATTGAAGTCCTTTTGAATAAAGGAGAGGTAGTTCAAACCGGAGAATAAACATAGAACTTCTCTCTCAACAGTGGCTCCTGCTCGATTTTGTCTTTATTTTTAATGACTAGCCGGCCTATTTAATCCTAGACATGCAGTTTCATTGGCATACAGGCTGTAGAGCCAACTGGGGAGCTCCTTACATTTAACAGACCTGCGATTTACATAATAGTCTCTGTTGGTTTACAAATCGCGTATGAAGCCAAATCTGCGTTCTTTGCAGAATGAGAGAACCTGGCCCAGCCTTCTCACTGGGACTGGGAAATTGTCCATGGGCTCGTCCAACATTTTGTGAGTAATATCTTTATTGTATCGCTTTCATTTATGCGTTCTGGGTAGCCATGCCATTTTAGTTTCCTCTGACAGTTTAGACCAGAGCTCTGTATGGGAAGGATTTGTCCATGCAGCTTGGTCCTGACCGGACCCTTCGGCTTGGTTGCTAGGAACTATGGATGACTGATATTGGCAGATGGACTGGCTGAAGGGTCCCACAATGCGCAGATGCAGGCTATCATCGCTGCTTTATCTGAGATGGCCACAGGGATGCCAGACACCGAATCATTAATGCGGCTGGGCGAACCTCCTCTGCTCTGTCGAGAGCGACCTCTGGCGTGAGGTACGAGCTTTCCTCCGGTATAGGGATGGCAGGCGGGACACCTTGTGCTGCCTTTTTCTTAGACCATTTTGGTCTCCTTCTTTTTCCTGCTCTCCGTCACACTGCTCCTCTCTGTGTGCGCTGAGTCTACTAACATGCTCAGCGTGCGCATGTACGTCACGCTCTACACTACACTCTACTACACTGCAATGCCCTACCTTCTGTCCTCCTGAGCTAGACACACCCCAAGCTATATAAATGAGTGGCGCCAGCACCACCTAGGGGCGAATAGGTGTAATGACATTGCCAGCCTGATAATAGGAAATACCATACATTGCAAATACATTAGATAAATAGGCAGATGTTTAAAGTGTCCCTTTTACACACATATGTGGGACGCTGCGTCAGCAGCAGCACGTCTGTACACAACCTTGTGAATCTATGTGACTATTGTTAGTAAAAGTTGCTGTGTGGGGACTCTGGGAACAGACATTTAATTAAAGTGGTAGGGCTTCCTATTAAGCTCCTATTTGTTGGTGTCACTGTGCACGTGTGCGGGGTTCGCGTGCTTTTTGTTTGCTTTTGCTGTGAAAAAAAAATCCAAATTTAATCATCCTGCAGCGTTTTCCAGCACAACAGATCAGAGGTGTCAATTAGTCTTTACTACGCGAGTAATGTAGATGAATGGATTCCTGCTATTATTTCATTCCTTTTTAGAATTTCAGGCGCAGCTGTCGTGACTAGTCTAAGCCGTCAGCGTTCATTGTATAGTGAACGCACAGGGACGTGGCTTGCTCTACCGTGATGTGACTCATGCTCAGGATTGTCAGGAGCCCTTTATTCAATAAATGTACAGTGTATAGTACGGTTACAGTTAATCTATGAATAAGCATCTTCCCTGTCACGTGTCGGCGGTGCTGCCTGCATTACCGCTTAGTGCCAGCAAATCTAATCTGCCCCTAGTCTGATAGGAAATATCAATGAACTAACAATTGTACTCACAATGCAGATTCAAAGTACAAATTCGCCATTAATCCGTTAAAGGGGTCCGTTAAATCTTTGGTACCCTCCTCCTCCTCCTGGGCAGACCTGCAAAAGGGAGCATATGTTAGGCCGTGTTCACATCTCCATTTCGGAGATTCAGCGCAAATGTCTGCATGAAAAGTTTTTTATTCGGCTGAAACCTGGCATGCCGGAAATCGCCGGGATCACCGCTGGACCTCATTGCAGTCAATGGGGATCCATCAGGGAAGAGAAGTGAACAAAGCATTACCTGCTCCCCAGCACTGGGTGCAATCACCTCGGCTGGGCTCCTTCGCTAAAAACACCCGGTTTGACGTGAGGGCTGTGGCGGTGATCATATTTATTTGCGTCATGAGAAAATTTGTCATGACATAAGGGGAGCTGGTCACCGCCGCGGCCGGTGATGAGCTGCAGGTGGCATCAAACCGGATATTTTCAGCGAAGACCATCGCAGACCTGGAAAAGAAGGAGCGGGAGGCAGGTAATCTTTTCCTGACAGTTCCGACCAAATGCACAACCCCTTTAAGGGTTACCAGCAATAATAAAATTTATATAAATAACAATATAACTAATGTAATAAATAATTCAAAACCATAGATATCTAAAAAAACACCAAATACCAGTCCATGAATTGTAATAATCAAATCTACCCAGCATTAGCTGAGGAATAAAGCCCCCCAAATAAGCAATATGACAAAGTCCAAAGTATATTTTATGTCAATGGTGTCGCACCACGACAGGCGCACAAAAAGTCACGGAAAAATCCAATGGGGCAGTGCGACACCATTGCTGCGACAAATAGTTGGTAGTGATGATCGGCATAGGCAATATTCGAATTCGCCATATTTTGCAAATTTGTGGCCGAATATTTGCCATAAATTCGCAAATTCGATAATTCGTGATCTTCAGTCATTATTTACTTGATTGCGAAAATCGGCAATGTAATATATTTGCGATTAGAATATTCGGATCAACACTAAGGGGTAGGCAACTTTCCTATTGGTTGCTAGGGATGTTGCTAAGTGCCGATATTCGCGATAAATTCGCAATTCCAATATTCGCGCTCAACGCTACTAGTTGGGGGACAGATGTTGTTGTGTAGCTGGGCCCTAAGGAAGGGAGGGTAAGGTACTGATCTTCAGGCTTCTTCAAAATGCCCCGAAGCTCCGGAATCCATCTAATATAAAGGGAGACTCTTCCCTCCATTGGAGCTAGTAACCAATCAAACTAGATTTCTCTCCCAGCCGCTCCAGCAGATGGACCAATTAAAAGAAACTCAAATGTTATATTTAGAGTGGACCGCAATTACAAATGTACTGAACTGGTGCGACTGGCTGTGAAAGTGGCTGTGAAATTGTCCCTTAAAGGGGTTGGCTGCTTTCTGGCTTCTTGTGGTCAATGTGTAGGTAAGACGATTATATGGCACTTACTAATATATGGGGTCATTTATTAAACTGGTGTAAAGTAGAACTGCCTTAGTTGACCATAGCAACCAATCAGATTCCACCTTTCATTTTTGACAGCTCCTTTGGAAAATGAAAGGTGAAATCTGATTGGTTGCTATGGGCAACTAAGCCAGTTCTACTTTACACCAGTTTGAAAAATGACCCCTATAGTCTTTATTGATATTCTGTGCTGTTTAAAGGGGTTGGCCACTTTCTGGCTTCTTGTGGTCAATGTGTAGGTAAGACGTTTATATGGCACTTACTTATATATGGGGTCATTTATCAAACTGGTGTAAAGTAGAACTGTCTTAGTTGATTATAGCAACCAATCAGATTCCACCCTTCATTTTTGACAGCTCCTTTGGAAAATGAAAGGTGAAATCTGATTGGTTGCTATGGGCAACTAAGCCAGTTCTACTTTACACCAGTTTGACAAATGACCCCAATAGTCTTTATTGATATTCTGTGCTGTTTGCTGTATCTCATAAGGTATGCCCCCTTAAGCAAATCTTCTGTGCTGTCCACATAGAGGTTCTGTCCATAAGATGGCCGCTGATGGAGGCTCAGGTAACCACACAAATCACTCCTCTATGTGCTAAAATCCTAATAGTAAAGTGGAGGAGACATCACATGGAGGTGATTTGCCTGGTCACATGATCCTCCATCGGCAGCCATTTTATGGACAAGATCTCTGAGTCGACAGGACAAAAGATTTGGGCATACCTAATCAAATGTAAAAAAATGGCACAGAATTTCAACAAAGGTGATATTAGTAAGTGCCATAGTCATTAGGGATGAAACATCCGAAGTCGATTCACATAATACTTTGTTTAAATACTGTATGGAGCGAACGCTCCGTACAGTATTAGAATGTAGTGGCTCCAATGAGCCGAAGTTATAAATTCATTTCTACTGTAAAAAAAAAAACATTTCCCGAACTCTGGTTCAGTTCCAAGTGGTATCCTAGTAACAAGTATGTGAATCGACTTCGGATATTTCACCCGAAGTCGATTCGCTCATCCCTAATAGTCATCTTACAAACACATGGAAATTGGAGCACACCTCATGGAGTTCTCAGTAGCTCCCCTACGTCAATGTGCTTCCAGTAGTGCATATGAGAAAGTATTCTAGGTGGCGGTACTATGCAGCCGCTATACTCAGAGACAGCTCTGATTTCCGTGACTGTCAGTGATCTGTGTAAACATAATTACCTCGCCTGTGCTCCTTTATCCTGACACAGAAAGAAGCAATTTTATTTTCAGTTTACCAAGTGGAAGGGAGATTAATACGATCTGTCATCTTGTTTTTGACAGGTCAGCGGTGCACTCATTCACTTTCCTGGATCACAGATGGGACTAAGCAGGAACATCGTCTCAGGTCCTTACCCAGACATTGATTTCATCACATCTCAGCAGTCGTGCTGCAGCAATTCACTCCTGTTACATAACCCAGTGTGAAGGGGTTAATACGTCTCAGTTATATTACCTATCAAAAAAGAAGTTTCCAATTATTTTGTCAGTCTCAGATATTTAATACAGTATATGCACTGTAGGCCAGTAATGTAAATTCACGGTAATATCTCTGCACCGTGCCCAAATACTATAATACCGCCACCCTAATATTGTCATATAGCGCTTAACATAACATCATTCACTATGCAAATAACACTACCAAAATAATATATTACTTATACAATACTACTATAATGAAATGCACCATTTACATAATAGTATCATGCCCTGTTCAAATAATATTGTTATACAGTTCCCAATTAAATTAGCATGCAATGCTCAATAATACCACCCACCACTGCTCCCATATTACTGTCATAATATATCCAGATAATATCACCATACATTGCTCACCTAATATCATGCTGCTTCATAATATATCCAGATTATACTGCCATAAATTGCTCATATAATACTATTATACCATGCCCAAATAATCTATACATGGCTAAAATAATACATCATAATATACCCAGATAGTAACACCATACATTGCTCTTAAATTATCATCACACCATGCTAAAATCTATACATGGATTAACTAACACATCGTAAAATACCCGGATAATACTGCCATACATTGAACATATAATACCATGCTACATCATAATATACCTGGATAATGCATACATAAATTGCTCATATAATGCCATCATGCCAAGTCCAAATAATTTATACCTGGCTTAAATAATACATCATAATATCCCCAGATAATACCGCAATACATTGCTCATAGATTACAATCGTAACATGCTAAAGTCTATACATGGATTAAATAATACATCATAAGATACCCGGATAATACTGCCATACATTGAACATATACTGGTAATACCATGCTACATCATGATATACCTAGATAATACAGCCACACATGTCTCATATAATACCATCATAATATACCTAGATAATAATGTATACATGGTTTAAATGTTTAAATAATACACTGTAGTGTACCCATATAATTCTGCCATACATTGCTCAAATACTGTATATATTGCTTATACCATGCTCAAATAATCCATTTTAATATACACGTACACAATATTACCATACATTGCTCAAATAATATCATACTTAAACCCGTGTCACTATATATTGCTGAAATAACAGCGCACTAAATAATATCGCTATATTATAACCAGATTTCGGAGAATAGCTTATCTGTATCTATACTTTTTTTTTTATTTAAAAGTAGAAATGTACACAAGGGACAGGAGAAACAGTTTCTTGAAGCGGGAACGGGATCAAGTAGTCCAATTTTTTAACTAATTTGATTTGTAGCCACTGATTCGCTCATCGCTACTGTAACGCCCTAGAGTGGAATTACCACTTCTTCACCCTGCTACTATCTCTAATGGGCTAATATAATGTCATCTTGTGTATTTATTCCAAGTCCTTCACACTGTGCACTCCTATATTTATGCAACTGTTAGGCCTCTTTCACACGGGCGCTGCGTGTGAGGGCCGGACAAGATGCGGGTGCGTTGCAGGAAAATGCACGATCTTTCCACGCGAGTGCAAAGCGTTTTAATGCATTTTGCACACGCATGAGAAAAATCGGTATGTTTGGTACCCAGACCCGAACTTCTTCATAGAAGTTCAGGTTTGGGTTCAGTATTCTGTAGATTTTATTATTTTCCCTTATAACATGGTTCTTCTATCTTCATTCAGCAGGACCTGCGCTGACGTCACCGCGCTCACCGCGTGGTGAGCGTGATAACGTCACCAAAGGTCCTTTTGCTTCCAGGTCCTCAAAGAAGAAGAAAGAAGACGACCCGGGCTGCGCGATCAAGTGGATGAGGTGAGTTTATTATAAAAAAATTTTAACCCCTCCATCACTATTTTACTTAGCATTCTGTATTAGGAAAACAATTATTTTCCCTTAACCATGTTATAAGGGAAAATAATAAAGATCGGGTCCCCATCCCGATCGTCTCCTAGCAACCATGCGTGAAAATCGCACTGCATCCGCACTTGCTTGCGGATGCTTGTGATTTTCTCGCACCCCTATTCACTTCTATGGGGCCTGCGTTGTGTGAAAAACGCACAATATAGAGCTTGTTGCGATTTTCACGCAACGCACAAATGATGAGTGAAAATCACCGCTCATGTGCACAGCCCCATTGAAGTGAATGGGTCCAGATTCAGTGCGGGTGCAATGCGTTCACCTCACGCATTGTACCCGCGTGGAAAACTCGCCCGTGTGAAAGGGGCATTATATTCACGTGTAATGTGCCTGGTTCACCAGCAGGTGGCAGCAAACAAGGCAGAGCTATAGTTACATAGAATGGAGCTTTCTATTCTAACCCCCCTCTGTGGAGGAGTGGGCGAGTCACACTTCCTGCAGGAAGGGTGGAAACTAGTTTCTAGGAGCAGTCTAGCTTACCCCCTGCTAGGGGAAGGAGGGTGTGCTGTGCACATCTCTGCTGGACGTGCCCAGGCCAAGCCAAGCCCAAGCCAGGCCAAGCCAAGCCAGCCAGAGCACCTTCAGCTCTGCTGGACATGGAGGCCACAGCTTAGAGCCTCAGGAGCCAGGAGGAAAGTTCCCTGGCCTATCCAAGAGTCAGACTACACAGAGAGAGGTTGTAGCATAAAGATTAAGCTAAGTTATACAGCTAGCCTGTCAGTACAGCAGAGCCAGAGAGCAACAGATGTAGCAGAGTTGAGTTTGTCTGCCAGTTTTAATGCTAAAGCCTGTTGGGACCAAGATCAAGTTTCAAGATTGTCTTGGATGAACGTTTACCAAAGTAAAGCTGCTATTCAACTGCATCACAAGGTTCTTAGATTTCTCAATAATTCACCCCTATTTGTCTGCCTCGGAGCCAATACCTGGGGTCCAGCTGTATCCAGTGTAGGAACACTGTGACACACTCATACAACATAAAGGGACATTGTAGGCCACCCTATACCACTCGGCAATTCCTACACCTGGGTACCCGGGCCAATCACCGGTGTTTTATCAAAAAACCATACCCCGTGAAAATCCCTTACCCCTCGTGACTTCCGGTGACACGGCCGCACTGGAGGAAGGGGTGTGCGCCTCAGTGCCAGCGCAGTACAACGGGTGCGCAAGCGCACTACCACGGGTAAGGTAAAATTACAGGGAGCGCTGCGGGAGAAGCAGCCACCAAATGAGCATGAGCGACCACCAACAACTAGGCTCTGGGAGACACTGCGTCTGCGCACGGAGCCTTAGCTGCATTAGGAGGGGGGGTGCAAGGCGCGATGGTAAGGGCTAATTACGGGCCAGTGCGCGCGAGTGGCAATGTACTCCCGTCGGTCACAAACGTCGGGATTACACAGCGCGTGTGCGCTCCATCGGCCAGGGACCGCTCGCACAGCGAACCACCATCTGAACTCCCTACCCCTCGCAGTGTCTCCCAAAGCCTAGCTGTTGGTGGTCGCTTCTCCCACAGCGCTCCCTGTAATTTTACCTTACCCGTGGTAGTGTGCTTGCGCTGAGGCGCGCACCCCCTCCTCCAGCTGTACTTCGACCTGTCCGGTGCGACCGCATCACCGGAAGTGACGAGGCGTAAGGGATTTTCACGGGATAAGGTTTTTTGATAGAACACCAGCTCACCAGCCATTTCCTGCCGTGTCGAGACAGGAGCGGGAAGTGGGGTGGAGTGCACTGGCACCATGAATGGCAGCAGCGGAGGATCGGTGAGTATAAGTTCTGGTATTATTTTACACCATGTGTAGCCCATGGCTGGAATATCCCTTTAAATCTATAACCACTCACAACTGGCATACGTTTAATTTTCTGGACTGCCAGAAGATACGGCAATAAATTTGGCACTTCTTACTGCAGCGCACTTCTTAATGATTGACATATGTCCCCCCCAACCCCATTATATACATTCTGAAATGCAATTGAGTAAATTATAGTAAATGTAATATGAGACATACATAGGAAGGCAGCGACAGAAGAATGCATTATTTATGGTATGATTAGAACCGCTGAGATGATTCTTTTCTCCCCTGCAGGAAGGCGTATATATATATAAATTACTGGTAAGACACGGCTGCGGCTTATGGAATATATACATTCTTTCTATACAAGACTCGGCGTGATGTCACCAGATTGATAGATAGGCCGGGAACACTTGAAGGACTCTTGAAATCCTGCCGTTCCCTAGAACTTACTTATCAAAGTGAAGACAAATGGAGATTAATGGGCTGCGTTTATTTCAGCAGCTTGATAAATCTGGGCGATAACGTGGCCCGGGCCGTGTCTGTGACATTAATCACATGTTTATTACCGAAGCCACACAGAAGACTACAACTCCTGCCAGAGCTCATAGGATAGGCCTGGGCCGGGAGGGATAGGATTGGACTGATATCCAGGGGCCGACGGTATGTATGTGAACCCTGTGCAGCTGCTGTGTGGGGGTCTGGCAAATAAGGGGGTCCTCTGCCCCAATAAGGCTACTTTCACACTTGCGTTTGTAATTCCGGTATTGGGATTCAGCTGAGGATCTCAATACTGGAATTAAACGGATCAGTTTTAATTTTGCACATCAGGATGCATCCTTTCCGATATGGCTATGTGAAATCAAAACGGAAAAAAACGGATCCACCACTAAATACATTGAAAGTCAATGGGTGACGGAGCTGGTTTTTTAGTCTCTTGGTGATCAGTCACCATTGACTTACATTGTTTTCAGTGCTGCATCCGTTTTTTCCGTTTTCATGACCAGACACAAAACCACATCTTGCAGCGATTTTGTGTCCGGTCAAAAAACGGAATGCTGACATCCTGATTCATCCTGAACAGATCTCTTTCCATTCAGAATGCATGAGGACTAAACAGGAACTATTTTTTCCGGTATTGAGATCCTCTGCCAGATCTTAATACCGAAAAACAACAACGCAAGTGTGAAACAGGCCTTAGAGTACCTCCATGTGAGTGACATGCTGCGGTGGCCTATCTCTGTGTGAGAATGAAGGATCGGCCATGTACAGTTCAACATGCCCGATTCTTCTTTCGCCGATTTCTTCTGTCAGAGGGACAGAGTCAGGGACAATCCCATATACATCAGGTAAGGCTGGGTTCACTTCACCTTTCCGTTTTCTGTTCTTCTGATCCATCAAAAGAGCATAAAAATAAAAAAAATAAAAACGGATTCTGTATTTTAAGCATCCGATATGCTAAGTTATGCACTTTTTGCATCCATTTTAGCCATTTCCGTCTGATATCTGACACAAAGGGGGTCATTTATCAAACTGGTGTAAAGTAGAATTGGCTTAGTTGCCCATAGCAACCAATCAGATTCCACCTTTCATTTTCCAAAGGAGCTGTCAAAAATGAAAGGTGGAATCTGATTGGCTGCTATGGGCAACTAAGCCAGTTATACTTTACACCAGTTTGATAAATGACCCCCTTTGTGTCAGATCTCAGGCGGAAATGGCTAATATGGATGCAAAAAGTGCATAAATTAGCATATCGGATGCTTAAAATACAGGATCCAAAATATTTTTTTACCGTCTAAAATAACAGATCTCGGGCTTAAGTGGATGCAAAATGTGTGTTACTGATAGAGGATCTTTTTTTTTTTCTTCTGATGGATCAGAAGAATGGAAAACTAAATGGTGAACCCGGCCTAATCAGCTGGCCCCACTGAAATCTTCAAGTTCTGCCAGCACTCCTCTGGACAGGTCATCAGCTTATGATTGGTGGGAGTCCAAAACCCGCGACCCCGCGGCACCGGTGCTAACAGTAGCGCCACAGCCTTCTCTGTGCTCACCAAGTGAAGCGGCCCACTGCCAGCGTCTGGGGGATCCCTTGCCCCTTAAGAGGTATTTACGATTATATGTCCCTCTGTTAAAGCAAGTAGTCGTGACGCCAGTTGCAGTTTAGCAACAAGGACTTGGAGTCCCCTTTGTAGATGGTATTGGTGGAACCCAAGGTAGGAATGCCAGAGTGGTGTAGAGTGGCCTGCAATGTCTCTGTAGATGTTACAGACCCGTGTCACGGTGCTCCTACCTGGATATCCTTGGATCCCAGACGTGGTGTAGTCCAAAGCAAGTGCAAAAAGGGGTTGTTGAACTTGGGTGATGAATGTGTAGAATAAATGGAGTCCAGACTTTGTAGTAACGTTGAACACAGCTTTACTTGGCATAAACGGTAATCCAAACAGTTTCCAAACTTTATCTTGGTCATCAGCAGGTATTGGCTTAACTCTGGCAGGCAAACACTTCTGCAACAATCTCAGCCCTGCTATGCGGTAGCTCTCCTAGTTCAGCTATGCTTGGCTCGGTAAATGGAAACTTTTCCTCTTTTGCTGGAACTTAGGTTAGCTGTAGTCTGTCTCTTACTTTAATCCTGCATCAAGCTCTCTTAGCTTGGGAGGCAATGAAAGCCCAGGAGGGAACAAGCAACCATCTAGAATTTTGCAGGCAGGGCCTGCAGGCCCAGTAAAGCAGACAGTGCTCTGCTGGCCGTCACACAACCTCTCCCCAAGATAAAGTAGGTTAGACTGACCTTCCCTATCACTACCTCTGAACTCCTCCCTCTCTAGAGAGGGCTGAAATGGACAAAAAGGCTCCACTCCAGGCTAAGTAGCTCTGCTCAGATTGCCGCCATCTGCTGGTAGACCAGGCACATTACATGTGAACCATTCATTTGCATGGGAATGCATCCACACATTGCAGGAAATGGCAACAAATATGAGGGATGACACAGGATGCACCAATAAAGATAGTGGGGTACAAAAGGAGGTGGTGATGGCACTCTGGGTCATTACACAAGCACAGCGCCGTACATTGTATAGTGGTTGTGCTTGGTATTGCAGGTCAGCCCCATTCACTTCAAGGGTGATGAGCTGCGTCTAGGCCATGTCACCGATAAACGTGACATCACGTGGCCTAGACTAAGCTGAGAGAAGGCCGCAGCACTACTGCGAGCACCGGTGCCTTCTCAAACAGGTAATTGGCGGGGGTCCTGGTTGAACCCCCACAGATCAGATAGGTCCAGAAGATAGGTCATCAGTAAAAAAACTCTCTGAAAACCCCTTTAATGTAATGTCCTTTTAGATATGAACCATGTCATTTCTCGCCCAGCGAGCAGTAAAAACCATGAACATCGCCTACAAATCACCTCTTAATAATGAAGAATTCCAGCTTACTCCATGTAATCTCCCGGCTCCGAGTTAAACCCCCGATGGAGAGGGTGGTGGGTTACGCTCATTAAACCAAAGTCCCCCGGCTTAGCGGAGGAAGAGCTGTCTATTCATTGTTTAGGGAGACTTGTTTAAAACTTAAGAAGGGAGATTTGCGCGAGTGAAACATTCACATCCCGCTGAAGCTGATGGGAGGTGACAAGCCGCATCTGAAGAGAAAACCCAGTCACGTAATAAAGCAGAAGTGTATATATTAAGAGAGCGCAGAGAACAGCTTTACAGCAGCTTGGACGACCGCGCCACACCTCTGCCTGGGAAAATCGCAATAAAACAGGATCAGAGCGGACTCTGCAGAGCTGAGCTACAGTCACAGGTTTTACTGAGACATACCCCCCTTAATATACTGGAGCCTCGTCTTCATAGGTAGCATTTAGTGTTGAGCGAAGCGTGTTTCGGATCATAGATCCGGCGCTGTCAAAACCGTCTCCATACAGCATTCAAATGTATGATAAAATTTAGTTATCTCCGAAATTGAAAACAATTTTACAACTGGGCTCCGAAGTCGGCTTCGGTACCGAGGTACCAGTCGGTACCAAAGGTGACTTCGAGCCCACTTTTAAAATTGTTTTCAAGTTGAAAAATTGAAAAGTCTAGCGAGAATTCGGAGATAATGAACTTCACCTCAGCGGAACCCATACATTTGAATGCTTTATGCACTAGAATGCATTAGGCAGAGGCTACACTACGACACTGGTCGCGCGACCAGGATCACTGATCAGCGGTGATCCCATAAAAAGGCAGTCGCAAGAAATCCAGCCGTGTTTTATTTCTTGCTACTGCCGCAGCGATCCCATTCATTTCTATGGGATCACCTCTGCTCAGGGATCCTGGACATGACAGGCATTGCGCGACCAGTGTCGCCGTGTAGACCTTGCCTTAAAGAAAACCCATCCCCTCTCCTGACATGTCTGTTTTAGTAACTCCTTGCATCCCCATGTACTGGAGCATCTCTTCTTATGGCGGTATGTTGTGCCATTCCTCTGTTATTCCTACTGGATGTCTGCAAAAAGGCTACCTAGGCCCGGGTGCAGGTTTACAAACAGAAAATCCCCACTAATTTCCATGTGGATTTCTGTGCATTTCTGCACCAAAAACTAAATGGGTTTTTGATGCAAACGTTATGAGTTTTTTTCTGCAGATCTCACCCTTGCATTGCAAAGGGTGAAATCCGCACATAAAAAAATTGCACAAGCAATTGACATGCAGCAGATTAATTTCCGCACAGAAGTAAAAAGCAAAGTGGACATGAGATTTGTCTTATACTTTGCTGATACTGTATTACTGTATTGTGTTTTTTTCAGAAAAAAAAAAATAATAATACGCACAGACAAACCACACGTATTCTGTATTGTGTGCAGGTAGACTAAAGGTCCACTGGAGTCTTACGAGTTGGGAGTGTGTCCCTGCACAGTCTGATGCTATCCAATCAGCGCTGCTGTCTGTGTCAGACTGCGGAGGGACACATCCCCAACTCGTAACACCCATCTGGACCTCTGTTGTAGACTCATGCTGGCAATTTGTTCATAAACTTTATATGGGAAAATTGAGTCATAAGAATTTAGGCTTCAGGATTGTTATTATGTGGAGAATGCAAGGAGCTACTAAAAAAGACATGTCAGGGGAGGTGACAGGTCCCTGTCAAGGTGTCTAGTGGAAGATGATACAAGCAGTTATACAGCCTGGGTGCAGAGTTAGGAAAACCCTGTATTGGTTGAGTCTAGTGCTGGCGCATCCATTACAAATGCACAATTAGGGTCCATTCACACGTCTGCAAGTGTTTTGCGGTCCGCAAATAGCGGAGCTGCAAAAATCGGACACCGGCCATGTGCGTTCCTCATTTTGCAGACCGCACACGGCCGTCACTTTAAGGGTCCATTCAGACGTCCACAAGTGTTTTGCGGTCCGCAAATTGCAGATCCGCAAAACACAGACAATGCGGACCGCACATGGCCGGCACTTTAAGGGTCCATTCACACTTCCGTAAATTGGAGCTGAGCTGCAATACCAGGCACGGCCACTAGGCGGTGTGTGGAACTGTCTGCCTCCAGCTATGTAAACTGTATAGCATCTGGCGTTGCGGTATCCAGAAAGAGCCCGATCAGTAGCGGGGGTGCTGGGTGTTGGAACCCCACTGATCTGATATTGATTAGCTATCCTGAGGATAGACATCAACATCTAAAGGGTGGAAAACTACTTTAACCCCTTAGTGACTAATGACGTACTGTGTACGTCCTGATGTGGTGTTAGTTACCGCATCATGACGTGCACAGTAAGTCATGAGATCAAAGTGTCACCGGAAGTATACTTGAGGTGACACCGGCATCTAAACGTCTAGTCTAATCTAATTTTACCAATAAAAACAACAACTGATCCTGCAAAAAACAAGGTCCTGCACAAGACGATTGGCAGAAAAATAAATAAAAATGGCGTTCAGAAAATGGAGACACAAAAACATTTTTTTTTTTTCAAAAATCCTTTATTATGTAAAACTGAAACAAACAAACAAAGAAAGTAGACATATTTGATATAATCGCATCCGTAACGACCTGGCCAAAATAGTACCAATAAAACTGTCACCTTATCCCATAGTTTCCAAAATGGGGTCACTTTTTAATTGTTTCTACTATAAGGTGCATCTGGGGGGCTTCAAATGGAACATGGTGTCTTAAAACCAGTCCAGCAAAATCTGCCTTCCAAAAACCATACAGGCTCCTTTTCTTCTGCGCTCTGCCCTGCGCCCTTACAGCAGTTTACCACCACATGTGGGGTGTTTCTGTAAACTGCAGAATCAGGGTAATAAATATTGTTTGGCTGTTAACCCTCGATGTATTAAAGAAAAAATATTGATTAAAATGGAAAATCTGCCATAAAAGTGAAATTTAGAAATTTCATCTCCATTTTCCTTTAATTCTTGTGGAATACCTAAAGGATAAACAAAGTTTGTAAAATCAGTTTTGAGTAACTTGATGGGTGTGGTTTCCAAAATGGGATCATTTATGGGGGGTTTCTACTATGTAAGCCCCACAAAGTGACTTCAGACCTAAACTGGTTCTTAAAAAGTGGGTTTTGGAAACTTTCTTAAAAATGTTAAGAATTGCTTCTAAAATTCTAAGCCTTCTAAGGTCCCGAAAAAATAAAATGACATTTACAAAATGATGCTAACTTAAAGTAGACATACGGGGACTGTTAAGTAATAAATATTATATGAGGTATCACATAGGCTGGTGCTGTTTAATACAGTGTGCAAACACGACCACCGCTGCTGGATTGCAGGGTGGTCGTAACCATGGAAATGAGCAGTGTATAATGGGATGGAAAAATGAATCCAGCCAGCATAGGAGGCAATATGGACAATTACAATACATTAGTAAATGTCTTGTATTACCTTTCTCTACATGATAAATGCCATTTGCTGAAGTGACACAACCCTTTTAAGCTTTATGTCCAACCAAATACAGATGAAACAGTCTGCAAAGCAGCCTCACATCATCGGGCTTCGCATGCAGAGATGCTACGGGGTTAATAATATTTCTATGTCTGTTCCCCGGACATGGCGTCTCTATCAGGCATGCTGTGACTTGTCATGTATTTGACCTGAACACTCCCATGACTGTACTCCGCACAGTGCACTCCACGTGCCGATCAATGTAGATGAAAACGAGAACTGTGAGGGATCACTACTGCTACGTGTACCTATAAATCAGGATTATGGGCTACCAGTGATTTACAGCGCACGTCATATTATTCCTACAAGCAATAAAAATCCTTCATTATTGATACAGGAATTGATTCTCCTTATACTATTTGTCCATCAGGTTTTATTACAAGGGAATATATTAAAACTCTTAGGGGGAGATTTATTAACTGGCTTAGTTACCCATAGCGACCAATGAGATTCCACTTTTCATTTTTCAAAGCTCCTTTGGAAAATGAAAGGATCAATCTGATTGGTTGCTATGGGCAACTAAGCCAGTTTTAGTTAGCACTAATTTTTGATAAACCTCCCCCTTATTTTGTCCCATGATTTATCATTTATTTCTTCAGAATTCTATGTGATGTTCCATCGGGTGCTGTATTACGTCGCCATTTTTTCCCCCATCCATTGCTTTCCAGATTGCCTAATAGCGAGACTTTCTTTACTGACCGCAGTAACCAATCAGAGCTCAGCAATTATTTCTTAAACTGCTCTTGAAAAATGAAAGCTGAGCTCTGATTGGTTGCTAGGGGCAACAAAGAGAGTATACCTGTTGGACAGTTTTGACAAGTGAGACCCACAACAATTTCTCAAGTGGTACCATATGACAGAACATACAGCCCCAATATTTTAGGGGCAAGCAAATTATTATTTATAACATACAGTATCTTATCATATATATTGGATAAGATAGCAAAAAAGCACATTCTCATGTTTTAACTCCTTCACTGCTCCAGTGCCGCTGGTCATGTGGTCCTCCGCTACTAACAACATGGTGTGCCATCATGTGACCAGTGCCCTGAAAGACCGGACCGGTTGATCATTCTTGTAAAATGGTGTCCCATCTAGGCGTTTATGGCATATCTATATTTCTGGGTCCCACCTCTTATCTCAAGAATGGAGCCCGCCATGAATGGACAGCACATTATGCACGTATGGCGTCCACTACCTTCACTGCTATGGGACTTCCTAAACTAACAGAACAAGGGTGCTCAGCTATTTTTGGAAGTCCCATAGCAGTGAATGGAGAGGGCACCATGCATGTGTGGCTATCCCTTCACTTCTAAATATAGCTAAGCCCGGGGGCAGATTGGCCTTACAGGGAAATTTCCTGTTGGGCCGATGCCCAGGATTCCGCCTTGGCCCTCCTTACGGCCGGCCAGTGGAAGTTTTTTGGGGATGTATTTTGTGATGAACTGTGGTATTTGGCTCTGTTGGGGCGGTATAATGTACCACAATATGGTATTACTGGCCCTGCCTTCCATCAATTTGGACCCGACTAGAAAACGTGGTCACTTTAAGTATTTTTTCCAGGGCCACTTTAAGTTCCCAATCTGTCTGTGGCTAAGCCAGTGCACGCCCATTTTCGTGGGTCCCGTAACAGTAAACAGGGAAAGCTGCGCATGTGCGGCTTACTCTCCATTCACTGTGGGGCTCCATTCTTGAGGTGGGACCAGCACCTATCAGTCATTTATGGCACATTTTATCGATATGCTACAAAAAGTCCAGATGGGACCAGCTCTTTAATATAATATATAAAAATACATGTACGGCCAGAAGCAGCTTTTATCTCCATGGGTTTTTGAAGCCAGATTTATGGAAATTAGGCAACTGGGTTCCCAGTTTTCACTGCTTTAAATATTCCCAGCATGACCTGCTGGCTCAGTGTCTGCTCAAGGCTTGCTCTGTTGGGGGATTTCTGTTCTGAGAGGTGTAGTATTTAGACATGGCAGTATCACAGTTGGCAACTGTCCTGAATTTGCAGTGACTGTCCCTGACTTTCGGAAACAGCTCTGGCAAATTCGGCTTTTCCGGGCAAAAATGGGCGGTGCAAATGATAACCCCGTCTATAAGTGGGCATTTCCAGGAGGAGTCAGGACATTTTCAGGGGCGGGGTTTGGGATGTCCCGATTTTACCAACATAAATGTTTTGATAAGTCTGCAGTATGTGTGTGAACTGGCAAAGTTTTATTAGTCTGCATCACATTTACTGGACAAGAAGAACATTGCATCATACGTACTGAGTAAAAGGGGACCTGCCATTGATTACTAATAAAAGGTGGTCTGATTGTTATCTAAAGCTACCTGCACACCAGGGGCGTAACTACCATAGTGGCAGACCATGCGACTGCTATGGGGCCCAGGGAAAGAGGGGGCCCAGTTGGGATCATCCCTAAGTGAAAACTTGGTCAGGACTCTACCCTCTAACCCTGGGTTCAGACCTGAGCGTTCTACGCGTGTTTTTGTCGCGCGTATTTCAGCGCGTTTTTGCAAATAGGAAACGCGCGTTCGTACGCGCGTTCTTGTGATTGACTACTGTGGTGTCAATCACAAAACGCGCGACAAACGCCCCAAAAAAAGCTCAAGTACTTGTTTATGCGTCGGGCGTTTTACAGCACGTTCAAACGCGCTGTAAAACGCTCAAGTGAGAACCAGGGCCATAGGAAAGCATTGGTTTTCATGTGTTGAGCGTTTTACAGCACGTTTGAACACGCTGTAAAACGCTCAGGTGTGAACTTAGGGTAAAGGAACAACTTTTAGCAAATGAGGCAGTGATAATATGGCCCAAGGGTCATTGAAAGGGGTTTAGGCGGAAACCCTTCTGTCCTGTGTGGGGGGCCTGGTTTGATCTTTGCTATGGGGCCCTAACCTCTCTATGTACGCCACTGAAGCACACGAAAAAAAAGTCCGTTAAAAATGGACACATTGTCAGTGTTTCATGGCCATTTTTCATCCGTTTGTGCGTCCATTTTCTGGCCGTCTGTATGTTTTTAATGGCTGTTTTTGCATCTGTTTCTCATGGTGGCGTCATCATGCTGAGCGCAGGTCCTTTTCAATGAAGAGAAGAGACGACTTCCTCTGCGCGTGCAAGTGGATGAGGTGAGATTTCTTTTTAACCCCTAAAAGGCCATATCATTGTAGTGTACTTGTTTTTAACGGCTGTTAGACAGGTGCACGCCTGTCTCAGTGGCCATTTAAAACAGTCCCATTGATTTCAATGGGCTCCATCTGTCCTATTTTTTGACGGCTGCTATTCAGTGGCCATAAAAACGGCCATGTGAATAGCCCCAAAGACCGCAATGGTTCTGAAAATGGCCGTGTGATTGCTCTAAAAAAAAAAGGCCATTACTCCTGTGCATGTAGCCTAAGTCAAACAGAATGTAACTTGTTATGATAGTGTTGTAACTTGTTCACCCACTCCAGGGTTTCAGTGGTCGTCCCCCCAGGGTCCCCCTCTCCCAGCCGCTGGAATAGCGTTGTTCGCAAGCTGACGCCTGCTTCCTGGCGATGGCGCTCTCTCCTGCTCTTAATTGGCCAAGGCACACACACCTAGATATTCCCCAGCCTATGGCTGGTCACCATGGGGTATTTAATGTAGGAGTGGATGAAAGCAGCACACACGATCTCACCGGGTCACCGGACTACAACAGCCGCCAAAAGAACTGCGGATCCCCAGCAGTCACACCAGACAGTAGAAACAGAAGAGTCGCAGCAGCATCTCCGGTTTTTCTCTTTATTGTGAAAACAGCATGTATACAAATAAAGTGCAACGTTTCTGGCTGTTGAAGGCTGGCAGCAGCCGAAACTTTGCACTTTATTTGTATACATGCTATGAAGTTTTCGCAATAAAAAGAAAAACCGGAGATGCTGCTGCAACTCTTCTGTTTCTACTACATGGGGTATTTAAGACACCCTTTCCTGTGGGAGGGTGCCTGAGCAACAGGTTCTAGTATTCTAGCAAAGGTGTTCCGGAGTGGCGGTCATGCATGCTCTATTCAGCTGCCGGAGACAGTCAAGCACTTGTACTCTGCAATCTCCTGCTGTCCCATAGAGATGAATGGAATGGTGGACACACATGCATCTCTTGCACTCCTTTCAGACGGGCAGCATGAGATTTTATTCTCGTGATCAACAGAGGCCCCAGGCGCCGATCAGACACTTTATTTATTTTTCTCACTTACATAGCACTCAATGTTTTATAGACATCAGCATCACTCACTGTCCCCAATGAATCTCACAATCTAAGTTCCCTATAAGTATGCCTTTGGAATGTGGGAGAAAACCAGAGGCCAGTGAAAAAACACAATAGCCAGAATATGCTTCTGGAGGCTTGATTGACCACGAGGGGTTTAAAGCATAGTCAAAAGAACGTGGTAGGACAATTAAAACATTACTTTTACTCAAAAGCTTATAAAAAATACACAATCCCTTTGATGAAATACAAAAACCAATGGCACAAATGGCTGCCAATAATATAAATAAAGGACAATAACAACAGTACCTCTTGAAGATCAAAAAGGGTGCACGACGGCGGCGGACATCAACTGCCACAGTATTAGCGGTCCATCAGCTGGTAGGACGGCCCTCCAGTCCATCATATACTGGAGTGCGTCCTCTATTGGTAGCCCTTATCTTTGGGGCACCCCCTATTTCTTTGACCCTGACTATTCACCTGTAGGCCACTTTGCTATCATCTTGGTGACCTTAACCTGAATGTCAATTCAAGGGTGATATATAGGCACCCCCTGGTATGCTCTACATTATCTATATGTTTATATGCTGCCTGTGCCTGTCATATCTCTTTCTGTTTCTCCCTGTGTACATTAGTCCCCTGATGATTCTACCTGATGAAACATGCATGTAGGGTCTAGCTGCACTAGGGTGCTACAGGGTCCTTAACCGTTGAGGGAAAGGTTCCGGACGGGGTCGTTCTTTTCAGGGCGGTTGCCCTGTGGTTAGGACTATAGGGGACAGAGTAGCCCTCTTATCGTAGGGACGTCTAGGGTCTTGTATTAATATCCTGTACCCCTGTCTCTTTTTTCTGTTCCCCTCCATCTACCCCGTCCGGCCCTGCCTATATACTCCTTGCAACATGCTGCTGACATCTATAAGGTAGGACCAACGGTTGTTATACGTATTTCTATGGTGCCGCCGTGCACCCTTTTTGATCTTCAAGAGGTACTGTTGTTATTGTCCTTTATTTATATTATTGGCAGCCATTTGTGCCATTGGTTTTTGTATTTCATCAAAGGGATTGTGTATTTTTTATAAGCTTTTGAGTAAAAGTTATGTTTTAATTGTCCTACCACGTTCTTTTGACTATGCAGAAAACCAGAGTCCCGTGAGGAAACCAACAAAAACACGGGGAGAACATACAAACTCCATGATTGGAACCTAGGACCCCAGTGCTTTGAAGCAGCAGTGTTAACCTCTGAGCTACCATGCTGACCCTATCCTCTGGACAGGGAATACATTGTCTTAATGGGTATGTCTGTTGACTGATTCCCATAGCTACCAGTAAAATTGTGAACGCATACACTTTAGGGCTGTAGCTTATGATTCAGTATTGAGATTTTATTTTAAAACTATTAAACTGTATAATGTTCTTTTTTTTTTTTTTCCCTCAATCGATTTTAGGCTGATGATTTCCTGGTTCATTTGTGACCTTTTCTAACTCTTTGATGTAATCTTAGCATTCTGAGAACTGATATTCATCTTACTTCATAAAAGTCTGTTTTGTAGCTGGATGAAATAGCAATGAAAACTTCCTGTGCAGGATATGCTGCTGTGTAAATGCTAGTGCAACGCTATGCTGGGTCCCCCGTACACCGTTGAAGTGTCACCATATGTTGCTGCTCTCTGGAAGGGATGGTAAGGCATGGTGCACCCCAGTGGAAAATAAGTCCAGGGAGTCAGGGTCTGCAGTAAACCAGAGTGCTTCTTTACTGGAGGAATTCTGGTGCAAAACAATACAGGCGATGCAATGACCTGACTTCTCAAGTCCAGTCTCTAGCAGGGCCGTCTTTAAGGAGGGGCAAAAGGGGCAGCTGCCCCGGGCCCAGTTGCTCCTGGGGGGCCCGCTACACTCACATGTAATGGGAATGCTCTGACAGGGCCCAGCATGAAGTGCAGTGAATGCCGGGCCCTGTCAGAGCACTCTTCAAACATGAGGTGGTGCAGAGGCAAGGAGGAGGGGAGGAGGGGTGCGCACTCACCCGCCCAGCAGTTCTTGTCACTGCCGGGCTGTTCGTTTCTATAGTGAAGCAGGGAGACCTCTCTGCTCCCTGCTTCACTGATCTTCAAAGCTCAGAGGCTCCCCCTGCTGGCTGCACTTGGTACTGCTGGCTGTGGGAGGAGCTCTGAAGGCCCAGGAATCTGCCTTTAGCACAGCCAGCAGCGTGATGTGAGCGTGGGAGCCTGTCATCAGGAAAGAAGGTAAGTATTAACTGTTTTTTTCCCCATAAGGCTGCAAAAAGGGGGAACCACTAGAGTGAGGGGCCACAAAAGAACATAACCACTGTGAGGGGCACATGTCTGGGTATAACATCTACTGTGAGGGGGCACAGATATGTGGGCATAACTGCTGTGAGGAAGGCACATATTTGGCATAACCACTGTGAGGGGCACATGTGGCATAACTGCTGTAAGGGGGCTCATATCTGGCATAACTAGGGGCACATATCTGGCATAACTCCTGTGAGGGGGCACATATCTGGCATAACACTGGTGAGGGAGGCAGATATCTGGCATAACGCCTGTGAGGGAGGCACATATCTGGGCATAAAGACTGTGAGGGGGCACATGTCTGGCCATAACTACTGTGAGGGGCACATATCTGGGCATTACTACTGTGAGGGGGCACATGTCTGGCATAACACTGGTGAGGGAGGCAGATATCTGGCATAACTCCTGTGAGGGGGCACATGTCTGGCATAACTCCTGTGAGGGGGCACATGTCTAGCATAACTCCTGTGAGGGGCACATATCTGGCATAACTCCTGTGAGGGGCACATATCTGGCATAACTCCTGTGAGGGGGCACATATCTATCATAACACTGGTGAGGGAGGCAGATATCTGGCATAACGCCTGTGAGGGAGGCACATATCTGGGCATAAAGACTGTGAGGGGGCACATGTCTGGCCATAACTACTGTGAGGGGCACATATCTGGGCATTACTACTGTGAGGGGGCACATGTCTGGCATAACGCCTGTGAGGGAGGCACATATCTGGGCATAAAGACTGTGAGGGGCACATATCTGGGCATAACTACTGTGAGGGGGCACATGTCTGGGCATAACTACTGTGAGGGGGCACATATCTGGGCATAACTACTGTGAGGGGGCACATGTCTGGGCATAACTACTGTGAGGGGGCACATGTCTGGGCATAACAACTGTGAGTGGGCACATATCTGGGCATAACTACTGTGAGGGGGCACATGTCTGGGCATAACTACTGTGAGGGGGCACATATCTGGGCATAACTACTGTGAGGGGGCACATGTCTGGGCATAACTACTGTGAGGGGGCACATGTCTGGGCATAACAACTGTGAGTGGGCACATATCTGGGCATAACTACTGTGAGGGTGCACATATCTGGGTATAACAACTGTGAGGGGGCACATATCTGGGTATAACTGCTGTGAAGGGGCACAAGGAGGACATAGCTATTTTGAAGGGACCACAAGGTGGGCATTAGTACTGTGTGGTAGCACTAGATTACCCTGCTATACATTGGCATGGCTTAGTCTACCAGGCCAGCACAGTGCCCCCTGCTGGTGATTTCACAGGGGCAGTCACCATCCCTTCCTTAACCTTATGTGATTATTCTCTTTTTCTCTATCATCACAGGGACCTTGTTGTGGATCCAGCGGACATCACGCCGACGCCAGCGACACCCCGGATGAGGTAGGACCAGATTTTATTAGGACTGGGTGAGTGTAGCCGTGTATTGGGCTTAGGACTCTTGCACACAAGCGGATCCCGTGCGGCTAATCCGCTGAGTGAAAGAGAGCCAAGCCCCGCTCCGTACAGCAGAGACACGAAGCAGTAACATGATTGATAATGCTCTGTGTCTCTCTGTGAACTTTTTATTACAAAATCACGGTGACGACTTTATCTCACTGTGATTTTGTAGTAAAAAGATCACAGAGAGGCACCGAGCATTATCAATCACGAGCCTGCTGGAGTCTTCAGACTGTGGTGGAGGGCGTGATTGCATGCTAGGGTGTGGGAAGGCGGGATCCAGGGGGCCCAAGTAAATTCTTGCCCAGGGTCCAATCAGTATTAAAGACGGCCCTGGTCTCTAGTCAAGGTTTTATGCTGAGGAAAGGCCTGAGTTAGCTGTCCCTCACTCTGTCTCTCAGAAGGTTAATTACCCTGGCCAAATAGCTGGTGGTGCAGGGTCTGTGGCTCAGTGGCAAGCTGGCTCCCTGGTCACAGAGAACTGGTGACCCGGGGTCTATGGTAGAGTATCCCCATCTCAATGTCTTCTTCTGGTCACTTCTGCAGTCTAGCAGAGTATATGTTACTGAAAAGTGGTCCATATCTGCAGACTGTTAAAGTCTCTCCAACTAAACACTGGTCCCTATCTGCAGGCAACTGCTCTCCTTATATACAGTTCCTAACTGAACTGGAACCTTCTAGTGGGAGAAGTGGAGTGGAGAAGCACAGCCTAAACAGAAACATTGTTGCAATTTTGGTCTGTCATGGACGTGTATAGAGTTTCAGTGCAAGTCTATTTGAATGACTAAGCAGTTATTCCAGTCAAATGAAGAAAATCGCAGCACTCCAACGTCTTGTAATAGAAACTTCATTATTCCACCTCAGAAAAGCGACGTTTCGACTTACTTGAAGTCTTTATCAAGCATTGCTTGATAAAGACTTCAAGTAAGTCTAAACGTCGCTTTTCTGAGGTGGAATAAAGAAGTTTCTATTACAAGACGTTGGAGTGCTGCAATTTTCATTTGACTGGAATACGCTGGGGGTTCAAAGGCCGGGACCTAACATTGCGCTGAACTGCCACTAAACGGACTTTTGGTCTAATGACCTTTGATGGTGCTGTCTCAATCTACTGTGTCTAAGCAGTTATCCCAGACATAACCAAGTCTTCAGACATAAACAACAGAGCTAAACCAGACAGTCAGAAGGTCAATGTGTCTACCATACTGTGCATAGGTAGAAAGTCCCAAAGTCTCTCAGTATTAGGCTATTTTCACACTAGTGTTTTTTGCAGATCCGTCATGTATCTGCAAAAACGCTTGCGTTGCAATAATACAACCGCAAGCATCTGTCATGAAGGGATCCGGTTGTATTATGTCTTATATAGTCATGACGGATCCGTCATGAACACCATTGAAAGTCATTGGGGGACGGATTCGTTTTCTATTGTGTCAGAGAAAACTGATCCGTCCCCGTTGACTTACATTGTGTGTCAGGACAGATCCGTCTTGCTCGGCACCACATCGTGGACAGAAAAACGCTGCTTGCAGCGTTATTCTGTCCGCGATGGGGACGCAACCAGATGTTGGGCGGAGACTACATCAGCTCATGAATAACCAGGACTCTTCTAAGGCAGCCTTGATTCTTTTCCATCCCTGGATTGTGATGGATTATGATGCTGGTTCCAGGCAATCACGTACTTTTAGCTCCTGAATGAGCCGCTGAAATAAGCTTGTCTGTCACTATTTTATGCTGCCCTCGGTGATGTCAGCATAAGGTTGACGACTGGTTCCCTTTAAGCTCTCAGAAGTAGGAAGACAATATAGTAATGTTCAGATATTTTGTTAGCCGGTTCCCAGGAGATGTCTAACAGCCGAGGTGGCGCACAGAAGTGTATGAATGTTTGTTCTGCGCTCACAATACTCATCTCTAGGGAAATTATATCTCCCTGATCTTGTGTTTAGCTCCACGTTAACAAGCTGTGTGGAGACGTTCAACAGAGACCTAAATGCCAAATTATATCCGACTGTGTGAGATCTGACGAGATAGATACGGATGTATTCATTAAAGCCACATTATAAAACACTGGTTTCCTCTTCTTAAAGGGACTGTCTCCCTACTGAGGTAATAGATTGGGATCCTGGTCCGCCTTTCAGGGTCCTCATCGCTTGACTGCGGAGAGTGGTTACAAAGAGCGTCTGTCACTTTGGAGGACCTGGCCTGTTCTAAATTTCACTCATTGACTTGAATGAGCTCTGTGTAATGCTTAATTTCTCCTGCAGGAATACTTAACCGCCTGCCGACCGCCTAACGCAGGGCTGCGTCCAGGCGGCGGCAAGTCTGTTCCTCCTTGACGCGGCGGCGGGTCATCTCGCGTGCGCCCGTTCACAGCAGATCGCGTCTCAGCAGTTATACTACAGCCTGCCAGCGATGATCAATCGCTGGCAGGCTGTAGATGCGAAATAAATCGCATCAAACATGTATATCAGACGCTGTTTTGTTAACAGCATCTGATATACCTGCTACCTGGTCCTCTGGTGGTCCCATTTGCTGGGATCGACCACCAGAGGACCAGGTAGCTATGTAAAGTAGCACCAAGCACCACACTCCCCCCCCCCCCGTCACTTATTAACCCCTTGTTAACCCCTGATCACCCATATAGACCCCCTGATCACCCCCCTGTCACTGATCACCCCCCTGTAAGGCTCCATTCACATGTCCATATGTGTTTTGCGGATCCACGGATCCGCGGATCCATGCATCCGAAAAACACGGACACCGGCAATGTGCTTTCCGCATTTTGCAGATCCGCACATTGCCAGAACTACATAGAAAATGCCTTTTCTTGTCCGCAATTGCGGACAAGAATAGGACATGTTCTATATTTTTGCGGAACGGAAGTGCAGACCCGGAAGTGCGGATCCGCAATTCCGGATCCGAGCGGGACAAAGTCTGTCCCCATAGAAATGAATGGGTCCGCAATTCCGTTCCGCAAACAGAATTGCGGATGTGTGAATGGGGCCTAAGGGTCCCTTATCACCGCCAGTTAGTTAGCTACTTGTTAGGTAGCCTAGCGCCCAGCTCACCGCACCGCAGTCACTGATTTTGGCAGAGATTTTTTCATCCACATTGATCAATGCGAATGAAGAAATCTGTGCCGTTCATTTTTTTTTTTTTTTCAGCCCAGAGGCTGAACGGAAAAAAAAATCTCATTACCCGTATGCTCAATATAAGGAGAATCGCAGAAACTCCTAATGCTGGCCATACGTGTAATGATTGCGGAGACCCTCAAATGCCAGGGCAGTACAAACACCTCACATGTGACCCCATTTTAGAAAGAAGACACCGCAGGGTATTCCGCGACGGGTATGGTGAGTTCATGCAAAATTTTATTTTTTGTCACAGGTTAGTGGAATATGAGACTTTGTAAAAAAAAATATATATATATATATATACATTTCTGCTAACTTGTGGCAAAATTTTTTTTTTTCAGTGAACTCGCCATGCCCCTCACGGAATACCTTGGGGTGTCTTCTTTCCAAAATGGGGTCACATGTGGGGTATTTATACTGCCCTGGCATTTTGGGAGTCCTAAAGCGTGAGAATCCAAATGCGTAAAAATGCCCTGTGAAATCCTAAAGGTACTCATGGGAATTTGGGCTCCTTTGCGCATCTTGGCTGCAAAAAAGTGTCACTCATGTGGTATCGCCGTACTCAGGAGAAGTAGGGCAATGTGTTTTGGGGTGTATTTTTACATATACCCATGCTGGGTGTGAGAAATATCGCTGTAAACGAAAACCTTTAAAAAATTTTTATACAAAGTTGTCAATTTACAGAGATATTTCTCTCACCTAACATGGGTATATGTAAAAATACACCCCAAAACACATTGCCCTACTTCTCCTGAGTACGGCGATACCACATGAGTGACACTTTTTTGCAGCCTGGGTCCCAAATTCAAACGAGTACCTTTAGGTTTTACAGGGCTGTTCACAATTTAGCCCCACCCAAAATGCCAGAACAGTACAAACACCCCACAAATGACCCCATTTTGGAAAGAAGACACCCCAAGGTATTCGCTGAGGTGCATAGTGAGTCCATGAAAAATTGAACTTTTTGTCACAAGTTAGCGGAAAGGAGAGTGAGAAAAAACAATAAAAAATCAATTTCCGCTAACTTGTGCCAAAAAAAAAAACTTCTATGAACTCATCATGCCCCTCAAGGAATACCTTGGGGTGTCTTCTTTCCAAAATGGGGTCACATGTGGGGTATTTATACTGCCCAGGCATTTTAGGGGCCCTAAAGCGTGAGAAGAAAAATGCGTAAAAATGCCCTCCTAAAAGGTACTCATTGGAATTTGGGCCCCTTTGCGCATCTTGGCTGCAAAAAAGTGTCACTCATGTGGTATCGCCGTACTCAGGAGAAGTAGGGCAATGTGTTTTGGGGTGTATTTTTACATATACCCATGCTGGGTGAGAGAAATATCTCTGTAAATTGACAACTATGTATAATTTTTTTTTAAAAGTTGTCATTTACAGAGATATTTCTCACACACAGTATGGGTATATGTAAAAATACACCCCAAAACACATTGCCCTACTACTCCTGAGTACGGCGATACCACATGTGTGACACTTTTTTGCAGCCTGGGTGCGCAAAGGGGCCCAAATTCTAACGAGTACCTTTAGGTTTTACATGGCTGCTCACAATTTAGCCCCGCCCAAAATGCCAGAACAGTAAACACACCCCACAAATAACCCCATTTCGGAAAGTAGACACCCTAAGGTATTCACTGAGGGGCATAGTGAGTCCGTGGAAGATTTTTATTTTTTTTGCCAGAAGTTAGCAGAAATGGAAACTTTATTATAATTTTTTTTTCCTCAGAAAGTGTCATTTTCCGCTAACTTGTAAAAATAATTAAATGATACATGAACTCACCATGCCCCTCCGTGAATACTTTGGGGTGTCTTCTATCTAAAATGGTGTTATTTGGGGGGTATTTATACTATCCTGACATTCTAGCACCTGAAGAAACATGACAGGCGCTCAGAAAGTCAGAGCTGCTTCAAAATGCCGAAATTCACTTTTTTGCACCATAGTTTGTAAACGCTATAACTTTTACCCAAACCAATAAATATACACTTATTGGATTTTTTTTTATCAGAGACATGTAGAACAATAAATTTATAGAAAAATTTATATAGAAATGTAGTTGTTTTTTAAAAAAAATTACAACAGAAAGTGAAAAATCTAATTTTTTTGCAGAAATTTCGGTCATTTTTAATTAATAGCAAAAAAAGTAAAAATGTCAGCAGCAATGAAATACCACCAAATGAAAGCTCTATTAGTGAGAAGAAAAGGAGGTAAAATTCATTTGGGTGGTAAGTTGCATGATCGAGCAATAAACGGTGAAAGTAGTGTAGTGCAGAATTGTAAAAAGTGGCCTGGTCATTAAGGGGGTTTAAGCTAGGGGGGCTGAAGTGGTTAAACACTGCCAAGTTTCACAGAGGGGACACTTTAATTACTTTGTTGGGAAAGGGCACATCTAACAAGTAGGGATTGTCCAAAAAGGCAGCGCTTTGCACACCATAGGAAAAAGCACCAGCCTATGTGCGCTCCCATGGTCCCGGCCTCCAAATAGGCCAGCGCTTTTTCCTATAGTGTGCAAGCACGACCACCACTGATGGATTGCAAGGTGGTCATAACCATGGAAATGAGCAGTGTATAATGTGATGGAAAAATTAATCCAGCCGGCAAAGGAATCAATATGGACAATAACAATACAGTGCTCTCCCTGTAACTGTCACAGCTTTTAACAGTAGATACCAGGGGCAGATTGGCTGTAGACCTTACAAGGAAATTCTCTGGTGGGCCGATGCCCAGAGGGCCGCCCAAGTCCCCATCTTGTACATAATAAGCTATCAGTGGTAATTAACTCTGTGAGAGTCAGGTACTCATGCAACCGACCAGCGTCATGCCCTCCTGAATTCAATTATGTCCCACATCTCACCTGCTAAGCACCCTGCTCCATATCTTAATCAGAGACAACTGGAAGAGGAGGAGAAAAAATTACCAACTGAGAGGGACAACTTTTGGGGCAATATATTGTCCGGCACTGTGATATGTGGTATTTTGCCCTATGGTATTGCTGACCCCACTACTTTTGTTGCCCCGCCTCCTGACAGTTTAGACCCTCCTATAATATGGGGCCACTTGTAGGTATTATTTTCTGGGGCCACTTTAGGTTCCCAATCAGCCCCTGGTAGATACAACTGGGAGCAGTTGAAGAATCAAACTGAGCATGTGTGACCACCTCAGCGAGGTGGACACAGAAATAAGGAAAAGAACAAACAGCAGTTGACATTGTACAGAATATCTCGTGGCTATACTAAATGATTAATTACACTCAGTTACTAAAGTATTCAGGTTCAGAGGAACTGCAAACAGATAAAAAAAATTGTTACAAATATTAGGCCTTTCTGTCCCTATACCATAGCGGAAGGCACATTTTTATCTTTGCTACAGGCCCCTTCTCTTCTATGCATGTCACTAATCTTAAAGGGGTTTTCAGTTTAGGAACTTTCATGATGTATATATGGCTTTTCTCAGAGAAATAAAATACCAAACTTGAAAATCAACTTTGACATTTTCTCCATAGAACATGTTACCTCGATCCCGCGTCCCCTATTAGACAACCAGACACCTGCTCTGCTCTAGCGATGGCCTCTGTCTTCTGCTGCAGGCCTGCTGGATCAGGCTGTAGCTTTCCTTCTCTGTCCACAGGTGGCGTCAGGCAGCTGTTGCTTGAAGATATGTCAACCCTTGGTGGTCTATCTAAAGCAGGGGTCCACATGCGGCCCTCGATACCATTCTGTGCGGCCCCCAAACATCTGGTAAAAGCCATGTAGATCTATTTCTTATGGCTTCTTACATGTATCTTATATGTATTCTCCTATTAGATGGGAGTACTAGAACTGTAACTAGACTTTTATGATATATACTGTAAGTTCAATATGCCAAAAATACAGTATTTTTAGTTGGTAATACCCCTTTAACTTTTATTTTGGGCCCTTGGAATTGGTTCAGGCTGACAATGTGGCCCCTAACCAGAAAAGTTTGTGCACCCCTGATCTAAAGGATATTCCAGCTTCTACACTTGGCCTTAAAGGCTATGTACACCTTTGGGGGCATTTTTTATGATTGCATTTTACTTATTTTCTAAATAGTAAAGTGCCTAAAAATGTGTATATGTATATGTCTAGTGGGGAGGGCAAGCAGCCCGGACAATTGGACAAATGTGTCCAGTTGCGGTTAGATCAAAGGGGTCTCTGTCCAACAGAATGCCGGACCACTTCCAGTGCTGTATACTTCAGTGCAGGAGATGTGTTGGCACCTGTGTGCCAGCACGTACGTAGGCAGGCCCTGTGACGTCATATCACCGCTCCAGCCCACGTGCACTGCCTGCAAACGTGTTTGCCCACCTGTATGCAGGGCCGTTCTGGAACGTGCCCCGCCGGGTTTAAATAACCTGGCGGTGAAGCGTTCGGCAATTGAGCTGAGCGGCCCCTGCAGAGAGTCATCCCCTGGGCAACGAGCAGCACCTGGACAATAAGCAAACCCCTGGACAACGATCAACCCCCTAGGACAACAAGCATAATCCTTGGCTGAGTAACCCCTTCCTTTCCCCTATACAATAAACCTTGCATTAACCCATTCCCTGCCTACTTTCCCCTATACAACAAGCAAATTAACCATTTCCTCGCCCCAATAGCCCCCATCATTCAGGTTAGCCCTTTCCTTGCTATCCTATACAAGAGCTAGCTGGTTAACCCTTTCCTTGCTACAAGAGCTAGCTTGTTAACCCTTTTCTTTCTACAAGAGCTAGCTGGTTAACCCTTTCCTTGCTACCCTATACAAGAGCTAATTGGTTGTCCCTTTTCTACCCCATATTTATCCTCTATCCTAAACCCTTGTTTTCCCCCTTAAACAGTACGGACAGTTAGTAATAGGTGAGGGAGGGGCCGCTGGTGAATGTGAGGGTATTTGTATATTGGGTAGAGTAATATTTAGAGGGTGTTGTTTTTTATAATGTTGTGTAGTGTGCAGACTTAGTATATATATGACATTGTGGCACATAATAAATATTTTATTAGTAAACAGCATGAGTCTCAGGCCTAGAGGGAACAAAGCATTAATACAGAGAGGAGTTAGTCCCCCCGCCCATTTACACAGCACATCACCGCTAGGTCATGTAGTCTTTAGGGCCCATTCACACGATCGTCTTTTGCAGCCCCATTGAAATGAATGGGTCCACATCTGTTTCACAAAATTGCAGAATGGATGCGGACCCATTCATTTTAATGGGGCCACAAAAGATGCAGACAGTACACCGTGTGCTGTCCGATTCCGTACTTCTGTGGCCCCGCAAAAAAAAGATAGGACATGCCCTATTTTTGTCCACAATTACGGACAATAGGCATTTCTATCAAAGGGCTGGTCATTGCATTGCGCATAATGTGGAACGCACACGGCCAGTATCCGTGTTTTGCGGACCCCGAAAAAACGGATGCAGTCGTCTAATTAAGCCCTTAGGGACATTGCAGTGAGCTGGTAAGTATGCCTCCCTTCACAGGTCCGGCAGGGGAGGGGGGATATTTAAAAAATAAATCAATCCTGGAATGGTGATAATATTTCACAGTCATTGCCCAATGTAAATGTTAAGCAATCAAACCACAAGCCTTATAAAAGGACTCCATATCCTAGTCTACCCGGCACCAAATGGATTGCGCTTAGATGATTCACTTCTCTGGTGAGAGGCATGAGAGGGTGACAGCCACATATATGGAATGGCGGATCATAAACGGAGCGCTCAGTGCTGTAAACTGACGTGAAATTAGTGCCATATTCATCAAAGTCAATGGACTTTAGAACAAAAGATATTGAGGTGAAGATTATAAAGAGGAAGGCATTTTACAACAGCTACAGATATAAATCATGCAAATAAAGTGTCACAGAACAGTACAAGTCATTTACACGAATGCATACAGCATAGAAGGTAGTATGTGCATGGGAACTTAAACTGGCCCTGGAAAAAAACTTAAAACTAGCCCTGTGTTGTAGGCGGGTCCAAAATGACAGTAGGAATGGACAACTGAAGTAAGCGGGGCCAGCAATACTCCAGTGCAACACGAAATCCCGCCCTGCAGAACCAAATACCACAGTGCAGCACAAAATACTGCCACTCTCACCACAGTATTTAACTAGATCATTTTCCTGAGGACGGTGATGCAGTGGCGTTCAGGAGGGCACTTGCAGCCATTGGCCAGGTGCGTGAGTACCTGACGCTGCAGCGACCGGGACCGCAGCGGCAAAGTCTGAGTAGGGTGGCCTGATGGGGGTAGTAGTTGGTAATCACGTTTCTTCAGTTTCCTGGGCCAGCGCGCAGGAAGGAAGGCACAGGATTCCTCCGGGGCACACTCTGGTGTCCAGGGATCTCCTGCCGGATGTTAGTTGAGGTGCCCTTGGTGGTACGGGTTTTAGGTGCAGGGGAGGCAGCGGCCCTGAGGTTCATGACATCAGCACCCTTGGGTGCAAATGAGGTGGTAAAATAAAGAGGAGTCTGTTTGAATAAGGAAATGGAACATTTACTGAGAATCAGTTTCCTTACAATGCAGAGCGGTAGTTGTAATCCATTCAAAGGACATCAGAAGTTAGTTGTATCTGTAATCCTAATAACAGGCTCTTGGTATTGACTCTAGCCTTTCTGCTACCTAAGGAAAAAAACTGAAATGGCGTCCCTCCTTCCCCAAAGCCAATTTCTTAACCTAACCCTTTGCCTTCAGAGCATAGCCCTTCGGCTGCCCCCCTCTTGCCCCTAGCTGTTGCTGCCTGGCCTCATTGGTGGTGCACCCCTGCTGGTCACAATCAGGCTATTGTAACTTCTGGCTGACTGTCTATCTTCCAGGTCTGGTGTATACCTCAATAAACTTCTCTGCTTCACATGGCCGTATATATACCTACTGCATCGGGAAAACCGTATGGCTGTACATGTGGATTCTGACGTGGATTATGCTGAGGATTTGACATGGATTTCATCCTTTGCATTGCAAAGCGGCAAATTTGCAGCCTAACTGAACACTGCAGGTCAATTTACAATGCAGATTTTTTTCAGCAGCGTGCGGATGAGATGGCTAAAATCTCACGCACTTTGCTGGCACTGTGAAATGCTGCAGATTTGCCGCCCACAATTTGCGCATTTGAATTGTATCCGCCATGTGTGGTCATACCCTGGAAGTTGAATCATGTGATCCATTTTGGCCAGTGTTATTATACTACCCATATACCTATTAACAGGGGTAGGGAACCTTTGGCTCCCAGCTGTTGTGAAACTACAACTCCCAGCATGCATAGTTGCTCTGCTCTTCTAAGAACTTACATAGAAATGAATGGAGCATGCTGGGAATTGTAGTTTCACAACAGCTGGGAGCCGAAGGTTGCTGATGCCTGTATTAACCCTATGAGCGTCTTCCTTTCTCTTCTGTATTTCCAACTGCCGTTTCCGAAATTCTATATATACACCTCAATGCTGACTGCAGGAAATATACTGTGGGTGGATTTCTTTTTAAATATGATCAATTTCACTGTGAAACAACCTATATTTTAACTGCAACTCCCCTTTAATGATTGCTTCAGCCATTTTCCCCTATATACTTGGAGATTTAGTACAGAAAAGCAGCTTCTGAGTAATAATTAGAGGCGTCTGACATTTCGATAAGAGGGAAGGCAGCTGGCCTGCACAAGGCGAGATTAGTCATTCATCTTTACTGATAAGTAACATGTTACCGCACACTGTAATCTGTTTATAGAAGTATTACGGCACAGCGCTAATGAGTGCGCTATAGATCCTGTGTATCGAGCGCTTTAGACAGGCCCAGGACGAGGACACTTATCCCAGCAACAGCCTGTTTCCACCATGATTTCTACAATGCAATGGCCATAATCACTTAGTACTGGCTATAAAATCCATAAGGTGAACATATAATGCTCCCCTATTAACATTAGTCTTATCTACAGAGCGTCTGAGGGCGAGCGCTAGTTTAGTACTTTTTTGAAAGAAAAAAAATATAATCATAAAAAAGTTAAAGGGGTTGTCCAGCTTTTTAAATTGGTGGAGGGTGCAGGCTATGGCTGCTTTCTTGTACAATACCGTGCACAGCCCCTACTAAGAGTACAGTGCTCCGCAGGGCGGACTGTGTCTGGACCATATAGGGTTGATACTATATCTCCTTATGGAGAGCGACTAAATAGCGTGAGGAGTCTTATGGGCCAGGATAAAATACTGGTCGTCTACATGAGGCCTTAAAACGCCACAGCAAAAAACGCTGTGTTTGTTGGAAGTTTTATAATTTCTCAACAACCAACATGTAACATCAAAATATGTAGCAGCAAAAATCTCGGGTCATGGATCTGTTACAGTTTTGCTTGAAATTTCAGTTTTTGCAAGGCAACTTGATATAAAGTGTTCTAGGACTGATCAATAATAGATCATGGAGTACAGGAGAACTAGGGTAGTCTTATGAACAACTGAGGCCAGGGGCAGGTTAAAGTAAGAAATAGTTCCCGGTTTAGGGCTGTGGGGCCAGTTCCTTTAACTTGTTTTAGATTCATTGCTCCTTCTCCTTCCTCTGCCAGCCTTTCCCTCTCCTTCCCCCTATTGAAAGGCCCAGACGAGATGAATTTACAGGAACCTGACCCTGTCAATCAAAAAAAAAAAAAAGAGGGAGGGGCTAGCAGAAGTACCAAGGGGGCACCAAATGGCTGGGGCCCACCCTCTGTGCACTTAACTGCTTTACTTTTTCTCCAGAATGAAGCAACAGATCTCTAGGTGAAGGGTATTATTACATTCAGCTGAGTTAGCCTCACAAGGTATTGTGCCTGGTTAATCAGTGAATTTCCTAGTGACACACTCCCTTTAAAGGGGTTTCCTAGTGACACACTCCCTTTAAAGGGGTTGCCGCTCTGATCCTCCTCGCCGCATGCCCATATACTGCCAGAGACTGCTGCAGCCCATTTAAAGGCCTCTAGTAGAATACACCTATGTAAGGCTACATTCACATGACCGTATGTGTTTTGCGGTCCGCAAATTGCTGATCCGCAAAAAAAAACAGATGATGTTCCGTATGGCATCTGTTTTTTGCGGATCCATTTTAACAATGCCTATTCTTGTCTGCGAAATGGACAAGAATAGGACATGTTCTATTTTTTTGCGGGGCTACGGAATGGACATACAGATGCGGATAGCACACGGAGTGCTGTCCGCATTTTTTGCTGACCCATTGAAATGAATGGGTCTGCATTATATCCACAAAAAAAACCAATGGAACGGACACGGAAACAAAGTACGTTCGTGTGAATGTATCCTAAGACTGCGTTCACATCTGTCATGGAGGCTAGGTTCAGAGCCTCTGTCACAGATTAAGACAGATTTGATGGGAAAAATTGATGATCACTGCGATGGAACCCAATGTAAGTCAATGGGGTCTGGTGGTAACTGTTCTGTTGAGGGATCTGGCTACGGACACCCTGCACAAGTGTGAACAGAGCATACTACAGCATAAGACGGAACATGCCATATTTTTTTCCTGTGAGGAACAACCTCCATGTCAGGGGCGTTGCTAGGGTCTCAAAAGATCCGGGGCCCAAGCCCCAATGAATATGACCCAGTTCTCTAAGTCGCCCTCCCACACACAGCCTTTTGCTGTTCTTGCTATACAGCAGCAAATACCTTTCACATCCAGGGCCTCCAGGTGACGTCTCCTCCGATGTAGATCTTCTCTGTCATCATTTTCTCCATTCGGTCCGTACAACTTCTTTCAGCCGCGCCTCGTCTCTGCAGAGTGTGACACACGGACATCTTAGCTTCCTCATATTTCTATCATCATCTCCCAACCTGGAGTCCCCCCAGTGTTATCCTGCTGCTCGCTGTGCCCCCCAATACTCCTAAATACTATCCTCAAGAAAAATGTGTGCCCCCATAGTAATAGTGCTCCTCATAGTCCCACCAATAGTAATTCCTTTTTAGAATGCCCCCATTAGTAATACTGCCCCCTACAGTGCCCCCAACTGTGATAACGCTTCCCAAGAATTCCCCCTTTAGTAAAACTGCCCCCTACAGTGCCTGAAACCGTGATAACGCTCCCCAAAAGTGCCCCCATTCATAGAAGAGCCCTCTAGTATTAATAATACCCTCACAGAGCCCCCAGTAGAAATAAGGCCCCCTACTGTTCCCCCAGTGGTAATAAAGCTCTCTACAGACCCTTCAGTAGTAATAGGCCCCCCATAGTGCTCTTAGTAAAAATAAGGCAGATCTATAAGTCCCTCCTATAGAGGCCCAGTAGTGATAAGAACGCCTATAATGTCCCCTGGATTTATAATACCCCTACAGTGCCCCTAGTATTTATACTGTCCCCTCCTGTTATAATGCTCCCCCTAAAGTGCCCCCAGTATTTATAATGCCCCCTGCAGTGCCCCCTATTGTTATATTCATCCCTTCACCATACAGTCCCATGTAAATAACATCATACCATCTCTCCTGCCCCCTCCAAAATACAGTCCTATATAAATAGCATCACTCCCCTCCCTGCAGCCCCTTCAATATATAGTCCCATGTAGATAACACTATTTCCCTCCCTCCGCCATAGAATCCCATGTAAATAACATCACACCATCTCTCCAGCCCCTTCCAATATACAGTCCCATGTAAATAACATCCCTCTCTATCTACAGCCCCCTCCAAAATACAGTCCTATATAAATAACATCACCTCCTCCTAAGCTGCCTTCAACATATAGTCCCAAGTAAATAATATCCCCCCTCTAGCTGCCTCCTAAATGCCATCCCATGTAAACATCACCCCCTCAACATTCAGTCCCATGTGAATAACATCATTCCCCCCCCCACTAGCCACCTTCAACATACAGTCCCATGTAAATAACATCACTCCCTCCCTCAGCCCACTCCAACATTCAGTCCCATGTAAATAACATCACTGCCTCCCCCAGCCCCATAAAGCCCCATATAAAAAACATCACTCCCTCCTACAGCCACCATCAACATACAGTCCCATGTAAATAACATTACCCCCTCCCCAGCCACCTCCAACACACAGTTCCATGTAAATAACATCCCTCCCTTCAGCCCTAACATACAATCTCAGTGAAATAACCACAACTCCCAGCATTGCTCTGCATCTCCCTTCACTTACCTCTCCTCATGTAGCAGACATCACCACAGCTTATTCCCCTAGGACTTCTCCTCCTTACTGCTGTCCTCTCCTGCACTGGTCACATGATGGTGACATCATCGCAGGTCCTTCTCAACCAATGCCTGTTTTATTGGTCACATGACCTGTGATGTCACCACAGATCCTTCGGCTCTTCCAGTGCATTAGATTCAATTGTATTGCCGTCCTGAGGACGGCAATACAGTTGTATCTAGCTGACAGGCAGGACATTCGGGGCCTGGGACAAAACATCAGGGGCCCAGGCCCGGAATGTTTTAACCTAGCAACGCCCCTGCTCCATGTACCTCTGTATATCATTGGAGGCACATGGAGGTAGAGTATAGGCCATCACTCAGGCATCACCAGGTCATCACTCCAACTAGGAACCATATCTGCATGGAGTTTGTTTGCTTGTTTGTTTTTCTCTTGAGTTTCCTCCCACACTCCAAAAACGTAGTAATAGGCTAACTGGATTTCTATGAAATTTCCCTAATGTGTATAGGGGATATAAGGGACTTAGACTTTGAGTTCCATCAGTGAGAGGGATTCCCGAATAGGTTGGCGCCATAAAAGTGCAGCGACCCTGGAGGAGAGCGGAAAGGATGGGAGTGACAATAGCAAGAATAGTGGTTGTAGTTGTTACCCACTCTGACGATCCCCTGGGCCGTGCAGTGATAGGAAGGGCACACCTTTTATTCCCTTTGGGGCACATCCTCTATCTGAGGATTCTCCTGCCTGATGGTCGTTCAGGGTGCCCTTGGTGGTGATGAATTGTGAGGTGCAAGACAGGGTCCCCTACAGCAGTGGATACAATCATTATGCAGTTTTGGAGTAGAACAGTTCTTTACTGAAGAATGAAGTTCAAGCACTTTAAATACAGTTCTCAGGATGCATGGACTGGCAGTTCTTACACAATGTGCAGGCACAGGTTACACAGCTGCAGTAACAGTTAATCAGCCAATATGTCTCTCTAAAGCAATTATTCTCACACTGCACTACATTAGCTGACTTTTGCTTAAGCATCCAGAATAGTGGTGCAGCACTTTCTCACTATGCAACCAACGTCAGACTAAGCTCTGCACCTTTTATACTTGTCACCACAGGTTTCCTCTGTCCATGTAGTATAGTGGACATATTGAGATTCTGCCTTTTAGGTTTGTCCAGGGCAGGAAGCCTCTCTCTTTCTGGACAATGTCTGCTATTCAGTCTATAAGCTTCTCTTTTAAGCAGTTTATCTCCACAGGGCTTCTACTTGTACCTCCTCTCAACTCTGGCATGCTATTCAAATATGTACTTTCTTTTCTCTACACTTTAGCTGATGTTGAAGTTTACTTTAGTTTAGCTAGTTTTACTTGTACTTTAGCTAGTTTTCCTTAAGGCTGTGTTTTGCTGCATCACTGCACAGACATCCATAGTCTCTACACTGAATGCTCTAACCACTCCGTATGTAGAGGGTGACAACAGCCCGACCTAGCAACTGGTTGCTAAGGCGTATTAAAGGGGACCTTTCACTGGTCCACAGTTTATTAGGCAAAGCTATGTACATGGAGAGCGGCACCCAGGGATGTCCCTGCACTTACTTGTATCCCTGGGTGCCGCTCCGTTCGTCCTCTGTAGCCCCCGGTACCGGCGCTCGTGCTTCTCCCATTTTGCCTGGGGCGGAGACATCTTCTTTTGGCCTGGGTGTCTCCTTCTCCCAGGGCTGGAGCGCTGGTCAATCGCAGCGCTCAGCTCATATCCATGTACATAGCTTTGCCTAATAAACTGTGGACAAGTGAAAGGTCCTCTTTAACTCTGAGTGCAATACGTAAGTAAATGAACATACCACATAAAAATACATTTTTCACCCTTTTTGCAGAGCACCGCTACGGTAGTAGTTGGACGCTAAAAAGCAACAGTAGCAAATTATTGAAAGCCCTAAAACGGCAAATCCAGAAGATCATTTTTATGATGATGGCTAGTATTTGAAATATTTTATTCATCCATTCTTTGTCTGTTTCTCACCCTCACTGGGAATATACAGCATGGCAATGTAGTGTATAGCAGAATGTATTTGTATCACAGATTTCATGCTATTTCGAGCTGTTTCCCATTGGAATTAGTATAAAGGTCACTATCTGGGACGCGTCGTGTTCCCAGGAAAATCTTCTGTCTACATAGAGGAAGCCATGTTTTGCGCTGATTTGCTATTTGCGGTGCTATTTTATCTGCCTGGCAGAAATACATCTCCGTGAGGAATCTATTTTAATCCGTATATGAGTCAGGACTTCACTTGGATATTCACAGGCATAAATGAAGGCTATTTTTACTCTCAGATGAAAATGCTGGCACGAATCTTTACAATTCAGAACTAGAGAAATGGTAATGTATGGATGCTCACCAGAACACGTTAACTCCTAGTATGTCACTGTACTTTCCTCCTAAATCTCCATTCACATGATGTTAGAGCCCTATATTTTCCATATACACTAAGAACGCTACCACCGTACGTCAAATGTATGCATAGGGCATCCTGATGGATGGCAAAAGCTTGTTCTTTAGGTTAGTATATGTTGGCATAATATCTTGTATTGAATATCATAGTAATCTATGGAGAAGAGGCATCCTAAATACTGCCAGTATCAGTATACATTTTTTTTTTTTTAACCATGGGAGCCTATAGGAGACATAATCTACTGTATGTGTATAAACATACACTGAAGCCTTCTGTTGGACGTATAGATGAGGAAATCCTCCCGACATATACTTCTGATGGAAGCAGGGGCATACATGGATATCATAGAGCCCTATAGCAAAACTCAGTATGGACCCCATACCAACCAGCTTCCTGGTACGCATGCATCAAAGACTCCTAGGCAACACGACACGCAAAGCACATCATCTGAGATGTCTGACAATATTTTCAATTTTTTTTAAATTAAGCGGAATACATTTTATTTAAAAAAATCGTAATGAAAAAAGCCACCCCCAGTCAAAAAAAAGTGGAGCAGATGCTTTAAAAATGTGGCATATCTCTCCCCCATACAGCTCTAAATCACAGATTCTCTTCACATGCTATATTACAGAACTAGCTGCCTGCAGTCACCACTAGGGGGAGCTCAGTGCATGGGGATTTACACAGTTACCATTGTCTGCAATGAAAGCTTTAATAATCTTTTTGCACTGAGCTTCTCTTGGGGCGGTTGCATAAAAATGCAGTGTTTTATGTCGGGGACAGAAGAAGGAGTTCAGTGCCGGGCCCCCACTTTCCTGGGGCCATATAGCAGTCACGTGGTCTGGCTCCATGGAAAGTATTCCACTGGATGGAAGGCTTAAATGTGATATAAACTGGGCCAAAGTATATGCACTGAATAATTAGAACTTTAAAGGGAAGCTATCACCAGAAAAATGTTTTTTTGTTTTTTTTACTATTTTCCATTCTTAAAACTTCCTATCACTTTTTAGCTTGTGTTGTATAAACTGAGGCCGGCTCAGTAGCCAACTTATGATCATTAAATGGCAGGAGTATGATTATAGATAGCACAGTAACAACTCTATAATAAAGCTGTAGGTCGATAAGACATGATCCAGTGACCACTGTTCATGTCACAGAGCATGCCCCAACACTCTCCATAAGACATTAATGTGTTGTGTTAATTTTATCTTGTCCCGGTGCCTGCTATAAAGGATGCGTTTGCAACAGTTTGGACAAGATGGCCTCCATCAATAATTATGTAAATGACACATTATAATAAAAATAGGTACGGCGTAGCCCAGCAAAGCATTAAAAACTTGTATATACAGGAAATACAACATGTAAGACGAGGGGAAAAGTGGAGGAACCAGTATGGTTTATTCTGAAAGAGAAGTATGTGATGATGTTAGATACCACTTACCTGGCAGCAGCTTACTGCCCTCTCCATTAAGGGGGTTGTCCAGGATTAAAAAAAACATAGCTGATTTATGTGGTGTCCGATATTGCATCTCAGCTCCATCAAAGTAAATGGGACTGAGTTGTAATACCACACACAAACTGTTAACAGGTGTGGTGCTGTTTTTTTAAGAAAACATACATGGTTTTTCCAGTCCTGGCCCTTTAAGAATACAGATGAACTTGGCCAAACTAAGTGTGCATGTGTCTAGAGCAGTGTTTCCCAACTAGTGTGCCTCCAGCTGTTGCAAAACTACAACTCCCAGCATGCCCGGACAGCCTTTTGCTGTGCGGGCATGCTGGGAGTTGTAGTTTTGCAACAGCTGGAGGCACACTGGTTGGGAAACACTGGTCTAGAGCAGGGATCAGCCACCTTCGGCACTCCAGCTGTTGTGAAACTACAATTCCCAGCATGCTCCTTTCATTTCTGTTAGAGTTCTGAGAAGAGCAGAGCATATATGCATGCTGGTAGTTGTAGTTTCACAACAGCTGGAGTGCCGGAGGTTGCCTACCCCTGGTCTAGGGAAATTAAGAATAAATGTTGTTAGTCAAATCCTTTTAAAGCTATATGGCAATCGTAAAGTTTTTTTTTTTTTAGGATTACTATAGTTGCTTACCTCATTTACATCTTCCCCATGCTTTTTTTTTTTTTAGTTTGGATTCTCTTGACCCGTTTTCACCATGTAACCCAATCCCTCTGATTTGTTCCATTCTGTATGGAGCACTTCCTGTTCCTGTATCCAACCAAACCCATGATGCACTTCTCCTTCCTCTGCCACACCTCCAGCACCGCCCCTAACAACGCCCAACTCGTTTATAGCTCCTCCCACGACCTAGTTACATAGACACGAATCTATCACCACCTCTAAAAACAACCAGCTAGTTTATAGCTCCTCCCACCCCACTACTTATATAGACACTCCCCTATCACTGCCCCTAACAACACCCAGCTAGTTACATAGACACTCCCCGTACACTGTCCCTAACAACACCCAGCTAGTTACATAGACCCTCCCCTATCACTGCCCCTAACAACACCCAGCTAGTTACATAGACCCTCCCCTATCACTGCCCCTAACAACACCCAGCTAGTTACATAGACACTCCCCTATTACTGTCCCGCCCATGGACATAACATTGCAGGAAATAAGAAAGAGCAGCATAGATATGGTCATGTGACCACAGCTCAGAATGGGAGATAGGAGCAATAAAGGTTAAAGAATTACAGCTGCCTTCATAAATTATTATTTTAAACGCTATGTGTACCTTCGGGGGCATTTTTTTTATTATTGTATTTTACTCATTTGGGCTAAAAATTATTTTGTCATTTGATCTTTATTAACAATATTCAGCCGTTCTGTTACAAAGAGATAAAGGGGTTCTGCTGTTCTTTTAAACTGATGATCTATGGCAGTAGCTCCACAGCCTTCTTGCTGTTTACCGCAGGCCCAGTGACATCACGATTAGTATCACTGGCCTGGGCGGGGCTAAGCTCTGTTCACTCGAATGAAGCTTAGCCGCGCCCAAGCTAGTGATGCGTGTCGTGACGTCACTTCGCCTGCGGTAAACAGCGAGAAGGCAGCAGCGCTACTGCCAGTGCCGCTGCCTTCTCAAACAGCTGATTGGCAGGGTCCCGGGTTTCGGACTCCCGCCAATCAGATGTTGATGATCTATCCAGAGGATAGATCATCAGTTTAACAGAACTGCAGAACCCCTGTCTAGCTGTGTGTATTGTACTTTTACTTTGTATGCCTCTAAATGACTAAAAGGTCTTAAACAATTATGTAAGTCACATTCTTAACAGTAAGATAAGAACTAAGCTATAATGAGTGTTTATAATGTCAGAGATTGGAGATAAGGAGCCGTCAGCTGAGCTGCCTGACGGAAAGAGTAAAAATACAGAGCCTGAGAGAAATACAGAGAATCTCAAGACTGTACAGAGAAAGGGGCTCACAATTTTTAATAAATCCAATTGAAAAAATTATTTTTAGCTCAAAATGCATACAATGCAATAATAAATAAAAAATGCCCTCCAAAGTTTCATAGCCTTTAATGGATGTTGATGCGAACAAGAAAACCCTTTCAAAGCTAACCCCCTTTAGATAGTAGTCAGCTGAACGCTCGTTTGCCTGACAGCTATTCCTCAGTGCCCCCACCCCCCAAAAAACATGCATGTGTTTGGAATTGAGAGAAGGGATTGAGTCACTGGAAGACACCTCTGGAGGCTGCTTGTCTCCCTGAGAACAAAAGGATTAACAATGTTCAATTCCATCAGCCCAATCCTTCCTTCCCCCATCGTCAAATCATGGGACATCCCCTTACATAATAAACTGTTGGAGTTCACCTGACATGAATCTAATGTCTATGGCCAACTGAACTGCCTTTCTCTGGCTTATTTGCAGATAGAAAATAAAAGTGCACAGATTAATATGTACAGTAGTTCTGTAGTAGAGTTAAATCAACTGAGAAAAAAATCCAGGTCATTGCCCGGTAAAAAAAAAAAAAAAAAAGACTCCCGGCAAATTTTCTCCTCCATAAATAGCACAAATCACATGAAATGAATGCAAGATGGGGAAAGCAGTAACAGCACAATAACGAAGACAAAGAGGATCGCCAACGAGTCCAAACTGCTCCAGTGCTGGCCTTGTATTCAGTGTGTACAGCAAAGATCACATGTAACATAACATGTAACACGCCTGCAGGCACAATCATCATATAATCATATCACATACCTCGGTGCAGAACTGTATATAGAACAGAGGAAGATGGATAGATACAGTGGCGACTCTAGGAACAATATATAGGGGGGGTCACATAAGATACCACAGTCAAAAATGGGGGGGCACTAATAATTTTCACCACTTAATCATACTACTAAAAAAAAAGGAAATAAGTATATATAAATAAGATTACAAAATACGAGAGTATTGCGGTATGCAGGGATACATTTATAATAAAACAATTTACTTACAAAAGAAGCTATTCAGTCGTCTGCTGTGCCGTCCTCTGCTTGCTTCCACGGATTCTTTCCCCTCCGTTTTGTCTCTCCTCATGTTATGGGGCATCTGTGGATGACACACTGTTATGGGGGATCTGCGGATGACACTGTTATGGGGGATCTGCGGATGACACTGTTATGGGGCATCTGTGGATGACACTGTTATGGGGGATCTGTGACGGACACACTGTTATGGGGGATCTGCGGATGACACTGTTATGGGGGGGTCTGTGGATGACACTGTTATGGAGGACCTGTGGATGACACTGTTATGGGGGGCATCTGTGGAGGACACACTGATATGGGGGATCTGTGGAGGACACACTGTTATGGGGGATCTGTGGATGACACTGTTATGGGGGCATCTGTGGATTACACGGTTATGGGGGATCTGTGGATTACACTGTTATGGGGGATCTGTGGATGACACACTGTTATGGGGATCTGTGGAGGACACACTGATATGGGGGATCTGTGGAGGACACACTGTTATGGGGGATCTGTGGATGACACTGTTATGGGGGCATCTGTGGATTACACGGTTATGGGGGATCTGTGGATTACACGGTTATGGGGGGATCTGTGGATGACACACTGTTATGGGGGATCTGTGGATGACACACTGTTATGGGGGATCTGTGGATGACACACTGTTATGGGAGGACCTGTGGATGACACACTGTTATGAGGGCATCTGTGGATGACACACTGTTATAGGGGCATCTGTGGATGACACGCTGTTATGGGGGCATCTGTAGATGACCCACTGTTATGGAGGATCTGTGGATGACACACTGTTATGGGGGACCTGTGGATGATGCACTGCTATGGGGGATCTGTGGAGGACACACTGTTATGGGGGATCTGTGGATGGTACTGTTATTATGCCTCTCATTAGCCCCCATATCAGCCCATATGCCTCTCATTAGCCCCCATATCAGCCCATATGCCTCATTAGCCCCCATTATGTCTCTCATTAGCCCCATTATGACACTCATTAGCCCCCATTATGTCTCTCATTAGCCCCCATTATGCCTCTCATTAGCCCCCATTATGACACTCATTAGCCCCCATTATGACACTCATTAGCCCCATTATGCCTCTCATTAGCCCCTATATGCCTTATTCGCCCCCATTATGCCTCTCATTAGTCCCCAGATGCCTTCAGCAGCCTCATTCTTATTAAAAAAAAAAACACTTACCTCTACTGCTCCTGGACACCGCCGCTCCTCGCCGCCCGCGATCCTCTTCATCCGGCTGTCGGCTGTGCGCTCTGAACTGGTGCGAAAAGCGTGACGTCACGAAGCGCCTCACGCTGTGCGCAGCCCTGCACAGCCGAGGACCAGGAAGTGGTAAGTACAGAGCCTTCACCGCTTCCTGGTCCTCTGGTACTAATGAGCGCTTCCAAAATGGAAGCGCTTCATTAGTATTCACCAGCCAGCGGGGCTCAAGAGGCAGCTGCCATGGGCCCCCCAGCGGCAACTGGGCCCAGGGCAGCTGTCCTGCGATAAAGATGGGTGGCAGGGGGAATCAGTGGGGGGGGGGGGGCAAGGAATAACTGACGCCACTGGATAGATAGATAGATAGATAGATATAATATAGATAGATAAATAAATAGATAGATATAATATAGACAGATAGATAGGTAGATAGATAGATAGATCCAAAGACTGTGAAGGGGGCACAATGGGCATTTTTACTGTGAATGGGGCACAGTGGGCATTATTAATATAAAGGGTACACAATGGGGATTATTACTATGAAGGGGGCACTGATAGGGAACTTAGAATGTGAGCTCCATTGGGGACGGTGAGTGATGATGTCTATAAAGTGCTGTGAAACATGTCAGCCCTATATATAAGTGAGTACAAAGATAATAATGTCAACAATAATAATAGATAGATATGAGATGTATTTTAGAAAGAGATAGTTAAAGAATTAATTGATATTTAGATAGATAGCTATGAGATTGATGATAGATTATGGTAGATAGATAGATAGATAGATAGATAGATAGATAGATAGATAGCAGCAAGATGTTACAAGATGATTGATTATGGGGTCCCTGCAGCAACTTTTAGAAGGCTGGTCTCTGGGAAATGAGGACACTGGTGGCCTGTGTGGGTGGAGCCCAGATATCTGTATAAGCTCCGCCCACACAGTACTGCAGAGCGATCTGTGTCTGCAGGGAAGAGAGGACTGTGAGCTTCAGGAACGGGACAGGGTGAGTTGTTACTGTGTTTTTTTGTTTTGTTTAATATAGAGGAGGTAACGATGGCTTTAATACTATGGAGGGGGCACAAAGGACTTTATTACTATGGAGGGGGCACAGAGTGCATTACTACTATGGAGGGGGCACAGACAGCATTACTACTATGGAGGGGGCACAGAGGACTTTATTACTATGGAGGGGGCACAGAGTGCATTACTACTATGGAGGGGGCACAGAGCCAGAGGGCATTACTACAATGAAGGAGGTACAGAGGGCATTATTACTGTGAAGGGGGCACAATGGGGATTGCTAATATGGAAGGGGCACAGAGGGCATTACTAGCACAGTGGGCATTACTATTAAGGGGGCACAATGGTCATTTTACTGTGAAGGGGGCACAGTGGGCATTATTACTATAAAGGGGGCACAATGAGGATTATTACTATGAAGGGGGCACATTGGGGATTATTACTGTGAAGGGGCACAGTGGGCATTATTACTGTGAAAGGGGCACAGCGAGGGCATAACTACTTTGAGGGGGGCACAATGTGGGCATAACTGCTGTTAGGGGGCACACATCTGTACAAAACTACTGTGAAGGTTGTACAATGAGGGCAATACTACTGTGAGGGGGTACAATTTTTTTTAAGTAGTGGGAGGGGAAGGGGGGCAGAGAAAAGACCCACCCTGGGTGCCAAACACCCTAGGCACGTAACTGCCTGGCACCATGTAGTGGTATTATTCAGTCACTGTATGGCTAGATTATTCAGATATATTACATACTATTTTAATGCATGTTAACAGTCACAGCCTTTCTCAGTGACTGCTCGTATGCTTAGATCTTACAGTACAGTATATTACATTACGGTATATAAGGCAGGCCTTCTATCTAGAAAAGAAGCACCGAGAAGAATAGCGCCCTCCACATGGCACTAAATAACTGCACATGGTGACCGCAAATGTTTTTAGATATTCCTTCTGTATAAACAGTCTGGACTTGCACGATGTCAGGGTGATGGGATTTATTTGGATTGAAGAATTTTTACCCAAACTTGATACCACTAAAATTAAAAATTCCTTCTAGATCAGTGTTTCCCAACCAGTGTGCCTCCAGCTGTTGCAAAACTACAACTCCCAGCATGCCCAGACAGCCTTTTGCTGTGTGGGCATGCTGGGAGTTGTAGTTTTGCAACAGCTGGAGGCACACTGGTTGGGAAACACTGTTCTAGATCACTCGTCTGTCCTTCTACGCCCCTCTGCACTGTAATCTGCTGTAAGTTACCCGCTCAGCGTTGGTTGTGTTACTGCGCTGCCTTGTTGCTGGCTTACTGCTCTCTTGTCACATAATCTCATCTCCCCGGATTCTCGGCCTCAGCCATCGAAGAGCATGTGTCCCTCCAGATGTTACTGAACTAGTAGCAAGGCATTGATTGGAAAAGCAGCAGAGCTGCGCTCACTAATAGCTGGAGATTGCCCCTTATCTTGGGGATAACATTAGACTCTGAAAATCCAATTTGCTTTTCAATCAGCAGGATTGCTGTATCTGAAGCCCCTAATGAGTCCCAGGCGGCATTGCATAATTCCTCTCTTCACAATTCAAGCATTTTCTTCCCAAAAAAGCAGAAAAAAATTCAGTAAATTTAAATCTTAGTGTTGTGCTCATCTGTTAAGATGTTGCAAACAGGGTGGCCTCTGGCTTCACTTCAGAAAGCCGGACCTCACTGGCCACGCTCCCAAACCAGTAAACCACGCCCATCTCTGTGGCTCCACGCCTCCGTGAAACCATGCTCCCTATCGCCGGCAGGGGGAAAAAAACGGGGGAGGAGACGTTACCCAGCTTACTTGGATTCCTGCCACATTCTGCTGCCATTTACGAGGCTGAGTGACAATCCTTTTTGACCACAACGGTGGAACGCTTGGCACCCAGCTTTCCTAGAATCAGATACAACAAGCCCATAGGGCACCTGTCTTGCCCCCACGCCTTGGGATGCCATCAAATATAAACTGCATTGCATTAACCCTTGGCTGAGTGCCCTTGCAGACCTGAAGGGGGTTTTTAGTTAACCCTTGCCATGCGCCCTTCTCTGTAAAGCAATCTGACAGCAGTTTCTCTGTCGCTTGCATTAGTATGTGACCCCTTTGCTTTGCTGCTGACAGCACAGAGCTCAGCACTTCGGTGCAATCCTCTGCTGTAGCATAATGCACCAGGAGGGAGAGAAGACGGCAACATTTCCACCTCACCGCTCAGGAAGGATCTGCAATACTGGTGGAAGGGGGAGGCTATAAGGGGTTAATATGGTAACTAGTACCTGGTGGTTTGAGGTGGCTAAAGGATGACGTCACTCGTGAATGGCTTTAACGCTTCAGTCAGTGGCTTCGCAGAGAGAGAGCAGGGCAACGGGGTAACTGTCAGAGTGGCACATATAGAGCTAGGCACTACTGGGTCTGGGCAGTGGCAGTAGACGTAAACTAGTACTGTGTGACTGTCAGAGTGGCACCGCCGCCATAGTCCACAACCCATTAGGTGAGGTCCAGTCCCGTGCTCCTCTGTTCCAAGTTCCAGTTCCCGCCTGCACTGCACAAACAGCGCTAGTTGATAACGTTGACGTAAGCGAGCAGTGTGCGTGCTACCGGGCCCTGCCTCCTTAAAGTGACCATGCCTGAGCGGACTAAAAAGGAGGACTTTTGGCTGTCTGTCCTGGCCTTGCAGTGGACCGAGGACCAGAAGTCTAAAAATCGGACTGTCCTACCTAAAACTGGATGTCTGGCCACCCAAGTTGCAAATTATGTTTGGAAATCTCTTAAAGGGGTTGTGCCAAGAGACACAATGCTGTACTTGGTCATGCGCTGCCCACCACTCCATTCGCCCATGAACGGGACCCAATTTTCTTGATTGGTCCTAGCAGTCAGATCCACATGGATCAGATGGATACTACCTATCCCGAAGATAAGTTTAGAACTTGGTACAACCCCTTTAAAGACGCCCTGCTGCCTCTCCTGACATGTTTTTCTTAGTAACTACTTGCGTATATCAAGCTGAGAAACAGAACTGGATCGCACATCCACAATGCTATGCTTTGGTCTAATTAAACTCGCTATCTCAGCGTAATATTAAAGTGTACAGCCCCTTATACTGCATGCTGTACAAGAGGCATTAGTGTACATTTTGATCAAAACACATAAGCCCACTCCCCGCGCCAAGGTTGCCTCTTTGAGTGGGACCTACTCTGACAAAAAAAGGCGCAGCACAGTGCGGTGACAAAGCGGCGCTGCCCTAGTGGGCGGCCGGACCCAGGAGTCAAACAGCAACCCTGCTGTCTGACAATGCCACCCATGGCACTAGGTCCCACCAACCCTACAGCACAGCACCACAAAAACAAAGGCCACCACCAGGGCCGGATTAACATAGGGGCGGATGGAGCTGCTGCTCCAGGCCCCTGTGTGAAGATAGGCCCAGCCCCAGCCGCCCAGAAAAAAACTTTCTTTTAATTTTATATAACGCGCTTTAAGCACCAGCCTGCCGCGGGTGGGTCGGCGTGTGCCTCATATCCATCCCCGCTGCACCATAATCATTATTAGTAATTATTCACCCTCCTGGGCTGGCTGCGCTGCACATGGCCCGGCCCGGGTCACATGATAATTGGGGGCGTGGCCGACCCGGCCGTGGCCGGCGAGACGAGTGGCGCCGCAGGGACTGTCTCTCACAGCAGCAGCCTCAGCCAGAGAGAGGCCCACGTGACTGCCTGCTGCTGTGTGTCGGAGTCCTGACTGAGGAGGAGCTGAGACTGTGAGTGTGACTTGCTTACCCTCACAGAAACTGAGTCGCTTGGAGCAGGTGGGGGGTGCCGTGTTGGGGGGTTTAAATCAAGCCTGACATGAATGATGTGGGGGTGGTTCATATTGGCTGACATGCTGGACATGATTTGGGGGGATATTGGCTGTCATGCTGGACATGATGGGGGGTGATATTGGCTGACATGCTGGACATGATGGGGGTGGGGTGGTGATATTCGCTGACATGATGGGGGGTGATATTGACTGACATGCTGGACATGATGGGGGTGGGGTGGTGATATTGGCTGACATGCTGGACATGATGGGGGTGGGGTGGTGATATTGGCTGACATGCTGGACATGATGGGGGGTGGGGTGGTGATATTCGCTGACATGATGGGGGTAGTGATATTGGCTGACATGCTGGACATGATGGGGGGTGGGGTGGTGATATTCGCTGACATGATGGGGGTGATATTGACTGACATGCTGGACATGATGGGGGGGGGTGATATTGACTGACATGCTGGACATGATGGGGGGTGGGGTGGTGATATTGACTGACATGCTGGACATGATGGGGGGTGGGGTGGTGATATTCGCTGACATAAAAAAAAGGCCCATTAAAATCTTCAGCACCAGGCCCATGATGCTCTTAATCCGGCTCTGGCCACCACGCAGTACTGCACCATGTGAACAGTTGTCTAACACAACTGTCCATTACTATCAGGAACTGCAGGTCAATTACCACTTATATGCAGACTTCTGCGGAATTAAAAACACCTGCGGCGAATGGAAGGAGTGCTGATACCAGTAATAAAGAAGAAAGATTTAATATGCGTATATCAAGGTGAGAAACAGAACTGGATTGCACATCCACAATGCTATGCTTTGATCTAATTAAACTCGCTATCTCAGCGTAATATTAAAGTGTACAGCCCCCTATACTGCATGCTGTACAAGAGGCATTAGTGTACATTTTGATCAAAAGGCATAAGCCCACTCACCACGCCAAGGTGCTTAGTCTGCATATAGTACAGGGGCGGACTGGCCAAAGACCCTACAGGGAAACTTCCCAGTGGGCCGATGCCCAGAGGGCCACCTGAGGCCCACTCACAGCTGCTATCCAGGTAAGTAATGATCTGATGCTTACTGAGTTAAAAGGGTATTCTGAGAACGGAGGCCCCGTACCCTGTGGAGCCATCCCTGAAATGGAGTCCTAGCAGTCAGACCCCCACTGATCTGATAGCTATTCTCTATCCTGTGGGTAGGAGATAACTTCCCATAAGGCCCCATTCACATGATCATATTTTTGGTCTGCATCAGAGCCGCATTTTGTACGGACTGGATGTGGACCCATTTATTTCTATGGGGCCACAAAAAATTAGGACATGTGGCAGGCTCAGCACTATGAAGTGCCTTTATTCGCTGTGGCATTAGAAGAATTTTGGTATCTCTGACTTTTCTAGTCTAACCAGACTGTCTATTACTCTGTGATTCCTCTAGCGCCGTTCTATGGAAGCAGAAGGTTTAAAGAGCACATCAAATGCTTAACCCCTTAAGGACACAGGACGTACATGTACGTCCTGTGTCCGGTCTTTAAAGATGGCGCCCGCTCCTGCTCCATGCGGGCGCCTTAGCCACGGGTGTCCGCATGGTTCCTGTAGCAGACACCCGCGGCTAATGTCCGCGACCGACAGCGATGCCGATCGCGGACATTTAACCCCTCAGATGCCGTGGTCAATCCTGACCACGGCATCTGAGTGCGCACAAACCGAAAGTTTTACTTTCGGTTTGCGCTCCGGCTCCCCCGTGTGGCGATCGGAGGAGCCGGAGCACGCCTGTAGTAGCCTGGGTCTCTATGAATGAAACCCAGGCTGCTGTATAGTATTTCCTATGGAGCCTTGCCTGTAATAGGCTTCATAGGAAATATGCGATTTTTCATATATTCCAATGCTATTGCATTGGAATGTATGAAAATCGCAATCAGATGATTGTAAGTTATAGTTCCCTATGGGAACTATATAAAAGTGTAAAAAATAAATAAATGAAAAGTTAAAAAATAAAAATAAAAAAAAAACATAAAAGTTCAAATCACCCCCTTTGCTAAAATAAAAATTAAAAACTAAAATTTTTTAAAAATACACATCATGGGTGTCGCAATGTGCAAAAACGCCCATAGTATAAAAATATAAAAAATATTCCCCATACGTCAAACAGCAAAGCGGAAAAAGTGTCCAAATGGCGGATTTGCCATTTTTGGTCGCTTCATTTTCCACAAAAAATTACATAAAAGGTGATCAAAAAGTCATACACACCCCAAAATGGTATCAATAAAAAGATAAGATTATGACGCATAAAATGAGCCCCCATACAGCTCTGTACATATAATTACAAAAAGTTATAGGGGTCAAAACATGGTGACAAAAAAGTAAAACTGATTTTTTCCCACTTTTGAATTTTTTTCACTATCAAAACGCAAGAAAACCTATACATATAGGGTATCGCGGATTCATACTGACCTGTAGAGTAAAATTAACCAGTCAGTTTTATCGCACATCGAACGTCGGAATTTAAAAAGCCGCAAAACTGTGGTGGAATTGCTGTTTTTTTGCAATTTCACCCTATTTGGAATTTTTTCCCCGCTTCCCCCTACATCATATGCAATATTAAATTGTGGCATTGGAAAGTACAACTTGTCCTGCAAAAAACAAGCCCTCATATGGCTATGTGAACCGAAAAATAAAAAAGTTATGGCTCTGGGAAGGCAGGGACCGCAAAACGAAAACTCAAAAAGTAAAAAACCTCCGGTCCTTAAGGGGTTAAGATAACTTCTTTATTAACTTCAACTTTTCTTCATATATAACACTGCCACTTCCGCAGCAGATAGTCCATGTACAAAACACGTGTTGAATAAAGTATCACAAAATGTTCAATCTTGTCATTCAACATAAAATGGTGGATATATTTCTCTCTTCTGTATCTGTTCTCTCACTTTAAGTTATGTAAGCACTCTATGATTTCTCTAAAAAGTATATCTGAGGCTTAACCAATAGTTTTACTTGCTCTATATGATCTTGTATGAGCAGTTTGCAGACTGAATGCTTTTATGCAATTTGGTCGCAATTTGCTATTTGTATACTGTTCATTTGCTTATTGCATACTGTTCATTTGTTGGAACTGCAAGAAAACACAGATAACCAGTTCAGTATATAGCTTTAATCACACTATTAACAATAGGAGCATCCATAACTGTATTAAATACCTATCATGGCCTCTTTGCTTCCATAAAACTGAACTCTCAGTGGAGTGAATGTCTGTTCAGCTTCTCTCCTCTGGTGTAATGAATTCTAGCAGCTCCTGCTAGGGAATTTCCCAGAGAGGCTGAGTGTGAGGCTGGCTGCCATTGGCCAAGACTCCTGCTCAGTGTGAGGCTGGCTGTGATTGGTTAAGACTCCTGGGCAGTGACAACAGGTTAACTCTATGCTTTCTGCTAATAATTGTGCTGTGTCATTGAGCTTACCTCACAGTCATATAATGAATCCTAAAGGCATATTATCTTTTCTGCTTCTGTGAACACAGTATATAACTGTTATATGACATCCAAAACATGAAGTCACAGTAAATAACTCTGCTTTTGTCTTTAACATATAAACATATGAACTGTATTAAGGTTATTGGCAGGTCTAGCTGTACAAACATATAAGTCATATTAGTAACCTTGGACAGGTCTTAGCTGGCCAGCTACACTCCCACCAAAATTACCTATAATTCTATGTTCTCAGTAGTAGTACTTAAACATGAATTTGGGGAATTTTCCTTCAGGTTCTCAACTCTCAAGTATAACAACTAACCATAACTACTGGCATCTGAAATGTGATGAAGTTCTATTTTCTTGTACTTTCCAAAATCATGACGTACAAAACATCTGGGTATCCAAACTTCTCTCAAATTTTGCAAGTCTCTTATCCAACTCTCCCACCTTGGCCTCAAATCTTCAGGTATGCGTTCATCCCATCCCAACTTCTGTCCGCAAAAGTCTTGCAGTATCTCTCTTGCTTTGAGGGTCACTGGGGCCAAGAATCCCAATGCATCATATATAGAAGCCACTGCGGAAAGAATGGTACGTCTGGTTGCAACTTTCTCTTCAATAGATACTTCAAAGAAGAGTTTGTCATTCTCTACATTCCATCCCAATCCAAATACGTTCTGAACTGGAAGATGATCATAATTGAGATCTACATTCTTTATTGTTGATGCACGTTCAGAGTCACTGATGGATTCCAGTACCTTTCTGTTGTTTGAGATGAATTTGTGAAGGCGTATGTTTCCTTTTGCGCATAACTCTTGGCTTTCTTTTACTAGTTTGATTGCAGATTCTGTAAACTCTAGACTTATAAGACCATCATCTACATAAAAGTTTTTCTTCTGAAAATTTGCTGCTGATGGGCAATTCTTTTCATTTTGATTGGCCAGGTAATTCATACAATAATTGGCGCAACCTGGATACGATGCTGCTCCAAACAAGTGTACTTTCATTTTGTATTCTGCTGGCTCTGTATCTGTATCTCCATCCTCCCACTATAGGAACCTCAGGAGGTCTCTATCTTCATTCTTCACATGAAACTGGTGGAACATCTTTTCAACATCACACATGACTGCTACGGAATACTTTCTGAATCTACAGAGTACTCCAGGCAGAGTGTTTGTAAGATCTGGTCCTTTTAGTAGATGATCATTCAATGCAACACCATCATACTTTGCTGAGCAATCAAATACTACTCTAATCTTATCTGGTTTCTTTAAGTGGTAAACACCTTGATGTGGGATGTACCACACTTCTCTTTCTTTAGGCTGATTATAAATTTTCTCGGTATTTGTCCTTCTTCGGGGATGCCTACCATGAAGTTCAAATAATCCTGCTTGAATTTGGGATCTCTTCCCATCTTTTTCTTCAAACATTTCAATCTTGCTAAGGCAAGATTTCTGTTATTTGGCAGACAAGGTCTTTCTCTAAAACGTAAGGGCATTTCAAGATGACCTTGTTGATTCTGTTGAATGCTTTCTTCTAGAGTGTGTACAAATTTTATGTCTTCTTGAGATACACTCTTTTCTTTAGAACTTATGTCTGCAAAGTCGGATTCAAGGATCTTGATTACTTTTGCTGGACTTACAGCTGGTAACTCTTGGACAGATATTCGATGACACAATCCTGTCACCTGTCTTGAGTTTGCGATCTGCTGTTTTCTTCCAACAACACCCCATCCTAGATCATTTTGAACAGCGTAGGATTCACCCTTTCCTCCTGTGATTACCTTTCGTGGTACCCAAGCTTCGGGACAATCGTAGCCTATCAACCCTATCAACAGTCCAACGCCAAACTCCTTCAGCGGGGACATTTCATGAGATATGACAGATAGGTGCTCCCATTCATTGGCTGTTTTACAGGTAGGTATGCTATTTCGATCTAGAGGTATATTGTCTTTTGTATAAACTGGAGGTAGATTTAATGTGCAGTTTGAGAGAAGTCCTCTAACTCTCAGTCCTTTGACCCTTTGACTGTTCACTAATGTGTCTCTCCCCGTCATTGTGGTGAGTTTGAGCTTCACTGGTTCTGTAGCCACTTGCAATTTCTTGCAGATTTCTTGATCAATGAAGGTGACGTCACTTTGGGCATCCAGCAGTGCATAGGCGTATACCTTCTTGTTCCTCCTTTTAGGATTTGAACTAGTACAACCATTGATGTGCCATTGCTTTCTGCTTCCCTATTTGCAAGAGAATACCAATACTTTCTTTTCTTCCTCGGCATCTTTAGGTATTGAGGATTTATCCTTCTTTGGACGTTCTTCCTGTAGTAGTGTAGGATGGCGTCCTTTGCAAACGCTGCATGTGGCCTTTTTCTTACACTCCTTAGTAACATGGTCTTTTCTTAGACATCCAAAACACAGTTGGTTATCAAGTACAAACCTTTTCTTTTAATCCGGGGACTTATCCTTCAATTGTTGGCACTTGTGTATGGAGTGGTTCTCTCCACAGAACATACACTTGAAGGTAGTCTGAAGATTTGTCGGTTCTGTCTCTCTACTGATCCCAGTTGTGACTTTGAACTTACTCTTGTAGGCGTCTAGACCTTTAGCTGCTGTGTTGGTTGCAAAGCTAGTTGCTCTTGCGCATCTTATCTCTCTTGCAGGCCTTTCTTCTTAGGATTTTAAGACGTGAGATGCTGTTACTGGATTACATGCTATCCGTGCTTCCTTATTGACGAACTCAGAAAACTCTTTAAAACTTGGGAAGTCCTTACTTAGATCTAACTGTTCAGTCACATAGCGATTCCATCTAGAAGCCACTACTTCAGGTAGCTTAGCTAGCATTCTGTGATATTCTAGATAGTCGTTTAGTACTTATAGTCCTCGTACATGTGGGGTGGCATTGCTGCATGCTTGCAAGAAGTCACCATACTCTTGGAGTCTGAAGTGTTCTTTAGGACCAATTTTAGGCCAGTTATTCAATTTTTCTCTAAAAGCTCTTTGTACTAGGAAAGGATGACCATTTCTTGCATTTAATTTTTCCCAAGCTTGCTTATAGGCTTCTTCGTCTTTTCTATAGAAGTTACCTTCAAGAACTTTCTTTGCTTCCCCTCCAACATATCTCTAAAGCTAAAATAACTTGTTGACTGGATGAAGCAATGATGCTCAATGATCATTTTATAACTTGCCTTCCGCTCTATGAACTTCAGTACGTCTCCTGAAAATACAGTAGGTTCTGGAACGGGAAGTTTAGCTAGGACTGTTCTCTGTTGTCTTGCTGGGACAATGGTTTTAACATTCTCTTGACCATTGCCATGACATCTAGGAATAGAATCATCCATTTCTATTTTCTCACTCAGTTCTAAATTAGGTGAGTCCCATTCTTCATCTTTTCTGGTAGGGATAGAGGGTAAATTCACACACCTTTTTCCTAACACTGGACTAGGTCTCTCTTTGTCTTTCTGAGCAGGGATGGAAAGATACTGACTTATTTTCTCACTAAATGCTGGAGATTTCCTTCAATTCTCCTAGGTGTATGGAGGAAAGTAGGAGTCTGCTTCACTTAGTACAGATTTGGACCTATGATTACTGTTCATGTCCTCATCGTGTACTCTTAGTCTGGCTTCTATAATCTTAACTTCTTTCTGCCTTTCCAGACTCTTCATTTCAGCTTCCATTTGATGGCGCTGTGCCTCGATGACAGCTTCCATCTCAATTTCTGCTCTCTTGACAGCAAGTTGTTCAACCAATTCCTTTCTTTTGGCTAAAGTACTTAAAGGGGTTATCCAAGTTATATTTATTGATGACCTATCCTCAGGATAGGTCATCAATATCAGATCGGCGGGGGTCCGACACCCGGCACCGTTCCATTCTTTTCAATGGGACGGCTCTGTAGTATACACTTGTATAGAAACGAGCCGTCCTATTGAAATGAATGGAACGGCTTGGGTGTAATTACACCTGCTCACCGCTGCAGATGCAACGGCCAGCATGTAAACAATGACGAGGAGGCAGCGCTGGCACGGCGCTCGCCTTCTCTTCAAACAGCTGATCGGCGGGGGTGCCGGGTGTCGGACCCCCGCCGATCTGATATTGATGACCTATCCTGAGGATAGGTCATCAATAAATATAACTTGGACAACCCCTTTAAGGACTCTGATATGTGGATGGCACTTCTGCTAGCGAAGGACGTCCCACATAAGATTGTGGTTCCCCCTAAGGACCTAGCATAGTCTCTCATAAAAAGTTCATTCATTCTCTTTCTTGCCTTAACTTCATCATAGTTAGCTGCAGATGATAGTTCTCTCACAAGCTTTACTAAATCTTTAGTGACTGCAGTACATGTGTCCATGTTCCTTACAATATCCTGGGAAGGTGTCGTAGATGACCGCAGGTTGACATATGCTGCCATAAGCTCTGATTCAGATTCTACTACCGTCTCTACCATATCACTCAAGTTCCCTTTTATACTTTCTTGCTTTAGCTTTCCATGAATGTCTTTAATGTATGATTTATACCTATCATACATCCGGCGAACTTTTTCTCCTTTAATGCTGCTTCTTGCTCCAAATTTCCAGCATCTTTGGGGTCGGTTTTTTGGCTATATTTGTTTGTGGCAAGACTAATGCTGCATCAGACTCTTCTACCTCAGACAGGTTCCCTTGCTCTTCACCTTCTATCCTATCTATCTTTGTATCCGCTAACAGTGGCATGGTAATACTAGGCTCAGACATTTTACTTTAAATGCTATAACAATCAATACAAATAATAAGATGCCTTTCACTTTAAATGCAATACTGACAAATTCAGAAATAAATGACTCTCACTTTAAATGCAACAGCAATAAATGCAGGCAACAAATGACTTTTACTTTAAATACTTTAGAGTCCGTGTATTACAACTGTCCTTTGTTTTACTTTAAAGTCGTTTATTCCTGAACACGAAAATGTCTCTTTATGCCAAAGCCTATATGCAATGATAAGTAATAAAAAGGAAAGCTCTGACCTTATTCTGAAGAGCAGGATACTGTGATCTGTAGGTTGCTGGAACAAATGTCAGTCTTAAAGGAGACTTGTCTTTTCTTGATGTGATGGGATGCTTGCACTGACTTGTGATGCTCTGTGATGACTTGCGATGATTGCGATGCGCTTTCTTGGATAGACTGCTTGCGATGTTCTATGTTAACTTGCGATGCGTTGGCTTGGATACGCTGCTGCTAGGCTTTTGGCCTAGTGGCAGGAAACTAGCTGGCTGCAGTACGTGGCCTCTTCGTGGGTAGCGGTGCGGGCACTCTAGCTGTGGACTTTGGCCTCCCCCCATGTGTCTTTTTCTTTCTCTCTAGGGATCGCAGGAGGGTTGGCGCTTTTTCTCTGACTATCTTGCCTTTGCCGTTCTGCCACTTTAAAAGTCGGCTGCAGTTTGACTAATACACAAGTTCTATGGCCTCTATGGTACCTCCGCTGAGGTGTCTTTGCTTGCTCACTCAGGGCACAGTTGCTGCTCGGCGGTATATGCTGGCGCTCCGCTACTCTAATGCGCTCTTTACTGTGCAAGTTGAGGAGCGCTATCGCTTCGCCCTCTGAGGGTAATAGTTCCACTGTGGCAGACGCAGCACTATGAAGTGCCTTATGCGCTGTGGCATTAGAAGAATTTTGGTATCTCTGACTTTTCTAGTCTAACCAGACTATTACTCTGTGATTTCTCTAGCGCCATTCTATGGAAGCAGTAGGTTTAAAGAGCACACCAAATGCTTAAGATAACTTCTTTATTAACTTCAACTTTTCTTCATATATAACACTGCCACTTCCGCAGCAAACAGTCCATGTACAACACAAATATTGAATAAAGTATCACAAAATAATGGTTCAACTGTTCAGTCTTGTCATTCAACATAAAATGGTGGATATATTTCTCTCTTCAGTATCTGTTATCTCACTTTCAGTTATTTAAGCACTTTATGATCTCTCTGAGAGGTATATTTGAGGTTTAACAAATAGTTTTACTTGCTCTATATGATCCGCAGAAAATACGGATGCAACACGTCATTCATACGGTTGTGTAAATGTACCCTAACCAGAATACCCCATTAATTAACACTCAGAGTGTCAAGAACCTATTACCTGGCCAGTGGCCACAGGTGCCCTCCTGCCTCCTGAATTCAACTTTATTGCCATTATGAGGCAACTGGAGTAGAAGGGCAGAATGTGGCAGCTGGCGCTGGCCACCACGGAGGGGTAGCTTCTGGGGAATTATATTGTTCTGCTGGACAGAGGTGGATTGGCCATAGACCCTACAAGGAAATTTCCCGGTGGGCCGATGCCCAGGGGCCACCCGAGCCCTCCACACAGCTGTCAGCTGGGTACATAACATACAGCATTAATTAATGCTTGAACCATCAGGTCCTTCAGCCCTTGGCCAGCATGTACAGGTGCACTCATGAATTCAACTCTCCTTAGTACAATAATATAGTTTCATACTGCGGCACAGGTGGCTGGGGCAGTATTTTATGCTGCGCTGTGGTATTTGGTTCTGGTGGGGCGGTATGTTGTGCTGCACTAAGGTACTGCTGGCCCCGCTTACTTCTGTTGTCCCTGCCTACTTGTGTTGCCCTGCCTTCTGTCAATCTGGATCCACCTACAACATGAGGCCATTCTTATTTTTTTTTTCCAGGGCCACTTTAAGTTCCCAGTCCGACCATGCTGCTGGAGCATTATTTTGTGCTGCACTGTTGGTATTTGGTTCTGCTGGGGCAGCATTTTGTGCCACAATATGGTATTTGCTGGCCCAGTCTAATTGTCTAATCCTTCTGCCTATCTGTCGGTTTGGACCTACCTACAACATGGGGCCACTTTTAGTTTTTCCAGGGCCGCTTTAAGTTCCCAGTCCGCCCCTGCTTGTCAAAGAGGTGCGTCCCTGCACAGTCTGCCACTGACAGCACTGATTGGGCTGTGTCAGACTGTGCAGAGTCAAACCCACAACTTTTTAACTCCCGGCTGTCAATCTATCTGTAAACTTCAAATAGGAATAATAGAGAAAGGACATCATATACATTTATGAGAAAAGATCCTGCAGAATTGTCATTTCATATTGAATACTCTTATTTACTAAAATATACAGTTCAAGAGTGGAGACAGATTCTCGCTAAGGCCTATTTGCACAGGCGGATGATGGGGTTAATAATCGCACTTTTTAATGCTTGTTATTACCCTGTATAAACACGTCCATGCTCTTCTGTCGTTAATTGCATTTTTATTGTGGCCATAGAAATCATGGACTGTCAGCAGCACATCGCCTTGTGTAAACAGTAATTATACTGTATGCGCCAAAACAATCATGCTAATGATCATCTGGTCTAGAGATCAGTGAATTCTTCAAAAATTCGATTCGGCCGGTTCGCTGAATTTTTGGAAAAAATTCAGTTTGATCCAAATTTATTTGCAGCGAATCGCGTTAAAAACGGCTATTTCCTGGCTGCAGGGAGCATTTATAGTGGTGTAGAAAACTGTACCTTTTAGTAACACGCATAAGGAGTCTGCTGTGGTAGTAAAACAATACTGTGAGTCAGTATGACATGCAGATGATAGGCGTCGCTCTTAGAATCACTGCACACTTCACATATTTGGACAGTTACGGGGCCAAAACTGACCAAATAACTCAAGTATCAACTCAGCCTTACAGGTCAATGTTAACACCAAGAAGAAGAGCACTCCTTTTACACCATTGTCAGCTGATTCCACATAGATGTCTACAGAACCTGTTCTAATAAACGCTTATACAAGTAGAGCCCCCCGACAGTGTGGAGAGGGTGTCAGCAGTAAGTTTGTGTTGACGTCACAGATTATTTTGACCTTCCTCTGATCCGTCAGAACAATAACCTAAAAAAAACGGATCCTGTCTGTGGAGCATCCAGCTTCACTCGGTCAGCATTTGGTCATTAATTCATCAGTATTGCTAATGCCAAAAAAAAAGGAGTGGATCCAAAACAGAGATGACATGTGAATGGAATATTTGCCTGTTTTCTGTGTTTTGTACCCACTCCTGCTTTTGGCTACCAAATCACAAGCCAATTCTGATGGGCCTTACAGCTGCTACACAGACAGGATCTGTTGTGCGTCTCATTTTTCCCCGGAGTGAGTCCTTTCTCTGGCACGCCCCCCCCCCCCAGTACCTTAAAAAAATGGTATCCCTTCACAGTAGTATTGCCCTCACTGTACAACCTTCACAGTAGTTTTGTACAGATGTGTACCCTCTCACAGTAGTTATGCCCTCTCTGTGCCCCTTAACAGTTGTAATGCCCTCTTTGTGCCCCCTTCACAGTGATAATGCCCACTGTGCCTCCTTCATAGTAATAATGCCCACTGTACCCCCATCATAGTAATGCCCTTTTCTCGTGAATGGCATTGGGGGACACAGCACCATGGTATATGCCCAGCTGCCACTAGGAGGCGGACACTAGAAAGAAAATGTGTTAGCTCCGCCCAGATTGGCGATACCTTCTGCTCAGACACTAAACTAATCAGTTTTAGTCTAGTGTCAGTAGGAGGCAGACATGACCTGCTCTGTTTTTTTGGCAGGTCTTGCTGCTTTTTGTTTTTTTCTTCTTTTTTTTTTCTTCTCTTGTGCAGGTCTCTGCCTGTTGCAGGATGGGGCTCCATCGTGGGTATTCACTTTAGTTGCACCCCCTGCGGGCGCATACTTTGGGTACCTCGCCGGTCGCCCAGTCCCCCTTTACTGCATCCGCAGTGGCATGCCGTCAATCCCACATCTGTGACTAGTTTGCCAAACAGGTGAACCCTGCGGCGCCTGAAGACGCCGGACAGTGAGTATCTCCGTTGTCCCCTTTCCCCTGCGTCCCTGTCCCATGGGGTTTAGGGTTAGTTCCCCTCCTTCGGTCTGGGGGTGGAAGTCCTTATTTGGGGGGCCTGTCGGGGGGGGGGTCTACTCTCTACATTTGGGGGGCGGGGGGCCCTTGTTCCCCACCCTCTTTATTAGCTTCTTCCCTAGCCACCTATGCCTCCTGTGCTTCCTCTCCTGGGCCCTCTTCTACTTTAGTGCCCGGCTTCTGCCGGGGACTAGGCCGCATCTCTCCTGCCCCGTCCTCGGGCCCCTGGTGCTCTGCTTGCCTCGTTTTTTCCCTCCCTGAGCGTCGCTTCTCCCCAGGAGTCCCCCTCACCTGTTTGTTTCGTTCCGAAGGGACCCCGGTCTTCGGCGGTTCCTTCCTGCTGACGGTGCTGCATTCCCGGCCGTGCCATTAATCGAGGCCTCGGCTTTTTTATCGCCTAGGCCTAATCCTTCCTGCTGCCCCCCCTCGCTTCCCGGGCTTTTTACTGGCCCCTCCCTGCCTCCCTCGGCATCTGGGAGGGTCTCCTTCCCCTCCTATCCCAGTTTAGTGCGGGCTTTTGCTGTGGGCGGAGTTTTGCCTACTTTTCTTCTGGGCCTCCATCTTGTCATCACTCCTGAGTGACGCTCTCCAGATCTCCCTGCAGCCTTCCTGGCACTCTCCTGCGACTGCTGCAGCACCTCTTCGGGGACACAGCACCTGTGGGCCGGTAGGACCGCTTGCCTGCCCAAATTGCCACCACCTCGGTCCCTCCCAGGGACTCCTCAGCGGAAGGGGCCCCCTCCCGTTCAGACACCAGGTCCCGCGAATGACCTCGAGTTGTCACAACCATTTCCCGCTCCTCCTCGGTCACTCCTAAGGCATGTCTGAGGCTGTCGACGAATCCTCCTCTGCCGTACCCTCTGCCGCCTCGGGGGACACCTCTGACTCTGATTCCGGATCGGAGCAGAGCACTGTCCTGTCTGCAGCCATGCAGGATCTCATAAGAGCAGTTAGGGATGCTCTCCACGTGCAGGAAGACCCGTCCTCTTCGGCTCAGGAATCAGTATCATTCCGTCGTTGCAGGCGCCCCGCTTTGGTTTTCCCTAACCATGTGGATCTGGACGCTTTCCTGGCCAAGGAGTGGCGTCATCCGGATAGGCGTCTTCAGCTCGCCAAGAGCTTGGACGTCCTCTTTCCCTTTTCCGAGGAGTCCATTACTATGTGGTCTGTCTCTCCTCAAGTAGACCCACAAGTGGCCCAACTTGCTAAGGATTACCACCCTTCCTTTGGCTGACGCGGACTCCTTGTCGGATCCATTGGACAAAAAGATAAACTCATTGTCCAAGTTAATTTCTTTTCTTTTCCCTATATCAATACATCTGTTTGGCTGAAATTGTGCATTGTCCAAGTCGGCAGGACAAGGTAGTGGCTCTCCAGTCGGGGGTGGCTCGCCTTTGCGAGCCGTCTCCTCTGTCCATCAGGATGTGCATGCGCGTCCTGTGCGGGTGCTTGCCGCCTTCGAAGGCAATTCCCTACACCCAATTCCACACCCGATCCCTTCAGCTCTCAATCCTTGCCCGGTGGAACAAGTCTCCGTCAGGCCTTGATCGACCTGATCCGCCTGTCCCCTCGGGAACTTGCCGGAACTTGCGCTGGTTGCTGAACCTGCTCACCGTTTCCCTCGGCAGATCCTTCCTTCCCCTCCATTGGCAGGTGATCCTGGCAAGTTGGTGGGCAGTCTTTGGGTCTCTCACTGCCCAGGGTCAGTGGTCAATATGGGAGAGCTCTCAGGGCCATTTACCTAGCCCTGTCCCGTTATACTCACTTCCTCTGCGGTCACCCTGTCCAGATTCAGTCGGACAACTCCACTGCGGTGGCTTATTTGAACCACCAGGGTGGCAACAGAACCGCGCCAGTCCTGAAGGAAGCCTTTCGCATCCTGGGGTGGGCAGAAGGACACGTTCCCACTCCCTCCGCGGTCTACATCCCCAGGGTCGACAACTGGGCAGCCAACTTCCTCGGTCGCCAGCGCCTCAACCCGGGTGAGTGGTCTCTCCATCCAGAGGTGTTTCCACAGCTCGGTCAGCGTTGGAGAATCCCAGACATGGATCTCTTCGCCTCCTGTCTGAATCACAAGCTCTCTCTTTACGTCGCCAAGTCTCGGGATCCTCAGGGTCGGGCTGTAGACGCCTTGGTGCTCCCGTGGTCCCAATTCAGTCTCCTGTATCTCTTCCCCCTTCCGCTTCTTCCTTGGGTTCTCAAACACCTCAAAATGGCTCGGGTTCCGGCGATATTGGTGGCTCCGGACTGGCCCACAGGACGTGGTACGCAGACCTCGTCTTTCTGCTCGCCGACGCCCCATGGCGGCTACCTCTGTGTCCCAACCTCCTTTCTCAAGGTTCGCTATTCCATCCGAGTTTACCTCGGCTTCATTTAACTGCGTGGCTGTAGAGGCTGCGATTTCTCTGAGTCTGTCATCCAGACTATGCTTCATGCACGCAAACCCCAGTCAGCCAGGATTTACTATCGTACCTGGAAGGCTTATTTTGCTTTGTGTCAATCTGGCAAAGGTCAGTCTCTCCACATTTTGGGTGGACAGGCGGGTTCTTCTTGTGGTAACTATGGCCCCCACCGCACTAAACACCCGCTCTGATGCCACACCACTGGCCGAACAGGACAGCTTTTCCAGGGCAAACTCTGCTAGTTGCAGCCACAAATCCAGTTTGGCTGCCCAGTAGTCCAGCAGATCTTCAATGTGGAGTGGGAGGGTACTGTCCAAGTATGCCACCACTTGCTGGTTCAGGTCCTGCTCCAGGTCTAGCTGCTGCTGCTGGTGAGTAGTTTCTTTACTAGGCGGGTTAGGAAAGCTGCTCATCAGCGACTAGACTCAAGTTGTTGCTGATGGAGCTGGAACTTCTCCTACCCCCCCTCCACCCTTCCACACAGCAATGGCAGAGGAACGTGAGCAAAGAGGGCCCCGGTCAGACCTGCGAGAGGATGGACAATTGCGCAGATAGGCAGAGGCCAACTGACTACATAGGATGTCTCTATAGTAGTTCAGTTTGTCCTCCCTCTCAGCGGGTTTAAAAAAAGCCCCAATTTTGGACCGGTAGCGAGGGTCCAACAAGGTGGAGAGACAGAAGTCATCACTCGGCCGATTGGTGACAATTCGGCTGTGACTACGCAAGCAAGTGAGCATGCATCAGGCCATTTGTGCAAGTGACTCGGAGGGACTCTCTGCTTCCATCTCCACTGCATACTGCCACGGTGTGTCTGGGTCATCTGCCTCGTCTTCCTCATCGCCCTGTAGCTCCTCTGGCTGCTCCTGCTCCTCCTCTCCTGTCACCTGTGTGTAAAAACCACCCATTTTGCTACACATTGCTTGTGCTCCAATGTCCTCCTCCTCCTCCTGTTCAGCCCCTACAGGGCTCATGTGGCTGAGAGATCTAGACGCCATTTCTCCAGTCCCCTGACCAGCCAGATTTACCAGCATCTGTTCCAGGACATGAAGCAGTGGAATTACGTTGTTCATCCCATAGTCCTGGCGACTGACAAATAACGTGGCCTCATCAAAGGGCCTGAGCAAATAGCAGGTGTCACGCATGAGCTGCCACTGGCTGACATCGAAGTTACACAGAGGAGTACTCCTGTCCGCTTGGATCATCAGGAAATCGTTTATGGCCTTTCTCTGTTCATATAGTCGGTCCAACATATGGAGGGTGGAATTCCAACGGGTGGAAACATTGCATATCAGCCTATGTTGGGGGATGCCGTTCTGCTGCTGCAGCTCAAGGAGGATGTGCTTTGTAGTGTACAAATGGCTGAAGTGCATGCAAAGTTTCCTGTCTATTTTTAGGATGTCTTGCAGATGTCTGGAAGATTTCAGGAACTGCTTGACAACCAGATTGAACACGTGTGCCATGCAGGGCACATGGCTCAGCCATCTTTGAAGCAGTGCCGACACCATGTTCTTCCCGTTGTCGGTCACCATGGTTCCGATTTTGAGTTGTCGCGGAGAAAGCCAGGATTCGATTTCTCGATGAAGGACATGGAGCAGTTCCTCCCTTGTGTGACTCCATTCGCCTAGGCAAACGAGGTACAGAACAGCGTGACACCTCCGAGCCCTGCACATGTGGTATGCTGGAGGGGCACTGTGAATTATCCCTGCAGTGGAGGCTGAGGACACGGTGGAGGATGAGGACGCAGAGGCGGACATCGTCGCAGGACCAACGGTGTGACAACGGGGAGGCGGAAGCAGCATCACCTGGCCAAGTTGCTGGTTTGGCTTGGCAGGAACCACATTCACCCAGTGGGCAGTAAAGGATATGTATTGTCCCTGACTGTAGTTACAGCTCCACACGTCAGCGCTGCCATGCACTTTGGCAGACACCGACAGGCTCAAGGACTAGCCCACCTTCTGTTCTGCATGTGTGTGCAGGGCTGGTACTGCCTTTTTGGCAAAGAAATGACGGCTTGGCACTCTCCACCTCAGCTCGGCACAAGCTATCAGTTCTCTGAAAGGTGCAGAGTCCACCACTTGGAAAGGGAGGGACTACAGCACCAGCAACTTGGACAGGAGCACGTTCAGCTTCTGCGCCGTTGGATGAGTATATGCATACTGTTATCTCTTGGCAATCGCTTTGGTGATCGATTGCTGATGGAATGACTGACGAGGAGTAGGAGCAGGAGTATCAGGACCAGCAGATGATGGGAAGGACAGACAACTCCCTTTGGCTGAGGTGATGGAGCCTTGGCTGCCTGAAACCGGGTGCGTGCCACTCGGTAATGCAGCGTTTGCTGCGGCAGGCTGGACCACCACATCGGAGCCACCGTTCTCCTAGGTCACTTTATGGTGATGCTGCATATGTTGATGCAGGGCCGTGGCGCCAACATTGGCACCCTGGCCACGCTTCACCTTCTGCCCACAGATTCTACATATGGCCATGTTGACCTCCTCCGGCTGCTTAACAAAAAACTGCCACACCGCCGAGCAGGTGATTTTACCCCCAACAGTACGCACTGACTGACTGCTATCGCCAGGTAGGCTCCTGCGAAGCAGGTGGTCTACCCCGGGAACTTTTGGCTACCGACCTCCCACAGCTGCTACCCTGCTGACTCCCGGCCACACTAGCGACTTGCTGGCTCCGCCGCTGCCTCATGGGCAAGCTGCCACCCTCTTCTTTTAATGATTATGAAGCCCCTAATTCACCTGGTTCCCAAGTGCTAAATCAGCTTCATCATCATCGAGTACTGTCTGCACCTCACTGATGTCCTCCTCAACGGTCTCTGGGTCAGGAGCCTGACTGCTCGCAACACCACCTCCCACGCCACTCTCCTCATCACTGCTTGCCCGCCTAGTGGAAGAAGCGGCGGATGTCTCCTCCACATCTTGGCTGGGCAGTAGCTGCTGACTGTCCTCTAGTAGCTTGTCCTCGCAGTATAGTGGGGCTGAGCCCACAGCATGTAATACTTTTCTGGCTGAGGGAACAGAAAAGGAAAGACGCAGGTTGAGGACAGATGAGGGCACAGGGCCATCTACCAGGCCATGCCAACTAAGGATTGGGATTGTGTTTGACGAACCCACCGACTCTTGGCTGGGGGTGTCTGATGTCACTTGGAATGAAGTGGATGACCAAGTCAACCATTCAAGAACCGCTCGCTTGCTGGTCAAGAGACGACCACTCAGTGGCGTAGCAAAATTGCAGGGGGCACCAGGCAGCAAGCACTTCCCATGGCTTCCGTCCCCTCCATTCTTTCTTAAAGGGTTCAGGCTAGTAGCTTGAGGCCTAAGAGGCAGTAGAGCGACGGTAGTGGCTAGAATGGAGTTGCTCCTGGGAGGTATGATGTCGGAGGAAGAGGCTGAGTCTTGCCGTCCAGGGGGGTGGGGCCTCGATATTTGCAGGAGATTCTACAGCAGGTTGTTGGAAAGAGGAGCAGAGGCTGCAGGTCGGTGTGTGGAGGAGAATATTGACTGTTATTTTTACTTGGGGGGCTTTTTGCAGGGGCTGAAGGAAGGAGGAATAATCCTTGATTACTGGATACAGTATAAAGATGGGGGGTGATATTATTTACATGGGACTGTATGCTGGAGGGGCGGAAGGCAGGGGGCAAAATTATTTTACATGGGACTGTATGCTGGAGGGGCTGAAGGCAGGAAGAGTGATGAATTTTACATGGGACTGTATGCTGGAGGGTCTGAAGGGGGCCATAATTATTACTATAATACAGAGGGGGCCATAATAATAATAATAATACTACAGAGGGGGCAATAATAATACAGAGGGGCCATTATATATTATAATTATAATTGGGGTCATTTATCAAACTGGTGTAAAAGAGAAGTGGATTTCTAAAAGCGCTGTCAAAAATGAATGGTGAAATCTGATTGGCTGCTATGGGCGACTAAGCCAGTTCTACTTTACACTAGTTTGATAAATTACCCTAAATATCCCTGTGTCCACAGAAGCTATAATGTCTCCAAGAGTGTCCCAGTAATAACACCCTATATTGTACTCCAGGTAGTATTCCCTGTATAGTGTCCACATAAATAATTGAATTGCCCCTACAGTGCCTCCCCTATAGCAAAACCCCCATATAGTAATTTCCCCCACACTGCCCCCACATAGTAATCAGCCCATAGTAATTTGCCCCCACACAGTAATTTCCCACAAACAGTAATTTCCCACATAATTCTAAAGTAATTTGCCCCACACAGTAATTTGCCCCACACTGATCCACTACAAAGTAATTTCCCCACACAGTAATTTGTCCCACACACTACAAGTAATTTCCCCCACACAGTAATTTGTCCCACACTGCCCCCCACAGTAATTTGTCCCCACCACGTGTCCTCCCCACAGTAATTTGTCCCCACACTGCCCCCCACAGTAATTTGTCCCCACACTGCCCCCACAAAGTAATTTCCCCCACACAGTAATTTGTCCCCACACTGCCATCACAAAGTAATTTCCCCCACACAGTAATTTTTCTCCCCACTGCCCCACACAGTGATTTGTCCCCACCCTGCCCAAACAGTAATTTCCCCCACATTGCCACCACAAAGTAATTTGCCCCCACATAGTAGTTTGCCCCACGCTGACTGCCCCCACATAGTAATTTGCCCCACATAGTAATTTTCCCCACACATTTCTGGGCCTAGCACTGGCAGCATTGCCGCACATTTTGAATTCCCTTCCCCCCCTTTTTACATTTCTCCCCGACCGGGCAACCCCCTCCATGGTGGCACAGTGACAGATTGACAGTGGACACTGGACAGCCCCACACAAGTTGACTCACCGGAGATGAGCAGGTTGCAGGCAGTTACAGTCTCTGAACTTCTGCTCTGGACTCCCGCGCGTCGCCCCCGCGTGAATACTGAGGCACTTGACTGCAGCGCTGAACAGCGCTGCGTGGATGCGCCGCACGGTCCCGGCCCGGCACACAGAGGCTGGGCGGGTGCCCGCCGCCCGGCACTTGTACAAATAGGGAAAAAAAAGGCAGCTGCTTGTTCTGCCTAGCGCCGCCGATCCAGAAAAAAAAAAAAAGAAAAGAAAAAAGGGAATTAAAGGGGCAGAGGCAGAAAGGGGCAGGGGCTCAAGCCCCCTTTGAGCCCTATGTGTGCACGTCCCTGGCCTCCATGACACCTTCCCCCCTCATATCCTGCTGTCTCCTTTCCTCCCTCATGTATCCAGAGCTCCTGTCTCTATTGCTGCCCTGCACAGACCTCCTGCCACTACTTCTATAATGAATCTCCCTCAGCCCCTTCCACCTACTTGCTGTGTTCACCCTTTCTGTCCATCCATGGCTCCGGGCCCCTGTCTCACTCCTCTGCCTCTCATTATGGTGGTGTCTAAACCACATTCACCATAAGGACCTTCTAACGTCACAGGGTCACCCGTACTGCGTCCCTCACCCCATATTGTGCTCCCTTAAACCCTGCATTGTGCCCTCTTACCACACCCTGTATAGTGCCCCTAGTTATTCCCTGTACTGTGCCCTCTTATACCCTTTTATCCGGTCACAGTATGGCGGTGTCATTATACTGTGTGGGGAGCACTGGGGGTCATTATACTGTGAGGGCCCTTACCTTACACAGTATAATGACCCCCAGAGCCCCCATTCAATATAATGACCCCAGTGACCACTATACAATATAATGACCCCCAGTGCCCCCTCTTTACAGTATAACCCCCAGTGTGGGGACCACTGGGGGTCATTATTCTGAATGGGGGGCGACTGGGGGTTATTATTCTGAATGGAGGGCCACTTTGGGGTTATTATACTGTGGGGGGGGGGCACTGCGGGTCATTATACTGTGTAAAGGGCCACTAGTGGTCATTATACTGTGTGTGGGGCCACTGGGGGTCATTATACCGTGTGGGAGCCACAGGAGGACATGAAAATGTAAAAAAATGCCCGAAGGCAGCCCACTGAGATTTATCGCCCAAGGGCCCAAATGAACCTAGAGCCAGCCCTGCATCTACTACATTATCTATACTCAGAGAGTTATCACTGTATTATCTGTGGTGTTACATAGGACTGCAGGTGACATCTACTACATTATCTGTACTCAGAGAGTTATCACTGTGTTATCTGTGGTGTTACATAGGACTGCAGGTGACATCTACTACATTATCTGTACTCAGAGAGTTATCACTGTGTTATCTGTGGTGTTAGGTAGGACTGCAGGTGACATCTACTGCATTATTTGTAAAAAAAAGGGTCGTAGTCACAAGTTGGGAGGGAGGGGGGGGGGCAACCCACGCTACGCCACTGCAACCGCTAGATGACATCGGGAGCTCAGGCCTCTTGCTGCTACTCCTGCTGCCAGGTCCCCTTACTCTGCTGCGACCTGTGCCTGCGCCAGAACATCTGCCACTCCCCTGTGCAGGGCCTGGCACTTCTCTGTCTGACATACTGTTAGATCAAATAAATAAATAAAAAGGAAATTAAAACATCCCCAAAAAAGTCTGTAATTTTCTCACTTCACCACACAACGGCTAATAAGCCCTCCTTTATTCCACTAATACATGCCAAAAAGGGCTGTAATTTTCTCACTTCACCGCACAACGGTTTTTGTGCCACTAATACAGGCAAAAAAGGGCTTAAAGGGATTCTGTCACCAGATTTTACCCCCTCTAGTTAAAAATATGTATTTTCGGTCCTCTTGAGCTGAAGCTTATGATGCCCTTTATAGCTCCTAGTGTGGCTTTAATTTCTTATAAATTCGATTTTTGTAATATTCAAATCACTTCCATACGGTGCCCAAGGGGATGTCCTTCCGTACCTCGGTGCCCGGCCGCACCCCTTTGTCTGGTGCCCAGCGCCGCATTCCTGTGCCTAGCGCCGCCTCCACTATAATATATGCATCAGAGGGCGCGCTGACGAAATCCCATGCGTGTGCGCATGCGCAGTTTGCTCAGTGATGCCATTGCCCAGAGCCCGCACGGGCACTGCCTGAAGTGAATAGAGCGCACACGCAGGATTTCGGCTAAGGCACAGGGATTACATCAGCGCGCCGTCTGATGCATATATTATAGTAGAGGCGGCCCTGGGCACCAGACAGAGGGGTGCGGCCGGGCACCGAGGTATGGAGGGACATTCTTTTGGGCACCTTATGTAAGTGATTTGAATATTACAAAAATCGAATTTATACGAAAATAAAGCCACACTAGGAGCTATAAAGGGCATCATAAGCTTCAGCTCAAGAGGACCGACAAGTACATATTTTTAACTGGAGGGGGTAAAATATGGTGACAGAATCCCTTTAAGATTCAGAACATATAACTGCACCGCTGAACGGCAAGTATATTTTTCTTTTGCCACTAATACAAGACAAAAAGGGCTTTAGAACATATAACTGCACTGCTGAACAGCAAATCCAATTTTTTTTTGTGCCACTAAGACACACCAAAAAGGGCTGTAATTTTCGCACTTCACCACACAACCTCTGAACCGCAAATAGGTCCTTATTTTTTCCACTTATACACTCCACAAAAGGCTTGAGAACATATAACTGCACCGCTGAACGGCAAATATATATATATTTTTTCCACTTATACACTCCACAAAAGGGCTTTAGAACATATAACTGCACCGCTAATGGCAAATGGGCTCTTATTTGTTTCCACTTATACACTCCACAAAAGGCTTTAGAACATATAACTGCACCACTGAACGGCAAGTATATTTTTCTTTTGCCACTAATACACGACAAAAAGGGCTTTAGAACATGTAACTGCACCTCTGAACCGCAAATAGGTCCTTATTTTTTTCTACTTATACACGACACAAAAAGCTTTAGAACATATAACTGCACCGCTGAACGGCAAATATATTTTTCTTTTTTCCACTTATACACTCCACAAAAGGGCCTTAGAACATATAACTGCACCGCTGAACGGCACATAGGCCCTTATTTTTTTCCACTTATACACTCCACAAAAGGCTTTAGAATATATAACTGTACCGCTGAACGGCATATATATTTTTCTTTTGCCACTAATACACGACAAAAAGGGTTTTAGAACATATAACTGCACCTCTGAACCGCAAATAGGTCCTTATTTTTTTCCACTTATACACTCCACAAAAGGCTTGAGAACATATAACTGCACCACCGAACGGCAAATATATATATATTTTTTCCACTTATACACTCCACAAAAGGGCTTTAGAATATATAACTGCACTGCTGAGTGGCAAATGGGCCCGTATTTGTTTCCACTTCTACACTCCACAAAAGGCTTTAGAACATATAACTGCACCGATGAACGGCATATATATTTTTCTTTTGCCACTAATACACGACAAAAAGTGCTTTAGAACATATAACTGCACTGCTGAACAGCAAATCCAATTTTTTTTTGTGCCACTAAGACACACCAAAAAGGGCTGTAATTTTCGCACTTCACCACACAACGGCTAATAAGCCCTTTTTTTTCCACTAATACAAGCCAAAAAATGCTTTAGAACATATAACTGCACAAGGGCAAAAAAGACATAGAAATATTTCCTTGTAATAAACCCTGTTAATGGCTGTATCAAACAGCACTTGCATCCCAATAACAAGAACGGTTTGCTATAATAGCAGAGCTGTATAATGTCAATTTGGATCCCCCGTCAGTGCAGCAAGGTGTAATAGGATTGGTTCCTAACCTCCCCTCCTGAAACCTGTTCTACATAAATGCTGTGGAATGATCCTCCCTATCCTTTCCTTACACCTTGGATAATCTTTCCCAGAATTTGTAAATCGTTTTTTTTAGTACAATGAAGTCTTTCCTAGCACTGTCCCTAGCGCCTGCAGACGTCTCTCCTTGCACTAAGTACACTGGAAAATGGCAGAATCCAAGATGACTGAGGCTATTTATATGGCTGTGACATCACAGAGCTGGCTGGCTGCTGATTGGCTGCATGCATTGCATTATGGGTGATCCCGCATTCCCAGAGTTTCTTGTTCCATGTCCTCACACGTGCAGCAGCCATTTCAGGAAAAAATGCTATTCGTTACCACGAAGCGTGAGGAAATTCGGATTCGATGCAAGTCGAATTTTTCCTGAAATTCAGATCGAATTCCACTTCGTCAACTTTGATTCAGGTCTCATACGTGTGTTATGTTGTTACTGGCTGAAAATCTGACAGTCTGAGTAACTGGGCCTTTAGTTATATCTATACCTGGGAAAGATGGCAGAACACCAATATCGCAGGTACTTGCCAAGTTTTAAGAACTGATAGGAGAAGAGATTTCCGAGGAACAAAGTATTAACCCTTCCTGCAAAACAATGTAACTGTACATCTAGCTGTTGAGTGTCCTTTATGGCATGGGATAGTAGCTGTGCCTGAGTCATCCACAGTGGCTTTAACATACAGATGACACCGTGCTGCAACAGAATCTGCCATTGAATATCCTGCCCTCTGCTGACTCTGACCCAGTCTACACAGCAAAGCTGTGAAGTGCACTGCAGAAAACAAGGAATGTCAGTTGATTGTGTATGTTCTGAGTCGTCAGTGTTACATATATATATATATATATATATATATATATATTATATATATATATATATATATACCTTATTTTTCGCTTTATAAGACACACTTTTTTCCCACATAAGTGTGCGAAAATGGCCATTTGTCTTATAAAGCGAATACTATTGAGCGCTGCCATTATGGAAGCGCTCACTAGTATGCATTAGGTTCGGGGAGCAGGGAGTGAAGTGCTGTGAGTGCTGCTGGTACTCACCCTCCCTTGTCTTCTTACCTGGGGCCGTGCTGCACTGCAAGTGCTGACCACGTGCAGCATCGGGAAGTAGTGCGCGCACTATGACACGGCTCTACACTGTCATCTGAATGCCTGCAGCATCAGGTCATAGTGAGCGAACTCTGTCCCAACACTGCACGTGGTAAGGACCTGCAGTGCAGCATGGCCCCAGGGAAGAAGACAGAGAAGACAAGAAAGAGAGTGCGACTTCTGCAGAAACCGTCGGACCTTAAGAGGCAGGAATGGTAAGTGAAGTTATTTATGTTATCTCTGATCTAAGTTTTGATGGGGGTCTGGCTTGGAAGTCTTATGGGGTCTGGCATGGAGGTCTGATCTGAGGTCTGATGGGGACATGGCATGGAGGTCTGATGGAGGTCTGGCATGGAAGTCTGATCTGAGGTCTGAGGGGATCTGGCATGGAAGTCTGATCTGAGGTCTGATGGGGATCTGGCATGGAGGTCTGATGGACCTGTCATGAAAGTCTGATCTGAGGTCTGATGGGGATCTGGCATGGAGGTCTGATCTGAGGTCTAATAAGAATCTGGCATGGAGGTCTGGCATGGAAGTCTGATCGAAGGTCTGAGGGGGTCTGGCATGGAAGTCTGATGGGGATCTGGCATGGAGGTCTGATGGAGGTTTGTCATGAAAGTCTGATCTGAGTTCTAATGGGGATCTGGCATGGAAGTCTGATGGAGCTCTGGCATGGAAGTCTGATCTGAGGTCCTCATGGGGGTCTGATGTGAGGTCCTGATATGGGGGTCTGATCTGAGGATCTGATATGCGAGTGATCTGAGGATCTAATATGAGGTCTGCTGAAAAATATTTTTTTCTTATTTTCCTCCCCTAAAACCTGGGTGTGTCTCTTATCATCAGGTGCGTCTTATAATGCGAAAAATACAGGTATAAATATAATATATATATATATATATATATATACACTGCATAAACTGTGTACACACACGTACAAGAATAAATCAAAATAATATGCATTGGCACTCAAGTGACCCAATTGTACCTCTTTACTCAATTAAAAACACATGATATAACAAAACATTCATATCTGAGACAGAAATACAATAAATAAAAAAACAACTCTTGAGATATACAACCATGCAATATCTGTGATCCCTTTTAAATTGATCTAATGTGGTCCTGGTCCAAAATATATATGTGTAAATCTCAATAATGTGTGTGCTGCGTATCCGGTGCTCCGTCCCACCATCGATGTTTAGAAGGTATTATTGGTTCCTTGTGTTTAGTCACTTAGGCTTCATTCACATTTGCGGTACAGCCTTACGGCAGGTAGTTCCGGTACAGCACACACGCAACGGTTTTTATCTGGCCGAATCCTTGTCAAATTTTCCATGGGCCCCCATTATAGTTAACAACAAAGCTCCGGCAGTCTATTCTCTTTATATCCACTGACAGGACTTTCAAGTGCTCCATAGTATTGTATTATAACAGTACCTGTATCTGGTGCACAGCACCTCTAACCACCTCCGTTGTTTCCTGGACGGCAGGCTGCTGTGTTTCGCTAGTACGCAGTACTCCCTGATGATCCCGGAGCTCGTTGCACTTTGCTCAAATGTCGTGGTCTCAGATCGGCATCCTGAGCTACACACTGCGCATGCTCTGCTTCTGTTTGACTCCAGTTTCTTCTCAGGGTATCCGGGCAGTGTCCGCTCCACAATGTGGTAGGAGATAGCACTTTAGTATTTCCTCAATGGCAGGATGATAGGTCAGTCCTTGTATATAAAACCATAAACCGCAGGTGTATACCACCAAACGTGTTTTAGAGTCTCCTTAAACCTCATTCACACGTCCGTGCTCAACTCCGTGAGCAGGTGGTCAGTGATGCATCCGTGAAGCTGTCCGTGAAGGATCTGTGTTGGGTCCGTGTGTTCCGTTTTTTGCTGTCTGTATTGCATCCGTGTTTCACTGACACGGAACAGCTGAAATTTTTTTTTCAAACAATCTCTTTTTAATGATACGTGAAACACAGATGGAACACGGATGGCATCCGTGGTTTTCACGGACCCATAGACTACAATGGGCATGATGGATCCGTGAACACGGACAAAATAGAGCATGCATCCGTGCTAAAAACACAAATCCACGGACCGTGCTAAAACACTAATGTGTGAATGCACACATTAAAATGAATGAGGGCTTGTGCTGTCTGTGGAGAACACGTATAGCACACGTCCGTGAAACACTGATTTGTGAATGAGGCTTTAGGCCCCTTTCACACAAGCGAGTTTTCCGCGCGGGTGCAATGCGTGACGTGAACGCATAGCACCCGCACTGTATTCTGACCCATTCATTTCAATGGGTCTTTGTACATGAGCGTTTTTTTTTTTCACGCATCAGTTCTGCTTTGCGTCATAAACGCAGCATGTTCTATATTCTGCGTTTTTCACGCAGCCCTGGCCCCATAGAAGTGAATGGGGCTTCAGTGAAAAACGCATTGCATCCGCAAGCAAGTGCGGGTGCGATGCGTTTTTCACTGATGGTTGCGAAGAGATGTTGTTTGTAAACCTTCAGTTTTTTATCACGCGCGTGAAAAATGCATCAAAACGCATCGCACCCGCGCGGAAAAAACTGAACAACTGAACGCAATCGCAGAGAAATCTGACTTAACGTGCTTGCAAAATGGAGCGAGTTTTACTGAACGCATCCGGAGCCAATCTGTCACGCGCGTGTGAAAGTGGCCTTAGACTCCTTCCTCAGTGGCTGTAGCAGAACTCTTAACAATTTAATTTATTTAGACCTAGAAAATTGGGTCATAATTACTATAAAAACCTGGAGCGGATCACTTTCACTTCTATTTGTCTAACTGACACATCTAATGCATGAACTAATATGTACTAAAATCAAATGAAATAACAACTCCAATATTAAAGGGGTTCTCCCATGAGTCATGCACAAAATGAAAATCAGGCTTCATATAGTACATGACCATCTCCAACAAAGCTAGCAGCACAAGAGGAGTGTCTTTTCTGCTGCAGCTCAGGGGGCATTTCCATTCTGCTGCAGCTCAGGAGGCGTGTCCATTCTGCTGCAGTTCTCTCCCAATCACATCTCAGGAGGCAGTTGAAGGATGAAACTGAGCATGTGCAGCCGTCTCAGTCAGCTGGACAAAGAAATAAGAAAAGAACAAACATACAGATACATTTTATTGAGTAAAGCTACTTTCACACTTGCCTTGTTGTTTTCCGGCATTGAGATGCGGCAGAGAATCTCAGTACCGTAAAGTCCTCATGCATTTTGAATGGCAAGAGATCCGTTCAGGATGCATCAGGATGTTTTCCGTTCCGGCAGCATTCCGTTTTGTGACCGAACACAAAACCGCTGCAAGCTGCGTCACCCATTGACTTTCAATTCATTTAGTGACGGATCCGTTTTTCTTCCTGTTTGATTTCACACAACCGCATCCTAACTGAACGGATGCATCCTGATGCGCAAAATCAAAACGTATCCGTTTAATTCCGGTATTGAGATCCACTGCCGGCTCTCAATACCGGAATTAACAACACGGGTGTGAAAGTAGCCTAACTTCACAACCCCTTTAACTATTAGCTTTGGGTTCCACTGGGACGCATATGAGCATAACCTTGTTTTTTCCCAGTATCGCCTGCTCAAGTTTATTTTTTACTGGTGGTAAAGCAGTAAATCAGTAACAACAGGTTGGAATTACCTTCCTAATAAAAAGCAAAATGTTGCCAAACTTGATTTTCCTATGTGGGGGAAGTGGTAAAAATGTTATGTAAAACGAACAGGGAATCTCCAGACTGTACGCTAGCCTTCCCCTGATCTAACTCCTCAGCAAATATAATCACGTTACAGGATGCCTTCGAGTTTCCTCCGATCCGTGAAGCAGTTTGCAACATAAGCGAAGTAAAACGAGATAAGTCTTAACCAGTTCTTTTGAAACAAGTCCAGCCGGAGTATTAGCGTTGCAGCGGGAAGGAGCAAAGCTCCACGTGGAACAGGTAAAGAAACCCCGCAACCGCTGTTTAAGCTTGAAAATAAATTTCTTCTTTAATTCATATTGATTTAATAGTATTTAATAACGTGTTTCGGCACACAGCCTTTAGCAATAGATCTATTGATAACAGCTGTGTGCCGAAACGCGTTATTGAATACTATGAGATCAATATGTAATAAAGAAGCTTAAACAGCGGTTGCGGGGATTCTTTACCAGAAAACCAGTTCTTTGTCATATCTAATAGGAGCGGGATGAAATCCTGCAGCACATTTATCTTGCAGTTATACCTCTGTAATCGCAGTGTATTAGTCACATGACTTACGCACTTTTTATATTTTCTGTGTAGGAAAATGAAGTTAGCCCGGTACAATCTTATATAGCTTATTAGCTGTACCATATTCTGTGGTTTTCTAGGATATCTTCATGATAGGTCATCAATAGCTAATAAGTAGTGGGCAGTTGTTTGAGGAGGTACGACGAACCCTCATCATCAGGGTGTAGCGCTGCACTGAAATACATTGTTAGCATGGGCACAGGAGTCCTGTATGTTATCTTACCATGGTTATCTTACCATGGCTTAGCAGTCCAAGACTGTGTTTTTCAGGTCAGCCTTAAATTTCCATTTAAAGAGCAGTATCAACTCTATTAAACCACCCACGCTGCATAATAGGGTTGCCTCTCCTTATTAAAATGATACCTGTCTTGTAAAAATCGGTTACAGCGTTCCTGAGAAAAAAGGCTTTCAGTGTTGATGCCAATAAGAGCTTCAATGCTTTGAGGGGCGTGGCTATCACTGGACAACTAGAGATTAGGCCCCGCCCCTCAGTACACTGTAGCGCTTATTTGCACAAAGAATAAAAGTCTTTTTTTCAGGGATGCAACAACCAATTTTCACAAGACAGGTGTCATTTTAGTCTGCAGGATCAACCCTACCAGGTAGTGTGTCTGGTTTTCTAGGATTGTTACTGCTGACAGGTGCTCTTTAAGGACTACTTAATAAAAGAAAATACGGTATGTCATAAAATAGAACAAATGGATATAAAATGATTGCATTTAAGAAAATAAAAATCATGCGCTCCAGTATTATTTGGGTACAAAATTATAAAATTGGAATTGCAATATAATTACTATTCAGGGAAATTGGCTGTCCAGGATCCAGCGCACTGTTACTAGATACTTGACTTCTGTGCAGGTGAGTTTAGAGTTTATTACTGTACGCTTGATTTCAGGCATCATATAGTACATGACAATACCTTTCTAACAAAGCTAGAACCAGCCCCGTACCTAACATGGGTCCAGAGATCTTCATGTTTAATGCTCCAATTGCTCTGCAAGATTATCTTCAGCCTGGCAGCTCAGGGGGTGTGTCCTTTCTGCCGTAGCTCTCTCTGTAACTGCCACAGCCACTAACAGATCATATGGCTGCTAGCATGTTCAACCAGCTCAGTGAGATAGACAAAAAATAAAATAAGTAAAAGAACAAACAGCAGGTGGCGCTATACAGATACATTTTATTGATGAGCTCAATACCGGAATTCTCCTAACTCAGTGGCTATACCAAATTTTTAATTACATGCAATTACAAAAGTATTCAGATCCAGGTGCTGGTCTGAAAAATATACAATATGGTTTGTGACCCAAATTTCTTTAAGTACAAACTGAATGACATCGTCCAGTCGCCGCTAGGTTCCAGGTTACTGTGACAAAATAAACTTGGAATTCCTCATAGTATGTGACATTAATAAATGTATATGCAAGAGTTATTCTTAATACCCTTTGACAGCTGGGTTTCCTGTTCTAGGACTATAATGCATAATCCAGAAACCTGTAGTTGAAATATTTGTTTTAACTCGGATTTCACATTTCCAGAAAGAAAAAAACTCTCATCCTTGGGTCCTCATAGGTTTAGCCTTTATTGGGAATCCATTAGTACTGTACACTACAACGCAAAGCAAACATTTCAGAATCAAAACCCCAGACTACTAGGGCTCTTTCACACGAGAGGATCCCGTGCGGGAAATCGCTGAGTGAAAGAGAGTCAAGCCCCGTTCCGGACGGCAGAGAAACGGAGCATTAACATGATTGATAATGCTCTTTGCCTCTCTGTGACCTTTTTGACTACAAAATCACTGTGGCAACTTTATCTCACTGAGATGTTGTAGTAAAAAGGTCACAGAAAGGCACGGAGCATTATCAGTCATGTTAATGCTCTGTGTCTCTGCTGTCCGGAACGGGGCTTGGCACTCTTTCACTCAGTGGATTAGCCGCACGGGATCCGCTCGTGTGAAAGAACCCTTAAAGGGGTTGTCTCATCTCAGACAATGGGGGTATATGGCTACCATTGCCTGGGACCAGCACCTATATCGAGAACAGAGCCCCGCAACCTGGTGGCTGGAGGACTCCAGTCCGTCCAACACTAAGTGCTCTCCCCATAGTAGTGAATGAGAGCGCAGCGCGCATGACCGGCCTCTGTTCCCATTCACCTCTATGGGCCCGATGAAAATAGCTCAGCCAGCGCTTGGCTATTTTCGGCAGCCCCATAGAAATGAATGGAGGGCGACTGCACGTCCCTCCACCACCTTCAGGGCTCCTAGTGATATGCGCCCATTGACTCAGATGAGAAAACCTCTTGCTGAGATAACTATCAAAACTTTGTGCCATTGCCAGCATCTGTAAATCATTTGCTGATTATCTATGGTACTGTGCATGTATCCTGTTTAATCACATAGTGGCCACAGCACTCGTCCTAATGGCTTTTCCTGGGTGCACGTCACCAAATTGAACTCTCTCCACCCAAGGATCCATTTCCAATATATAGTATAGTTGCAGACAGCACACCAAGTCTGCTACTCTGTTACAGGTCCTTAGGTCTACTGCTGACACACTTGGGCAACAAGTCACTGCTGTGGCCAGTCATTGGCTTAACGGCACATGGGATACCTGTCCATGCCGGACTTTAACAGTCAGGGGCCAAAAGGGGCATACACAGATCTCATAAAGCCCCATAGCAAAACTTAGTATGGTGTCCCCCACCAACACACCCAGTTTCCCAGTACACCTGCGTCAATCACTCCCAGGTAACACAAAACAAAAAGTGTAACGCCCTAGATTTCTAATTTAAAAAAAATTGTATAAAAAAGCTACCCTTGGCTTCACCCACTATCTCTGACTTCAACCATATTTATCAGTGTATTCACACCAGGCAACTGACATAAATACATTGATAAATTTCCCCTACAGCTCTAAATGTCTTCCTTTCAGATAATATATTACAAAGCTGACTGTCTGCAGCCACCACTAGGAGGAGCTAAGTGCATAGGAATGTATACAGTTATCATTAAAGGGAATCTGTCAGCATCATATTGTCATTTTTCTTTTTTCATGCATCCTAATAAAATCAAATACCTTAAATCCATATGTGTGGTTCATTTTCATTTTCGTCCAGTAGTTTCTATAAAAAAGCGCTTATTCCGATATGCAAATTAAGATCCAGGGAGCCCAGAGGGGCGTTCCTCCTATAGCAAGTAGCCCAGGAACGCCCCCCTGATGTCATGTGCCCGCCGAAAATTTCAAAACCAGAACGCCTCCATCGGCCTAAATCACCTCCCACAGGCGAGTCTAAATGGTCCGCCCCCCTCCCCCCCGCGCCAGGTCCTGTCTCCTCTTCTCCTTGTAAGGGATGCGTCTCCCCGGCCGGCCTAAATCTCGCGCAGGCGCAGTACCGCCGCTCGCCTGCGCGATCATCAGTAAACTGAGGGCAAGAGCCTCATCGCCGTCACTGAGCATGCGCCGAGCCCAGTGACGTCGTCCCTGCGCACAGATCCAGCTGGATGCGCACTGGGCATGCGCGAGATTTAGGCCGACCGGGGAGACGCATCCCTTACAAGGAGAAGAGGAGACAGGACCTGGCGCGGGGGGGGGGGGGGGCGGACCATTTAGACTCGCCTGTGGGAGGCGATTTAGGCCGATGGAGGCGTTCTGGTTTTGAAATTTTCGGCGGGCACATGACATCAGGGGGGTGTTCCTGGGCTACTTGCTATAGGAGGAACGCCCCTCTGGGCTCCCTGGATCTTAATTTGCATATCGGAATAAGCGCTTTTTTATAGAAACTACTGGACGAAAATGAAAATGAACCACACATATGGATTTAAGGTATTTGATTTTATTAGGATGCATGAAAAAAGAAAAATGACAATATGATGCTGACAGATTCCCTTTAAATGCAATGGAAGCTGTAATAATCTCTTTGCACTGAGCTCCCCTAGTGGCAGTGTTTTCATGTCGAGAAGAGGAGAACAGGTTCAGTGCCGGGCCCCGTAGCAGTTGTGTGGTCTGCCTCCATTGAAGGTATGCCACTGGACTGGAGGACTGGAGCGCATAGAATGCATCAGTGAATCAAGGACCTGAAACTAAGTAGCAGGGAGCAGGTAAGTATACTTCCCTCCACCTTCATTAACAAGGTGGAGAACCACTTTAACTGGGTGAGTGGCCTTTATCAGGATACTGATGACCTATCCTGAGGATCCAGTTCCACTGCAGACAAGTCTGGTATATTCATGCACGGGGACAGGATCTTGTTATCTATCTGTATCTATTGTCGCCCTCTGGTCATTTCCATTGTTAGATGGTATGTGCTGTTTTAGCCCTTGATCAGAGGTCTTTTCTGGCAGATTTTTGGTGTAGTAATGAGAATGTGCTATATTAATGGCAATCTACCAGCGCTGAGTGTGTTGACCTTTCAAATAATTTGCACTGTGACATTTGTAATATTAAATTATTCTTTTAAATAATTCAAGCATCTGCTTCTTATAATGCACCTAATCACCGCTTTCCATCTTGGCGATCTGTTAGATGAATTCCTCTGTAGTGGACTCATTTAGCAAAATATGAAAGGAGGAAATTCTGCCTCTTCTTCTGAAACAAAATGTACCGTCTTCAGCTGCAATTAGATATATTGAAGCTCTGTTACATTTAGCATTAGACACTAAACCCATTTTTATTGTTGGTGTCATCCTATCATATTCCATGTAATGATAATCAAAATTGCAACTGCAGCGAGCCTACTACACACACCTGGGGTATCCCTTGCCCATTAGAGAGCATGTAATCGTGACGTCAGCTGCAGTTAAGCAGCGAGGACTTGGAGTCCCCTTTGTAGATGGTAATGTTGGTAACCAGGGGTAGAATTGCCAGAGTGGTGCAGGGTGGCCTACAATCTCTGTAGATGTTGTATACACGTGTCACAGTGTTCCTATCTGGATAAGGTTGGATCCCAGATGTGGTGTGGTCCGAAGAAGTGCAAAAAGGGTAGTTGAACTTAGATGATGAATAGGTAGAGTAAACGGAGTGCAGACTTTGTAGTAACGTTGAACACAGCTTTACTTGGCATAAACGGTAATCCAAACAGTTTCCAAACTTTATCTTGGTCATCAGCAGGTATTGGCATTAATCTGTGCAGGCAAACACTTCTGCAACAACCTCAGCTCTCTCTCTCTCTCTCTCTGAGCTATGCTTGGCTGGATAAATAGGAAACTCTTGGTCTTCTGCTGGAACTTAGGTTAGCTGTAGTCTGTCTCTTCCATGTAATCCTATGAACTTCTTGTCCTGGCATCAGAGTACCTGAAGCTTGCTTATTGCTTAGTGTTGCACAACCTCCAGTAATAAGGCTGGCATAGGCCTAACAGAACTTGTCCAGGGAGGAGCAGGCCTGATGTCTTCCCCTAGCAGGGATTTTCTCAGACACACACACAACCTCTCCCCAAGAAGGGTAGGCTGGATCTGACCTACTGGCTAACTAAACTCCTCCCTCTCTAAAAAGGTCTGAGAAGGAACTAGAAGTTTCTCTGGATAGGAACCTATCTCTGCTCAGGTTTGCTGCCACCTGCTGGTAACCAGGCAGATTACATGTAAAACATTACATTTGCAAGGAAATGCATACACACATTGCAGGGAAGGACATTAAATATGAGTGATGACACAGGATCACACATTAAAGATAGTGGGGTTACAAAAGGAGGTGGTAATGGCACTCCGGGACATTACACAACTACTTTGCAATTTACTTACAGGGGTTGTCCAGGGTTAGAAAAAAAGGGTGCGTTTTCTTTTTTCAGAAACAAAGCGACTATATTAAACTTGTGTAATATTGCAGGTATTCACTTGAATTGAAATCAGCTTCAATTCTATGCCCAGCCCATGGACAACAAGAGCGGTGCTTAGAAACTGTGTTTATAATCTCTGTACTGTGACATCACTGTGTTTATTACTCTTTACTGTGACATCACTGTGTTCATTATCCCTGTACTGTGACATCACTGTTTATAATCTCTTTACTGTGACATCACTGTGTTTATTTTCCCTGTACTGTGATATCACTGTGGTTATTATCCATGAACCGTGACATCACTGTGTTTATCACTCCTATACTGTGACATCACTGTGTTCATTATCCCTGTACTGTGACATCACTGTGTTTATTATCCCTGTACTGTGACATCACTGTGTTTATTATCCCTGTACTGTGACATCACTGTGTTTATTATCGCTGTAATGTGACATCACTGTGTTTATTATCCCTGTACTGTGACATCACTGTGTTTATTATCCCAGTACTGTGAAATCACTGTGTTTATTATCTCTGTACTGTGACATCACTGTGTTTATTATCCCTGTACTGTGACATCACTATGTTTATTATCTCTGTACTGTGACATCACTGTGTTCATTATCCCTGTACTGTGACATCACTGTGATTATTATGCCTGTACTGAGACATCACTGTGTTTATTATCTCTGTACTGTGAAATCACTGTGTTTATTATCTCTGTACTGTGACATCACTGTGTTTATTTTCCCTGTAGTCTGACATCACTGTGATTATTATCCATGAACCGTGACATCACTGTGTTTATTACTCCTGTACTGTGACATCACTGTGTTTATTATCCCTGTACTGTGACATCACTGTGTTTATTATCTCTGTACTGTGACATCACTGTGTTTATTTTCCCTGTAGTCTGACATCACTGTGGTTATTATCCATGAACCGTGACATCACTGTGTTTATTATCTCTGTACTGTGACATCACTGTTTATTATCCCTGTACTGTGACATCACTGTGTTTATTATCTCTGTACTGTGACATCACTGTGTTTATTTTCCCTGTAGTCTGACATCACTGTGGTTATTATCCATGAACCGTGACATCACTGTGTTTATTACTCCTGTACTGTGACATCACTGTGTTTATTATTCCTGTACTGTGACATCACTGTGTTTATTATCCCTGTACTGTGACATCACTGTGTTTATTATGCCCGTACTGTGACATCACTGTGTTTATTATCCCTGTAATGTGACATCACTGTGTTTATTATCCCTGTACTGTGACATCACTGTGTTTATTATCCCTGTACTGTGACATCACTGTATTTATTATCCCTGTACTGTGACATCACTGTTTATTATCCCTGTACTGTGACATCACTGTGTTTATTATTCCTGTATTGTGCCATCACTGTGCTTATTATCCCTGTACTGTGACATCACTGTGTTTATTATCTCTGTACTGTGACATCACTGTGTTTATTATCCCTGTACTGTGACATCACTGTGTTTATTATCCCTGTACTGTGACATCACTGTGTTTATTATGCCTGTACTGTGACATCACTGTGTTTATTATTCCTGTACTGTGACATCACTGTGTTTATCTCTGTACTGTGACATCACTGTGTTTATTATCCCTGTACTGTGACATCACTGTGTTTATTATCCCTGTAATGTGACATCACTGTGTTTATTATCCCTGTACTGTGACATCACTGTGTTTATTATCCCTGTACTGTGACATCACTGTGTTTATTATCCCTGTACTGTGACATCACTGTGTTTATTATCCCTGTACTGTGACATCACTGTTTATTATCCCTGTAATGTGACATCACTGTGTTTATTATACCTGTACTGTGCCATCACTGTGTTTATTATCCCTGTACTGTGACATCACTGTGTTTATTATCTCTGTACTGTGACATCACTGTGTGTATTACCTCAGTACTGTGACATCACTGTGTTTATTATCTCTGTACAGTGACATCACTGTGTTTATTTTCCCTGTAGTCTGACATCACTGTGGTTATTATCCATGAACCGTGACATCACTGTGTTTATTACTCCTGTACTGTGACATCACTGTTTATTATCCCTGTACTGTGACATCACTGTGTTTATTATCTCTGTTCTGTGACATCACTGTGTTTATTTTCCCTGTACTGTGACATCACTGTGTTTATTATCCCTGTACTGTGACATCACTGTATTTATTATGCCCGTACTGTGACATCACTGTGTTTATTATCCCTGTAATGTGACATCACTGTGTTTATTATCCCTGTACTGTGACATCACTGTGTTTATTATCCCTGTACTGTGACATCACTGTATTTATTATCCCTGTACTGTGACATCACTGTTTATTATCCCTGTACTGTGACATCACTGTGTTTATTATTCCTGTACTGTGCCATCACTGTGTTTATTATCCCTGTACTGTGACATCACTGTGTTTATTATCCCTGTACTGTGACATCACTGTGTTTATTATCCCAGTACTGTGACATCACTGTGTTTATTATCCCAGTACTGTGACATCACTGTGTTTATTATCCCTGTACTGTGACATCACTGTGTTTATTATCCCTGTACTGTGACATCACTGTGTTTATTATCCCTGTACTGTGACATCACTGTGTTTATTATCCCTGTACTGTGACATCACTGTGTTTATTATTCCTGTACTGTGACATCACTGTGTTTATCTCTGTACTGTGACATCACTGTGTTTATTATCCCTGTACTGTGACATCACTGTGTTTATTATCCCTGTAATGTGACATCACTGTGTTTATTATCCCTGTACTGTGACATCACTGTATTTATTATCCCTGTACTGTGACATCACTGTTTACTATCCCTGTACTGTGACATCACTGTTTATTATCCCTGTAATGTGACATCACTGTGTTTATTATCTCTGTACAGTGACATCACTGTGTTTATTATCCCTGTACTGTGACATCACTGTGTTTATTATCTCTGTACTGTGATATCACTGTGTATATTATTCCTGTATTGTGACATCACTGTGTTTATTATCCCTGTACTGTGACATCACTGTGTTTATTATCCCTGTACTGTGACATCACTGTGGTTATTATCCATGAACCGTGACATCACTGTGTTTATTACTCCTGTACTGTGACATCACTGTGTTTATTATTCCTGTACTGTGACATCACTGTGTTTATTATCCCTGTACTGTGACATCACTGTTTATTATCCCTGTAATGTGACATCACTGTGTTTATTATCTCTGTACTGTGACATCACTGTGTTTATTATTCCTGTACTGTGCCATCACTGTGTTTATTATCCCTGTACTGTGACATCACTGTGTTTATTATCCCTATACTGTGACATCACTGTGTTTATTATCCCTATACTGTGACATCACTGTGTTTATTATCCCTGTACTGTGACATCACTGTCTTTATTATCCCTGTACTGTGACATCAGTGTGTTTATTATCCCTATACTGTGACATCACTGTGTTTATTATCCCTATACTGTGACATCACTGTGTTTATTATCCCTGTACTGTGACATCACTGTGTTTATTATCCCTATACTGTGACATCACTGTGTTTATTATCCCTATACTGTGACATCACTGTGTTTATTATCTCTGTACTGTGACATCACTGTGTTTATTATCCCTGTACTGTGACATCACTGTGTTTATTATCCCTGTACTGTGGCATCATAGTGTTTATTATCCCTGTACTGTGACATCTGTGTTTATTATCCCTGTACTGTGACATCACTGTGTTTATTATTCCTGTACTGTGACATCACTGTGGTTATTATTCCTGTAATGTGACATCACTGTGTTTATTATCCCTGTACTGTGACATCACTGTGTTTATTATCCCTGTACTGTGACATCACTGTGTTTATTATCCCTGTACTGTGACATCACTGTGTTTATTATCTCTGTACTGTGACATCACTGTGTTTATTATCCCTGTACTGTGACATCACTGTGTTTATTATCCCTGTACTGTGACATCACTGTGTTTATTATTCCTGTACTGTGACATCACTGTGTTTATTATCCCTGTACTGTGACATCACTGTGTTTGTTATCTCTGTACTGTGACATCACTGTTTATTATCCCTGTACTGTGACATCACTGTGTTTATTATCTCTGTACTGTGACATCACTGTTTATTATCCCCGTACCAGATATGAACATGGCCTTACACAAACATTTCTGGTTCCACTATATCTATCTACAGCTGCCTAAGGATGGATTACAATTTTTATTTTTTAATTGTGTTATATTAGGGGAAAATAGTCATGTGAAAAGTATAAAAATATAAAAAATCTAATACCAAATATATGTACAAAAAGGCGTTTATAATTAAAATCTGATTTAGATATTATGCTGCTTTCAGATGATACACCCTCTTTAAATATTATTATTGTGAAGAGGGTAGGTGGAGGATAGCCAAGAGAAATGTTGCATCATTGCCAGTTTTTTTTTTTTATTAAAATTTTATTTAGAAAAACCTTCAGATTCCAGCCAACAAATTACTTTTCTTGCAAACATAGGGATAAAGTACATTCCGGGGAAAGTATTTCTAGACTCGAGAAAGCCCTGAAGAACAATCAAAAATGTGCAAGGTTGCCAAGAAGGTGCTTGTTTATTTTCCTTTCTTGTAATTAACAATAGCATGTGTTTATCCCATTGATGACTGTGTGTTTTGGACCCTCATATCCAGGGGTGAATTGAGAACTTAAAGAGGCCCTGTAAAAAATACTAAAACTGGCCCTGTTTCGTAGCCGGGTCCATGGAAGGCAGGACCAGCAATACCATATTGTAGCACATTACACCACCCCAACGGAGCCAAATACCACAGTCCATCACAAAATACTGCCAGCAGCACAAAATACATCCCCAAAAACTTTCACTTGTCCGGCCGTGAGGAGGGTTCAGGTGGCCCTCTGGGCATCGGCCCACTGGGAAATTTCCTTGTAAGGTCTATGGCCAATCTGCTCCTATTCATATCCAAAACAAATGTTCACCCTTTGGAAACTTAAAATCGAAATATTTTCTTTTTGTTTCCATTTCCACTCTACCCCAAGATATTTTCAGCTCTGTATGGTCACATGTGGAGTATTTATACTGCCCTGGCATTTTAGGGGCCCCTAAAGCGTGAGAAGAAGTCTGGAATCCAAATGCGTAAAAATGCCTGCAGAAATTCTAAAGGTACTCATTAGTTTTAGGCCAGTGCGTTAAGCTGCAAAAGTGGCACACATGGTATCGCCGTACTCAGAGAAGTAGTGGCAGCTTTTGGGGTGTATTTTTATATATACCCATACTTCGTGTGAAAAATATCTCTGTAAACGACAACTTTTAAAAATTTTTATACAAAGTTGACAATTTACAGAGATATTTCTCTCACTCCAACATGGGTGTATGTAAAAATACACCCCAAAACACATTGCCCTACTTCTCCTGAGTACGGCGATACCACATGAGTGACACTTTTTGCAGCCTGGGTGCGCAAAAGGGCCCAAATTCCAACGAGTACCTTTAGGTTTTACATGGCGGCTCACAATTTAGCCCCGCCCAAAATGCCAGAACAGTAAACACACCTCACAAATGACCCCATTTCGAAAGTAGACACCCCAAGGTATTCACTGAGGGGGCATAGTGAGTCCGTCTGAGATTTTTTTTTTTTGCCAGAAGTTATCAGAAATTGAAACTTTTTTTTTTTTCTCAGAAAGTGTCATTTTCCGCTAACTTGTGAAAAAAATGAAATGATACATGAACTCACTAAGCCCTCTGCGAATACTTAGGGTGTCTTCTTCTAAAATGGTGTAATTTGGGGGTATTTATACTTTCCTGACATTCTAGCACCTGAAGAAACATGACAGGCGCTCAGAAAGTCAGAGCTGCTTCAAAATGCCGAAATTCACTTTTTTGCACCATAGTTTGTAAACGCTATAACTTTTACCCAAAACCAATAAATATACACTTATTGGATTTTTTTTATCAAAGACATGTAGAACAATAAATTTAGAGAAAAATTTATATAGAAATGTAGTTTTTTTAAAAATTTTACAACAGAAAGTGAAAAATGTCATTTTTTTGCAAAAATTTCGGTAATTTTTGATTAATAGCAAAAAAAGTAAAAATGTCAGCAGCAATGAAATACCACCAAATGAAAGCTCTATTAGTGAGAAGAAAAGGAGGTAAAATTCATTTGGGTGGTAAGTTGCATGACGGAGCAATAAACGGTGAAAGTAGTGTAGTGCGGAATTGTAAAAAGTGGCCTGGTCATTAAGGGTGTTTAAGCTAGGGGGGCTGAAGTGGTTAAAGAACCATAACTTTTTAAAATTCTCTTTATTGACTTCCAACATAATATATAGATTACCAAACAGATCCCCCTCCTGAGTCCTGTGCCCACTGTAGTGCCCGTAAGCCTCCGCCAGGTGCTCATTGGCTAACAGGTCATGGTATACGACATCCATGAAGAACCTCCAAAAGGTACCACAAAGTACTTCAAGATCCTGTGAAAGATGTGCAATAAACAAGGGTCATGTTTAAAAATAAATATATAAAAAATGTTTTGTCTGTTTTTCTTTATCTCTAAGAGCAGTCATCTAGTCCATTTTTAACAAAAACATAATCTTATTTTCAGTCAAGACATAAGATGCTTTTTCAAGTGGCCGCAGCCCAAATATATATATAGCAAAGCTTTTTGATGTCTGGGTAAAGAGGCAAGGGAATCTAACAAAATATTAAGATAGCCCAATAAGGAGTCAGCTCAACCATAATATGGTAGGTACAGTGCCTTGCAGAAGTATTCACCCCCCTTGACTTTTTTCATGTTTTGGTGCCTCACAACCTGGAATTAACATGGATTGTTTGAGGATTTGCGTAATTTAATTTACAGAACATGCGCACAACTTTGAAGATTTTTTTTATTTTATTGTGAAGCTGGCATCTTCCATTGTATGAATTTTTTCGCTGTTGATTGCCATCAGCAACGGACTACAAGTGCAGGATATGCTCCCCTATATACATGCACAACTGCATATAGGTTTGAGCATATCCTGCCTGTTAAACACCACATCACATTTTCCAATGGTTTGTATATTCTTATGTTTGGAGGTGCCTGCTTTTTATCTACAGGCTACATTTAGGTGCACGTGTGAGGCCCTGGGCCATATCAGCCAGTCTCGGGTGGGGCACCTCCCACCTCCCATTGCAAGCATGGCTACATGCTGGAGGTTACTGGGAAGCTGTTTGTTAGTCAGGCCTTATCTTCTCGTAATTCAGCCCACTGGCCCCTGGTATCGCCCATACAGCACAGGTAGGTGAGTGGTAGGGCCTCGGGCTACTTGAGAGACCTTGGCGCGGTGCCCGAGCTTAAGACATGTCCTCCTAGTAGGATATGTCGAACTAACCTCTCAATTTTAACATCAGTCTGAGGGTTTAGTATTACCGCAGAGTGCACCTGTCTTTGCTATTGTTAAGTCTTTTATTGTGAAGCAAACAACAAATAGGACAAAATAACAGAAAAAGTCAATGTGCATAACTATTCACCCCCCTAAAGTCAGTACTTTGTAGAGCCACTTTTTGCGGCAATCACAGCTCCAAGTCGCTTTGGATAAGTCTCTTTGAGCTTGCCACATCTTACCACTGGGATTTTTGCCCATTCCTCCTTGCAAAACTGCTCCAGCTCCTTCAAGTTGGATGGATTGCGCTTGTAAACAGCAATCTTTAAGTCTGACCACAGAGTTTCTATTGGATTGAGATCTGGGCTTTGACTCGGCCATTCCAACACATTTACATGTTTCCCCTTAAACCACTCAAGTGTTGCTTTAGCAGTGTGTTTGGGGGCATTGTCCTTCTGGAAGGTGAACCTCTGTCCTAGCCTCAGATCACGCACAGAGTGGTACAGGTTTTGCTCAAGAATATCCCTGTATTTAGCACCATCCATCTTTCCCTCAACTCTGACCAGTTTCCCAGTCCCATCCCCCCAGTATGATGCTGCCACCACCATGTTTCACTGTGGGCATGGTGTTCTTTGGGTGATGTGTTGGGTTTGCGCCAGACATAGGGTTTTCTTTGACGGCCGAAAAGTTCAATTTTAGTCTCATCAGACCAGAGCACCTTCCTCCATACACTTTGGGAGTCTCCCACATTCCTTTTCACAAACTCAAAACGTGCATTTTTGCTTTTAGCTGAAAGTAATGGCTTTCTTTTGGCCACTCTGCCATGAAGCCCAACTCTGTGTAGCGTATGGCTTATTGTCATCCTATGTACAGATACTCCAGTCTCTGCTGTGGAACTCTGCTGCTCCTCCAGGGTTACCTTAGGACTCTGATTAATGCCCTCCTTGCCTGGTCTGTGAGTTTTGGTGGGCGGCCGTCTCTTGGCAGGTTTGCTGTTGTGCCATGTTCTTTCCATTTGGTTATGATAGATTTGATGGTGTTCCTGGGGATCATCAAAGATTTGGATATTTTTTTATAACCTAACCCTGACTTATACTTCTTAACAACATTGTCCCTTACTTGTTTGGAGAGTTCCTTGGTCTTCATGGCAGTGTTTGGTTAGTGATGCCTCTTGCTTAGGTGTTGCAGCCTCTGGTGTGTATATGTAATGACAGATGATGTGACACTTAGATTGCACACAGGTGGACACCATTTCACTAATTATGTGACTTCTGAAGGTAATTGGTTGCACCAGAGCTTTTTATGGGCTTCCTAACAATACATACATACGCACATGCTAATTTTCTGTTTTCTATTTCTAAACAATAGTTTTATTTATCTGTTTTTCTCATTTCACTTCACCAACTTAGACTATTGTGTTCTGATCCATCACATAACATTAAGATTAACAAAACATTGAACTTAAGGCTGTAATGTAACAAAACATAAAAAAAAGTCAAGGGGGGGGGGGGGGAATACTTTTGCAAGGCACTGTAAATGTAGTCATACATCCTGTGATAAATCCTGAACTCTAGGGCAACCCCAGAAATAGTGAAAAATATATGTATTTGGCTCCATACAATAGAAACCCCCAGATACATTTTATATTGGACATATGGAATAATATAGGCTCTATGGAATATTAATAATGCCATATCTGTGTAGCTATTAACTGGGTTATATTTGTGAATTTTCTTGAGGAGGGCTTGGACATTGCAATCAGGGAGATCCCTAGTCCATTTTTTTGGGCCTGTATCTATTAAAATCCCATGACTGCCTAAGAAAACGATAGATATTGGTAGTGGAAGAGGCCTGAGATCTTGCATGCTTGAGGAATACATTTAGGCTCACCCTCAACCCCATGCAGACGACATCTAACAAAACTACGGGGCTTGCAAGAAAAGAAAAGGATTATTGCTAAATGCAGAAAATTTTTGAGCAGTATATTCATAAGAAAGAACAGAATCATTTGTATTTAACTAGTCTAGAGCTAATGAGCAACCCTGAATTGCCAGAAAGGAATAAGTCCTAGGGCAGTGATGGCGAACCTTTTAGAGACCGAGTGTCCAAACTGCAACCCAAAACCCACTTATTTATCGCAAAGTGCCAACATGGCAATTTAATCTGAATACTACTGTCCAGTATAGTCTATTGTCCATGTACTCCATCATTTAGCTTTAATATCCTGCCTACATTCAGTGCGCTGCATGTGTCGTTCATAGTGCACCTGTGCTGTGCTGATGAATGGCAGGCAAAATTTAAGGCATATTGGTATACTATAGACTTTTTCCAGGGTGTGGGTGCCCACAGAGAGGGCTCTAAGTGCCACCTCTGGCACCCGTGCCATAGGTTCGCCACCACTGTCCTAGGGGGTCTGCCTTCCAGAAAGAATGGGTGGCCTACAAAAGGTTCAAAAGGAGTGTGTTGACTGTCTAATTCAGTGTTTCCCAACCAGTGTGCCTCCAGATGTTGCAAAACTACAACTCCCAGCATACCCGGACAGCCTTTGGCTGTTCAGGCATGCTGGGAGTTGTAGTTTTGCAACATCTGGAGGCACACTGGTTGGGAAACACTGGTCTAATTGACACAATTTCCTAATCCACCTCCAAGCTTGTACAGCGGTCCACAAGACTGGGAAGTCTTGGATGTAAGAGGGTAGGGATTCAGTAGGAAAATGCCATAATGCCTCCAATGCAAAAGAGTTGGAAGAACTGCCTTTCCATGTCCGCATTGAAAAAATCGGAATGTCTATGGATTCAATCAAGGACATGTCTGAAATTCCCAACATGACTATACAGGGAGATGTCCAGAAAGTTCAGCCCATCCATCACTTTCGGTAACTGTAACTTTGCTAGAATAATGCGGTGAATTTCAAGAAAGTTCTCTGAAGCAACTTAACATCAGTTTTACATAACAAGAGGGGCAGCGTTTGCAGTAGGTAGAGTAGTTTAGGGAACGCAACCGTTTTAAGAAGATGGCATTTACCTGAAAATGAAAGAGTGAAATGCTGTTTTTGGTTCTACAAATTGAAGGGCTTGTTTTTGGTTCAACAAATTGTAGTCTTAAATGGCACCATTTTGGATACATGTAATGCATTTTCAATAACTTTTGGGGGAAGACAGCAGGAAAAAATACTCAGAAATTATATTTAATACCAAAATTATATATATATTTATTATTTTCTTCCTCCACAAGATTTAACTACTTTTGCACAATAAAAGCAATGCCGCTGCATTCAAAGACCCATAACATTTTTATTTTTCCATTGGTAGCATTACAAGGGCTTATTGCTTTGCAGGACGAGCTTCATTGTTACCACATAGGGGGCACAACAACTTTTTAATCACTTTTAACTGCGGTTTTTGGGAACTAGTTGGAACAAAAAAAAAACAAGTTTGGACTTTTTTTATCATATTTTTTTATGATGTTCACTAGGGAACAGTATTAATACTGTACGGAGCGCGCGCTCAATACGATATTAGAATGTATTCGCTTCGATGAGCCGAAGTTATTACTTTGCGAAGTCTCGCGAGACTTTGTGTGATAACTTCAGAAATACTGTAAGAAACTTTTGTATCGAACTCTGGTTCGGTTCCAAGTGGTACCACCAATTATGCATAGTTTTTTATGTTTAATGAAAAGGAAGGCATTGAAAAGGGGAAAAAATATTTTTTAACTTGAACTTATTTTTAAAAACACAGTGTAAATGGGTTTAAATTGGAGTGGGTATCAATTAATTTTGTAGGTCTTATTTATGGAAAATGGTCAGAAAATACAATAAAAAAGTGTGCACTTATCACGTCTGATTTGGCAGGTAACAGACATGCGAGACAGAGGGGAGGGAAGGAGAGTACCCTTCCACTAGTGACATGGAGGAGTGGTGACCCCTAAATCACCTAGCACTGGCACCTGACTGGCGTGACGTCCCTAGACAGGCTGCTAACCCGTATGCCGATCACGTGCCTCGTCCCTGGCCCTACCTGTACCCTGAAATAAGCCCTAGGTAGTGAGTAGGGTGGTGGGAGCACTAGTCCTCACCACTGGCACCTAGGGGAACAACAGGAAAAGGACAAACAACACAAACAATCCCCGAAGGGAGACAACTAACAAACAGGAGACAACAACAACAGGAGACAACAAACAGGAGAGAACAGGAGATCCGACAGCACCAGTTTCAACAGCTCCACAGCAACTCCAACTCCACCAGAGGTCAGAATAGAAGGTCTATATCTGGCAACAAAGGAAGCAGAGAGGGAGAATATATAGTAGCTGGGAGCGGCTGACAGAGAACACCCGAAAGAAAAAGCTGCAGATTCCTAAATGGGACAAAAAGGATTGCAAACCTAAGCAGGAAAACCTGGACTGGAATACATTCTCGCCATTAGGTCATGGAGCGATCTCTTGAGAAACCAAGCGAGTAGCCACCCGCTGCAACCTTCAACAACAGGGTCAGCGATAGGTCGTGACACCCTCGTAACAGCACTTTATTGGAGGGAGATGTGGGGCCGGTTTTGTTTTTTACTTGATTTTTTTTTTATTCTTTTTCTCATTTTGTTTCTTTTATTTGTTGTTACATTTTACAGTATTTGATAATTATTTTAATTAATGTTAGAGCATAGGTTTAGCATTAATACAATAGCTAAAACTTATCAATGGTTCGAAACAGGTATAGAAAAGGCGCATTTATTTTGCAGAAGCCTTTTGTGCATAAATAGGACTTTTTGCTTGTTTACACAGTTTTTCGAGAAGTAGGCAGGGTGTACCAGACAGATTTACCATTATTCATGCCAGAAAGCTGGCATAGATGACACCTAAAAGCTATGCCACCTCCTAGCTAGCAAAGACTTCACAGCCCATAGACAACTGATACTAGTGATCTCTATAGACAAACATACAAAGTAGAAGCAGATCGTTTTTTCTCTGCATGTCTCCAGGCCGCCTCTGCACAAAGAATCCATGTGACATCATTTTTGATGTCATGGAGTTCCCTATCAAGCATCAGAAACAAAAGGAGCGTGATGTTCGGGGTATTTTTTGTTACAGGGAAGTGAATGCAGTATTTCACTTCCCTTTCACAGTACAGGATCCTGCCAATGTTTGTCTATCCGGCTTCCGGCAGGGAACAGCGGATCTTTTATAGGCGGATAGTGCTGCGAGTCTGCTGGCCGCACCCCTGGGATTCTGCTGGACAAAAAAAAAAAAAAATGTATGTCCGTTCCTTGGCCCTGTAAAAAATATAGAACATGTCCTATGCTTGTCCGTTTTGCAGATAAGGATAGGACATTTTTATAGTTGTGAAAAAAAATGGCGGCGTGCATGTGACCAGGACCTTTGATTTGCAGAGCTGTGCTTTGCTCACCGCAAAACACGGTGTGTATGAGGCCTTACAGGAAGAGCTTTTCTCCGCTGTTTATTTTCTGTTGTGACACAATAGTTTCTTCTTTACCCTCCGATGTTATCTACTGATGCTCCCCTGGGGGCTAAACCACTCCCTTCATTAGCAAACATTTTATACAGTATATTACGATGGGAGTGAAAATGCTTATTTGATACAGTGAAACCACAAAATGCAGTGTAATCTGTGGGCAGTATGTTATTCCTCTGATTTATCAAGACAAGTGCACTACTGCCGGAGGAGGCATTTTATTTATGATGAGACCCAGGCCGTGTTATAAATGAAATGCCTCCTCCAGCAGTCTGTAGATTGCAGTCATTATTTACGACAGTTTCTGGTGTAAATAATAAGTGTGCCCTTTTTGCAAACCTGGCAAAAGCGGCGTAAAAATGCCAGCTGCAACTAAACAAGTGGCAATGGCTTTTTAAAAAGTAAAAAAACTGGCTTTGCAGCCTTTTAATGCCAGAAAACTGCCAGGGGGCTGGAAATTTGCCCATTAATTTATACATTTAAATCTGCCATTTCTAAATTCAGTTATACACGGGGGAGGTGTTATCAGTGATAGATAGCATTTTCTGTGTAAGGCCTAGTTCACACTTCAGTGATTTGGTCAATGATTTACATAATTGATTGAGAGCCAAAACCAAGAGTTGGTAAAAAACACAGAACGGGTAAAAAAATTTCCATTACACCTTATCTCTGTGTATCCTCCACTCCTGATTTTGTCTCACAATCACTGATGGAAATCACTGAAGTGTGAACTAGGCCTAAGTGTGTATACAGAGATCGCTGTCAGTCACCACTGATAATACCCCCCCCCCCCATGAACAATGAAATCAGAAATAGCAGAGAACCTTCTCTCATAAATCTAAATATATGCTCATCTCCTGCTCTATATCAAGCTGCCAACAGATTGCATAGCATTTTATTGTGATAGGTTCTCTTTAAAGGAGTTATCCAACCCCTGAAATCCCCCCATATGGCCGCGCCCCGCACACACAATGTACTTACCTCGCTCCTCGGCACCTGCGTCGCTCATGATCCCAGCACAGCCGCAGCTGCATCTCCCTGTCACGCAAATGAAAAAATTTGCTGATGATCTTATTATAATTCTTTATACTGTACTTTTCACCCTATAAGACGCATTTTTTCCCCCTAAATTGGGGGGAAAATGTCAGCATTGGGAAGCAGTGAATGCAGCAGTCCCCTGGCTCTGTATTTACAGCTTCCTGGTCCTCTCCCATCAGCTGTGCTGTGACTGCGCACAGCGTGAGGACGTCGGCGCTCTGTGAGCTCACGCTGTAGATGTCGTGTCCCGGAAGAGAGCTGGTTGACAGGAGTGGCGTCCGGAGCAGGAGAGGTGAGTTGTTTTTTTGTTTTGGTCTACTCTGAGCATGGGGGTCTGAATGTGAGTCATCACATTATAGCTCGGATCTGAGGTCTGATTGGGGGTCCTTATTTACATTGTGGCTCTGATCTGAGGTCTGATTGGGGAGGTCTTATGAGCATTGGGGGTCTGAGCTGAGGTCTGAATGGGTTCTTATTAACAACATTTGGGGTCTATGCTGAGGTCTGAGGGTTTGATTTATGGTCTCATCTGAGGTCTAATGAAAAATACTTTTTTCTAATTTTCCTCCTCTAAAACCTAGGTGCGTCTTATAGGGTGAAAAATATGTTAAAAAAATCCCAGTCTGGGAATCAAAGATTTAATACCTTCACAGAAACTGCCGCTATGAAGTCACTTATGCACTGGAGTCTGAGCATGAAAAACAACACTCGTGCTGTGTGAAAACGAATGCAGCTTCGCTCTCAATGCAGCTTGAGGCCTCATTCACACTTCAGTGAACCGACACATGCTGTCCGTATTCTCCATGGACAGTGAACGTACCCATTGATTTTAACGTGTTGGTTCACAGATCAGTGGTTTTCCACCAAATGTGGAACAGTGGAAAAATCACGGAGACTTGCAGGACTTTGCTCTACGATGCGGACCAAACACGCGTATTGAAGTCTATGGGTCAGTGAAAAACCACTGAAACAACATTGATGGCTTCCTTGTTCTGTTGGTGGGATTTCACGGACCATTGGCACGAGATGCTATGGAAATTAATTTTTAGCCGAGCAATGTCCGTAAAATCTGGTTGTCACACGGGCTGCAAAAAATGGGCACACGGACCAAACACGGATGGATTTTCTACGGACGTCAAATGAACAAGGAAATGTGAATGAGGTCTGAAACTGACATAATTAGAATAAAAAATGTAAAAGAAAAAGGAGCAAGAAAAACAGTATTTATGAATGCTGCGTGTGAACAGCAGCTTGCACTTTTCAGTTTCACTTTCAAACAATTAGCTTAGAGCTGATTAAAGGGTCAAAGCTGGTGCTATAAATGCTGCAATCATGTTTTCAGTCCACGAAATGCACGGTCCGCATATAAAAAATTATTAATAACGAGCTCAGGGCAAATGTTAATGATAACACTCAGCAGCTAATAACATTGTAAAACATGAAGGGATACACTAGGTGTGACATTCAATGAGATCTAGTCTCCTATGGGAAAACTCACCTGCCAAGCTCTATCCATCCAGGGCCGGCGCTACCATAGAGGCAAGGGGGGCAATTGCCCCCGGGCCCCGAGTCCTTAGGGGCCCCGGCGCCGGCCCGCCCGCCGCAAACTAACACTATTTATTTGCACTTTGCAGTCGGCGGCCGCCGGCCGACTAACAGCACAGGCTTTGCGCAGCAGCAGACTCAGTGAAAGCGCCCGCCGCCCGGCCTGAACGAGTGAGAAGGGGGCGGGGCTGCGGCTGCTCTGAGCTCCGCTGCCTGGCCTGCCTGCAGTGGCTGGAGCGTGCGCAGGCTCACAGCTGCCGCACAGGCACGTCTTCACATGACGTTGCCACTGAGCTGAGGGAGCTCCGCCCCCAGAGACTCTGAGAGCAGAAGGAGCGACGGCGACTAGTGAAGGCCCACGAGTCACCGATGCCTGCCTGGCTGTCCCTCCATCAGTCACAGTCCATCTCCCAGAACTTAAAGTAACATTACAGGTATTTATAGATTGTATAATACTTATAATAGCTTATAGCTAACCAATGGATAGAGTAGGAGAAACCCCCCTGGGGGGGGGGTGGCTTTGGGGGGGATTTATCGATTTGCAAAAGCCCATGGATTGGAGTGGGAGAGATGTGCCATTGGGGGATGGGGGGCCACAGAAGGAGACATGGGAGGGGAGAAATGTGCCATGAGGGCCATGGGGGGAGATGTGCTGCTGCCATGTGGCACTGGCCCTTAAAGGGGAGAAATGTGCCATTGGGGGGTGGGGGGCGGGAGGGGGGCCCCCTTATTGTTTTTCGCCCCAGGGCCCCATTTCACCTAGATCCGGCCCTGTATCCATCTATCTATTTATCTCTCTAATATCTATCTATCTATCTCACATCTATCTCTACAGCTTATATACTGTAAAGTACTGCACTCAGTAAAGTGCTTCTCACAGTGTAGGTGGTTTGGCTGACTGAAAGTTAAAGAGGTCCGTTCACCGCTCCTGACATGCCTGTTTTAATAACTTCATGCATTCCCCATGTAATAACAATTCTGGATCATCTATTCTTATGTCTCTATGATGTGCCGTTCCATTATTACTTCTACTAGAAGTTATGAATGAATTGCTAGCAGTCTGCAGTAAGAGTACAGATGGGTGCTACCAGTTGGGGGTGTACCTGCACACATAAACATGGCAGCACTGATTGGATAGAGTGAGCAATTCATTCATTACTTCTAGTAGAAGTAATAATGGAACGGCACATCATAGGGACATAAGAATAGATGCTCCAGAATTGTTATTACATGGGGAATGCATGAAGCTATTAAAACAGGCATGTCAGGAGCGGTGACAGGTTCGCTTTAAAGGGGACCATCAGCCTTATTTGCCTCCCAGGCACATATCCAATTCCAGCACCCCCCTCATTGGTAGCATATAGTGTTGTATTTTCAATAATTTTATACCTGTTTTAAAATTAATGAATAAAGGAGACTTTAAATCAACTGCGCCACTTTCCCTTTCACCAAGTATGTGTTCTATAAACTAAATGGTGGTGTACACTGGATGTGGAGAAAGAAATCAGATCCCACAGTGAATACCCGCTAAGCTAGGACAAACGGTCCCTAGACCGGAAGTACTTAAAGAGGTTGTACCACGAAAAATGTTCTACTTGGATCTGCATAACTTTGTAACCACACGTAATGAAAGGGTTTCCACTATTAAACTGGCTGACATTAGCGATGTGCTAATGTCAGCAGACTCTAACTCTCTTAATCTTATGTTTCTGGATTCCCCCATTACTGCACAATTCTAACTTTTATAATATGCTAATTAGCGTTGCACCTCCTCCTAGAAGCTCCGTTCGCTAACCTCAAGTCACGCCCTGCCGTCTTTGATTGACAGAGCCAGCATTAGTCTTCTCCCTGTATGCTGGATAAATCTTGCGCATGCGCAGTCCCAACACACAGGGTCGGCAGGAGGAGAAGAGCGCTGGCCCTGTCAATCAAGGACGGCAGGGCGTGACTTGAGGTGGGCAAACTGAGAAAGAGCAACGCCCCCCACCCCCGCTCCTAGAGGCTAATTAGCATATTATAAAAGTTAAAATTGTGCAGTAATGGGGGCATCCAGAAGCCTAAGATTAGAAGAGTTAGGGTCTGCTGACATTAGCACATTGCTAATGTCAGCCAGTTTAATAGGGTTAAATCTGGTGACAGAAACCCTTTAATTACGTGTGGTTACAAAGTTATGCAGATCCAAGTAGAATATTTTTCATGGTACAACCCTTTAAAAACTTAAACAGAAAAAAAGGTGATCGGCACTCACACTGGATCCAGATGAGACAAGAGGGGTCAAGGGTAAAGATATATAAACCTACAGAAAGGTGTTTATTAAATAACCAAATTCTCATAAAAACAATAAAGATATCACAATGGCCCAATCTGCCTTACAATATTGCAGATAAAATAGAAACAAAATATTATGAAATGTCGCAAATAAAAGTAGCACTGTGCAATAAAATAAGGTTGGGGTGCACTGTGAAATAAAATCACATAACGATGGAATGATGGGTCATCGTTTTTCAATTTCTTTGTCCTCTCCAGGGGTTCCTCCGTACCAAACGCGTTTCGGGACTTAGCACACGTCCCTTCATCAGTGGTGAGGACCCCCAAGTAACAATCGGCCTTATAAGATCTCTGCTGCCGTTTAAGTTGTTGTAGAGAAAATCTGGACTGGATCAGCATGGAATGTATACTGTCACTCTCCCCGGGTCGCCTCCAGCTCCTCGGCCGCCGGATGTCTCATCATTTCCTCCTGAAGAGGACAAAGAAATTGAAAAACTTTTTCTTTTGGAGCGCTCCACACACCAGCCGTATAGCAGGATTTGATACTTTGACCCCGGGACGCGGCAGAGGAGGAGAACTCGCCCGTACGGCAGCGGACACACAGCAACACTGAACAGAAGATATTCCAGTGCACATCACCCGCAGTGAGAGACTCCGGGGTAAGATCCCTCTCATCGCTCCTTGCACGTGGGACGCCGCGGCCGGAACGAGAGGTTGATCCCCTGCTACCACAAGGTAAACCTTATCGGGCTGATTGTGCATGAGAGAGACCACTTATATCAGTGTATGTACGGGCAGTGAGTACAATACTCCTCATTACCGCTATCAGGAACTGCCCAAAGTGTGTATAGGCAGTCACAGTGAGATTTTATTGCCACGATCACTCCACTACGTGCAAGAGTCATTAGTTGTCTCTTCTGGACTGCATATTTAGCACTTTTGAGGAAATTCTAACAAAAGTGACGGCGGATTACAGACTGGATGGGATTCATATATAACCATTTATAGAACTGGTTCAGGCAACTCGTGTCCCCCGGTAGATCTAACAACAGATTACATAAAGGGGAACTGAGTAACCTATGGACAATTCTCAATTAATGCCCCAAACGATGACCCATCATTCCATCGTTATGTGATTTTATTTCACAGTGCACCCCAACCTTATTTTATTGCACAGTGCTACTTTTATTTGCGACATTTCATAATATTTTGTTTCTATTTTATCTGCAATATTGTAAGGCAGATTGGGCCATTGTGATATCTTTATTGTTTTTATGAGAATTTGGTTATTTAATAAACACCTTTCTGTAGGTTTATATATCTTTACCCTTGACCCCTCTTGTCTCATCTGGATCCAGTGTGAGTGCCGATCACCTTTTTTCTGTTCATTTTTCCTCTTTTGTTTGGGTGTAACAATTGTGATCTGAGCACCATCCATTGGGGCAATTAGAGAGCCGTCCACACTATATCCCTTTAAAAACTTAGTCTAGCCACTGAGTAAGGCCTCATGCACACGGCCGTTATGTGCATTGGGGATCGCAATTTGTGGTCCCCAATGCACGGGCACCATCCGCTGCTGCAACGGTTCCAGACCCATTCAACTTAAATGGGTTTGTGATCCATCCACGGCCATATGCCTGAGTCCTAATTCAATAAAATCTGCTGTTTGTTGTTTCCTTCTGTGTATACCTCAGTAACATCACTGAGGTGGTCGCACATGCTCAGTCCCATCCTTCAACTGCCACCCGTTCTGCTAGAAGCTGTCACAGTTACAGGGAAAAAGCTTCAGAGATGACACACCCTTCTGAGAAAGGACACAACCCCTGAAAAACAACACGCCCCCTATGCTGTGACAGGAGAGAGCTGTGGCAGAAAGGACACAACTCCTGAGCTTTGACTGGGAGAGAGCTGCAGCAGATAGGACAGCCCCCCCCCCCCCGAGAAAGGATGCTGCTAGCACAATAACTGAAGCAATGAATGGAGAGATCATACAGCCCTGCTACACACACAGTTCAGTTACATACATACAGCCCTGTTACACCCATACAGATTTGCTACGCCCATACAGCTCTGCTACACACACAGCTCTGATGCATACATACAGTCTGCTACACCCACACACATACAGCCTGCTACGCACATACAGCACCGCTACACACACACTTATCTTTAGTAAAAACTCACATTTCCACTCGTGCCGACTGTATAGTCCTCCTGCTCCTGGGTTCCTCCCATTGATGACATCTTCAAAGGTCCTTAAGCTATACTTAATATTTTTTTATTTAGTTTCAGTACAGCATAGGACCCTCCTCCCCAAAAGCTGAATGGATGGTTCCCCTGCCTGCTTGCTCTCTCACTGATCGGGCAAAGTGCTGCAACTATGCCGGATCATTAAGGATGGCGTCAGGAGGTTTGGCCATGCTGGATTTCCCTGACTGCTGTTTATAAGGCGCGGGCACTTTTTAGCAAGATTTTTTCTACCTAAAAAGTGCGTCTTATAAAGCAAAAAATATGGTACATCAAGATTATGATTTATTAATGGAGAAACAGGACCAGACTTCAAAATCAAGAGCCTAGACCAGACCCCTGATCTCATTCAGACCCTAGATCTGACCCCCTAAACTCATTCATACCTCATAAATTCAGAACCTAGACCCTAAAAATAATCAGACCTCAGACCAGCCAAAACAAAAAATATATACTTACTGCTCCCAAATCCCCATCACATTCATGTGCTGCTGCATACAATGTCCTGATGCTTGCCACTGTCAGGATCTTATGGCATTTTCCATTTCATGTAGTGCTGAATATAAAATGATTTGTGATATCATTGTTATAAAGTGAATTCTACAATTTGGGAATAAATAGGCTTAAGCAGGCTAAGTGATAAAAATGCTTACTAAGTTTGATTAAATATAAGGTAAAACAGATAAATCACACACAGAATAAATAATATTCAATTACCTGGCCTACACAATACAATATGGAGGGGAACACCTGTCTCCATGTCGTAGCACATGACTGACAGCCCATGGTGATACAAGAGAGAGAGATAATGACCTACCATATCCTACCTGGATGATGTTCTCAGTGGACTGACTTCCAGTTATTTGTCTTTTTGTGAAAAGGTTAATACCTTTCAGCCCCTCCTCCTAAGGATGTCCAGTGTGCATGTCTCTGATATTATCACTCAGGAATGCAGCCTTCTCAGCACAATAGGGGTATTTGCACATGTTATCTAACTATCCCTAACTCACTACATTACAAGGGATATCATTGCAAAGAATATAGAAGGTGATATAATAATTAAAGGGGACAGAACTAATCAGTACTTAAAAATACTCTTACAACCAAATCATATACAAGGTTGACCCTGTTATGCATCAAGGCATTTTTGTAGCTGCTAAATTCAGGTTTAAATTGTGTCTCTCAGAGTCCTGACCTTGGGGAACTTTCAATATCCAACAATATTAATTGTACTACTACCAATGCAAAATACTTAATTACCTGTGAGATATGCAAACTCCAATATGTGGGCTGCACTAGAGGGAGTCTAAAGATTAAGATATGACGGCATCTGTCAGATTTTTCGAATGCAAACTCTAAAAATATTTCAGCCGGATCGTTAGATATTCAGTCGGTCCATGGGGGAAATCTTTCTTAAAAGTATTGAGTTAATTCACCATTGCAGGGCAGCAATCATGGCCAAAGGCTTTCCCACAGGGAGCCATTTTGGATGTTTGTTCTTACCACTTGTTCTCCTCATGGCAATAATCGTAGTCAAGATCTAATTCTTTACCATCGTATGTGAATTTATGCATATTTGTGTTTCTGAGATCTTTTGTCAACAGTTATTATTATCATTGCTCTGTTTATATAAAATACATGTGCTACTATCACCATATGCTATGACCAATGAAACGCATAAGAGGTTAAATATTTGTCTGTCGTGATGGGTTTTAAAGTCTATCTGTCAGCAGATTTGTCCCTATGACACTGGTTGACCTGTTACATGTGCACTTGGCAGCTGAAGGCATCTATTGGTCCCATGTTCATATGTGCCCACAGTGCTGAGAAAAATTATGTTTTAATATATGCAAACGAGCCTCTAGGAGCAATGGGGGCGTTACCATTACACCTAGAGGCTCTGCTCTCTCTGCACCTGCTGCACGTTGACGGGGCCAGGCAGTGAAAACGCCTGCCTGGCGCTGTCACAGTGGTGAGAGAGCGGCAGCTGCAGAGAGAACAGAGCCTCTGGGAGTAATGACAACGCCCCCGTTGCTCCTAGAGCCTCATTTGCATACATTAAAACTCAATTTTTGCCAGCAACGTGGGCACATATGAACATGGGACCAACACATGTTTTAAAAGGCTGCACATCCTGGTCAATGAATTGCAGCCAGAATTACAGTGACATAGCCTCAGGCAAAGGATTACACAAAAAAAGAGAAGTTAACTGTCCAAAATAAAATTGTGAAAAAACAAAAACCTGTAAAATTTTGGAAAAAAAGAAAACCCATGAAAAATAAAACTCCAAGTGAATGGGAGCAGCACTGTGGTGATCAGGCACGGCCACTATACAGTGTATAGAGCTGTGTAGGTCCGGTATTTGGCTACTATAAAGAGCTGATCGGTGGGTGTGCCTGGAGTTGGACCTCCGTTGATCTGATATCAATCACCTATCCTAAGGATAGGTCATCAATAAGTAAGAATTAGGCTACATACCTACTGCCAAGGAGACACCATCCTGGACGGTTTTGCAAAAAGAATAGCACTACATGCAAAACGGCAGGAACCAGAATGGCAAAGGATGGACTCAGGGGCGTAGCTAATGGCTCATAGGCCCTGGTTCAATAGTTCAGCTTGGGCCCCCCTTCCTTCAGTGCTTTGTGTGTCTTCTTATGCGGCACAAGGGTCTTTGGGCCCCTTCAGGCTCCTGGGCCCGGTAGCGACTGCTACCTCTGCACCCCCTATAGCTACGCCCATGTACAGACTTCATTGTACGTCCATACGGTCTGCTGGACGCCGTGTGATGGATCCAGCCATACATCCCGGTTGATATAAACATATGCTCTGCTGTTTCCAAAACTCCCATAGAAATGAATGGAGAAAGCTGTGCACATGTGCGGCCATCTCTCCCCCGATCCCAGCCAGGAAGCTAACACACTAATTTAATCAAAGCACATAGCCTTCCATGCTAGATACAGTTCATTTGATCGGCTGGTTAAATGAGCCGTGGGAATAAAGCAGAGCAATCAGATGAAAACCACTCATACATGGGAGAACAAACAAACCCTACTCAGATAACACCCTGATGAGATCCTAAATCACGGCCCAAGCACTGGGAGGAAGTACTGCCAACCACTGATCCACCGTGCGGCTCTATTACCAACATCCTATTCCACTCTATGTACAGACAGGGGAGTGAGACTATGTTTGTACATACATTGTGTCATTTACACAATCCCAGTCCTGCTTTGCAGCATGGATTATAGTGAATTTTTCTTTTGTAAACAGTCAACAGACATGTCCGTTGGTAAAATGGACTACATATAAAAAGTACTCAATATCTAAAGAGGTTCTTCAGGACTATAACATTAATCCCTTAAAGGGGTATTCAAGGTTGGTACAAGTTATCCCCTATCCAAATGATAGGGGATAACATTAAGAGCCGTAGGCGTCCTACCACTGGGAACACCAATAATGAGGAGAACGGGGGTCAATACCACCCTGAAAAGGCCGGAGCAGCTGTTCGCACATGCGCGCGACCTCTCAATTTATTTCTATTGGAGTTTTGGAGATAGGTGAGCACTGTACTCGGCAATCTCCGGAACTCCCATAGAAATGAATGGGGGGCCTGCAGGGGGCATGGGTCGCCCGTTCTTGTGATCAGTGGGAGTTCCAGAGATAGGACCTCCACCGATCTTAAAGTTATCCCCTATGCTGTGGATAAAGGATAATTTGTAACAACCTGAATACCGATTAAAGCCTCAATGATGTACAGGTACTCCATGGATAGGCTTGTTTTAAGCTTCCAGAGGCACTTCATGGGGATTGGGCGGGCGCAAGAGTCGTGACTGTACAATCATCACAAGAATAAAATGTAAAATGCTAAATCAGTATCAGAATTTTTTGTTTTTTCCTTTTCTTTCCAGAAAGAATCGTGGAACGGATGCGGACCTATTCATACAGTTGTGTGAATGAGTCCATAATCTGCGGATTTGTCTGGCAGAAGCCTTCCTCATTATGCCTTTTATTTGCAGGAACTGTGAGTGCTCTGAATCAGCCACAATCTCTTCACATCTTTACGATGATCACGCTTAAGTTTCTGTGAAATAGCTAATCTTTTTATACCTTGTCCAAGGCATTGCATTATTTGACGCTTTATTGACGCTTGCATTATTTGACGCTTTTCAGCAGCAGATACTTTTTCTTTCCCATACTGCTTGAAACCTGTGGCCTGCTTAATAATGTGGAACATTAGGCCTCTTTCACACGGCCGTAGTTTCGCCGTGCCCGTGCACCGACCGTGGGGCAGCCGCAGCGGATCGTGGACCCATTCACTTGAATGGGTCAGCGACCCCTCCGTTCCGCAAAAAGATAGAACATGTCCTATCTTTTTGCGGTGCGGAAGGACGGAACGGAACACCGCAAAGCACTCCGTTGTGCTTCCGTAGTGTTCCATTCGGTATCTTCGGATTTGCGGACCCATTGAAATGAATGGGTCCGCATCCGTGATGCGGAACGGCGCCTGTGTATTGCGGATCCGCAATACGGGCACGGCGCTCCCACGGCTGTGTAAAAGAGGCCTTAAAGAGGACCTTTCATCAGGGAAAAAAATATGAACTAAGTATGCTGACATGGAGAGCGGTGCCCAGGGATCTCCCTGCACTTACTACTATCCCTGGGCACCGCACCGTTCTCCCGGTATTGGCTCTGGTATCTTCGCTCACTTGGTTCTACTAGGAAGACTGCTCTTCTTCTCCTGGGCATCTCCTTCTCCCAGGCTGTAGCGCTGGCCAATCACAGCGCAGAGCTCACAGCCTGGGAAAAAAAAAAACTCCCAGGTCGGTGAGCTCTGCGCTGCAATTGGCCAGCGCTACAGCCTAGGAGAAGGTGACGCCCAGGAGAACAAGGGCAGTCTCCGCCCAGGGATCATAGTAAGTGCAGGGAGATCCCTGGGCGCTGCTCTCCATGTCGGCATACTTGAGACTCAATACCATCCGTGAGTTTAGCTGGAAAACAAAAAAATTTCATCTTTATGACACTAAAAGCCAAATTGCATAATAATTTGGAACGTAGTGTATGTCTTAAATGACTGCGTTTTTTACCCCCTTTCTTCTTATGTGTTTATATGTTCTGTTTTTGTTTATTCTGCTCTAAATGGCAAATATCACAAAGAGGGTACCGAAAACTGCCCACTTTATTTTTCCCCTAAAATTGGAAGACTTTCATTACATGCCTGGGTAACGTGATACGTACACCATCAATCTATATGATTCTGCTCTAAGATTCTTATATTTTATGTATACCTCCATGTATACATTTTGTATGATTTTTCTCTCCAAATAAAGTTGGCTTTATATAATAACTAGCAGAAGGACCCGGCTTCGCACAGGTATATTTCATCTATTTCATTTAATGTTTGTGTGTGTCGTTAAAAGATAGACAGTATCCACTATAACAGTGACATCCACAGTACCCCGCCCCTTTAACAGTGAACTCTAGAAATGAGCGAATCGACTTCGGATGAAACATCCGAAGTCGATTCGCATAAAACTTTGTTTCAATGCTGTACGGAGCGAGCGCTCCCTACAGTATTAGAATGCATTGGCTCTGATAAGCCGAAGTTATTACTTAGTATTAACTTCATAAATTGATTTCTACTGTATTTCCCGAACTCGGGTTCGGTTCCAAGTGGTACCTGTGAGCTTCTATTGGCTGAGAAGGGTCATGTGACCAGGCTTCTATTGGCTAATGCATTTTTTTGGGAATATCTCAGGAACGGTACGTGCTAAAGAGCTGATACCCGGTCTAAAACCTTCCCGGACACCTGATGTACCTGCCAAATTTCGTGATTGTAAATGCGACGGTGCGGATTCCTTTAGCGGACATACACACACTCAGCTTTATATATTAGACTAGCAGAAGGACCTGTCTTTGCATGGGTATATTTCATCTATTTCATTTAATGTTTGTGTGTGTCGTTAAAAGATAGACAGTATCCACTATACCAGTGACATCTACGGTACCCCGCCCCTTTAACAGTATCCACAGTGACCTGCCCCTTAACAGTAACATCCACAGCGCCCTCCCCTTTAACAGTGACCTCCACAGTACACCGTCTCGTTAACAGTGACCCCCACAACACCCCGCCCCCTTAACAGTGACCTCTACATAGCTGTTTCCTTAAAATGTGACCTCCACAAGACCCCGCCCCCTTAACAGTAACCTCTACAGCACCCCACCCCTTAACACTGACCTTTAACAGTAACCTTCACAGTGGCCGCCCCTTTATTAGTGACCTCCACAGTACCCCATCTCCTTAACAGTGATTTCCACAACACCCCATCCCCTTAACAGTGGCCTCTACAGCAATCTGCTACTAGGGTGGCCAGAGGTCTGGGTTTTAGGCCGAACAGTCCGGCTTTCAGACTCCCTGTCCTCCATCTGCCACAGGGCCTGGATGGACAAAGGGATGTTCTTTCGAACAGCTGTCAGACAGCAGCACTGTGCTGTCTGAGCGTGAGCTGCAGAGAGAAAGTCACCGTCCCTCTCACCCCTGCAGCTGACAGAAGTTGATTTTTACCTTCATTTTTCATCAACCCCCATCGGCTGCGGAGTGGCTTAGCGGGACCTGGGGGCGGGGTTTTTAAGTCCGTCTTTTGAGCGTAGCCTGAATGGCCACCCTACCTGCCCCTGAACAGTGTCATTCACAGCTCCCTGCCCCTTTAAAGCTGACCTAAAGCAATGTACAAAAATGGCTGGATGGAAACCTGGTATAAAATAGTGTGTATGTGGAGACTAAGGCTACGTTCACATGACGACATTTGTCGCACGACAATTTTTATAATGGGAGTCTATGGTGTCGTATTGCAACATGCTGCTACTGCGACAGTCGCAAAAAATCCATTCAAGGTGGGTTTTTCTGCGATTGTCGCAGCATGTTGCATGTCGCAATGCGGCACCATAGACTCCCATTATAAAAATTGTCGCGCGACAAATGTTGCAGTGAAGTTGTGCCCTACTTGTCGCGCGACAAATGTCGTCGTGTGAACGTAGCCTAAAGGCCTACGAGCTTCTATTGGCTGATTAGGGTCATGTGACCAGGCTTTTATTGGCTAATTCATTTTTTGGGAATATCTCACGCAGGGATGTTCTTTTGAACTGCTCACTCTCAGACAGCAGCACTGTGCTGCAGGGAGAAAGTCACCGTCCCTCCCCCCCGCAGCTGACAGAAGTTGAATTTTACCTTCATTTTTTTAATCCTTGTCGGATGTGGAGTGGGGGGAGTGGCCTAACAAGAGTTGGGCGTGGCTTAGTGGGACCTGGAGGCTGGGGTTTTAGGTCCGTCTTTTGAGGGTGGCCTGAATGGCCACCCTACCTACCCCTGAACTGTGACCTCCACGGCACTCCGCTCCTTTAACAGTGTCATCCACAGTGCTCTGCCCCTTTAAAGCTGACCCCCAGCAGTGAAGAAAAATGGCTGGGTTGTTATGGAAACCTAGTGTAAAACTGTGTGTATGTGGAGACTAAAGACCTGCGAGCTTCTATTGGCTGATAAAAACGGAACGGATACGGAAGACATACGGATGCATTTCCGTATGCGTTCCTTTTTTTTGCGGACCCACTGACTTGAATGGAGCCACGGATCACGAATTGCGGGCAATAATAGGACATGATCTATCTTTGCACAGAATGGAAAAACGGAAATGGAATGCACATGGAAACACTTACTTTTTTTTGCGGAACCATCGAAATGAATGGTTCCGTATACTGAACGCAAAAAATTGTTCGTGTGAATGAGGCCTTATCCTCAGGATGGGTTATCAATATCAGAGCAATGGGGGTTCAGATCCCAGAACGATGCAGAAATAAATGAAGAGATATGTGAATGACACGTTGCTATATTTGCTTGCAGCAGGTCACTACATTTTATTGAGTTGTGCTGATGGGCCGCGATGTGGCCTGTGGTCGTCCTCCGCTGCTTCTTAGTGCTTAAAATAAATGAGCTCATTGGTGTACAACATTTAAAGGGAGTTCTGTCAGAAGATGCCGTTCTTGGAGGTCTGAGCATTGAGACCCCCCCCCTCCCCATACATCACCAGAAGGAGAGGGCTGTGGACGCTCTCAGAAGAGACTCCGTCCATGCGGTCAACGGCACAACAGCATCTTGCATAAGTGAAGCTGTGAAAGGCAGATAAGTGCCAAATGTACACCGCAATCTCAAGAGCACCCGTCTGTCCCATGGACTGATTGGGGTCTCGGCGACCAAAGACCGCTGTGTAATAGAGCAGCCAAAACGGCGTCACAGCACGACTTGCGACGACCCAAGAATAGCTGAAAAATCCAGCGGTGCTGAAATGTTTGCCGATTCTGATGTCCGACCCCATTTAATTCAGTGGCTGCTCTGCTACACGTGTAGCCCCCGACTAAATACATAGACGCGGCCTGGTCTGTGGGATCTGATCAGATTCCCCCCACCTGATATTGATGACCTACCCTTACTCAATGGGCTCATTCAGATGACTGTATCCGTTTTTGCAGTCCGCAAAATGTCAAAGTAGCCTGAGAAAAGTGTTTTAAAATGATTCTTTAGGAGCAACGGGGGCGTTGCCGTTACCCCTAGAGGCTCTGCTCTTTCTGCAACTGCCGCACCCTCTCCACTTTGATTGACGGGCAGATGCGATGACGTTTTCACTGCCTATCAAAGTGCAAAGGGTGCAGCAGATGCAGAGAGAGCAGAGCCTCTAGACGAGAGCGACCAGTAAGGCCTCGTTCACATCCCCATTAGAGCTGGCAGGCTGTTCCGGCACTGCAATGAGGTCCAGCGGTGATCTGGCAGTTTTTTGTCCGGCTGACAGCCGTCATTTGCGCTGTTTCAGGCAGCCGGCCGTAGACTGAGGCGCCCTGCCCTAAACATAAATAAATAAATCACGCACGAATCTTTCTATGATACGACACGGCATAAAATCATTTTACACTTCTCTCACGTGATTTTGGGGAGCAATCTTGTGCAATATGCCGCAATGCGCAATGGAGGGGCGATATGAGATCGCAACATCGCCACTGATACACGGCAACCAACGCTGGCGAAAGCGGCGACGTCGTGACCCGCAAGTCTTATATCACGTGGCCACTACTCGCTGCGGTGTCTGCACACCCGTCCAGGGCTCCACCTAGCCTTTCTGCTGCGTGAGGCGAAAACTAAAATGGCGCCCCTCTCCCCCATGCCAATTTCTCATCCTAACCCCTTCCGGTCAGCCCATGGCCCTTCGGCTGCCCCTCTCTTGTCCCCACCTGGCGCTGCCTGAGGCGATCGCCTCACCTGGCCTTATTGGTGCTGCAGCTCTGCCACCATCGCTCAATTTCATCTAATTTTAATGACAAATAAGCAGGGACATAGGTTACCATGGATGCAACCAATGTTCAAATACAAAATACTTACCCTGATAAATAATAAGGTGTGCACAGACATGTAATTACTAGCAGTCAGTAAATTTGCTGACAGCTCCGCCACACGTGCTTTCCCTGTCAACTTTTTAACAAACACTCATTGATCTCCCGCAGAACCGATTGGACGCGTTTCATTGGTCAATCCGCTGACAAACGGCTCATTCATTGGCTGAGGCGCCTGTCCGTCAGAGCGCCATCCTCATCCCCATGGCAACGCGCAGCTTTCCGTCTCCCAGCGATGGATTTCTTCAATAGTTTGTTTCTAATGCGACGTCAATCTAAACGTCCCGCCCCCGGCCTTTCGCAGCGCTCTGCTGCCCCCGTCTGGCGGAGAGAGGTGAATGCCACGCGCGCGTCACGGCTCTTCCAGCGTTCCCATTGGCTGCCCAAGCCGTCAGTCATCTTTCACCCCCCCTCCTCTAGCACTCGGTGCGGGCAGCAGTTACCGACTTACCGCCACAGGTTTCCCCGGCTTCTTCCAAGCATTCTCTACTTATCCCGCATGGAGCCTGCGCTGTGAAGTCAAAAGTTCTCCCCCCCTCTCCCCACCGGCTGGAGAAGATGAGGAGGAAAAGTCCGACTGAGAGAAGCTAGAGGTGGGGGGGCCGCAGGAGTTACATGAGGCCGGTTACCCGCGGGCAACGCACACCCGGATTTACTCAGAGTTGGGCGCTTTCGACATGTCGGCGATCTCTGCCGCCGAGAAAGTGGACGGTTTCACGCGGAAGTCCGTGAGAAAGGCGCAGAGGCAGAAACGGTCGCAGGGCTCGTCCCAGTTCCGCGGGCAGGGGCCCCTGGTGGAGCTGTCCCCGCTCCCCCCGCTCAAAGGTAAGCCGTCATGTGTCGCCCATGTGCGGAGGGGGGGCTCCTCAGGAGTGCGCCCCCTGCCGGCCCGGTGGCAGCCTGTTTTCTGACACCTGTGGTGTGCGCTTTGAGGCGTTCTACAGAAGTGCGCCCCCTGCTGGCGCAAAGGAGGAGGAGGGGCGGTGGGCACAGCGCACCCTATTGGCCTGTTTGAGGAAGTGCAGCCAGCTGCCCGACTTGTGGAATGCAGGGAGCCCCCTGCCGGTGTGTTTCAGAAGTGCAGCCCTTTATGACACCTGTTTGGGGGGGGTGTTAGGTAAATGAAAAGGTTAAGCGATGGGGGGGCACTTACTTATGGGTGGGAGAAGTATGCATAGGGCCTAGTCATTGTGAAAAGTGGATCTAGACAGATCGGGGAGTGGGTAGCAATACTAAACCTAGGGGGCACCTACTTTTGGGGAGGCGCTTTGATGCATAGGATCTGTTTGTAGGTACAGTATTTGGGGTGCATTAAAGGGGTGTTGCAGGATGGACAATTGCTGAGGACCCCTATGGCTGGGCCCACTACTGCAGTCATCGACTGTTGCTCCACCTGTAGTATACCACGACCTGATCACTCAGGCTCCACAATTATATCCACATAATCCACTCAGTCGTATTAGTCTTAGGCCTCTTTCACACGACCGTGTGTCCCCCGTGGCCGTGCCGCGGACACAAACGGATTTTTTTTCTTGTCCGTTTCTGTATTGCTAGGATATGCCCCCATTGTCTTATAGGTGCGGGTCCCAGCTGTATCGAGAACGGAGCCCCGCAAGTGAAGGAGGGCGCACTGCGCGTGCACAGCCGCCCTCCATTAATTTTCTATGGGGCACTGGCGCGGCCAGTGTCGGACCCCCAGGATCTGATATTGGTTCGGTGCCCCGTTTCAGGAGTGGTTTGTGCGGCCTTAGCATTTCTAACAGATTTGTGAATTGCATCTTTTTGCAGGGTGGGGTTGGTGTAAAATGGTAATTCTACTTTTCCCAGAAACCGAGAACTGAGGGCAGCAGATTTCATATACGTCGGGCGCTGTTAGATACATTTGCCACAGATGGCGGGAGCACAATGAAGAATGGGCATCGGGTGGAAAAACTGCAGAATATAAATTGCCACCCAATGACTATGATCACTCCTGCTGCCATTGCTGGTGTTCCGTTATTTTCCCTACCCGTGAACTTTCCATTCCCGCGTCACTTCCGGTTGTGATGTTTGGAAGGAGGTGTGTCAGGCCGCCCGCCACCAGAGTGGCTGAGAAGGAGGTGTGTTGGCGCAGGCGCACAACAACGGAGTTGCTGTGAATGCACCCAGGGTAGAGAAAAATTACAGGTAAGTGCGCATGCGCCGAGGGTAGGGAAACATTACGGGCCAGTGCGCAAGCGCGCCCATCTGCGCTGGTTCCTGGATGGTGAAAGGATGTGTTTCCCTACCCTCGGCGCATGCGCACTTGTCCTTAATTTTTCCCTACCCTCGGCGCGTTCAGTTATCCGCGCTTGGTGGCGAGCGGCGTGACACACCCTCCTTTCAAACGTCACTTTCGGTGCGCCTGCGTCACAACCGGAAGTGACGAGGGTATGGTAAGTTCATGGGTAGAGAAAAATAACGGAACACCGGCCCAGGTCTAAGGCGGGTTTACACTGCGCAAGGGAAGCGTTCCCTCCCGACAGTCGGCTGCTCGTTCAGTGGAGGTGAAGCGCGGCATTTACATGCAGTAATCACCTCCACAGTAGGAGGATAAGGGATCGCTATTGCCATCGCTCGTCCCATACAGAATCATTGTTTTTGGGCAGCAGATCTCTGTTTAGACGGCACGATCTGCTGCCCATAAACTATGATCAGTGGTGCCTGCATGAATGACAGGATCACCAAATGAACGAGCGTTTCGCACGGGGGATCTGCTGCACCATTGTTTCAAATCCGCTTTTGTCTTTGTCCAAAAAAACCTGCAAGAAAATCTGCCTAAATAGTACTCCAAAAAACCTGGACCACCCCTAAGGCCCCTTTCACATGCTCCGGACTCGCAGTGTGAGTATGCGGCAGCTCCCGTCCTGACCTCCCTAGCACTGCCGAGGTCCTATAGAATTTTATTGATTTATGATGCTATATAACCCGTAGAGGTCTGGAGTGTATTGTATAACACTGACAGCATCATGTCAGTAGAACTGTAAAGGGTTACATAGCATCATAAATCAATATAATGGTATACGACCCCGGCAGTGCTGGGAGGTCAGGACGGGGGCTTTCCCTGACACGCTGCAAGTCCATTGCATGGGACTTGCTCGTGTGAAAGGGGCCTACACGTGTGCTCAGACCGGATGTCCTAAGGCCTCTGTGCATTTTGAGTCACATTTGGAGGAAATAATGTTTTCGGACTTTTCAGATCCACAGCTTGCCGCCATCACACGTACAAAGGCGATGTGGTTGGGCAGTCTGCTCCATCAGTAGGACGTGGTCGTTAGTTACTGTTCACACTGTAGTGTGTGTTCTGGCGTTCTCCAAGGATCGCTCTTGTGGACAGATGGCAGAATATAGGCTGTAATACATGTGTGTGATCGGGCTGGATCCTCGCGTCTGCAGGAAATAATGAACGGCGGTAGTCCTGGGCCTGCGGGTGACGGCTGGGCCAGGAGGGCCCGCTGACATTCTCCTTGCTGACCACGAGCATCCCTTGTCTGTGCACGGCTGAGCAAAGCTGTCCGTCAGCTAAAGGCCGACACTTTTTCTGCAGCGTCTTCCTCCCATCTCCCCTTTAAGCACACCTGCATGCTCGGCCGAACGCTGTGTGTATGGGTGGAGGAGGAGTAGCTGCTGTACGGGCACCTTTACTGCAAGGTCGGAGCTCGTTCTCGGAGGTGGGTGACAGGGACGCCGGGTGTTTACCTGGAGGTCAGCTGAGACCGCCCGCTATCAGACATGGCCGGCACCTAGGTGGCTGTCGGCTATTGATGGGGTGAGCCCAGTGCATACCCTGCAGCCTTCTCTTATCTCGATGACAATCGTACAGTGAAAGTTAATTAGCTCACACGAATTAGCTTGTTTCTCGGCCCGGGGCGTTTGTGGATATGCTGCTGCTAGCTGTCCGCGGTGATAACTTTGGATGGTTGTGTAGTGTAAGCAGGGGGACCTCCCTATACTGCCGCCATCAAGCTGCCCATACATTTGAGATAACGCAGCCGATCAGATGTCCATGGGATTGATCGTACGATTGATCACACCGACTAAACTGCCCGACCAGGGACTCCCTGATGCTTGAGCACAAGAGCAAGTGAACGGCGGAAGTTTTCCAGCATGGCGGCTCGTCCGCGATCTCCATTCCAGCTGACTTTAATCTTAAAGAGGACCTTTCACCGGTCCAAAGTTTCTTAGTGAAAGGTATGTACATGCAGAGCGGCACACCGGGATGTCCCTGCACTTAATTCTATCCCTGGGTGCCGCTCCGTTCGCCCGGTGTAGCCCGGGGGCTATAGTGGGCGAACGGAGCGGCACCCAGGGATAATAGTAAGTGCAGGGACATCCCGGGGTGCCGCTCTGCAAACAAACTTTGGACCGGCGAAAGGTCCTCTTTAAGGGCTCATGCACACAACCGTATTTTGTTCCCTTGTCCGTTCCGTTTTTTTTTTTTTTTGCTGATAGGATGTGGACCCATTCATTTCAACAGATCCGCAAAAAATGCAGACACCATGTGCTGTCCGCATCAGTATGTCCTTTCCGTAGCCCCGCAAAAAAAAAAAATAGAGCATGTCCTATTTTTTTCTTGTTTGCCATACGGACATCATCCGTTTTTTTTTTTGTTGCAGGCCGCAAAACGCATACGGTCATGTGCATGTGGCCTAACTGGCCTAATGCTGACAGTTCATCCGTTTGTGTTCCGCGTCCACTGTCCGTGTTTCCCTTCAGCAAAAAAAGTAGTGCATACTTTTTTCTCATTTGCGGACGGGGATAGGCATTTATTACAAGGGATCTGTAAAAAAACAAAGTAATCCTCCCCAAAAAAAGATGATGGACCATCAGTTTTTTTTGCGGATCCTGATTTGTGGACAGCAAAAAAACAACTGTTGTGTACCTGTAGCCTTAAAGGGGTCCTCTCACTTCAGGAAATAGCATTTATTACATAGAGAAAGTGAATACCAGGCACTTACTAATGTATTGTGATTCTCCATATTGCCTCCTTCGCTGGTTGGACACATTTTTCCATCACATTACACACGGCTCGTTTCCATGGTTACGACCACCCAGCAGCGGTGGCCGTGCTTTCACACTATAGGAAAAAGCACCAGCCCATGTGCCCCTCCATGGTCCCGAACACTAGAGAGGCTGGTGCTTTTTCCTAGAGTGTGCAAGTACGACCACCACTGCTGGATTGTAGGGTGGTCGTAACCATGGAAACAAGTAGTGTAAAATCTAACAGGAAAATGAATCCAGCCAGCAAAGGACGCCATATGAATAATAACAATACGTTAGTAAGTGCCTTGTATTAACTTTAGCTACATAATAAATGCTGGTGGCTGAAGTGAGAGGACCCCTTTAAGGCCTGGTTGACATGAGCGTTACGCAATGGGTCTGGTTTGAGTGAAAAACTGATGGCTTGGCATGCAAGGTGAATACGTTTTGTCTGTGGTTGCCTTTTAGGGTACGTTCACACGACGACAATTGTCGCGCGACAAAAAGTCGCACTATTGTCGCGCGACAATTTTTATAATGGGAGTCTATGGTGTCGCAGTGCGACATGCGACATGCTGCGACTGCGACACGACAGTCGGAGAAAATCCATCCGGGATGGATTTTTTGCGACTGTTGTGTCGCAGTCGCAACATGTCGCATGTTGCATGTGCGACACCACCATAGACTCCCATTATAAAAATTGTCGCGCGACATTAATGTGACATCAATGTCGCGCTACAAGTGTTGCAGTGTAGTGGTTCCCAAATTCGCGCGACAATTGTCGTCGTGTGAACGTACCCTTAGTGTTTGTTTTTTTTATCAGCATTGTATCCATTTTATATCAGTTTTTACTCAGAATAAGGCCACATGCACACGACCGTATGTATTTTGCGATCTGCAAAAAACGGATCCGCAAAAAATACGGATGACATCCGTGTGCATTCCGTATTTTGCAGAACGGAACAGCTGGCACCTAATAGAACAGTCCTATCCTTGATTGTAATGCGGACGATAATAGGACATGTTCTATTTTTTTGCGGGTGGACATACGGAACCGGAATGCATACTGAGTACCCTCTGTTTTTTTTTTTTTTTTTTTTTTGCGGGCCCACAAAAAAACGGAACGGACATTGAATGAAAATACGTTCGTGTGCATGAGGCCTTAGGGCTCATGCAAACAAATGTAGTATTTTCCCATGTCCGTGCCGTTTTTTTTACAGGCCGTATGCAGAACCATTCCCTTCAGTGGGGCCGCAAAAAAACGAAAATTACTCTTTGTGCATTTCATGTCCGCATTTCCGTCCGCAAAAAAATAGAACATGTCCTATTATGGTCCGCATTACAGAAAAGCACAGTACTGTTCTATTAGGGGCCAGCTGTTCCACAAAAAGCGGAATGCACACGGGCGCTATCTGTGTTTTGCGGATCTGCAAAACAGCGAGCGCTCGTGTGTATGAGCCCTTCTCACAACCATCAGTTTAAAGCAGACTGCGTCCGGATGCCATGTATGTGCTGTCAGATTTATTATTATTTTTTGCTGACCAATTCGCCGGTCCTGCCTGAAAAGCGGATGAATATAGAACCTGCTGACATCTTTCCGGAGCGAGCAGATGGTTCTGAAAGACAATGCTCCTGGTTATACACCCCTTGTAAAGGAGGGGTCAGGGGTCAGGCCGGGTGCCGTCCTCTGTAAAAAGGAACACTTCCGGACAGAAAACTCGTTTTTGTGAAATTCGACTCGGGCTCCTTTTACACGGGCGTGATTTCTGCAATGTGTGAGGTGGACGCATTGCACCCGCACTGAGTCCGGACCCATTCACTTCAATGGGGCTGTGCAGATGAGCGGCGATTTTCATGCATCACTTGTGCGTTGCATAAAAATCGCAGCATGCTCTATATTCTGCGATTTTCGCGCAACGCAGGTCCCATAGAAGTGAATGGGTGCTGCGGAAAAATCGCAAGCATCCGCAAGCCAGTGCAGATGATGGTTGCTCAGAGATGTTATTTGTAAACCTTTAGTTTTTTATCACGCACGTAAAAACATCACCCCCCCCCCCCATCAGCTGTTTGGTGCAGCTACAGAGCACCATTAACCCCTTCAAGCTAGTTTTCGCCCTCCTGCCCAGGCACTTTATGTGGTAATAGCTTTGGAACAGTTTTACTTTTCCAAGCCGTTCTGAGATTGTTTTCTCGTGACACATTGTACTTCGTGTTGGTGATAAATTTGAGTCAATATATTTTACTTCTATTTATAAAAATTTTTTTTTTACAGAAATTGTGGAAAAATGTACAATTTTCTAAATTTGAATTTCTCAGTTTTTCTGACAGATAGTGGTACCTCATAAAATAGTTATTACCTTACATTCCCCATATGTCTACTTTATGTTGGCATCATTTTGTAAGGCCTATTGCACACGACCGGCTTCTTCAGTATTTTGCGGTTTGCAAAAAAATCGGATGACATCCGTGTGCATCCCGTTTTTTGCGGAACGGAACAGCTGGCCCCCTAATAGAACAATACTATCCTTGTCCGTGATGCAGACAAGAATAGGACATGTTCTATCTTTTAACGGAATGGAAATACGGAAACGGAATGCATGCGGAGTACATTCCGTTTTTTTTGCAGACCCATTGAAATGAATGGTTCCGTATACGGACTGTATATGGAACGCAAAAAAGGGCCCGTACCCTCGCAAAAAGAAACGTTCGTGTGAAAGAGGCCTAAATGTAGAAGTTTAAAAGCAAATTTTAAAATTTTTCAGAACTTTTCCAAAACCCACTTTTTTAAGAACCAGTTCAGTTATAAAGTCACTTTGTGGGACTCCTAGTAGAAACCCCCCCATAAATGACCCCCATTTTAAAACCTATTATTAGATGGAAAAATGCTGAACTGAAGATGTCTTCCCATGGATTAATTAAGAAATGAATGAAATGAACTTAATGGACACCAGTGGAGGTGTGATGAACTTGAAGGCACGCTCCAAGGCCTGGTTTAGAGGGGCAGGTCTGACAGCCGTGAGCGGGGTCTTTTCTAATCCCTCAAACCGAGCAAATGCCGCACCTTTTTTGGGGTCTTTGCCTTTTTTTTTTCTGTAGGGGTGGGGACGGGGAGGCGCAGCCCATGTATGATTCTTGAGATCCCAGAAGCACTGCTGACTGAAATACTGCCCTCTCCTTCCTGAATGGCAAAAGTCAGTTTCCTGAAATTTCATGAAGGTCCCCCAATGACCAGCTGTTCTATGGATGACAAGGGTATTATCTAGTGACCCTGGGGTTAGGTACACAGCTAATCTTCTGTACCACACCTTAGATTTTCTTAAAGAAGACCTTTCATGGGTCCGAACATTGTAAGATAACTATCTGGACATGGAGAGCGGTGCTCAGGCATCTCCATACACTTAGTATTATCCCTGGGGGCCGCTCTGTTCGCCAGGCTGTAGCGCTGTCCAATGGCAGCGCAGAGCGTCACAGCCTGGGAGAAGGAACGCCCAGGGAGAGAGGCTGATGTCTCCTCCCTGTTGCGTAGTTAGTAGTAATTAGCATACGGCATGGGAGATGGTAACGGGGGCCACAGCAGGCTAACGGAGCGGCCCCCAGGGATAATAGTAAGTGCAGGGAGATCCCTGGGCGCCGCTCTACATGTCCAGATAGTTATCTTACAATGTTTGGACCCATGAAAGGTCCTCTTTGAGGCACTGTAGGCCTGTAGTACCTGGTCTGAAAGAGCCGCTCCGCCCATGAACTGGTTGTCATCCTGGATACACACAGGCGCGGCGTTCCGCTCTGTGGTTCCTCGGACTGGGACTGATTTGCACGGATGATAGTTCACATAAGAACATCCCGTTTTGTCCTTGTATTTTAGTCCTTGTATTTTAGCTTTCCCCGCGTCTATAAAGGATTTAGGGAGCCCTTTTTGATTGCGTCTAATTGTGCCACATGTGCCTTCGCCTCTGGCCGCAGCACACTTCAGGTGAGGGGCGCTATTGTAAAAGTTGTCCAATTATAGACGGTATCCGTGGTCCTACAGGGGGTGGACTAAATCCCATACTATCTTCCCACTTATACCCAGAATCGGGGGACAATCGGGTGGCTCCATTTTTGAATCTTTTCCCTCGTAAATACGAAAGCGCAATGTGTACCCGGATACACCTTCACGGGTTCACGCCATACAGGTACTGGCGGAAATGTAATCGGCCTTTGAAGTGGACCAATGATTCATCCACTGAGAGGCATTTTCGGGGGGTATACACTTGGCCAAATTTGGAATTGTAGCGGGCAACCACTGGCCTAATTTTAGAGAGTCTGTCCTAGCTGGGGTCGCTCGGGGTGGGCATTCATTATCATTGCTGAAGTGCAGAAATCGTTGAATAGCTTCGAAACGGGCCCGGGGCAGGGCAAGACAGTAACGAGGGGTGTGATAACGAATAGCTGTGTTCCAATATGAACGGAGTTTGTGGAGCCTTGGAAGATAGCTGGATGGGAGGCAATGAATTGCTCTGCATGTATTTGTTTGTTCCACCGTCAAGTTAATTAGGTCATCAGCGAAGAATAATTAGAAAATATTAATTTCACTGAAACCTGTGGTATCTACATCGATGCCTGGGGGGCTGTAAGTTCAGGCACCTGGGGCCACACTTATCTGTGCTAGGGCTGTCACGATACCAAAATTTAGATTCGATTTCGATACAATGAAAAAGTATTGCGACACTCAATAAAACATCAAAACGCGAAAAAAATAAAACACCAAAAAAGCCACAAGCATTCCGCATTTTATGGAACGTCCGGCCCATAATCGAACAATCCTATCCTATTTTTTTGGTGGCTAAATAAATGGCAAATCACGCAGTTTTTATTTTTATTTTTTTTCTGTTACGGTGTTCACCGCATAGGAGATTTTTAAAAATATTTTAATAGTTTGGACTTTTCGGACGTGGCCATATGTAATATGTTTATTTATTGTTTATATATTTTATATGTAAAACTGGGAAAGAGGGTGATTTATACTTAATATTTTGTTTTTTATCTTTTTTTAACTTTCTATTTTAATAACCATTTCCCCCTTAGGGATGGCCAACCTGCGGCCCTCCAGCTGTTGTAAAACTACAATTCCCACCATGCCCTGCTGTAGGCTGATAGCTGTAAGCAGTCTTTGCATGCTGGGAGTTGTAGTTTTGCAGCAGCTGGAGAGCCGCAGTTTGCCCATCCCTGCCTTGTCCTATTCACCCTAGTAGAGCTCTATTAGGGTTAATAGGACTTCACACTTTCCCTGCTGCCCAGTGCTTTGTGCACACAGCAGCAGGGAGATTACTATGGCAGCCACGGCTTCAGTAGCGTCCTGGCTTTCATGGTAATCGATCCGAACCCCACGATTACACTGCTGGGGCTCCGATCAGAACTGCCACTGCCACCAATGGGGAGGGCACCAGAGGTCGCACTACATTTTTTCCAGAAGAGTAAAAATACTCCTCTTAACAATTTTGAGGAGTATTTTTAGCCGAGGAGGAGTAAGAATATTGCGGTAATTCCCATATATAATGCATAGGTTCACATAACGTCACGAGGCTGATATCTCTGCAGGGAAACCATTGCTCGTCTCCCTGCAGAAGTAAATGTAGACAATTTTACTTTTATCCAAAATCATACACTAAAGATAAGACCACTGCTGCCCTACATGGCGCCGTAAGGGGGCGCGCTGTAACCCGTAAGGGGGCGCGCTGTAACCCGTAAGGGGGCGCGCTGTAACCCGTAAGGGGGCACTCGCACGCTGTGGACTTAGTTGCAGAAATTTCTGCTACTGAAATTCAGTTCCATTCACCTTAACGGAGCTTGCAGAAATCCATGTGCTTGCCGCCCCCTTCAAACGAATGGAACTGATTTTTAGTCGAGGATTTCTGCACCAAAATCCGCAGCGTGTGAGGGCACCTGGAGAGCCACGGGGGGCAGAGGCAGACCCCTTTTCTGCAGTATTTTGTCCATACTTCCACAGGTGATAAAAAAAAATCTGCTGTGGATTTTGCAGAAAAGTCTCAGCAGTTTCCGCAGGGCAAAGCTTGAAATCTGCTGTGGAAATCTGCAGAAAAAATGAATACACCGATGATAAGATAAAGCTAAAAATTGCGCCGCATCTCATGGATTCTTTCCCGCAGTGTGCGGAGGAATCTTCTGTCTCCTGGTTTTTCAAGTTTGCAGGAACTGGTTTGCTGGGCCCGGCTGCTCCTCTCCGGTCTCCCCCGTCCCCTCCCTGCTCCTCTGTTGTGCTGGTATCCTGGATATGGCCGTCCTTAGCTGGGAGTTGCCTGACCCGTCGTGACATTCATTATCTGGAGATGCTGCTTCCATTGTACGGATAAACCCATTGAATGGTAACATACCTCCCCGGGTGGTCACACCATTTAGTGTCCGTACTGTACGTTCCTGCAGACTGATAGATGTAAATGACCATAAAGTGAAAAGGGATATACATTTTTTTTTTTTTTTTTTTTTTAATAGTGATTTCCCCCTCAGGACCCTCTCTATGTCCCTGAGCAGATTACAAGCAACATGCCTCGCTCTGTTGGACCTGGTCCAGCCGTTTGTTAGGTGAACCGCCATTCATTTTAATGGCCACATGTCCTTGTAGTCGAAGGTGCGGGGGAAATGAGACTCCGACAGCGGCTTCACCAGCGAAGTCAGCCGTTTACTGGGAATTTCGGGAGACGTTCACATTATAAAAGATCTTTGTGTGCTGAGACGGCCCTTTTAGGCCTCATTTATACCTTATATTCTAGTTAGGGACCAGATGATCGCCAACAAGCGTTCATAGGAATTATCTGGCGGTATAAAGGTGCTGCCGATGGTTGCATCTCTAAAGAATGTATGGTTCTGGGCATGTGACCTTCGGGCAAAAGGGGGAATCGTAGCAAAAATTGAAAATAGTGCAATTGGTAAGTTTCTTGTCTTGTAATTGGTTCAGTAGCGTTCTGCACGGCCAATTACTGTGCGGCAAAAAAACGTATAAGGCTACTTTCTCATCTGCGCTTTGTACTGCGTTTTTTAGATCCGGCAGAAGATCACATCCGCTTTGTCCCCATGCATTGTCAACGGGGACAAAACGGATCAGGATGCATTGCGTTTGGGTTTCTGACCGGACACAAAACCGCTGGAAGCTGCGCCCGGAGGCTCCGATCACTTGCCTTGATGTTCACCTGACAGGTCCAAGCAGTGAAGACGTACTCTCACCTGGCCCTAAAGTCTCTCGGCAGCGCGTTCGGCACATGCGCAGTACTTGGCCGGAGACTGTACATCTGCCCGGCAATCTACATCATTCTACTGCGCATGTGCCGAACGCTCCGCTGCAAGACTTCATGTGGCGAGCAGCGGGCATCTCCCATGGCAGATGGGTTTCTATCAAGGTATCTGATGACGTATTTCCTTTAAATCCTGAATTCACACATGCAGTTTTTTAGTTGATTTTTTTTTTTTATGCATTTTTTTCACAGTAAAATTCATAGCGAAACGTCTTGTGTGTGATTTCCTGCTTTTACTTTGGTGAAGCTTTGAGTCAGTAGTAGATTTCTGGGCAGATTGGTTACTGGTCTCCTGGGATTCGTCCGTCCCTGATTCACAGTTTATTAGATGTGAATTTTTGGGATGTTGTCTGAGCAGGAATATTAGTCTTGTTAAGATTTCAAACATTTCTCTATCTTGATTTTCCTGCTCCTTGGGCCGCGATTGGTCTGTAACGGATCCAGCGGGTTTACAGTATTTAGAGACGTCGCCGCCTGCCAAGAACATGGAGAACGCTGGCGAGATTTCTCTGCTGATAGACTTGTTTTCCTGTGAGCGTTCTCCCAAAAATGCATCACAGATAAAATGATGAAGTCTGCCCGGGATCTCGCTGCTGTGGACAACCATCGGCTTGTTACTCCTTAAGGGGTCCTCTCCCCCCAGCAAACGGCCTTTATCACGTAGAGAAAGTGAATACCAGGCACTTACTAATGTATTGTGATTCTCCATATTGCCTCCTTTGCTGGCCGGATACATTTTTCCGTACGCTGCTCGTTTCTAGGGGTTACGACCACCCTGCAGTCTATCAGCGGTGGGCGTGCTTGCACACAATAGGAAAAAGTGCCAGCCTCTCTGGTGGCCGGGACGGTGGGAGCGCATAGGTTGGTACTTCTTTCTAAGGACGACCAGCGCTGCCGGAATTTCATGGTGGTCGTAACCCCTGGAAACGAGCAGTGTATGAAAAAATGAATCCGACCAGCAAAGGAGGCAATATGGACAATCGCAATACATTAGTAACTGCCTGGTATTAACCCTTTCTTTACATAGTAAATGTAATTTGCTGACGTGAGACGACCCCTTTTATTTAGGTTATTAATGGTTTTCCTGCATATATGATTGCCCTTAGCAATTTGTAGGCCTACATCTTATTTATTTGAATTACTGTAACTTTCGTTCTCCTCCTCGGCTAAAATGACTCCTCAAAAATGGTAAGTGGAGCATTTTTACTCTCCCAGAAAAACTGTAGTGCGGCCTACACAGTGTATTATTGGGAGTGCGCCTTTGGGCCTGCATGTTCCTTAGCATTTTGTGATCTCGTTTCTGACCGGGTGCAACCTGTAAAACCGGTCTGTGATCTCCCCAGATAAGGCTCAGATGCCCCGCGCCGGGAGATAACAAGCAGAGATCTGCACAGATCACTGTGCGCAGGGAGATAAGCCGACCGCGCAGCGCTGATAACCAGTGTGAGGAGGAGGTTAACAAGCGCTTGATCAGTATCGCTGCCTGCCTTGTGGTTTCCAACATGAGGGGAAATTGGGATCAGAAGGTTGAATTCGCACTTCTCTGATTAGCGGTGCCACGTTTGTGTGTTCCCACCACCGAAATATAATAAATCCACGGTAGATAATATAAATGATATAATAAATATTCTGTGACCTTTGGCCGACCTGATAGGTATAGAAACTTATTCCCGAAGTTTTTTTTTTTTTTTTTACAGGTTTTTAGCGTACAAGAAGAAAAAACATCTAAATGTCAACTGGGCCTTAGGTAGTCCATAATGTGTTGGACGTCCTAAGAGCCACATCGTGTGGGCCGTTGCTTATCTGATCTTTGCTCTGCTACATAAAGTGGTAGCCCAATTGGGGAACCCCCCCATTGTCGCCCTAATACCTCTTCAGTCATTGGCTATAGCGACTTCTACTGCGTCCTAGAAGTAATGAGTTTGTCATAGTGAACGCTGACCCATTATAGTCACTTGGCCAGTTCACGTGCCTGCACCATTTAGGTCTGATTTTTTTTTCCTACAAGACTAGACGAATGGGTGTGCAATAAAACACGGACAGCACACAGGTGGTATCCTCGTGCAGACTACTTCAAAAATCCTCCTTACAGAAATTAGTTTTTGATTGCTCATCTGAAAGGCCCTTTAAGTGCGGTTTCCATAGATGAGGCTTTGGTGGCCACGAGAGCAGTCACAATAGGCAGGCTTCCTGTTTTCTATAGTTCGCTTTCAGCTTCGCTGTATAGATTGGGTCACCATGAGCAGAGTCATCTCACTGTCATTACAGAGCAGTTGAGATAATGCCAACTCTATTATACTGCTGGAGATCTCAGCAGGATGGTAATGGTCCTTTTACATGGGCAATGCCTGAGTGTCAGCTGACTGTATAAGGCTACTTTCACACTAGCGTTTTCATTTCCGCTTTTGAGATCCGTCATAGGATCTCAATAGCGGAAGAAAACGCTTCAGTTTTGTCCCCATTCATTGTCAATGGGGACAAAACTAAACGAAACTGAATGCATCCCGTTCCGTTTGGTTGCGTCCCCATCGCGGACAGAATAACGCTGCAAGCAGCGGTTTTCTGTCCGCGATGTGGTGCGAAGCAAGACAGATACGTTTTCTCTGACACAATAGAAAACGGATCCGTCCCCCATTGACTTTCAATGGGCCTCAAAATGGATCCGTCGTGGCTATAGAAGACATAATACAACCAGATCCGTTCATGATGGATGCATGCGGTTGTATTATTGTAATGGATCCGTTTTTGCAGATCCATGACGGATCCGCAAAAAAAACCCCACTAGTGTGAAAGTAGCCTAATAAGTGCGGTCCCCTCCCCATTTGGTTTGCATGTTAATTCCCAATCATTATCCACTGTAAACAGGGATTGGCCGATGTTTTATGTTATACGTTGTTTTCCGGCAGTACGTCTCCCCGTGTAAATGACGGGAGGGGGTACAAGAGATCGCCCTCTCAGTCACTGCAAAATGTGATGAGCGACATTGTCTTGCATATCGCCAATCTTCACTTGGAGTGAATTCCTGTTTGCCGCTGCTTTGCCATAGACAAGGAGCAGTGGTGAGCAGGAAGAGACATGGGAGATCGCATGTTCGCACTGCGCGCCCCGTCTCCTCATATAGCTGATGGGTGCCGGGTGTCGGACCCCCACCGATCTGATATCGATGGCCTATCTTGAGGAAAGGTCATCAGTAGTAAAAATCCCGGACAACCCCTTTAAGGGCCAGTTCACTTGACTGATTTTGAAAAACACGCTTTTTTTCACACATTTTTTTTTTTCCTGCGTTTTTTTACGCGTTTTTTGATGTTGTATTTTGACATGCTTTTTTTTAACCAACTGGTTCTAAACAAATTGAAGTGGATTTGCACCAAAAAACACGTGGAAAACACAAACAGCACTTACTTGGAGCCGTTTTAATTTTAATGGGAGATTTAGTGCAGCTTCTGCCCCAAGATAGGGCGCGCTGCATCTTTCCACTCTTTACAAATGTTTAAAAAAAGTGCTGCTTCCCATTAAAATGAATGGAAAGCTGTTTTTGAGGCATTTTTTTGAAGCTGATTTTGAAATAAATACATACGTGGAAATGAAATGGATATAAGGTGGGTGCTGCCGTCCTACGTGATTGGTCTCCTCTCTGCAGCTTAATGATTAAGTATCTTGTGTGAATACGTTGTAGGCAGCGCAGTCCTGGTCATATACAGGATACCAAACGCGCCCGGCTTTTTAATGTCCGTTCCGCTAAAGATAGAACATGTTCTATATTTGCCCGCAAAATGCGATTTATTGACTCATTAAAGTTAGTGAAGTTAGGTGCAACACGGACGTCATCCTCGTTTCACGGACGGCAAAATACATACAGTCATGTGAATGTACCTTTTGGTCCTATTACTTTTCAGGAACACCTTCCCTAATATCAGCGAGGGGAAGGTGTTCCGGCCTTGGGAGCACGTGTTTATCATTTTTTTTTTTTTTTTTAGTGCTCAGGTGCCGTGATCTCATTTGACCAATGCATCTGAGAGGTTAAATGTCTGCGATCGGCATTATCGCCAATCGCAGACATTAGCTTCGGTCTGTGTTGCCATATTTAAACTAACGACTTCTGTCATACATGTGCATACAGCAGCTGTCGTCTAAGGGTTAATTGGATAAACTGGCGCACATTACATCGGACATCTACGCCTCATTTCTCTCATTCAGACCCTAAAATTACTAAAAGCCTGGCTTTTTATAATTTTGGAGCACAATACACAGGCATATTTTTTTTTTTTTTATATTAAGGCCTGTGTGAAAAACGTCAGTTACATTCTGCCCACAGTGCCATGGCCGCCCGTCCGGGTCTGACATAGGCCTAGCACAATGGCCCGGCTGTCTATAATTACAGCTTCTTCCCCGGAATAGCAGGTTGCATTTTGCATATGTTTCTTCCTCTCTTTACACTTTGTCAGAATGAGGTTGGCAGAACTCAGAATCTCAGATCTTAGCGGGTCACAGTACGTGTGACATTGCTGGTTGGCGCCGTTATACATGTTAATCACCGTTACACCCCGGAGGTGGAGGCCGCTTCTGCTAACAGATGGCTCTGTGTCATTTCTTTGCGATTCTACAATTTTAGTTTTACAAAGTTTTCGAACGCGTTAGTCATGTTCCCTTAAAGGGGTTGTCTGGTTTTCCCATATTGATTACCTACCCTCACGTCATCAATATCTGAGCAGCAGAGGTCCTACTCTCGGACGCCATTGCAGCGGCGATGCAGTGTACCTACAACAGCTCCGTCCCATACACTTGCATTGTCAGCGGCGTGCAGGTGAACAGGGAAGAGAACGCTGCGCTTGCACAAACGCTCCACTCTTTTTCAGGTGGCTGATCAGCGAGGATGCCGGGAGATAGACCCCCGCGGTTCTCATATTGATGACCTATCCTTTAAAGGGGACATAAACCTTTGCTGAAACCAGGAAGGTGCCGCAGTGCTTCTCATAGCGTTCTGCGTCTTCAGGTTTCCAGCTGCCTGCTGAGTACGGATCCCATATGCTTTTCACGGATCCCGAGCGGATGAAATCCAAAGGCACGGAGCTCTCTGAGAAGCACTGCTAAGCACTTGCAAAGGTTTAGGAACCCTTAAAGGGGTTCTCCGAGCTCTCTTATATTGATGACGTATCCTCAGGATAGGTCCTCAGTATTAGATCGGTGGGGGTCAGACACCCGGTGCCCCCGCCGATCAGCTGTACGCACATGCTGTCTCCCTTCTCTTTTCCTGTTCAAAGCTGCGAACAGGAAGAGAGACTAGAGACAGCACGCAGCTGATCGGTGGGGGGTGGCAGGTGTCGGACCCCCGCCCATCTGATATAGATGACCTATACTGAGGATAGGTCATCTATATAGGAGATCCCGGAGAACCCCTTTAACATAAAGTCAGCAACTAATATACATTATATAGAAAGTAGCCAACCCATTTAAAGAAGCTGTTCAGCCTTTAAAGGGGTATTCCAGGTGTTACAAGTCATCTCTTATCTTGTGGGCTATTAGATCGGTGGGGTTTCTACCACTTGGAGGACCCCCACCGATCAGGAGAATGGAGGCCCCAAAAAAAGAACAGAGTGTGTGGTCGCACGTGTGCACGGCCGCTCCATTCATTTCTACTCTGCTACTCTATAATGGGCTATCTCCGGAATTCCCATACAAATGAAAGGAACGGGCGCACGCATATGCTGCCTTCATTTCAGGGGGGCTGCAGAGTGTACGGGTCCTCCGATCTCCTGAGCGGTAGGACCCCACCGATCTAATAGTTATCCCCTATTCTGCGGATAGGGAATAACTTGAAACAACCAGAATACCCCCTAAAGTTCTGACCTATCCTCAGTAACGGCCATCACTAGCTAATCAGCAGGGGTCTGACACCCCCCAGCCGTTAAGGTGTAGCACCCCCAATGATGTGGTGGACAGAGCTGGTCACTGCAGTGCTGCTCCCATTAAAGTCAATGGTGAGCTGGTGATGGCCTTTCCTACGGATAAAGGCTGGACATCCGATAATTTGGGGCTATCGCAGTCAGCACTTTGTTCCACAGACCATCATTTTTTATTTTTTCAGCGTACATATAATTTGCTGAATAAGTGAAAGAATAAGTGTCACCGGGAATAGGTCAGTCCGTGCTGGGGGACCTGGTTATAGGCCGCCTTCAGAAGAAACCGATGGAAACCAGAAGCGCCAGACGTCCGGGTAATGAATGTGGGATTGAATGGTCTTGCACAAACAGGGGAACCAGCTGGAGCTTGCCCGGCCCGGAGCTACGTTCTCCTGGCCACGGAGCGGTGACGTTGCAGTGGTTTTCTGGATTGCCGGATGCTAATGAGGCTGCATTCTGGATAGTAACCATTTAAAGTGAACCTGCGCTTTTCTTAGACAGTGACGTGGGCTTGTAGAATAGATTGTCCTCTGGCCTTAGAAAGGTCTCTCAGTCCCCATACCTTTTCTGTGTTATTTTATTTTTTTGGTCCTGGAGGTGAGTCCACAGCTCTGAGGTCTGCCAGCACTGCACATGCTGAGACGTCCCGTCCTCCCTCCCCATAGTGCTCACTGTCCAATCAGATTCATGCCCTGAGGGGAAAGCCGAGCACCCTCTGTCATGCCGGTACGTGCATTGCTATGTTACAGTATTTCTAGCTTAGGCAGGGTTCTGAATCCCTTTAAAGAGACCAGTCGTGTATGGAGACCTATTAGCAATGCTCCATGGAAAAGAAATACGCCAGCGCCCCCCATAAGTCAAGAGCTGACTTTCCGACAAGCCTTGGGGTCTCCTGCCTAAGCTGCTTCCAAGGCATCGCACTGAGCTGGCCCGGATCCTGCGCCGTACTGACGAGGGGCAAGCACCCACCGAAACGGCTGTCTACGGATAGATCTCTGGCCTGGCTATATTCCCTTGTCAAATCCCAAGGCTTGTTGAAAAGTCAGATCTTGATCATAGGGAGCAGCTTCCAATAGGGGGCGCTGGAGAGACGGTTCTCTTTCCCTAGACCAGGGATGGGCAAACTGTGGCTCTCCAGCTGTTGCGAAAATACAACTCCCAGCATGCAAAGACTGCTTACAGCTATCAGCCTACAGCGGGGCATGGTGGGAGTTGTACTTTTACAAAAGCTGGAGAGCCGCTGGTTGGCCATCCCTGCCCTAGGCGATACCTCTGCATATACAGTATATAAAGTCAGAGACTTAATGGTATAAGACGGGAGCGCAGGTGTACATCATACATTTTCTTTGTACAGTCATGGAGAGTTTAGACTACCGTCACACGGCTCAGATTCCTGTGCGGGGGAAAAAACGCAGCTTAATATTTCACCAGCAAAGTGTATGCGATGAGAAAATTTTCATGTGCACTTTGCTTTTTTCGTTCTGTGCGAAAATTGACCTGAGGTGTCGACTGATTTTATTTTTTTATTCTATTTTTTTTTTTTTTTTGGTGCAGATTTCACCCTTTTCAAAGGAATGACAAGATCTGCAACAAAATAGCATCAAATCCGCAAGTAACACATGCGGATTTTGATGCTGATTTGGTGTGGAAACGTACAGACGTTTGAGCCGAATTTCTGCCTGTCTACCCGCACTCTTGTGCAGGTAGCTTTAAAGGGGTCCTCTCGCTTCAGTAAGTAGCCTTTATCCTGTAGAGAAAGTGAACACAAGCCACTTACTAATGTATTGTGATTCTCCATATTGCCTCCTTTGCCGGCTGGATTCATTTCTCCATACACTGCTCGTTTCCATGGTTACGACCACCCTGCAATCCAGCAGTGGTGGTCGTGCTTGTACACTATAGGAATAAGCGCTGGCCTTCTGGTGGCAGGGACCGTGGGAGCGCACGTAGGCTGGTGCTTTTTTCCCTGCATTAGTAAGTGCCTGGTATTAACTTTCTCTACATGATGAATGCCATTTGCTAAAGTGAGAGGACCCCTTTAAGGTGGATTTACACGCCTCGATTTTCGTGCTGATCATTGGGAATGACCTTTCCTGCAAATGCTCATTCCCGACAATCTTCCCGTGTAAATTTGCTGCCGATCACCTGACGAATGAGCCAAATAATTGTTCCTCGGGTGATCCCGTGGTTCATGCAGGCACGTTAATCATCGTTTCGGGGCAGCAGATCGTGCCGTCTAAGGGTCCATTCACACGTCCGTAGAAACGTTGCAACGTTGCAGAACAGATCTGAGCCCATTCATTCTCTATGGGGCAGGAATGGATGCGGACAGCACACAGTGTGCTGTCCGCATTTCCAAAGCGCGGCCCCGAACTTCCAGTCCGCGGCTTTGGAAAAAAATAGAACATGTCCTATTCTTGTCCGCAAATGCAGACAAGAATAGGCTGTTCTATCGGGATGCCGGCCCGGTGTATTGCGGATACGCAATACACCTCGGACGTGTAAATGGACCCTTACACTTCCTTCCCAACAATCGGCTGTAACATTGTGCGGAGTAAATCTGCCTTTACTGTGCGGCAGAAACAGGAGCAGGTAGGACCTCATGGTCTGTGATCTCAGAGGACATGCCCCCAGTTTTGAAACCCATCTCAGTATCTCTGCTGCCAGAGACGGACTTCACATAACAAGCGGTGGCCAGCAATTTAGCAGGAAGGAGACCTCCGAGCAGCCAGCAATTTACAGTAGTTTTAGAGGTGACAGCATCTCTGTTAGTGATTTCCATGTTTTGCTGTTCAGGACATCACCTGTCCGATAAAGATTAAGTTGTAGGGAAGTACAGCCACCATTTCAAGAGGACCTGTCCCCTCTCCTGTTAGTACCTACCTACATCCCCATGTAACACTCAGTTGGACCTTCATTGCAAACCACTAGCAAGTCATTCATGACTAGAGATGAGCGAACTTTAAAAAATAGTTCGGCATTCGGGTTGTGGTAATCGCCGCATCCCGTTATGGATTCCACTACCGCGGACTATCCGGCATATGGAATCCATAAGGGGCGGCTTTCACGAACCCAAACTTTGAAAAAGCCGAAGGACCTGGGGTGACGTCACCGTCATGTGATCAGTGCAGGGGGCGTGGCTCAGCACTGGATTTGATCCCGTGCTGAGCCACGCCCTGCACTGATCACATGACGGTGACGTCACCCAGGTCCTCGGCTGTTCAACAGTTCGGGTTGGTGGCAGCCGCCCCTTATGGATTCCATATGCCGCGATAGTAGAATCCATAACGGGATGAGCGACTTGCCACAACCCGAACGCCAAACTTTTTTTTAAAGTTCGCTCATCTCTATTCATGATGTCTAATGGGTATAATAGAGGGACTGCACAACATAAAGTCATAAGAATAGACGTTCCAGAATTATTTGTACACGAGGAATGCAAGGGGTTACTAAAACTGACCTGTCAGGAGAGGGGATGGGTCCCTTTTTTAACTACAGGATAAATAAAAATAGGAAATCCGTACCTTTGTCAGGCAATATCGGAGGCGAGAATTACTTGCCTATTTGAATACCTTTCTTTAAGGGGCTCGTCCAAGGGAAGAAAAACGTGTCTGCTTTTGCCGGCCGCTGGTTGTTAGTGGCATTGCGGCTCCGCTTTACTTAGTGGGGGCTGAGCTGCAATACCAAAGCCTTGGACGGGTGAGGTGCTGTACCGGTGGCAGAGCAGCCATGTTGTCCCAATACACCAGTGCCAGCCTTGTGCTGCATCCTATCTGTCGTTTTCCTGTTGTGGTGACGGCTTCCTCTATTGGAGAACTGTGTGTACGGGGCTGTGAAAGAAAGCGGAAAATCCAAACAGAGATCTGAGGGAAAGCGGTGACCGCAGTGGTTGTGCCGGCCTACCTGCAGAGCGAAAGCCAGCGCTTTTACACCACAGCGTCTTATTGTAGAGGTCTGCGGGTGTGTGCTGTCTTATGTAGGGTGTGTGGACGTCCTGCTTGTGAGCCCCTATTAGACAGAGTGAAGATCGGCTAGGCAAGCGTGGCTCTCAATTCTGCACAGCCGGGACCATAGGTTTCCCCTGCATGGGAAATTCATTACCGGCCGCAGCCCCTGCAGTGATCAGCTGATTGCTAGGCCGGGTTTGATATTATTGGGAATTCTGCTCGGAAAAACTTCTGCAAATTGCATGTCAGGACGGTCGGTCCGGATCCAGGTGGCAATGTTGCATATGCATTTATACAAGGCGGCCCAAAAAAAGTAGTGCGCCTCCAGCGATAAGAGGAACGAGCAAGTGAATTGTATTTTTTATTTTTTTTTGCCCACAAATCACAAAAGATGCGGCCTCTGCATCTTCGGGCAGGTTGGATTCTGACGTCTTGTGATCCTACGTTTTCCAATAAGATGGGGCCACGTGCCGCAGCTCACGGGACTCGCTGGGCACGGGTTCACGGAGGAGCGAACTGTGAGCGAGGAGTTATGGCCACCACGTTCCCCAGGCTTGTCCACATGCGATTTTTATCTGCGGGGAAATTTAAACCAGAAAATGTCCGCTAACAATCCACATCCACGGGATGACCGCAAGGAGAACATCACGGCCGACAGAATCTGACGTGCCCAAAGGTGCAGGGACCTGAACGGGGACCACTGTCGGCATCTTTTGTGAGTTGTGGGTTCATCTGGTCATACTATTGCTGGAGGCGGGCTACTTCTTCGTGGGACCTCTGTATCTTTGTATTTGTACTTTTCATAGTGTGAATTGGTTGAATTGGTTCTTAGTACTGCCAATAGTACTTTGTTGCTATTTTTATTTTTTGTAGATTACCCTCTTAAGGACACAGGACGTCCCCGTACTGTGTCCTGTCCCTAAAGATGGCGCCCGCTCCTGCTTTATGCGGGCGCCTTAGCCGCGGGTGTCTGCATGGTTCCTGTAGCAGACACCCGCGGCTAATGTCTGCGACCGGCAGCAATGCCGATCGCGGACATTTAACCCCTCAGATGCCGTGGTCAATCCTGACCACGGCATCTGAGTGCGCACAAACAGAAAGTTTTACTTTCGGTTTGCGCTCCGGCTCCCCCGTGTGGCGATCGGAGGAGCCGGAGCGCGCCTGTAGTAGCCTGGGTTTCTAGGAATGAAACCCAGGCCTGCTCTGTAGTATTTCCTATGGAGCCATAGCCTGTAATGGGATTCATAGGAAATATGCGATTTTTTTTTTTTTTTTTTTATATATTCCAATGCTATTGCATTGGAATGTATGATAATCGCAATCAAATGATTGTAAGTTATGGTTCCCTATGGGAACTATATAAAAGTGTAAATAAAAAAATAAAAAAGTAAAAAAATTAATAAATAAATAAAAAAACATAAGTTCAAATCACCCCTTTTGCTAAAATAAAATTAAAAAACTAAAATTTTTTATAAATACACATCATGAGTGTCGCAATGTGGGAAAACGCCCATACTATAAAAATATAAAAAAAGATTCCCAATGCGTCAAACAGCAAAACGGAAAAAAGCGTCCAAATTGCGGATTCACCATTTTGGTCGCTTCATTTTCCACAAAAAATACATAAAAGGTGATTAAAAAGTCTTATACACCCCAGAATGGTATCAATAAGAAGATAAGATTATGACGCAAAAAACGACCCCCATACAGCTCCGTACATATAATTACAAAAAAGTTAAAGTGGTCAAAACATGGTGACAAAAAAGTAAAACAGATTTTTTTTTCACTATCAAAACGCAAGAAAACCTATACATATAGGGTATCGCCGGATTCGTACTGTAGAGTAAAGATAACCGGTCAGTTTTATCGCACATCGGAATTTAAAAACCCGCAAAACTGTGGTGGAATTGCTTTTTTTTTTTTTTTTTGCAATTTCACCCCATTTGGATTTTTTTTTCCCCACTTCCCACTAAATCATATGCAATATTAAATGGTGTCGTTGGAAAGTACAACTTGTCCCACAAAAAACAAGCCCTCATGTGGCTATGTGAACCGAAAAATAAAAAAGTTATGGCTCTGGGAACTCAAAAAATAAAAAACCTCCGGTCCTTAAGGGGTTAATTAATTATTTCTTGGAATTTGGTCCTGGTAGTATCTGCTGTGTGCTATTCTACGTCCTGTTCATTTTGGACTGTGAATGATTTTTTTTTTTTTAAATGTATGTATGGTTTTAATCGTATTCGCAATTCCAATGTTGACCAGGTTTACTAATTCTAAAATATAACTTTTACTAGATATGCCATAAAACAATTCAAAATGTTAAAAAACACACAGATCAGTGAGCCGACGAGAGGACTGAACACCTACCGACACATTCCACTTGATATTATACCATCTAGTACAGGGACGGCCAACCTGCGGCCCTCCAGCTGTTGCAAAACTACAACTCCCAGCATGCCCGGACAGCCTACAGCTATCAGCCTTCAGCAGGGCATGGTGGGAGTTGTAGTTAGAACAGCTGGAGAGCCGCAGGTTGGCCAGCCCTGATCTAGTAGTCTGATGGTTAGAAAGAAGGATCCAGTCCTACCAGTTCCAGACGTGTAGATTGTGAATGGTTGTTCGGTGTGTACTAGAACGATATCCTTCACTGCAGTGGCTGAGGATATTGGGGTCGGATGCTTGGTAACAATGATAATCGGTGGCGTAGACTGATGACCCTAATCAAAGGTTCCCTCACAATTGGATCAATGAGGGGGACTGGTTCATTCGCTACCTAAAAGACACAGCGCACCCGCCCCGATAGGGGTGACCCCATACGGACCCTGTCCCCAGTTAGGGGCCTATTCCCTATGTTTGCCCTCACTACATCCCTACATGCCATGTTTCGTCTCAATCACAAGACTCCTCAGGGCAATCGATAATGAAGTTCAATAGTGACGTTTAACATATGCCGGTAGACGGTGGTCCCGCTGTATAAGATGCAGGGAAGTGTCCCTTTCATCATGTCGCCTCACCGTTGGTGGGGAGCTCCCCACATGTAACAGGTCAGCCAGTGTCATAGGGACAGAACTGCTGACAGATGCCCTTTAATAAGATGAGATGTATTAATTACTGAGTTGCCGTGTAAGTTTTTGCTGGCATTTTTCAGCACATTTGTGTTTTTTTAGTGGTACTTTTTTTTTTTTTATGCAGTAAAAACTCCAGCTCCCGCTCCCTCTTTAAACATTTTCACATCACCTTCACTATAGGGAAAAATAGTGTTACAATGCAGGCTCTTATTTTGACCTTTTTTTTACCTGGTAAAAAAAAAAGGCAAGATAATTTGTGTGCGCAGGGACCCATCAGGGGTTAAATACACTCTCACGCCATAAATACGGGGTGATCTCTTCCGACCATGCTCCTTTGTAGACTTTACCTCTTCAGGGATCTGTGGCTGTAAACGGTGCGGTGTCCGGGCAGGCGGCGCCGGTGTATGGCGGTGTTTGCTCAGTGGACGTGCGTTGTGAGCTTGTGTCACTGCTGGTGTTTCACGCACTGTTTGCACACGATGATCTGTACACAGTGTTGTAATGACGTTGTGTCAAACACGGAAGGGTTTCTACATGATTGTAATACACTGCCACCATGGAAGGTGTAGCTCCTGTTCCTGTACTCGTGCGCTTATATTCAGAGGTCATCAGGGGCTTCAAGGAGGTTATCCCAAAAATAAACAACTGGCCATAGACCCTACAGGGAAATTTCCTGGTGGGCCAATGCCCAGAGCCCTCCTGTCACGCTAGTGTGTGGGAGGAAAACACCACACCGAGCATAGGAGGAAAAAGGGGATACCGGCCTGGTAACTAGGGAAGGAAAATGGACACCTCCTAGAGAAAACCATAACTCCAGTCCTGACAGGTAGGCAAGTTCATACACCGTATACCTAGTATCCTATCTCACCCTATAGGACCCTGGAGCTATACAGTGTGTGTGTATATATATATATACAGTGTGTGTGTGTGTATATATATATATATATATATATATATATATATATATATATATATATTTTTATACACATACACACAAAAGGGAAAGGAAACACTTAACTTCAATGAAGCTTTGATAGCGCCAGGCACTCAGCCGAGAACCAAACACAAGCTAACCACAAGTCCATCGGAAGCAATAAACGGCATCGTGTGGAGGGAGAAACAACAATAAATAGAGAAGGTAAAACGACCCCAATAGCCACAACTGGGGACAGAAGGTGAGGCAAGCACCAGAAACAACACAGACGCCATTTGATCCAAAAGGAAAACTTGTCAGATCAAATCATGTGTTGCCAGTCTCACAGATCTCCTGCCGCGGGAACGTCTGTATGGCTCGGTACGTCCGTGACACCTCCTCACGCCCGTCGGCCAGGTACATAACGATCTGATGCTCTCAGTATTAATTACTGTACTTATATACCTGACCAGAAGCTGCAGGTCCTCGATTCAACTGTATTGCTGTCCTATGGTGATAGGGCTGTATTTTATGCGGCATTGCAGTGGTATTCGGTTCTGCTGGGGCGGTGCTTTGTGCTGCCCTACGGTATTGCTGACCCCGCCTACTTATGTAGTCTCTGCCCACTTGTGTATCGGCTTTTATTACACATTGGCCACTGTGGTAATTTACCAGGAGGCCAGGTATATGAAGGACGAATGCCGCAGGCCCAATTCTGTATACCAGCCTCTAGGGGAAAATCTTTCTGACTATTTCTGGGCAGGAGAAATTGCAGATCTTTTCTGACTCCTGGCAGCAAAAATAAGGAATAAAGCAGTATAGGACTTTATATATCCTCAAGTACACCATTTCCTCCTCTAATGTGCTTCCTTCAGATGTATGTATAAGAGACCAGACTCTAATGATTTGCGTGGTGCATTTTTTTGCAGCAGCCTGCAGTCACCACTAGGGGGAGCTCCGTTAGCTTGCTGAAGACAGTATTGTTCAGTTCACTGGAAGCTGGGTGAGGCTGGAGTCACACATGCAGGCTTGTGAGTGAAAGCCAGAAGTGGATTCAAAAGCAATGGGGACTATAAAGGAAGGGCTTGGCTTTGGCGTCAAAAACTGCATGTGTCATTCCAGACTAAATTTGCCTTTTGTGAGCGCCTCCTAATGACAACTGAAAGAAGTTGTTTTTTGGACTTTGGTAATGTGAAGAAAATCCGCGGATATGGGGAATCAATCAGAAAAACACAAAGCTATATTATTGAACTTCGCATATTCACTATTAAAAAAGCCATTTTTAGTGCATTAACAGTGTCAGCCCGAGATTTCTGCCCATAGGGTTTCCCAAAGGAACCCTCAGGCTCCCCCGTTCCCCATAGGCGGCCATGCTGAAAAACCGTATACCATGCAAAAGGCTTTGTACGGAGCAGTAAAGGCTGCTGTGCTATTACATGCAGCAGAAAACGTGTGACCTGGTGACGTCCATTGATATAACGGGGCCTGTGGGTAGGGCTGCAGCTATCGATTATTGCAGTAATCAAGTATTCTGCTGATTTTTATTCCAACAATTGAGTAATCTGATAACTCAAAGGACATTATCCTTTATAAAACCTCAATATTTTTATTTCTTAAATTGCATTAAATTAAGACCCCCAAGTTAATCGGCCTCAGATCGGTACCCCATGCCATCAGCCTCAAATCAGACCCTCTATGCTGCCATCAGTAAACCCCCCCTCCTCCATGCCACCAGTCTCCAACTCCACGCCATCCATCACTCCCACCCGCATGCCTTCAGCACAGTGCCGCGGGAGACTATGAAGTGGTGAGTAATAGTGTTTCCCGCACCGCTTCGTGGTCACATGGTACAAACGAATCCTCGACTACCAAAAATTTGCATGGATGAATTTTATTTTTATGTCTATTTGCTCGAGTCCCCATTGGAGCGCTACCTGTAGGGAGCGTTCCCAGTGCAATCCTTACACGTACACTGCGCACCTTGTGTGATTCTTCCTGAGACCCTATGGCGGCATTCTGCGCGACTGCAGTGTCCACTTGTATTACGGATGGTACATGTCAGGGAATCTTGATGGTTACCTCTGATGTACACTGCATTCACAGTATGAATCAACCCTAATAAATGATTTCCAGTTGTCACATTGTGCGTCACTGTCTGTTTCGGAGTTCTCCATGAGTTGCCATATGGCGTTTCAGTAGGGTACGGTATTACTACAAGATCTCTGTAGTGCAGGGATCAGCAACCTCCGCCACTCCGCCACAGAATGTTCCATTGACTTTTATATGAGTCTGAAGAACAGTTTGCATGCTGGGAGTTGTAGTTTCTCATTAGCTGGAGTGCCAAAGGTTGCCGATCCCTGCAGTAGTCTGGTATTCGCCGCTCTGGAAGTTGCAGTTTGATCCCATAGACTTCTCCGTACAACTCTGAGTTTATACGGAGGTGTAAAACCGCCATGTGTACGAGGCCTAACTATGAGTCACCTTGTGTTGTGTTCACCGCCCCCTGCTGGTTCATGCGCTTTACAGTGGGTCTCAGACAGGCAGCCGATCTGAGAGGTAAAAACCTTTACTCTGCCACCACAAGGTGCTGTAATACTGCCCCCTATGGACTGAACGCTGTGCTGGCTGCAACGGACGTTTGATGTTCTGGGCCCTGATGGCGCTGGAAATGACCCTTTTTCTTTTGATAAATGTGGAACTATTGTCTAAAATCTAGCATTTCTAGAGGGAATAATTTAATGTTTTGTGTTGGTCAAAGTTGTAATTATTTTTATTTCTGTTACTCACATACATACAGAGAGAGAGAGAGAGAGAGAGAGAAATTCCACAGCGCCTCCAAGTAAAGTAGAAAAAGTTTGCGCTTTATTCACCCATGCGACGTTTCAGTCCTTTTAGGGATCATTCAGACGGCCGTATCTGTTTTTTTTTTTTTTTTGCTGATTAGATGCTGTCCCATTCACTTCTATGGGGCCCTTTTCTTCCATTGCACGGCTCGGCAAAAAAAAAAGACATGTTCTATACTTGTCGGTTAAAATCAGGACATGGCACTATTGAAGTCTTTGGATCAGCAAAAAACGGAATGCAATCCGTTTTTTGCGGACATGCTGAACTGTCCGCAAAAAAATGGATCCGCATTTTTGCGGACAGCATACGGCCGTCTGAATGAGGCTTTTTTTCAAGCAATAATTTAGTATGATGGTTTAATATATGCAAATGAGCCTCTAGGAGCAACGGGGGCGTTACCATTACTCCTAGAGGCTCTGCTCTCTCTCCAGCTGCCACGCCCTCTGCACATTGATTGACTGGGCCGAGTGTGATGACATTTACACTCCCTGACCCTGTTTGTCAAAGTGCAGATGGAGCAGAGCTTCCAGGTGTAATGGTAACGCCCCCGTTGCTCCTAGAGGCTCATTTGCGTATATTAAAACATCATTTTTCTCAGCATATGAACATGGGACCAATTCCTCCGGCTGCCAAGCGCACATGTAACAGGTCAGCCAGTGTCATAGGGACAAGTCTGCTGATAGACGCCCTTTAATAAGATGAGATGATGACGTCACACTTCCAGTTGAAACCTGAAAGAATTGACATGCTGCAGATAGAAAAATCACACTGCAGGTCAAAATCTGCGCTAAATTTTTAATTTTTTTTGCCATGTTCATGGATTTGTTAAAATCTCATCAACTTTGCAGCTGTAATTAGGTTGTGTTTTTTTTTTTTTGTCCACTGCAAACCTGGACTGTAGCCTATCTGCCATACGTGCCATAAATCGTGATGGGGCATACCGTGATTTTTTGTTTTTTTGTTTTTTTTCTGTGTGTGCTTGTACTCTGACATATGAAATTTGTCTCCCTCACCTGTATGTGTGATTTATTCTGGGTTTATATAACCAGGATCTGTATATGGCCAGGGATGAGAGGCCTTACACTAAGGAAGGCCTCCATTGCAGCTCTGACTTGGTAACTGAAAGAAGTCAGAGTTAGGGCTCTTGCCCACGGCCGGGTGCTGGTCGGGCCCATGTTGCGGTCCGCAATGCACGGGCACCGACCATGGGCAGCCGCATGCGGATCGCGGACCTCATTCAAGTGACGGTCCACACCGCAAAACAGTATCAAGTGACGGTCCACACCGCAAAACAGTAGTGCATGCACTACATTTTTGCGGTGGGGAGGCACGACGGAAACACCACGGAAGCACTCCGTAGCGCTTCCGTGGGGTTCCAATCCGTGCTTCCGCGACGCATCTCCGGATATCCGGACCCATTCAAGTGAATGGGTCCGCATCCATGATGCGGGGTGCACACGGTCCCATGTACTGCAAACTCGCCGTATGCAGGCCGCAATACGGCCATGGTGGCGCAACGGCCGTGTGCAAGAGGCCTTATGGGGGCCCTTGAATGAGATGCAAATGAGTCGATCATTTCCCGAGCGGTGCCTCTCGGGTCCTGCTGCCAGGGCAGGTGATATCCGGGCTGGAAATGGTTTTTATTTGACAGGTAAAGTGAATATACAAAGCAGGTTTTATTCTTCCCAGCCCATAGCCACGTGCTTTGCCAGCGCTGGGAACATCTGTCCTGTGGGGTTATGTGAATGCGGCCGTGTGGTTTCATCTGAACATTCAATGGTTTCATTAACATTTTTAAGCTGGAAAGTAAAAAGAAAAATAATGCAAGCAGATGAAAGCTTGTGTGTTTTTCATAATTTATTGCTGGATCTAAAAGTGATCCTTGTCTGCTGCATCCAAATATGTATCTGTGATCACCAAGCATGCATCTTGAGACGCTGCTTTCTCCAGTACCTTAGTGGGAACAGATTTGTTTTGGGACGGAAAAAGTTGAACCTGATATTACATTGGCATGCACGCTTTATAAACTCCTTATTTAGAAGTCATTTTTAGCTTGACTGGACTGAAATGCGACGTCTCCTTCACTAGTTGGGTTTTCCATGAAGTTACCGTAAAAATGAGCCTGTAGAAGAGTTTCTGAAGGCCTCATAGGCTTGAGACTATACCCATTTTCCACCTCCTATATAGGCTGAAGGGCTAAGGACACCTTTGGAGTTTTTAACATGTTCATTTGCTTCCTAAATGCTGAATTAAATAACTTTATAAATGGTCCTCATTGAACATTTCCTGCTGTAGAGTGTGTGCAAGTCCCTCACCTAGCCGCTGGCGCTGTTGAAATTGACATAAATCTGCCAGCACAATGCTGCTGTGTTTGGCAGCTCTACCGATCCCTCCTCCCAGTGTTGAAGAGAGCAGAGGGGGGAAAATCCATGAAAGCTAGCTCGCAGAGGTTGTATATGGGATGGAAAACGCTCACGAAACAGATTGCAGGCGGAAAGTAGAGCATGTGCCTACAAGTGAGAGGAAATCCTTCAGGAGCTGTATTAGGCTGCCTTCACACATTGCAGATTTGGCTGCAGAATTTTCCGCGACTGAAAATCTGTTCCATACACGCGAATAGCGACTGGCAGAAATCCGTGAATGGTGCAGGCAATATGGGACTGCCTCATATAGTCCAATACAGCATTCTGCTCTCACCAGCCGTCCCTGAAGTAATGGTCAGGGGATATCCCCTATAGGCTGAATGCACTATATCCGCACCGTAGGTCAATTTAATTAAATTTTTCCTGATTTTCTCCATTCACTTCAATGGGGAGAGGAAAATCCGCATGTAAATCCGCACCAATTTCCCTGCGAACACCTGCGGATTTCAGTGAAGATTGCCCGCTCGTAAAAAATCCTGAGCGTGTGCATTTATCCATAGGGGGACCCGCCCATTAGGCTACATGTACACGGCCGTACCCGTTTTGCAGTCCGTGGACCTGCAAAATACAGAGACCTTCCTTGCTCAATTGACATTTTTTCTCAGTCCCATGAGTAGAAATGGCTGTTCCTGTCTGCTGTACGGACAAGAACAGAACATGTTCTATAATCTGTCGGACATACGGAGACCGGTAGATATCAAGGGGTCCATGTGCGATCCACCAAGGATGCAGATCCAAAGTATGGTTGTGTGCATGAGGCCTTAGAGAGGATAGGTCCCCAAGACAGCTTTGTGAATGGGGCGTTGGGGTGTATGCGGGACACTGACCTCCAATGAGCATACATTCATCACCTATCTGTTCGTGGGGAAAACCCCTTTGCATTTGATTAATGAGGGTCTGACTGCTGGGACCCCCATGAGTCACGAGAACGGCGCTCCCGTGCACCGCTATAAATGGAACGACTGGTCGAGCATACACGCTGCCAGAAAGATATAGCGCAAATCAATGGATCGGCAGTAAAGATGCTCAAAGCGCTGTTCCATGCATCTTGTCTCGCATGAACTGCCATTTTCATCATTGGGGGGTCTCAGCAGTCAAGCCCCCCCCCTCCCACTGATCAGATATAGATGCTGTGGGTGGGAGATAAATTGATCTTGTGAGCGCATCCACCAAATATTCATGTTCCCAGGTGCTCATGTGCGCAAATGTATCAGGGCCCCACGTTGTAGCCATCTGTCATGTGGCGCCCCACGTTGTAGCCATCTGTCATGTGGCGCCCCACGTTGTAGCCATCTGTCATGTGGCGCCCCACGTTGTAGCCATCTGTCATGTAGCGCCCACGTTGTAGCCATCTGTCATGTGGCGCCCACGTTGTAGCCATCTGTCATGTGGCGCCCCACGTTGTAGCCATCGGTCATGTGGCGCCCACGTTGTAGCCATCTGTCATGTGGCGCCCCACGTTGTAGCCATCTGTCATGTGGCGCCCCACGTTGTAGCCATCTGTCATGTGGCGCCCCACGTTGTAGCCATCTGTCATGTGGCGCCCCACGCCAGCCATCTGTCATGTGGCGCCCCACGTTGTAGCCATCTGTCATGTGGCGCCCCACGTTGTAGCCATCTGTCATGTGGCGCCCCACGTTGTAGCCATCTGTCATGTGGCGCCCCACGTTGTAGCCATCTGTCATGTGGCGCCCCACGTTGTAGCCATCTGTCATGAAGGGAAGTACGGGTGCAGATGGCACACGTTGTGCTGTCCTCATCTTTTGCGGCCCCATCGAAATGAATGGAATGTGTTGGATAACACTGACGGCATTATGTCAGGGTTATAAAATACATTCCAGACCTCTAAGGGTTACATAACATCATAAAGCAATATAATGCTATTCGACTCCGGCAGTTCTCCGGAGTTCAGGACGGGTGCTCTCCCTGACACGCTGTGAGTCCAATGCGTGGGACTCGCTTGTGTGATATCATTTGTGTATCATTTTTATAGCTGCTGAGTTATTGAGTAAAATGTATCTGTATAGCGCCACCTGCTGTTTGTTCTTTTTTTTTTTTCTTATTTCTTTGTCCTGCTCACTGAGATGGTCGCACATGCTCAGTTTTATCCTTCAACTGCCTCCTGAGCTGTGGGGAGAGAGCTGCGGCAGAAAAGACACGCCCCCTGAGTTGCGGCAGAAAAGACACGCCCCCTGAGTTGCGGCAGAAAAGACACGCCCCCTGAGTTGCGGCAGAAAAGACACGCCCCCTGAGCTGCGGCAGAAAAGACGCGCCCCCCCACTGAGCTGCGGCAGAAAAGACGCGCCCCCCCACTGAGCTGCGGCAGAAAAGACGCGCCCCACTGAGCTGCGGCAGAAAGACGCCCCCCACTGAGCTGCGGCAGAAAAGACGCGCCCCACTGAGCTGCGGCAGAAAAGACGCGCCCCCACTGAGCTGCGGCAGAAAAGACGCGCCCCCACTGAGCTGCAGCAGAAAAGACGCGCCCTCACTGAGCTGCAGCAGAAAAGACGCGCCCCCCCCCTGAGCTGCAGCAGAAAAGACGCGCCCCCCCTTGACCCATGTGAGGTACAGCGCAGTTTTTTGTCTGATATATATATATATATATTTTTCATTGATCATGGGAGGGCCCCTTTAAGGTTGTGATCTCCCATGGATAATTTTTTAGGTGCCTTTGGTTCGGTCCAGGGATTAGACCGGCCATAGACATTAGATGTTTTCTGGCTGCACCCAGCAATTTTATCGGGATCTGTCAACCATCTAATGTGTGTGGCCGCTTCCTGACTCACCCCGACAACAACTATTGTGGGAGATCAGGATCGGACATGTTGGGTTTCTGCTGAGAACACATGCATGCTCAGCCTAAGGGCTCATGCACACGAACATATTTTCTATCTACTTCCGTTCAGTTTTTTTTTTGCTGACCGTATGCGGAACCAATCACTTCAATGGGTCCGCAAAAACAACGGAAGGTACTCAGTGTGCATTCCGTTTCCGTATTTCCATTCCGCAAAAAAGTAGTGCATGTCCTATTGTCCGCAAATCATAGTCTGAGGCCCCATTCAAGTCAATGGGTCTGCAAAAAGTATGGAACACATCCATGTGTCATCCGTATTTTGCGGATCCATACTGTAGAAATGCTATGCCCAGCCCATATTGCTCATGTGTTTGGGGATTAATAAGTTACTGTTTCTGTTTCCTTTCCACAAAAAATGGATCGCACACGGAAACCATACGAATATGTTTTGTGGAATAACGGAACGGAAGAGGACCTAAATAAGCGGAAAAAAAAAACTTAGAACAACGGATTCGTGAAAAACAGACCGCAAAACAACAACCTCCGTGTGCATGAGCCCTAAGTGCTTGGCCGGCCCACGCTTGAGATATTTGTGCTGAGACTGGTGCTAGGCGAGGTAGATGAGGGTCATGTTATGACTGAACATAGCGCGCTGTTGTGACAACACTGGAAATCAATAGGTACATGCACATTGTTACATCCAGTGCCTTCTATTAAAGGTCCCGTTATGTTGCCCTCTAATGTAAGAAGCAATGTAGTGTCTGAGACGTGCAGGCCTCAAGATGGTGGCGAATGGCATGTGGAGAATTTAGAATAAATCAGTCGTTCTATTGGTTGTCCAGCTTTACAGGGTCATTCCGATAAGTTTTCCTCTGTTCAAATGAGCCTCTAGGAGCAACAGGGGCGTTACCATTACACCTAGAGGCTCTGCTCTCTCTGCAACTGCTGCGCCCTCTGCACTTTGATTGACAGGACCAGGTGTGATGAAGTTTACACTGTCAAAGTGCAGAGGGCGCAGCAGTTGCAGAGAGAGCAGAGCCTCTAGGTGTAATGGTAACGCCCCCGTTGCTCCTAGAGGCTCATTTGAACAGAGGAAAACTTATTGGAATGACCCTGTAAAGCTGGACAACTAATGCAACGACTGATTTATTCTAAATTCTCCACATGCCATTCGCTCCTAGAGGCTCATTTGCATAGATGGCATAGGACCCTCACCAATCTCTAGAACGGGGCCCCCAAAGTGAACGAAAGGACGCCGCACTTGTGCTCCATTTACTTCTATGGGAGTTCCAGAAATACCTGAGGGAGTGCACTCCGTTATTTTTGGAAGTCCCACAGAAACGTATTGATAGCACGCTGCGCATGCGCGATCACCCCTCCATTCACTTCTATAGGATTGCTGGAAATAGCCGGGCCAGCTAGCACTGAGACCTGTAGTATCTGGCATATCCTGGGAAATTGGATTACCGCTTTCATTTCTGAGGCCCCCACATGAGCCATGGCTGATCTCAGTACAGCGCTACGGAATATGCTGAGACTATACGCACACCGCTTTCAACCTCCGCTGCAGCATTTTGCTTGTACGACCAAGTTGTAGCCCCCCCCCCCAACATCGTCATCTTGTTTTCTACATCAAGAGATAATCCAAGTAAATGAAGGAGCAATATTCCGTGAATCCCAGGCTGCCGGCATCCGGCTCCCACTACTCTTCCTCTCGGAAACCTGTGTGTATTTATCTGTCGCTCCACGCCAGGCTCAATAAATAGCTGCATGCCATTTCATCGCTCCCCCCCGCGTGGCACCCAATTATTCATTCCTGGTCCGAGGCTTGCTGTTTAAAAATAAATGGCACGGACGTATTCTCGAGTTCCTGGGCTCCTCTTATTACGTGTGTAATGTGATATTATTATCTTATCTCTCCGGAGACTCCCGGATTATTTTCGGTGTTTGGAAGGGGGGCTTGTTTCCTAGCAACTTGCAGGACATCGCTGCTTGGTGACACGCTGAAAAAGCAATTCATTGATTCTAACTTGGGGACGCCGTCATAAGCTATCGAGGATGAGGGGGATTGCTGCGAGAAGACGTGTCTAGCATCTCCAGATGGCATCGCTCTGCATTTATCTGTATAAAATCCTTAAAGGGGTTGTCCACTACGTTTATATCTGATGGGCAGGGGTCCGGCACCCCACAGCTGTCCATCAGCTGTGTGTAGGTAGGTAGCTCCATACATAATGGACGGAGCTACTCCCAAACACCTGTTGAGCGTCCCCCGACAATCGGATAGTGATGGCTTCTCCTGAGGATGGTAGATGTGAAGGACTTCCATTACTGGGGAGGGGGATAGCAATGTGTAGTGAATATCTAAAGCCCCCTGAGCGTCCATTCATTAGCGAGTAAACGTGCAATGATTTGGTATGGGGACGAGGGATGGCTTCACCCCATACCATGGAGGAGATCTCTGCATGAAATACAGTGGTCCCCTTCACTGACGAGCAGGTGATTGTCATCTGCTCCGTTGGGCGGTTTAAAGGGGCGCTCCCATCTTGGACATTGGGGGATATGTCCTCACGCAATTTGCCCCAATGTCTGATAAGTTTGGGTCCTACCTTTTGAGATCCGCACCCATCCTTAGAACGGAGCCCGCAAAATAAAAGGAGGGTGGCACCGCGCATGCGCACCGCCCCCATTCATTTCTACGGGACTGACGAAAATAGCTGAGCGCTGGTTCGGCTATGTCTGGAAGCCCCACAGAAGTGAAAGAACCGGTGGCGGCGCTCGCGCGGTGTCCTTTCCATTCACTTCAGTGGGATGTCCGAAAATTGCCGATTGTACTGTTTGGCTATTTTTGGCACTCCCCTAGAAATGAGTGGAGGGCAGCCGCGCATGCGCAGTGTCAATCTGCGAGCTCCGTTCTAAGGATAGGTGTAGGGAGCATATGCCTCCAGTGTCTAAGATGGGATAACAAGGCCCAGTCACAGGGAGTCTTTTACAGGGAGATTTTGGTGCAGATTCTGTGCCAAAAAGCCACCTGTCAGCCACATCTACCTACCATAGGTTTCAGTGGGCGGCCGTGTTGCCGTTTGTGCAGCCGTGGCTTATTTCCGTGACAGCACGAGGACGGTGCCCGCACAGGCGCCAAAAGAAAGCTTGGGGGTGTCTGCTTGCAGTTTACCACCTTTGTATAAATTGCCGCATTCAACCCACAGCACAAAGGGGTTCAACCCACAGGGGTTTCTGCCACAGAACGTGCCATGGATTTTGTCTTTGTAAAATGCGCTGTGTGAACGGGGCCTAAGGTTATGTTCACATCCTGTTTTTGCATTAGTTATACAATTGAATACGTCGTCTATAGTACACTATATTCTCATTGTAGAAAAATAAACGTATACCACGTTCGTTATATACACGTCCGTGTGTGCACCTACACCGTTCCATACTGGTCTCCTATGCAGTATGATATACCAGTCTTCTAATGTTACCCTATGGACACGTTTAGAGCGTACAACGGGAGCTTTCCTGCCGTACGTGCCATCACAATCATGGCATGAACACATCCTAGGATGTACCAAATCAGGCATGATAAATCTGTTGCAAGTCTACTTTACAGTGCATTCACTTGACTGTATTTTCAGTCCGCATCCGGTCCGCTTTTTCTTGCGGATTGGATGCGGACCCATTCATTTCAGTGGAGCTTTATAAGATGCAGAAGAAAAAAGGAAAAAAAACAACCTATTGGGCTGATGCTATGTGACGGGTTACGTTATGTTCAGACGTTCTTGGAGACGAGGAAGCTCTGTAAAACAGAATGTGATCCCCTTGAATAACCTACCTGGGAGGTATTGGGTGGCCCTTGACTGGCCTCATCTTCTTTGTCCTCTTACTTTCCTGTCTTCCTTTTTCCGTCCTCTATAATCGTATTGTACGTTCTGCTCCCGTCTGTGGCTATGGGGACTGGCCTGATCTGCAATTTAAAGGGGTTGTCCAGCCTTACCGGCGGCAGAGGTCAGACACCCTGCACCCCCACCAATCAGCTGTTTGGTGTAGGGTCGGCATCGGTACTACACCGCACTGTCAACATTATAGTGGACGGCGCTCGTCACTCCCATTGACTTTAATGAGACTGTTGACGTCACACACACGGAACAGCTGATCGGTGTTGGTGCAGGGTGTCGGACCGCGGCGATCCGCTAGTGATGGCCCAGGGTGCAGTCAGACGACCGTATGTATTTTGCACTCTGAAAAACGCGGATCCACAGAAAATACGGATGATGACATTTGTATGATGAGGATGTCAGATTATGACATTGGAATTTATTTATTTTTAATTTTTATTTTTTTTTGCCCCCAGGGGTGAGAAATCTGCAGACTTGTTCTATTTTTACATGCACGGATTTTACTAAAAAAGGTTTCACTTCCCCTTTTTGTATTCTGCAAAATTGAAAACCATCTTCACCCTGAGGGTACGGCCACGCGGTTTGATGCAGTTTTTGAAGCTAGAACCAGGAGTCGGATCGGTCCATTCTAATTTCTCTTCCATTATGACCCACTCCTGATTTTGACTTCAAAAACTGCATCGAAAAGCCTGACCACGTGGCAGCACCCTACAGGGCCATTCACACGGCGGGGTTTGAAGGCGAATTTTGGGGCACGCTGAAAACCTGCTGGCGGCCGCATCCTTTCCGCCTCCTATTTCAGTGGGAGGCAGCGCTGAAGATCACTGAGCGGCGGATTAAAGCCGTGGCCCCGCTGAGAACGGTCCCAGTCATGGCTTTAGGCCCCCGCTCTGTTATCCTCAGCGCTGTCTCCCACTGAAATGAATGCGAGGCAGACACCAGCAAGAAACCACGTGGCGCCAGCAGAATCCCAGTGCGCATTCCACGCCAAAAGACCCCGCGTGAACGTACCCTTAGGGTCCAGATTTTCTGCCCATAACGAGCAGGGGTTGATGATATATCGATCGGCTCTAATTACAGTCTGTTTGCTGGTACTATTCACACAGTGCTGTAAAATTAGTGCAACTCCATGCAGATGTTGTACTTGGTCGGAATCAAACCCAGGACCGCAGCGCTGCAGGACACCAGTGCTAACCACTGAGCCACCATGCTGGTGAAAATGGCAGCAAAAACCATGATTTGACTGCATGGTGTGAAGAGACCCTCGAAGTGGATTTTAGGGGGTCTTCTCATGTTTACTGCACACCAGATAGATCAGGGGTAGGAAACCTCCGGCTTTCCAGCTGTTGTGAAACTACAACTCCCGGCATGCAACTGTAACTCCCAGCATGCATACTTACTCTGCTCTTCTCTGAACTCCCATAGAAATGAATGGAGCATGTTGGGAATTGTAGTTTCACAGCAGCTGGAGAGCCGGAGGTTCCCTACCCCTGACGGTTGCTGGGCGTCCCAGTGCTGGGACCTCCCTAATGATTACTGGCCTGTGGGTCAGGAGCCGCTGTTCTGCTCTTTCCAGTTGTGAATGGAGCGACCATTGAGCATGCACGGTGCCGCTCAGTTTAGGGTGCATGCTTAACCTCCGATCCAGTCAATCTCCTGCACCCTGGGAATGCATATGAAGGATGCGGGACCCCCGTTTTTAGTGATTGGCTATGCCCAATATACTAGGCTACCAATGTCAGAAAGGTGTGGGTCCCACCTCTGGGACAGGGCTCCCAAATAGCTGAGTAAGTGAGCTGAGTAAGTGCTATTTTTGGGAAGTCCAAAGAAGTGAACGAAGAGCGCACCCCACATGCACAGCCACCTCTCCATTCACTTTTGTGGGACGAGCCAGGGCTTAACTGGTTTTTGGGACTCCCATAGAAGTAAACGGAGGGTGGTCGGGCTTGTACGGTTTGCTGCCTTTCACTTTGGGGACCCTCGTTCTAGAGATATGCCACATCCCCTCTAACTCTGGCCGTTTTGTATATATTTTATTAAGTAGCACATAGTCCGAGAGGGGCTGCCGACTGAACTGGCAGAGATCTCGTCGGATTTGGCTCGGAGAGTTTCCATTGCCGCAGCGGTCACCAGGCTGGCGATGGGGCCGTTGATCAGGGTGATGGTGAGCAGCTCTCCTGTGAACCTGGCGATGGCACAGTACCTGCCTGTATCTTCTTCACTGGCTAATTCAATGTTCATGGATCCCCTTTTTCATCTAACACACGAAGGTCCCTTTAGACGGGTCCATACCGCAGGTATCGGGAGGGAATCTCCTCCACAGTATAGGGAGTAGTGATCGCTTTTGCCATCGCTCATCCCCCTACCGACTTGTGCTCCTGTGAACGCTGCAGCCTTCTCTCAGCTTTTTCTAGGCCAGTGACGTTGCGTTTCAGTCACGTGGCCTAGGCGCAGCTCAGCGCCCATTCAACTACTGTACTATGTACAGCGCTGAGCTGCGTGAGCTGAGAAAACGCCGCGGCGCTCACAGGAGCATAGGTGCCTTCTCAAACGGCTGATTGGCGGGGGTGCCGGATAGGTCATCAATAGTAAAATCTTATAAAAGCGTTTTAAGGTATTTAACAGGATGCGCTAGGTTCATGCTCTAGGACGGGGTCGCCCATGTCATGGCGGCGGCTGTGATTTTTATGGGCATGCAGATTTAATAGTAGGTTGTGGTAAAACAGAGTATTTTTGTGTCATGCACAGACCCCCTCCAGTTATAACACAGTGTATCCAATATACCCCAAGGGGGAGTTTTATCAAACTGGTGTAAAGTAGAACTGGCTTAGTTGCCCATAGCAACCAATTAGATTCCACCTTTCATTTACTAAAGGAGATGTGAAAAATGAAAGGTGGAATCTGATTGGTTGCTATGGTCAACTAAGTCAGTTCTACTGCACACTAGTTTGATGGATGTAAACATTCGGTATCTGAGGGGGGGGGGGGTGAGCAGACAATGGTAAGCTGGGATGGGGACGAGCCTAGTATCGCGGGTGACGCTAGGGAGGCTCGTCCCCGTCCCCGCCTGCCATTGGCTCGCCTATGACGGATCTCCATAGCGGAATTGAGAACGCTAGTGTGAAAGTAGCCTAACTTGTGACCAGCTCATTCAGTTTTACAGCTGCTTTGTACAAAATGGGAAGTTATATACAATATCTGTGTGTCCTAGTGACCGACGTGAAATCTGTAAAACACAAAGAAAGTCATCTAAAAGGCGCTGTTCACTTTGGACAATTGACAGCTGGGCCAAAGGGAGCTGCACAACCCAGCGAGCTCCAGTCCAGAGCGGCTATGCCTGCTTAGACCCGGTCACAGTTACGTTACTGATCAGGCTACCAGAGCTCACCATATCGGACATTGCCGCATACGACCATTTACCACCAAGTATTCAGCTGGATCAGGCTACTGGATCCCCAACGTAGCTGTGACTAGGGCCTTAGAGGGCCAATGTTTGGCAGATATCCTGACATTCTTTGTATTGCATTGAAGTTTGTCATTTGTATTTTAGATTATTTTTGTATTTACGTCATGGGCCAAATCCTTCATGTAACAGCCGACCTCTGCATGAAAATAATGACATGCAACAGAGATGGGCCTCATTCATACCGTGCAAAACGTATGGTGTACATCAGGACAAGGGGGGGAAACCTTGCCCAAAGTTTGAAAAGGGGATCTATCATCTATATTTCTATGGGAGAGTGTTGTGGGCATGCTCTATAACTAGCTTCTCTACATGATCGTGGGGCGGCTATCTTGTCTGAGGTACTAATAATGACATTTAGAGAGATGACTTGCACCCACATGGGTCATAAGAATTTGTAGTCTGGAAATGTTCCCAGACTTCTATGGGAGAGTGTTGTGGGCATGCTCTGTGGCTAGCTTCTCTACATGATCGTGGGGCGGCCATCTTGTCTGAGGTACTAATAATGACATTTAGAGAGATGACTTACATCCACATGGGTCATAAGAATTTGTAGTCTAGAAATGTTCCCAGACTTCTATGGGAGAGTGTTGTGGGCATGCTCTGTGGCTAGCTTCTCTACATGATCGTGGGGCGGCCATCTTGTCTGAGGTACTAATAATGACATTTAGAGAGATGACTTACATCCACATGGGTCATAAGAATTTGTAGTCTAGAAATGTTCCCAGACTTCTATGGGAGAGTGTTGTGGGCATGCTCTGTGGCTAGCTTCTCTACATGATCGTGGGGCAGCCATCTTGTCTGAGGTACTGTTAATGACTTACACCCACATGGGTGATAAGAATTTGTAGTTGGAAATGTTCCCAGACTTCTATGGGAGAGTGTTGTGGGCGTGCTCTGTGATTGTTCAGGGAGGGGAAGGAGGTGAGATGTCTTTTATTCTCTCTCCGGTCACTGTATTGTTTGTGGAAAAAGCCCTTTCATTGTCTGAAGCCATCAATAATGTAATGTATGCTCGGTCTCAGCAACCAGTAAGAATTGCCGGTTTAGCATCGCTTACACCGTCCCGTTTTATGAGCATAGGTGTAACTGGTCCTGCCTTGTGTACTTACACATGTCATTGTGTTCCCCTATAGATGCCACGTCCGGGGACCAGCAGGATCTCTTCTGTCAGAAGCTTCAGCAGTGCTGCGTACTGTTTGATTTTATGGACTCTATATCCGACCTAAAGAGCAAAGAAATCAAGAGAGCCACGCTGAATGAGCTGGTGGAGTACGTGTCCACAAATCGTGGCGTGATCATAGAGTCTGCGTACCCCGATATCGTACGAATGGTAAGTCCTGCCGAGCGAAATCTACCCCGCAAACCTTTATATTAAAGGGATTGTCTAGGACTAGAAGAAGTCTTTCTGCACCCCCCCCCCCTCCTCCCCCCAGTCTGTGTCAAATGGGGCTGAGTTGCAATTCCAGACTCTACCAGTGGACAGGAGTGGCGCCGTAAGTAAGAACAGGCAGTTCCTTGTACAGGTGGCTGGGTCGATGTGTAGGACTATTTATTAAAGGGGCGGCCTCCTTAGTTTCTTATGAAATCAGGTTCAGTAGGTGTCATGGGAACCAAAAAAACAAAGTAAATGTTCTGTTTTCTCTCCCCCCCCCCCCCCCCCCTGCCTTTTTTATTTTTATACAGTTGCAAAATATTTTAATACAAAAATGTCACCTGCATATAGGCCGTATCACTGACTGCACATCTGAGCTGTAGGGCGTCAGAATATTGTGCCCATACGGCACCGCCATATACTAACCCTGTGATGGCTGACCTCCAGCTGTGGTAAAACTACGACACCTGAGATGCACACATGCTTGGCTGTTCTCAGATCTCCATAGAAATGAATGGAGCATGCTGGGAGTCGTAGTTTCACCACAGCTGGCGTGCCATCACTGCACTAAGCCCCTAGAAGCATTGATTTGTAGCTAAGAATCGCGCTGTAATACAATGCCGCATGGCGCTGTAGAACCTACATGTGGCCGCACCGTTATCTCCAAGTATGAACGGTCCGAATACTTGTGTTAATCTGTGTACGATGTGTCAGGAGCTCGCGGCACAAGTGTGAGTCAGTGTGGACCGTCCATATGTGGTTAAAGGAAATGTGTCACCAAAAATGTTATCTGCCAGTAAAAACCAGATGGCAGCACACATCCTTTTTACTTAATTCTGATTTTATTTTGTGATTATAGATTTATTTCTTCTGTTTCCTGAACATTACTACGGGGGCGGCCATCTTGCCTGAGCTGTTCTTAACAGCATTGACAAAGCATTAAAATAAATGTCACCAAAAAACTTTATCTGCCAGTTAAAACCAGATAGTAACCGATCTGCTTTTTTCAATTTTATTTTATTTTTTCAGATTTTTTTTGTTTTTGCATTTTGCTGAACATTATTATGGGGGCGGCCATCTTGCCTGAGCTGTTCTTAATAGCATTTACAAAGCATTATGAAATGTGCTTTGCGGCAGCCCCATGGGCCAGAGACACCATGGTCAGGAGGGGACCTCAGTGACTTCTATGGGAGAGACTTCTAGGCATGCTCTGTGACCTGTGCGGAGGTCATTGTACAGGGAAAGAATAAATAAGATTTGACAATCGCCTATTGTGAATGGTGGATCGTGTCTTATCTGTACACAGAGGTGATATCATTACAGGCAGGATTAGAATGACAGATAAGCAGATAACTGCAGTAAAGTGATCTCTACAGACCAGGAAAGGGCGCCAATTATTAGGCTTAGTGGGCAGCGTTAAAACTGCAGGATTTTATGGTTTTTGTGTAAATATAGGTATTAACATGGAAAATTAAAAATAACCAGCAAAAAAAATCTTTAAAAATATGTTAAACTTAAAAACGTAATTTAAACAATAGGTCATTTTCTAATGGCACATTCCCTTTAAGGCCTCACGCACACCACCGTATTTTCAGTCCTCATCCGATCCGCTTTTTTTTGCAGCTCGGATGCGGACCCATTCATTTCAGTGGGGCTGCAAAAGATGTGGACAAGAATAGCCATTTCTATCATAGGGCGCGACATTCTGATCCGTAAAATGTGAATCGCACATGGCCGGAATCCGTGTTTTGCGGATGCTCAAAAACAGATACGGTCTTGTGCATAAGGCCTAAAACGGTTGTTTCTTCGGTAACCACCCCTCTTAAAAATTCTGCTCCTGGGTCAGCTAATGTAATACAAGGAAGACTCGAGTTCTGGCTCATGGAAAAAATTTTTATCAATTGTATGGTGGATTTTAAATTTTTTTAATCTAGAGTTTTGCTTTGTTTTGTGGTGACTGCGGTTGTCATATGCTGCACCAAAAATGAAAGTTTTTAATATCTGTAATTCATTGACTAGATTCACGGCATCAGAGATAAACTAAGTCTAAGACACGAGGCTGTGGACGTTTCACTTTGGTGTAACTGGCACTGAACATCCAAACGTCATCTGCATTTGTGTTTACTGAGCATTTATTCTGATCCCAATGGTCAATAATGTGGAGCTGGTTAACCATTTGCCATCCACTTTTCTGGGAACATAACGTGGCTATGGGTAGTTCAGTATGTTCATCTTCAGTGTGCAACATTGTCATAGGTGAGACATGAATTGGCTGAATCAGCTTTGCAGTTTTGTTCCTAATCTGCCTGAAAGCTCACCAAATGATGCCACCATACCTCAGCAGTATGTGCATTTTCATGATCTTTACCACCTGTGTTGCGCCTTTGTTTTGATGCTGCCAGGGCTTGCTGTGGTTGGGATTACAGTTCCCATGATTCATCTCACAGACACATTTACTAATGTGCGAGCACCTAGTTGTTGGTGTCGCCGTCATCTAAATTTGCCACATTTTAGTAAAATGCACTGCGTCTAGCTCGCCAAGGCATGTGGCCTAAAATGCAGTAGTTTACACCGAATTGCCTCAGTGCTTTAATAGAATTATGTCGCAAAGTAAGCCGAAGAGCTGGTATAAAGTTAGAAGAAAGTCTCTAGCTATGTACCACATGTCATTCATTCTGAGCAACTGTGATAAGTTCAGGGGATGTCTGGACAGCCTGTCTAGTTTGAGCTGTCTACACAATTAGTAAATCTGCCCCACTGTCTCTCTTTACATGCATGCCCCTCTATTACAAAGTGTAAGGTAGTGCTGTTATTACTCCCTGTCTAAACCCACAACCCAGATCTGCTACTGGACGCTACAGCATCTGCTGCCCAGCATGTGAAACGCCATCCCTCCAGAGAGTGAAAGGGGAGTAGGGAGCAATAGGCGTGTGATCTCCTGTACATCATGGAGAGAGGAGATAACCAGGTGTTCAGAATATGGTGTGTCACACAAGTAAGACCCCCGTGACTACATATGAGGCTGGGAACAGCGGAGGATTTGCTAGAGGCGGTACAATAGTAAAGATACTAGTACACCAGCAGATGTCCTACGGATCGCGATAAATGGTAGAAGATGCAACGACTCGTTAACTATGAAAATTTTGCTTATTACACATAGATAATAGTTCGTACCCGTGGTCGTTACTTGCTTTTAAATTATTCATTGCCATTACATGTAAACATGGGGGACGGATGCTTAGTCAGAAGGCATGTATTAGACCGTTAGCGAGTAGACAGCTCCATATTATACGTACGGATCTATTAACGAGGAGCGTTTTTTGTTGTTTGTTTGTTGTTTTTTAGCATACTGAAAGATCACGATGGACGAAAAACTATTTGTCGCTTGTCTTTAAATTGTTCTTACTTATTACATCACATGATTCTCATTATTTTTCGCTGGCATGCACGAGAATCTGGACGATATTCGCTCCGTGTAATAGGGTCCTAATGCATGTAGACCTTTTACATATCGTGTTTAAAGGTCAGAATGCCCCTTTAAATATTTACACAACCACCTGAGTATCTTCTACTAATCCCAGGCCTGTATTAATTACAGAGCTATATTCAGCGCTCTGCTGGTTGTTACTGGAACCCAATTAACATACACTGGTTTGGGTCGAGATTCCCCACTGAAGGGCGGCTAGAACGGCGGCCCCCAACAACTTTATTCTTGGGAAAAAAAACTTTGGTTAGTGTAGAAGTAAGATCTCCTGTGATGTCGGCTGCAGCCAGTAGCAGGCCGTGATGGGGACGAGCTCGTCCCTGCTATTGGCTGCTCTTTGATCTGACGTGGAGCTCAGGGAGGGCCGTGCGGGGATCAGGAGCGATGCAGGTGCCGGGGAGCGAGTAAGTAAAATGTATATGAGGGGCTTGGGAACCGGGGGGCATGTTTTATAGGTTGGTTAACCTCTTTAAACACTGGGACAACCCATTTAAATTAGATTTTTACAGATGAGATCACATTTATGCAAAATCTGGACTCTACAGCTTTGTAAATGTCAACTGTGCATGAGCAAATTTCGTAAAAAAAAAAAAAAAATGCACACGGATCCATAGAAGTAAAGATATGTCTTAATGTGGTCTGTCTGAATGTGGAGGCCATTGGAGGCAGCGGTCTCTGATGGTCGCCAGGTCCATACCCCATGCAGACGTACAGACCTCCTGCCGTATAAAAAATGAAAAAGAAAATCGGCCAATTGCTGCAGCCACAACCCAAACGATTTTTGAACAAGAAGGTGTGGATAAGCCCTTACACTGGGAGAACTGGCGTACAGACGCCACTGCCACCATTTATGAATGGCGCTATTATATCCTATATAACCCGTGCAATATTTGCCTTTTTTCTGACGTAGAGATTTTGTGGGCGAAGCACTTAAAATTAGCAAGTGCTCAGACCTGGACAGAATTACACATAACTCGGTTATATTAATAGTTGTATGAATAGCTTCCAGGCGTCCAGCTCCGTATCAGTCTCCGTGGTGTCCTTGTAAACTTAGATCAACTTGGCGTCGTCCGGAGGCCTGCCTTGTGCTAACGAGCTGATGACGGACGTGCCCTTTTTTCCCCTTTGCATCTTAACAGCAGAGAGATGTTGCAGATTTTAAAACTGAAAACTTTCTCAAATATCCGCTAAATATATGTTTTTTTAAACCTCAAAACAGAGATAATTTTAAAACCTCCCCAAACAGGGTTTCATTGTCTGTTTTGCTTTAGAACAAGGGTTTGGCAGTGGAATGTGTCAGGCTATTAAAGGGGTTCTCCGAGACTATGAAGCTCAGGGTCGCGGGCACAGGCATTGTGCCAAAGGAAAAGGAAAAAAATGACCGCGCACCCATGCCTACGGCCTCTGGTCCCTGCTGTATAGGCATGTTACTACTGACGAGCAATTAACGGCTTCAGCATTGACCTGCGCCAAAACGGCACGTGACAAAGGTCTGCGCTGAGGGCATTGATTGGTTGGCAGAGGTGCATGCGCACGTTTGTGACAGGCCCCTTAGACCTAGCTCCTAGTCTAAAAGAACCCTATTTCCCTGGGATTTTTTTGGAAATATTCCGTGTCCATGCCTTACACTAGTTGCTATAGAGGTTCCCAAGACTGCTGAGGACAGTGACTGGCTGCAGCAGTCACATATTACATATGCCATATACCGGGACGTCACCGCTGCAGTTTGTGAACGAGACATTTTAGGCCATTCAGGGGCTTGTCTGAAACTTTTAATGATCTTGGACCCTTTTAGGGCCCTATTACACCTACAGACTCTGCAGGCAATTGTGGGGAGGGAAACGTTCCTTCCCAGCAATCGCCTGCTCGTCTGTGGAGGAGACCGCTGCTCTTACATGCAGCAATCTCCTCCTCAGTATGGAGAAACAGACATGCCATGCTCCAGCACATGATGAACTGATCTGTGGTCTGGTCTATTGATGGGCGCAGCGATGTCGCCCTGAATAATGGCTGATAAAAATCCAACATGGCAGATCATCTTTTGGAGTGTATGAGGTGTCCACACTTTTTAACCTACGGCATAAGTCAGGGATTAGGTGTTAACGTAAAGGAGTTCTCTGAGCTACAGATATTGGTGACCAATCCTCAGCATAGGTCATGAATATTAGATCGGTGGGGTCCAACACCTCGCACCCCCTCCATGTACTGTGTAGTAGCCGTGCCGGGTGCAGCAGCTCAGCTCCCGTTCAAGTGAAAAGGAGCTGAGCTTCAGTCCACTGGCTACATGACAAAATAATGTGGTCTCAAAAGGTAGTTTTTTTTAGCGGACATGACCCAAAAGATATTACCAAAAGACATGCTGACAATTTGCCAAATGCCTGCCAAGGGATCCGCAAACAAATGCTGACGCGGAACAAGAATAGGATAGGTTATATTTTTTTGACAGCCTGTAATCACGGACCACAGACTTCGAGGACAAACGGTGCATTAAAAACCAATGGGTCCGCAGAAAATCACGAAAAACTGGGCAACGGACACAGAATCAAGCAACGGCCGTGTGCATGTGGCCTTAGTCTTCGGCGCCGCTGCAGCCCGAAACAAGTGATCTGATATTGATGACCTATGTTGACGATAGGTCATCAATATCTGTAACACGGATTCTGTCACCATGATTTTGGACTATTACCTGCAGTAATATGTGAGTGGTGCTGCAGAACTGTCCCCTGTTCTCTCGCTGTCCACGCTCAGAGCTGCCTTGAAATACATTGTCAGGACTGCTGTGCATGCTCACAGGAGTCCTGACTGTGTATTTCAGTGCAGCTTTGAGTGCTGACAGCGGGGTAACCAATAAAAAATGGTGATTCCGGACTCCTTCTTTGCAGTACATAACTATTATCTGCAGTATTACGCATGTATTACTGCAGATAATAGTCCAGAATCGTGGAGACGGTGTAGAGAGTATGGAGCGGACTCTGTGTGTGTGATACGCTGCAGATGCTGGCACCTGGCTGCAATGACGAGGATCGGCGTTGCCATTGATTTTACCCTTCAATGCCGTGGTCTATAGCAAGCATGGCATTTGAATAGGTCTCCCTCTGTGCTCCCAGTGGTGCCCCTGCAGCGAAATCACAGGACGCCGGTTGTTGTTAATGACAGCCTGGGGACTTAGCCATCACAACCCTGACATGAAACTGCCTGAAAAGCCGCGCACAGGTCACGGTTCCTCAGGCTGCGTCAGACGATTGCATGTTTAAGTCCCCTAAGTGGACTGAAAATGACATAAAAAAAATAAAATTGAAATTCAAATGGCCCCCTTCCTGATTTTTATTTTTTTTAAAGCTGTAATGGAAAAAAAAAAATCTAAAAACAATTCACTATTTATTTATTTTTTGTCCACTTGGGCGCCAAGCCCACCCTCCCCCATTATTATTTTTGAATAAAAAGTGATCAAAAAGCAATATGTACCTCAAAGTGGAACCATTAAAAATGACAGGTCGTCACGCAAAAAACAAGTCCTGACACAGCTCTGTAATCTGTCGTTTAAAAAAGTTATGGGTGTCAGAATATAGCGATGCAAAGAAAAAAAAGTTCTTCAAGGTTTTTATTTTTTAAAAGTAGTAAGACACAATAAAACCTGTATACATTTGGATTCGCCGTAAGCATACTGACCCACAGAATAATGTCGACGTGTGGGGAGGTGCTGTGCACCTTTCAGAATGAACACAACCGCGTTTTGTGCTGAGGATCCACGTAAGCTGCCACAGTGGCTTACTCGCCTCTCCCCATTCAGAACACCTGGATGCTCGGCCGACTCAAGCATGGATGCATGTGTATGGTGGGGGCTAGGAGGGAAAGCTGGTTCAGCCGACGGCTGCCTAAGCGGGCATTCACACGACCGTAGTCTGTGTCCGCAAAAATAAATAAATTGTGGATTGGATGAGATTGCATTCATTTCAGTGGGGCTGCAACAGATGCCGACAGCACACCGCGTGCCGTCCGCATCCGTATGTCCGTTCTGCGGCCCTGCAAAAAAAAAAAAGTATTCTAGTCTGTTTTGTGGACAAGAATAGGCGTTTAAACAAAGGGCGGGACGTGCTGATCCACAGATTGCGGAAAGCATACAGCCGGTATCCGTGTTTTAAGGATCCGGACCACAAAGACTGATGCAGTCGCGTGAATGCCCCCTTATGCGCGTGGCCAGCCTGGCTTAGCTTCCTGTACCGCTAGCTGGAGTCTGCGTGCGATGGTGAAGTGAATGCTTGGTGAGATCAGCCATTAGGTGACAAAGGGAGATATGTCTGTCTGTCTTTTATCCGTCTGTCTCCGCTCTGCCTATCCTCCTGTAATCTGGGTGTTTCCGCCACACCCCTCTACCTGCCTGTAGGTATGTCCAGGACTGCGTTACATCAGTATGTCTCCCATGCAGCCCGTGCACTTTGCCTTCGATGTCTCATCTGAGAAGTGGCACATTTGTCCGTCAGATGTCATGTGCTTTGTTATACCCGCTGCGGCGGTGCCCAGGGCTCGCTGCGTTCCTGCGCCCAGGGCTCTGTGTTCAGGTTTCCTCTTTGTGTTTGGCAGGAAGCGCCGTTTCCCGTACGTGATCGGCACACACAGGACGCATTTTTCCACTTTCACTCTTTATTTAGCAGAAGGTCTTTTTTTTTTTTTTTTTTTCTTTTTCGTCTCCTGATTTTATTACTGGATTCATATTATAGATTATGATTTTATTTACTTTCTGCTAATCAGGCCTGCAGCGAATTGTCCCTTTCCTTGACCTTGTTTGGTGGTTTCTGCATAATCTGTTACAGCATGTGCTTGTGTAGGGCTGATCTGTGCACCCGCGGTCAATGTTGAGATGAAATCCTGGTTAAAGGAGCATTCCTTTTATTTTTTATTTTACACATATTACTTAGGCTACTTTCACACTGGCGTTTTTACTGGATCCGGCAGGTTTCAGGAGAAACGCTTCAGTTACTGATAATACAACCATCTGGATCCGTTATGAACCTGTAACATTGCCAAAATGGATCTGTTATGAACTCCATTGAAAGTCAATGGGGGACGGATCCGTTTTCTATTGTGTCAGAGAAAACTGATCCGTCCCCATTGACTTGCATTGGGGGTCATGCCGGATCTGTCTTGCTCCGCATTCCAGGATGGAAAGCAAACTACATACAACATGCTGCGGTATGGGAACACAACTAAAGGGAACAGAATGCATTTTGGTGCACTCCGTTCTGTTTAGTTCAGTTTTGTCCTCATTGACAATGAATGTGGACAAAACGGAAGTGTTTTTTTTCCGGTATTGAGCCCCTATGACGGATCTCAATACCGGAAAACTAAAACGCTAGTGTGAAAGTAGCCTAACTCACCACCAGTACTCTAACTCAGTTGCATACATGCATTTTGAACCTTTTCATTATGGCGACCTGGTGATGTGACCACAAGTCTGCCCCCAGCCCAGAGGTTGCTCTACTGTGTAAACTACAGGATGACATCACCACAAATCAAACCCCTCTCCGCACTCCATATTCCTCTGTGTATCCCTGTATCCTGCTGAAGATATAATGTCTCCCTTATCTGAAGAACCAGGCAGGAGCAGATTGGGAACTTAAAGTGGCCCTGGAAAAAAAACTAAAAGTGGCCCCATGTTGTAGGCAGGACAGAACAAGTAGTCGGGGACACGAGAAGTAGGCAGAGTCTGCAATACAGTAGTACAGCACAGAATACCGCCCAGCAGAACCAAATACCACAGGGCAGCCGCCCCAAACACAGTATTCAACTGTATCTCAGTCATGAGGACGGTAGTACAGTTGAGATCAGGAGGGCACCTGTGGCCGTTGAGCTTCAGATCATTATGTATCTGGCCTCGACCATCAAGAAGGCTTGAGTTGCCTCCTGGGCATCGGCCCACTGGGAAGTTTCCCTGTAGGGGCTATACCCAATCCGCCCCTGGAACCAGGGGTGCAGATTAGGGATGTCCCGATACCAGTACCGTTATCGGGACCGATACTGGCATTTGCACGAGTACTTGTACTCGTGCAAATGCTGCCGATACCGGAAGTTCGGGCCCTGCAGCTCCTATACTGTATTTATGTAAACCTAATCTATGTAAAAATAGCCCACGTTTACTAACTATTGTGCTGCAGTCTCTCTCAGTCCCTCCATGCGCCTCCTGCCCCACCTGCATCCTTCATTCATAAAGTGGGCGGAGCAGGAGGCGGGGCAGGAGGCGCATGGAGGGACTGAGCGCTCAAGCTGATAGACTGCGCTGCAATAGTTAGTAAGTTCGGGCTACTTTTACATAGATTAGGTTTACATAAATACTGTATAGGAGCTGCCGGGTCGGTGTATTAGAGTCACACTGCACCGGCTGCCGCCCCCGGACACTTGATGATGACCCTGTCATGGGGGGATCTGTGGGTGACCCTGTCATGGGGGGGGATCTGTGGGTGACACATATATATAGCATAAGATGCTATATATGTTTCACCCACAGATCACGCCATAGCAACGTTGCCCACAGATCACCCCATAGCAACGTTGCCCACAGATCACCCCATAGCAGGGTCACCCGCAGATCACCCCATAGCAGGGTCACCCGCAGATCACCCCATAGCAGGGTCACCCGCAGATCACCCCATAGCAGGGTCACCCGCAGATCACCCCATAGCAGGGTCACCCGCAGATCACCCCATAGCAGGGTCACCCGCAGATCCCCCTGCAGGCACATTGGTTGGGAAACACTGTTATAAGCCCATTTATTAATGTATTAACCCTTGTACAAAGGAAAAGTAATGCCGTTGTCCATAGCAACCAAATTATAGCTTTAATTTTTTTCATTGCTATCAGCAACTGAGTTGCTGTTTCTTCATACAAGGTTTGATAAATCTGCCCTATGTTACAATTGGTATCGGTAATTGGTATCGGTAAGCACTTAAATATAAGTATCGGTACTCGTACTCTGTATTAAAAAAATGGTATCGGGACATCCCTAGTGCAGGTATATATAGTAAATGAGTGTATACAGTGATTAGCTGCAGTTTTATATAAACCTCCTGACTCGCCCTGCCTGTATTATCTGTGTGTGCCGACTCTCCAGTGTAGTTCTTGGAGATGTAGTTTCACACTGGTCTCCCTGCTTCCGGCATGTAAAAGCTGATAGGGGAGGCGGGCTGAAGCTGTATCACACCGGAGAACATGGAGACCCAGCAGTGTGAGGGGACAGCAGCTCTGTGTCACTGATCTGTTATGGCTGCTCTTACACAGGACACAGAGCAGCGCAGTGTTGTGAGACTCTGTCTCCACCTCTGTCTCTTCAAAGCCAGGTATGATGGGAAATGTAGGATTCATTAAGAAAAAACAAACCAAAAACAACCCACAAATGGCACATCAAATAAGGCCTCTTTCACATCTGCGTTGTGAGGATGCGGCGTGCACTTCCGTCGACGGAAATGCCCGCCGGATCCGTCACAACGCAAGACAACTGAAAGCATTATAAGAGTGATCAGTGTTGCTCCTGGTCACTGCGCCGCCGCTGCTGCCTCTCCCTGTACACCAATGAAAACCACCGGTGTCTTTATTCCAGGAATTTGGTAGACTTTCCAATTTTAGAATTAATCTGGAAAAATCTGAAGCGTTAAATATCACATTAGATGCGCCAACAGTAGATCTTCTTAAAAAAGCTACTCCTTTTATTTGGCAAACCTCTGCAATTAAATATCTGGGTTTAAAGGTCCCTAATGACCTTTCTTTAGTTTATGACCTTAATTATAAACCGTTACTATCCCATGTGAGTAATCAGTTGGCCCTGGATAGGATCCCCTTCCTGTCTTGGATTGGGAGGAGACATTACTTGACAACCTATCTCTTGCCAAAATTCCTTTATTTGATGCAAGTTGCACCTATCTATCTCCCCCCCTCTTTCTTTCAGACTGTACAAAGACTTTTTTCTAGGTTTTTGTGGAAGAAAGCAAAACCCCGGGTTAACTATAAAATCCTTTCGCTGCCCAAGCTTTGTGGAGGTGTAGGGCTACCTGACATTAGGACATATTACACAGCCATTCAATTACAAAGGTGGTTGGATCTGAACAAATACGGAGGTAATTCGATATCAGCATTACTAGAGAGGGACGGTATACCTAGACCTATCCTTCCCTTGCTGTGGTCAGAGAAATGCCCACAATCACTCTCACCTATGCTTAACCCTTTAACTAAAGGTATGATTTTAGCATGGCATAGCTGTCGGAAACACCTTAAAATTTCCCCTTTCCCTTCTCCACTAACGCCTGCGTGTTACTTACCTTCTATAGCCGGACACTCTCCTCCTCCCTCACATGCTAATACACTTTGGCAACAGTTGCACTCTTGCCCGATATCCATATTACTGCTTGGCGGACTCGTCCCCTCGCAGGAGTCACTCTCTCAGAAGCTATCTCCTCCTTCCCTACACTGTTTACAATATAATCACTTCCGACTTGTTTGTCGGAAAGTGATTTTGAAGGGGGGGTATGCCAGGGAAAGCACTGATTTCGAGAAGGTCTTACTGTCACCTCGTCCTTGGCCAAAAGCCCTCTCCAAATTATATAGGATGCTGCTTGTTGAGGGTTCCTTAGACGTCCCGTCTTATATTGCAGAATGGGAGAAGGAGCTGAATGTGTCTTTCACAGCCTCTGAGGTGCAGACCATATTATCCAGATCTCATGGATTCTCTAGATGTATACGCCTCCAGGAGAACTCCTACAAAACGTTGTCACGGTGGTACAGGACGCCTTCGTTCTTATATGAGAGAGGTGTTATAGATTCAGACCTCTGTTGGAGGTGTTGCATGTCTCCAGGCACAATGTCCCATATTTGGTGGCATTGTAACCTGATTAGGCCCTTTTGGCTGGCAGTAGAGAGGGTAATAAAACAAATATGCCCGACATTTCCAGGCTTATCACCTACATTAGTGCTATTATGGCAGGATTTTGGAGCTTTCAGCCCTAACAGACGGAACCTCTCCACCTTTCTCATTTTAGCAGCTAAATTACTAATACCATTGCACTGGCTAGCGACTTCTCCGCCTTCCTTAGGGGAATGGCTGGACAAGGTGGATCAGATTTGTAGACTGGAAGAGATAACATCTTGGATTGAAGGCAAACATGATAAGTTTATGAAAGTCTGGGGATCTTGGCTGCTTTTTCGCAAAGTGTAATTGGCAGAATCCTCCTTAACATGGGTTTGGCAACTTGACATCTGGCTACAAGTGATAGTGTGATATTTATGCTTTGATGCGCTGCTTTGTATGGCCTGGTGGTGTGGGTTTGGTGGTACTTGGGTATCGCCCCGGCGGGAGCTCTTTTCTGATTTCTAAGTTCTTTTCCTATTCTATTTTATTTTATTTTTCTGCTTTTCTTTTACCTCCCCTTTTCCTCTTTCCTTTGTCCATTTGTTACCTCTGAAACATATTTGTCTGATATGTAGCTCTCAAATATGACTCTTATGGCTTGGGAGCTTTTGGCTTCCTTGGGCTCTTGTCCACTTCCTTCCTTGGTAATTAACTGGGCTTAACATAACACTTCGTTGTATCTGTGGTAATTGGGCGTTTGATCGCACTTATGGGCCTATTTTATCATGGAAGTGAAGTGCTACTTAATGTCTCATTGAGTTATTAATGTCCTCCTGCGAGCGGACTATATGTGATTATTGTCATTGTCATTGACTTACCTTCCCTGTTATTCACCTGTTTCTCTATGTCAATAAAAAGAGATTTATGAAAAAAAACCACCGGTGTCGCGGGTGATACTTGGGAGGCTCGTCGCCGCCTGCCATTGGCTGCTCCCCCCCACTCCGGATGTTTTCATCTGTGTACAGGGAGAGGTAGCGGCGGCGCAGGGAGCAGGGTAAGGCCCCTTTCACATCTGCGTTTTTGGTTTCCGTCCTGGAGTTCCGTCGTCGGGGGCTCTAGGACGGAAAGATACTGATCAGGATTATCCCAATGCATTCTGAATGGAGTACCATGGCAGCCAGGACTTCAGTAGCGTCCTGGTTGCCATGGTAACCTGAAAGCATTTCGAAGACTGATCAGGATCCTGATCAGTCTTCAAATGCTTTCAGGCGACTTGCGTTCTGACGGATCCGGCGGGACGGAAGTACCCGCCGGATCCTCAGAACGCAAGTGTGAAAGAGGCCTAAGTATATTACCTGTGAGAGGCCTGGCACATCTGGGGGCTGTTTGTGAAATTGGATAACCCCTTTTAAAGGCTATGTACACCTTTTTGGGGGCAATTTTTTTTCTTTTTACTGCATTTACTCATTTTGAGCTAAAAATATATATTTTTAAATTGGTCTTTTTTAATATTGGCATCCTTTTTTTCTGTACAGAGCTGAGGTGCTGTAGAAGCACCCTTTGGATTTTCTCTCCTTCCCGTCAGACCAGAAGCTGATGGACTCCTTATCTCTGCTCTGACATTATAAACACTCATTATAGCTCAGTTCTTATCTTACTGATAAGAATGTGGCTTAAATAAGTGTTTATGAGCTCTCAGTAATTTAGAGATAAGGGTCATTAGATGAACAGCACAAAGTGAAAGTACCAGTCACACAGCTAGCAAAACAATAAACCCTTTGTGACAGAAAAGCTCAATATTTTGAATAAAGGCCAATTGAAAAAAATGATTTTTTTTGCCAAACATCAGTAAAATGCAATCGTAAAAAAATAATTGCCGCCGAAGGTATAAGGTATAAAGGTTATATATAAGAGAGTCTTTGTATCCGGGCATCTGCCAGCTGATGTGGCTCTTGTGCCTGATGCTTCGAAACCCCTTTGGCATCGCTCAGAGATTTCATTTGATTTGAATTCCTTTTGGTCAGGATAGGCCATCAATATAAAGGTCCCTTTAAAAATATATCCCACTGTACAATTATTATTTTTTCCATTGTGGCCCGTATCTTTCGTGTATTACTGTTTGGGTTTATGCTAGCGTACAGGCAATAGCCCCAGCATGATGTGTGCGGAGCCTTCCTTATTGATTTGCATTTAACCTTTGCGGTTTTCTTGGTTTCTTTACACAGATTAGTTCAAATATTTTCCGAACACTCCCTCCTAGTGACAATCCAGACTTCGATCCGGAAGAGGATGAGCCGACACTAGAAGTTTCGTGGCCTCACGTACAGGTAAGGTTATCAGGTTATATACAGCAGCAATGAGGCCCTTCTGAGAGGTCGGAGAGATGCCGGCAAACAATGACTTTGTGTGTCATGTAAAAGATGCGGCCAAGAACGAGCGCTTGCTCAGGCGTTGGGCGGCACCTTTATTTGGGGAAGTTAACGGGAACAAGCGTTTGTATGAACGCTCACCCACAGTAATTGCCCTGTTCCTCAGCCTGTGTCAAAAGAGACTTAAAGGGGTCCTCAGGAATTTTAAATTGATGGCCTGTCCTTCAATGGGAGCAGCGCTGCAGTAACCAGCACCGTCCAATGGACAAGTGATCAACCGTTAATATTAAAATCCTGCAGTACCACCTTAGGTGTTAAATACTTAGACCATCAGTTGCTCCTTAGCAGCATATTAAAAAGAGGCTTTCACCTTGTCACCAGCAGCTCTAGTTCAGCTGTGTTCACATAGAAGAATAAAAAATATTCCAGCCCTTCCTCCCTTTATTTTCTATTTTGTTTCATATTACCGTACATTTAAAACAGAAATATATCGGTACGTCTGTCCGGAAATGGCCCCCCCATCTTCATTGTCCTGTGTCTGGCTGTAAGACAGCTGGCTGCAGCAGGAGCCCCTGTACTATTTCTGCACTAGTTGCATACTTATGCAGTTGTAAAAAGACATTAGTCCGTCAGGTTCAACCAAGGCATAGGAGGGGACGCGAATAAAGGACAAAAAAATGCCTGGGCCTCACCCTGTTTGGTCAAGACCCACCCGTTCAGCAGTTCCCTAGCCAAAAACCGAACAGATCAGCAGGAAATGAACCCAAGCTGGATTTTTACAAGACTGTTTGTTTGATTCAGGAACAAGCAGGAAATCCTGTAGGCTGGCAACAGCAAGATTAGTCCCTGGTTACATTTCCCCTTCTTTCCTAGGTTTAGTGTTTAGCTTTGCATAACGCACGAATCTCTGCCGTGCTTTACCCCCTCAGGCCCGGCACTTAGTACAACGCCGTCTATCCGGAGTGTTCTTTCACGAGTCCGTTCACGCGAAGCTGTTGAAATCCCCCGCGTGTATACAGCATTAACCGCAGCGGTTTCTGCCGCAGTTGTTCCCTTTAGATGGTGTGGTCCTGCTCACGGCTTGGCTCCATTGAATATAGCTAAGCCTCCAGTGGACAAGTGCCACGGCCATGTGGGCAGCACGCCAAGAACGGACGTGTGGCCTTAAACTGCCGGCCCCCAAACTTCGGCGCAGATGTGAAAGTAGCCTTAGTGGTACCGGGATTGATTCCCTAGGCTTGTGTCTCCTGTTACTGGTAGTCGCAGATGGCTATGGTGTAAAGCACGGCGCTTGGTTCACTTTTGCAAGACCATCCTTATGTTGGGACAGAAATCCTGCATAGGGAATATGTAGAAAAAGCCGCTGGTGAATGTGGAGAAAGAAAGTGCTGTTTCTTTTTTAAAGCACAGTCTAATAGCATCCCGTGCCATGGAGTACAAAGCGTCCATTGTCGCGCTCCGTGTAGAGCGTCCTTTTATGTAAATCTTGTGATCTGACGGAGACCTCGGTGTCAGTCACATAATAAAATCTGAATGAGCCACAAAACCGCGCACCTGCAACACTAAGAACGCTTGTGAAGACTTTGCTTTATCTCATGTCTTATACGCCCCAGTGAGGCGTTCGGTGTTCTTCCGATTTCTGGTGATCTCTCGGGGATCAGAGCCTATCCTCTCCCTGCTGTGTAGGGCACCGCTGCCGTGCGTTGGAGATGTGGGGCTAAATGACGTCAAAGAAAATGTAGTGGTACCTCATTTACAGATCATTACAGTAAAGGGAAATGTAAGGTGAATGTAGATTTAAAGGAAACCTCTCCGCTGTGGGCTGCATAGTTTGGTGACGTGCCGATTTTAGCAGTCTTGTCACTTTTGTGGATTTAAAGGGGTTGTCCAGTTTCATGATATTGATGACCTCTCCTCCTGCCGATCAGCTGTTTGGAGGGGCCACTGGGCTCAGGCCAGCGTTACGTCCTCTTCAGTGTTTACCTGCACGCCCCCATTGTGGTGGCAGTTCAGGGTAATTACAGCTTCCACTCCCATTCACTGTAATTGCACCGCGCCTCCGCTACAAGGTAGACTGTGTGCAGGTAAACATTGAGGAGGACGCAGGGCTGGCAACGTATAGGTAATCAACAGGATGAAACCGGACAGTCCCTTTACGCAGTTTTTACGAATTTTCATGCTCTGTAATGCATAGCGTGGCCAGCACTACAGCATACGATCCCGTGATATTCATGAGATTCAGGCATCCCATGCGCTCCCCATACGGATTGACAGGTTTCTCTCTCACAGAAATGCAGAGAAACCTGTCAATCAGCAGCCGGAGAGCGGGGGAGTCATTAGTATCAGAGGACTTCTCGCTGCGGCGTATAATGTAAGTCCTGAAAAATTACACCCCACATCCACGTACGTCACAGGCCTCCCAGCGTCTGTCACCGCACCAAGGACTACACCAGGAACCTGACCGGTTCTCTTTGATATTGTCTATTTTGGAATTTGGCCTTCAAACATGAACATAAATGGAAATTCCTCGGTTTTATGGAAATTGCTTCTGATTATAAAGAAATCTGCTTTTATAATGGATATGAATAGACTAATTACTGTAAGGCAGTGATGGCGAACCTATGGCACGGGTGCCAGAGGCGGCACTCAGAGCCCTGTCTGTGGGCACTCGTGCCCTGGAAGGAGTCTATGGTGTATCAATATGCCTTATACTTTTCCTGTCATTCATCAGCGCAGGGTGCACTATGAAGGGCCCAGGCAGCGCAGGGCGCACCATGAACGGCACAGGCAGCGCAGGGCGCACCATGAACGGCACAGGCAGCGCAGGGCGCACCATGAACGGCCCGGGCAGCGCAGGGCGCACCATGAACGGCCCGGGCAGCGCAGGGCGCACCATGAACGGCCCGGGCAGCGCAGGGCGCACCATGAACGGCCCGGGCAGCGCAGGGCGCACCATGAACGGCCCGGGCAGCGCAGGGCGCACCATGAAGCGGCCCGGGCAGCGCAGGGCGCACCATGAACGGCCCGGGCAGCGCAGGGCGCACCATGAACGGCCCGGGCAGCGCAGGGCGCACCATGAACGGCCCGGGCAGCGCAGGGCGCACCATGAACGGCCCGGGCAGCGCAGGGCGCACCATGAACGGCCCGGGCAGCGCAGGGCGCACCATGAACGGCCCGGGCAGCGCAGGGCGCACCATGAAGCGGCCCAGGCAGCGCAGGGCGCACCATGAACGGCCCGGGCAGCGCAGGGCGCACCATGAAGGGCCCAGGCAGCGCAGGGAGCACCATGAAGGGCCCAGGCAGCGCAGGGAGCACCATGAAGGGCCCAGGCAGCGCAGGGCGCACCATGAAGGGCCCAGGCAGCGCAGGGCGCACTATGAAGGGCCCAGGCAGCGCAGGGCGCACTATGAAGGGCCCAGGCAGCGCAGGGCGCACTATGAAGGGCCCAGGCAGCGCAGGGCGCACTATGAAGGGCCCAGGCAGCGCAGGGCGCACTATGAAGGGCCCAGGCAGCGCAGGGCGCACTTTGTACAGCGCAGGCAGCGCAGGGCGCACTTTGTACAGCGCAGGCAGCGCACTGATTGCAGGCAGGTTATGATAAAGCACATGGAAGATATATACTGGACTGTAGTATTCAGGTTAAATTGGCGCATTGGCACTTTGCGATTAATAATTGGGTTTTGTTTTGCAGTTTAGGCACTCGGTCTCAAAACGGTTCCCCACTGCTATATTACATCAGTTTATAAGCTGCTGTTGCTGTAGCAATACTGTACATTGCTTTATTTATGTGTAAAAATATTTCTTTTCCATTTCACAGCTTGTGTATGAGTTTTTCCTGAGATTTTTGGAGAGTCCAGATTTTCAGCCAAGCATTGCAAAGAGGTTTGTGGACCAGAAATTCGTACAGCAGGTAATTGTCTCATCTTCTCAGCAGCACAAAGATTCTTAAAGGGCTTTTCCAGTTGTTTGACGACCTGTCCTCAGATCAGTGTGGTCTGGCACCCGCATTGGTTAGCTCTTTGAGGGGGCAGCGGTGCTCTGGTGATCACCACGGCCTCCTTGCAGCTCACCAAGCACAGCACCGTACATTGTATAGTGGCTGTTCGTGGTATTGCACCTCAGTCCCATCCATTTGAATGGGACTGAGCTGTGCATAAGTCACATGGCCTAGGAAGAGGCTGCGACCTCAGATCTCCCTCCCCACCCCACCCCAGATTTTATATATTGTTGAGCTATCCTTAGGATAGAAAATCCATATCAAAGTCTCTGAAAACTCCTTTAAATTAGCAGATATTCCTCCAGTCTTCAGTGTAAGACACTTGCCTATCAGTCTAGAGAATTGCATACAGGATATTAGACGGAAGGCAACCCCCTGCTCCTAAGGCCTCATGCACACGGCCATTGTGCGGCCGTTCTGTGCATTGGGGACCGCAATTTGCTGTCCCCAATGCATGGGCAACATCTGTGCGACGGCCGGGACAGATCGAGACCCTTTCAACTTGAATGGGTCCGTGATCCGTCTGCACTGTAAAAAAAAAATAGAATATGTTCTATTTTTTTGCGGTGCGGAGGTGCGGACAGAAACACCATGAAAGCACTCTGTAGTGCTTCCGTGGGCTTCCAATCCGTGCTTCCGTTCCACACCGCATCTCCCGGATTGCAGACCTATTCAAGTGAATGGGTCCGCATCCGTGATGCGGGGTGCACACGGCCGGTGCCCATGTATTGCGGACCCGCTGTATGCCGGCCGCAATACGGCAACGGCTGTGTTCATTAGGCCTAACTAAGTTACAGTCTAGAGCAGTGGCTCCCAACCTGTGAATCTCCAGCCCTGTAGCTGTTGGGACATGCTGGGTGTTGTAGTTTTACAATTGCTTAAGAGCCACAGGTGGGAAGCACTTGGCTCAAACCAATTGATGGAACTGCTGTTGGGGCAATTAACACACTAGTTAGTACCCTATCTGTATGGACCTAGTTCTTAAAGGGGTTGTGTGGGATGTGAAATGTAAGGTATGCTTTTTATTTTTTTTATTTTTTTTCTACAAACAGTCCCATGCTCTGTCTGATATTGCAGGAGGGAACAGCCTGCCGGACCGCTGCGCACTCCATTGCCGGAGGTCTGCAAAGCTCCGTCCGCCCCATTCACCATGCACACAGCAGTTTTCTTCCGGCGGATTCTCGGCATATTTCCTGGGATGTGGCCGGATGCCCTCCAGTCCCCTATTGGAGTGAGTGGGGCTGGACGGAACCTTACAAACTTCCGGAAATGTCAGAGTGCGCAGGGGTCCAGCAGGCTGTTCCCTCCCTCTATGACCGTAGTGTGCAGCTAGCCTAAGCGTGGAGCTGGTTACATTTTTAAAACCTCTCTGAAAAGATAGCCGGCTATGCAGTCCAGTGTTAGGTACTTGGAACATAACCTGCCCTCTTCTATTTTCACTGTGTAGTTTTATTATTTGAGCACATTGTTCTTTGTATCTTACACCAGATACGTTATTTTCAGGTTTTTTTTTATACCAGACGCACTGTTTCACATAATTGCTCAAACCAGAATTTCCTGTAACGTCTCCGCCCTTGTCGTTTTCCAGCTTTTGGAGCTGTTTGACAGCGAAGATCCCCGGGAGCGCGATTTCCTCAAGACTGTATTACATCGGATCTATGGCAAGTTCCTAGGCCTAAGAGCGTTCATCAGAAAACAAATTAACAACATTTTTCTCAGGTATTGGATTCGAGCTGTGTAAAATCCCTGATATACAGACTAAAATTTGCATTGGTTCTGATAACTATACCCCATTGTGCTGTACCAAAAACAGGTTTTGATGGTGTAATCCTGGTTGTGTGTCTTTAGTTAGTGCCAGCAGCACTTTGCCAGTTTTGGTTTTACAGAAGCATTGTTCCCCCTAAGCCTTTGTATACAGTCTGCGCTGCTTCCTCTAGCCCGGGCAATACATCATCATATCAATATGCACTGCCCTAAGGATTAACTATACCGTACAGCAGCCAGACACAAAGGGCCACATAGCAACCAGGCAAATCATATTACAGGATCCAGCTCTAATGCAGTGAAGATTGTGTGTGTCCCTGGTGATCTAGGGCAGTGTCAGGGTAGATGTCTGTATCCCTGGTGGTCTAGGGGAGTGAAGGTGTTTATTTCAGAATCCCTGGTGATCTAGCGCAGTGAAGGAGTGAATACCTGTATCCCTTGTAGTCTATGGCAGGTAACGGATTAGTATAAGGATCCCTGGTGGTGTAGCGGTTATTTTAGGGATTATTGGTGGTCTAAGGCAGTGAAGAGACTATTTTATGGATCCTTGGTGGTCTAAGGCAATGAAGAGGCTATTTTAAGGATCATTGGTGGTCTAGGGCAGTGAAGAGGCTATTTTAAGGATCACTGGTGGTCTAGGGCAGTGAAGAGGCTATTTTAAGGATCCTTGGTGGTCTAGGGCAGTGAAGAGGCTATTTTAAGGATCACTGGTGGTCTAGGGTAGTGAAGAGGCTATTTTAAGGATCACTGGTGGTCTAAGGCAGCGAAGAGGCTATTTTAAGGATCACTGGTGGTCTAGGGCAGTGAAGAGGCTATTTTAAGGATCACTGGTGGTCTAGGGCAGTGAGGGGGTTATTATAAGGATCCCAGGTGGTCTCAGGCAGTCAAGATGGTCATTTCGGTATAGTTTGTTGCCTAGGACAGTGTAGTGCCTAAGTAAAGTGTCCAATGTGGTCTTGAGCTTTGGTGCTGTGGGACAGCTTCGAGGGAGGAGCGCACAGGAGTGAGGCACTCTGTAGTTGTCACGTTCATCCTACAGCACATATTGCTAGGTAGTAATAAGTTGTATAATAGCCCCAGCTAGCCGACAAAAGTATATTAATAAAATGAGAAACGCATAGTTTGCTGGAGTTTCACTTTAATGTCCCCCCTATATTTATCAGTTGGGGGTCCATGTGGTTCAGACCTCCCATTTGCTTCTTTCACCTTCATTTTTCGAGATGTGAATACGGACTAAAAACTAGAATTTTAGTCGATTGGTCTGTGTTTTCCACAAGTGAAGGCGAATGAGCACAGCCCGTTAATCTAGCTATAATGGGGGTCTTAGCACCTAATAGTATATTAGCCATTGCTGTGCTGAATAAATTGTAGGGGCAGCAGGGGGGCTCCTTGGTTAGCGCTGGGGTCCTGGGTTTGAATCTGACCACATCTGCATGGAGTTTGTATGGTCTCCCTGTGTTTCTGTGGGTTTTCTCCGGGTTCTCCGGTTTCCTCCCACACTCCAAAGACCGACTGATAGGGAACGAATTGTGAGCTCTGCTGGGGACAGCAAGTGATGGTAAAGTCTGTAAAACGCTGCGAAATATAAGTGAGGAAAATAAATGTGTATCTACATTCAATCTAACAGACTGATCATTATGTGTCTTTTTTTAGTATTAACGTGAGAAATAATATACATTAAGTGTCTTAGATATGTATGAACATGTATTTTTCACTTCTTATTTCTTCCTTCCGTTTGCAGGTTTATCTATGAAACAGAACATTTTAATGGGGTTGCAGAATTGCTTGAAATATTGGGAAGGTAATGAAATGATATGACTTTGTGCCTATGACACTGGCTGACCTGTTACATGTGCACTTGGCAGCTGAATAGATTTGTGTTGGTCCCATGTTCATATGTGTCCGCATTGCTGAGAAAAATGAGGTTTTAATGTATGCAAATGAGCCTCTAGGAGCAACGGGGGCGTTACCATTACACCTAGAGGCTCTGCTTTCTCTGTAGCTGCCGCCCCCTCTCCTCTTTGATTGACAGGGCCGGGTGTGATGATCCCATGTGTTACTTCACAGCTTGTGTCTCTGTCCTGCTGACTGTGTTGATGAGGAAAATTAGTGGAATCCTTAAGAGGTTTTCTAACCACGAACACTTATCACCCGGTGACGGCTGGGACCCCCCCATCATGCATCTCCCATACAGCTATATGAAGGGACAGGCCTGTCCTATGATGCCTGTCCTGGGATTTCTTCTGTATGAAGAGCTGTGACTTTGTTGTTTTTCTAAAGTTATTTAGCACCTTGAAAATATTCCTCTGTATAAACCTATAAACCTGTTTTTTGGGAAACTTTTGCAAACAGTATTGTTTTTATTAACACTGGGATTTCCCTCTTCTCTTCACAGCATTATCAATGGTTTTGCGTTGCCGTTAAAAGCTGAACATAAACAGTTCCTCATGAAAGTCCTGATTCCGATGCACACGGCGAAAGGCCTGGCTTTATTTCATGCACAGGTGAATAGTCCCCATTAGGAATACTATTACTGCATGTGGGGTTTGTAAGGCGATACCCGGTAGTCCGCCCTCTAAGGTGTTTTGAGTTCCCTCTTTCTTCCTCCCCAGAGGACCTTCCACATCTGTAGAATACACATGTACCATTTAACCGCCTGCCGACCGCCTAACGCACGGATGCGTCCAGGCGGCGGCAGGTTTGTTCCTTCTGGATGCATCCGTGCGTCATCTCGCGTTCACAGGGGCGCACAGCTCGGCAGTTATACTACAGCCTGCCAGCGATGATCAATCGCTGGCAGACTGTAGATGTAAAATACATCGCATCAAACAGGTATATCAGACGCTGTTTTGTTAACAGCATCTGATATACCTACTACCTGGTCCTCTGGTGGTCCCATTTACTGGGATCGACCACCAGAGGACCAGGTAGCTATGTAAAGTAGCGCCAAGCACCACACTACACCCCCCCCCCCCGTCACTTATTAACCCCTGATCACCCCATATAGACTCCCTGATCACCCCCCTGTCATTGATGACCCCCCTGACAGCCATATGTGTTTTGCGGATCCGTGGATCCGCAAAACACGGACACCGGCAATGTGCTTTCTGCATTTTGCAGATCCGCACATTGTCAGAACTATATAGAAAATGCCTTTTCTTGTCCGCAATTGCGGACAAGAATAGGACATGTTCTATATTTTTGCGGAACGGAAGTGCAGATCCGAAATTCCGGATCCGAGCGGGACAAAGTCTGTCCCCATAGAAATAAATGGGTCCGCAATTCCGTTCCGCAAACAGAATTGCGGACGTGTAAATGGGGCATAAGGGTCCCTTATCACCGCCAGTTAGTTAGCTACTTGTTAGGTAGTTAGCGCCCAGCCCACCGCACCGCAGTCACTGATTTTGGCAGAGATTTTTTTCATCCACATTGATTGATGCCAATGAAGAAATCTGTGCCGTTCATTTTTTATTTATTTTTTTCTCCAGCCCAGAGGCTGAACGGGAAAAAAAATCTCATTACCCGTATGCTCAATATAAGGAGAATCGCAGAAACTCCTAATGCTGGCCATACGTGTAATGATTGCGGAGACCCTCAAATGCCAGGGCAGTACAAACACCCCACATGTGACCCCATTTTAGACGCCCCAAGGTATTCCGTGAGGGGTATGGGGAGTTCATGTAAAATTTTATTTTGTGTCACAAGTTAGTGGAATATGAGACTGTAAAAAAAAAAAAAAATTATATATATATAACTTGTGCCCCAAAAAAATTTTTTTCTGTTTTTTTTTCTCACGCTTTAGGGGCCCTAAAGCGTGAGAATCCAAATGCGTAAAAATGCCCTGTGTAATCCTAAAAGGTACTCATTGGAAATTGGGCCCCTTTGCACATCTTGGCTGCAAAAAAGTGGCACACATGTGGTATCGCCATACTCAGGAGAAGTAGGGCAATGTGTTTTGGGGTGTATTTTTACATATACCCATACTGGGTGAGAGAAATATCTCTGTAAATGACAACTTTTTAAATTTTTTTATACAAAGTTGTCAGTTTACAGAGATATTTCTCTCACCCAGCATGGGTATATGTAAAAATACACCCCAAAACACATTGCCCTACTTCTTCTGAGTACGGCGATACTACATGTGTGCCACTTTTTTACAGCCTAGGTGCGTAAAGGGGCGTAAAGTCCAACGAGTACCTTTAGGCTTTACATGGCTGCTCACAATTTAGCCCCGCCCAAAATGCCAGAACAGTAAACACACCCCACAAATGACCCCATTTTGGAAAGTAGACACCCCAAGGTATTCACTGAGGGGCATAGTGAGTCCGTGGGAGATTTTTTATTTTTTTATTTTTTTTTGCCAGAAGTTAGCAGAAATAGAAACTTTATTTTTATTTTATTTTTTTCCTCAGAAAGTGTCATTTTCCGCTAACTTGTGAAAAAAAATGAAATGATACATGAACTCAGCATGCCCCTCCGCGAATACTTTGGGGTGTCTTCTTTCTAAAATGGTGTGATTTGGGGGGTATCCTGACATTCTAGCACCTGAAGAAACATGACAGGTGCTCAGAAAGTCAGAGCTGCTTCAAAATGCAGAAATTCACTTTTTTGCACCATAGTCTGTAAACGCTATAACTTTTACCCAAACCATTAAATATACACTTATTGCATTTTTTTTTTAATCAAACACATGTAGAACAATAAATTTAGAGAAAATTTTATATAGAAATGTAGTTTTTTTTTTATAAACATTTTACAACAGAAAGCGAAAAATATCATTTTTTGGCAAAAATGTCGTTAACTTTTTATTATTAGCAAAAAAAGTAAAAATGTCAGCAACAATGAAATACCACCAAATGAAAGCTCTATTAGTGAGAAGAAAAGGAGGTAAAATTCATTTGGGTGGTAAGTTGCATGATCGAGCAATAAACGGTGAAAGTAGTGTAGTGCGGAATTGTAAAAAGTGGTCTGGGGTCCCAGGTGTCGAAACCGATCAGATACTGATGACCTATCCTAAGGATAGGTTATCATTATTAAAATCTGGGAAAATCCCTTTAAATCTCCGACTGGTTATGCAGTGATGATGGTGGTCACATACTGTACATAGAAGTACCACTGCTGAGGCCATTGATTGGCAGCAGTGGCCACGTGAACAATAGATTTAATCACTGCAGGACCAGTTGGGTGGCACTGGAACAGCGAGACATTTAAGAGGTAAAGATTTTTATTTTGTATATGCTCTGTGCCCATTTTTTGGGAAAAACACTTTTTAAAGAGAAATCACTCTATTAAATTCCATCCATCTGAGATGCAGAATAAGACGTGGAAGGGGCATTTGCTAAAGAGTCCAGACCACATGGTCTTTGTTCATGTCTTTGGAGTCTTTAGTTTATCAAGTGCCCTGACCCCTTGGCTCAGTGTATAAGGGGAGGACTCCCGCTCACAAGCACCAGCCGTCCTCTCCTGACGTGTTTCTATGAGAGGGGCTTCCCCTTTAAGATGCACTAAAAATGACATTTAGTTTTTAATCCATGCAATTAAAGCCAGTGTATGCACCAAGCAAACCTCAGCAGGTGCCCTGGTCCATATCAGTCAGGGCATGGAAGGCAAGAGTCCTAGGTTCACTTGTCCACATACATCTGGGACTGGATCTGTGCGGCTTACCTGACCCATTTTAATGCTTTGCCAATAGGATCTGCAGTGAATAATGCAAGTCTATAGTCAGAGTCCAGGCAGTCATAAATTTCATCTCGCTCTCGCAGCTAAAGGGGTTTATATAGATGCCCTGCATGTTCTTAAAAAGAAATACTCCTTTAAATTAAATATGGCCGCTATAATACCGTTTTATGTCTCTCCAGCTTGCATATTGTGTTGTCCAGTTTTTGGAGAAGGACACCACCCTGACAGAACCAGTAAGTATTATTTATACCCCCCTTCCCCCACTTTTTTTTTTTTTAATCCTTTAATGTGCCCTCAGAGGGTTTGTATGGGATAAGGAAAACGGGACTACTTTCATTCAGAAACGGCGCCACTCTTCTGTATAGGCTGTGTCTGATTCTGCAGCTGAACCCAGTTTACTTGCAATTCCACGCACAACCTATAGACAAGAGAGGCGCTGTTTGTGGGGAATAAAAAAAGCAGACGTGTTTTTTGATATCTCATACAAGCCATTTGACAAAAACTGGGGCTTTATAAATAAAAAATAAATTCATCTTTTTTTTTATCAGATATTTTTTATTATATTTTGTAATATAAAACCAGTATTCAAAAAGAAAATATCCAAATGCACCTCTCCCCTCCCCCCATCGTCCTGTGTGCAGTCTAAATCAAGAAGACGGGCAACGTGCGGCTCTCCAGCTGTTGCTAAACTACAACTCCCACCATGCCCTGCAGTAGGCTGATAGCTATAGACAGGCTTTGCATGCTGGGAGTTGTAGTTCTGCAACAGCTGGAGAGCCGCACGTTGCCCATCACTTCTCTAGATGATCCGTGTAAGGGGATGTAGATTCCCGACATTCCCATAAGTATTTAAGAAGCACAATTTTATATACATATAGATATATGGAATAAGCCGAGATAATACAATAATGTGCTTTGTGATAGAAATACACAGGGGTGTAACTATAAAGAGGACATCCGCCATCTACCATCCATTTGCCAGATCAAGAGGTTAAAAGCATCTGTCAGCAGATTTGTCCCCATGACACTGGCTGACCTGTTACATGTGCACTTGGCAGCTGAGGGCATCTGTGTTGGTCCCATGTTTTAATATATGCAAATGAGCCTCTAGGAGCAACGGGGGCGTTACCATTACACCTAGAGGCTCTGCTCTCTCTGCAACTGCTGCGCCCTCTGCTATTTGACACGGACAGAGAAAATATCATCACTACCTGTCCCTGTCAATCAAAATGCAGAGGGTGCAGCAGTTGCAGAGAGAGCGGAGCCTCTAGGTGAAATGGTAACGCCCCCGTTGCTCCTAGAGGCTCATTTGCATATATTAAAACATCATTTTTCTCAGCACTGCGGGCACATATGAACATGGGACCAACACAGAGGCCTTCAGCTGCCAAGCGCCCATGTAACAGGTCAGCCAGTGTCATAGGGACAAATCTGCTGACAGATGCCCTATAAGATTGCAATGGATGTGATCTCTGGTGTGTCACGCCATTTATCCCAAATATCCTCAAATCTTTTAACACTACCCAGTTTTACATTTACGTACTTCTGAAAAATAAATTCATCTTTGTAGTTGTTTCTTTTTCTTGCAGTGGTGGGTGATGACCATTATGGCTTCCTTAAAGGGGTTGTCCAAGTAGGTCAGCCGTCAGGGGTCCGACAGCCGACACCCCTGCCGATCAGCTGTTTGAAGAGAAGGCGCACGCCGTGCCAGCGCTGCCTCCTCTACATTGTTTACCTGCTGGCTGTCGCATCTGCAGCGGTGAGCAGTGTAATTACACCCAAGCCGTTCCATTCATTTCAATGAGACTGCTCTGTAGTATACACTGGTATAAGAGCGATCCGTCCTAGTGAAATGCATGGAACGGCTTGGGTGTAATTACACTGCTCACCGCTGCAGATGCGACGGCCAGCAGGTAAACAATGTAGAGGAGGCAGCGCTGGCACAGCATGCGCCTTCTCTTCAAACAGCTGATCGGCGGGGGACCCCTGCCGATCTGATATTGATGACCTAGCCCAGGGATGGGCAAACTGCGGCTCTCCAGCTGTTGTAAAACTACAATTCCCACCATGCCCTGCTGTAGGCTGGGAGTTGTAGTTTTGCAACAGCTGGAGGGCTGCAGTTTGCCCATCCCTGACCTAGCCTAAGGATAGGTCAACAATAAATATAACTTGGACAACCCCTTTAAAGGGGTTATCTGATATCTCAAATATCCCTCCTCCCCCAGCACCCATGTCGCTCCGGCAGCGACAGTGACCAGCCTCAAGGAGGCTCATCCCCGTCATGGCCTGCTATTAACTGCAAACCTCACCCCCCACAGTCGCTGGATGTTTTGATTCAAGCGGCAGGGAGATGCAGCAGCGGCCGTGCAGGGATCCGGAGCAACACGGGTGTTGGGGAGGAGGTAAGTATAATCCGTAAAAGGGGGCGTGGAGGGGGGGTATATTTTAGATATTGGGTATCCCCTTTAACACCTACAGGTTTGCCATCTGTTCAGTCGTGAAACAGCTGGGAAATGACAAAAAAAAAAACTGATGTGGCTAATGACAGCATTTGTCCTCAATTGCATCAGCATTTTTTTTCCAATGCGCCACTTGTTTCAGTTTTTTCTTTAAGAATAAAAATAGTGCAGACAGTCCCCTTTTTTTCTTGGGCCTAGCTTGACGGAACCTGTTAAAAGGGTTTTCCAAGATTTTGTAACTGATGACCTTTCCCCTGGATAGGTCATCTGTATCTGATCGGTGGGGGTCCGACACCTGGACCCCGTCGATAAGCTGTCTGAGAAGGTAGTGCTGCGGCCTTCTTGCAGCTCACCAAGCACCGCGCCGTACATTGGATAGCGGCTGTGCTTGGTATTGCGCTTAGCCCCCTATACTTCTATGGGCTGCTCCTAGGCCACATGACAGATGAACGTGACTTCACATGGCCTAGAAAAACCGGAGAGAAGGCTGCGGTGCTCAAAGGAGATCCGGTGCCTTCTCAAAAAACTGATCATCGGAGGACCCCCGGTGTCGGACCCCCACCGATCAGATACTGGTGACCTATCCAGAGGATGGGTCATCGGTTATAAATTCTCAGAAAAGCCCTTTAAAGGTCAGAGAGGTCCGTTGAATCCAACCGCACGACGGTCCACCAATGTTGTCACTTCAATTGTAAATGGTACTGTAAAAGTATGATCTGATGTGACTATCCAGGTGCTGAGAGTGAAACTGAATGCCGCCTGTAGATCACACACTGCTACAGAGAGGATAGGAAGTGCCCATCTCCCGTGTGAGCGGGCGTCACGGAGCCGCACCACGAGCCTCGCTTGGAAAGCAGCAGGACTAATAATAGCTGGGACATGTATGTGGGTGTGCAGCATGGAGTCCTATCTGTGCCGTGAAAGGTCTCAGCTATTAAATAGCATAAACATGAAAAACAAGAATCCGGCGAGCTGCATTCAGGACGCACAGCGGCCTTACAGTCTTATTTATAGGAGCCGCTCCACATCACTGACCTTAAAAGCATTGAGTAGAAATGAGCTGTATCGAGCGGCCACACGCAACGACGGTTTTTGTGGATGGCTCGGCTGTTCTGCGCAGGTGCATCGGGAGGTCGTGAGCAGCTGTGCGGACGCTTCATGGCATAATATCAGCCGGAAGATCTGACAGATGCTGGGAATTCAGAGGCGATTTCATTTCTACAAGATGTTAGGCAGATCCTGGCAATCTCTGAGATCCACCTGCTAGGATTATTATGGGGTCTGGAGTTTTTGAGGGAGTTTTGGGAGTTTAAGGCTACATGCACACGACAGTGAAAAAAAAGTCTGTTAAAAACGGACATTTTTAACGGACGTTTTTTTTCACTGATGCCTGCCTGAGAAACGGACGTTAAAAATGGACCCATTCAATTGTATGGGGTCAGTCTGTCAGTGAAAAGCGGACAAGATAGAGCATGTTCTATTTTTTTACGTCCGTTTTTGACAGTCAAAAAAACTGCCGTGTGACTAACTCCATAGACTACCATTGGTCTTAAAACAGACGTGTGATGGCCATTAAAAAAAATGTAAATTACACGTCCGTTTTTCACTGTCGTGTGTATGTAGCCTAACATGCCCCGTATTTTCAGTTCCCAGAGATAAGCAGCGCACAAATCCCCATCTCTGTTAAAAGAACACATTTTTTTTTTTAATTATTATATAAAACCCTGCACTAATTAAAGCTTATTTCTAGGCCTTTACTGTTTGATCATTAGGCCTCCCTGCTAATCAAGGCCTCTATGATCCAGTGACTGCCGCAAACTCCTTACAGTTTATCAAGCACAGCGCCGTACATTGTATAGTGGCGGTGCTTGGTATTGCAGCTCAACCTCATTCACTTGAATGGGACTGAGCTGTGCCTAGGCTATGCGACTGATGAAAGTGATGTGATGTCACTCTGGAAAGAGGCTGCAGCACTTACCTGAGCACCGCGGCCTATTCAAACAGCTAATCTGCAGAGGTGTTGGGAGTTAGACCCCCCCCCCCACCAATCTGATATTGATGGCTAATCCTGAGGATAGGCCATCAATATTAAACTCCTTTTAACCTCTTATTGTATCCTTACAGCAGACAGAAGTTTGTTTTTATGATACAGAGCTTCAAATCCCCTGCATAGCCACAGATTTAAAACATTGTGCCTGCAGCGGCCCTTAGAGGGCGCCAGCTACGCGCTACCATATTATTGAGTTCAGGGTGTAACGGTATGCAGTGAGATCTTGAGCTCCCCCCATTGGTGGCCGCAGGCAGACCACTATGCAGAACAAGTATACAGGCCAGCAGAGACCGCTGCCCATGTCCAGAATGTACCAAAAAAATTGGCAGACCCCCTTAAAATTGAACTGCAGGTTGCACACATATACTTTTGAAGGGGTGGAAACCTGTGGCAATTCTGTAATAGAATGGGCATGCTGTGAATCTGAAGCTCCACAGCATGCTCTTTTCCATTTTCAAAACCCTTTCCAGATGAAATCTAGTATAATTTGCTGCAGCTTTTCGTGTGGAATCCTCCATGACCCGTTTTCCGGGCACAGCTCTCTACTTTTCCTAGTGGCTGTGTCTGGTATTACAGCTCTCTGCAGCTCAATCCCATTCAAGAAAATAGGACTGTGCTGCAATACGAAGCGCAGCCACTGTACAATGTGCATGGGAAACAATGTCAGCTGATTGTTGGGGGTGCTGGGCGTAGGACCCTCAATGCTGGACAGGGGTCATTTACAAACAGATATACACCACTTCATCACTTTGGTGGCACAGATCCTGTTGTACGTCATGTTGCGGCAGAATCTGCAACTTCTTCCCTGCTCACACCAGGTCGAAAAGAGAAAAAGGGGGGGGGGGGGCTTGTGGCGTGGATGCAGAAGTGGAAGATGCCCGTCTCATTCATCATTTTCTACCCCTGGTTTAGGCGTAGAAAATTAACCACTCAAATGCCGTGGTCAATACTGACCACGGCATCCAAGCGCACTGAAAACCGGAAGCCGTCTTACATTTAGAATCGGTGGTGGATTGTCGGAGTTATATAGAGGACAGCACCTTTTCATAACTTCACCGATCCACCGTCTAAAGCGCCGTTCTTAATAAATGTGCCCCTAAGTACATGATGGGCTAGGTCAAGGATTTGTACTAGATTTAAAAAACACAGCTGCTTTCTTCCAAAACCCACACCTGTACTGGTCATTGCACCTCAGCCCAGTTCACTACAATGGAGCGGAGCTGCAATACCAGGCATGACCTGTGAGCAGGGGCGGTGCTGTTTGTGGAAGAAAGCTGCCATGCTTTTCTAATTCAGGAAGCCCCTGAAAGACACATATAAAACACGTAAAACTAATTTCCGTCTGCATAGTAACTGTGCTCCTTCTTATTGCAGGTTATTAGAGGATTGTTAAAATTCTGGCCTAAAACTTGTAGCCAGAAAGAGGTAAGTTGCGTTTTTTTCTATAATAATGCTGCCATCGTTCCTCCGTTTTTCTATGATCCTGTCCCAACAAAACTTTCTCAGGGATGAAGCAGAAATCTTTTTATTTTTAATTCTTTGCATGCATTTCAGCCAGGTAAAATAAAGGGAGAGCTCTTCGAGGAGTAGGGCCCCCATGAACACTTTGGTGGCCTTGTGTTTCCATATAGTTCATGTACACGACTTTCTATTTCATTATGTTGGTGGCGTGGCCTATTGACTTTCTATTCAAGGATGTTTAGTGCATGGCCTTTATATTAAAGGGGCAGGGCATATTTCCAAAAATATTGCAGCACATGATGCCAGTCTGCAGCAGGGGTTAGCTAAACCATGCCCATTTCTACTAAACCTTATCCCTTTAACTAAGCCCCACCCCTATCCATCATCCCCTGACTAAAATTCAATGAATTAAGAGGAAATGGATCCCCGTTTCCTCTGCCAAAGTTTTTTTTTTTTTCCTTCCAAACCAGACCCTTGCAGAAAGTCTGACAACCCCGAAGCCATCAGACTATAAAAGTGCAGTGTCATTAGCGAGGATTTTTGGAAATGTGAGATGAACAAGTCCTTTAAAGGGGTTGTCTCATTACATCAATTAATCCTCTAATCACAGCATGGGGGATAAGTGCACGATTGGCGGGTTTCCGACCATTGATCATCCCTCCCTGCCGAGGGCCCCATGCTCCCCTATTTGCTTAAAGTGGCGGACACGTATGCTTCAACTCTATTGGACTGCCATAGATGACAGAATACAGATGCTTGGCCGGGGAGTGCACATGCGTGTCCACCATTCCGTTCAAATGGGAGGGGACCCCGTTCTTGTTATTAGTGGGGGCTCCAGCAGTCGCACCGCTACAGATCAGACCTATGCTGTGGATAGCGGATACGTTGTTGTAATGGGACAACTCTTTTAATGAGTAGGGATTTGGCTGAACTCCTGTCAGGCTTCCCTTTGAAGAATGCTGGCTGATAACAGGGAGCGTGTCCTCCTTTCATTAATGCCTCTACATTTGCTTTCTCACAGGTGATGTTCTTGGGGGAAATAGAAGAAATCTTGGACGTCATTGAGCCGACTCAGTTTAAAAAGATTCAAGAACCTCTGTTTAAGCAAATATCGAAATGCGTGTCCAGCTCTCACTTTCAGGTGGGCGATTAAACCGTACCGTCCGCAGTATTGTGTTACGTCGTACTAGGTCCCATATATTGGGTATAAAGCCAAAGCGGGATGCTAAATTCTGCATCTTACACAATGTGATCTCCCAGCTACACCGTGAACAGTAGTAAAAGGCTCTCCAGCGTGACGTGGAGGCCTATGAGACTCATGGCATGCTGGGAGTTGTAGTCTCAGATCGGTGGATGAGGCGCAGGCTCTCTCGGTGGTGTTCTGTGCTGATCATACCTGGGTTTACAACAAGGTGTCTTGTGCAGGTCGCCGAGCGGGCCCTCTACTTCTGGAACAACGAGTATATTCTCAGCCTGATCGAGGAGAATATTGATAAGATCCTGCCCATCATGTTCGGCAGCTTGTACAAAATCTCCAAAGAACACTGGAACCCGTAAGTACATACCGATTGCTATACATTGCTGAGGGTCCGTGGCCTGGCAGGCGGACGGAGTGCTCGCTCCCTTCATCAATACAGCTGGCTCATAACTTTTATTTGGCCATTGTTATGTTGTGCCTTTAGTCTATTACAGGAGACCTGCCCCAAGAGTATGCTGACCTCAAAAAGAGCAGCATATTATGGGGACAGTTCTACCTCGGTCCTAATATGCATAGTCTAAAAATCCCCCCAAATTAGTATCTATAGCGGTATTTTTTGCTATATGCGGTGGTGGCTACCATTTTTAATACATTGGACAGGATCTGCGGAAGAAGAATTGGACCATCGCTGCAGTTAGGCGCTGGTCTGTCGCCATATTCTGGATTGTTTCCAATAGTTACCAGCAGAACTGCGAGTTCAGCTCCGAGGTTTATTCTAATAAAGCAGTGACACAGTAAGACGTATAAGATGGACATTCACCTCAGTGTTGTAGGTACTAGGACCTTAGATAAGAACATGCTAGCAGTGTAGTTCAGCAGGAAAAATCTGACAACTTTACATTTTGAACTGCATTTAATGTTCTGAATTTTTTTATTTTTTTTCTATAACCTTTATGCCCGTACAGGACAATTGTAGCCCTGGTGTACAACGTGCTGAAAACGTTAATGGAAATGAATGGGAAACTCTTTGATGAGCTTACAGGCTCCTATAAAGCAGAACGTCAGAGGTGAAGTTTATACATTTATTTTCCGTACAGTGTATTGTTTTTATATGTCACTTATGTTTCTGTATTAACCCTTTCACGCCCGATGACGTACATGTATGTCATCGGGCATGTGTTTAAAGATGGCACCCGCTGCAGGTGCCATAGCCGCGGATGGCTGCCTGCGTCCTGTAGCAGACACCCGCGGCTAATGTCTGCAACCGGCAGTAATGCCGATCGCGGACATTTAACCCCTCAGATGCCGTGGTCAATCCTGACCACGGCATCTGAGCGCCACTGAAAACCGAAAGCTTTCGCTTTCCCCCGTGTGGCGATCGGAGGAGCTGGAGCATGTATGCAGCAGCCCCTGTCTTTGTGAATGACAGGAGGCTGCTGCATAGTATTTCCTATAGAACCCTTGTCTGTAATAGGGCTCCATAGAAAACTAGTAAAATCATCATAGATTCCAATGCTAGTGCATTGGAGTCTATGATAATGGCAATCAGATGATTGCAATTATAGTTACCATGGGAACTATAAAAAAAAAGTGTAAAAAAATAAAAATATATAAAAAATAAATAAAATAAAACATTAAAATTCAAATCACCCCCCTTTTCCCAAAATAATAACTAAAAAAAAATAAAAAAATACACATCATGGGTTAAAACGGCCATAGTATAAAAATATATTCCCCATACGGCAAACAGCAAAACGGAAACAAGCGTCCAAATGGCCGATTCGCCATTTTGGTTGCTTCATTTTCTACAAAATATGTAAATAAAAAGTGATCAAAAAGTCATACACACCCCAGAATGGTATCGGTGAAAAGATCAGATCACCCCGCATAAAATGATACAGCTCCGTACACATAATTACAAAAATGTTATAGGGATCAAAATATGGCGACAAAAAAATAACAGATTTCTTTCCCCACTTTTTAATTTTTTTATCACTGTCAAAACGCAAGGAAAACTATACGTATAAGGTATCGCCAAATTCGTACTGACCTATAGAATAAAAGTAACTGGTCAGTTTTATCACACATCAAATGTCGTAAATTTAAAAAAAAAAAACGTAAAACTGTGGTGCATTTTTTTGTTGTTGCAATTTTACCCCATTTGGAATTTTTTTCCCGCTTCCCACTACATCATATGCAATATTAAATGGTGGCGCTAAAAAAACAAGCCCTCATATGGCTATGTGAGCAGACAAATAAAAAAGTTATGGCTCTGGGAAGGCAGGGAGCACTAAACGAAAACGCAAAAAAAAAAAAAACTCCGGAACCAAAAAAAAACATGGCTGCTTTCCTGCAGAAACGGTGCCTCTGTGGCCCATGAACGGTATTGCATTGGACAAGAGCGGTGCAATTTTGCAAAAGTAGAATAAGGAGGATTTTTTTATTTATTTAATACAGCCCCTTAGTATGAACTGCTCTCATAGACTGAGACACGCGCCACACAGCGCGGCGATTAATGACTCCTAAGCATCGATGCACTCTGTTAATTTATTTGCATTGGGAGTTTCAGCAGTGGGTGAAATAAGCATTTCTGCTAATGTGATGGATGAATATTAATAGTGACTCGCCCACTCAGCTGCGTCCCAGAAGGTGCCCTGTGCGATTCGGAGGGTGGGGGGGTATTCATCCACTACGGAAGCGTATGAAATATGGTGACTGTAAATGGAAACCTCACACAAACGGGGTTTTTACTGGATAAGTTGTGCTGTCTGTTGCTTAACATGATGCCATGCCTAGCATTAAACCGGCCCAGGTTCTGACACAACCTGACCCAATCTCGTGCACCATTGTCGGGCGGTGCCGTATTGTGGCCCGCAAACAGCTGTGGACCCGTTCACGTAATTGGGTCCACAATCCAGGAGGTGCAGTGTGGAAAGGAGGCACAGAACCCCACGGAAGCACTCCGTAATACGTGCACTACTTTTTTGCAGTGCGGACCTTCTGATGCCGATCGCGGACCCCATTCAAGTGAATGGATCCTCGTCTGCATACGGCGGCCCTACGGTCAGTGCCCGTGCATTGCGGACTGCACTTTTATTACGAATTTTTTCTAAATATATCTTTATATTGTTCTTTAAATCCCATTCCATATACTCTGCCATATAGTTAAAGGGGTTATCCAATAGGACAAATATCCCCAACAGTTCCCGGGCCCCTCCTATAGACGATACTTACCCCAATCCCCGACACCCGCTTCGCTCCGGATCCCTGCACGGCCACTGCTGCATCTCCTCGTCCCATGGATCAAAACATACCGGGGGAGGGGAGGGGTTGGCTGCCAATAGCAGGCTGTGACGGTGACCAGCCTCCCTAGCATCGCGGGTGACGCTAGGGAAGCTGGTCACCGTCGCAGCCACGTCACCGGATGTTTTGATTCGCATGACGGGGAGATGCAGCAGTGGCCGTGAAGGGATTGTATATAGGAGGGGCCCGGGCATTGTGGGGGTATTTATACCATTGGGTAACCCCTTTAAACCCCATTCTGGCCCGGCTATTTCCGTCAGCCTCATAGAAACAAATGGGAGCATGGGCCGCGCGTGCGCGGTACGCTCCCATTCACTTCTATGGGAGAAGTGCTGGGTGGTGGACGGACCCCGGGAAATCCGGTGTACCCCAGCCACAGCTCTCCCCGCTCCATTCTCGATATAGGTGTGGGACCCGCACCTATCAGACAATGGGGGCATATACTAGCGATATGCTCCCATTGTCCAAGATGGGAATACCCCTTTAAATGTCTGATTGGTGCTATCGCTGATCGCAGGTGTTAGTCTCTGGTGACTATGGCGGCCGCTCAGCTTCTGAGCAGGCACCATGTCTAAAGACCCAGGTAGGGGTTAAAGAGCACCTGCCATGTCTCCTGTCTTGACCTTTCTGTTTTAGTAACTTGCTTTCCCCATGTAATAACGAATCTAGAGCATCTATTCTTATGACTCTGTGATGTGCTATACCTTTATTATTCCTGCTAGAAGTTATGAAGGAGTTACTAGAAGTTTACAACGAAAGTCCAGACCGGGTGTATGTCCCTGCACAGTCTGACACTGGCAGCACAGATTGGATAATGTCAGACTGTGCAGGGACACACTGTTGTACATTTATTCATAAATTTCTAATAGGAATAATGGAGGAATGGCACAACATCGTCGTGATAATATATGCCCCAGAAGTGGAGAATGCAGTAGATACTAAAATTTTCATGCCAGGAGAGGTCTTCTTTAAAGGGGTTGTCCAACCCCATGAGGTTTCTTACAAACCAATTAGGCCCAGTTCGTACGTCCGTTATTGGCCTCATGCACATGACCGTATGTGTTTTGCGGTCCGCAAAACACGGAAGCTGGTCTGCGTTCTGATCCGCAATTTGTGGAACGGAACGTGGCCCATTGTAGAAATGCCTATTCTTGTCCGCAAAACGGACAAGAATAGGACATGCTTTTTTTTTTTTGCAGGGCCGCGGAACAGAACAAAGGACGCGGACAGCACATGGAGTGCTGTCCGCATCTTTTGTGGCCCCATTGAAGTGAATGTTGTCTAACCTGTAACTATATGGCGGTGTGATGGAAAGCAGGGATTCGGATAGATGAAGCACAAACCTTTTATAAAGAGATTTATTATTAAGATACTACTAAAATGTACTTACCATTGTGCCCATCCATTTCTGCTTCAGGGAGAAGAAGAAGGAGCTGGAGCGCGAGGAGCTGTGGAGAAGGCTGGACGACCTGCAGCTGAAGAAGGCCCTGGCCGATCAGCAGAACAGTGCTTTCAGTGTACAGAATAATACAAGTGCCAAATAGACCACATCACTTCGACCTCTGCTTCATAGGCATACTTTTGTATATTTTTTTTTTTTTACTGTTCTATTTTTTTCCCCTGAAATTGTAAAGTAAAAGCCGATTATAATTTTTTTTTTTTTTAGGGGGTGCATCTCCCCTTCCTGAGATCTGCTCCGCTGTGAGTGGGGGGTCAGCGATACATTGCAGGGCAACTTGTTGCTGACCCCTCGGACAGCGGGCGTGTTAACCAGCTCTGTGTTACAGCGTTACAGTAATGATTACTGGGGAGGAGAAAATTATTATTATTATTTTTTTTTTTATAACCTATAATTTGAGTGAGGTAATTCTGGGGGTGGTGAGAATTATGACTTGAATTCTTTAATATTATTATATATATATATTTTTTGATTGTGTTGCACATAGGTGTATTAGTCTGCTATGTACATTTTTCTTGTGTTAATCTCTTTACTGTTCTGTGTTTGGAGGTTCATAAGGCGCCCCCACACCGGACAGCCTCCGCGGTGGGCAGAACCAGCAGTATCCATGAAATGCATCTCCCTGGGTACTGGTGCTGTACCAGTAGACCCCAGCGACTTCATTTTTGGTTTGCTGAACCCACGATAGACCGCCATTTATCTCCCCCATAACAGGTACACATCATTACTATAGCTCTTGGCACTACTGTTTCTATAGAAAAGGTACTTTCTTTTTGACTACCAGCCTTGTAAATGCAGATTTTTCTATACTGAGCAAGTAGGGAAGTTCGTTTTGGGGAGGGGGGGTTGTCTTTGCTCCACTTCCTAAACCCCGAGATAAGACGGCTTATAGAAGTCTCCCGTACCGCAAGGTAGCTGCTCTGTTTCCTGCTGGGTTGAAAGACGCGCACATGGAGTAGCCTTGCCATTCATTTGCGTTGTAGTGGTCACCTATGCAAATCATTCCAGTGAGTATTAGACAATGTGTGGTGAGTGGCAAGGAAGTATTAGTGACGTCTGTGTCCGTGCTGGTGTCGTGCACTTCTCCCCCGGTGATCCTTTAATGAGATAATAGCTTTATAATAATGTCTGTGTGTGGCGGAGATCAGCGGTGCGGCGCTCCAGCTCTGTATCCGATGGGTAGATGCCCCCCCCCCCTCCCTTAGACAATAGTTGCTTTACTTCTTCACTACTTCAGAGTTGTGTTTTTTTGGGTTTTTTTTTTTTAAGCGGGCCTAGTTCTTTTGTGACGTCCTCCCAGTTGCCATGCAACACGTAGCAGAGCCGGGTTTGTCTTTTTGTACAATTCAGCTCTGCTACATCTCTGCATAATGAAAGTAGCTTTTGCACGAGCCGACGGGTTGCGACAGTCTAGGCTTGACCGCTCGCACAATAGCTGCATTGATTTTTGCGTTGGCAGCCGATCTAATGGAAATGATGCAATAGTTTATAGAATTGTAAATGGTTTTATTACACACGTGGGGATTGGACGGTTAATCCTACAGCGGTGCTTGTTTGGTTAGGGATTATCACTGACCCGTGTGTCCTCTGTCACACATGGGGGATCCCCACCTTTTTACGGTATTATTCCAAATCTAAGAGTAGGAACATCCGCTATACGGCCCCTCAATGGCCCAGGGCTCCCCTTCCCACCACATCCTCCACCTCAAGATTGTTGCAGCTGAATTTCAGGCTTGACATAGAACCACTTGAACTCTGATCGTCAGGTGACAGGCTCCGACTACACAGGGTTGGTTTGTTGTCTGTTACCATGGGGACAATAGGTCTCTATAGGAGCTTTTTTTTTTTTTTATCCCCATTGCAGATTTGCTACATTTCTCATTTTAGACACGTTTTGACAAAAGAAAACTTTGTGAAGGTGGACATGGTAATATAATCTGATTCATGTTGTGGGTTGGGGCGCCCCCTTTATGGTATTGTATAGATGCCATTTAGTAAAGTACCCTATAACCTGAATCAGATTAAACACTATGGCTGCCTTCACAACCTGCTTTTTTTTTTTTTAATGTCCCAGTGAATCCAAAATGAAAAATGATGCAGCTTTGCAATAGGTGAAAATAATAAAAACTTCCTTCAGCTCCTATACAGACCTATGTGTCTCCATGGTAACAGACGGCAAACAAACCCCGTGTAGTCTGATCTTGCAGTTATTCCCTGCTACCCTACCAATGTTGGCATGAGAGGTGTTGCAAATGGAAGGAAATTTGGTGTCTAAGGTGGGCCTGGCCTTAAAAGGGGTTTCCGGTAATAATTATTTTCTATCACGTGTCCGCAGCCTGACCCCTGGAACAGAAGATTCATATTTACTTGCTCCGCCATGCGGCCCCCGCGCTGTTTACATCCTGCTGGCCACTGGCAGGGTAACATGCTCTGCACCAGTCTTCAGTGGTGACGTGGCCAGAAGCAGCACATGACCGTTGAAGCCAGTCATTGGCTGGAGCGGTGCATGTGACCATGTCCATCCACTGCCAGGTGTAAGATGGGGGCAGGGTGGAGGACTGGAGCGGACTGGAGCAGGTAAGTATAAATCTTCTATTTCAGGGGGCAGGCAGCAGGCACTTGATAAAAAAAATTATTATTATTATTGGAAAACCTCTTTAATGGCTCCTTGTGGAGCGGTTTATAGAGCAAAGGTATTGCACCGCGTGCATTTTTAGGTCATCTGTACCATGTCGTATGTACAGAGACCTGTCCTTCAGATGCTGGATTGCAGGTCACGTGTCATTTCAACATCTTATGGGGGAAACTGCTGCATACAGTATGTGTCTCACATGCAACTTTATAGACCCCATAAAAATAGCCTTGGAGCAATAGCCTAATTTTCCTCTGTATTTCTCCTTTTTGTCAGTGAGAGAACCCCATTTACTGTGCGCCGCTTGTAGAAGGGGTCGCTCTATGGACCTCAAGTTCTGTGCTGATCTCTCCTAGGTATTCTCCACCCTTGCACCGATCCTGTGTCCTGTAAGTCAGACTTGGGAGCCCGGTACGTGTCTTGGCTCAATGCCCCACGTTGCATGCAGATTTCTGTCTGCTTCTAAGGATGGACAGCAGGTTGTTCGTTTAAGAACTTTGTCCATTGAGCATTGACATGACTTGGGAGCGTTTCCCCTTTAAGTAAATGGAAAAAAGACACCAAAGTCAACTGCTTGACTCATCTATTACTGCGGGACATAACTGACATGAATGACTGCGGGACTTGGTGACACGCCTATAGAAGCGCCTAGGTCGCCTCTATATTTAGTGCCGAGGGTCTTTTTTTTTTTTTTTATTAGGGGAAATGATCTATAACTCACAATAGCCAATTGGCATCAACTGTCGGCAGCCTTAATTTTGCACCCCATTATTAAAGGGGTTACAAGAAGATGGCTGCCTTCTGCCAAAACCAATGAGATGTTTCTGCTATTGCCTCTCGGCTCCATTCAAGTGAATCGGGGTGAGCTGCAGGACCACACGCAACCTGCGGACGGGTATGGCGCTGGTTTTGGCAGAAGCAGCCATGTTCACGTCCGCCCTGCTGAGATATACCACTATGCTGTACGGTAACATTCCATAATCTGGATTACAAGGTGAACACCGAAATGCTGATTATGGTCCATGTAGGATGACGTTTTCCAGTGGTCCGGGGTCCATTAAAACGCTACTGCCTACGTGCAGGAGACGAGCCATGCTGCTGGCCAACACTCCGGCTTTTGTAGTCCCAGTAATGCTGGATTAATGCCATGCAGAATCTATTAGAGGGGAGACGTAGCCCCCACCCCCCCAATCCTGCCCCATTGATATACATGAGCAGCTGGGAATACCCAGCCCCCATAGACTCTCAAGGGTATCTGACCACCCCCTAGATATTATATTATTGCATGCTGGGACTAAAGCTTACCCTATACCAATCACGTGCGGGGGACCTGCAATAATTAATACCTACATTCAGGGAGATTCGTTTTCAGGGATTGTCTAGTTTTTAATGTACGAAAATAAAAAATTGATGTCTAAGAGGAAGTTTCACTGTACGGAATACAGGGAAATGTGTTTTTTTTTTTTTTTTTTATTCCACTATTTTTTTTCCTCTTTTAGCAAATAAAATTCTATTTATCCTATTTTAAAGAGCTCTTAAGAACCAGAAATGAAGGACTCCGTGCATTTCCCCCGCTTTTTTTTTTTTTTTTTTTTTTTTCGTCTCTGGATGACTATTTTCATACTAGAATGATTTATTCGATGAGAATGACAGTATATATAGATATATTTCTATTTTTTAAATTTCATGTACCATTTTTTCCTGGGAAAAAAAAAAAAGCAGAATTTATATTCGATAAAGCTTTAGGATACTGCAGAGTCTATTATTGCACCCGGTCGAATGGTCTGTAATGGCGCCAGAACCCGTTCGGTTGCTGTTTCTTAAATTTGTGGGCTGAAATGCGTCAGACTTTAACGCAAAAAAAAAAAAAAAAGTCTGGAGGCAAAGAGCTGGGTTTCATGATACGTGTGTGACTATAAGAATTCTCCTGCTGTACCACGGTTACTGTCTGTACTCCACCCTGTAGGCGCCTTGTTTTATGTCACAGAAACGCAGTATGAAACCGAACGCGTTGAGTGACCTTCTCTCGTCTGCTCCGTGCTGAAGCATTTCTCTAGAAGTACCATTCCAATCACTGGCAGTCGTGTGAAACTCTCTTGTTTTGTACATTTAAAGGCAGTCACCAGGGGAACGTCATTTAATAAACTCTATGTTTGTATATCGTGTAGTGTGTGTGATTTGTCCATTATCCTATATCTCTGACACCACGAGTCGCCGGAAAGTAAATGAACCGGAAAAAACGCTGTCGCTGCCTTAAAGCAATCAGCACTTAGCGTCTAATTATGGAGGATAATCCGGATCTTCCATCTGCTGCTGCTCGTAGCCTATAGATTGCACATCTATCATTGTACTGGTGAGGGAACACGACGTGATCCTCTGTGACCACGTGTTCAGGACCTGTCCCCAAGGAGATGGGCAGTCTGGAGGGTCATGACTGATTTACATTACATTCTTTCTAAGGCCTCTTTCACACTTGCGTTCTGAAAGTCGCCTGAAAGCATTAGAAAACTGATCAGGATCCTGATCAGTCTTCGAAATGCTTTGAGGTTACTATGGCAGCCAGGACGCTATTAAAGTCCTGGTTGCCATAGTAGTAGTGGGGAGCGGTATACTTACAGTCCGTGTGGCTCCCGGGGCGCTCCAGAATGACGTCAGAGCACCCCATGCGCATGGATCACGTGATCCATGCGTGTGGGGCGCCCTGACGTCACTCTGGAGCCGCACGGACTGTAAGTATACTGCTCCCCCACTACAATTTACCATGGCAGCCGGGACTTTAGCGTCCTGGCTGCCATGGTAACCATCCAGAAAAAGCTAAATGTCGGATCCGGCAATGCGCCAAAACGACGTTTAGCTTAAAGCCGGATCTGGATTAATGCCTTTCAATGGGCATTAATTCTGGATCCAGCCTTGCGGCAAGTGTTCCGGATTTTTGGCCGGAGCAATAAGCCGGCCAAACAACGTTCCGGTCCTGAACTGAAGACATCCTGATGCATCCTGAATAGATTTCTCTCCATTCAGAATGCATTGGGATAAAACTGATCAGGATTTTTCCGGCATAGAGCCCCGACGACGGATCTCTATGCCGGAAAAGAAATACGCAAGTGTGAAAGAGGCCTAACAAAGCTGGAACCAGCCCTGAATAGGAAAGGGAGATATCTAGACCCAGCAGAGGTCAGGAGCTGCTGACATAACACAGTACAGAGACTGTATATCCCTATAAATGGCTAGTAACCCTCCTAGCAGATATTGTATATGGTACTCATCTGTTCAAAACGTATACTCCACAGAATGCAAATACCTACAACGCATTCAGAAAGTCTTTAGACACTTTCATCTTTTTCACATTTTGTTATGTTGCAGCCCTGTGCAAAAATAAAAATCAAGTTTTCCCCCATCATTCTGCACTCAATCCCCCATAATGGAAAAGTGAAAACAGAAGGAAGAAATCTTGGTTTATTTAATAAAAAGGAAAAACTAAAATTTTGCAATCATATACGTAAGTACTGAGACCCTTTACTCGGGACGTAAGCTGGATTTAGAAACGTTCCTTTCGACCAGTCAGCTGCTCGTTTAGTGAAGGAGACCACGCATTAACATGCAGCGATCTCCTTCACTGTATGAAGATGGGGGAATCACTTGCAATCCTTTTGTCCCCATACAAAATCATGGCTTTGAGCAGCAGATTGCTGTTTAGACCACAGCGACAGGATCCCCAGATGAACGAGTGTATCGCTCATTCATTTATTCATCGGGTGATCGAGAACGACTGTTCACAGGAACGGTCATTCCTGATGATCTGGACCAGGGATGCTCAACCTGCGGCCTTCCAGCTGTTGTAAAACTACAACTCCCACCATGCCCTTCTGTAGCCTGATAGCTGTAGGCTGTCTGGGAATGATGCGAGTTGTAGTTTTGCAACAGCTGGAGGGCCGCAGGTTGAGCATGCCTGATCTGGACGATTATTGGTGCGTCTAAATGCATCTTTAGTTGAAGCCCCTTTGGCAGTGATTACAGCCTCCAGTCTTGGGGATGATGCCACATGGTTTACACCTGGATTTGGGGATTTTTGGCCATTCTTCTCTGCAGATTCTATGGAGCTCTGTCAGATTGGATGGCGACTGTCAGTGGACAGACTTTTTCAGGTCTTTCCAGAGATGTTCAGTTGGGTTGAAGTCAGGACTCGGGCTGGGCCGCCACTCAAGGACACACCTTGTCCCTAAGCCACCCCTGCGTTGTCTTGGCTGTGGGGTTAGGGTTAGTACAAGACCACAACATAACCAGATGTGATAGTGTCTGAAGACTTTCAGAATGCATTGTACATGATATACGATGCCCGGGTAAGAAGGGTGCACAACTGTCTGTAAAAATGTAAGTGGAGTAACCTGGCTATGGCGTCCCCTCAGGGCCAGATGAATATAGTGATCCCTCAGGATACAATATTTTCAACTTACAATGGTCTTTTCTGACCCGTCGTAAGTTGAAACCAGACTCAACATACAATGTCTCAGACTCCGATCCAACCAATCAAGGCCACTTTTCTCTGGTAAAATATCTGTACTAGATGCTAGTTATCAGCTATTCCTGACTGTTATATGTAAGGACTTGTGTTATCTATCTTAGTTATCTGCTTATTTTTCTTAAATCTTCATTTTCTCTTATCTTGGATGACATTTGGGGCTTTGGAACCGATTACTCAACTTACAATGGTTGTCCTGGAACCAATTAATATTGTATCTTGAGGGACCACTTGTATAGATTTACTGTTGTAAAGAATGGGTCCCACGAACTAGAAAGTTTTGCACTTTGTACCTCATTCCACACCTCCATCTATTGTTGATTCAGTTCCAAAACTCTAGATGTGAGATCTACCAGGTACTTTTTTTTCTTATTATACCATTTCCTGTGAAAGATAGAGGAAAAACAGTTGGCACTGCCGCAAGTGTGAGTGCTTAACTTGGTACTACACTAATCAGATGCGGACCTCGGTGGTGCTCAGCATGAACGTATCGTCTGACATGAAAAATGGAGAAAGACATGCGGCACTCACCATTTCTTCTATGCAGCTTTATTCAGTAATAATAAAAAACTGTGGTTTTTATTATTACTGTATAAAGCTGCATAGAATACCGGTAATTAGAGTGCCACATGTCTTTGTCTCTATTTTTTTATGGCAGATTATACAATTTCCTGCTGCTAGGGAAATATCCGAATATCCAAGAAAACCCCTTTAAAGGGAACGTATCCCTACAAAATGCAGTGCAATTGCAAGCAACATGTTGAATCAACAGATTGAAAGCATTCTCTGTGTAAGGCCTCATGCACACGACCGTATGTATTTTGTGGTCCGCAAAAAATACGGATGACGTCTGTGGACATTCCGTATTTTGCAGAACGGAAAGGCTGGCCCCTAATAGAACAGTACCATCCTTGTCTGTAATGCGGACAATAATAGGACCTGTTCTATTTTTTTGCAGAACAGAAATTTGGAAACGGAATGCCCACTTCAGTTTTTTTTGCGGACCCATTGAAATGAATGGTTCCTTATACGCTCTGCAAAAGAAACGAAATGGATACGGAAAGAAAATACATTTGTGTGCATGAGGCCTTAAATGTGTATACAGAGATAGCTGTCACTTAGGCCCCTTTCACACAAGCGAGTTTTCCACGCGGGTGCAATGCGTGACGTGAACGCACTGAATCCTGACCCATTTATTTCAATGGGTCTGTGTACATGAGTTTTTTTTTTTTACGCATCAGTTCTGTGTGGCGTGAAAAACGCAGCATGTTCTATATTCTGCGTTTTTCACGCAGCCCTGGCCCCATAGAAGTGAATGAGGCTTCAGTGAAAAACGCATTGCATCCGGATGCAATGCGTTTTTCACTGATGGCTGCTAAGAGATGTTGTTTGTAAACCTTCAGTTTTTTATCACGGGCATGAAAAACACATCAAAACGCATTGCACCCGCGCGGAAATAACTGAACAACTGAACGCAATCACAGACAAAACTGACTGAACTTGCTTGCAAAATGGTGCGAGTTTCACTGAACGCATCCAGAGCTAATCCGTCACGCTCGCGTTAAAGAGGACTTGTAGTTGTACATGGGGGAGGTGCTATCAGTGATTGATTGATAGCATTCTCTGTGTAAGGGCTCTTGCCCACGACCGTACGCCCTTCGAGACATACGGTCGGGAGTGGCATCGATCGTTCACATATAATAATATATGATTCTGTGCACGTCGGGCCGCCCACGGGACTATTGTCCCGGACTGATATGATCTTATAAGTGCAGGACAATAGTCCCGCAGGCGGCCCGACGTGCACAGCATCATTATAATCTATGATGCTGTGTGCTCCTGTGCGCACGATCAATGCCGCTCCAGGACATATGGCCCGCTCACGGACCGTATGTCTCGGAGAGCATACGGTCCAGTGCATAAGCCCTAAGTGTGTATACAGAGATGGCTCAGTCACTGATAGTTATACACAGGGGAGGTGTTATCAGTGATTGATAGCATTCTCTGTGTAAGTGTGTATACAGACATACATGTGCTACCTGTGTACAGCCAAGTTTAGAAGTCAAACAATCTTTTCCCACAAAATGATATATTAATCTGTTCAGCTCCTTCTGCTCTGCAACGTGCTGGTGGTGACAGGTTCTCATTAAAGCTCTGCAGCCTTATCACATATCTCCTTAGTAAGTTCTAATAATGATAACCTGTATAATATGTGCATTATTGTATATACAGTCTGGGCCACATACACTGTATATATGAAGCTGCTTGATCCCACTGCTGATTACTCAGAGCGTGCAGTGAAACTACGAGGATATCAGCACATGTCTTGAGCAGCAGGTAACTGAACAATTCTTCTATTGTTTAATATGAGAGCAGAACGCAGTATGACGGCATGGTGTCACAGGGGCAGGTTTATACACAATCTACTATGACCGCATAAAGAGAAGCATTCTGCACACCCTGTATATCAGGGGTTATTCTGATCATAGAACTATCCTATGGAGGGTGAGCCAAATCTCAGCGACAATTGGTTAAAAAAATAATTACTGCCTGTTGGGGGACACTTGAACTATGTCATTTATAGAGTCACTCGGCGCGTCATATAAGGCTGTCCATACCATATCTGGTGATGGACCCTCCAAAGTAATAAAGAGGCGCCGATCTCTACATAACAGGTGTAGCACAATTGAGCTCAAATCACCACTGTTGCCCTTAATATCCAAATCAGTAAAACTTCACTTTTATTAGTAGTCCTGGAAGTGTATATGAGTTTGACACAGTCGCTAGAACTACTGCAAGTTGCATACTGCTATCGCACAGGTCTGCTAGTGGCAGGAGGTATGCCCTGACGCGCCTAACCTTCACGCTGACGTTTGCAATCAGTGTATACTACCTGCCTGACTGAGATCCGTGCAGGTACTCTGTACTGTGAGCGTGTACCTAAAGCAGATCAGCTGTTGCTCTTACTACAGTGTCTGCAACTGGAACAGGATCGCTAAAACGCAACAGATTCTGTCTCCAAACATGTTTCACTCAGATAACTGGCGTCTTCAGGAAAGCGACAGACTTGCAGCGTCATGCTGAACACTCCTATTTATAGTTAATAATCCATGAATTGGATCAATAGTGCCCATTAGCATTAGACTGACAGTGTCAGGAAGCAGTAATCCGTTTAGGCTTGAGTTCATTGGCTGAATCATTGGATGCCTGCCAGATGACATGTTGCGCAGACCCAAGCGCAGAATGGAGGTGGAACGGTGCAAAACTGATGCATTCTGAGCGGATTCTTATCCATTCAGAATCACTGACACATTAGAAAACTGATCCGTCCCCCATTGACTTTTAATGGTTTTCAAGACGGATCCGTTTTGGCTATATTAAAGATAATACAAACGGATCCGTTCTGAACTGCATGCATGTGGTTGTATTATCTGAATGGATGCGTTTGTGTATGGATCTGCACAAACACGAGTGTGAAAGTAGCTTAATATAGGTGTATTTCTGGATAATAAGGTTTTTATATGTAACTGTAAATTGTTCATATTTATGCATGTTTCAGGAGGAATAACAAGGGCACAGCGCAGAGTTCTAATAATAGAAATGCTCCAGAATTCTCATGTAATGGGGGGGGATTTACTAAGACATGTCAGGAAGCACCAACTGCTTCTCTTTAGCCACAGGGTACAAGCTCGAGCTCCTGTGAAGGCAAAAAATTGTTCCGGCCACAGATTTCTTATAATTCCTTTTTAATAAGTACAAGATGATGATATTTACATGGAGTTACTGAGCCAAGACAATGAGGAACAGGCACAAAGTCACATTTCTTTGCATAATATAAAGTACTTTCTCTGGGCAACGCCTGAGGTGGGGTGGACATTAACCCCCGAAAACCCATGAGAATGCAGCACAATATCTAAAGGGGTATTCCACTTGTTAAAAGTTTTATTAAAGGATAACGGTTCAGCAGGGGTCCTACCCCCATTGGTCACGAGAACTGGAACCCTGTAGCTGTAGGACCCCCACTGATCTTATAGTTATCCCCATTCTGTGGATAAGGGATAACTTTTATCAGAAAATGAACCAAGTTTTTATGTTAAAGACAAGATTTTTTTTGTGATTTTTATTTTATTTATTTTCCATGTCAATATACATTGTGAACAGGATTGTGCTGTCAATAAACAATGAAACTATGGGGATGAATGATACAGCAGTGATGACTGTTCCACCTACAAGCTGCAAACAGATGGGCGATGATCAGGAACTTCATTACCAATCACTGTCCGGTGTATCGCCTGCCTGTTCTGTACAGAAATCAATTCTCAGCAGTCATCTCAATATCATCACAAGATAACAATGACCGGTAACACCATTCACAGTAGGTGACATCACAGCTTATCTACTCCCTTTCCTGCACAATGACCTCTGCACAGGTTACTGAGCATGCCCACAACACTCTCCCATAGAAGTCAATCAATGTCTTTTGCCTCTATAGTCATTGTTGCTGCTGTAAAGCATCTCTGAATGTTAACAGCAGCTCAGGCAAGATGGCCACCCTCATAATCATGCGGAAGCTCAGATGAGCGTAACAGCGGCACAGTTAGCTTACATCTACATAATATAGATAAACTGCGTACTTAACTTTAGAAGTGATTAGAGAAGAAAACTCCACCTCAAAATCCGTTTAAGCAAAGTATTTTCATCTGATGAACATCTGATGTAATGATGTTTTGAGACAGTCTATGTAATCTTATGTATGTAGCTATATAAAGTCTATGTAACATTGTGTAATACTACTTGTAGCCAGCAGGTGGCAGTGTTGTAGATTTTGTCTGAAACATGCCCATGCATGGCTGTAACACAGAACATTCTTCAAAAAAGAAAGGAACGCTGAGCCTCTGATGCCACCGGATGTAAGGTAGTTATCCTGTAAGTCAATGCTCAGCCGACTACTCTTTAGGGATGCAACACTATCTCTGACAACAGTGGGAGAATTTTTATATACAATTGCAAAATATAATAATACAGGTTAATGATACACACAAAAAAAAGAGAACTTCTGTTCTCATAATTATATTGATGGCTGCAGGGAGTGATTGAGTAAATGTCTCCTTTGACCCCAGTCGGCCATAGACGTAATAAGAACTGTAGTATTTGCAGTGGAAATTCATCCCCATTACTACGGCTACTTAATTTTTATTTTATTTTTTTGTGGGGATCCACCTTTTGGGCTCCCAATCAGTCTACAACAGAAGGGCCCCTCCGTCAGACACGTTGCCCCACCTCACCAGGAGTTACAACACTACCATACTGAACTTCTTTCTAGGCTTCTGCACTTGGATCCCCCCCATCCCAGTCTAAGGGCTCATGCACACGACCAGATGTATTTTGTGTTCCGCAAAAAATACGCATGATGTATGTGTGCATTCCGTATTTTGCGGAATAGAACAGTCCGTAATGTGGACAATAATAGGACATGTTCTAACTCTTTGCAGAACGGACTTATGGAAACGGAATGCACACGGAGTAACTTGCTTTTTTTGCGGACCTATTGAAATTAATGGTTCTGCATACGGTCCACAAAAAAATAAAACTGAACGGACATGGAAAGAATGCGTTCGTGTGCATGAGCCCCAACACCGATATGGACTGGTCTTGGCCCCTGGCACTGACGTTCACGGGCCCCTCACTGATCACTACAGCCATGATACTGACTAGGCAGTTTATTAGCCTAAACCCTGAACTTAAAGGAATGATGTAACTGCCCCAGTGATAAGTCTGATAATAGGTAATGATTCACCACCCATACTTATGGCAGGAAACCCCGTCAGCAGATTTGTACCTATGACACTGGCTGACCTGTTACATGTGCACTTGGCAGCTGAAGGCGCCTGTGTTGGTTCCATGTTCATATGTGTCCGCATTGCTGAGAAAAATATGAACATGGGACCAACACAGACGCCTTCAGCTGCCAAGTGCACATGTAACAGGTCAGCCAGTGTCATAGGAACAAATCTGCTGACAGATGCCCTGTAATGCTCAGCCTGTCTCCTGCAGTATAAAAAGGTTGCCTTCCTTGTACCAGGGATGAAATGTTCAATCTACGACCAACCAGAGACTTTTTACCCATAATACTAAAGATTAAAATCCCTCTTTTAATTAATATCCCTTTAAAACTTCTCATTTATTGATGTTCCCTCAAAAATTCCAGTGTTATCTGCTCTTCTAAGCCTACTTTCACACGAGCGGCAGCCTTCTCCGGCGGGGAACAGCCTGCCACTAGTGCACCCGTGCCGCCGGAGGTCCACTCTGGTCCCATTGACTATAGTGGGGGGCGGGACGGAGTTCCGGCAGCAGAACGGCAAACATGCCGAGAGGCGGCCGGAATAAAACTACGACATGTTTGCCGTTCTGCCGCCGGAACTCCGGCCCGCCCCAATTATAGTCAATGGTGCCGGAGTGGACCTTCGTCGGCACGCGTGCACTAGCGGCAGCACGGATCCGGCAGGCTGTTCACCTGCCGGAGAAGGCTGCCGCTCGCGTGGAAGTAGCCTAATACAGTACTGCAAAAAAGATCTGAAATCTAAGAGCAAAGCTACATATATCCATAAATACACATCTATATGATGCTTAAATACAATACTGTGTGGTTTACAGGTACATTTATACGGTTAGTAGTAATAGCGAGTGATACTAAGAGAATGGGAAATGGTCTGCTGCGTTTCATATTCCAGAACAGTTTCTAAAACCAAAGAGCTAATTGTAAAATAAACAGTGGCTCAACCCCTCAACACAATATGAACGGGTGCACACCCACCGGTTCACCCCGTCCCGTAAAACGAAATAAGAATAAAAAACGTGGGGGCACTCAACAGATCTGTATATGGATTTTTGTTTTAATATATATAAACCACAATGTATAAACCACAATAAAATTCCACAATAAAATTCCACAATAAAAAATTTTTGCAATAAAATTCCACCTTGCGTGCGAATGAAAAAAGTCCACAGTGCATGCAAATGAAATAAGGTCCACAGAGAAACTCCACCTTGTATGCAATGAAAACCCGCTCTTGTATTCAATATTCAATATGGACTGGCGGTATAGACGTCAATTTCCTTGTAAAATGTCCGTGTTAAAATGCTCCACAATATATTCGCCACAGTTTGACTATCATCTATATTCAGTCTCTCATATATAGATATAGATGCAAGTACATTACCACACTTGTTCCACACTTGTTCCTCTCCCGGTGCGGTGCGATGCAAGCGGCGTGTTCGTTGCTTCTTTCCCCTGCCAGGACCTGGCGCAGCGTCCCACGTGATCACTCCGTCACTCCGTGGCGTCCCACGTGACGGTGGCGGGAGGCTTTGATTGGTCTCACCGATTTTTAAAGTGCAGCTAACCGGGTTTGATCGTGTGGTTCTCTAGCTGTGGATATATTGATATTGAAGATAATCGCCTACTCCCAAGCGCGTTTGGGGCTCTCTTATTCTTGCCCTTCTTCAGTGGTAGACCACTGGAAGAAGGGCAAATAGAGAGCCCGAAACGCGTTTGGGAGTAGGCGATTATCTTCAATATCAGTATATCCACAGCTAGAGAACCACACGATCAAACCCGGTTAGCTGCACTTTAAAAATCGGTGAGACCATCAAAGCCTCCCCGCCACCGTCACGTGGGACGCCACGAGTGACGGAGTGATCACGTGGGACGCCGCGCCAGGTCCTGGCAGGGAAAGAAGCAACGAACACGCCGTTTGCATCGCACCGCACCGGAGAGGAACAAGTGTGGAACAAGTGTTGTAATGTACTGCATCTATATCTATATATGAGAGACTGAATATAGATGATAGTCAAACTGTGGCTAATATATTGTGGAGCATTTAACTGCGGACATTTACAAGGAAATTGACGTCTATACCGCCAGTCCATATTGAATATTGAATACAAGAGCGGGTTTTCATTGCATACAAGGTGGAGTTTCTCTGTGGACCTTATTTCATTTGCATGCACTGTGACTTTTTCATTCGCACGCAAAGTGGAATTTTATTGCAAAAATTTTTTATTGTGGAATTTTATTGTGGAATTTTATTGTGGTTTATACATTGTGGTTTATATATATTAAAACAAAAATCCATATACAGATCTGTTGAGTGCCCCCACGTTTTTTATTCTTTTTTTTTTATTCTTATTTTTTATTCTTTTTTTATTTTTATTCTTTTTTATTTTTTATTTTTATTCTTTTTTATTTTTATTTTTATTTTTTTATTTTTTTTTTTATTCTTTTTTATTCTTAGTTTCTAAAACCAACCACTAGAGGCAGAAAGCTTTATACTTAAAAAAAAAAAAACTCCCATAAGCTCCACCTAGTGGTGGCTACAGGCTAGCAGAATTTTATTATGTGGCTCTATGACTGCACTAGGAAGGGGTTCTTAACAGCGCACGTCAGTTCTTTAGTTTGTGCTTGCTTTAAACAGCAGGCTCCCTGAGGCAATGTCTATAATCTGCGATAATTCCGATCACAAAACATTTAACCCCTCAAATGTCGTGGTCAGAGAGAGGTCTATGGGAGAAGCCATCAGTTGATCACATGTTCAAGTCCCCTAAGGGGTCTTAAAAAAAAAAAAAAAAATACATAAAAAAATTGAAGCATTCAAATCAGCCCCTTTCTCCATATTAAAAATAAAACAAACAAAAGAATAAAGATCACGGTCATCTTTGCATCCCAAAATAACTGAATAGAAATATAAACCTATTTATCCCATATGGTGAACGCTGTAACAAAAAAGAAAAAAAATCAAAATGACCGATTCACCGTTTTGTCATCGCTCACCTGCCAAACAAGTGATCACTTCAGTGATCAAAGCGATTTCTTTAAGGCTGGGTTCAGACTTGCGCGTATTCTGTCGCGCGTATTACAGCGCGTTTTTGCAAATAGGAAACACGCGTCGTACGCGTGTTCGTGTGGTTGACTACTGTGTCGTCAATCACAATACGCGCGACAAACGCGTCAGTACTTGTTTATGCGTCGGGCGTTCACCGCGAAGATGTGAACCAGTCCCATAGGGAAGCATTGGTTTGCATCGGATATGCGTATTACAGCGCGTTCGAACGCGCTGTAAAACGCGCAAGTGTGAACTGAGGGTAAGTATTAATATACGAAGAAAAACGGTAAATGTGGCATTGCTGTAATTGTACTGGCCCAGAGATAGTTCCGTCTTACCGCATAGGAAAAGCCGTAAAAACAAAACTATGGTGGAATCACATTTTTTCCCCAATTCCACCCAAAATTGGTATTAAAACCAAAAACTATGGCGGAATCACATTTTTTTCCCAATTCCAAAATTGGTATTTTCCAGTTTCCCACAACATCCTATGCAATATTAAATGGTGCCGCTAGAATGTACAACTTGTCCCGCAAAAAACAAGCCCTCACACGGCTATGTGAACGAAAAAATAAAAAAGCTATGGCTCCGGGGAGGCATGGAGTAAAAAATGTAAAGAAAAAAATTTAAAAAAATTGCTCAATTAGGAAAGGGTTAAACTCTGTAACGATAACGATATATTATGAATTAAATGAGCACTGAAGTTTGTACCTATTTTGTTTTAACCCCTTAATAGCAACCTCCGGCACTCCAGCTGTTGTGAAACTACAATTCCCAGCATGCTCCATTCATTTTTAGCTGGAGTGCCGGATGTAGCCTTAGTGGCACATATTTTGTGCTTTAATCACTGAGCCATTTTTGGCTATTTCTCATTTGTGTTGGTTAAAGGAGTGTACATTTATGTCATAAAATGATTTTTTTTGTCTTGTCTTTTTTTTATGACGCATTGTGGATATTTTTTTTAAAATCATTTTATACATAGTTTTTTTTTTTTTTTTTGAGGGTCACGGAGTAAAAACAATCATTTATTTCAAGATTCTATTAATTTAACATCAAACTTTCAGTTCAATTATCAATTTATATTTTTGTATGCTACAGTGTAACATTTTAATTTGTAACCCATTTTTTTGTCAGAAAGACCAAAAAAAAAAAAATCAAGGATTTATTTATTTTCACACTGCCTATTTCCCTTATATGTCCTTAATTCTGTTGCGGTTATCCCCCTATGCCAGGGATCACTAACCTTTGTCACTCCAGCTGCTCTAAAACTACAACTGCCAACATGCTTGGTTGTTCTTCTAACTCCCACAGAAGTGAATGAAGCATTCTGGGAGTTGTAGTTTCTCAACAGCTGGAATGCCGGAGGTTGCCGACGCCGGTGCGTATAGGTGCATCTCATTAAATTAGAATATCATCGAGAATGAAATTTATTTTTGTAATTCAATTCAAAAAAGGAAAACTCATATTCTACAGATTCATTACACACAGAATGATCCATTTCAAGCGTTTATTTCTTTTAATATTGATGATTATGGCGCACAGCTAATAAAAACCCAAAGGTCAGCATCTTAGAAAATTAGAATATTGTGGAAAAGTTCAATATGACACTCATGATGTCACACTCTAATCAGCACAACACACCTGAAAAGGTTTCCTAAACCTTTAAATGGTCCCTCAGTCGGGTTCAGTAGGCTACACAATGATGGGGAAGACTGCTGACTTGACAGTTGTCCAGAAGGCAGTCATTGACACCCTCCACAAGGATGGAAAAGGCACAAAAGGTCATTGCTAAAGAAGCTGGCTGTTCATTCACTGCTGTATCCAAGCATATTCATGGTAAGTTGAGTGGAAGGAAAAAGTGTGGTAGAAAAAGTTGCACAAACAATAGGGACAACCGCAGCCTTGAAAGGATTATCAAGTTAAGGCCATTTAAGAATTTGGGGGAGATTCACAAGGAGTGGACGGCGGCTGAAGTCAGTGCTTCAAGAGCCACCACAAATCCAGGACATGGACTACAACTGTCAAATTCCTTGTGTCAAGCCACTCATGACCCGGAGACAATTTCAGAAGCGTCTTACCTGGGCTAAGGAGAAGAAGGACTGGACTGTTGCTCAGTGATCCAAAGTCGTTTTCAGTTGAAAGTAAATTTTGCATTTCATTTGCAAATCAAGGTCCCAGAGTCTGGAAGAAGAATGGAGAGGTGCATAATCCAAGTTGATTGAGGTCTACGTGAAGTTCCACAGTCAGTGATGGTTTGGGAGCCATCCTTCTGCTGACAAGCTATATGGAGACGCTGATTTCATTTTCCAGCTGGACTTGGCACCTGCCCACCCTGCCAAAAGTACTAATACCTGGTTTAATAACCACAGTATCAATGTGCTTGATTCGCCAGCAAACTCGCCTGACCAAAACCCCACAGAGAATCTATGAGAGACACCAGACCCAACAATGCAGACGAGCTGAAGGCCTCCATTAAAGCAACCTGGGCTTCCATAACACCTCAGCAGTGCCACAGGCTGACCACCTCCAGGCCACGCCGCGCTGATGCATAATTCATGCAAAAGGAGCCCCAACCAAGTATTGAAAGTGTATACTGTACAGGCTTTTCAGTGGGCCAGCATTTCTGTATTGAAAAATATATATTATTTTTAATAGATCTTATATAATATTCTAATTTTCTGAGATACTGACTTTTGGGTTTTCATTAGCTGTAAGCCATAATCATCAACATTAACAGAATAAACGCCTGAAATACATCCCTCTGTGTGTAATGAATATGTAGAATATACAAGATTCACTTTTTGAACTGAATTACTGAAATAAATTAAGTTTTTGATGATATTCTAATTTATTGAGATGCACCTGTACAGTGCAAAGGCTCAATATCAGCAGAATGAACTGACATGCTGCAAACTTAAAATCTGCACTTTCAGAGCAGAATTCTTTTTCCCCACAGCGCGAGGATGACAAACTCATACACTTTGCAGCTACTGTAAAATGCTGCAGAATTTCTCCCTGCAAATTAGGATCGAAAATGTGCAGCAAATCCGCTTACTGTGAACAAAGGGTTCCCGTTTACAAAAGCAACTGTGCAACAGTATCACACATTACTTGCACTGTGGATCATGTGATCGTCAGGATCAGCAGAGGCGCCGCTGCTACTACTGTATACACGGCGGTCATTGCATGCTGTGTATGTAGAGATAGAGCAGGCAGAATGGTAAAAAAATAAAATAAAAATGCCCCTGACGAAGCGGAGGCGAAACCCGGGTGGGGTGAGCGACGGGAGACCGATTTTAAATTTTATATGCCTATGTTTTATGGACTCTTCTAAGTATAAGTACTGATATCAAGTGCTAGCAATACTTCATTATTCTTGGCCATTCTGTCCATCCCAATATAGGAGGTGCAGACGAGAGTTATTGTGGAGTCCATGCTTGACATAACAGTGATTGACTATACCAAGGCAGTTGTCCATCTACTACAATTTGGTCGGATCTGTATCCATCTGGAGCTGCGCGGTCTTTATGACTATACATTGGACCTTGGTGTGAATTAAACTCACTACGCCGGAATAGCAATTGGGGACTTAAGCAGAAATCCCCTAGAAACACAGGTTTATACTAGGAAGTTGCTTTAAATGGTCCCCAAATCCAATTTTTTTACATTTTGTTTTTACTCTGCCAAGAGCCATATACCTTTAGTGAGGTTTCTCCAGAGATTCGAAGACATTTTCACCGTCTTCCCCTACGGTGGTCTGACACCACAACTAAATGCAGAAAACATTCCTACCGTTCACATCTACGGATTAATGGCGGCACAGGCCCCCTGCAAATCTGCTATTCCTATAATAATCAAACCAAAGGATAAGGTTAGGGGCATTGTCCAGACGCTGGTCCAGCAGCTCCATCGATGCCCAGTCATAGGCCCAGACCATAACAAAGTGGCGGCATGTCCTGGTTCAGCTTATGTGGTTCAGCTCCCGCACCCGCTTCTTCAGGTGCCGCTTGCGGATTTTGATCATCCACTTCACGCTGAGTTTGGCAAAGTCTGCAGCTTTAAATAAAACCAGGAACACTCCGCAGAGCAGCGCGATCATGCTCCATGGGTTGGCAGCGATGATCTGCAGGCCAAAAAATAAATAGGGGAAAGAAGAAGAGACAAGTAAATGACAGGGTGCAAGAAGCAGATATACAGGGTCTGCTCTAGAGAGACTGTGCAGAGTATGTAAAGTCTGGAGACGGCATTCTGCTCCGCCGCCCGCCAGTGACATCATAATTGCTGGCGGCCGGATCCACTAAGTAGTGGTAACGGGTGTCAGCCTGTGCTTTATTCATACGTTATATAGTAATTTGAACGGTACGTCTTATGCAACTAAACGTGGCATCGAACAGCACCATCCAGTCCATGAGTGCCTAGGGATATAACTACGGTATAGGAAGCTTATCCTAGAGAGAGCAACTGGCCAGAAGATGCAATTTAAGGTCCATTCACACGTCCGTATGAATGGTCTGGATCCGTTCCGCAATTGTGCGGAACAGGTGCGAACCCATTCATTTTCAATGGGACCAGAACCGACGCGGACAGCACACTATGTGCTGTCCGCATCCGCATTTCCGGATCCGCACTTTCGTTCCCGAAAACAAAATGGAACATGTCCTATTCTTGTCCGTAACTGCAGACAAGAAAGGGCATTTTCTATTATAGTGCCAGCGATGTGCGGTCCGCGAAATGCAGAACGCACATTGCCGGTGTCAGTGTTTTGCGGATCCGCAATTTGCAGACCACAAAAACCTACGGATGTGTGAATGGACCCTTAAAGAGGTTTTACTAGACTTAAACAGGTCATCAGTTGCAGTAGCGCCGTGGCTTTCTCGCTGCTTTCCCTAGGCCGGTAACAACACTTTCATCGGTCACATGGCCTAGGCGCAGTTCAACCCCATAGAAGTGAATGGGGCTGAGCTGTGATACCAAGTACAGCCGCTATACGATGTACAGTATTGTGCTTGGAGAGCAGAGAGAAGGCCGCGGTGCTCACAGGAGCGCTGATCGGTGGGGTTCCCGAGTGTTGGGTCCTCACCAATCAGATATGGATAGGTCATCAGTATTTAAATCTGTATGTTCGGTTGCTTCTAAAAAAGGTTTTGCATCCCTCCATCGGCTTGGATTTCTTCATTGAGAGTCTTTATATAAAAAAATTTTGGTAAGAAACCTACAACATGGGAACATTAGTCAGTGATGGCCCCTAGGAGGTTGAATAAATATTTAAAAGATCATTCCTTTAATTCAGCATTCCTTAGCCCATCACGGACCTGTGTGATAATCCAGACGTTATTGCTACCTATTGTCACTGATCCGTGATAATCTGGAAGTTTCCGCTACCTATTGGTTCTGGTTAATCGTAGTAAAAGTATTCTATTTTGATTTGGACACATATTTAAGTAAGATTCTAAAAATCCATCATCCTTTGGACCATCGAGATACCTTATTGTCAGATATCCTGCCCCATCGGATTTCTAGTATTCTAAGTAATTTCTGGAACCTTAATTAATGGCCACCAGCAACCTGTCCTAGGACGCGAGCAGGACTGGTTATATCCACTTGCAGAGCGCCTATGCCGGACTACCATATATTGTAGAGCAGTGTAATAATGTGATCCTGCCTACGACATGCCATCATGGCTGAGCAGCCTGACAGGATCACTCACCAATATGCAATATATGCAAGTGCCAGAGCGTACTGTGTAGTGGGGCCCCGTCCCCTCATCCCCATGAGCTTCAGGAGCCACTGTGGACCTAATAAGTGTTGGACTATCAGGTAAATTATCCCCCATAAACAATTAGTGCATTGTTGGACAAAACCTGCAGGTTCGGACATCAATCTAATGTGTATGGCTAGCTCCTGACCGGTAACGTTGGGGTAGCGAAGGGTCGCCTGCAGTCTCATTGATTATCTGCCAGCTACCTCTATGGACAGCAGCCATCTGTTAGCGCTACTCAAAGAGGTAAGTCGACGCTCCTAGGCCCAAATTTAGAATCTGTAAAAAGGTGCTTGCCTATCACTTATCATGGCAGAGTCTGGGTACGACTGTCACCTCTGCACTCCCTATAGCCATGCCTCTAACGCTACGTGACCTAATGGAAGAGACTGAAGTGAAGAAGAATTTGCTTTCAGATAAACCCCTCCGAGCAATGTTCCTGCATACATCTACATTCGGTGAATCCTACTGAAGGTCCAATGCTGCATTCACAAACAGTTTCTGACACAACCCAATGACTTCAGTGGGATCTGTCAGGTTTCTGCGGGGCTGCACTATCCTATCCATATGTAGGAAACCTCCTACTGGACCTATACATCTTCTTGCCACAAACGCTGGACATGAATCCCAAGGTCGTCATCTTCTGGAGTGAACGTTGGATACTCACGTCCTGAATTTCTTGGATGTACGGATCCTTCCATTCAAAAACCACAAAGAATAACTGGTCTCCCTTTTGCATCACCTGCCTCCGATCGATGTAGTTGACGACACTGGTCTGTGACGAGAACAGACGTTATAAAGAATTGTGATTATAATTATGATTGTGGTCCGTGGTGATGCCTGCGAGGGATCACCACAACTTCACCTTCCCATGTCCCCTTTGGGACAAAAAGTTATCAGTGACCTTGTGGCCCTCACAATAACTCCCACCAGGTCACTATTTTTTTTTTAACCACAGGTTTATATTGAAGTCGCTGCACGATCGCCCATCGAACCAACCTCTTGCTTGAACTCCACCGACTGGCTCCCGTCCTCCTCAGTCGTCTTTACTAAGGACATTTTCACCCAAGTCCGGAACCCCCCAGAGAATTTCCAGCTGGAGAAGGAGCTCTCGCAGTCCTGCATGAATTTTGTCTTGTTGTCACTGGGTAAAAAAGAAAATTAATTAGTTTTAAAGAACATCCTATGATGTCCCTACCGTATCTGTTGTATCTTAAAGGGCATGTCCATTTAGGATAACAATTTTATTGCATTTATGATAAAGAACAAAAAAAAAAAGGAACTTTTGAATTGAAAACCTCCTGCCGTTTTTGTGACCACAGCTCCCATGCAGACCTAAACTTTTTCAGACTTCACCCAAAACCTGTGTAGTATGGTTCTCCACCCCATTTATTGCTTATACACATTTTTTTAAAAGTTGGGCTGTATACCCCTGGACAGGAGCTCCACACGGGTTGGTGTCTTGGAGGCGGCCATCATCTTTACAGTCAGGACTAGCGATTAGCGGATCTCCAAAGGTCTAGGTTTTTTAACACTTGGTCATATAGTCAGTACATCAAGGAAGGCCACCTACATTCACAAAACAGCCCGCATGTTCACCCAGGGGCGATGCAGATCCTCCTGCTCATTTCAATGCAGATCACGGCCTCTGAACATATTCCCAAAATTTACTGTATATTAGTATACGCTAATTAAAGGGCTTGCAAATATCCACCAATTATATAGATTATGGTCTGCTCATTATAAGTGGCTCAATGTCTTCAGCATTAAAGGGGTTGTCAAGACTGATATTGATGGTCTTTCCTCGGATAGATCAATAATATCAGATCATTGGAGTGGTCCAGGTACTGGCACCGCCGCCAATTTGAAGAGTTTGAACAGGGCACGGCGCAACGGTGAGTGCCGCGGCCTTTTCCTGGGCCAGTGATGTCATGTTCATCGGTCACATAAACTAGCCGCAGCTTAGTCCCATTCAAGTGAAAGGGACTAAGGTGCAATACCCAGCACAGCCACTATACAATGTAGGGCGCAGTACTCACAGGAGCAATGCAGCCTTCTCAGATGGCTGATCAGTGGGGACCAGACACTGCAGGATAGGTCATCAAAATTAAACACCCTAAAAATCCCTTCAATGGATCTATTTAACCACCGCCCTAGGACTGGCATGTATCTGGACTGAAGGCCGAGCACACAAAGATCATGGACTCTCAGGTGCAACCAGAAGTCTCTCTGGTTCGGGTTCCTTAGAGCAGTGTTTCCCAACCAGTGTGCCTCCAGCTGTTGCAAAACTACAACTCCCAGCATGCCTGAACAACCAAAGGTTGTCCGGGTATGCTGGGAGTTGTAGTTTTGCAACATCTGGAGGCACACTGGTTGGGAAACACTGCGTTAGAGAATGATCCACTCTGGGGTCGCTGCTCACAGACAGGAGCAGCAGATGCCACGGGCGCCGCTCTTCTTTCATTGTTTCTACGAGGTGGCTCACTCGCTATTTCAGTCTCCACCGTACCTTTCGGTTTTCACAGGGCATTTTTACGCATTTGGATTCCAGACTTCTTCTCACGCATTTGGGGCCCCTAAAATGCCAGGACAGTATAAATACCCCACAAGTGACCCCATTTTAGAAAGAAGACACCCCAAGGTATTCCGTAAGCGGTATAGGGGCCGCTAAAGCGTGAGAAGAAGTCTGGAATCCAAATGCGTAAAAATGCCCTCCTAAAAAGGTACTCATTGGAATTAGGGCCCCTTTGCGCATTTTGGCTGCAAAAAAGTGGCACACGTGGTAGGGCAATGTGTTTTGGGGTGTATTTTTACATATACCCATACTGTGTGTGAGAAATATCTCTGTAAATGACAACTTTTTAAAAATTTTTATACAAAGTTGTTAATTTACAGAGATATTTCTCTCACCCAGCATGGGTATATGTAAAAATACACCCCAAAACTCATTGTCCTACTTCTCCTGAGTACGGCGATACTACATGTGTGCCACTTTTTTGCAGCCTAGGGGCGTGAAGTCCAACGAGTACCTTTTAGGAGGGCATTTTAAGCATTTGGATTCCAGACTTCTTCTCACGCTTTAGGGCCCCTAAAATGCCAGGGCAGTATAAATACCCCACAAGTGACCCCATTTTGGAAAGAAGACACCCCAAGGTATTCCGTGAGGGGCATGGCGAGTTCATAGAAAAAAAAAATGTTGGCACAAGTTAGCGGAAATTGTAAAAAAAAAAATAAAATATCAAAGTCTCATATTCCACTAACTTGTGACAAAAAATAAAATTTTCCATGAACTCGCCATACCCCTCAGCGAATACCTTGGGGTGTCTTCTTTCTAAAATGGGGTCACATGTGGGGTATTTATACTGTCCTGGCATTTGAGGGTCTCCGCAATCATTACCTGTATGGCCAGCATTAGGAGTTTCTGCGATTCTCCTTATATTGAGCATACGGGTAATGAGATTTTTTTTTCCGTTCAGCCTCTGGGCTGAAAAAAAAAAAAATGAACGGCACAGATTTTTTCATTCGCATCAATCAATGTCGATGAAAAAATCTCTGCCAAAATCAGTGACTGCGGTGCGGTGGGCTGGGCGCTAACTGTCTTCTGTTCTGCTGATTCAAATGATTCTGCTTCCATAATGATCTGTGGCTCCGTTTCAGAAAAATCACATCTATTCTCATATGCAAATGAGCTCTTTGGTGCAACGAGGGCGGCACTCTTGCACCTCATCACACCAAAAGCTCCACTCTGTATTGTGGATAGCATCCACCCCCAGCTGTGTAATCTCGTCTGGCCTTGTGTTCTCACACCTCGGGAACTGGCGCACGCACAGTACAGCCCTTGGTGCTCGACATGGCTGCACAATACAGATAACTTCAGCCCCGTAAAGGTAAATGCACACATTTAGGATTTATGTGTGGAGAATCTGCACTGAAATCCGCAGGTGTTCACAGGGAAATCCGTGCGGATTTACATGCGGATTTTCCTCTCCCTATTGAAGTGAATGGAGAAATTCCGGTCAGGAAAAATAAAATATATTGACAGGCTGTGGATTTTAAAATCCGCATCGTGCACATGAGAATTTCAAATTCTCATAAAATACAATGTACATGACCTACGGTGCGGATTTTCCGCACGCAAATCCAAACACAATCCTGATCGTGTGCACTTAGCCTGAAGCACCAGGGCCGTACTGCGCATGCGCCAATTCCTGAAGCGACAGTGTGAGGGCACAAGGCCAGTCGAGATGACATCACCAGCCTGACCCTGTCACTCACAGCTGGTTTAATACGGAGATATGTCCTGACAGATTCCCTTTAACTCAGAGTTTTCAAATCTGAAAATGTCTTCCCTTTACCAGACATCCCCTTTAAAGGGTACCTGTCACATCGCCTGACTTGTCTCTTTTATTGACTACTTGCATTCCCCGTGTAATAACAATTCTTTTCATATTACCATGTTGTGCCATTCCTTTATTATTCCTACTAGAAGTTATGAATGAATTACTAGCAGTGTTCAGTGAAGGTTCAATGAAGATAGGTGTGCCTTCACAGTCTGATATTATTCAATTAGTACTGCCAGTGTCAGACTGTGTGCGGACATCCCCCCCCCCCCCCCCCAACTGGTAACACCCCTCTGGACCTTTATTACAGACTGCTGGCAATTCAGTCATAAGCTTCTAATAGGAATAATAGTTGTAGCTACTAAACCAGGCATTTCCAGAGAGGTGACGGCCCTCTCTAGGTCTCGCTAAACACTTGAAGTTGGAGCAGTCGGAGGACGAGGAGCGATACGCGGAGATGTTTCCATAGACATCAGTAACTGCCCTGAACAATAGAGACGCTCTGTTATCCGGCTCATCGCGCCAATAACCTAATGCCTCAGATGAGGAACCTGTGCGTCCGCTGAACAAAGAGCTCATTCAGACGCCGATCACAAGGACACATTGTCTCTGCCGTCTCATTACCCAGAGACAGACGCGGGGACACCAAGTTGTGCAATATCTGCATTATCTATAACCAGCCGCCCTTTAACCCATTACTTGACCGCTTATTAAAACTGAGAATCTATGTACATTATATGTACAGAGCGAGTTAAATGGGGGCTCTCTTCTGCTGCTAGACTTCACATCTCTCTGCAGCCCCTGCTGTCTCAGTGTCTGCACAGTGCACTGCAGGAGATGTAGCTTTTTCAGGCCACATCTTCACCTGATGAGGATTCCCAGCTGCACCATCGAGTACGGCAAATACTGCAAGGTTTGCGCAGGGTGTGAAGCCGGGAGGCCTTGCTACAGATTTTGCACCAGGACCCTCAGGTTAGATTCTGTTCTGTGAGATTAGAAACTGCAAGATTGGCAGTTTCTAATCTCACGGTTCTCGATACCTGAACCATGACAGACCCCATTAAAGGGGTTTTCCAAGATGTTAATACCGATGACCTTTCCTCTGGATAGGTCATCAGTATCTGATTAGTGGGGGTCTGACACCCGGGACCCCCGCCAATCAACTGTTTGAGAAGGCCACGGCCCTCTCTCTGCTTTTCCTAGGCCGAGTGAAGACCCGTTCATCGGTCACATGACCTAGACACAGCTCAGCCCCATTGAAGTGAATAGGGCTGAGTGCGATACCAAGCGCAGCCACTATACAATGTGTGGCGCTGTGCTTGGTGACCTGAAAGAAGGCTATGGTGCTACTGCGAGCACCGATGCCTTCTCAAACAGCTGATCAGCGGGGGTCCTGGGCTTCGGACCCCCACTGATCAGATACTGACGACCTATATGGAGGATAGGTCATCAGTTAAAATATCTCGGAAACCCCTTTAAAAGTCAATGGGAACTGTCCAGATCCATCCTAGATCAGAACCATCATAGCCGTCAGGTTATGAACCCTAGCCATGACTAGCTAGTGTGAACAGAGCCCAGAATAGCATATAACATGTAATCAAGCTACTAACTGTATCCTTGAGTGATCTGGCATGGTTGCGTCCACTATTGTACGACGGTCGGCCCTGACTGTAATGTTTGTCAGAGGGACACGCACCTGGCTAGGAAGTTCTTGTAGGAAGAGAAGAGCAGATAGTCAATGGCGCTAAAGTCTTGTTCGGTTTCGTTGAGGTGGAACTGCAGGAAAACCAGTTCTCTCTTCCACACTTCACGAGGCCCTTTAACAATGAGGGCGTGCTTCTGGAAAAAGAGAACATCAAAAGGTTACCGCGCCTATAAAAAGTATTCACACCCCACCTCCTTCCCTTGTGTAATGCGTCACCACTTTCATTAACAATACTGCTCAATATCAAAGTGAAATCACAAGAACGCGATCTACTAAATCCTGACTTGAAGGGGTTGAATCTTTCTGCATTAGATTATATGTATGTACACACCCGTACACTGTATGTCTGTAGAAGGTGGGGGTCTGAAGGCTGCAACCCCCTCCAACCCAGAGGACAAAGGGACCACAGCCTTAGGTAAAGTGTACGGAAATGTAAGGAAGTATCCCGATTTCCGCTTTGCCAGTGCTTTAGTCACTTCATTCCAGTGATGAATAAGGGTCCCAGAGTTAGCAGCATACAATTTATTTAAATTTGTGGGAACACTACAGTATGTTTCTCCCTATAAGACGCACCTTTGTCCCCTCAAAAGTGTGTGTCTGCGTGTGTGTGTGGGGGGGGGGGGCTTCAGTGCGTCTTATGGGCCGAATACTAATGAGCACTTTCAGCATCTGTACTAAACGGTTCCTGGTCTTCGTCGGCTGCTCGCAGTGCAGAGACCGCGCACAGCATGAGGATGTCGATGCTTTGTGACCTCGCACATTGCAGCGTCGGGTCACAGCACAGCGCGGCAGGAAGAACAAGAAGAGAAAGAGCTGGAGGACAAGAACGGTAGCGGAGTCTGGAGTGGGGAAGGTAAGCTGCTTTATTTTTATTTTTTCTGATTTGAGTATGGGAGTCTGAATGGGAGTCATTCACATTGGGCTCCGATCTGAGGTCTGGTTGGGGGACTTATTAATATGGAAGTCTAATTGGGGGAGGTAATATGGAGGTCTGATTGGGGCTCTGAGCTGAGGATTGATTAACATTGGGGGTCTGAGCTTTGGTGTGATTAACATTTTTTTGGCAGGTGCGTCTTATAGGACGAGAAATACGATAAAAATGCAATAGAAACTCACAATGAAGTCGTCCATCTCTATTTATGAACATATAAAAAAGAGAAACGCGGTCACAGCAATGATCGTTGTTATACAGCCCCCTGCACTACATTTGCTTATCATGGTCAGTGCTGCCCTCTAGTGGTTAACTGTAAGGGATAAATAGAGCGAGCAATTTTCCAGTTTAGATACAGAATAAACATGCATAAAAAGTTGAGTAATTTTGTAAATGACTTTAGTTGATTTGACCCTGAGTTACATGAATAGAGTAAAGATCATAGGATAGAAGGTCCAAAGAGTCATATATCAAAAAACACAAATAAGTAAGGACCCTAAAACATCACTTTTAATAATTCTAGTTAAAAGGAGATCTAATAAACATCTCCAAAGATGAAGAAATAACCACCCTAGGTGCAATAATGTGCCTAAACTATTGTCAGGTCAGTCAGGGCTAAAGGATTAACCGGAGGAATGCAGAGGGGTAACTCTTTCCCTGGTATGTACCTGGGTGACCCTCTGCCCGGAGGACTCACCTGATGGTGGTGAACCTCCGTCAAGGCGAGTCCTCCAGGCAGAGGGTCACCCAGGTACATGGGGCTGCTGCCCCACCGACTATGCAGGTTCCGGGTTTCCCCGTGTCAACATCTGGTGACGCGACGCCATGTCACTCGGTCACGTGGTACCTGAGTCACAAGTCACCGATGCAGCCAGTCATTGGCTGCAGTGGTCACATGACTGAAAACAAACCAGACGCTGGTGCGGGACTTGCAGAATCAACAGGGCAGCGATGGAGCTAGAACCCAGCGGGAGGGATCTGGATTACCAGCGCGGGTCTATAGAAAACATCCCCAGGGTGAACAACCCCTTTAACATTGCACAGGAAATATTACTGCTCTGCATCAGGACAAGATGGGAGCGCCATTACCATAGTCTGGTTGGTGAAGGGATCGGTGTAGTTCATGGTCTGGGTGATGCAATTCTTCTTCCCCGGCTGTCCCGGATCTCTTAGTGGTGGAATATGGTCATACAGATGATGCTCACAGCTCAGGAGCCGAGCTTTTCCTGGATAAATGGCTATACCTGAAACATAATACCGGAGAGGTGAGATATCTGATCCGCGTGGAACATACCAGTACAATACTGACCCCTCTGTGCGGAGATGGTGCCTAGCTAGATCAGACTCCTGCTGTAAAAACTGCATCCCACAATGCAACACAGCAACCACTGCCCTGCAGATACTGTACCAGCAGGGGTCTGCTAAGGGATGTGAACTTAGGTCTGCGATTTACATGTCTGCCACATCTTGGGCCACAGCTGCTATTTAGGGCCGCGTTCCAGCATGTGCACCCTCAGGGTGCCAATATCTCTTAAAGGCTCAGCTGAGATCCCATAATGTAAAGCAACCTTGGCAGACGTTCTCCCCAATATCAAACCACTTTACCTACTGTAAACACCAGAGTTCAGCACAGACCCTGAATCAGCAGGGACTGCTGGAAGATGCAAAGTCAGCCAAACTAAAGACTAACAAAAAACACAGCGTGGTGTAAATGAAGGTCAGTACAAGAGAAGTAAAGCAAAGTATCAGCAACGTTACTGAGCCCTAGGAAATAATGTCTTAAAGAGACACTGGAAGAGAAGCTGCTGGTGTACTGCCGATTGCGCCGCATTTCCTCCTGCGCAGCGGAGACTGACACCATCTGCAGGCAATGTGATCTCTGACTAAAACAAAGTGTAAATTATTCAGCAATGTTCCTACTACACAGGATCCCATCTGCACCACTTCTCAGCCACAAAGGAAATGTACAGAGGAAACAATGGAGGAGATGCGCTGCAGAACCTCACGCTACACACCTCAGGCGCTGCAGAACCTCACGCTACACACCTCAGGCGCTGCAGAACCTCACGCTACACACCTCAGGCGCTGCAGAACCTCACGCTACACACCTCAGGCGCCGCAGAACCTCGCGCTACACACCTCAGGCGCTGCAGAACCTCATGCTACACACCTCAGGCGCTGCAGAACCTCATGCTACACACCTTAGGCGCTGTAGAACCTCACACTACACACCTCAGGCACTGCAGAACCTCTCGCTACACACCTCAGGCGCTGCAGAACCTCGCGCTACACAGGTGCTGCAGAACCTCACACTACACACCTCAGGCGCTGCAGAACCTCGCACTACACAGGCGCTGCAGAACCTCCCGCTACACACCTCAGGCGCTGCAGAACCTCATGCTACACACCTCAGGCGCTGCAGAACCTCACACTACACACCTCAGGCACTGCAGAACCTCTCGCTACACATCTCAGGCGCTGCAGAACCTCGCGCTACACAGGTGCTGCAGAACCTCACACTACACACCTCAGGCGCTGCAGAACCTCATGCTACACACCTCAGGCGCTGCAGAACCTCATGCTACACACCTCAGGCGCTGCAGAACCTCACACTACACACCTCAGGCACTGCAGAACCTCTCGCTACACATCTCAGGCGCTGCAGAACCTCGCGCTACACAGGTGCTGCAGAACCTCACACTACACACCTCAGGCGCTGCAGAACCTCATGCTACACACCTCAGGCGCTGCAGAACCTCGCGCTACACACCTCAGGCGCTGCAGAACCTTGTGCTGCACACCACAGCCACTGGAGAACCTCACGCTACACACCTCAGCCACTGCAGAACCTCACGCTACACACCTCAGCCACTGCAGAACCTCACGCTACACACCTCAGCCACTGCAGAACCTCACGCTACACACCTCAGCCACTGCAGAACCTCACGCTACACACCTCAGCCACTGCAGAACCTCACGCTACACACCTCAGCCACTGCAGAACCTCACGCTACACACCTCAGCCACTGCAGAACCTCACGCTACACACCTTAGCCACTGCAGAACCTCACGCTACACACCTCAGCCACTGCAGAACCTCACGCTACACACCTCAGCCACTGCAGAACCTCACGCTACACACCTCAGCCACTGCAGAACCTCACGCTACACACCTCAGCCACTGCAGAACCTCACGCTACACACCTCAGCCACTGCAGAACCTCACGCTACACACCTCAGCCACCGCAGAACCTCATAATATACTGTACACCTCTGCCGCTGCAGGACCTCATAATATACACCTCTGCCGCTGCAGGACCTCATACTACACACCTCAGCTGCTGCAGAACCCTATAATATATACCTCAGTAGATGCAGAGATGTTTCACTGGGAATGATGCCGCTATTAACCCTTAGTTCTATGACATAAATTACAGCTTGTGTGGAGAAATACATCAGTGCACACTCACCGGGAGCCTCATACACGTCGACCTCTTTGTAGGAGACGGACATGACGGGGTGTTTTAGCTTTTCCCTGAAGTCAGCTATGGTCTGATAGACCAGGAAGACGGCTACAGCCATGAGTAACAGATAGACAAAGATTAGCAGCACCGAGAACACGTTCTTCAGACACGTCCTGCTGAACCGCATGGAGGACCTGTCCAACTCCCGCTCTGCCAAGACAAGGTGAAAAAGGTCACAAAATGCCCCTAAGCGAGTGAGAAAACCACTTATCAACATCGAACTTCTATGTAGAGATATGACTGTTCAATGTTACAGGCCCAAATCATGAGGCTGCACTACTGAGAGATTCCGATGACCTAACACAGGGATCAGCCACCTTCGGCATTCCAGCTGTTGTGAAACTACAATTCCCAGCATGCCCCATTCATTTCATTTCAGAGTTCTGAGAAGAGCAGAGGACGTTACGCATGTTGGGAGTTGTAGTTTAACAACAGCTGGAGTGCCGGAGGTTGCCTACCCCTGACCTAACACATTGATGACATACCTGGGATGGCTAACCTCCAGCACTCCAGCTGTGGTAAAACTACAACTCCCAAGAAGTACATTTGCTTGGCTGTTCTCAGAACTCCATAGAAATGAATGGAGCATGCTGGGAGTCGTAATCTCACTACAGCTGGAGTTGCCGGAGGTTAGCCATCACTGACATATACAGTATTTATCTGCCACTGTTCATCCAAGCTAGGATGCACAGAATTTGGCCACTCCACTACTGATTTTGTTTTTCCGTTTTGTTTTTTTTAACCCCTCCCCAACATTTGCCATACATATACATCATAATGTCAAAGTGGGTGTATGGGGCGTGATCAAGAGCTTCAAAAAACAAGCCCTCATCTCATACAGCTGCATTAAAGGATAAAGAAGAAAGGTATGGATGCTGGAAAGTGGAGAGAGAAAAAAAAATGGCTACCGGGAACAAGCCAATAAACTTTATTTAAAGGGAAGGTCCACTATCACTTCTTAACTGCTCCATATACATGTAAATAATAAATAATGAAGCAACTCCGCAAACATCGTTGATTAAAAATGTCCTATCGCTTTGTATTTGCATTTCCTATGAAGACCTATGTGTCTCCATAGTAACAGACTACAAAGAAACCCTGTGTGGTCAGAGACTGCATACACATTTCCTCTCTACCCTACATCTTATTAAACTACAGAGCTATTTGAGGAGGATTTATAGTTTGTGGGACGAGTCGTAGGCTTTTCGGGTAGTGTTTCATTTATATGAATTTTTAAGTATGGGGAGGGCATGACAAATATTGGCGCAGGAGGATGGCTGACAGAGCCACACACCATCTCCAGATTGTCATCGGCGGGATGTAGCTGCTGCGCTCGCAAATACACGTACGTCATTCTCAGTTACAGGGCGTTACTGACAATGGTTGTGGAACCACTGCGCCAACTAACCAGTTTGACTTTGGGCTAGTCCAGAGGATGCTGTCCTAGTGGCCCCTGGTTTTCACCTTTTAACGCCTATACAGGGATCTGGTCTTTGCTGCAGGGGAACCACCAGGCTGCTACCTCTTCGAATAGTCCCGATGTAGTTGGCAGTTGACCCACAGGGGTCAGATACACTAAGGCAAATCCCACAGGGGATCATTTACTACATGTGTCACACTACTTTTTAGAGTCAAAAATGTTGCAAGCCCCCGTTTTGTGGATTTTTAAACCCCCCTGTGACAATATTTTGTCACACGGGGGTTTTTGCACTGTGTTTGACACTTGGGAGTGGCGGGGACCAGGGCTTCGGCCCCAACAAATTTACCATCTTTTAGACCTGGAAACAAGCGTAAAAGAGGAGTGAAAACTAATCAAGTCAGGGATTGGAGTGGTTTTCACTCCAGGCACACAGACTGCCTGAGGTGCGCCGAATTTAAAGGGGCATGTCTTGTCATAAATTAGCTTAATCTTCCGAGGCAAAGAGGAAACAAAGACCGGTGTAAAAATGACCCCCATAGACGGAACCAGGCTGAGTTCAGGCAGGCAGAGTACATGCAAATCCGAGAAACAGTCCCATGGTCAGGGCAGAAAACAGAGCAAACAAACAGATCAAGATAACAGACACAGGACAGGTCAGATGGCAGACATACAGACAGACCTAGTCCGGAGACAAACAGATTAGCTCTTTTGCAGGGTCAACCAGACTAGAGTGACCTGGCAAATCTACAGAGATATATCGCACAGACAAGGGGTGTCCCACACTATATGGCAGGGGTAATCCGCACCCCACAGCCTAGCACTTGCACATGGGGGGGGGGGGGTTTAACCCCTTAAATGCTGCAGAATGCTGTGAGGTTCAATACTTATGTTCTTTTTCACACAAGCGTTTGGAAATCCATCTAGATTCCGGTTCAGGAATACGCTCGGATTTCGGATGATATACCACCAGTATTGTCATCAGGATTGCTTTAGTTATTTATCCGGATTTAGATGCATTTTCCTTCCTTCCTGCATTTTTGATGCACCCCCATAGACCATAATGGGCGTATTTGGAGGCAAATACGCACAAAACTTGGTCGTGCTGCAGATTTCAGATACTGAAGGAAACTACACGTCCGCGTGAATAGCTCTGTTCATTAACATTAGGCCTCATGCACACGACAGTTGTTTTTAGCGGTCCGCAAAATGGGGTTCTGTTGTGTTTCCGTGGTCTGCCAGAAAAAAAGGAAGGGAAAAAAAAAAATGTGTAATTTTAATATCTCCACCCAGGATAATGGAATATATATGCAGGTCGCGGATGCGAATGACAGTCGGATGTGCCCCCGCATTTTTTTCACGGTCCATTTTTCGCAGACAAGAATAGGACAGGTTATATTTTTTTGACGGACAGTAATCACGGACGCAGAGGACAAATGGTGCATTTGACGAGTTTTCCACGGACCCATTAAAAACCAATTGGTCCGCAGAAAGGCACGAAAAACGGCTCAACAGACACGGAATCAAACAACGATCGTGTGCATGAGGCCTTAGCAGCGGATTTCGGTACACAAAATATGTGCCATATGCGGATTTCAAATATGCTCGTGTAAAAGAAGCCTTAACCCAATAACACACAGAAAGGCGACACAGGGGCTGGCAAAGCCCCTTATAACGTACTTTACTGAAACAAGGTGGTAAATGATGTGAACCCCTCTCGTATAATGTGCCGTCTCCTCATTAGGGCTCATGCCCAGGAACGTGTGCTGGCCGTGCCTGTGCTGCGTACCGCAAATTGCAGTCCGCACTGCACAGGCTCCCACCGCAGGGCTGCCGTATGCAGACGCAGGATCCAGTCACTTGAATGGGGCCCGCGATCCGCATCGCAAAAAAGCAGAGCACCATGTAGCCGGATTGTAGCGCTTCCGTAGGGTTCCGTTCCTCCGTTCTGCACCGCACCTTCCAGATTGCAGACCCAGAGTCTCCATCGGTGATGCGGGGTGCACACGGCCAGTGCCTGTATGTTGCGGCCCGCTGTTTGCCGTGTGCATGTGCCCTACAGAGGCCTCTTCATAATCCCAGGACAGTCTATGAACATGGAATAAAACGGAAGCACCAACGCCTGTTATGCCGCTGTGACATCCTGTCTGTGACTATTATTGTGCTCAGCATGAACTGACTAACTGCGGGAACACAGAGGACTCTGACTATGTGTATGACTGGTGCGGTATATACTTTATGACTGTGGTTTATTGGTTTAATTGTCAAATTAACAACTAACAAGGGTAAAATACTTCAAAATTGCGCCTTCTGAAGCAGATAAATGTCATTCCTCTAAAGGCTACGTTGACACTTGCGTTGTTGGATTCCGGCAGGCAGTTCCGTCGCTGTCAGTGTTATCCAAGACATTCCAGAACTGTAAGGGTTACATGGCATCATAAATCAATATAATGCTATGCAACTCCTTTCAGTGCTGGGAGGTCAGGACGGGTACTGCCACATACGCACGCTGAAAGTCCAATGCGTGGAACTCGCTCGTCCGAAAGGGGTCCAATATTCCCACAAGAAGTTAAGAATGAATTACTAGGATGGTTCAGATGGGTGTTACCAGCTGGGGGTGTGCCCCTGCACAGTCTAACACTATCCAATCAGTGCTGCCAGTGTCAGATTGTGCAGGGAAACATTTCCAACTGGTAACACCCACCTGGACCTTTATTTTGGGCTACATGCACACGAACGTATGTGTTTTGCAATCCACAAAAAAACGGATGACGTCCGTATGGCATTCGTTTTTTTTTTTGCGGATAGTTTTTTTTTTTTGCGGATCCATTGTAATAACGCCTATCCTTGTCTGCAAAACGGACAAGAATAGGACATGCTCTATTTTTTTTGCAGGGCTACCGAACGGACATACAAATGCGGATAGTACACGTTGTGCTGTCAGCATTTTTTGCGAACCCATTGAAATAAATGGGTCTGCATCCTATCCGGGAAAAAAAACGGAACGGACACGGAAACAAAATACGTTCGTGTGCATGTAGCCTGAGGCAGGGTTTACACCTGCGCGCGCGTACAACGCTCTATCTTTACTTTTATTTCCACATCGTGAAAATGAAAGTAAAAATTGCGCGTCGTGTGCACGTTTGCGTTATATATCCCTATTGGGGACGCGCGACAATACTCCTGTACTTCTTTGGGCGTAGGGCATTTTACAGCGCGTTCGTACACGCTGTAAAATGCTCAGGTGAGAACCATGCCCATAGGGAAACATAGGTTTTCGCCTGTTGAGCGTTTTACAGCGCGTAGGAACGCGCTGTAAAACGCTCGAGTCTGAACCCAGCCTTAGACTGCCAACAATTCAATTGATAACTTATAGCAGGAATAATAGCTCCACAATTCTACTGCAAAATTGCTGCTGAGGGTGGATGCGGCCTGTCCACATGCGGCCAGCTGCAACGTCAGGTTGTCCCCTTAAAGAGTCCACACTGTATTAGTAAATAATCACATTGGACCACTGAAACAGACAGGAGCGTTACTCAACGCCACCTTTAAGCCACATGCACACACTGCATATTACATGGCGATTTATTGCACATAAAAATCTGCAGCGTAAGGGATCATGCACATGAACGTATTTTCTTTCTGTGTCCGTTCCATTTTTTTGCGGCCTGTATGCGGAATCATTCACTTCAATATGTCCGCATGGCTGTTCCACAAAAATAAAAATAGAATATGTCCTATTCTTGTCCATTTTTCGGACAAGGGCAGATATTGTTACAATAGATCCGCAAAAGAGAAAAACACCAAAAAACGGATGCAACACAGGATGTCAGCCATTTTTTTGTGGATCTGTACTTTGCGGACCGCAAAATACATACGGTGGTCGTGTGCATGATCCCTAATACACTACCAGATAAGCAGAAGAGATTCTGAAAATCTTGTCCATGTGTTTTGGCAATTTTCCACATGTCAATTGACCTGTGTTGGGAGTTTTTAAGTCCGCAGCATGTCTAGTCTTTCAGCGTAATTTTATTGCGGATTTCACCCTTTGCCAGGCACAGGGTGAAATCTGGGGCAAATCCACATCAACACATTTCTGTGTGCACATAGCCTTACATTCCCAGCACCCGATCTATCTGATTAGCGGGTAATCGAGTTGTCAGTTGTCACCTGGCAGAGGATCAGAGTTGGGCTCCTCCTGGTCTTCCTGTTCTTCATCCACGTCCTCCAGAGTCTCCGCATCCTCCGCACTCTGTTCTAACTCTTCACCTAACTGAGGGAAAAGCAAGACGAAATGTATGTAAATATAAAAATCTCTCTCTCTAAATATATATGTTTATATTACATATATACACTGTATGGCACTGCATATTACATATATACACTGTATGGCACTGCATATTACATATATACACTGTACAGGTCACGGCAAACACATTTATTGCTATGGCAGCCCTGCTCCACTGCAATGCTTGGGTGGAACATGCAACTAAAATCACCCGAAAATGACGACAAGTGTCCTCCTGCTGGGACCTCCAGTGATCTGTTGGAACCCTGGCAGCAAGCGGTTCGTTCCCCTGCAGCGCCACAGGGACATCTGTTATTACACCATGCCCATTTACATCAGCTGGTGTTCTGAGTATGGGCTCATGCACACGATTGTATGTATTTTGCAGTCCGCGAAACACGGATCCACAAAAAAATAAAAAAAAAAACACGGATGACATCTGTGTTGCATCTGTTTTTTTGCAAATCCACTGTAACAATGCCTGTCCTTGTCTGCAAAACAGACAAAGATAGGACGTTCTATTTTTTCTGGAATGGACACGGAACGCACCATTAAAATAAATGGTTCCGCATACAGACCTGTAAAAAAACAAAACGGAACGGGAACAGAAGAAAAATACGTTTGTGTGCATGAGCCCTAACGCAGGGCAGGACAGGTCCTCCAGATAGAGAGATGCTCTTTGTAGCCGCCATAAAGCCATTAAAGGGGTTTTCTGATTTTCCCATATTGATCTTCAGGACAGGTCATCAATAAATATCAGATCGGCGGGGGTCCGACACCTGGCACCGCCGCCAATCAGATGTATGAACAGAACGCAGTGAATGGGACTGAGAAGCTGTAATGTCGACGGTGAGCAGGTAAAGCATGACGAGAACGCAGTTGATCGGCGAGTGCTCCGGGTGTCAGCCCCCGCTGATCTAATATTGATGACCTATCCTGATGATATGGGAAAAGTGGAAAATCTCTTTAAATATTGGGCTTAGTGAAAAAGGTAAGCCCACCGTGGCCGTACACAGAATAGCTCTCCATATAACCAACGCTCGGAGCACTCTGGCCCATCGCTGTGTACTAAGATCCGTGACCCCTCCTGTGGACATACGTGGTAAGCATCACCTACCATGTGTACGGTTTTAAGAAGGAGGGCGGGGGTAGAAAATTCTTGAAATGTTTCCTCCCTCTCCCCCCAGAGGAATTCTGGTCGACAGTGATAAAAGAAGAACATACACGTACGTTAAATTATTATGCACCCCCCACCCACAAACATCAATACATAAGTGCATATGCCATGCAGGACCTCAGGAAAGCTGGGTGACAACCTACACTGGAAAATATAATGAGGGCTATACATGTTGCTCACTGACTATGACGTGGCTGCATTTACAGTCCTCCAGAGCAGGAGGGGGATCCTGAGAAGGGGACCGACTACCACCTATAACGTCCAGACACCATAGTACGACACTGGGAAAAGGGACATTGGTGGGACAACTGCTTTAAGTTCTCCTTTAAAGGGTTTGCCCGGTTTCAGAAAGCAATCAGACAACCCCTTTAAGAGAGTGCAGTATCGCATAGTCAGAAAAATCCATGAAATAAACCTGCGTTGTGCTGACTGCGGCAGCGTTCTCCACCTCCTGCGATCAGATATCACTTCACAGTACAATGAAATCAGTAATGGCGCCTTACAGACGCAGGTGGAAACTGATAAGTGGCAGGAGCAGCGGCGCCACTGATCTCCTGTCTGTCCTATGGACTAGTGCAGGTTATGCCACCATCCTGGGAACGAAGGATTTGGGGCTCGTCCATTCTCACCGGCTTTGGTGTGACCCTTGGGAGGCGATGGCGTTCATGGGGCACAGGCCAAGCCGAGTCAGGCTTCCCTATCTAAAGGCCCTGGTTAACGGGGTAGTCCAAGATTACAAAACATGGCCGCTTTCTTCTAAAGTAGCGCCACGCCTGTCCATGGGTTATGTCTGGTGTTGCAGCTCCATTAAAATGAATGATTCTGAGCTGCAATACCACACACAACCTGTGGACAGGTGGGGCGCTGTTTTTACATTATGTTTGTATTTGGTAAGTATATTAAGATGTCTTATTCCTTGTGCATTATATGGCGGTAATATTGACAATCTGTATAGTTGTATTATTTAGATGTCACTTTTACAAAGGGGCACTAAATTCTTTATAACATCCGTGTGCATTCAGTATTTTGTGGAACGGAACAGCGGGCCCCTAATATTACAGTCCTATCCTTGTCTGTAATGCGGACAATAATAGGACATGTTCTATTATTTTCCGGAAAAGGCATACAGAAACAGAAACCACACAGAGTAACTTCCATTTTTTTTTTTGCTGACCCATTGAAATGAATGGTTCCGCATAGGGTCCGCAAAAAACAAAAAACACGGAACAGACACAGAAAGAAAGTACGTTCATGAGCCCTTAATATCCTCTTTTAAACCTTAACCGTACACATGAACTGCACTATCGGGTATATTCACATGGCGGTAATTTTATGGCAGCTAGGCCGCCGAAATCCAAGAGAAATCTGCATCAAACTCACTGTGTAGAATGGGAATCCAGGTGCGAATATGAAATCTGCATCAAGAAATAACACATCACTTCTAGCTGCGGTTTTCGCAGATTTCACAGCATATTTCTTAGTTTGGCGCCACTGTTCACACAGCATTATAAGAACTGTCCAGCTTAGCCAAGTTCTCACTGGTTTCCCGACAATCGCAGGGAATGAAAGAACGAATTCACTTGTGTGGATGTGGCCTGACAACTCCCATAGGCATCAACCGAAAGAAAATAAGTGAGGCGCTAGCGGCTATCAGACCTAAACCACCGGAAAACTGGCGTCACAACAGCCACCATCAGTTTTCTCAGAAAAATAAAATAAAAAAAAATTTAAAAAAATCAGCCGCAAAATCAGGTTCAGTTAAACTTGGGGGAAGTTGTCGGCAGTTTAGTTTTCTTTTTCTATACCAATAACAGATAAAAACTCATGACAAATGGAAAAAAAAATTTGAAAAAAAAAAGGAGGCCTGTATAGCCCCCATATGGTAGCAGACATGACAATTTTGCAACATTTTTGGGGGGAATTAACTACCCTCCCCACCCCCCACGCCAGTTTTCGGGCAGAAAATACAGTGTTTGTATCTTTTTATTTTATTTTTTTAACACCACTTGCGCAAAAACAGATTCCCCCTTTGTGTTTTTTTTTTTTTCTTCCGGCACTTGGTTAGCTTTTATGTTAACTAGAGGCACTCCAGATTTATCAATGGCGAGTTTTTAAAAAGTTGCAAAAAAAAAAAGCACAGTGAGGACGGGTTCAGTCATAGATTTTTGCACCTGCATTTTTTGGTGCATTTTTTCTCCGCTAAAAACACCCGCTCCAGATGATGCCTGAAAGTCCATAGCAGGGATCAGCAACCTCCAGCACTCCAGCTGTTGAAAAACTAAAACTCCAAGCATGCCCATTCACTTCTTTGCAAGTTCCAAAAACAGCTGAGCCTCTTGCACACGACCGTATGGCTTTTTCAGTATTTTGCGGTCCGCAAAAAACGGATCCGCAAAAAATACAGATGACGCCCGTGTGCATTCCGTTTTTTTTCGGAACGGAACAGCTGGCCCCTAATAGAAGAGTACTATCCTTGTCCGCTATGGGACATGTTCTATCTTTTTTTGCAGATCCATTGAAATGAATGGTTCCGTATACGGAACGCAAAAAACATAACGTAAACGGGAAAAAAACATTAGTGGGCAAAAATGCAGCATGCAGGAGCTCTTGGTGTTTTTTGGGGAATGTTTGTCAATCACCTTCTCTATCGGGGGAAAAAATGGCATGAAAAAAAACACCACACTAGTGGTAAAGACACAGAGGCCTAGATTTACTAATCCAGTAGTTGGCGTAAGCTCAGACCGCCTGTCTAGACCTGCGCCCGATTTATCACAGGGCTCAGAGGACGAACATGGTGGAGGGATGGACACTTTTCTCTGACTCTCTACCAATGATTGGTCGGCTTAGGGGGCGTTCACACGTCCGTATCTGTTTTGTGGTCCACAAAGCCCGAATCCGCAAAATACGGACGCGGTCAGTGTGCATCCCACACTTTTTATGTCCTATTCTTGTCACAAAACAGCCAAGAATAGAACAGGTTCTATAACTTGCAGCTCGGCCACACGGACGGCATCCGTGAGCAGTCTGAATTTTTTGCAGCCCCCATAGAAATGAAGGGGTCCACGTGCGATCTGCATAAAATGTTGATTAGACCAAAAATATCGTCGTGTGAATGCGCCCTTACTTTGAGACAGATTTTTACAGCAGAATTGCGCCAAAATTCTTCTTCTTTCTAACAAAGCCACGGCCACTTACTACTAAGCCCCACCCCAGTCGAGAATATCGGGAAAATTGTGTAGAAACTCTAGATGTGCAAAACAGTGCCCCTTTATTAGACAGATTTTTGGCACAGATAGGGCCTCTGTGGGCAAAAACCACCAGCAAAAAATGCCACAAAAAAAGTGGCAAAAAGTGCCAAATAAAACTAAAACGCCCAAAACTGCTGTAGACAAAAAGATGATGTTTATTAAAAAATGTAGCAAATGTATCTTACTACACGCGGCATCTGATACATTTGTTGCAAATTGTGGCAACTAAACTCAAAGCTAAATGGATTTCCTTGAGATAAATTGGCCCCACAATCCCTAGAAGATGCAGCGGGAGGCAGCGAAAGGTTTCCTAGGCTTAAAGCTCGCGGTCGTGTCAGTAATTCAATCCGCAAACGACAGATCCGCAAATTACAGACACCTTCACTCCGCATTTCTCACTCACATCCTAGAAATGACCATTATCATACACAATATGGAGCAGAATAGGACACGTTCTATAATTTACAGAATGACGACACACCTCCCCAAAAAATCCGGATGTGCGAATGGCCCCATAGAAATGAACTGGCCAGTGTGCAATCTGCAAAAAAAATAAAAAATACAGATAGAAGGCGACGGAAAAATCTTGCTGTGTGCACAAGACCCTAGAAGTAAGGCCCCTTTCACATCAGCGTTTTTCCTTTCCGTCCTAGAGTTACGTCCTCGGGGCTCTAGGACGGAAAGAAACTGATCAGTTTTATCCCCATGCATCCTGAATGGAGAGAAATCCGTTCAGGATGCATCAGAATGTCTTCAGTTCAGTATGTGAACGTTTTTTGGACGTTGACAAAACCGCAGCATGCTGAAGACATGCCGTAACACCGGATCCGGAATTAATGCCCATTGAAGTGCATTAATCCGGATCCAGAATTAAGCTAAACGTCGTTTCGGCACATCGCCGGATCCGACGTTTAGCTCTGCGCATGCGCAGCAGCAGTTCTGATCAGGGCCCCAGTGTAAGCTGGAGCTCCGATCGGTTACCATGGCAGCCAGGACGCTACTGAAGTCCTGGCTGCCATGGTAAGTACTCCGCAGCAGTGTACTTACCTGCACTGCGGCCCCCGGGCGCTCCTTCATGATGTCACTGGTCCGGCCTGGTGCATTGATCTATGCGCCGTGTGGACATGTGACGTCAAGAAGGAGCGCCCGGCGGCCGCAGCGCAGGTAAGTACACTGCTGCGAAGTACCATGGCAGCCAGGACTTCAGTAGCGTCCTGGTTGCCATGGTAACCTGAAAGCATTTCGAAGACTGATCAGGATCCTGATCAGTCTTCAAATGCTTTCAGGCGACTTGCGTTCTGACGGATCCTCAGAACGCAAGTGTAAAAGAGGCCTTAGGCCTCTTGCACACGGGCGTCATGTTTGACGCCCGGATAAGATGCGGGTGCGTTGCGGGAATCGCCGCGATTTTTCCGCGCGTGTGCTAACGTTTGTAGTGCGTTGAGCACGCGCGTGAAAAAATCCGCATGCTTGGTACCCAGACCCGAAGTCAGACTTCATCACTGAAGTCTGGTTTCGGGATGAGTATTCTGTATATGTAATTATTTTCCTTTATAACATAGTTATAAGGAAAATAATCGCATTCTAATTACAGAATGCAATGCCTCGGGAGCTTAAAGGGTTAGTGATAATAAAGAGTTACTTACCTTCTCCCATTATGCGCGCAGAGCCTCAGAACGTCTTCTCTCTGATAGTTTGAGCTGAGACCTAGGTGAGTCACAGGGTCACATGGTCCAATCATAGAAGCATTTGAGTGGACCATGTGACCCATGTGATCCTGTGACATCACGGCAGGTCCTTCATCCAACATTGGATGAAGGACCTGCCGTGATGTCACAGGATCACATGGGTCACATGGTCCACTCAAATGCTTCTATGATTGACCATGTGACCCTGTGACGTCACCACAGGTCCTCAAGCATCCAAACTATCAAGAGAGAAGACGTTCTGGGGCTCTGCGCATAATGGGAGAAAGGTAAGTTAACTCTTTATTATTTTTAACCCTTTAAAGCTCCGGGAACATTGCATTCTGTAATTAGAATGCGATTATTTTCCCTTATAACTATGTTATAAAGGAAAATAATAACGATCGGGTCCCCATCCCGATCGTATCTCTAGCAACCATGCGGGAAAATCGCAACGCATCCGCACATGATTGCGGATGCTTGCGATTTTCCCGCATCCCCATTCACTTCTATGGGGCCTGCGTTGTGTGAAAATCGCAGAATATAGAACATGCTGCGATTTTCACGCAACGCAAAAGTGATGCGTGAAAATCACCGCTCATGTGCACAGCCCCATAGAACTGAATGGGTCAGGATTCAGTGCGGGTGCAAAGCGTCCTCCTCACGCATTGCACCCGCGCGGAAAACTCGCCCGTGTGAAAGGGACCTTAGGCTGTCTTCACATGTTGGAGTTTTTGGAGCCAAAGCGAGGAGTGGATTTAAAAAAAAAAAAGATAAAAGTGAAGGAATATCTGTCCTTTAGGCCTCATGCACACGACCGTTGTTTTGGTCTGCGTCGAGCCGCATCCGTTTCTCCGTTCCGTGGCCCCGCAAAAAAATAGAGCATGTCCTATTCTTGGGCATTTCTACAATGGGCCGCGTTCCGTTCCACAAATTGCGGAACGAAACGCGGAGCAGCTTCCGTGTTTTGCGGATCCGTGGTTTGCGGACCGCAAGACACATACGGTCGTGTGCATGAGGCCTTAGGGTACTTTCACACTGGCGTTTTTCTTTTCCGGCATAGAGTTCCCTCGTCGGGGCTCTATGCCGGAAAGAAGCTCTTCAGTTACAGTTAATACAACCGCATGCATCCGTTTAAACGGATCCACCTGTATTAACTTTATTTTTTAACATTGTCAAAACGGATCCGTCCTCCATTGACTTTCAATGGAATTCAAAACTGATCAGTTTTCTATTGTGGCAGAATGTGCCCATTGACTTACACTGGGGGTCATGACGGATCCGTTTTCCTCCGCATCCAAGGACGGAAAGAAAACCGCAGGATGCTGCGGTATTTTCTCCATCCAAAAAACGTTCACATACTGAACAGAAGACATCCTGATGCATCCTGAACGGATTTCTCTCCATTCAGAATGCATGGGGATCGGGTTGAGCGAACTTGTGTTTTAAGTTCGGCGTCCGAGGTTCGGGTTGGGGTTATCGCTGAATCTCGTTATGGATTCCACTACCACGGACTATAACGGAATTTGGAATCCACAACGGCCCGTTATGGTTTCCAAATTCCGCTATGGTCCGTGGTAGCAGAATCCATAACGGGATTCTGCGATAACCCCAACCCGAACTTCGGACGCCGAACTTAAAACACAAGTTCGCTCAACCCTACATGGGGATAATCCTGATCAGTTTCTTTCCGGCGTAGAGACCCGACGACGGATCTCTACGCTGGAAAAGAAAAACGCTAGTGTGAAAGCACCCTTATACTTATAGTATTAATACAATCAGACAGCGCGCCAATTGATAGCTGTGACGATTAGTGAGTTTTATTCAGCCGGACATAATGATGCACAATGTACAATTATGGCAACGTTTCGGGCTGAATGGAAGCCCTTCATCAGGCCAGGATAAGGCCACACATGGGACGCCGGCGCTGTCCTTTATACTTAACCGCTCTTTGGGATCTCCACCAGGTTTTGGCTTCAAAAACTACATCGGAAAACCTGAGAGTGTGAACCCGGCCTTAAAGGGGCGCTTGGCTAAGAGCGGAATAAGCCTCCTCACAGATGAGACACTTCCTGCTCCTCTAACACAGCCTTATCTCGTGACTTCCTAGTAAACATCCTCCTGTCCGGCCTCATCTGTGGAGACCCGCAATCAGCATCTTCTTGTCTGGTTTCTGGGTGACAACCACTAACAGCTGCCATGACAGCATCCAGGGGGTTGTCACCCAGCGTCTCTACGCCCCTTGACTACAAGTCTGCCCAGCCATGCCGCAGCATTCAGGGCCAAGATGCTATTCAGGCTTTTGGGAAACCTGACAACCCCGTAATGGCGGCCGTACTGGTTGTCACCCAAGAAACAGAACTAAAACCATCAGCGAGGAGGGACGTGTTGATCTCAGCCGCCGGCTTTAGCAATAAATAACGTATTAAGGTGACGGAGCGGTGAAGGGTGACACGTGACCGAAGAAGAGGACGCAGGGCCGGGTTCACACAGGGCAGTTTTTGGGCACGTGCTGCCTATGCCTTGCCATTGCCTTCAGTACAGACAGTCTTCCAATAAGTGCATCACATACTTAAAGGGATTGTCCACCCCTTTCATATAGAAGGCCCGATATCCTCAGGATAGGCCATCAATAAAGGATGGCTGGGGGTCCGACACCCGACACCCCCCCATCGACCCATGAGATGTCTGATAATCCAGGATATTTGATCATCTCTTATTTGATAAAGGGATTTTTCCTTAATATAATGGGGCACACATGACACATATTTATAGTATGTAAAAAAGTGGCATTAACCCCTCCTAGCCCGACTACCTCCTCATCATTCTGAGTTGTCAGATTTGTTAGAGGCAGAAGATCTAACAGAGGCCATGGCTATCAGAGTGGTATCACCCATCATCTCCAGTAACCTGCCCCTCCCCTGGACTGGCGCAAATAGTGCATTACGTTGTCGTGGAACTACAACTTCCAGCGTTCTCTCACACAACGATATAAAATTACAACCCCCAGCACCTAGCTGCTAGGAAACTACATATTCCAGCCTTCCCCGACGACTGAGAGTTGTAGTTTCACATCAGGGTCTGCTGGGAGTTGCAGTTCCACAACAGCTGGCTGCCAGAGCCTGCTTGGAGTTGTCAGTTCACAGCAGATGTGGCAAAGCATGCTGGGAACTGTGGTTCCCCGAATAGGCTGGCAGTCAGGACATGCTGGGAGCTGTAGTTGCAGGCATTGCTGTGCCAGGATGTGAAGTTTCTGATGGGATCTCACAGGGATCACTTACCTCCTGGTAGGATCTGGAGATCTCCCTCCTGATTATGGCACTGGGCAGGGACTCCAGGGTGACGGGCTGGCTGCACAGGATCCCGGGCTCTCGGTACAAGGATGCTGCCTCCGCTCCGGTCCCGTATTCAGCTCCCAGACAGCCACGCACATGCGCAGTACACACTGCCCCGGAGCCGGAGGCTGCTGGGAAATGTAGTCCGTGGACTTTTCTCAGCAGTCATCCTTTTTTTTCCCCCGGACAGGCAGCAGTGAATTCTGGGCTTTGTAGTTCCACAGCGGGACATGCAGTAGTGCGGAGTTGACTTTGTCACCCTGCAAGTCATGCCAAAGGAAGTGCAAAGTGATAGCTGTACACTGCTGTATGTATATGAACGGACCTGGGACTGAGCCACATATATATATAGGGTCAACCGAGCACAGCCTGAGTCAAAATGACAAAACTTTATTAATACTTTTCAAACATGGCGGCTTAGTTATAAAAGTCTTGGTTATAATTGGGGGTGAATGACTCAGTTTGCGGCAAAACATGAAGCAATATGTACGAAAAATGTCTAAACGAAGAACTGACTTTGTTTCCCATATCAACCAATCACAGGGCAGCTTTCATATGTCATGGGCACGGTACAAAATGAAAAATGTGATATGATAAGTTGCTATGGGCAACACCAACAAAAAAGTATAGATTATTACATGGCGTGTACTGGATTAGGCCTCATGCACACGACTGTATATTTCACCCGTCTTCTCTCACTTTTTCCCGTATAGCACACTGACCCATTCATTTCTATAGGGCCATGAACACATCCGTATTTTTTGTGGATCAGCACAGCCGTTCCGCAAACTATAGAACATGTGTTTTCTACTGACAGAAGTAAGAAAGAGGCGCGAAAACACATGGATGGTGTCCCTATTTCATAGATTTGTACTTCACGGACAAAAATTCCTAGCACGGGCTAGAGGAATCAGAAAGATGAATATTTTTGCGCAAAGTATTGATGGCAGCCATAAGTGGATGTTAGAATATATGTGAAATACATTGAGACTGTTGCTTCATGTGCTATTTTTTAATTTGCCAACACTTTTGCCAAGTTTTCAATTCATGCAACCTACAAATATTAGGCTGGTTTCTCACACATAGGCCTCATGCACACGGCTGTTGGCATTTTTGTGATCCACAAAACACGGAAACCGGCCACGTGGGATCTGCACTTTGCGGAACGGAATGTCCTGTGCATGAGCCCATATTTTGTTGTGAAGAAACACCATGGAGGGGATTTATCATCCCCCCGACGCCAGTTTTCTGGCTGTAAAATGTTTTTAGTTTTTTCCCGAAAAGACTGGCGTGACGAGAGGGGCAGCGGGCCCAGCACATTTATCTTCTTTTATGCCAGTTTTCTGGTGTAAAAGACCAAAATCTACGCCACCCACTCCAAGAGATACGCGCTTCATCATACACCTCATTCCAAATTATTATGCAAATTATATTTCTCTGATTTTCCTAAATGGTCGATGCAAATGATAGTCAGTATGATTTTCAAGTCATCAACCATTAGAGTATAAGGTCTCTCGCACACGAGCGTGACGGATTGGCTCCGGATGTATTCAGAGAAGCTCGCACCATTTTGCAAGCAAGTTCAGTCAGTTTTGTCTGCGATTACGTTCAGTTCCGTTTTTTCCGCATGGGTACGATGCGTTTTGATGCGTTTTTCACGTGTGTGATAAACAACTAAAGGTTTACAAACAACATCTCTTAAGGCAACTTTCACATTAGCGTTTTATGAACAGATCCGGTTGTATTATGTCTTCTATAGCCATGACGCATTCGCCCTGAACACTATTGAAAGTCAATTGGGAACGGATCAGTTTTCGATTGTGTCAGAGAAATCATTTTGGTGTCCGTCTCTAGAGCGGAATGGAGACTGAACGGAGGCAAACTGATGCATTCTGAGCGGATCCATTTCCATTAAGAATGTATTAAGGCAAAACTGATCTGTTTTGGACCGCTTATGAGAGCCCATGACGGATCTCAGAAGCGGAAAGCCAAAACGCGAGTGTGAAAGTAGCCTTAGCAATCATCAGTAAAAAACGAGTTGCATCCGCACCTGCTTCCGGATGCGATGCATTTTTCACTGAAGCTCCATTCCCTTCTATGGTGCCAGGGCTGTGTGAAAAACGCAAAATATAGAACATGCTGTGTTTTTCAAGCAACGCAGAACTGATGCGTGAAAAAAAAATGTGTGAAAAAAAAAGCTCATGTACACAGACCCATTGAAATGAATGGGTCCGGATTCAGTGCGGGTGCTATACGTTCACGTCACGCATTGCAACCGCCTACAGGGAAGGAGATAAGAAATACCAACACAAAACAGACACTCTTCAGAAGAAAAACAGATACATATAACATGATGCAATTCACCGGTGATCAAGAAGTTATCTGTTGAGACACACTTTTCTAGCATAATATCCTAGAGACTTTGGTTGTCCATATATATTACTAACACATAGAGACTTCTGCGGTTATATAGGACATATCAGAGGCGTACAGCTATAGACTTAAACGCATTTTTTGGCAATTTTTTTCGCAAAGTACTCCAAGTGGCACTATGGAAAATTATAAGGTGTAAAGGCGATCGCCTACACGTGGAATCATTAATATCAGTGTCTTTTATTGACGCAGGATCTGAGCAATCAAGTTCAGCCATATATTATACATCTACAGATTTGCACATACTTATAGATTTGCCTCCTGCGACAATACAATCACTGAATATACGGGATCTTACTACTGTTCTTTGTTTTATGTTTTATTTTTTATTATATTGAAGTGTATTGATAGATCTTTATTAAAAAAAACTTTTAAATTTTTTTTATAATTCAGTTTGATGCCGGATGTATGAGTGCTCACCCATTTTTAGCTATATATCCATTCATTTATCAGAGGGTGGGTGTTCCCTCTTCTTGGTTTGAAGCACCATACTTTAGTTGATTGGGAGAGAGCCACCACTACCAAAATGTCACAAAAATATAGAACATGCTGCGTTTTTCAAGCAACGCAGAACTGATGTGTTAAAAAAAAAAGCTCATGTACACAGACCCATTGAAATGAATTGAGCCGGATTCAGTGCGGGTGCTATGCGTTCACGTCACGCATTGCACCTGCATGGAAAACTCGCTCGTCTGAAAGGGGCCTAAATCAAATTTTATTTCACAAACCTAAATTAAAAACAAATTTAAAAACTCAAAATGCTCTGTTCCAAATTACTCTACACAACGGAGTTTCAAAACATTTTATAGGTTGTAAAGAACTGAAAATGGTTATTTGTTGAATGTGCTGCGTTAAGAGGTCACTTTTACTAAAATCAAAGGCTATTTCAATCAAAAACACCTTCACAGGCCAAGTTACATGTTAACATAGGGCCCCTTCTTTGATATCACCTTCACAATTTTTACATCCAATAAACTTGTGAGTTTTTGGAGCGTTTACCCTTAAAATTTCTTTGCAGGATGTCAGACTAGCCTCCCAGAGCTGCTGTTTTAATGTGAACTGCCTCCTACCCTCATAGAGCTTTTGTTTAAGGATACTCCAAATGTTCTCAATAGGTTTGAGGTCAGGGGGGGATGGAGGCCACAAAGTGAGTTTCTCTCCTTTTATTCCCATAGCAGCCAATGACTCGGAGGTATTCTCTCCAGCATGAGATGGTGCATTGTCATCCATGAAGATGAATTTGCTTCGGAAGGCACGGTTCTACTTTTTGTACCATGGAAGTGGTCAGTCAGAAACTCTATATACTTTGCCGAGGTCATTTTCACACCTCCAGGAACCCTAAAGGGACCTACCAGTTCTCTGCTCATAATTCTGTCCCAAAACATGACTCCACCACCTCCTTGCTGAGGTCGTGGCCTTGTTGGGACATGGTGGCCATCCACCAACCATCCACTGCTCCATCCATTTGGACCATCCAGGGTTTCACGGCACTCATCAGTAAATACATTTTGCAAATTCCTTTTTCTACGGACTTCAAAATAGGCCTCTTGCACACAAACTTTTTTCTTTTCGTTTCCGATACTTTTTTGCGTTTTTTGCGTTGGAACCATTCTTTTCAATGAATCCACACAAAAAACGGAAGGTACTCCATTTGCCTTCTGTTTCCGTATTTCCGTTCTGTTCAAAGATAGAACATGTCCTATTATTGTCCGCATAATGGACAAGGATAGTACTGTTCTATCAGGGGCCATCTGTTCCGTTCGGGAAAATACGGAATGCACTCGGATTTCATCCATATTTTTTGCGGGTGTGTTTTTTTGTGGACCGCAAAATACATACGGTCGTGTGCAAGAGGCCTTAATCCGATGATTTGTCTGGCAGAAACCTTCCTCGTTCTGCCTTTTATTTGCAAGAACCGTCTGTGCTCTGAATCAGCCACAATCTCTTCACAGTACGATGATTACTAGTATTGAGCAAAGCGAGCTTCAGATCATAGATCCGAAGTCACTTCAGGCAAAGCTTCATTGTGTATTTACTGTACGGAGATCCGTCTCCGTACAGCATTCAAGTGTATGGGCTTCGCGGAGGTGACATTTGTTATCTCCGAAATCTCGCAAGACTTTGGTGAATAACTTCGGACATTGATTATTCAACTTGAAAAAAAATTTAAAACTGGGTTCGGAAGTTGGCTTTGATACCCAGATAGCAGTAGGTCTACATATAGGCATATTTCAGTATAATAAATGACCCCCACAGTGTGAATGTACAGTCTGAACAGAGACGAAGCAACAGCTATCACAGTGGTTTGGGAGCACGCAGTACGATATTTTTTGGATGCAGTCTGAATAGATGCTAACTACTGACCGCAAATTTTTGATGTGCGAGCGCAGATCCCACTGCAGGTTTTATGATTTTATTAATTCTGTTGCAAGAAAAGCAATAAAGTGACAAAATATCACAATTTGTATGATGCACAGTCATTACACTCCTCGCAGGGAAGCATAAATGAACAACAGAAAAAACATGTATGAAAACAAGTATGAAACATGTGTGTAAAACATGTGTGAATGACGACAAATGGGGAAGACAAGACAGACGGGGGAGGGGGCCAAGGGTAGGGAAGATGAGGGGAATAACAAAGGTCCATATCCAAACCCCAAGCAACTAAGGACGTCAAAGTAGTTTATGTAAAAGTACCTGAAGTTAACCAGCCTGAGAAGGCATTCGAACCACGAAATTGATACCAAGCCTCCCATTGTGTAGAGTGCAGGGATCCCTGACCTCGATCAGTGGCGCTAAGCTCCTCCATCTGAGCTAAACGATCCAGGGCGACAGACCATGTAATCCTTTGGGGGCTATCAGTCGATCGCCAAGCCCGCGGGATGATCTGGCGCATCGCAATCACAAAGAATCTAAGAACACTATGTTTCACATGCTTGATTCTTCCTGGAAAGATCGAGAGGAGGGCTATCAATGGAGATGGGGATACTGAGGTCCTATATAAGGAGTTATATAATCTGAAAACATCCTGCCACAATGGAGCAATGCCAGGGCAATCCCACCATATGTGGAGCATGGATCCCCTGGAGGCGAGGCAGCGCCAACAGGTATCAGGGACTGAAGGATAGAACTTTCGGAGTTTGACTGGGGTCCTGTACCATCTAGACCAAATTTTGTAATTAAGTTCCTGAATTTTGCAGGAAAGTGATGATTTATGCGTGAATAACAAGGATCTATTCCACTGGTCGGATGTAAGGGGGTTCCCCAGTTTCATCTCCCAGGCCTGTATGATTTTCTTAGCCAGAGCAGGGAGTTCCTCAGGGCTGTCCCCAATCTCTCCCGAATTCAGAATGGCGTAAATAAGAGAAATAGGATGGCCAGGTGCAGTGGCCATAACACATAACTTCTCAAAATCAGAGAGGGGGGATAAGAGTTGCATACCGGGTGTCAGAGATCTAGTGAAGTTGCGCAATTGGAAGTACAGGAACCAGCATCCGGGGGATTCCGGGAGGATGTGTGCCATATCTTTAAGGTCCAAAAACCCTGATGTGGAGTATACATCAGGAATCCTAATCTGGGGCGTGGCATGTGTCCCAAGAGTAGGAATAGCCCGTAAATTGGGAGGTAAGTTCGGGTGGCCGGATAGGCTTGTGAGGGACCAGGAGCCGTAATCAAATTTATTTTGGAAGCAAACCTAGTCCAGATGCTCAGTACAGAAGACAAGAAAGGAGAGAGATCATGGATGGTAATTGGCTCAAAGTGTCCTTCGGAAACCAGAAGACACCTGGGACCAAGCCAGGAACCAAGGCATGTTCGATCTCTACCCATAATTTCGTGTCTCTGCTGTGAGTGAGGTCAAGCACGCAATTAGCTATTGCTGCTCTGTAATAAGCTAAGAAATTGGGTAACCCCGTTCCCCAACAGGCCTTAGTCCTGATCATGAGATGATGGCTTAATCTCGCCCTTGAGCGTCCCCAGACAAAGCGAGATGCAGATCTTTGGAGGCGGGCGAAGAAGGATAGGGGAATATGGCAAGGGATCGTCTGGAACAAATAAAGGAGACATCCATTTTCAGGGTGTTAATCCTGCCGAACCAGGAGACATTCAACTTCGACCAAGAAGGTTGGATTCAATGGTATGGACTAGAGGTAAGTAATTAAGTTTGAACAGGTGGGAGGGTTCAGCAGATAATCGTATTCCTAAATGTTTAATGGTGTGAGGGGTCCATTTGAACGAAAATGAGTCATAAGGGTGGCGACTTCCCTAGCAGGCAAGGTAACATTTGAATGTTGACCTTAAAGTTAGAAAGCGCCCCAAAAGCCCCAAATTCTGACAGCACAGAAGGCAATCCCACCCTAGGAGAGGACAAACAAACGAGTAAATCGTCTGCGAACAGGGATAATTTATTAATTGATTAGCCCTGAGAGCGTTTGCAAGGGACTCCATAACCAAAACATATAGGGAAGGGGACAGGGGGCATCCTTGGCGTGTCCCATTATAAATGGGAAAAGGATCCGAGAGGACTCCGTTGACACGGACTCTAGCGGAGGGGCGGGTATAAAGCGCCATGATCCGGTGTAACATTTTAGTACCCAAAACAATATGAGTCAGAGTGCTTTCCAGAAACTGCCAGCCAACTCTGTTGAAGGCTTTCTCTGCGTCGACAGAAAGCAAGCATAAGGAGCTCTTCGACAGTTTGGCTTTGGAGATCATGCTGATGGACTTAATGGTGTTATCACGAGCTTTCCGCCCTGGGATAAATCCCACCTGTTCTCTGTGAATACACCCCGGAATATGCGGTCGGAGACTCAGGGCCAACAATTTAGCAAAGACCTTTAGGTCGATGTTGAGGAGAGAGATAGGGCGGTAATTGGAGCATATGGAATGATCATTATCAGGTTTGGGGATAACAGTAATGTGTGCCTGTAGGGACTGAGGTGGGAAGGGACATGATTGTGAAATCGAGTTCAATGTCTCCAGGAGCAACGGGGAGAGGTATTCTCTCAATACTTCATAAAAACGGGCAGTTTAACCGCCAGGTCCCGGACTCTTCCCATTTTTGAGGTCCTTAAGGACAGATAGGAGTTCAGGCGCCGAGAAGTCGTCCTCCATACCAGACGATACCTCATCTGGCAAGGAAAGAGGCCCGAATTGTGAGATGTATGATTGTATGGAGGAGAGGGAGGGTTTGGGGGCCGTGGTTCGTGTCCCGTCAAGATTGTAGAGATCAGCGTAGTAGGATTGAAATTCCCGAGCAATGTCCCCAGGTGCACTGACTAGGCCGTTCGAGCCCGTGTTTAGGGAAGGTATGTGAGTAAGAGAGGCCCGTGGATGGAGAGCCCTCGCAAGCCATTTACCACATTTGTCACTAAACTCATAATACCTCCTATTGATTTTATCCCGAAGACAGAGGGATTTTTGGTCCAGAATACCCAGGATCTGTTGTCGAATGGAGGAGAGCTCAGCTTTGAGGGAATCAGAGGGAGATGTTTTATTAAGAGTCTCCTTAGATTGCAAATCTGCCAGGAGAGCAGACAGTCTGTGAGTTCTCTCCTTCTTGAGCCTAGCCCACAAGAAGACGCCTCTGAGAACACACTTAAGGGCTTCCCATTTCATCGGGGGGGCGGTCGTGTCTAAGCCATGGTCAGTGACAAAGTTGGTAATGGTCTGTTTTACATCGGTAAAACACACTACGTCATTCAAGAGATTATCATTCAACCTCCAAGTGTACATGCGGGGTGAGATATGGAAGGGGGATAGTAATCCTAGAACTGGGGTGTGATCAGACCAAATCATCGTGTCGATCGAACAGCGAGGATCAAAATCCAAGAAGCTCTGCAACACGAAGAGATGGTCCAATCTGCTGTAACTGTTGTGTGCGGAAGAGTGGAAACTGTAATCTCTGACACCCGGGTGCAAGACCCTCCACAAGTCAACCAATCTGAGAGAAGAAAGTGCTGACTTAAAATTACACAGTGAAGTGGGAGAGATTGTGGACTGACCCACAGAGGAATCCAGCTCGGGGTCCATGACCAAGTTAAAGTCTCCAGGATGATACGGGATCCCTCTGCAAATGCTGACAGTCTCCTCACAATTTTGGTTCCAAAGGACGTCTGACCCTGGTTAGGAAAGTATACATTAGCGACAGTAAAGACACAATTATCCAGCGAAAGCTTAAGGAATAAATAACGGCCACGTGGGTCAATATCCGCTCCTAAAAGCGTAGGCTTGAAGCTTTTGTGAAAAGCTATGGAGACGCCACCCGCTTTCTTGTCCGGATGGGGGCTATGATACCAGACAGGGTAATATCTGTTCACACAGTTCGGCACAGAGGAGAGCTTAAAATGTGTCTCTTGTATCATCACTATCATAATCCGCTTCTTATGGAAGCGGTACAAAATCTGGCTCCTTTTCTCGGGCTTGTTAAGGCTCCTGGCATTATAGGTACTAAACGATAGCGGACCAATCATGGTGGGCGGAAACAGGTGACCATTGAATCAATATACTGGACCAGAAATATAGGGCAACACAGTAGGGAAGGGGTAGACAAACACAACATATAGCTTGGGGAAATTGGGTAGTTAAGGCACAGGTTACGGAGAAGACACAGAAAGGTGAACCAAACAAGCGGTTCAGCGGGGGCTAAATAGTGACGAAACGTCACAACGAACACTGAGCCAGTGTCGTGTTACCTAGGTGGGGCGGGAGAGGTCAAGGGCAGGGTAGCTGCACGGCGCGTCTCCGGTTAAGAGATAAAACATTAATAACGAACATGCCCTGAACAGACCACAGGTAAGGGCTGAGACTGAAACGGCGGCCATAATTGCAATATACAAAAGCAGTTAGGCAAACAGGAATAGAGCAGGCATTAAAACAACCAGAATAATAAGGCAAACAGAACTAAAGAGTAAGAAAGTAAGTGAAACATGGCTCCACGATACATCAGACCCATCAGCCCTTGGGAGGACGCGAGCGCTAGGAAGGCCTCTGTGGCCTGGGACCGGCAGTCTGCCAGGAAGCCCGAAGTGGTGTGGGGAGCATTTCCCGTGGCTTCGGCCAATCTGGTAGAGACACTTGGGGGAGGCCAAATGTGTCAACAACCGTTGCAGATCTGAGATGGTCTTGAAGGACGCGGATCTTCCATATTTCTTGGCTGTCAGTTGGAAGGGGTAGCCCCATCTATAAGTGATGTCATTGTCCTTAAGAAGGGTCAACAGGGGTTTAAGCGTCTTACATATAAGGAGTGTGCGCCTGGCTAAGTCCGGTAGAATGATGACGGTAGGATAATCCGGAAAATCTTGTGTCCGGATCCAGGCAGCCTTAAGGATTTCCTCTTTTACTTTAAAGAAATGTATCCTGCATACTATATCACTCGGACGAGTCTGGTCTGCTGGTTTGGGGCCCAGTGTCCTGTGGATCCTGTCTATCTCAATCTGGGAGTCCAAAGGCTTATTAAGTAGGGTATTGAAGAAACGATGGGCCCAGGTCTCCAGGTCTTGGGGCAGGATAGATTCGGGCACTCCTCGGATGCGGAGGTTATTTCTCCTGTGCCTATTTTCAATGTCGTCTAAATGATCCAGTATATCTTGTAATAGGGCAGAGTGGTCTTGCAGGACTTGTTGGTGAGAGTCCAAGGTCAGGAGCGTTTGCTCTTGGAGGGTCTCAATCTCCTTAACTCTATGCCCCACCTGCTTAAGATCAGAATGTAATGCAGCTATGTCTTGTTTGTGAGAGGCCTCCAGCTTGGAGAAGACGGCCGGGAGCTCAAGAAACGTGCTGTTCACTCGGCCATTGGCAACCTCCCCCCCCCCCCTCTTTAGACTACATCGGACCAGGATCCAGGACTAGTGTTGAGAGAACTTGTTTTTTAAGTTCTGCGTCCAAAGTTCGGGTTCAGGTTATCGAAGAATCCCGTTATGGTCCGTGGTAGCAGAATCCATAACAGGATTCTTCGATAATCCGAACTTTGGATGCAGAACATAAAAAACAAGTTTGCTCAACACTATCCAGGACCATAAGATTAATAGGAGTTTATCTATTTGCTTATTTATTTGTTTATTTATTTATTCTTATGTTTTGTCATTTATATGTCTTTTATGTCTCAGACAGGTAGACATCTGTTGTATATTTTGTAATAATTCATTAATACAGCATTTGGTTTGCGGGAGTGCTGATACGTGTCTGTATCTCTCACACTTGCATGTACAGGTCTATGCACATTGCAGCTCTCATGCTTCTAATGTCTAGATCTGCCCTAGAACGCTTCCTTGACTTTTAAACTGCAGCTGCAGCCTGGCAATGTAAGGGTTACCCGTGGGTGGGTTTGTACAGACTGCTGCTCCCCGCCCTCTCTAGGAAGTGGTGCACAACATGTCGCCGTGCAGCAGAGTTGTGTGTTACTTTGTGCTGTTGCTGGGTTCTGTCGTTTTCAGCTCTGCGGACGGGGACCCCGAGTTACGACGCACGAATCCGCATAAGCCCGTCAGGCTCTTCACCGACGAGGACCTGGCAAACTACAATGGGGAAGAGGTAACTATCCCAGGTTCTAATGCTCTTGTGCATTGCAGAAATTAATCAACGATCCACTTACAAGTTACACATCAAAAAAAAAAAACTAAGTGCGATTCGTCTGCGACTTGCTTTTGCTCCACATGTTTATGTGCAATTTATGTGATTTAGAATTTGGAACATCCATTAGACTGAGGGCACGTGAGGAAAGTGATGTGTGTAATGTGTTGTAGCAGTGCCCTGTAAGGGTACTTTTACACTTGCGGCAGGACGGATCCGGCAGGCTATTCAGTCCGGCGATCTTTGCCGTGCAGTGCCGTACTGCGCCATAGCTCCGCCCCCGCCCCATTATAGTCAATGGGGACGGAGCAGCAGCACAGAAGTGCACGGCCACTTGCGGCAGGACGGATCAGCCTGCCGGATCTGTCCTGCCGCAAGTGTAAAAGTACCTAAACTGCAAAACAAGACACAGGACATTGTCATAGGTGGCGCTGTTTTGTTTCATTTCCTCCAATCTCTTTCATGAACCAGATGACTTTGGTCCAATTCGAAGCAGCTATTAGCTGACAATGGCTGGTATTGCTGTAATGGTCACATGCGGAAAAATAATTAGTCCCAGCAATGGAGGAAAATAGATCATGTGCTACCATGGAAAATGTGTGATCTCTACAGGAAAGATATAAAAGCATACGGATGGAATAGACATGGAATTGCTGACGGGCTGCAAAAAAAAACGTACGCTAAAGCCCCCGGATAGATCCATTAAGATTGTTAATGGTGGATCCCATCAGGGGCGGTGTATTTTATACAGATTTTCTGCACAGTTTATGCTTCGTTTCTGTGCAAAAATTCACATGGGTTGCTTGTGAATTTTGTTGCAGATTTGCATTGTAATGCCCCTTGCAAACGAGCGTTTGTCACGCTGCGAGACCGCAGCACAGCTCCCAGCCTGAACTCCCAGCACTGCCAGGGTCACATATTGATTTATGATGCTGTGTAACCCTTACAGTTCTGGAATGTATTAGATGACGCTGACATAAAGCTGTCAGTGTTATACAATACATTCCAGAACTGTAAAGGTTACATAGCATCATAAATCAATATAATGCCATGCAACACCGGCAGTGCTGGGAGGTCAGGACAGGAGCTGCGCTGCGGACTCGCAGCGTGACAAATGCTCATCTGCAAGGGGCCTTAAGCTAGGTCTCCACGACGACATGTGTCGTGCGACAATAAATCGCGCAACACATAGGGCACAACTACATTGCAACATTTGTTGCACCAATGTCGCGCAACAATTTTTATAATGATAGTTCTATGGTGTCGCACTGCGACATACTGCAACTGCGACGCAACAGTTGCATGAAAAACCATTTAGAATGAATTTTTGCGACTGTCGCAGCATGTCGCAATGTGACACCATAAAATACCATTATAAAAATTGTTGCGCGACATTAATGCAACAAAATGTTGCACGACAAATCTCTTCGTGTAGACCTAGCCTGAAGGGTGAAAATCCACACACACCTGACATGCTGAGGATTTCAAAGTCCACACCACGGGTCAAAATTTCATGTACCACTGGTACGGTATTAACCTGCATAATATGCACCATCTGCATATACTGTTAGGTGTGGATTTTTACAACGCTTCCGTTACTGATAATACAACTACCTGCATCCGTTATGAACAGATCCGGTTGTATTATCGTTAACATTGCCAAGACGGATCCGTCATGAACTCCATTGAAAGTCAGTGGAGGACGGATCCGTTTTCTATTGTGGTAGATAGTGGCAGAAAAAACGGATCCATCCTCATTGACTTGCATTGGGGGTCATGCCGGATGCGTCTTGCTTCGCATCCCAGGACGGAAAGCAAACTACAACATGCTGCGGTATGGGAACACAACTAAACGGAACAGAACGCATTTTGGTGCACTCCGTTCTGTTCAGTTCAGTTTTGTCCCCATTGACAATGAATGGGGACAAAACTAAAAGCGTTTTTTTCCGGTATTGAGACCCTATGACGGATCTCAGTACCGGAAAACTAAAACGCTAGTGTGAAAGTAGCCTAATACGCCATATGTGCTCATACCCTTACCTGTCTATTTCTCGAATTATCGGAGGGAAATAAGGGATCTGTCAGATGATTAATTTGCTACCTTTTAAACCTCCCAAGAGAAGTGGCGCCCAAGTTCGTACCTTGATACTTAGCGATAAGGAGTGATAGGTCAACCAAAAGATGATTTGGCCAAGTTTATTTCTGTAGGTCCCATTAATGTCCTCGCCCTGTCTGCACCCATAATGTAATCTTGCTTATCTCTCATTTAGCCTACATGCACACGGCAGTGGTTTTTTGCGGCCTCCATTCCGTTTTGATGCCTCTTCCGTTGCCTGTCCGCGTCCGTTGTCCGCATTTCACGTCCGCAAAAAAAATATGGCATGTCCTATTCTCGACCGCAAAAAACGGTTTGCGGACCCATAGAAGTCAATGGGTCCGCAAAAAATGCGGATGACCAACGGAAGCCATCCGTTTGTCATCCACATCCGTTTTTTTTGCGGATGGTTGCTTCGAAACCAGGGCACTTGTACATGTACTTTAAGAAACTAGTTCAAGCCTTCCGTTTTTTTTGCGGATCCGAAAAAAAAACGGAAGACACACGGAAACACAACCTACAAAATTTGCGGACACGCGGAACGGATGTGGATGTGAAAAAAAAAAGGAAGACTGATCTGCGATTTGCGGACAGCAAAAAACAACTGTCGTGTGCATGTAGCCTTAAATGTATATACAGACATCTGGACATAGAGCGCAGATGGAAGGAAATTTATTCGTAGTCTGTAACCATGGAGGAGACACATAGGTTTGCACCGGAGCTGTGGACACAGAACATTAGGATATTTTTTTTTTAATTAAGAGACTGTTTGCAAAGTTAATACATTGGATGGAGCAGCAAAGAAAACACTGGGGATCATTTACTTAGTTTCTCCTCTGCAATGCCATAGGATTCGGCGTGCACCTTGTCATGAATTGGGTGCACCTTGCCAGGCATAAACACTACTCCAGTCTTACGTCTTTTTGTAGGTGTAAATGTTAATAAATTTGCTAGTGCCGATGTTCCAGCCCTTGATACTCCTAAGTGTCAACCACAGCATAAAAACGCCTGTGCGACAAAATATTGTTACACTGACATAAAAAAGTCACAAAATGCCAAAAGTCAGTGTAATAGTGTTAGTAAATGACCCCCATTGTTGTAAACGTGGCCTTCCTTTTATGTCTATAAATTGCACCACCTCCCTTCATCCACCCTAGGTGGCCGTCTTGGACCGGCGTGGTGGTAAAACCTGAAATGTGGCATATAACGTCATTGCAAATGGTGACAAAAGATTTCCTGACGGTAAAGAAAAGTAACCTTCCTGACATCTGACACCAAACCATTCTCCTCTGTATTGGTTGTCACATTTTTGCAGCAACTTTCCAGCAAATGACAACCAGTTGCTACTTGTTTAGACCGCAGAATAAAATGAGAATCAGAGCCTGGAAGACCCCCAGACGTCTGCCATAGGGAGAAATAAGGATTTTTGCTTTTGAGCGTTTGTTTCCCTGGAGATAAGTTGCGCAAGAGGCTTCTGGCAAACCCTAATCTTCCCCCGCTATATTAAAATGACATGTCCGATCAAGTCAAGGTAGTAAAGGTTGACCGAAACAATATCCATGGATAGCAAGATATGGGTTGTCTGGGTTCGGAGCTGCACCCGGACATATTCCCATTTTCACCCAGGCCGCCCCCTGACATTTCATGCTCCGATGTTCTCTTTTGCCCTGCGCTCCATCTAGCAGTGTTTGGTGACGTCACCGCCTTTGATGGGCGGGCTTTAGCACTGCTCTAGCCGTTTTACAGGCTAGGGCAGAGCTAAAGCCCGCCCATTAGTGCCAGTGCCGTCACCGGGCTTACTGCTAGGCTTTTCCCATGGAGAGCCCGGTACATCACTGGATCTCCAGAAAATGCCTTTTCCCTGTGCAATTGAGTGCAGGGCAAAGGAGAGCATCATATCAGCGGAGCTTCCTAGGTGAAAATGGGGATATGTCGGGGTTCAGAGCTGAACCCAGACAACCCCTTTACCTCACCAGATCTAAAAAGGTCTCAAAGCCTTGCAGGCCCTTTTATCACCTATTCACATTGACACTACATATAATAGCTGACTGTCTCAGAACAATCTCCTTATATTCTAGATATATATATATAGTAGGGGTGGGCGATATGGCCTAAAATTCATATTGCGATATATTATGAATCATGTGCGATATATATTTTCTATATGGGGGGGGGGTGTGTTAAACTTTTTCTTTTTTTCAACTTTTTATTTACTAACTATTAGCCCCCTTAGGGGCTAGAACCCTTGTCCTATTTACCCTGATAGAGATCTATTGGGGTCAATAGGACCTCACACTGTCCCTGCTGCCCTGTGCTCTGGGCACACAGCAGCAGGGAGCAGACTATGGTAGCCAGGACATCAGTAGGGTCCTGGCTGCCATGGTAATCGATCGGAGCCCCAGCATTACACTGCTGGGGCTCCGATCACTGCCACCAATGATCGGGGGGCAGTCGTATAGGACCTTTCATTCGTTTGAACTTTATTACTTAAGTAGCGGCCCATAGGGCATATATGGGGCACTTACTATTATATTTGTGCGGGGCTCCGTTCGCCCACTCTGGCCCCTGTTACATGCTGATGTCTCCTCCCTGGTGTTCCCACCATGTAACGGGGGCCAGAGAGGGCGAACAGGGCCCCGCACAGATATAATAGTAAGTGCCCCATATATGCCCTATGGGCCGCTACCTAAGTAATAAAGTTCAAACAAATGAAAGGTTCTATATGCCTGCATGTTCCGGCCATATCCCATGCTGGGCCTCTATGACTGCATGCTGCGATCCGCCGCAATTAACCCCTCAGAACCTTAGGGGTTAATTGCGGTGGATCGCAGCGTGCAGTAATAGAGGCCGGGTATGGGATATAGCCGGCGCATGCAGGCTACGTTGCTATTCAGTCATTAATTGGTGGCAGTGGCCACAGTCCCGCCCCTCCTCCGCTCCCATTGGTGGCAGTGGCCACAGTCCCGCCCCTCCTCCGCTCCCATTGGTGGCAGTGGCCACAGTCCCGCCCCTCCTCCGCTCCCATTGGTGGCAGTGGCCACAGTCCCGCCCCTCCTCTGCTCCCATTGGTGGCCAGTGGCAGTCGCATGTAGTGGGAAGGGAGGGACTCCCTCCTTCTCCACTGTGCCGGCTCAGGAGAACATGGTGTATGCCGAGAGCGGCGCATACCATGTTCTATCGCGATATGGCGATATAGACGAAATTGATATCGTGGCACAAATTCATATCGCATATCGTCTATATCGTCCACCCCTAATATATAGCATCCAATGCTTGGTGATGTAAGGCTTGCAAGCAACTGTTCGGCCATGGAAACCCATGTCATGAGGCTCCCGGCACAGCTTTTGTACTGATGTTAGGCCTCTTGCACACGGGCGTCATGTTTGACGCCCGGATAAGATGCGGGTGCGTTGCGGGAATCGCCGTGATTTTTCCGCGCGTGTGCTAACGTTTGTAGTGCGTTGAGCACGCGCGTGAAAAAATCCGCATGCTTGGTACCCAGACCCGAAGTCAGACTTCATCACTGAAGTCTGGTTTCGGGATGAGTATTCTGTATGTGTAATTATTTTCCTTTATAACATAGTTATAAGGAAAATAATCGCATTCTAATTACAGAATGCAATGTTCCCCGGGCTTGAAAGGGTTAAAAATAATAAAGAGTTAACTTACCTTCTCCATTATGCAGCAGAGCTCCAGAACGTCGTCTCTCTGATAGTTTGGCTGCTTGAGGACCTGTGGTGACGTCACAGGGTCACATGGTCCAATCATAGAAGCATTTGAGTGGACCATGTGACCCATGTGATCCTGTGACATCACGGCAGGTCCTTCATCGAACATCTGTTGTTCGATGAAGGACCTGCCGTGATGTCACAGGATCACATGGGTCACATGGTCCACTCAAATGCTTCTATGATTGGACCATGTGACCCTGTGACGTCACCACAGGTCCTCAAGCAGCCAAACTATCAAGAGAGACGACGTTCTGGGGCTCTGCGCGTACAATGGGAGAAGGTAAGTTAACTCTTTATTATTTTTAACCCTTTCAAGCCCGGGGAACATTGCATTCTGTAATTAGAATGCGATTATTTTCCCTTATAACTATGTTATAAAGGAAAATAATAACGATCGGGTCCCCATCCCGATCGTATCCTAGCAACCATGCGGGAAAATCGCAACGCATCCGCACATGATTGCGGATGCTTGCGATTTTCCCGCATCCCCATTCACTTCTATGGGGCCTGCGTTGCGTGAAAATCGCAGAATATAGAACATGCTGCGATTTTCACGCAACGCAAAAGTGATGCGTGAAAATCACCGCTCATGTGCACAGCCCCATAGAACTGAATGGGTCAGGATTCAGTGCGGGTGCAATGCGTCCTCCTCACGCATTGCACCCGCGCGGAAAACTCGCCCGTGTGAAAGGGGCCTTAATGGCAGAGGAGGTTTGGAGCTCTGCAGTTATGGAGTCTGCAGAGAGTTGGCGACTTTTATAAACTATGCGCCTCAGGACTTAGTGACCCCGCTCTGTAACTTTACATTCGTTACTTCATTGATGAGTTGCTGTGGTTCCTTCCACTTTTCAATAATACCACTCAGAAGTGACAGTGGAATATCTAGAAGGGAAGACATTTTATGAAGTGGCTTGTGGCACTGGTGGATTCCTGTTACAGGACCATGCTGGAATTCAGTGAGAAGTTTACAACAAGCCATTCTATCATAAATGTATGCAATGGCAGACTGCATGGCTGGGGCTGAATTTCATGTACCTGTAGTAATGGCAGACTGCATGGCTGGAGGCTGGATTATATATAACTGTGGTAATGGCAGACTGCATGGCTGGGGGCTGGATTATATATAACTGTGGTAATGGCAGACTGCATGGCTAGAGGCTGGATTTTATACACCTGTGGTAATGGCAGACTGCATAGCTAGTAGCTGGATTTTACACACCTTTGGTAATGGCAGACTGCATGGCTAGAGACTGGATTTTATATACCTGTGGTAATGGCAGACTGCATGGCTAGAGGCTGGATTTTATACACCTGTGGTAATGGCAGACTGCATGGCTGGGGCTGGATTTTATACACCTGTGGTAATGGCAGACTGCATGGCTAGAGACTGGATTTTATATACCTGTGGTAATGGCAGACTGCATGGCTAGAGGCTGGATGTTATACACCTGTGGTAATGGTAGACTGCATGGCTAGAGGCTGGATGTTATACACCTGTGGTAATGGCAGACTGCATGGCTAGAGGCTGGATGTTATACACCTGTGGTAATGGCAGACTGCATGGCTAGAGGCTGGATGTTATACACCTGTGGTAATGGTAGACTGCATGGCTAGAGGCTGGATGTTATACACTGTGGTAATGGCAGACTGCATGGCTAGAGGCTGGATGTTATACACCTGTGGTAATGGCAGACTGCATGGCTAGAGGCTGGATGTTATACACTGTGGTAATGGCAGACTGCATGGCTAGAGGCTGGATGTTATACACTGTGGTAATGGTAGACTGCATGGCTAGAGGCTGGATGTTATACACCTGTGGTAATGGTAGACTGCATGGCTAGAGGCTGGATGTTATACACTGTGGTAATGGCAGACTGCATGGCTAGAGGCTGGATGTTATACACTGTGGTAATGGCAGACTGCATGGCTAGAGGCTGGATGTTATACACCTGTGGTAATGGCAGACTGCATGGCTAGAGGCTGGATGTTATACACCTGTGGTAATGGCAGACTGCATGGCTAGAGGCTGGATGTTATACACCTGTGGTAATGGCAGACTGCATGGCTAGAGGCTGGATGTTATACACCTGTGGTAATGGCAGACTGCATGGCTAGAGGCTGGATGTTATACACCTGTGGTAATGGCAGACTGCATGGCTAGAGGCTGGATGTTATACACCTGTGGTAATGGCAGACTGCATGGCTAGAGGCTGGATGTTATACACCTGTGGTAATGGCAGACTGCATGGCTAGAGGCTGGATGTTATACACCTGTGGTAATGGCAGACTGCATGGCTAGAGGCTGGATGTTATACACCTGTGGTAATGGCAGACTGCATGGCTAGAGGCTGGATGTTATACACTGTGGTAATGGCAGACTGCATGGCTAGGGGCTGGATGTTATACACCTGTGGTAATGGCAGACTGCATGGCTAGAGGCTGGATGTTATACACCTGTGGTAATGGCAGACTGCATGGCTAGAGGCTGGATTTTATACACCTGTGGTAATGGCAGACTGCATGGCTAGAGGCTGGATGTTATACACCTGTGGTAATGGCAGACTGCATGGCTGGAGGCTGAATGTTATACACCTGTGGTAATGGCAGACTGCATGGCTGGAGGCTGGATGTTATACACCTGTGGTAATGGCAGACTGCATGGCTAGAGGCTGGATGTTATATACCTGTGGTAATGGCAGACTGCATGGCTAGAGGCTGGATGTTATACACCTGTGGTAATGGCAGACTGCATGGCTAGAGGCTGGATTTTATACACCTGTGGTAATGGCAGACTGCATGGCTGGGGCTGAATCTTATACACCTGTGGTAATGACAGACTGCATGGCTGAGGCTGCATTTTATACACCTGTGCTAATGGCAGACTGCATGGCTGAGGCTGGATTTTATATACCTGTAGTAATGGCAGACTGCATGGCTAGAGGCTGGATTTTATATACCTGTGGTAATGGCAGACTGCATGGCTAGGGGCTGGATTTTATACACCTGTGGTAATGGCAGACTGCATGGCTAGAGACTTGATTTTATACACCTGTGGTAATGGCAGACTGCATGGCTAGGGGCTGAATTTTATACACCTGTGGTAATGGCAGACTGCATGGCTGGGGCTGCATTTTATACACCTGTGCTAATGGCAGACTGCATAGCTGGAGGCTGGATTTTATATACTTGTGGTAATGGCAGACTGCATGGCTAGAGGCTGGATTTTATACACCTGTGGTAATGGCAGACTGCATGGCTGGGGCTGGATTTTATACACCTGTGGTAATGGCAGACTGCATGGCTAGAGACTGGATTTTATATACCTGTGGTAATGGCAGACGGCATGGCTAGAGGCTGGATTTTATACACCTGTGGTAATGGCAGACTGCATGGCTGGGGCTGGATTTTATACACCTGTGGTAATGGCAGACTGCATAGCTGGAGGCTGGATTTTATATACCTGGCTAGAGACTGGATTTTATATACCTGTGGTAATGGCAGACTGCATGGCTGGGGCTGGATTTTATACACCTGTGGTAATGGCAGACGGCATGGCTAGAGGCTGGATTTTATACACCTGTGGTAATGGCACACTGCATGGCTAGAGGCTGGATTTTATACACCTGTGGTAATGGCACACTGCATGGCTAGAGGCTGGATTTTATACACCTATGGTAATGGCAGACTGCATGGCTGGGGGCTGAATTTCATGTACCTGTAGTAATGGCAGACTGCATGGCTAGGGGCTGCATTTTATACACCTGTGCTAATGGCAGACTGCATGGCTAGAGGCTGGATTTTATATACCTGTGGTAATGGCAGACTGCATGGCTAGAGGCTGGATTTTATACACCTGTGGTAATGGCAGACTGCATGGCTAGAGGCTGGATGTTATACACCTGTGGTAATGGCAGACTGCATGGCTAGAGGCTGGATGTTATACACCTGTGCTAATGGCAGACTGCATGGCTGGAGGCTGGATTTTATACACTGTGGTAATGGCAGACTGCATGGCTAGAGGCTGGATTTTATATACCTGTGGTAATGGCAGACTGCATGGCTAGAGGCTGGATTTTATACACCTGTGGTAATGGCAGACTGCATGGCTAGAGGCTGGATTTTATACACCTGTGGTAATGGCACACTGCATGGCTAGAGGCTGGATTTTATACACCTGTGGTAATGGCAGACTGCATGGCTGGGGCTGCATTTTATACACCTGTGCTAATGGCAGACTGCATGGCTGGAGGCTGAATTTTATACACCTGTGGTAATGGCAGACTGCATGGCTAGAGGCTGGATGTTATATACCTGTGGTAATGGCAGACTGCATGGCTAGAGGCTGGATGTTATACACCTGTGGTAATGGTAGACTGCATGGCTAGAGGCTGGATGTTATACACCTGTGGTAATGGCAGACTGCATGGCTAGAGGCTGGATGTTATACACTGTGGTAATGGCAGACTGCATGGCTAGAGGCTGGATGTTATACACCTGTGGTAATGGCAGACTGCATGGCTAGAGGCTGGATGTTATACACTGTGGTAATGGCAGACTGCATGGCTAGAGGCTGGATGTTATACACTGTGGTAATGGCAGACTGCATGGCTAGAGGCTGGATGTTATACACCTGTGGTAATGGCAGACTGCATGGCTAGAGGCTGGATGTTATACACCTGTGGTAATGGTAGACTGCATGGCTAGAGGCTGGATGTTATACACCTGTGGTAATGGCAGACTGCATGGCTAGAGGCTGGATGTTATACACCTGTGGTAATGGCAGACTGCATGGCTAGAGGCTGGATGTTATACACTGTGGTAATGGCAGACTGCATGGCTAGAGGCTGGATGTTATACACCTGTGGTAATGGCAGACTGCATGGCTAGAGGCTGGATGTTATACACCTGTGGTAATGGCAGACTGCATGGCTAGAGGCTGGATGTTATACACCTGTGGTAATGGCAGACTGCATGGCTAGAGGCTGGATTTTATACACCTGTGGTAATGGCAGACTGCATGGCTAGAGGCTGGATTTTATACACCTGTGGTAATGGCAGACTGCATGGCTGGGGCTGGATTTTATACACCTGTGGTAATGGCACACTGCATGGCTAGAGGCTGGATTTTATACACCTGTGGTAATGGCAGACTGCATGGCTAGAGGCTGGATTTTATACACCTGTGCTAATGGCAGACTGCATGGCTGGGGCTAAATTTTATATAATGGGACTGAATGAAATGCCTGATTTCAATGATTAAGAGCTGGAATCCAATACCTTTCTTCATGTAGTGTGTGTGTGTGTATATATATATATTATAATATTATCGTGTGTATTAACAAACCCACTTTTTCCATCATCTGTCATTGCCGGATATGGATGTACCATTAAAGCTAAGACGCAGATTTATTATGTTCCATAGGCGGATCAGCCCATATACATGGCAGTTAAGGGAGCGGTCTTTGATGTTTCAGCTGGAAAAGGTAATGTTTCTTCTTTAAGAAATCTTTTACGCGTTCCGTACATCCTTTGCTAAAGCCCGAATACGGCTGCGATACCAGACACAGCCCACGGACAAGGGCTGACCAGAGGATCTGCAGCGGTTAATGGTGAGAATCTGATTATTTTCCAGAGTTCTATGGAAAGGGAGCCCCATATAATGCACTGGCAGGAAAGGACTCTACACGCGCTGTGGCCAAGATGTCTCTGGAACCAGAAGATCTTATTTCTGACACGGTAAGGTCAGCAGCCACACTACGGCTAGGGCTAAATGGTGAAATAAAATACAGTCCTGCAATGTCAGCCCATTCCCTATGGAGGAAATATACTAGACATGGTCGCTTTTTGTGGCTGATGACTTTCTTTCCCATAGGGGACAATTAAAATAAACCAAAATGATGATTCTGAGGTCCACCCTCCACCTGTACAGAACTTGTGTACACCCTATGTAAACTGCACTGTGAACTATGATCACTGTACACACATGATAAGATTTAATAGATTATTTGTGATCAACCCATAAAATATATAGCCTAAGGGTAAATGCACACGTTCAGGATTGCAAAAATTTTCATAGTCACAAATGGTGTTTTTTAAACTTTTCAAAAAGGGCAGAATGGGGGCGTGGCCACTGTATCTTCATTTACACCAGTTTTCTGCCCCAAATAAAACCCGAAATCTATGGCAGCTCAGCGCTGTTGTCGAGTTCTGTTTAGACGCACGGACTGCTGGAGGTTGCGCCTAATTTTTGAGGGGGCCCGTGCTTCGCCATAAATTAGGTGCATCCTCCAGCGCTGGTCTCAATAAATCTCCTACTTCGTGTTTACAAAGTGACCCATCTTTTCATGTGGACCCGTTCTGTATGTAACCTGCAGGATATGCTCTCTGCAGTTTGGTGTGAATGGCGCTGGATGACTTTATCACCGTCTTTTATCCTATTTTTTTCAGACCGGCCTCACCGAGGAACAGCTGAAGTCCCTGGACGACATCTTTGAGAACGTGTATAAGAAAAAATACCCAATTGTCGGCTACACCGCCCAGCGCATCCTGAATGAAGACGGCAGCCCCAACTCGGGCTTTAAACCCGAGGATCAACTGCACTTCAAGATCAATGACGAATTTTAAAGAACTTGAATACTGATAAAGAAAATATTTGCCTTAAAGGGGTTGGGGTGTGCTAAAAAAGGGGGGTGGGTTCTTTTAATGAAACTGCTCTTGTCCGTGGTATTGCAGCTTAGCCCAATTCACTCAAAAGCTGCCGTAGCAGACACAGCCTGTGGACAAATGTGGCGCTGTTTCTTTTAAAGAAGCCAAACTTTTTGTTTAAAGGGGTTGTCCACAATTATTTAAATATTAGATTTTTTTTCCTTTCCTTCTTCTATCAGTCTGAGTATGATAACATAGGAGTAACAAACCATAGCGTTTACAGCAGTTATTCTGATAGTAGCGTATATATACTTGTCTTCTGGTTGGGAGGGAGAAAGCATGTTCAATTTACATCAGGAAATTCAACAAGCAAAGGAACTCTAAGGCCTCTTTCACACGGGCGTCATGTTTGACGCCCGGATAAGAGGCGGGTGCGTTGCGGGAATATGCGTGATTTTTCCGCGCGGGTGCAAACGTTTGTAACGCGTTTTGCACGCGCGTGAGAAAAATCGCCATGTTTGGTACCCAGACCCGAAGCCGGACTTCATCACTGAAGTCCGGTTTCGGGTAGAGTATTCTGGAGAATTTATAATTTTCCCTTATAACATGGTTATAAGGGAAAATAATAGCATTCTTAATAAAGAATGCATAGTAAAATGAAGATGAAGGGGTTAAAAATAATAAAAATTTACTTACCTTAGCCACTTGATCGCGTAGTTGCGATCTGTCTTCCCTTTTCCAGCTTCAGCTAACATCTAAAGGACCTGTGATGACGTCACATCACATGGTCCAATCACATGGTCCATCTTACCATGGTGATGGACCATGTGATTGGACCATGTGATGTGACGTCATCACAGGTCCTTTAGATGTTAGCTGAAGCTGGAAAAGGGAAAACAGATCGCAACTACGCGATCAAGTGGCTAAGGTAAGTTAATTTTTATTATTTTTAACCCCTTCCTCTTCATTTTACTAAGCATTCTTTATTAAGAATGCTATTATTTCCCCTTATAACCATGTTATAAGGGAAAATAATAAAGTCTCCAGAAGACCCGAAACCAGACTTCAGTGATGAAGTTCGGCTTCGGGTCTGGGTACCAAACATGGCGATTTTTCACACGAGCGTGCAAAACGCATTACAAACGTTTGCACCCGCGCGGAAAAATCACGTATATTCCCGCAACGCATCCGCCTCTTATTGGGCGTCAAACATGACGCCCATGTGAAAGAGGCCTAAGGGCCATGCACACAAACGTATTTTTTGTCCGTGTCCGTTCCGGGTTTTTTTTTGCGGGTCATATGCAGAACCATTAATTTCAATGGGTCTGCAAAAAAATGGAAAAGTGTGCATTCCGTGTCCGTATGTCCGTTCCGCAAAAATGATAGAACTTGTCCTATTCTTGTCCGTTTTTCAGACAAGGACAGGCATTGTTACAATGAATCCGCAAAAGAAAAAAAACGGATGCAACACGGATGTCATCTATTTTTTTTTTGTGGATCTGTGTTTTGTGGACAGCAAAATACATAGGTTGATGTGCATAAGCCCTAAATAATAGTACCCGATCCAATATGGGATGGTGGGTCGAAAACATTCAGTCTATGGCCGTACACACATGCTGTAATGGAAAGCCATGGTTGGTGACGTCTCCTTAAACGTCAATGTAGCCATTCAGTGGAGTACCCTCCTCATAGCAGTGTCATTAGAGAATGGGGGGGTGGGGGCCATGATTGCTAGTTTAGGGAACAGTCCCAAAAATACTGCATCCAATTGGGCATTTATAACCTTGTGTCCTCAGTGATGAAGAATGAGCCCCTTTCAGTTTCTCCCGGATACTGCCACGACCATCTGTGACACGAGGTCTTGATGCCTACATCCCTTTTCCATGGCGGGAATACATTTCCACTTCGGTTTTCTTACATGGCAGCATCTATGGAGTCCCCATCCCTGTGCAGCTCCTCACCACTCATTACAAGGAGAAAGCCGACCAGTAATGAGCCCCCTATTTTTAGGGCCCCATTTGGCAGTATACGGGTTACTTTTAAGGTAGATGTCTTTGTCTTATGAAATAAAACTCCTTGTACTGCCTGGGTAAGACCATTACAAAAATATGGCGCCTTATGCACCTGCCGCATCATGGTTACTAGGTTCTCATTTACCGTCACTAGACGAAACTGCGCTGAGTATAGTTCGAGCGTCCTCCAAAGTGTTTTAGTTAGAGCTTAGAAACTGCATGTACCGTACAACAATTCTGATTAATGCCCATGCGTTATGCACGTGACGTCCGTGTAGCATCCGTCTGCTTTCCACATCCATGTGTCCAATCCGTAAAAAGATAGAACATGTCCTATACTTGGCCGCAAAACGCGGACCAAGGAACCGTTGAAGTCAATGGGTCCGCAAAAAATGCAGATGCAAACCGGATGGTATGTGTATTTTGCGGATCCGCAATTTGCAGACTGCAGAGTACATACGGTCGTGTGCATGAGGCCTGACTGTATGGGATGATCCGTGTGCTTTCTGCATCCGTATGTTCGTTCTCCAAAAGACAGATCATGTCCTATTCTTGGCCGCAAAATGCGGTCACCCATATCCGCCAAAGTACATATGGCCGTGCGCATGAGGCCTTTTTTGGAGGCACCATATGACGGCTTACGGCACGTCTATGTAGTGCAGCCATGACTCTCTACAGCAGGAGTCAGCAACCTTCGGCACCTCCAGCTGCTGTGAAACTACCACTCCCAGCATGCAAACTTTCTTGGATGTTCTTGTAACTCCCATGGAAGTGAAAGGAAGATCCTGGGAGTTGTAGTTTCAGAACAGCTGGAGTGCCGGAGGTTGCTGATCCCTGCTCTACAGCTTCCATATACCTAGTCCAGTCGTGTGCAGGAAGCATTATAGGGAAAGTAGGCGTGAAGTAATTAGTCTGTGTTCACACGGTGTGGAGAAAATGTAGTTTTGCACTAGTTTACACGAAATCTTGACAAAAAACATAATTTGACTGTAAATGTACCTTTGATTTGACGTATATGTAGAGGATCCGGGTGGAGTTGTGTCTATCACTATGATACTGTATGGCTGTCGTGCCCTGAACCATATACCTCATCATGTACAATATCTTCGTATTCTGTCATAACAATCAGTCCATAAAGATTTTGTACAATGACTTCTTCGCTGGAGACTTTTCATCTATGTTGTCTATGTGTTACTCTCATTTTAATGGTGGGGGGCTTTTATTGTAGAGGGTTAATTACCCTCGGGGGTGGGGGTTACATGTATAAACGTACAGACACATATAGCACCAGCATCACATTATCTGGAGGACTTTCTCCCCTTTCTGTGGGTGGGCAGCAGCTCATCAGATACCTGTATCTCCCAGGAAATATAACAATTAGCTCTTATTAACCCCTTATTAATGCCCCCACATTTCCTTCTCTACGGTCTACAAAGATATAGCTGTATTTTCTATGAATTTAGAAGTAGGGATGAATGATTGAGAGGTGTCTGGACTGCTTCACCTGCTTCATTATGAGATCATTGCGCCAGTACTGAGAGGAGGACGGGAGCAGGGACGCTACTGAGCATGTGCGTCCACCTCTGATCACAGGAGAAGGCGGACTAGAACGAAAAACAGCAGGGGAGGCGCTACAAGAGAGGAATATGTAATGTGCATAAAATATATATAGAAAACTATTATTTTTTTGCATTTATGTTGCGATAATGCTGCATTTGAAATGCCCTGTGCATTACATAGTAATCTTTTCGTGGGATGACCCCTTTAAAGGTCGAGTTCACGCAAGCATGATATGGACGTATGACAACTGCAGGTCTGATCACCTTTAATAGTGTCACATAATGCAGTGTCCTTATGATGTACATTTGGCTGTAGAGGTGAAATGGCCATATAGCCACGTGAACCTTGCAATCAGTGGCCTCTGAGGCCAGGAATTGGCTGCAGCAGTCCCGTGGGTAGGACAGGGACTGGCGAGGAGGACAGGAGGGATGGTGCTGGAACGGGGGGGTATGAATAGGTCAGTAAGGTTTCTTATTTTATCATGTTATTCCTCTTGGCTAATTTTTTAATCAACTTAGGCTGGGTGTACATCTGCGCTGTGAACTCCGGAAGTCTGTTCTAGCATAGCCGGAGACCACAGCGCAGTGCCGGATTCCCATTCACTGTAACGGGATCTGGCAGTAATCCAGCATATATGCCAACTTTCAGCCGGACAAAAAATGTTGTGTGTAGCATTGTTTGTCTGGCTGAAAGCCGGCATGTACGCCGGACACAGTGACCGGATCTTCTGGAGTTCACAATGCAGATGTGAACACGGCCTTAGAATACCCCTTTAATCAGTCTTCTGTCAGCAAATCCTAGAGGTGAAAAAGAAAGACTCCATATATATCATGACACTAGCTGAAGGACCCGGCTTCGCCCGGGTATATTTTATCTATTTCATTTAATGTTCGTGTGTGTCGTTAAAAGATATTGACAGTATCCCCTATAACAGTGACATCTACAGCACCCCGCCCCTTAACAGTGACCTCCACAGGCCCCTACCCCTTAACACTGACCCCCCACAGTGCCCTATCCATTAAAATGGGACCTCCATAGCAGCCCACCCCCTTAACTTTGACCTTTACAGCAGTCTCCCCTCCCCCCCAGTGAGTTTCACAGCACACCACCCCCTTGACAGTGACCCCCACAGGGCCCCCCCCCCCCACTTAATAGTGGCCTTTACAGCAATCTGCTCCTTTGCATTGACCTTTATAGCGGACCATTCCCTTAACTGTGACCTCCACAGCAGCCTGCCCCTAGGGTGGCCAGAGGTCCAGACGTAGGGCCAGGACTCACCCGCGTGAAAGGGGCCTAAGGGTCGATTCACATGTCCGTAGTGTATTGCGGATCCACAATACACCGGGCCGGCACCCCTATAGAAATGCCTATTCTTGTCTGTTATTGCGGACAAGAATAGGACATGTTCTATTTTTTTCGGGAGCCGCAGACCGGAAGATTGGGGACGTGCACCGTAAATGCGGATGCGGAGAGCACACTGTGTGCTCTCCGCATCTCTTCCAGCCCCATTGAAAATAAATGGGTCCAGATCTGTTCCGCAATATTGCAGAACAGATCCGGACCCATTCTACGGACGTGTGAATGGACCCTTAGCTGCAAAATCTAGTGTTGCATTAAACTCAGATGACCACTAGATGGCACTATAAACCTACAATTACATGTAGCCACTGCACTTTTTAGTACTGTAGACCAGTAACATCTCCTACAGTGGGTAACGATGGTTAACTGTTCAATTTTATGTGAAAGGATGGCACCGGGGTCCGAGAAAAAAGTTAACTGTTTTAGATCATTTTGGGGGGAGTGGCAGAGATCGAGTGAGAATGAGAGACGGATATGGCGGAGAAGGAGGGTTATATATTTTTTAATTTTATTTTCTTTTTGTCTCTTTATTAACTCATTTGAAAGGAGTATAAATGTGACTGCGGGGGGGGGGGGGGTCTTTGGCAGGGTCTAAAATTGTTCATTAGAAGTATAATTATGACTAGTTGATTTTGTTTTTTTCTAAATACAGTATCTCCCAAAAGTCAATCCACCCCCCACATTTACGTAAATATTTTATTTGATCTTCTCATGGGACACTGAAGATCTGACACTTTGATACAATATAAAGTAGTCAGTGAACAGCTTGTATAACAGTGAAAATTGGGCGTGTCCTCAAAATAACTCAACACACAGCCATTAATGTATAAACCGCTGGCAAAACATCATGTAGTACATGACAATCTCTTTCTAACAAGGCCAGAACCAGCCCTGTACCTCACATGGGTCCAGAGATCTCCCCATTCATTGCTCCAATTGTTCTGCTAGATTTTTTTCAAACTGTCAGCTCAGGGGATGTGACCTTTCTGCTGTAGGTGGTGGCAGTTGAAGGATGGAACTGGGCATGTGCTTCTGTCTCGGTGAGCAGGACAAACAACATTGAAAAACACCAAACAGCAGGTGGTGCTATACAGATAGATTTAATTGAATAAGGGCTCACGCACGGGCACGGACCGTAGGGCCGCCATAAGTGGACGCAGGACCCATTCACTCAAGTGAGGTCAGTAGTGGTCACAGAAGAAGGGCTCATGCACACGACCGTATATATTTTGCGGTCTGCAAAAAATACGGATGACATCTGTGTACATTCTGTATTTTGTGGAGCGGAACAGCTGAGCCCTAATCGAACAGTCCTATCTTTGTTCGTAATGCAGACAATAGGACATGTTCTATTCTTTTGCGGAACGGAATGCACACGGAGTAACTTCCGTTTTTTTTGCGGACCCATTGAAGTGAATGGTTCCGCATACGGTCTGCAAAAAAAAAAAACAGAACGGACACGGAAAGAAAATATGTTCGTGTGTATGAGCCCGAAAACTGTATACCACGCAGCAGGGGCGTTGCTAGGTTAAAACAATCGGGGCCTGGGCCCCTGATGTTTTGTCCCAGGCCCCGAAAGTCCTGCCTGCCAGCTAGATGCAACTGTATTGCTGTCCTATTGATGACAATACAATTGAATCTAATGCACTGGAAGAGCTGAAGGACCTGTGGTGACATCACAGGGCATGTGAGCAATAAAACAAGCAGTGGTTGAGAAGGACCTGCGAGGATGTCACCCATCATGTGACCAGTGTAGGAGAGGATGGCAGTGAAGAGGAGAAGTCCTGGGGAAGAAGCTGTGGTGATGTCTGCTACAGGAGGAGAGGTAAGTGAAGGGAGAGGCAGAGCAATGCTGGGAGTTGTAGTTATTTAACTGGGACTGTATGTTAGGGCTGAAGGGAGGGATGTTATTTACATGGAACTGTATGTTAGAGGGGGCTGAGGGAGGGGATGATGTTATTTACATGGGACTGTATGTCGGAGGTGGCTGGGGAAGGCAGTGATGCTAATTACATGGGACTGTATGTTACAGGGGTCTGAGGGAGGGAATAATGTTATTTACATGGGACTCTATGGCGGAGGGGCTGAAGAGAGGGGAGTGATGTTTTTTACATAGGACCGTATTTTTGAGGGGGCAGGAGAGATGGTGTGATGGTTATTTACATTGGACTGTATGGTGGAGGGAGGAATGTAACTACAGGGGGCAGTATAAATACTGGGGGCACTTCAGGGTGAGCATTATAACAGTAGGGGGCAGTATAAATACTGGGGGCACTGTAGGGGTATTATAAGTCCTGCGGACATTAGGCGTTCCTATTACTACTGGGGGCTACTGGGGGATCCATGTGTGTCCCCCTTCATGACCAGGGTTCCCCTAAGCTGATGAGATGTGAATGTCAACACAATGCTGACTGTTTCCCATACCAATCTGCAGAACACAGCTCTGGATCATAATGTGGTCTGTAACTCAGGATCAGTGAGTTTTGCCTAGATTGTCATTCTCCCTACATACTGTCTGACACAGTTTATGGGGGCACTCTCCGACTGATGCTATTTTATGGGAATGTTCTATCTATTAAAGGGATGTTCTGAGTGTTTTATACAAATGATGTATCCTCAGGATAGGTCATCAGTATCTCATTGATGGGGGTCCTAGGCTCAGCACCCCCGCCAGCTGCTTGAGGAGGCTGCGGCGCTCTTCAGAACTTACAGCGCCATCCCTTCAATAGTGGCTGTGCTTGGTATCGCAGCTTAGCCCCACTAACTTAGATGGCACTGAGCTGCACCTAGGCCACGTGACCGATGAATGTGACGTCACTGGCCTACGGTAAGCTGTGAGGAGGCCAGGGCACTCACTGGAGTGGCACAGCCTTTTCCAGCAGCTGATCAATGGGTCTGCGGGAGTCAGAACCCCCACCAATCAGATATTGATGACCTATCAGAAAAGCCCTTTAATTAGTGAAAATCAGACATAATCTAGTACATGAAAAGCTCCTTCTATCAAAGCTAGAACCAGCCCTGTACCTCACATGGATCCAGAGATCTCCCCATTCATTGCTCCAATTGTTCAGCTACATTTATTTCAAGCTACCAGCTCAGAGGTTATGTCCTTTCTCTGGGGGCATGTCCTTTCTGCTGCAGCTGGTGGTAGCTGAAGGATGGAACTGAGCATGTGCGTCCAACTCAGTGAGCAGGAGAAGGAAATTAGAAAAAGAGCAAACAGCAGGTGGCGCTATACAGATTTCAGTGAATAACTCAGTGGCTATAATACATTTTTAATTACAAAAGTATTCAGATCCAAGTGCTGGTTTTAAAACTGTGAAATATTTTTCACGGGACAATCGTTTTACGTATCTAACAGTAGGGCTTATGGCGGGCTCATGATGTGAAATATCTACTATTCACGAGAGCCCTTTCAAAGTGTCTGCGTATTAGAAGGTTGTGTAAAACCCAGCGGTCGTATACTGTATAGATATAGCATCCATGGGTAGAGAGTCGCGAGTGATGTAACTTGTGGTTTTCTGACTCTTACACAACACGCCGCAAGCTCAGCACAGCAGTCACTCATATCACAGCGCAACAGTCATCTATGTCATATACATGGACGCTGGCCAAACACGACCACAAGTTTCCATCTGTGATGTCAGACGTGCACGTAACATTGCTACGCAGGACAATGTATAGGACTGTTAACTATGGGAAAATGTCTTGTACGGCACTGTGCAGACTGGGTCTGAGCATCTCAAGAGAGGTATACCGGATCGAAAATAATGTACACTGCGTGGCAGGGGCGTTGCTAGGGTCTCAAAAGATCGGGGCCAAGCCCCAATGAATATGGCCCAGTTCTCTAAGTCCCCCTCCCACACACAGCCTTTTGCTGTTCTTGCTATACAGCAGCACATACCTTTCACATCCAAGGCCTCCAGGTGACGTCTCCTCTGATGTAGATCTTCTCATCATTTTCTCTATTCGGTCCGTACAACTTCTTTCAGCCGCGTCTCGTCTCTGCAGAGTGTGACACACGGACATCTTAGCTTACTCACATTTCTATCATCATCTCCCAACCTGGAGTCCCCCCAGTGTTATCCTGCTGCTCGCTGTGCTCCCCAATACCCCAAATACTATCCTCAAGAAAATTAGTGCCCCCCATAGTAATGCTGCCCCCTACAGTGCCCCTCATAGTAACAGTGCTCCACATAGTCCCACCAATAGTAATTCCCTTCTAGAATGCCCTCATTAGTAATACTGCCCCCTACAGTGCCCCAACTGTGATAACGCTCCCCAAGAGTGCCGTCATTAGTAATACTGCCCCCTACAGAGCCCCCAACTGTGATAACGCTCCCCAAGAGTGCCCTTATTAGTAATACTGCCCCCTACAGTGCCCCCAAATGTGATAACGCTCCCCAAGAGTGCCCTCATTAGTAATACTGCCCCCTACAGAGCCCCCAACTGAAATAACACTCCCCAAGAGTGCCGTCATTAGTAATACTGCCCCCTACAGTGCCCCCCAAATGTGATAACGCTCCCCAAGAGTGCCCTTATTAGTAATACTGCCCCCTACAGTGCCCCCAAATGTGATAACGCTCCCCAAGAGTGCCCTCATTAGTAATACTGCCCCCTACAGAGCCCCCAACTGTAATAACACTCCCCAAGAGTGCCGTCATTAGTAATACTGCCCCCTACAGTGCCCCCAAATGTGATAACGCTCCCCAAGAGTGCCCTCATTAGTAATACTGCCCCCTACAGTGCCCCCAAATGTGATAACGCTCCCCAAGAGTGCCGTCATTAGTAATACTGCCCCCTACAGTGCCCCCAAATGTGATAACGCTCCCCAAGAGTGCCGTCATTAGTAATACTGCCCCCTACAGTGCCCCCAAATGTGATAACCCTCCCCAAGAGTGCCCTCATTAGTAATACTGCCCCCTACAGTGCCCCCAAATGTGATAACGCTCCCCAAGAGTGCCGTCATTAGTAATACTGCCCCTACAGTGCCCCCAAATGTGATAACGCTCCCCAAGAGTGCCGTCATTAGTAATACTGCCCCCTACAGTGCCCCCAAATGTGATAACGCTCCCCAAGAGTGCCCTCATTAGTAATACTGCCCCCTACAGTGCCCCCAAATGTGATAACGCTCCCCAAGAGTGCCCTTATTAGTAATACTGCCCCCTACAGTTCCCCTAACTATGAGAACGCTCCCCAATAGTGTCCTCATTAGTAAAAGAGCCCTCCAGTATTAATAATACCCTCACAGAGCCCCCAGTAGTAATAAGGCCCCCTCAGTAGCATTGTGTTGACATTCACATCTCATCAGCTTAGGGAAACCCTGGTCATGAAGGGGGACACACATGGATCCAGAGATCTCCCCATTCATTGCTCTTATTGGTTTGCTACATTGATTTCAATCTGGCAGCTCAGTGGGCATGTCCTTTGTCCTTTGGCCTAAATTAAAACTAAGCCTAAAAAAATATTTGCGGAAAATAAACCACAACTTAGGGCTGGAATGGGTATAGAAAGGCGCCTGACATCATTTATTATTTTATTTATAGCGCTTACATGTGCAGCAGTGCTGTACAGAGGTTGTCATCACTCACCTAGGTCTGCTTGTTCAAACTAAGCATGCTGTTCCTCAGGGACCCTCTAGATGGCGAGCTTGCGCCATCTGTATCTGTATGCATGTAGTAAACAAGCCTGCATTACACTCAGACCTCATGCACACGAGCGTATTTTCTTTCCGTGTCCATTCGTTTTTTTTTGCGGACCATATGCGGAACTATTCATTTCAATGGGTCTGCAAAAAAAATGGAAGGTAGAGCATGTCCTATTTTTTTTTAGTTTGCGGACAAGGATAGGCATTTTTACAATGGATCCGCAAAAATAACGGAACCGCAAAAAAAACAGATGCCATACGGAACATCATCCGTTTTTTTTTTGAGGATCCACAATTTGCGGACCGCAAAACACATACGGTCGTGTGCATCAGGCCTTTGGGACACGTTCAAGGACTCCAGTAACATAAGGACTATCCATGAGCATCAGATGTGACGACTTATTAAAGTTGATGTTTTTCTAGAGGGTTTGCCCTATTTCCCAACAAGCCTATTTAAAAATAGGTGCATATTATGCCTAAAACGTACATGATGGCATGGGGCAGATAAATGGCAGGGTCGCCATGCGGTAACAGTGCCAACCATAGTGAAAAAGATATAGCTGGTGTATCCGTCCACTTCATACCAGCTGATACTGATACACCAGCAGGGCTGACTGCAGTATGATGGCATTATGGATGGTGCTATATGGGGGCTCTGTAGTACTATGGTTGGGGGGGAGGGGGGGTTATAGGCCAGCGACTGGCACTGCCATGATGGGACTGCTGCCGGTCCTTGAGAATAGCACTATGTATTATGCCTACTGTGCTCCTTCTCCTATTCAGTGGGGGCCCAGATGGTTGGATCCCCATTTGACCTACTTTGATGACCCGTTTGACTAACAAGTTTTAAAGGTTAAGAAAAAAGTGCTGTCGTCCATCAACTCTCTTAAAGGGATTCTCTTCGAGTACAATATTGATGATTTATGCTCAGGATAGGTCATCAGTATTTGATCAGTGGGGTCTGAATCCTTTTTTTTTTTAATCAAATCGTATTTTATTTTAAAGATGCATAATAAAAAAAATACAAAATCCACAAATGATCTCGAGAGTACATTTTCCAGTAAACATTGGTGGAATCCAGTTCACCTCCGGACAAGAGCCATACAAGATGACATGTACAAGAAATGCATCAACCTATAACAATCCCTCCCCACAGTCGCACCACTGCAAACACTCCACTTGTTACTCCTCCTCCTAGCAGCGCCCAGTGCCGGTACAGATCAGATTATAACCACCATAACGGTCCCACATTTCCCTACAATCTTTATCTCAGCAGATTCCTCTGTATATGAGCCAGGGTAAGCCTTCTAGAAGGCATGCCCGGGGATTGTATCCACGGACCCCAGATTGAATCAAATTTTTTCAGAGTACCCCTCTTGAGATATATCCCTTTCTCCATTTCAATGAGCGCATTCACCAGTGGGGTCTGAATCCTGGCACCCCCGCCCATCAGCCGTTTGGACAAGTGCCGCTGCCTCTTTACCAAGCACAGCGCCGTACACTGTATAGTGGCAGTGCTTGGTATTGCAGCCCAGGGACATTCACCTGGAAAGAAAAGTCGGCCACTAGTCACTGATCCATGAACTATCTTTCCATTATGGACCAAATGTGCATGACTTTGTCAGCGTTCACCAGGTGATTGTTTGTTATGTAGTTGTTCGACCATCAACCAACAGTATTTTTATCCAATGTGTATGGCCTCCTGCTATTGAGGGTCCATCCTCAGGATCAGTGGCGGTCTTAGTATCAATAACATCAAATAAATTGGAGTTAAATCTTGTAAATTGCTCATTAAATGGGTATTCCGGTTATAACAAGTTATCCCCTATGCTGTGGTCCTGTACCCTGTGGAGCGGCTGGTTGGAAATTTGCGCTGCTGCTCCATTGATTTCTATGGGAATGCTGGAGATAGCCAAGTGTGCCCCCTCAGAAATGAATGGAATGGCGGCAAGCTTTTCCGACCAGTCGCCCCCGTTCTTATGATAGGTGGCAGGACCCTGACCAATCTGATAGTTATACCCCTTTAACCTTAGGCCTCAGCTGTATAACACAACCGCCACCCGCCTGCAGCGACATCTCCCCAGCCCACTCCATACTGCCTGATGCTGGGTGATAGCATAATGACGAAAGCAGAATACATTGCGGTACAGAAGTTTTGCAGTGTATTGTGCAGAAATATTAAAATATCAGGTTATTTATCCTGTATGGTAAATGCCATTAAAAAAATGGTACATTTTGGAATTGCATGAATTGGATAACTGATAAAAACAAAAATTCTAAGAATGGCCTCATTCACACCGTCAGTATTTTGCATCAGTATTTGTAAGCCAAAACCAGTAGTGGATCCACAACACAGAAGAGGCACAAATATTTCCATTATACTTTTTTCTATAGGTTCCACTCCTGGTTTTGGATTACAAATACTGATGCCAAATACTGACCAAATACTGACCACGTCAAAGAGGCCAATCATTGAGTTTTCATCAGGTTTTGATCAGCGGGATCTCAGCACTCAGACCCCCAGTGATCAAACACTTTGATATGTCTCACTAAACTCAGTGACCCTTTAACACCCTGCACACTTTTTACTCCCTGCCTTCCCAGGGCCATAACTTTTTTATTTTTCCATTCACATAGCTGTAGGAAGTTGGGGCGGGACTATGTAGTGGGAAACTGGGAAAAAAAATGGGATGAAATTTACGCAAGTAAGATTGCAGCAATGCCAAATTTATATACTTTTTCTTGTGTTTTAAAACTAAAATATTTACATCTACAGAGTTATGGGAGGGCTCATTTTTTGTGGAACAATGTATAGTTTTTATTCTATTTCTATGGGAGGTGAAGGGACAAAAAACTGAGAATCTTCCATTTTGATTTTTTTCCCCACTAAAGTGTTCACTGTATCGGATAAATCTGATTATATTTTTATAGTACGGACATTTTGGAACACGGCGGTTCTTATATTTTTTAATGGTTTCATTATTTTTATCCCTAATTTGGGGAAAGGGGCAGGTGAATTACATTTTATAAATTTTTTTTTTTTTATATTTAAAAATTATTTTTTTTAGGTACTCCTGGGAAAGTAGGATTGCCTTGCAATGAATTACCACTGCAGTCTATGGGAGATTCGCTATGTTCCCATGGAGCAGGGCTCCATAGGAATGTAGCTGTGACAGGCCTCAGAGGGTCCAGAGGGTCCATAGCTGCCACAGCAACTGAATGGTCTGCGCACCTAGGGCCCGAAAGACCTATCAGATGCTGGTGTTGCAATTGACCACAGAATCTGAGGGGTTAAATGTACATGATTGGCATTATTACCAATCACAGACATTGCCTCCTGGTGGTTATGGCTTCTCAGCTTTAGAGGGGGGCGTCATGGTTAAAGACCCAACTTCCTCCATGCATATACAGAAGTCCGAAAAGGGATAAGGCCTCTTTCACACGGGCAAGTTTTCCGCGCGGGTGCAATGTGTAAGGTGGACGCATTGCACCCGCACTGAATCCGGACCCATTCATTTCTATGGGGCTGTGCACATGAGCAGTGATTTTCACGCATCACTTCTGCGTTGCGTGAAAATCGCAGCATGCTCCAGTTTCTGCTTTTTTCACGCAACGCAGGCCCCATAGAAGTGAATGGGGCTGCGGGAAAATCGCAAGCATCCGCAAGCCAGTGCGGATGCAGTGCGATTTTCCCGCATGGTTGCTAAGCGACGGGACCAGATCTTTATTATTTTCCCTTATAACATGGTTATAAGGGGAAATAATAGCATTCTTAATAAAGAATGCATAGTAAAATGAAGAGGAAGGGGTTAAAAATAATAAAAGTTAACTTACCTTAGCCACTTGATCGCGTAGTTGGCGATCTCTCTTCTCTCTTCAAGCTTTAGCTACCAGGTAAAGGACCTGTGATGACGTCACATCACATGGTCCAATGTGATTGGACCATGTGATGTGACGTCATCATAGGTCCTTTAGCTAGTAGCTAAAGCTTGAAGAGAGAAGAGAGATCGCCAACTACGCGATCAAGTGGCTAAGGTACATTAAGTTTTTTTTATTTTTAACCCCTTAATCAACATTATACAAAGCATTCTTTATTAAGAATGCTATTATTTTCCTTTATAACCATGTTATAAGGGAAAATAATAAAATCTCCAGAATACTCTACCCGAAACCGGACTTCAGTGATGAAGTCTGGGTTCGCGTCTGGGTACCAAACATGGCGATTTTTCCAACGCGTGTGCAAAACGCATTACAAACGTTTGCACCCGCGCGGAAAAATCGCGCATATTCCCGCAACGCACCCGCATCCTATCCGGGCGTCAAACATGACGCCCGTGTGAAAGAGGCCTAAAAAGAAAAGCAAAAAAGAGAGATAAAATAGTTCTGGTTGTGTGGCTGTAAGAATATGTCTACACAAAAAGATTTTTTTGCAGGAAAAAAAATTGAAACCCAAAAATGTAACAAAATAGTGTTTTTTTCCCCAGTTCCGTTCCATGGTTAATTTTTTGGGTTTTCTGTAACTTGCATAACGTTAGCATATCATGCCATACTATGCTTTTTGCGAGGCTCCCATGCGCTGCTATGGGAGCTATGGAAACAGGACAACGCCACCATAGTGGACACTTAGTCCCATATCTGCCATGGAAATGGCGAGATGGGACAACCCCTTTAAAGGGTGCCATTAAAAAATACAACCTGTCCTCATACGGCTATGTCGACGAAAAAAAAAAAAAAAGAAATGCCTCTGGGAAGGGTGGGAAGAAAAAAGTAGGGTTGGTCCTCAAGGGGTTAAAATTGTACTACATTGGCTGAGTTTCATTTACCAGCGCTGGGACTTGTGAAAGGCAGGAATTTCATGTTCTTAGAAAAAGGAAAAGAAATGTGAATAATGATAACAATAAATGATTGTGAAATCTCGGGGCACAGCTGCTTTCTCACAGAACTGGATTCCTCACATGTCCTGAACCCGTTCATTATATGAGACACACACACCAGGCCTCTCCCATGGAGGCGGATCATATCGACCAATCACAGCGCAGCTTTTGTAAACAGTCTACTGGCATTTTTTTAATCCAGGGGGCTTTTTTGGGGTCTCTGGCATTTTTCAGAGGTTTTTCCATTTTATTCCTAGAATTTTGACATCTCTGGGGAAAAAAATTGCCAAAAAAAGGCATTTGGAAAAAAATGTTGTTTAAAAAAAATGCCATGAACATTGCAGGCAGTATGAAAACAAATACAAATCAAAGCAAAAAAAAAAAAAAAGAAGTTTCTATGGTGTTTTTTGAGTGTGGAAAAACGCTGCAGCAAATTAATGTGTGCAGGGATCCTTAAAGGGTTCGTCCTGGACTAGAAAAAAGAGGACTGCTTTCTTCCAACCACAGCACCACAGGCTGAGCTGAAATACCAGACACGACCCATGGACAGGTGTGGGGCTGTTTTTGAAATAAAGCAGCCATGTTTTTCCAATCTTGGAAAATCCCTTTAACCTCTTGATGACATCTGGCGTAAATGTATGGCAGATGCTGTCTCTTTAAAGGTGGTGCCTGCTCCGGAGCCAGCGCCAAAGCAGCCGGGTGCCTGCTGTTTCACACCCGGGGCTATTGTCTGCGATTGGAGATAACGCCAATCACAGACATTTAATCACTTAGATGCCGTGGTCAAATGTGACCACGGCATCTGAGTGCTGGAAACCTGGGAGCCGTAATTTCTCTGTGGCAGGCTCAGTCCCTTTGAAGGATTCGAGGCTGCCACAGCTATGGTCCTATGCAGACCCTGCCTATGGCAGGACTTCATATGAGCATAGCGAATCTCTCATAGACCTCAATGCTAATTCATTGCCATCTGTGAGAAAATCGATATGATGATCGCATGTTCAAATTCCCTGGCAGGTGTTAATGCCTCTCTGCTGCCTGAGGCGCAAACTAAAACGGCGCTCCCCCCCCCCCCCCAATGCCAATTTGTTAACCTATTCCCTTTGCCACAATTAAAGCGCTCAATGCCAATTTCCCTTCCACTGCCCCCTTCTTGTCCATACCTGGTGCTGCCTGAGGCGATCGACTTACCTGGCCTCATTGGTGGTGCACCCCTGAGGCCTCTTTCTGTTTGTGTGCACCTGTCTGATTAATGTACTTGATTCTGTCTGCTATATTAGTTCCTGAGTTTTGTGTCGGTGTTGGATTGGTCTCGAATGCTATGACCTGCCTAGGTTTTACATTCATGTTATGTCCTGTCAAGTTTTTCTTATTTGTTGTAACATGTTTTGCCTTGAACTGTTTGAAATCTGCCTGTGTCTTTGTCATAGTCATTTCCCTAGTCTGCATGGAGCTTCAGTCTGTCTGAGTGTCCCAGTGCATGTTCTGCCATGTCTTCTGTGTCTGAACAGTGCCCAGTTCCTGAAGTCTGTCTTACCTAGTATGTTTGTCTGAACTACGTTCCTGTTCCTGAAGTTCGTCTTGCCAAGTGTGCTATGTCTGTACAGAGCCCTAGTCCCAGTAATCCGTGTCTTCAAATGCATGAAATCTATGTGTTTGGGTTCCTGATCTGTTCATCTGATCCTTATCTTGTTTGTTGCCTGCATTTCTCTGTGCCTTGGATTTGTCTGTGTTCTGGTTCTGTTTCATGCCATGACTCTGTTCCTGGTACTTGGCACCAGCGTTACTGAGTCAGAAGGTCAGCTGCCAAGTACAGAGGGACCATCCCAGGAGGTAGTGGTCTAGTCGGTGACCTGCAACAAGGCCCACATCCATGTACAGGGGTTAAAGGGTGAATACCAAGGAGGGGCCAGAATAACGCCTTTAGGGTTTGGCCCAATGTCAAACCAGTTACTTGGCACAGTGGTTCCACACTATTGTCTGTACGCATGATCCGTAACAATAAGCATTGCTGTGTCCAAAAACACCCTACTATTAAAATAACAAAATAGTGATCCCATATGGCGAACAGCATGACGTAAAAAAAATCTAATGGCCGATTCGCCATTATCATCGCTTCATCTCTCCAAAAAAACTTAAATAAAGAGTCATACACACTCCAAAATGGTATCAGTAAAAAGTGCAGATCATCCGGCAAAAAATGAACCCCTTACCCTAAGTTCACACCTGAGCGTTTTACAGCGCGTTCAAACGCTCAACACATGAAGACCAATGCTTTCCTATGGCCCTGGTTCTCACTTGAGCGTTTTACAGCGCGTTTGAACGCGCTGTAAAACGCCCGACGCATAAACAAGTACCTGAGCTTTTTTTGGGGCGTTTGTCACACGTTTTGTGATTGACACCACAGTAGTCAATCACAAGAACGTGCGTTTCCTATTTGCAAAAACGCGCTGAAATACGCGCGATGAGGTACATGAGCTGGTTCTAGCTTTGCTAGAAAGGTATTGTCATGTACTATATGATGTCTGATTTTCATTTTTTACATCTATCATGGCATATAATCCCTTTATGTTTTAAAACACAAGAAAAACTATACAAATCGCTGTAATCAGAGAATAAGGGAACAGGTCAGTTTTACTGTACAGTGAATGCCATAAAAACAAAACTCATAAAACTATGGTGGAATTGCATTTTTTTTTTTTTCGAATTCCACCCCATTTCAGTTTTTTACCATCTTTCCATTACATCATGTGCAATATTAAAGGGGTATTCCCATCTGAGACAATGGGGTCATATGGCTAGAATATGTCCCCATTGTCTGACAGGTCCGGGTCCCAGCACTGGGAACCGCACCTATATCGAGAACGGAGCGGGGAAAGCGGTGGCTCTAGGATCCCCGGCTTCCCACAAAGCGCTCTCCACATAGAAGTAAATGGGAGCACACCGCGCTTGTGTGGTCACCTCTACAATTCATTTATCTGGGGCTGACCGAAATTTTCAGTGACCCCATTAAAATGAATGAAGGGCAGCCGCACATGCGTGGTGCGCCCTCCTTCACTTTGCTGGCTGAGTTTACAAGATAGGTACGGGTCCCAGAGATGGGACCCGTACCTATCAGACAATGGGGGCATATCCTAGCGATATGAGATGGGAATACCCCTTTAATTTGTGACATTAGAAAGTGCGAATTGTCCTGCTAAAAACAAGTAAACTGAAAAGTAAAAAAGTTATGGCTATGGGAAGCAGGGATTGAGAGAGGAAAATGCAAAATTTCCATGCCCCCAAAGGGTTTCTCCAGCAAACACAAGTTGAGCACAGAATTTTTTACTATTATTTTAGTCATTGTTGTGGGATTAGATTTTCCTATTTAAAGACTCCGACTCCTTGCAGAAATGGTTTATGACGTTGCGACAATTTTACATCTTACCTTAGGTATGGGCTTACAGATGCACTGGCAGTAATGTCATATGCTATTACATTACCGTAAAAAGTAATATGGACCTGCAGCTATATTATGCTGAGCTTGCACGCTGAATGGAGTGGCAGCACACAAGCTTGACCGCCTCTACATTCAAATGGCGGATGGGAGACCCCGGGTCTCATTATCATTTTGGATCCCAGTGGTCAGAGCCACACCGATCAGACTTGCATCACCTATCTGTGGATAGGTCACAAGGGGTCATTCTGGGAATAGCCCCTTTATGAGGTTATGAAAAGTCTGGTTTATGGTATATAAGCTTTGTATTCCTTGAAAACCTTTTGGGGGTTTTCCCACTTTGTACATACAACACTGCACTAAATGCTCTGATTTTCCTTCCCGACTTCCTTGTGTGATGTAATAACACTCTGTTACTCTCTGCCTTGTTTCAGAATACAGCAAAAATCTTTATGTGATATGAAATAAAGGTTAAAATAGCACACGGAAGTCAAAACAAGAAGAAAAAAGATGACAAAGGGTGACAAGTAAGTAATAGGTGAAAAACATTGAATTAAAAAATGTAAAGCTATACCCTGCAGCCACCTAAACGACTTGTCTGGCTTAAGAAGGCTCAGAGTGCTGTAAAAAACAAGAATTTAAAGGGATATTCTGGTTATACTTTTATCCCCTATCCACAGTTGGTGTAAATCAGGCATGCTCAACCTGCGGCCCTCCAGCCCTCATACGAGCCTCTACAGAAAAGAGACCGCGACAAACAGTCTCCTTGAATGGGGAAGCGGTCATCCACTAGCCCTGCGTCGAGGTATCCCCAAGGGACAATATTTGCGGGCAAGGAGAAATTGCTCCAACCTCGGGGATTTCAAAGCAGTTGCAGCAGATCTGAGGGACCGTTTTACTGATCGGGGATACACGAATACAGTGTTACGTGACGCGTATCATCATGCGTTATCTGCCAAACGAGAGGAACTTCTGGTTCCCAAGGCCAGGGAGGACTGTAACTCCTTTCCTAGGATCATTGCAACTTTTGACAGGGCACACATCCAGATAAAAGAGGTACTGAAGCGTCACTGGCCTATCCTAAAGTCGGATCCGGATATTGGACGGTTGGCACCAGATTGCCCGTCTGTCACGTTCAAACGTGGTTCTTACCTACGGGATAAGCTGGTCCACAGCATGTTCACACGACCTATGAGTACTACCTGGTTGAACACCTCTTTGCAAGGCACGTTCCCTTGCGGATCCTGTCTCATGTGTGGACTGGTGAGAAGGGGCTCCTTCTTTATCAGTCACTCTACTGGGAAACAATATCGGATCCGCTCACTTATCCGTTGTACCACAGTAGGGGTGATCTATTTGATCACCTGTCAATGTGGTACCCAATATGTCGGTAAGACGAAAAGGGAATTAAGGAGACGCATAGGGGAGCATCTTTTGGACATACGTGACTCTAATGACACTCCGGTGGCGAGACATATGCATGACCACCATAATGGAGAACGAAGGTGCTTCACTGTGCAAGGCATTGACACGGTGAGGCCATCTCCACGGGGTGGTGATATTGATCGCCTCCTATTACAGAAAGAGGCGAGATGGATGTTCGATCTACAAACGGTCCAGCCGCAGGGTCTAAATGAGTCTATCTCATATGCCTGCTTTATATGAAAACCGGTCAAGTTGCAGGATATTACACAACCGTGATGCTCCTAATCCTTTAATCTTATGCTATGGTCTTGACTAAGACACTTTGCCCTAGTAGGATCTAGTTGGCTACGTTTCTCTGTGACGCTTCCCCTGGTGTTTCCCAGTGCCTGCGGCCTGATATTGGTTTTTGATTTTGCCGCGATGATTCATGCCCATGTACATTATTTACTCACCTTTACTTCGGATGTCAAGTCATGTATCGAGGGGACGGGATGCGGGACACGGTGGGTGGTCCTTCCTGCTTCGATGGCTGTCCTGCCTCCCACCCGGTCAGCTGATATCCAATGGGTGTGGTTAGGGCTTTTAAACTCGGCAGTCTGGCGGCCGCGTACGGCCGTCACAGTGCCAGTGCCGTGACACGCAAAAGGTGTCTGGCTCCTTTCTGTTAACTCACCTACTTACTACATGGTGCTCCTGAGGATACAGGACATTATCCTAGTCCTGTGGAAACGCGTTGAGCGCGTCAATTGAAACAGGTGGCCGCATGTCTGCACCGCTCTGACGCCTCATGTCTGCGATGGTGTGTCCTCGCTGAGTGAGGTGATCAGTGGCGGTTTGCGTGCTGCTTGTGTGGGAGGCTGTTACTCTGTATCTATACAGCGTGTACCACAACAATCGAGTGAGTGCTCTAGTCTATAAGGGCGCTTTGAGGGATCTATACATTAACCCCGTATGCCCAGTGACTAGTTCAGGTTACTGCACTTTAGACGGATCAGGGACCGGGAACCAGTATATTTGGTTTCACTTGTTCCGGGGCTATACTGATCCGTATTACCTGTTCGAGGTTTAATTGTCTTTTAGTCCCACGGGACAATATTCCTAATAAATTTAGTGTTTTTATATACGTCTTTTGCAGGTAGTGATACATGATATGAAATAAAGGTTAAAATAGCACACGGAAGTCAAAACAAGAAGAAAAAAGATGACAAAGGGTCGCAAGTAAGTAATAGGTGAAAAACATTGAATTAAAAAATGTAAATCTATACCCTGCAGCCACCTTAAACGACTTGTTTGGCTTAAGAAGGCTCAGAGTGCTGTAAAAAACAAGAATTTAAAGGGATATTCTGGTTATACTTTTATCCCCTATCCACAGTTGGTGTAAATCAGGCATGCTCAATCTGCGGCCCTCCAGCTGTTGCAAAACTACAACTCCCAGCATGCCCGAACAGCCTACAGGTATCAGCCTACAGCAGGGCATGGTGGGAGTTGTAGTTTTACAACAGCTGGAGGGCCGCAGGTTTAGCATGCCTGGTAATAAACAAGTTTCTCTTTAATAAAACACCAAGTTTTTTATTTTTAGTTTAAATATATATTAAAGGGGTTCTCCAACAGCTCCCCCCTCCCCCCATGTGCCAGGCCCCTTACAGCTAATATACTTAATCCGCTGCCCGCGCCTCTCCTGGTGCCCGCACCGCGGCCGCTGCTTCTCCCTGTATCAGCCAATGGCAGGCGGGGATGCGGATGGGCTTCCTAGCATCGCGGGTGACGCTAGGGAGGCTCGTCGTCACCTGCCATTGGCTGCTCCTCCCTGACACTGTGGAGACATTGGATAACCCCTTTAAATAAAAAATATTAACCCGTATGTAGGATTTATTACAAAAATCATATTTGAGGGGTGAAGGAGTCAAGATGTCTGACAATCCCAATTACACATCAAATAAAATGGGTATACGCAAGAGCCTCTATCTTATTCTTTACTAATGGCCTATACTGAACTATAAAGACAAAGAATAAAATAGCAGTATATGGACAGTGGCAATGATAGAGGTTATAGTACTCTGTGTCTTGACAGAACCATGGGCAGGCAACGTGGCTCTTGGTAGATGCATCTGCAGTTCCCATGCTGAGATACAGTGCTTTCGCATTGTTCCCTCTCACAGCAGCAAAGTCTCTTTGCCATGATGAGCTATGACGTTAACTACTAATTGTCCATACAGTGCCATTAAGTACACAAACATAACAAATCACAACATTTGATTCAGCAATATAACATTATAGCAATTAACCCTTTGCAGTAACTAATCTATCTATCTATCTATCTATCTATCTATTCAATCTATCTATCTATCTATCTATCTATCTATCTATCTATCTATCTATCTATCTATCTATTCTATCTATCTATCTATCTATTCAATCTATCGATCTATCTATCTATTCAATCTATCTATCTATCTATCTATTCAATCTATCTATCATCTATCTATCTATCTATCTATCAATCTATCTATCATCTATCTATTCAATCTATCTATCTATCTATCTATTCAATCTATCTATCTATCTATCTATCTATCTATCTATCTCTCTCTCTCTCTCTCTCATATCTATCTATCTATCTATCCATCCTCCTATCTATCTATCTATCTATCTATCTATTCAATCTATCTATCTATTCAATCTATCTATCTATCTATTCAATCTATCTATTCTATCTATCTATCTATCTAATATCTATCTATCTATCTATTCAATCTATCTATCTATCTATCTATCTATCTATCTATCTATCTATCTATCTATCTATTCAATCTATCTATCTATCTATTCAATCTATCTATCTATCTATCTATCTACTATTCAATCTATCTATTCTATCTATCTATCTATCTATCTATCTATCTATCTATCTATCTATTCAATCTATCTAGTTTATTGGCCAGGCAACCCATTTAAAGAAACCCCAAGGACTGGGTCAGGCATGGACCTTTGTCTGAATGTTTTGTGATCTTAAAATGGACAATGTCCTATTGTTTTGTGTATGCAACACCTATGCAGACCTATGTGTCTACATGTTTACTCTTCTTGCTAATATACACAGCGCTGATTTCAGAGCATGGCAAACTACATAATCGTACATTAGGTGGAAACTGAAATGACCCAGTATTATTTAGTGGTGTATAGTAGTATTATTTGGGAACTGAATTGCAGAGTTATGTGGCAGTATTTTGAGGGTTTTTTAAGAGATTATTATTGAGATGCGGTATAAAAGTACCATATTTTTTGCCCTATAAGACGCAGCTGCCCATAAGATGCACCTAGGTTTTAGAGGAGGAAAATAAGAAAAATATTTTTTCTTCAGACCCCAGTCAGACCCCCAATGTTAATCAGACCTCAGATCAGATCCCCAATGTTAATAAGACCCCCAATCAGACCTCAGATCAGACCCCCAATGTTAATAACACCTCCAATCAGACCTCAGATCAGATCCCCAGTGTTAATAAGACCCCCAATCAGACCTCAGATCAGACTACCAATGTTAATAAGATCCCCAATCAGACCTCAGATCAGATCCCCAATGTTAATAAGACCCCAATCAGACCTCAGGTTAGACCCCCAATGTTAATAAGGCCTCAATTCAGACCTCAGATCAGTCCCCTAATCAAACCTTAGATCAGACCCCCAATTAGACCTCCATGTTAATAAGTCCCCTAATCAGACCTCAGATCAGGCCTCCATGTTAATAAGTCCCACATGAAAGGCACTCCTCAGATCAGAGAAAAAAATATATCAACTTACCTCTCCTACTTTCCCCGCCGCTCCTGAGACCCAGTGCTCTTCCTGGTCTTCCTGCCACGGTGTTCTATGACGACGCCCTCATATTGGGTACAGGTCACAGCGCGGTGAGTACAGAGCCTGCATGGGGAGTGCTGCATTCATGGCTTCCCGATCCTTCTGTGCTGCTTATTAGTATTTGCCCCATAAAACGCACTGAAAAAAAGTGCGTCTTTTAGGGCGAAAAATACTGTAATCTGTCAAGCAAGGGCATCCTTTTCTATAAAACCGTCCCTAAAAGACAGTCGGGTAAATGTTCCAGTGGAATTGGGCATTAATTAATGTAATTTGATCTGGGGGGGGGGATATATCAAAATTTGTGCAAAGCAAAAGTGGCATAGTTATCCATGAGAATCGAACAGATTCCTGCTCCCAGAGAGTATGCTATGGAGGAATACATCCAGCAGGCGTGGCCATCGGTGTATAAGTATGTTTTATAATATATGCAGTTTCTATGTCGTCATTAGATGCAGGTACACGGGAAGTGATTCAAACTCCACAATCTGTGATATGCTGATCACTCTGGATGACATTTGACCAGCTTCCTCCTCCTGATGATGTCAGCAGCATTTGCTTTGCTTGCATTTCTCGCTGAACGAGCTGTGTTTGCATGCATACATCCCCATGGTAACCGCTATCAGAGCATAATCATTCTAGTTATGTCTATGCAGTCAGCACAGTGCATAGGAATGCCAGGCTCTCGTCGGTTTCGTCATACTTTCCCCTGTTGTTCCAAATGTTGTTGAAATGAGTAAACATCGTATCCAAACAGGTAAAAGCTGCAAGAAAACAGGGATTGTCCTGAAGTTGCAATTAACAGGTTTATTTTTTATGGACATGAATCTATCAATACATTAAAGGGGTCCTCTCACTTCAGCAAATGGCATTTATCATGTAGAGAAAGTTAATACAAGGCACTTCCTAATGTATTGTGATTGTCCATATTGCTTCCTTTGCTGACTGCATTCCATCACATTATACACTGTTTACTTCCATGGTTACGTCCACCCTGCAATCCATCAGCGGTGGCCATGTTTGCACACCATAGAAAAAAATTGCTGGACTATGCACACCCCTGTGGTCCCAGCTACCAGAGAAGCTGGCACTTTTCCCTATAGTGTGCATGCACGACCACCGCTGCTGGATTGCAGGGTGGTCGTAACCATGGAAACGAACGAACAGTGCATAATTTGAGGGAGAAATGAATGTATCCAGCAATCTAACTTTCTCTACATTATAAATGCCGTTTTCTGAAGTGAGACAACCCCTTTAAAGAGTTTCTCTAAAAGTACAATATTGATGGTCTAGCCTCAGGATATGTCATCAATATCAGATCTGTGGGGATCCGACTCCTGGCACCCCCTCCAATCAGCTGCAGCCTCCTCCTGGGTCAGTGACATCATGTTCATTGGTCACATGGCTTAGGAGCAGCTCAGTCCCATTCAAGTGAATGGCCATGAGCTGCAATACCAAGCACAGCCACTATACAATGTACGGTGCTGTGGTAGGTATGCTGTGAGGAGGCCGCGGCGCTCACTCAGGGCTCCTGTTGCACATGCAATAGCACAGATAGGGTATTTGCAAATTGTTTGGTTTATAATGTTATGAAAAAGTTTTACCTATATCATACACTGTTACACCAGCAGAAGGCATATGAGTGGCACTAGGAAGAGTGCTAGCCACTCCATCCTCGCCCTTGATAGGAGTGGGCTGTTCCGATTTCCTATCAGCAGAGAGAGCTAGCTAGTAAGGAGACAGGGAGCATGTTCCATCAGCTCCTGCTCCTTATGGCATTAGGACCAGAAGTTTCTACTGTGTGGAACACTGCTCCAGAGGGACAGGAAGGTCCAAGGGCTGCAGAATCCATCATAGCTACAACATTTCAGACAGCAGAGTGCCCAGCTACAATTAGCTTTACAGACACTGCTGCAAGGTGGGGGATAACGAGTTAAGACACCCGTCACCATAACCCAAGTCTATGCGAAGTAGGGGGAAAACAAGTTAAGATACCCGTCATCCCAGGGCAGGATAGGCAAATCTGCATTATGTAGTGGACACCTACAGTCTCAGGTGCCATCTTAATAGCTGTATTTAAGAAGGATCAGGATTGAGAAAGAGACTTTGTCATCTAGAATGTTTCTGAGTATCATCTAACCAGCCACTATATCTCATCAGCTGGTGACAGAGACTTGACTGCACCTTGTATTCATTATTGCTGGATGTACTGTAACTCATCCTTTGCACTCAGTAAAGAAAGCTGTTGTTTTCTTACGTCTGCCTAATTCATGCCTTCAATTCACATTTCCACAGCAAGAACCCGAAGGAGCCAAGACGGCCTGAAGGAGTACACCGTGACACAAGACCTCACCAGAGCCACTACCACTTCTGTCCTCTGCTCAAGCTCCTCAGGGGCTTGCTGCACTCATATGGTATGTTCATCCCTGACACCATGCAGGCTATTTACAACCTCTTCCAGTCCATATGCCGGTAGAAAACATCTTGCAACCCCTGGCTTTGTTGGTAGGAGTCATCATCACAATGCTGATCTGTACCTTCTTCCCATTGTCAATCCTGTTGTGTTACTGTGCATCCTACAGAAGATGAGACCACTCAATCCAAAATCAAGGCTTGAATCAGGGTGCCTGAACCGCTTTTTGCCCCTTCCTGAATCTGCAGGTTGTGTAGCATCACATATTCCTTGGCTTAGGTTGGGTGTCATATAATCAAGGACAAGCACAGGGGAGAAGGGGTTGAGGGTGTAAGGGTTTAGCTGGGGTAGGATGTGGTGAGCGGTGCTTTTAGACAATTCTACATGTGGATGGGACCCCACAGTGTCTCCCTTGTTGGTGGTGATCATCTCCAACTTACAATTCCTCCATGATTTTTGGAGGCCCACGATCTCGCACATTAAGATGACTTTTGGATTTTGTGATCCGGCTCCAGATCCTACAGGGTGCGAGCAGTATTATTAATAATCGGGACAGATGTACTACACAAGGGCTTAGTTCTGTCATTAGATGAAGCTCCATAGAAATAGAAAGATGTTACTTCTCCTTCATACACCCACATTCAGTTTATGCCAACCTTACCCAGAAGCTCTTTTCCTTGTGCCAAGGGCCTCGCTGTGTGGGGGTATGTTTATTTTACTTGTCATGTGTAATCCATACGTGTTTAGTGTGAAAATATTACTAGACGATACATAAATGAGGTCATAGAATTGCAAAAGTATCAACATAATATATTTAAGGGTCCTTTCACACTTGCGTTCTGAGGATCCGGCAGGCACTTCCGTCCTGCCGGATCCGTCAGAACGCAAGTCACCTGAAGCATTAGAAGACTGATCAGGATCCTGATCAGTCTTCGAATTGCTTTCAGGTTACTATGGCAGCCAGGACGCTACTAGCGTCCTGGTTGCCATAGTAGGAGTGGGGAGAGGGGGAGCGGCATACTTACATTCCGTGCGGCTCCCGGGCGCTCCTGAATGACGTCAGAGCGCTCATGCGCATGGATCACGTGATCCATGCGATCACGTGATCCATGCACTGGGGCGCCCTGACGTCATCCTGGAGCGTCCCGGAGCCGCACGGAATGTAAGTATGCCGCTCCCCGCTCCCTGCTACATTTTACCATGGTAACCAGGACTTTAGCGTCCTGGCTGCCATGGTAACCAGTCAGAAAAAGCTAAATGTCGGATCCGACAATGCGCCGAAACGACGTTTAGCTTAAGGTCGGATCCGGATTAATGCCTTTCAATGGGCATTAATTCCGGATCCGGCCTTGCGGCAAGTGTTCCGGATTTTTGGACGGAACAAAAAGCGCAGCATGCTGCGGTATTTGCTGGGTCCAAAAAACGTTCCGGTCCTGAACTGAAGTCATCCTGATGCATCCTGAACGGATTTCTCTCCATTCAGAATGCATGGGGATGATCCTGATCAGGATTTTTCCGGCATAGAGACCCGACGACGGATCTCTATGCCGGAAAACAAAAACGCCAGTGTGAAAGGGCCCTAAAGGGGTTGTCCGAGTTATGAAAAAAATATATAGCACTGTATATCTGATGGGCAGCAATATATAACTAAGCTAAACAAGTTTTAGGCCAAAAAAAAAATATATATTTCCTAATTTCCCTGGTTCTCTTCTGGCCCTTTGTTTACCTGCAATAACAACAATCTCTGCCCCTCCCCCTGCTCTGCAAAGGGACTGAATAAGTCTTCCCTGAGTGAAATTTCTGCCTGCTGGGATACCCAGCAGCATGTTGTATGTGTAGGACTACAAGTCCCAGCTGTACAATGACACTGCTGATACACACAGGATCTTCCCCCTACCTGTTCTTGTGCAATGCTCTGCAGAACTCCTCTAGTCTGTCAGCTCCTGTGCCCAGCATTTGTCTCCTCACTGCCTGCAGCTACTCAGTAAGGCCTTAAGCCATGAGTCTGTGCTGCTGAAGGGGTCAAAGTTTTTCATAAAGAATCCAGAGAGAGAGCAGATGGCAGTGCAGGGGGCGTGGCCAGCACAGTGACGTCTTGTGTACAGACACATCTCTGCTCTCTCAGGCTTGTGCACAAAACATCAGAGCAGGGAGAGAAGCTGACATCACAGGTCATGTAACCCTCAGTGAAATCTGAGAAAGTAGCAACTGTAGATGCAGTAAGTGCATGGTAAAGCCATTACATTTGATTACTTAGAAACATACAAAGAACAAAAAAAATAACTCGGACAACCCCTTTACACATCTTCAGTGGCAATATTTATTTTATAATTGCCTTTTACTAATTTTGGGCTACATAATTTTTTTTCAATTGGTCTTTGGTAAACATATTGAGCCGTTCTTTCACAAAGGGTTAACTGTTTGACAGAACAGAGTAAAAAAATCAGATCCTGCTAATAGAGAATCTCAAGGCTGCACAGAGACAGGGGTTCAACATTTTTTAATAAAGACCAATTGAAAAATGATTTTTAGCTTAAAATAAGTACAATGCAATTATAAAAGAAAATTGCCCCTAAAGGTGCACATAGCCTTTAAAATTATAGATGGCTTTATAAAGATATAGATGTACGTTTTCACCCAATTATCTCATGAGACATTTGTTATGTGATCTGTGCTGCCCTAGCATACATGTAAAGTAACCACTTCCATAACTTATTATACAGATTCCTACCCTGGTAAATGACTGCATAATTACAAACATGGATTAGGTATTATCATTTTAAAAATATTAACATCTAAACATTAAAGGGCCTTTCCAGGACACCTAGGGTCCTGCAAAGCCACCTTAATTACACATAATCCCCTTTAGAAGAGAGTTTGTAATATACTTACTGGCGTGTGCATCGGACTTCTTGTTAAATGGGTCACGTGTTGCTCGTCTTCAAAAAATGTAGCTTCCACTGATGTCATGTGCAGTGTACTGGCGGCCCACTGTGTGAGAAATACTGTGTTTTCCTCCTTGAAGGATGCAAAATGGCTTAACCGGCCCAGGGTAACAGGTGCTAGGTGGGAGTGCTCCATCCATTCCCTCCTGGGAGCAGTAAGTTCAATTAGTGTGTAGAGAGAAGAGACGCAGCAAAGCAGCCCTAGAAAGTGAAGTCAGCCAGCAAAAGGAGAGGCAGAGTCCGATACCAGCCTCTGAGGAAGTGCAGTAAGCCTCTGAGGAGCCAGTGCAGAGGATGGGAGTGGTGGTGGCCCTGATGAGTTGTAGTGTCACGTAGGGGTGGGCGATATGGCCTAAAATTGATATTGCGATATATTATGAATCATGTGCGATATGCGATATATATCGAGATATATTTTCTATATAGGGGGGGGGGGTTAAACTTTTTCTTTTTTTCAACTTTTTATTTACTAACTATTAGCCCCCTTAGGGGCTAGAACCCTTGTCTTATTTACCCTGATAGAGATCTATTAGGGTCAATAGGACCTCACACTGTCCCTGCTGCCCTGTGCTCTGGGCACACAGCAGCAGGGAGCTGGCTATGGACATCAGTAGCATCCTGGCTGCCATGGTAACTCCGATCACTGCCACCACTGATCGGGGGGCAGTCGAATAGGACCTTTTATTAGTTTGAACTTTATTATTTAAGTAGCAGCACATAGGGCATATATGGGGCACTTACTATTATATCTGTGCGGGGCTCTGTTCGCCCTCTCGGGCCCCCGTTACATGGTAGGAAAACACCAGGGAGGAGACATCAGCCTCTGTCCCTGGGCGTTCCTTCTCCCTGCCTGTGACGTTCTGTGCTGTGATTGGACAGCGCTACAGACAGGGAGAAGGAACGCCCAGGGACAGAGGCTGATGTCTCCTCCCTGTTGTTCCCACCATGTAACGGGGGCCAGAGCGGGTGAACGGAGTCCCGCACAGATATAATAGTAAGTGCCCCATATATGCCCTATGTGCTTCTACCTAAGTAATAAAGTTCAAACTAATGAAAGGTTCTATATGCCTGCATGTGCCTGCCATATCCCATGATGGGCCTCTATGACTGCACGCTGCGATCCGCCGCAATTAACCCCTCAGAACCTGAGGGGTTAATTGCGGTGGATCGCAGCGTGCAGTCATAGAGGCCGGGTATGGGATATAGCCGGCGCATGCAGGCTACGTTGCTATTCAGTCATTCATTGGTGGCAGTGGCGCCCCTCCTCCGTTCCCATTGGTGGCAGTGGCCACAGTCCTGCCCCTCCTCTGCTCTCATTGGTGGCAGTGGCCATAGTCCCTCCCCTCCTCCGCTTTCATTGGTGGCCAGCGGCAGCCGCACGCAGTGGGGGGGGGGGGACTCCCTCCTTCTCCACTGTGCCGGCTCAGGAGAACATGGTGTGCGCTGAGAGCGGCGCATACTATGTTCTACCGCGATATGGCGATATAGACGATATAGTCATGGTGTACTCCCTCAGGCCGTAGCTTCCTGAGGTTCAGAGCAGTGGAAGAGTAGTTTGAAGCATCAGGCTAGAAGTAAAAGTATACCAGTCTCTCTTTACTTAGTGCAAAATATAACTTGCGGCACATCTAGCAGCAGTAAATACAAAGTGCAGTTTCTCTGGCAGCAGATGAGGAGATATGGACAGTGCCAGAACAATTCCTTTCCCAGGACGTATGCGCAGAGTTTGCACATGCATAGGGGAGAGGAATAATTCTGGCCCCATCCACAGAAAGTGACGTCCCATCTATAGCCTAGGCCGGAAATAGGGTTGCCATCCGTGCGGGAATGACCCACACAGTCCGGGTTTGTAATCCTGTGCCCGGGTACAAGCCTTTCTCAGACCTGGGCACAGCGATCAGCTGTGAGTGATGCGATGCTAGCGCAGGTGGCGCTCACTTCAGACACGCCCTTCCTCCTGTTTGGGTTTGGCTTGTAGAAAACATGGCAACCCTAACTGGAAACCTAGTGAAGGATGTGACGTCTGCAAAAGCTGGATTGTCAGAAGAGGAGTGTCATGTGACCACGTTGAAGGAAGCAGATCAATGAAATTTTGGAACGGTGAGTATATTACAAACTTTTTCCTACAGGGGTGTTATTAAGGTGGCTTTGTGGGACCCAAAACTCCTTTAAAACAGAAGCAAAGCCCCAGATGCATAGTGCCCCTTACTTTTATATGCATATAGATTTTATTGGGTGCCCACAGGGCATCGGTAGCTTTATAGTTATTCATTCTGAACTTTTTGGTTGTCAATGGGAGTCGCATAGCAAAAAAAAAAAAAGTGTCCCTTCTCTTGATATTACCCTCTGACAAGTTCACTCTCCCTTTATTGGTAATACCTGATAATCATATCCTGCGCTTTATAATCATTCTGTTATTGATATCACACAAATGAATTGCCATCCCAGTGATCCTGAGCTGAGCTTGGGTTTATACACAGCCGCCACTCTGAGGAGGCGGAGCTTCAGGGGGAGGGAGAACAGTTGTCTGAACCAATGATGAGACGGGGGTTTGGCTCAAGCTTACTCAGACATCCTGTAGGCACTGTAGCAAAGCTGTAGTCACTGATCACAGCTGTGCCCTAATGTAAAGGGCTGAAAAGTAGCCAAGGAGCAAGCACCAAGGAAAATAAGCAGCAGGTATTACCTGTATGTACTAACTAATATTTTATTTCTGGGCCCCTGACTGGAAAATTTCTTTAAGAGTCCATTCAGACATCCATAGGGGTTTTGCAGTCTGCAAATTGTGGATACGGAAAACACGGATACCAGCTGTATGCCTTCCGCATTTCGCAGACTGCACATGGCTGGCCCTATGACAAAAATGCCTATTCTTTTACGCGATTAGGGACAAGAATAGGATAAGAATGCGGGACCGTGGAACGTAACTATGGATGCGGACAGCACACGGTGTGCTGTCCGCATCTTTTGCGGCCCCATTCAAAAAAACGGGCCCGCACACGTTCCGCAATATTCCAGAACGGATGCCGACCCAGAACTACGGACGCATGAATGGACCCTAAAGTGAAGTCTGCTGAACTGCCTGTGTTGAAAAGTGAATTTTTTTTATTTTTGCAGGTGACATTACAACATACAAATGTCCTATACAGATGTCGAACCCCCACTTTCATGCCTAAAACTCATCAATATTGTACTCCTTGAAAACCCCTTTAATTTTATGTCCATATCAGAAAAATGGATCACTGATTGCTAAAAAGATTGCTAAAAAAAATAATGTTTTACCTATTTAGATAAAAAAATGCACAAATGATGTTCAATGAAGGACATTCACCTTAATGAAAGCAAACCAGGCATGCCAGCATATGCCAAGGGGGTCATAATTTCAAAATAAATTAAACTTCACAATTTCATTTTTACTTTTGATTTTCATTTAATTCAGAAATGTGTTACCGGTGTCACACATAAAGCTTATTGATCAGAGAAGATTTCCAAATCCATATTTTTTGGTCCTAATGACAGCCCACATATGTAATGTCTTATGTTTGCTGTTGTTTGCTGTAATTTGTTGTCTTTTTTGGGGGTTTCCTGTTGTTACAGTATTGTTTTGCGGTTGAAGATTTGAGGTGAAAAGCACTGGGAATTTTCTCAACCTGAAACCTGAGGAGCTGGCGTCAAAAGAATGAAATCGAAAGGATGATACATCTGATGTCACAAGAAAGACAGGTTGGTATGTGTACTTGGTATAAACTCCTTCTTATGAAATTGTACCCTGCTGTTTTCTGAAGAGTAAAGGCTCCTTTACACTGGACGACCATTGGGCAGATAATCGTTAACGAGTGTTCGTAGGAATGCTTTTTAGTGATAATCTGCCGGTGTGAAGGTGCCGCTGATTACCTAATGAACGAGCAAAAATAGTATAGTTGGTGCCGCCATCTAAATTACCATTTGCCGGCAGCAGATCGTGATGTCTAATTATGTTCAGCTGCCGGCAAACAATGATTCTGTAAGGGGATGTCATGTTCGGGTGTGGGAGGGAAACACCACACCGAGCATAGGAGGGAAAGGGGTGAGGGAATAAGGCCTGGAAACTAGGGAAAGAATATGGACACCTCCTAGTAAAACCCCAATCAAAGTCCCGACTAACTACCAGTATGAACAGACCCCAGAGGTAGGGGAGTTCATACACAGGAATACCTAATGTCATAGCTCAACCTATAGGACCTTGGTACTAATGTCAGGACTGAGACAACCTGTTCCTCCAAAAGGAAGGACAAACAGGAGTCTCCCTCAGGCCTTAATACAAATGACAGGGAAATGCAACACACAGAACTCAAACAAAATACAAAGAGGGAAAGGAAAGACTTAACTTCAAAGGAGCAATGGAAGCACCAGGAACTCCGCCGAGATCCACAGAACAGCAATCCACAACTGAAACTGAAGCTATAAATCGCACAGCATAGTAGGAGAAGCAACTATAAATAAGGAAGGTTAAATGACCACATAAGCAACACCTGAGGCAAGGGGTGTGGCCATTACCAGAAACAAAACAGACGCTTATTGATCCACAAGGAAACCTGTCAGATCAAACCACGTGTTGCCAGTCTCACCTATCTCCTGTCACCTGTCGTGGTAACGTCCGTGACAGAGGACAAGCGATGACATTAGCAATCGCTCCTCTCCATACTATATAGATTTAAAATAAAATTGAAACAAAAAGGCACAAGTCTTTGAATCCCAAGTCAATGTTACAATTGGAGCGCTGCAGGTTCGTCGTGAGGTGGGTATTGTTCACACACAGTCCATATAAAGTAGTAAAACCGCGCTGCTCCAACAGTGTAAAAGTACACCTTTCAGACAAGAACGCAAGTCGTTTATCTTATAAAATCATTTATTATACTCACAAATTCCATAAAATCTCAGTCACTCATATAAAATAAGTGGCACTCCTCTCGCAATCGGCAAGAGGAGTGCCATTTATTTTATATGACTGAGATTTTATGGAATTTGTGAGTATAATAAATGATTTTATAAGATAAACGACTTGCGGTACATCACTATGTCGGGCCGTCTCCTTTAATATTATAGGGATTAAACGTCTCCTTTAATATTATAGGGATTAAAAGCACCAATTCTTGTGGAAGTCGAAGTCTATTCTATTTCATGATTGGTGGAACTTTTCAATAGTGTCAGTGTGAACACCACACCTTTAAAGTCACTTTTTACCAAAACAAACTAATGTGTTGGAAAATGTGGTCGGTGTTTCAGAGTTGTGCCTTTTACTACTTCACTCATGCCACTGGTATAAGTAGTAATGGGGGGGGAGCCTGATGCACCACTGTGCCAGACCTACCAAGAAATCACGCATGCCACCATTCATAAGACATGTTAAACATTTTTCTCTGTTTTTAGCAATTCATGACCAATGTACAAGTACTACTATGCACACATGTACACCTGTGCACACGTGTACTGTCACATAATCTGTGCTGATATAATTAAAGACATGGGATGATAATATCTGTAAAGAATAAATCAAGGCAACTGGACTTGCTGTAGATTTCTTGAAAACGTTTCACTCGTTCTTCCAACGAGCTTTCTCAATTCTGAGTGACTTGTACAAGGATTCTCTGGGAATAAATATGTAACTGAAACAACATCTGGTAATTAGGTCATTATACCCAGCATGGGGTCAAAGGTGTTGATTCCATAGTCCTAATTGGACCTCCCAGAAAAAGGTGTCAAAACAGCATTGTAAGTGGCAGATAATAGATGTCTAACCCCCCCGCCTCTATTCAGGCTTGGCTTCTCCGTTTTTATGTAGATGACCTCCTTCACACCTCGTTTGTACTAATCGGCCTCCTTATCCAAAACACCTACTTGACTGTCTTCAAAGGTGTGACCTGTTTCTTTGAGATGTAAGTAGATGGCTGAATCTTGACCAGAGGTTTTGGCTCTTCTATGCTGTGCCATACGCTGATGTAGTTGTTGTTTTGTTTGGCCGATATACGGTTCTGCACATTCCTCATTGCACTGGACTGCGTACACAGTGTTGTCCATCTTGTGTTTAGGCGTTCGGTCTTTTGGGTGAACCAGTTGTTGTCTCAGTGTGCTGCTGGGTTTAAAGCAGACAGGGATGTGATGTTTATTAAAAATCCTTTTGAGTTTCTCAGACACCCCAGCTACCTATGGGATAAACATATTTTTGCGTCTGTCATACTTCTCGCCCTCACTGGTAGTCTTGGTGTTCTTTCTTCTTCTTCCTTCTGTTTTGACAAAGGCCCAATCTGGATACCCACAAGTTTTAAGTGCCCCTCTGAGGTGTTTGAGTTCCTTCGCCTTGGCCTCTGTGCTGGTGGGGATTTTCTCTGCCCGGTGGTGTAGAGTCTGGATGACTCCCAGTTTGTGGTCAAGAGGATGGTGGGAATCAAATAGCAGGTACTAATCTGTGTGTGTTGGTTTTCAATAAACCTCTATTCCCAGCTTCCTTCCCTCTTCCACTGTTATCAAACAGTCCAGAAACGCAAGTTTGTTGTTCTGCATATCTTCCCGCGTGAACTTGATGTTATGATCCACTGAGTTGATGTGGTCGGTGAAAGCCTGTAACTCTTGTTTATGAATTTTAACCCAAATGTCATCCACATATTTGAACCAATGACTCGGTACGAAAGACTCTACGTAAAAATGGAGGAGCAAAGCTTGAATAGAGGCCAGGAGGTTAGACATCTATTGTCTGCCACTTACAATGCTGTCTTGACACCTTTTTCTGGGAGGTCATTATCACCTACTGACTCCAATTAGGACTATGGAATCAACACCTTTGACCCCATGCTGGGTATAATGACCTAATTACCAGATGTTGTTTCAGTTACATATTTATTCCCAGAGAATCCTTGTACAAGTCACTCAGAATTGAGAAAGCTCGTTGGAAGAACGAGTGAAACGTTTTCAAGAAATCTACAGCAAGTCCAGTTGCCTTGATTTATTCTTTACAGATATACCATGACCTGGATAAATGAGAACCTTCACAGACAGGGGATGATAATTACTAATAGTTTGTTTGTTTTTTTTGTTTCATAAAACTACCCAAAAAGTGATTTGCTCCATTACCTGAGATGCGGTGCTTTGGGCCCTAATTTCATGTCTCAACCTGGGTCCAGAGGAGGACCATTTGGTGGGTTAGTCCAACCCTGAGAAGGACCCTGTTATGTTGATACAAGGGAATCTTTCATGAGAAGGGAAGAAGTCCAAAGAGAAGTAAACACTGAGGCTGTAGGGTCCACAGTTCCGGTGGAGAAACAGCCTGCCGGATCCATGCTAACGCTAGCCCACCGTGCCGCCGGAAGTCCGCTCCGACACCATTCACTATAATGGAGGCGGGCTGGAAGTCGACCGTCATGCAGCAAACAAGCCCAGAGGCGGAATAGCCTACTGGCTCCAATATTCTGGAAGATATAAATACACCACGGAAGGAACATTGACTAACAGATTGATAACAGATTATAAAAGGGCTCATACAAAGAGATGGAGGGGGGGAACTAACCTATTTCCCTATAAAAAATGTGTCATAGTGTCACCTATTGCCTGGAACATATCCAATTAGTCCCTGGAGGAGAGAACGGGTCGGTGAAAAAAAAATCACCACTTCAATAGGCAGTTAAAAAATCCCCAAATATATTAATATTATATTTAATTATTCTAATATATATATATCTGCCTATACAGGTATGAATATTATAATTTTTTTTTTTATTATGTATTGGTATTATTATTATTACAAGAATTGATTTTATTTTAAAAAAATCTAAGTTTTTTTTGGTTTGTTTCACCAAAAAGGTGTATTATGTTTTCTCCACTGCTCTTATCTCTCCCATTAAATGTACAAATAATACAAATTACTGCAGAGAAATGGACTGTGGGGTGCATCTACCTCCAATATTTTTTGCCTAGTTGCCAACACTCCTGAATTTGCAGGGACTGTCATTATGTTTCAGAGTCTCTGCAATTTTGGGTTGTCCTGGGCTGAAAATGGGTGAGGCTTGTGTAAGCCCACCTATAAATGGGCAGCCCCACACTGTTTGGGTGCGTTCCCAGGAGTAGGACCTATTTGCCCCAAATTTACCAACTACAAAGTTGATAAAAAAAGTTTTAATAAAACAGGATGACAGTGGACCCCATTGTGCCATCAGTATAATGTCGGTGTAGTGGCTTTGTTTCACCCCCACCCCGCCTATTTCTCTAGTTGTTCATGCTTTCTAGCCCTAAGGGCTCATTCACACGACCGTATGAATGGGTTCGTTCCGCCATTTTGCGGAACAGGTGCAGACCCATTCATTTCAATGGAGCCGCAAAAGATGCGGACAGCACACCGTGTGTTGTCCACATCCATTGTTCCGTGGCCCGCAAAATTTATAGATCATGTCCTATTCTTGTCTGCAATCGTGGGGCATTTTTAATACTCAGTCACTATGGGGTCATTATTATTACCCGGGGTTCTATTTGGCTAATATTATTATTGGGGAATATAGCAGGCACTATAGGGGCCTTTTTACTAGGGGAATTATGGGGGGGCATTACTATTACAGAAGGCACTGTCAGGGGCGAGAGGGGATCTTTGATAGCTGGTGTACGTACTGGGGGGGGGTGCTGGACATGGAGGGTGATGGTGATGTTTCAGTTTGGGAGTGGGTTATATGGTATGTCCAGAGTGGGCCCTTTAATTTCCGATCCTGCATAGGCTACCAGCTGACGGGCAGCCAGTGGCTGTTGGGGCTTTGGAACTGCAGGGGAGGAGCACTGTGGAGAGGAGTCAGAAGCACAGCCAGCAGGTAATTCATTTTAATTTAATCAATTTCATCACATGGATTTCATTAGAGTATGGGACATTAAAACAGGTCATTTATATTTGATAAATTTTGTCATAATTTAATTTGTAGGGGTCGGGGAGTCCACACAAGGTGTAGATTTGTGTAGTGCGGCAGCATATTACAACGCATTCAAACATATTATGGGCAGGGGGGGCCCCTGATCCAAAGTTTGCCCTGGGGCCCATAGAACTCTAGTTACGCCACTGCTCCTCACAGGACTGGACCAGTGTCACAGAGCATCACCATCTCTGAGGATTATCAATGAAGAGAAAGATATAACCATTGGTACAGTACTCTAAAAGAGAGAGATAAAGGAAAGAGCCAAGAAGGTCCAGACTCCGCATGGCCGACCAGTGGTGTGGGACAGTAAGGTATTTGCCGATCAAAGCTGACATTACTGGTTTGGGAGAGCCCTGCTTAGACGCTCTTCACACTTGGACACGACCTGGCCAGTCATTTCATCTGAATCACTCAGGTGAAAATTACAGCTTCCATTGCAAAAGTTATACAGTACCTTGAAAAAGTATTCATACCCCTTAAACTTTTGCACATTTTTTCACATTATACCCAGCCATAGATTCTGCTGAGAGGGACTGTGGGAAGATAGAGAGGAAAGAGTACTACAATCCCCATCCTTGCTCAAATCCATACATTGCTCTTTGGGGAGATTTGCACTGTGAATTGTTGGTGTTTGAATACTCTTGGATGTACTACAACTCTCATTCTGCACTTTAATAAAGAGAAACATTTTTTTTCTACCTCTAGCCTGATTACTGACTCCTACATCATACTACACCTCCTACCTTGCCCCCGCACCGGATCTATAGCATCAAGGGCACCTCAACTACCATCAGGCAGGAACCCCAATATCAGGGTGTGTCCTGAGGGAAGAAACTGTGCGCCCTCCTTTCACTGTCCCGGCCCTAGGGAGCAGCGGTGTGAGAATTGCCACTGGGATTGACTGTTTCAGCCAGAGCCACTACCACTCTCATCCTCCACTCCTGCTCCTCCTGGGTTGTGGCACAATTACCTATCAAACTGTCCTAGTTGCCCAATCCAGTTCCATCTTTCATGTTTCAGAGCTCCTGCAATCAAAGGATCAATCTGATTGGGTGCTATGGGTCCCCAGTTTTGATAGATCACCTCCATTATGTAGTGCGTACTATTATGATTTGCGACAAATTGGTCACTCTCCTAACCCTGGTGATAAATGTCTGTCAATGTCTTTTTTATCTATAACGTTTATTGTGCAGATGCAGCAATCAGTCATTACATCAGGTGACGGACGCTAGAATTACTTTATTGATAAGTGAAACATTACGAAACTACGGAAAACGGAAGACTTAAAAAGTATGTACCGTAAAACTCCTTTAATCTGCCATTTAAAAATCTCCAACATCTGGTAATCCGGATATTTGCTTCAATAATTATAATATAATGTGGAATTTCATAACACCTGAGCAGAGAGAACCTACGAAGAAAAAACTCTGAATAAAATGTAAAAAATTTCACACAGCATAGAACGCAATGCATTTTGGAGCATAAAACTCCCGTAGTAGACACCACAATATGCTTCAAAAATTCTTAGATTTTAGGGGGGAATATGAACCATAGTTCACAAAGGTGTGTATTTTTTTAACGCAATACACCAAAACCGCACCTAATTGTCAAAGGCCGATTTCTCTTGAAATCCTCTTTGTATTTTTTCAGCTTCTAAAATGATGCCGTGTGAACATGGCCTCAAAGAGGAGCTGTCGGCGCTCCTGGCATGCCAGCCCTAGTAAATGCCTGTATTAGTGAAAAAACTATTTTAGATCATCTTTTCCTAGGACTTGGCATTGTGATGTTCCTCTTTTCTTCCTCCTAGAAATGTATGAATAAATGACAACCGGGTGTTGCCATTGTTCCTTCCCCATATATTTTGCGTCAGTCAGATGCAAACAAATGCCAATTTACATGTTTATGGCCGACACCAGCGCTTCTCCCGCTTAAAGATTAGGCAGTGTAACACCACCTTTAGGTCTAGTAGTGTCCCTTTAGGACTCCTGGAGAATATCGTTTCACATGTATCCCTTTAACCCCTTCATGGCATCCGCCATACATCCGGATGGATGCCATAGCTGCTGGGTTTCTGCTGTTTCACAAACCTGGGACTAATGTCTGCGATTGGTGATAACGTCGATCGCAGACATTTAAACTCTCAGATGCCATGGTTCATTGTGACCAGCACATAGGAGGCAGCTATCCCTGGAGCACGCAGCAATCTGGGGGAGCTATTCGTTTCCTGTAAAAGCCTCAGTCCCTGGATCTGAGGCTACCACAGCGATAGTTGCTTGGAACATAGTAAATCTCTCATACAATGCAATGGTAATTTCATGCAGTCTATAGGACAAGCAATCTAACAATTGACTGTAAAAGTCCCCTAAGTAGTTAATTAAAAAGTAAAATAAAAAAACAGTTTTAAAAAATAAGATAATTTTTATTGCTTACAGTAAATGTAACAAAAAAAAACAACAAAATGGCCAATTCGCCACTTTTTCATCGTTTCACCTCCCTCAAAAGTTGAACAAAAAATAATCAAAAAGGCATACACACTCCAAAGTGGTATAATTGAAAACTATAGATCGCCTTGCAAAAAAATTTGCTTTCACACAGCTCTGTAGTCACAAATATAAAAACTTATGGGGGTCAGACTATAGCGATGCAAATCAAAAAAATTTTTTTTTCAAAGTTTACATATATAAAAAAATATATATGTAGTATGGCTGTAATCGTACAGACACAGAGAATGAAGGGCACAGGTCAGTTTTACCACGTAGGGAATGCTGGAAAACAAAAACCCATAAAACTGTGGCATAATTGTGTGGTTTTTTCCAGTTCCACCCAATTTTGAATTTTTTTCCAGCTTCCCACTACATTATATGAAGTTGTGAAACTAGAAAGTACAACTTGTCCCACAAAAACTAGCCCTCATACCGCTATGTCAACAGAGAAAAAAAAAAGCTATGGCTTCGGGAAGGCAGAGAGTACTAAACTGGAAATTGCTCTGTCTTCAAGGGGTTAAATATGACCTCAAGGTAAGTCGTCTACACAAGACAATCAAGCTGGAAACTTTTTGTCACAAGTTAAACACCTGAGACGGGAGCTGAAAGTTGGACTAGCACGGACATGTCCTAAAAAGTTGGACTTATGCAACCTTCCTGCAATCTTTACAGCCGCTATCAGAATGGAGTCATGCAGTGAAATATGTTGTCACCTGTCACTATGTAAAGACGAGCCTTAAAGGGCCACTACACCTAAAGTCCGCAGCTTGCAAAAGTCTATTTTAACGTATATATATATATATATATATATTAAAATCTTCTTCTATATTTATAAAGATCGACGCATATATGTATGTATGTATGTTCTGCAATCACTCAAAAACGCAACCATCGACTTCAACGAAACCTAGTATACACATCCCTTGCTACCTGGAAATAAATCTTGTGGGGCTTTCAGCTCTCTAGGACGTACCGTTCCTGAGATATTCCCAAAATATGACCTGCATTAGCCAATACAAGCCTGCAAGTCTTTCTCCTCATATCCCAACTGCCACACACAGGGTCACATGTCCCTTATCAGCCAATAAAAGCTCGCAGGCCCTTAGTCTCCAGGTTTTCATAACAACCCAGCCACTTTTCTTCACTGCTGTAGGTCAGCTTTAGGCTAAGGCTGCACGACACATAGGGCACAACTACACTGCTACAGGCATCCATGTTGGATGGATTTTTTGTGACTGTCGTGTCGCAGTCGCAGCATGTCGCAGTGCGACACCATAGCCTATCATTATAAAAATTGTTGCGCGACATTGGTACGACAAAATGTTGCGCGGCACATGTCGTCATGTAGCCCTAGCCTTAAAGAGGCAGGGCAATGTGAAAGTCACTGTTAAGGGGGCAGGGGCCACTATTAAAGGGGCAGCTGCTGTGGAGGTCACTGTTAATGGTCCAGGGGCCACTATTGAAGGGGCAGCTGCTGTGGAGGTCACTGTTAAAAGGGCGGGCACTGTGGAGGTCACTGTTAAAGGGCGTTCACTGTGGAGGTCGGTCACTGTTAAAGGGGCGGGCACTGTGGAGGTCACTGTTAAAGGGGCGCTCACTGTGGAGGTCACTGTTAAGGGGGCAAGCACTGTGGAGGTCACTGTTAAAGGGGCGTTGACTGTGGAGGTCACTGTTAAAGGGGCAAAAACTGTGGAGGTCACTGTTAAAGGGGCAGGCACTGTGGAGGTCACTGTTAATGGGGCATTCACTGTGGAGGTCACTGATAAGGGGGTGGCACTGTGGAGGTCACTGTTAAAGGAGTGGGCACTGTGGAGGTCCCTGTTAAAGAGGCGGTCACTGTTAAGGGGGCGGGCACTGTGGAGGTCACTGTTAAAGGGGCAGACACTGTGGAGTTCACTTTTAAAGGGGCGGGCACTGTGGTGGTCACTGTTAAAGGGGCAGGCACTGTGGAGGTCACTGCTAAAGGGGCGTTTACTGTGGAGGTCACTGTTAAGAGGGCAGGGGCCACTATTAAAGGGGCAGGGCGCTGTGGAAGACACTGTTAAGTTGGCAGGTGCTACTAAAGGGGCAGGCCGATGTGGAGTTTGCTGTTAAGGGGGCAGGGGCCACTTTTGAGGGGGCAGCTGCTGTGGAGGTCACTGTTAAAGGGGCGGGCACTGTGGAGGTAACTGTTAAGGGGGCGAGCCCCTGAGGAGGTCACTGTCAAGGGCGCTGTGAAGGTCAAAGTTAAGGGGATGGGCTGCTGTGGAGGTCCCATTTTAACTTCTTGCCGACCGCCTCACGCAGGATTGCGTCCTGCGGGCGGTCGGTCTGTTCCTCGTTGACGCGCCCGCGCGTCATCTCGCGAGAGGCGAGATTTCCTGTGAACGCGCGCGCGCGCGTTCACAGGATCACGTCGGGGAGAAGGTAAGCTACAGCCTGCCAGCGCTGATCGTGCGCTGGCAGGCTGTAGAAGTCAAAAATGGCATATCAGACGCTGTTTTGTTAACAGCGTCTGATATGCTTGCTGATCGTTCCTTTGGTGGTCCCTTTGCTTGGGACCACCAAAGAAACTTTTGTAAGTGCACCAAAACACCACACAGACCCCCCACCCATCCATTCCACCCCCCACCCCACGTTACTGATTAACCCCCGATCACCCCATGTCACCCCCTGTCACCCCCTGACACTAATTACCCCCTGTAAGACTCATTCAGACGTCCGTATGTGTTTTGCGGATCCATGGATCCACGGATCCGCAAAACACGGACACCAGCAATGTGCTTTCCGCATTTTGCGGATCCGCACATTGCCAGAACTATATAGAAAATGCCTTTTCTTGTCCGCAATTGCGGACAAGAATAGGACATGCTCTATCTTTTGCGGAGCTGCGGCCGGATGCTTGGGGGCCGAAACCCGGAAGTTTGCGGCCGCAGCTCGCAAATGCTGATGCGGCGAGCGCATAGTGTGCTCTCCGCATCACCGCCAGCCCCATTCACACTGAATGGGTCGGCATCTATTCCGCAGAATTTTTGCGGACGTGTGAATGGGGCCTTACTACTTTTTTTTGCACATTTTTGGCAGAGATTTATTCATCCACATTGATCAATGCGAATGAAAAAATCTGTGCCGTTTTGTTTTTTTGCACATTTTTGGTAGAGATTTTTTCATCCACATTGATTGATGCGAATGAAAAATCTGTGCCGTTCATTTTTTTCTTTTCAGCCCAGAGGCTGAACGGGAAAAATCTCATTACCCGTATGCTCAATATACGGAGAATCGCAGAAACTCCTAATGCTGGCCATACGTGTAATGATTATGGAGACCCTCAAATGCCAGGGCAGTATAAATACCCCACATGTGACCCCATTTTAGAAAGAAGACACCCTAAGGTATTCCGTGAGGGGTATGGTGAGTTCATGTAAAATATTATTTTTGTCACAAGTTAGTGGAATATGAGACTGTAAAAAAAAAAAAAAAATCAATTTCCGCTAACTTGTGCCAAATTTTTTTTTCTGTGAACTCGCCATACCCCTCACGGAATACCTTGGGGTGTCTTCTTTCCACAATGGGGTCACATGTGGGGTATTTATACTGCCCTGGCATTTTAGGGTTCCTAAAGTGTGAGAATCCAAATGCGTAAAAATGGCCTGTGAAATCCTAAAGGTACACATTGGTTTTAGGGCCCTTTGCATCTGGCTGCAAAAAGTGTCACTCATGTGGTATCGCCGAACTCAGGAGAAGTAGGGCAATGTGTTTTGGGGTGTATTTTACATATACCCATACTGTGTGTGAGAAATATCACTGTAAACGACAACTTTTAAATTTTTTTATTCAAAGTTGTCAATTTACAGAGATATTTCTCTCACCCAGCATGGGTATATGTAAAATACACCCCAAAACACATTGCCCTACTTCTCCTGAGTACGGCGATACCACATGAGTGACACTTTTTACAGCCTGGGTGCGCAAAGGGGCCCAAATTCCAACGAGTACCTTTAGGATTTACATGGCTGCTCACAATTTAGCCCCGCCCAAAATGCCAGAACAGTACAAACACCTCACAAATGACCCCATTTTGGAAAGAAGACACCCCAAGGTATTCGCTGAGGGGCATAGTGAGTCCATGAAAATTTTACTTTTTGTCAAAAGTTAGCAGAAAGGTAGACTTTATGAGAAAAACAATAAAAAATCAATTTCCGCTAACTTGTGCCAAAAAAATCTTCTATGAACTCGCCATGCCCCTCACAGAATACCTTGGGGTGTCTTCTTTCCAAAATGGGGTCACACGTGGGTATTTATACTGCCCTGGCATTTTAGGGGCCCTAAAGCGTGAGAAGAAAAATGCGTAAAAATGCCCTCCTAAAAGGTACTCATTGGTTTTAGGGCCCTTTACGCATCTTGGCTGCAAAAAGTGTCACACATGTGGTATCGCCGTACTCAGGAGAAGTAGGGCAATGTGTTTTGGGGTGTATTTTTACATATACCCATACTGTGTGTGAGAAATATCTCTGTAAATCGACAACTTTTAAAAAATTTTATACAAAGTTGTCAGTTTACAGAGATATTTCTCTCACCCAACATGGGTATATGTAAAAATACACCCCAAAACACATTGCCCTACTTCTCCTGAGTACAGCGATACCACATAAGTGACACTTTTTGCAGCCTGGTGCGCAAAGGGCCCAAATTCCAACGAGTACCTTTAGGTTTTACATGGCGGCTCACAATTTAGCCCCGCCCAAAATGCCAGAACAGTAAACACACCCCACAAATGACCCCTTTTCGGAAAGTAGACACCCCAAGGTATTCACTGAGGGGCATAGTGAATCCGTCTGAGATTTCATTTTTTTGCCAGAAGTTAGCAGAAATTGAAACTTTTTTTTTTTTTTTTTCTCAGAAAGTGTCATTTTCCGCTAACTTGTGAAAAAATGAAATGATACATGAACTCACCATGCCCCTCCGCGAATACTTTGGGGTGTCTTCTTTCTAAAATGGTGTGATTTGGGGGTATTTATACTTTCCTGACATTCTAGCACCTGAAGAAACATGACAGGTGCTCAGAATGTCAGAGCTGCTTCAAAATGCAGAAATTCACTTTTTGCACCATAGTTTGTAAACGCTATAACTTTTACCCAAACCAATAAATATACACTTATTGGACTTTTTTTATCAAAGACATGTAGAACAATAAATTTAGAGAAAAATTTATATAGAAATGTAGTTTTTTTTGAAAAATTTTACAACAGAAAGTGAAAAATGTCATTTTTTTGCAAAAATATCGTTAAATTTGTATTAATGGCAAAAAAAGTAAAAATGTCAGCAACAATGAAATACCACCAAATGAAAGCTCTATTAGTGAGAAGAAAAGGAGGTAAAATTCATTTGGGTGGTAAGTTGCATGACGGAACAACAAACGGTGAAAGTAGTGTAGTGCGGAATTGTAAAAAGTGGCCTGGTCATTAAGGGTGTTTAAGCTAGGGGGGCTTAAGTGGTTAAGAAGGCTGGGCACTGTGGGTCAGTGTTAAGGGGTGGGTGGGGGCTGTAGATGTTATGGGGGATACTGTCGATATATTTTAACGACACACACAAACATTAAGTGAAATAGATGAAATATACCCGTGCGAATCCGGGTCCTTCTACTAGTTATTATATATATAATAAGGTTTCTGGAGGGTCACAGAACAGGAGATTTGGTGCTGTCAGTAATCTTAGGCCTTATGCACACAAACTTATTTACTTTCCGTGTCCTATTTCGTTTTTTTTTGCGGACCGTATGCGGTACCATTCACTTCAATTGGTCTGCAAAAAAAGGCGGAAGTTACTCCATGTGCATTCCGTAAGTCCGTATTTCCGTTCCGCAAAAATATAGAGCATTTCCTATTATTGTCCGCATTACGGACAAGGATAGTACTGTTCTATTAGGGGCCGCAAAACACATACGGTCGTGTGCATGAGCTCTTAGGGAGGAACACTATATCTGTAGACTAAGATGGCTGCTAACAGAGAACAATAGATTACAATGAACTGCACAATAAATGCTGAGAGAACAGCTAAACTTTAATTCTAGAGGGCCCCTTTAGCACTCTCCTGCTCACAGGGAATGGTTCCGTGGACCTGTCTCTAATCTATATGTATAGGGCACTGGTGGTGAATCTATGGCATGGGTGCCAGAGGGGGCACTTAGAACCCTCTCTGTGGGTACCGACACCTTACAAAAAGTGGTGTACCAATATACCTTAGACTTTTCCTGCCATTCATCAGCGCAGTGCACACTATGAACAGCGCAGGCAGCGCATTGAATTCAGGCAGCTATTATAGCTAAGTGATAAAGTACATGGAAGAAAGACTATACTGGTATTCAGGTTAATTTGCCGTGTTGGCCCTTTGCACTAAATAGGTGGGTTTTGGGTTGCAGTTTGGGCACTCACTCTGTAAAAGGTTCGCCATCACTGGTGCAGGGTAATGGGTACACCTGCACTTCAAGGATAGCTTCAGCCGTATAAGGGCTCATGCACACGGCTGTTGATCGTCCGTTCCGTGAATTGGGGACCACAATGGGCAGCATCCGTGCGGATTCCACAGATGGATCCAGAACTATTCAACTTGAAAATATGCCGTCCTTGTTGCATTCGCATTTTTTGCAGACCCATTGACTTCAGTGGGTCCGTGGTCCGTGTTTTGTGGCCAAGTATAGGACATGTTCTATCTCTTTGCGGAACGGTCCGAACATACGGTATGCGGAAAGCAAACTGATCATCTGTGTGCTTTCCGCATTCTTATATGTCCATCTTGCAAAAAGATATAATATTGACACGGACCTCATCCATATTGAGGATCCGCGTTTTGCGGACCACAAAATGGATACGGTCATGTGCATGAGGCTTAAATTCGATGCCACTGGCCCTGATGTTTGCGCCTCAATCTCACACATGGAGCAAAAATTTATGAAAAGGCAAATGCACAGGATGCAGCTACATTCCCCAGTTTATTAATGGGGCAGTATTATTGAGGAAACTCTATGGCGGTGTTATTTGGGCAATATATGGGCAATGCCCTGAAGTGCACAGTATGATGCCATAGATACTCCATGCATTGCAGCATCATGCCGCAATCTTCTTACTATTTGTATGGGTGTCGTAGTTTCCACCCTAAACCCCTGAGGAGGGGCATTCCCAAAGGTGTTTTTAAGAATTTGGTAAAACTGCTCTACTTTGGAGGAATTGGAATATGAAGCGTTACAACTGTTTCACAGATTCAAACGGAGAGGTTATCCTTATCAGTGCCTAAAGGAGGCTTGGAAGTTTGCATGTGTGAGCGATCGAACGGCACTCTTTCAACCACGGGTCAAAAAGGAGGATAACCTACTGTGTATAATTGGAACTTTTGATATTGGGTTAAATCAAGTTAGGGATATTGTGAACCGCTATTAGAATTTCCCAGTTGGGATAATCTCATCTGGGACATTAATGACCCGATTTTGGTCACACTTTTAAATTGTGACCTACAGTGAGTTAGTAGATGCAGGAAGAACATAGGACTGATGTGAATGGGGTAACCGCTACATCTGTACATCTTAAGCCATGTATCGTATGAGCTACTGGTGTAAAGCGCTATTGGACATTGACAAAGTCTTATCATGAAATCAAACTGTGGTGCATATCCATTCATGCTTCCTCCTGTGCTGGCAATGTGAGATGTGCCCTATGGACAGCACGCCACTGTACAGCACTCCCCACTAAGAGTGCCTGATCTGTTTGACACCATGTAACAGAATTTTGTCCTCCTGATGAACCCTTGTTTGATCACAAGGGAGAAACGCGTTGAGGCTTTTCAGTACCTCATTTGAGGTTTCGAGTATTTTTTTCTGTAATATACACGGGCTCATTGAGCCTTGGGCTGTCATCATATATGCCGAACCCACCCTAGATGGTATATCACCACAGGGGTGATTTTATGTGATAAATCTGGTGTCTCAGTGTCACAGTAGGAACCATATGAGACTGATGTATTTCAGTCCAACCTTGAATACTGTTGACAGAATATGTGAATTTGCACCGGGTTGTGCTAACCTGGTACTTGCCACTTGCGTCCTGTATGTAGCCTGAGTGGTCCTGATAGGGACTAATAGGGATATATAGACGAGGTACGAAGACAGGGAGTCCCCACCATCAGGGGAGATCCCTGGGTTGAGGTGTAGCTGAGGGCTTAACCAGGGACAGACATCCATGTCCCCTATACAGCATTACACCCACGTATCATCTACTATTGGTACAAACACCCATGTATAGGTCATATCGGACTCAGCTGCCAAGGATCAGTGGAGTGCAGAGAGTGTTCCCCTGTCATTACAATAAAAGGGGTATTGGCCCCATATTTTATTAATAATATTAAAGGTTATGTTTTAAAGGGATTGACTTTGTTGGAATTGGAATTTTTGATTATCCCCCAAATTTAGTATAAATACTGGTTGGAGTTGGTTGAACAATTAATTAGACTGAGGGGTGGTATGGTGCCTCAGATCCGGTTAGGGCTGATTAAGGTGTACTAGCCCAGGTACGAGGACAGGGAGTCCCCACCATTAGGGGTCGTCCCTAGGCTGAGGCCTAGCATAGGGTCATTGTAGAGTAAGTAAACCCACCCGTCTCACGTCTCTTTTTCGACTATCTACTCTATAGTATAAAGACGCTGACCACCATCATCTCATTTATCTTGGGGATTTGGTTCTTTTAAAGCGATATGAATTAAAGTATATTATTTTTAAGGATTGTCTTCGCTGTTTGCTGGAACTTATGATTCAGATATATAGTGTGAAATGACTCCCCCTTTAAGAATAGGGTATTGTATAATATTCTGCCCGGAATATTCATATATAGATATATAATAAAAATACAAAATGTAACCTTCTATATATATCCACTTTTATAATAGGTTTCCTTGTATGCTCCATCTTTCTACAATGTATTTTTATTTTATTTTTAGAATTATTATTAAAAGTTATGTTTTAGTGGTGTTTGTCTGTGATACCAATTCATCATCAGCATGATAAGAGTATGAGAAACTGCCGATGTGACGATCAACAGGAAATGGGATTTTCTGTGAGACATACCTGAACATTTATAGCCTCACCGGGCAGAATGCACCTCCAGGAAGCAGACATCACACAAGTGGAAGATCTCCTTGTATCTATGTCTTGGGTCTGTAGAAGAGGAATGCTGAGAATACAGCAGTGGTGACTAGTGATGGATGAACATCGGCCGGGACGGTTCGCATTCGCATTTAAATGTTCGCGAACCGCCAGCCACCAAATACAAACTATGAGTGCACAAATAGTCCCACAACATGGACAGTGAAATACCAGAGGGGGTCATTGGCAAAAATTCCCACAAAAAAATATGTATTTTAATCAGGGGCCATTTTTATGCATCTTAAAGGGAAACTCTCAAAAATGTGCCCTGCTGGAGCCTAGAAAATTATTATTTCCTATTGGTTTGATATATACAGTACAAATGTTCAGCACTCCACGATTTTGTATCCTGCAGAGTCCAGTAAAAAAATGCATACGTTAACGTAAACTTTTTTCTACCATGGAACTGTATGGTGAACGGACGCCACTGTACAGCATCAGTCTGAGGCTTCTGTTAACGCATACATTTTTGGTATGCATTAAATGGATGGCAAAAATAGAATGTGAACCCAGCCTTAGTGTCAGAACAAGCACCAGGACACAGCGGAGCAGCGGCGGAGAGGAGAGGCTGCCATGTACTGACAGAGCGCTACCTGGTCCTGGTGGTCAGGGATGAGGACTGTGTCTCCCAAGGATCATTTTTCTACTGGGAAATACAGGGCACAGTATAATACACTAGAATCTATATCTATATACTATAAAGATATTAGCCCTACCCCTGAATAATAATACAATTAGGTGGTCATTTATATAGAAATACGTCTATATTAGGTGTATTTCTGACACAGATTGTGGCGCAAAGGTCCTTAGCACCGCAATCTGCATATTTTTCCCGCTCATGACAGGTCTAAAAAAGGTGGCGTGGGCAGGGAAAGGGATATAGTTATGGCCATCCAGTCATTGGATACCACCGCCATACAGGGACCAGATAACACCTCTGTACAGTGACCGGATAACACAGCCATACCGTGACCGGATAAAAGGGTATAAGGGGCACAGTACAGGTAATGACTAGGGGCACTGCACAGGGCAGGGGCGTAACTATAGGGGAAGCAGGGGAAGCGGCTGCTTTGGGGCCCTGATCCAGAAGGGGCCCATCCAAGAGGAGGAGAAGTAATAAAAGATTTTGTCAGGGCCCCTCAACATTATTACACAATGAAATGATATACATGGCAGTATAGACAGTGTAGAAAACGGATGGAACAGCTGCCGGGCCTGGTCTGAGAGAGCGATCTTTACTAGCCACAGGAAAGGGGGCGGCATGAAAGGAAGGGGTTGTGAAAAAATTACTGGGGGAGGGGGCCCCATTCAAAAATGTACTTCGGGGCCCAGTCATTTCTAGTTACGCCTCTGGCACAGGGTGTGGTAAGAGGGCACAATGCAGGGTATAAGGGGGCACATTACAGGGTGAGGGGCACAGTACGGGGTGGGGGGCACAATCATGTGACCCTGTGACATTAGAAGGTCCTTATGGTGAATGCGGTTCATACGCCACTATAATGAGAGGCAGAGGAGAGAGACAGGGGTGTGATTATGTGGCTAGAGATAAAAAATGTAACTGTCGGCCAGTACAGGCCCCAAAAATTAGGCAATAGGCATTCATCTGACAGAAAAGACCTTTTATGCCGCTGTATATACATAAGACAAGGACCATTCTTTGTTCTGGGTGGTGGCGGATATGTGTGAGCATGAGGAAATTCAATTACACGTGATCCTCACAGGTGTTGAATTCCTCTGAGATCCATGCCTCATTCATTTTTAGAAATGTGAGGTAGTCCACACTGTCGTGAGCTAGGCAAGTGCGCTTATCGGTCCCGATCCCCCCTGCTGCGCTAAACGACCTTTCGGACAGGACACTCGACGGGGGTAAGCCAAGAGTTCCATGGCAAATTGTGCCAGCTCTGGCCACAGGTCAAGCCTGCACCCCCAGTAGTCCAGGGGTTCCTCGCTTCTCAGAGCGTCCACATCGGCCTTTAACCCGATGTAGCCGGACACCTGTCGGTCTAGGCGTTCCCTGAGGCTGGATCAGGAGGGAGGCTGTCGATGGGTTGGCTGCAAGAATGATCTCATATCCAAAGTGACCAACACACCTTCAAGCCGGCCACCCGGGTACCCGCACCTGTTTCGCTGTGGGTGGAAATTCCTCTGCCAGATACAGCAACAGCAGAATGCAGAATCTCTCGCAGCAAGGCCTGGAAATGCTGCATTCTGCCAGCCCTCTGTGATGCTGGTAACATGTCTGCCATTTTATGTTTGTACCGGGGGTCTAAGTACGTTGCCACCCAGTACAGGGCCTTGACCTTTATGCTTTTTATACGGGGGTCCCTCTTCAAACACTGGAGCATGAAGGCCCCCATTTGTACTAAATTGGAAGCAGTGGAGCACCCTGGCTCCTGCTCATCGCCCACGAGAATGTTCTTCCTCCCCCCAGCCACGGACAACACCAGGGATCCCTGAAAAGTTTCAAGCCTGCTCTTCTTGCTCCCCCAAGCCACCATCCTCCTCTGACTCCTCTTAAGACTCCTGCTGACTTGTCTCAGATGGAGTAGCCCCCCCCCCCCCCGCCCCACCCCGGGAATTAATTCAGTATTGCGACTTTTCATCTTCCAGCTCCTGCTCCTCGACGGCTTGATCAATGACACGATGCAATGCACACTCCAGAAAGAAGGCGTAAGGTACAATGTCACTGATGGTGCTCTGACTGACCAGTTTGGTGATCTCATTAAATGGCCGCAGAAGTCTGCATGCTTCGCGCATGAGCAGCCACTGGCGCGGTGAAAAGAAACCAAGCTCCCCAGAACCTGTCCTGCCGCAGAGTTCGTACAGGTATATCAAGCATATACAAGGTGGAGTTCCAGCGCGTCGGGCAGTCACAAATCAGACGTCTGACGGGCAAGTGGTGTCGCCGCTGAACATGAGCAAGGCGAGCCATGGCCGTGTAAGATCTTCTAAAATGGCCAGAGATTTTCCTGGCCTGCCGCAAGATGTCCTGGACCCCGGGGTATTTGGCAACAAATCGCTGTACGGCTAAGTTCAGGACGTGTGCCATGCAAGGCACGTGTGTCATTTTGCCCTGTTTCAGCACGCTCAGCAGATTGGCACCGTTGTTGCACACCACTTTACCAACTGTCAAATTGAGCAGGGTTAGCCAATGATCGGTCTGTGACCGCAGAGCTGAAAGCAGTGCAGGAATGGTGTGACTCTAGGCTTCCAGGCACAACAGCCGCAGCACAGCATGGCAACATCTCACCTGGGACGTCGAATAGGTTTGGGGGGCGCAGAGGAAGAGGCGGTAGCAGTGGAAAAGGAGGAGTCAGCCGAGGAGGAGAAGAAGAGGCATGCCTGTATGCAATCCGTGGTGGAAACACCAAATCCACACGGGTGCCACGGGTTACATGCTTGACGGCCATCAGAAGGTTCACCCAGTGGGCAGTAAAAGTTATGTACCTTCCCTGCCCGTGTTTGCTAGAGTACGTGGTACGTGCCAGAGATATAGTCACTTGCCGCTGAACGTGGCAATATAGCTCTGGGATGGCCTTCTGGGAGAAATATTTCCTTCCGGGGACCTTCCATTGCGGTGTGCCAATGGCCACAAATTTTCTAAAGGCCTCCGAGTCCACCAATTTATATGGCAGTAGTTGGAGGGCTAGCAGTTCCGACAAGCCAGCGGTCAGCCGTTGGGCAAGAGGTTTATCTGGCGTCATCATTTTTTAGGCTACGAAAGCCTACCTTCTGCCAGATGAACACGATGATGGCACGGTGGAAGGTGGAGTGGAGGACAAATGGGAGGAGAAGGAGCAGGACGCCGAGATCCGTTAGTGTGGCTTTGTGGGTTCTGACGGTGTTGCTCCCACTGGGCTTGGAGATGGAAGGCCAGAGTCCTTCTTAAGGTGGTCATCCCTAGATGAGTGTTGGACTTACCGCGACTTATGTGTTGACAGCAAAAGCCCACACTGCGGAGCCATGTGCCGGCGTCCTGGCATCGGTAAGGTCTGGGAATGGATGGGAAAATAATATCTCTGACTCGAGTGGAGGGGCTATGGTGATGGTGGTGTCTTTGGGGGTGCACAGAGCAGAGAGTGAGGAGGGTGCAAATACAGAGGATGAGGAGGGTGCAGAAGCGGAAGGCTGAGTGAGCCACTCAACCAACAGTGGTGCGTCCTTTGGAGTTATCGCACACGCCTTCTCCAACTTCCCACTTAGGCTCCGGCCTGGTCCACCTGCCCGACCCCTACCACACCAGCGAAACGGCATGCCTCTTCCTCTGCCTGTCATTTTCTAAATGACCCTGTGCCTAAGTCCGTAGAGAAGAGCAGTATTTGTGGAAGCTGATATATGGCAGGATTCAATCAGTTGTTAGTTGAAGCAGGTATATCAAAACTCGCAATCTGTATTTTGTGGACGCAGGTATATGAAAAACCTCAATCACTATTTTGTGGAAGTTGATAGATCGTAGCCCTCAATCAGTATTTTCTGGAAGCATACAAATGCACTATGTACTTTCTATGTTAGAAAGTACATTATAAGTATATCACACCCTCTGTGTATCACACCTATCGATAGCACAACATTACCAGTCCTTAAAAGGACTTTTGTGGCCCTATTAGCTAGCGTTTAGTGTCAGTAAGTTCCTAACAGCCTGTCCCTGCTCCAAAATGCAACCTCTCCCCACACTGGCAAATCACAGAATGTAAAATGGCTGCCAGATCAGGTTCTTTTATAGGGTGGGGGTGTGTCCATGTGCTGAAACGTCTCAATTGGCTGTCCTGTCCAACCTGATGGATGTGTCATGGGTCAAAGTTCGGCGCAATGCAAAAAAATATGGCGCATGTGAATATCGCCATATGTTCGCATGTTTAGCAAATCACGAATGCGCAAAGTTCGCTGCAAAACGTCCGCCGGGCGATCCGCAAGGCGATCTCTAGTGGTGTCAAAGTGCAAAGTTTTTGTTTTTAGTTCCTTTTTACAGGTATTATCCCCGCATCAGTGGAACCTGGATAAGGATTGTTCTATATTCCGGATTATTGGATTGTCAGATAAAGTATTTAAGGCTCACTTATATGGGTGGAGGTCCTTTTGTTAGAAAGCTTAAAACAAAATTTTACCACAAAAAAGGGTTCAAAGATAACCCCTTTTAGGGTCACAGCTAAATGCTGTACGGGAGATGAGCTGCAGTACCCAGCACAGCCACTACACTTTGAATGGAGCTGTGCTTCTGCTTGCTGAGAACATCTGATTGGTGGGGGTGCTGGATATTGGAAACCCCGTCAATCGGGTTTTAATGACCTGTCCCGAGGATAGGTCATCTATATAAGGAGTCCAGAAAAATACTTTTAAAGGGTTAGCCATGTTGTTGTTTTTTGTAAACCCCGCTTCCTGGGTAGACTTACAGAGGGAAGCTTATTTACCTGTGTCCACCACTGCGTCCCAGCTCCTTCGCTTTTCTGCCTGCTTTCAACATCCGTTTTGATGCCCCTGCAGCCAATCGTTGGCCGTAATGGTGACCTGCTCCCCTTGCATTATATCAATAGGTCACGTGATGCAAGGTTGTTAGATTACCGCTGTGGCCAGTGATTGGCTGCAGCGGCGTTAATGCGGATGCTGACAGTGGAGAACCCGAGAGAGGCAGCTAAGACTGGGACCCAGCGGAAGGGGAGCAAGTAAGCGTGCTTTATTTTGCAGGTCTTCCCAAGAGGGAAGGGGGTTTGCAAAAATATACCAAAAGGTTGCCAACCCCTTTAAGGCATTGGAAAGGTGGAGTCACATTCTTCTCGCCTTATCTAAAGATGATGAGAAGGAGACACTGGACTCACTGATGCGCCCTCTAATTTCATCTAAGGATCGCCTTATTCAGATAAATTCACCACATTTACTGCAATCCCACTAAATTATTTAGGGTGGAAAGAGAGGACTCCTCTTTGTCCTAGATGTAATGGTGTTGGGGTTCCTTTTTATATATCTTTTAGGACTGTCCCGTTATTAGTTTTTGAAATGATGTTATGGAGTCTGTGGGGAAGATGAGCTTGCGCTGAATTCTTGACTCAAAAGTTTGCGTGGTGGTCTCAGCATTGCTGGATCTCGGTTACTTCATTGACTGTTTCTCTAGGTGGACCATTGTAGAGGGCCACGCCGTCTGAGGCGACTGCCTCACCTCGCCTAGTAGGTGGAGCGGCCCTCTACAATGGTCCACCTAGAGAAACAGTCAATGAAGTAACCGAGATCCAGCAATGCTGAGACCACCAAGTGGGGATGGTGGCAGGACCATGGGAAATGAGCGCCTCCGTGGTGGATGGAGATACATTAGCACTGTTGGGGTCACTGTAAGGGCACTATTACTACCATGTGTGCTCTAGCAGAGAATTATTACTATTGGTGGGACTTTTGGGAGCACTGTATCAGTTTAGAACAATTATTTTTGGGGGACGTTATGTTTACACTATTAGTGTCAGGGACACTATTTGCTGGGCACAGTTATTTTTTAGGGCATTGCGTGCCAATATTGAAGGGGGCACCATCTGAACTCTCCTCTATATTGGTGCTGTCCTCTGGATACTGTTTATGTATTGTGCACTTACTGCTGCCTCTGTATTATGTAGATACTGGTACTCTGTATTATGTAGATACTGGTACTCTGTATTATGTAGTTACTGGTACTCTGTATTATGTTGTTACTGGTACTCTGTATTATGTAGATACTGGTACTCTGTATTATGTAGATACTGGTATTCTGTATTATGTAGATACTGGTACTCTGTATTATGTAGTTACTGGTACTCTGTATTCTGTAGATACTGGTACTCTGTATTATGTAGATACTGGTACTCTGTATTATGTAGTTACTGGTATTCTGTATTATGTAGTTACTGGTACTCTGTATTATGTAGATACTGGTACTCTGTATTATGTAGATACTGGTATTCTGTATTATGTAGATACTGGTACTCTGTATTATGTAGATACTGGTACTCTGTATTCTGTAGTTGCTGGTACTCTGTATTAGGTAGTTACTGGTACTCTGTATTATGTAGTTACTGGTACTCTGTATTATGTAGATACTGGTACTCTGTATTATGTAGTTATTGGTACTCTGTATTATGTAGTTACTGGTACTCTGCATTATGTAGTTATTGGTACTCTGTACTATGTAGATACTGGTACTCTGTATTATGTAGATACTGGTACTCTGTATTATGTAGATACTGGTACTCTGTATTATGTAGTTACTGGTACTCTGTATAGGGAAAATTCTTACCGGGATTTTACTTTCCTTGAGTCCGTAGGCAGCACACAAAGGGTTAACCCTGACCTCCAGCTCTGTAGGACCGCCCACCTAGACAAACAAATTAGAATAATTAATTCATTAGTAGTCCACTATATAAGGGCGTCACATACCCTAACCCACTGTGTTTTCAAAATAGACTCAGACAATGAATGCAATAATAGAACATTTTTTATTTAGGGAGGGTATACTTGTGCTGCCTACGGACTCAAGGAAAGTAAAATCCCGGTAAGAATTTTCCCTTTCCCATTTCGTCCTCCGGCAGCACACAAAGGGATTTGGATAGATCACAAAGGGGGCTTCCCGTCAAGCACAGCCGACAGAACCCCAATGCCAAAGGCTGAGCTCTTAGTGTGGATGTCCAGTCTGTAGTGCTTCATAAACGTAGAGGATGAAGACCAAGAAGCTGCATTACATATCTCTTCAACAGATACTTGAGATTTCTCTGCCCAAGACACTGCAGTCGATCTAGTCGAGTGTGCCCTCAAGGGGAATGGAGGATCGATTCCTCCAATCTGTAGGTTTCCATTATGGTCTCTTTTATCCATCTTGCTAGGGTGTCTTTAGAGGGCTGCAGTCCGCTCCTAGGCCCGGAAAAGAGAATGAACAAATTCTCAACTCTCCTGAGATCTTCAGTTCTATTCAAGTAGATCTCTAAGGCACGTTTCACATCAAGCGTATGTAGAGAGCTTTGATGCTCATCAGAAGGTTCCGGAAAGAAGGCCGGAAGGAAGGCCTCTCTATTTACATTGGCTGAGGAGGAGACCTTGGGTATAAACGAGGGCACCGTCCGAAGCAGGACACCATCTGGTAGAAATCTCAGATATGGGTATCGAGATGATAGAGCCTGAAGTTCACCCAGTCTCTTGGCTGAGGTAATGGCAACCAGGAACAGAACTTTGTAGACAAGCCATTTAGGCGCCGCTTGATCGAGAGGTTCAAAGGGCGGAAGGATCAGTCTTTTGAGAACCACGGACAGGTCCCAGACAGGTGACGGATCTCTAAATGACGGTTTTAGTTTTCTCACCGCTTTGAAAAACGGAAGATCAGAGGATGATGTAGAAATTTATTTTCAGTCATCACGTTTAGGGCTGTCATCTGAGCTCTCAAGGTATTTGGTTTCAGACCCATCTGGAAACCTTCCTGGAGGAACTGTAGAATCGCTGAGACATCAGTATCAGTATACCCCTTCTTCATAGACCAGGATGCAAATTTCCTCCACACCTTGGCGTATCTTCTGTTCGTGGAATCCTTGCGAGAACACAAGAGTGTAGATACTACAGACTCAGATAGACCTTCTCTTCTCAGTCTATATTTCTCAGCCTCCATGCTGTAAGGTGTAATCTCTCCAGGTTCTGGTGATATAGACCTTCCTGAAGCAACAGATCCGGAAATAGGGGAAGTTTCCAGTATTCCCCTTGTGATAGTTGGAGTAACAGGGGGAACCAAGTTCTCCTCGGCCAGAACGGGGTGATCATTAGAACTTGAGGTTTCTCCGCCAAGATCTTCTGCAGTATTCTCAGGATAAGAGGTACAGGTGGGAAGATGTAGACGAACCGATGTTCCCAGCTGATAGAAAACGCATCCACAGCTCTGGGATGGTCGTACTCGCTTAATGAGCAGAAGTTCTGGAGTTTTCTGTTCTTCCTGGACGCAAACAAGTCCCAGGTCGGTGTTCCCCACTTCTCTGTTATCTGCTTGAAAATCAGAGGGTCCAGCTCCCATTCTGATGGTCTCATCCTCCTCCGGCTCAGACGATCCGCTTGAATATTGCAATATCCCTTGATATGCACTGCTCTTATCTCTAGCAGGTGTAGTTCTGCCCAGGCGAAGATCTTCAGGCACAGCTTTAAAGGGTTTCTGTCACCAGTTTTAACCCTATGAAGTTAGCTGACATTAGCGATGTGCTAATGTCAGCTAAACCTAACTAGCCTATTCTTACTTTTCTCAGTGCCCGCATAAACCTAAAATCGAACTTTTATAATATGCAATGAGGCTCTATGAGCAGGGGGCGTTGTTCCTGCTCCTGAGCCTCCATTCTCCACCAGGTCTCTCACTCCAGGTCAGATTGCCACAGCCTGTCAGCCTGCACTGACTGCCGCCTGCTCTGAACCTCAGCGCAGCGCAGTTCAGAACGGCGCGAGATTTCATCCGAGCACAGGGCTGGCAGACAGATGCAAGCGCTGCCTGGCCCTGTCAATCAAGACCTGGAGGGAGGAGACCAAGGTGGGAGAATGGAGGCTCTAGGAGCAGGAACAACGCCCCCCCTGCTCCTAGAGCCTCATTAGCATATTATAAAAGTTCGATTTTTAGGTTTATGCGGGCACTGAGAAAAGTAGGAATAGGCTAGTTAGGTTTAGCTGACATTAGCACATCGCTAATGTCAGCTAACTTCATAGGGTTAAAACTGGTGACAGAAACCCTTTAACAAGGTTTTGCTCCTTGTACCGCCCTGCTTGTTCAAGTAATAAACCGTTGGTAGATTGTCCGAGCGAATTAATACTGACTTCTTCTTGATCTGAGGAGCAAAATGGAGTAATGCCAGATAGACTGCGGTCATTTCCTTGAAATTGGATGACTGGACTTTCTCTAGAGAGGACCATTCTCCCTGAGTCCATCTGTCCAGAAGGTGTGCTCCCCAACCCTGGCCGGAAGCATCTGTGGTGATGACTACAGGTGGTAAATATTGAAACGTCTTCCCTCTGGTTAAGTTCTGGGTCTTCAGCCACCAATTGAGACTGAGTATGGTGGAAGGCTTTAGCCTCATTCTGGCGTCTAAGTTGTGCCTGCAGTGATACAGGTTCTGGAGCATGTCCAATTGAAGATTCCGAGTATGGCACATAGCCCACGGAACCGCGTCTATCGTGGCAGTCAGATGTCCTAAAGATCTCATTACCCTGCGGATCGTAGGCTGACGCAGATGTATTAAGGTCCGAACTTCCTTCTTTATGTTCTTGACCTTGTGCAGTGGAAGATACAGCTTCTGTGAGTGAGTATCTATGAGGACACCAAGGAAAACTTTTGAAGTTGCAGGAGTAACATCTGACTTTTTCCAATTGATCAGAAATCCCAGTTCCTGAAGTAAATCTATAGTCATCTGTAGCTGTTGACGCAGTATGTCCTTGGCTTGGGCTCCCAAGAGCCAGTCGTCCAGGTACGGGAAAATCTGAATCCCCTGGAGATGGAGGATTGCTGTTATAATTACCGCTATCTTGGTAAACACCCTTGGTGCTGAGCAAAGGCCAAAGGGTAACGCCTTGAATTGGTAGTGTAGTACTCTTCCATTCTTGCAGATGGCAATTCTCAGGTACTTCCTTGATGACTTCTCTATCGGTACATGCAGATATGCATCTTTCAGATCTAAGGACACCAGCAACTGATCCTTCTTGAGAACTGCAGCTATCGTCCTTATTGTTTCCATCTTGAAATGTATCTCTTGCATAAAGTGATTGAGGTAACGCAGATCTATTATTAGTCTGAACTTCCCGTCTGTCTTGGGAACATAAAAATCCGCGAGTATACTCCATGACTTCTTTGATGGTATGGCACCGGCTCTAGAGCTCCTTTTCCCAGGAAATCCATCAAAAGCTCCCAGGTTTGAGGATCTGCTTCTGGATTTACCAGAAACCTGTCTCTTGGAGTATGCTCTAGTTCTAGAGAATAACCTTCTCTGATGATACGAAGTACCCAGGAATCTGAAGTCCTTTGCTGCCAATTCATGAAGAAGTTTACTAGACGGCCTCCCACAGGGTAACCTCTGGCGTCAGAACTCAATCTTAGCGGACTTAGAGTCCTCAGGTCTTTTTCTTGGTCTCTCTGAGGTGGATCCGGGTCTGCGGTCCGATCTTCCTCTGTTAGAACGCCCCTGAAACTAGATCTTCTATAGGTCTGGCTCCTGTAGGGACGAAAAACCCAGATTTCTCTCTGCGTTTAGACTGGGGAAAGTCAAGAGTCTTATCTTCTTTATTGGCTTCCAGGAGCTTATCCAGTTGAGCTCCAAACAGTCTGCCTGGTTCGAAGGAAAGAGAACATAGATTGTTCTTGGATGCAGAATCGCCAGACCATAGTTTTAGCCAAATAGCTCTTCTCACAGTATTTGCAAGAGCCATGTTCTTTGCTGTAAATCTGAGGGAGTCAACAGGAAAATCACACAGGTATTCAGCCGCCAACTTCAGGGTGGGAAGCTGTTGAAGTAAGTCTTCTCTTGAGACTCCATCCTCAATATCACGGCTGAGGTGACTGAGCCATACCCTCAAAGCACGAGCCACTGGAACGGTAGCCATAGCTGCTTTGCTCTGAGAGGCTAAATAAGAGTGCATCCTTTTAAGGAGGCCATCAGCTTTCTTCTCCATGGGGTCCTTTAGTAGTGAAGAGTCATCACTAGGGAATAAGGATTTCTTGGCCAGTCTGGATACTGCCGGGTCTACTCTGGCAGGTGTTTCCCAACTCGTGGACTCAGATGGGTCCGTCTTGTAAATTGTTCTAAAACGTGATCCGAGAACAATCTTTCCAAGGGGTTGTTCCCACTCCTTGGTCATAATGGAATTTAATATCGGATGACTGGGTAGTACGGATGCTTTCTTCTTTGGAAAATAAAAAGACTCTCTTCTTCTTGTTCAGAAGATTTTTCTTTTTAGCCTCCATAATATTTTTCACCTCTTTAACAAGGCGATTGATATCTTCTTTATTGAAAAGAAAATTATCTTCCAGCACCGGGAAGGCTGACTCGAGTCAGAAGAGACTTCACCTTCTGAACGTGTGGAACGTTCTGATGCAGATGGGGAAGAAATACGTTTTCTCTTAGGTCTCTTGCTCTGCTTCACCTGAGACAAAAAGGATTTGAACAGAGACATCAATTTCCTGGTCTCAGAATCGGATACATCTTCAGAATGTGAGCAGTTGTCACATAGATTAGAAGTAGCATTATCAGGTAGAGACTTTAGACAGGAGATGCATAGACTTTGCTTAGACTTCTGTTTCTTTGCTGAAGTGGATCTTTGATCAATGCTGCAGTGCACACATAAGTCCTCTGTGCACTCATCAGGGAGCAGCTGGTCACACTGATTGCAGGTCCTATGCCTGCTCTTCCTGGACCTTTTACCACTCCTGGATGATGAGGACATCTGCAAGTAAAAAATACAGTCAGCCAACATCATAATCCTAATGACTGGGATTGAACCTGAGGATTGCAGGTAATACCTTAACCACACCAGAGCTCGGCTGCCAGGCACAACGGGCGCCGAGCTCTGCACCTTCCCCGCTTTAAGTACTTAGCTGAAATCGCGGGCCGGATGGAGGAGGCGGAAGCGGAAGTGACGTCAGACGCAACCCGCGCCTGCGTTCCACATGCGTTCCACTGAAGCACGAACCGAAAGTTCTGCTTTTACATGCGGCCGCACAGTGCTCCAGAATATCGCTGGAAAGTGAGGAAGCGGCACATCATGCGGGCGTGAGTCAAGCCAGGACACATGGCTGAGAGACTCCAGGCACAACCTGACAATCAGGCAAAATGGCCATAAATCCAGGTGGGCTTCTCCTCAGGAGGAGGACATTAAAAAAACACAGTGGGTTAGGGTATGTGACGCCCTTATATAGTGGACTACTAATGAATTAATTATTCTAATTTGTTTGTCTAGGTGGGCGGTCCTACAGAGCTGGAGGTCAGGGTTAACCCTTTGTGTGCTGCCGGAGGACGAAATGGGAATATGTTGTTACTGGTACTCTGTATTATGTAGATACTGGTACTCTGTATTATGTAGATACTGGTATTCTGTATTATGTAGATACTGGTACTCTGTATTATGTAGATACTGGTACTCTGTATTCTGTAGTTGCTGGTACTCTGTATTAGGTAGTTACTGGTACTCTGTATTATGTAGATACTGGTACTCTGTATTATGTAGATACTGGTACTCTGTATTATGTAGTTACTGCTGTCTCTGTATTATGTAGATACTGGTACTCTGTATTTTGTGGATACTGGTACTCTGTATTATGTAGATACTGGTACTCTGTATTATGTAGATACTGGTACTCTGTATTATGTAGATACTAGTACTCGGTATTATGTAGTTACTGGTACTCTGTATTATGTAGTTACTGGTACTCTGTATTATGTAGATACTAGTACTCGGTATTATGTAGTTACTGGTACTCTGTATTATGTAGATACTGGTACTCTGTATTATGTAGATACTGGTACTCTTCTGTATTATGTAGATACTGGTACTCTGTATTATGTAGATACTGGTACTCTGTATTATGTTGTTACTGGTACTCTGTATTATGTAGATACTGGTACTCTGTATTATGTAGTTACTGGTACTCTGTATTATGTAGATACTGGTACTCTGTATTTTGTGGATACTGGTACTCTGTATTATGTAGATACTGGTACTCTGTATTATGTAGATACTGGTACTCTGTATTATGTAGATACTGGTACTCTGTATTATGTTGTTACTGGTACTCTGTATTATGTAGTTACTGGTACTCTGTATTATGTAGATACTGGTACTCTGTATTTTGTGGATACTGGTACTCTGTATTATGTAGATACTGGTACTCTGTATTATGTAGATACTGGTACTCTGTATTATGTAGATACTGGTACTCTGTATTATGTAGATACTGGTACTCTGTATTATGTAGATACTAGTACTCTGTATTATGTAGATACTGGTACTCTGTATTATGTAGATACTGGTATTCTGTATTATGTAGATACTGGTACTCTGTATTATGTAGATACTGGTACTCTGTATTTTGTGGATACTGGTACTCTGTATTATGTAGATACTGGTACTCTGTATTATGTAGATACTGGTACTCTGTATTATGTAGATACTGGTACTCTGTATTATGTTGTTACTGGTACTCTGTATTATGTAGTTACTGGTACTCTGTATTATGTAGATACTGGTACTCTGTATTTTGTGGATACTGGTACTCTGTATTATGTAGATACTGGTACTCTGTATTATGTAGATACTGGTACTCTGTATTATGTAGATACTGGTACTCTGTATTATGTAGATACTGGTACTCTGTATTATGTAGATACTAGTACTCTGTATTATGTAGATACTGGTACTCTGTATTATGTAGATACTGGTATTCTGTATTATGTAGATACTGGTACTCTTCTGTATTATGTAGATACTGGTACTCTGTATTATGTAGTTACTGGTACTCTGTATTATGTAGATACTGGTACTCTGTATTATGTAGTTACTGGTACTCTGTATTATGTAGATACTGGTACTCTGTATTATGTAGTTACTGGTACTCTGTATTATGTAGATACTGGTACTCTGTATTATGTAGTTACTGGTACTCTGTATTATGTAGTTACTGCTGCCTCTGTATTATGTAGTTACTGGTACTCGGTATTATGTAGTTACTGGTACTCTGTATTATGTAGATACTGGTACTCTGTATTATGTAGATACTGGTACTCTTCTGTATTATGTAGATACTGGTACTCTGTATTATGTAGTTACTGGTACTCTGTATTATGTAGATACTGGTACTCTGTATTATGTAGATACTGGTACTCTTCTGTATTATGTAGTTACTGCTGCCTCTGTATTCTGTAGTTACTGGTACTCTGTATTATGTAGATACTGGTATTCTGTATTATGTAGTTACTGCTGCCTCTGTATTCTGTAGTTACTGGTACTCTGTATTATGTAGATACTGGTATTCTGTATTATGTAGATACTGGTACTCTGTATTATGTAGATACTGGTATTCTGTATTATGTAGATACTGGTACTCGGTATTATGTAGATACTGGTACTCGGTATTATGTAGATACTGGTACTCGGTATTATGTAGATACTGGTACTCGGTATTATGTAGATACTGGTACTCGGTATTATGTAGATACTGGTACTCTGTATTATGTATTTACTGGTACTCTGTATTATGTGGTCTTTATAAAAGTTATCTTATAAAATATATGCAGATATTTACAGTAAGTTGTCTGATGTGCGATACTGTATGTTCTTCTTACATTAAACATGTGTTCACATGACGTTTTTGCCATCTATTTAACGTATACGTTGGGGGAAAAAAACACCACGCTTTTCTATCCTGCAGAGTCCGGTAAAAAATGTATATGTTAAGATATACTTTTTTTTTTTTTTTGACAATGGAACTCTATGGTGAACAGATGGCGCTGTATGGCATCTGTCTGAGGCATCCGTTCAATGTATACGTTTTTGTATACGTTAAACCGAAGGTAAGTATTTGAGGTGAACACTAACAGACATTTATAAAAATTTTCTGAGAGAGGAAGATGAAGGCACTTGTCTGTATGGAGAGTCTTCCGATGAGGATGATGTGTCACTTCTTATTCTGTATGGTAAGATACACAGGTGAGTAATACATGGAGGACATGTGGTGAGCGTGTCAGCAGATGAGGTAAGGTTCTGAGAAAAGACAGAGCTGAACCCGTGAGTCAGCGTCTCATATCAGCATCTGTCCTCAGCTCCTTCTATCTATAATCGAATTATCCATCTCATACCTATGCATCGTCTATTTATCTATCTATCTATCTGTCCATCGATCCATCTTTCTCTCATATCAACCTGTCTATTATCTAGGTATCTTTCATCATCTCTCATATCTATCTAATGTATCTATCTATCCATCTAATTATCTATCTCCTATCTATCTATCTATCTATCTATTTGTCTATCTATCTATCTATCTATCTATCTATCTATCTATTTGTCTATCCATCTGTCCATCTTTCTCTATTATCAACCTGTCTATTATCTATGCATCTTTCATCATCTCTCATATCTATGTAATGTATCTACCTATCATATCTATCTATCTATCTATCTATCTATCTATCTATCTATCTATCTATCTATCCATCTTATGTTTTTAGTGCACAAATCAGGTGCTCAGGTACATGACCCACCATCTCGGAGGTGGTTATTGCCCATGCACTATGAACTAATCTCATGGTCTATTATGTAATATGTCATGTGCTCTCAGCCCCATGTAAACAATGACAGTGAGAAACAGCAGCACCCAAAACAAACAGTCTGAGTACAGGAACTGATATTAGGCGAGTGCACTAAAACTTGAATGTGGGGACTCAGCTATACAGTACACCAGCCCTTTAAAAGTCTTCTTCCTTTTCCTTGAGATCAGCTCACGGAAAGCTGGGTGACAAACACTGGGACTACCATAATAACTTTTTGTGTGCGTTGTGACACCATTTTTGCTTTATTAGTGACTACACTACAAAGTGAACTGACACCCTCTCCACCATCAGAGGATAATTGCTATAGAAAATGCTGTTGTCAGGCACAAATTAAATCTTTTCTGGCACACGTTGTTAAATGAAATGTTAAAAGTTCTGCAGAGATGCCGTCTTCTTTCCACCCGATTTTTTGAAAAGTGGCAAAGTCTGAAAAAGCTAAAAAAAAGTCACAAATATTGTTGCAAGATGGCACTTGGCGGAATTTGTGACTTTTCTATGCCATAAAACTGATAGATAACCATAATAAATCTCCCCATGATCTTCGCCAAAGGTTTTCTGCCTCCTTGTAGAAAAGAGGAAAAACAATTCCAAGGTCCAGCAATCTCCACCGTTCATCAACATTCTTGTTATTACTCCTGAAGAATTTTTGCCTTACCGCTAAACACAAATAAGCGTGTTGTTAACCAGCTGTCTGTCCTGTCATGTGTTTAGCCATATGAGTGTCCCTTCAAGAACTGATAGCAGGAATATGTTGCTTTACAAACTTTAAAGCTTTTTTTCACAAAAACATTTGCATAATGGCTGTGCTTCCTTGTACAATCATAACTGTGAAGAAACAGGTCTTTTGGGGCTTCTGTAAAGTCTTTTTAAGACATATTATTCCATGTTTCAGTTGCACAGCTAGTTGCATTTCTCTCAGAAGCTTATCCCTTCTGTGGAATCTGTCAGCACTGTACTGCTTTGATATCCTTTCCCTTGCTTTCCACTATATTTGTTTTAAGCTCTGGAGCTCACAGAACAGACACGGAGGAATAAATCACACTTACAGACACACAGGAGGCTCCTATAATCTTCAAAAGCTGTGTAGAAGCAGTTCTATCATGCTCAGAAGCTCAATTAGCTTTGACACATCCTCACTTCCTTTTAGCTGTCTTGTGAGTGCCTGATACTAGGAACGGATCTTGCCTGACAACAGGCGGTGGACTGCAAATTGGTTGGAAGTGGGACCCCTAGTGGCCATAGCTTTACAACTTTTTTTCAGGGGGATGCAGGCAGATTTTTTAGATGAAGTGATTTAGAAATTTGCTAGTTACGCCATTCTCTTTTAAATAAAATGAAATGAAATTGAGTGAAAGTACAGAGACTCTTTAAAAGGTCCTTTTCTTGACTCATTTAGATTCCCAGCAGGGACCAGAGCTTTATATAAATATATATATAAATATATATATATATATATATATATATATTTATATATACACACAACCAAACTATACTAGACTTCTACCAGAAGATGACACCTTTGACCATATAAATTGTAATGCCCGCCATACATGTAAGTGATCGGCCGCTATGTGGCTGTTTAGATGATCAGATCTAATAGCCCATGTGTGTAGCAACTATGTAAAACAATAAAATAGATACAATTTAGTCATTTTCACAATAAGTCTTTCTGGAAATTCTGACTCTTCATGTGTCTCAACATCATAGTTTCTTCTTCAGCACACTGAACCCCAGCATCTTCAGAAATGGGTCCAGCCTGACTGCTGAGTAACCAGAATCAGTTGGTTGTCCTCATTAGTTTTGGGTGAACCCCAATCGTGTCCATTGCAATCATTAAGGTGAAGGTATAAGAGGAGGAAAAGAACCAAACATACATCATTCTAAAGCAGGTGGCATGTCTCATAGTGGGACCTGCACCTATCTCCCACACCTTTGTCCTGTCTAGTAATGTGGGCGCTAAGGATGGACACGTGACTGCGCATGTTCTGCTGTCTCTCTATTGACTTCTTTAGGGGTCTTGAAACCAAGAGTGTTGAGCCGCTTTCAGAAGACGCATAGAAGTGGACGGAGAGAGTTGCTCATGCGCACCCACTTCTTCAATTATGGGGCCATGTTAACAGGAAGGACAGAGGTCAGGGAGATATGTGCAGGCAGGGGCAGACTTAGGACTTAAAGTGGCCCTGGAAAAAAATACTATAAGTCGCCCCCATGTTGTAGGCAGGTCCAAACTGACAGAAAACAAGGCAACAGAAGTAGGCTGGGCCTACAATACCATAGTCCAGCACAAATTATCGCCCCGGCAGAACCAAATATCACAGTGCAGCACTAAATACCGCCCCAGCAGAACCAAATATCACAATGCAGCACTAAATACATCCCTAGCAGAACCAAATATTACAGTGCAGCACTAAATATCGTCCCAGCAGTACCAAATATCACAGTGCAGCACTAAATACCGCCCCAGCAGAACCAAATATCACAGTGAAGCACTAAATACCGCCCCAGCAGTACCAAATATCACAGTGCAGCACTAAATACCGCCCCAGCAGAACCAAATATCACAATGCAGCACTAAATACATCCCTAGCAGAACCAAATATCACAGTGCAGCACTAAATACCGCCCCAGCAGAACCAAATATCACAGTGAAGCACTAAATACCTCTGCAGCAGTACCAAATATCACAGTGCAGCACTAAATACCGCCCCAGCAGAACCAAATATCACGCTGCAGCACTAAATACCGCCCCCACAGTACCAAATATCACAGTGCAGCCCTAAATACAGCCCCAGCAGAACCAAATATCATACTGCAGCACTAAATACCGCCCAGCAGAACCAAATATCACAATGCAGCACTAAATACCGCCCAAGCAGAACCAAATATCACAGTGCAGCACTAAATACCTGACGAAGCCTGGTGGTGAAACACGTGTCGAGGTGGCTGTTTGACTGGGGTCTGTTCACACTGCGCTATTATGGGTATGTCCTGGTATTGTTATTTGTAATTGTGTATAGGTCCTCCAACTGTTGATCTTTAGATTTATTACTGTCTGATCCAACTATCTATGTACACATTCTTATTATTTTGACAAATACTGTTTGGGCCTGGCTGCGATTATCGCACGATACTGCTTATCATTCCATATTTTTGGATTGGGCTTTTCATGCGATCCCTGCCATGGCCAAACTCTTATGGCTAGACATCTGAGACAGTTTAGATCTGTACATACAAAGAATATATACCCATAGATGTAGCTTTGTACTATTGTATATAATTACTGCATATAATCTGATACAACTGATTCAATGTGATTTGCAGTGCCTTGTACCCCAGTCAAAATAACTTTCCCTGTATCAGGTGTGTCATTTGTAACATCTTCTTACTCTCCTGCACTTTACTCCTGTTTATTGTGCTGTCGCACAAGTATTTTTCTAATAAAGATATTTTTCTATATAATAAGATATCTGTGGTCTTGATCGGTTTAGCAGCACTAAATACATCCCTAGCAGAACCAAATATTACAGTGCAGCACTAAATACCGTCCCAGCAGTACCAAATATCACAGTGCAGCACTAAATACCGCCCCAGCAGAACCAAATATCACAGTGCAGCACTAAATACTGCCCCAGCAGTACCAAATATCACAGTGCAGCACTAAATACCGCCCCAGCAGAACCAAATATCACAATGCAGCACTAAAAACATCCCTAGCAGAACCAAATATTACAGTGCAGCACTAAATACCGTCCCAGCAGTACCAAATATCACAGTGCAGCACTAAATACCGCCCCAGCAGAACCAAATATCACAGTGCAGCACTAAATACTGCCCCAGCAGTACCAAATATCACAGTGCAGCACTAAATACCGCCCCAGCAGAACCAAATATCACAATGCAGCACTAAAAACATCCCTAGCAGAACCAAATATTACAGTGCAGCACTAAATACCGTCCCAGCAGTACCAAATATCACAGTGCAGCACTAAATACCTCTGCAGCAGTACCAAATATCACAGTGCAGCACTAAATACCACCCCAGCAGAACCAAATATCACAGTGCAGCACTAAATACCGCCCCAGCAGAACCAAATATCACAATGCAGCACTAAATACCGCCCCAGCAGTACCAAATATCACAGTGCAGCACTAAATACCGCCCCAGCAGTACCAAATATCACAGTGCAGCACTAAATACTGCCCCAGCAGTACCAAATATCACAGTGCAGCACTAAATACCGCCCCAGCAGACCCAAATACTACAGTGCACCACAAAATACTGCCCTCGTCACAGTATTCAACAGTATCATCGTCTTGAGGACAGTGATACAGTTGAATTCAAGAGGGCACCTGCGGCTGTTGGTCAGATGCATAAGTACCTGATGCTTCTAGTATTAATTAATGTTGAGAGTATCAGATCTTTATGTATCAAGCCAGCAGGCGTGAGGTGGGCTCGGGAAGCCCCCTGGGCATTGGCCAACAGGGAAATTTCCCTGTAGGATCTATGGCCAGTGCACTTCTGGGTGCAGGTCACAGAAGGTGGGATCTGCATGTATTAGATATTTAAAGGGGTTACATGCCCCCCAATGTCCGGGCCCCCTACAATGGGGACAAGCCTCCCTAGCTTCACGAGTAACACTAGGGAGGTTCCTCCCTGTCTCAGCCTGCTATTTTCTGCTCCCCCTGTTGCCAGATGTTTTGTTCCGCGCGACAGGGAGATGGAGCAGTAACCATGTAGGGATCATGAGCGACGCGGGTGTCTGGAGCGGGTAAAGTATAATCTATATGAGGGGCCTGGGAATTGGGGGGCATGTTTTAGACTTTGGATAACCCCTTTAAGTAGATACCATACATGCCTAAGGCTAGGCTACATACCTGCGCATATATACCAGTATTCTGTTTTAGCATGGGTACAGCACTGACAGCGCCCGCCATATCCCATTCACTATAATGAGGTCTATCGGGTTCCGGTGTGAGAACCAGCATTTTGTTGGGCCACTTTTTTCCAGAAAGTGCGACGGAGGTTTACACAAAGCCTTAGATGGGAATACAACTTTCATATTTTTATTTTCTACTGTAAATAATATAATAAAGTATTATAAAGGGTGACATCATTCTGAATGGTTCTGTTAAAGCAGAACCATTGGCTTCTTATTATGGAGAAACTACTAGTAATAAAAAAGGGTTTGTCCCACCATTAAATGTATTACTTTCTATTTTACAAAAATGCTGCAGTTGTGAGATATTCTCTTTACTTCATTATATTGGTGCCCCCTAGTGTTTAATCTGTATAGTAATGTGTAAGTCGCCCTACTGAGGTGGTCGCACATGCTCAGTACTATCCTTCAACTGCCACCAGTCATACTTACTGTTAGAAGCTATGACAATTACAGTGAGAGATCTGTAGCAGAAAGGACATGCCCCTGGGAAAAGACACACTCCCTGAGCTGCCAGCCTGAAGGGAATCTAGCAGAGAAATTGGAGAAATGAATGGGGAGATTTCATGTGGGGTAGAGGGCTGGTTCTAATTTTACTAGAAAGATATTGTCATGTACTGTATGATGTCTGATTTTCATTTTTTTTACATCAATAATGACATAACCCCTATAAGAAGGTGTTGCAATACTAATATTTTGGGTAAACAATTTGCTGAATTGTTACTATGACCCTCATACACCAGACCATTTATTCATAGCTGCTCTTCTCCAGTGGAAAATGTCAGATGGGAAAATGAAGCTCATAGGTGATGAACTATGTACTGAATCTGAGGAACTGCTAATATTAAAGGGGTTGTCCCATGAAAAATATTCTACAGTTTTCAACAGGGCTGTGGAGTCGGTAGATAAATTTTCCGACTCCGACTCCTCAGATTTTGAAACTTCCGACTCCGACTCGACTCCGACTCCTCTGTATTTAATATGCAAATACGAAGCTGTTCCACCAAGTTCTTCTAATCTCCTCTAGCACAGAGAGGTAGTTGAGCAGAAGCTGCTGCCTTCTCCTTTGTGTGCTGATCTTCTGCTGAAGATAGAGCAGTGGGAGGATCCAGGAAGGGGCAGGGGAAGGGGCATTTATTTTAAAACATGATTTTCCTAGTAGAATCCCATAGTCATGTTTAAAATTTAAGCTAACAATCTGAGTTTACATGTTTTATAGCCTTAGCTGAATGATAGCAGTTTTTCAAATGGTTTACAGCTTCAGTCTTGAACTATTGACTATCCATTCCCTTCACTTATACAAGTGTCTCCAGTCCTTAATCAGTTATCAGTGAGAGGCGAGGATAACCATGGGTTCCCTGTAACAGCAGACCACAAGACAATGGAAAGTGTAAGTATTGCCGCTCCTTAAAGGGACACTGACAGGCTGATTTTCCAGCTAAAGATATATATATACTGGTATTCATCAGAGAATTAGGAATAAAACTATACTAATGTTACCCCCAGTTAAACTGTACTTGTGTTTAAGAAACATTTTAATCTGTATGCAAATTCACTATCTTTGTGCCCAATGGGGCAGCGTCTCCTGCGGCTTTGTGCCCAGCCGCGCCCGAAGTACAGCTTCCCAGCGCTGTTCCCCTCGTTATTATTCACTGCACTGGCCTTTTTTTCAGGCTAGCCGAACGCTGAATTCCTGCGCAGGCGCACGTGTAGAGTGCTGGCAGCAGCCTCGTCTGGCTATGCTGAGGCTGTGCCAGCTTTCTCTCTTCCTCTAGTCCTGTCCTGTCTAGTGCTGCCAGTACTCTACATGTGCGCCTGCCCCCTTGGGCACAAAGGTAGAGAATTTGCATATTGATTAAAACGTTTTTAAACACAAGTAAACCTCAACTGGGGGTAATAGTCGTCTAGTTGTATTCCTAATCCTCTGATGAATACCAGCCGGTAAATCAGCCTGTCAGTGTCCCTTTAACTGCATAGTGAAGCATATGAAAAGCATGCTTCTTCACGGTCACTTAACGTCTTTGTTTAGCGGTAACGTGACGCACTGCATGCATTGGCCTTTATTCTTACAGTGGAGAAGTAATTATTTATAACTTTATCTGAATTGGGACATTTAAACTTGCTTTTTTTTATTCCAATTTTTTTTTATTCCAATTTAAATCTAGTAGGAGTCGGAGTCGGTCCATTTTTTGCCGACTCCGACTCCAGGTACCCAAAATTGACTCCGACTCCGACTCCTCGACTCCGACTCCGACTCCACAGCCCTGGTTTTCAAACCAGCACCAGATCTGAATACTTTTGTAATTGCTTGTAATTAAAAATGTTGTATAGCCACAGAGCTATTCAATAAAATGTATCTGTATAGCGCCACCTGCTGTTTGTTTTTTTCTTATTTATTTGTCCTGCTCACTGAGATGGCCGCACACGCTCAGTTCCATCCTTCAACTGCCTCCTGAGCTGTGATATTGAAAGCTGAGACATGCCCCTTAGCTGCAGCAGAAAGGAGCCTCCCCTTGAGCTGTCGGCTTGATATAAATCTAGCAGAGCAATGAATGGGGAGATCTCTGGATCCATGTCAGGAACAGGCCTGGTTCTAGTTTTGCTAGAAAGAGATTGTCATGTACTATATGATGTCTGATTTTCATTTTTTACAATAGTCCTGGGAGAACCCCTTTAATAGTAGTAATGGAGAACAATGCTCAGGTGGCTACAGAGGACAGACATCCCTCAGTCACTGCCCAGCAGTGCTTGCAATCTAATCTCCTATAGTAGACCCATAGGCAGACTAAGAAAAGCCATATGTTCTATAAATTACCCAATACACTTGATTATGTCAGGACTAAATATCATTGTGCTCCATAGCAAAAGTCAGAATGAAGCACCCCCACTGAACGCTCTCATTTTATTATAGAATTTATTATATATTTTTCTTTGTATGGTCATAGCGGTTGAGGCATTCCCGAGTAAGGCCTTATTCACACGTCACACGTCCGCATATATTCTGCACTTCTGTAATTCTGCAAATCAGTTTTTGCGGAGCACGCTGACGATCTTACGGCCGCAGCTCCGCAAAGAAGTAGAGCATGTCCTATTCTTGCCCACAATTGCGGACCAGAATAGACATTTCTATGGGGCTGCCGGCCGGGTGTGTTTATGGATCTGCAATTTGCGGATCCATAAACACTACGGACGTGTGAATAAGGCCTAAAAAGTGCAATTGGGGGTGGGGCGTAGCCCTTCCGTGTACCTCACCTTTCACGTGCTGGACATGCCCCTCAGTGCACTAAAACCCTCATCTACTTGAAGAATATAAGCCTTTTTTCTTGGGAATGCCGTGACTGATTTGAACAAGACAGGTATTGTTTTAATTAGTTTTGAGCGAAGCTAAGCATTAAAGTGGAATTTGGTTGAAATTTTAGGGAAAAAAAATAATAAATCAATCCTAAACGAAGCTGAATTTCCTCGCGCGTCTTGGTAATGAATCATTTTTCCTAAAATGGCGGCTGGAGTTGTCTTAGAAAGAACGGGGAAAAAAAATACTCACCACATCCACTTGCTCACGCAAAGGCAGGCGAGTGATTTATTTATTTTTTTAACCAAAAAGGCCATATTGTACTAGTGTATTACCGGTTTTAACGGCCGTAAGACGGGTGCAATTCTGACTAAGTGGCCGTTAAGAACGGTTGATAGGCTGAATGGGGTTTTAACATGGCGATTCGTGACAAATTAATTTGTAACAAATCAAATTTCTTGTCAAACTTTATCATTTTTCAAAAACTTCACTCATCTCTAGTTTTAATCAGCAGAATTGACCTTTCCAGACTGTATGCCTGGTGTAATAGGGTTGATCCTGCCCGCAGGTTGCTCTTTGAATAATGAAATTCTGGCATCACTAGAAGGAGCTCACTGCATATGGCTTTATACAGCTAGTTTTAAACTCGATGGGAGCTGTAAATTCTGTAAGCTTCGAGCTCCCCCTACACAAGCAGGAGGGGGAACATACAAGTTCCACACAAATATAAAATCTGCAAAGTAAGACTGCTAATCTCAATATTCTCATTACCATACACATATGACAAGCTGAGAGTCTTGTCTACAAATGCTCGCAGTTTAGGGAATAAGATCAACGAACTTGAGTCTGTAATGGCATCTGAGAATATAGATTTAGTGGCTGTTACTGAGACATGGTTCAATGAGAGTAATGACTGGGATATAACAATACCTGGGTTCTCTCTATATAGGAAAGACAGAGAAGGCAAGAAAGGCGGTGGAGTGGCCCTATATGTGAAAGATAGCATAAAATCTAATCTAATACAAGTCAGCGAAACCAATTTAGAGTCAGTTTGGGTTACGTTGCAGCTCGGTAATCATAAGGTAACTCGTGTAGGTGTCATATACAGACCACCAAGCCAAGTCAAAGAATTGGATGATCTACTAGTCGAGGAAATGGCTAAAATGACATTGAAAGGGAAGTTGTCATAATGGGAGACTTTAATCTTCCTGATATAAACTGGAAAACCAAAATAGCTAGTTCTGCCAGGAGTACTGACATTCTAAATTCCCTACTGGGATTATCTCTACAGCAAGTAGTTGAGGAGCCAACCCGGAAGGAGGCGATTTTAGATTTGGTATTCACAAATGGCAATTTGGTATCTGATATCACTGTAGGGGAAAGCTTAGGATCCAGTGATCACCAGTCAGTGTGGTTTACTATAAGTACAGTGACTGAGTCACTCCACACAAAAACAAAAGTTTTAGATTTTCGGAAAACAGACTTTTCTAAAATGAGATCAGTGGTATACGAGTCCCTATCAGACTGGAACAATTTCAATGGAGTCCAAGAGAAATGGGACTACTTCAAAGTGGCACTATTGAAGGCAACAGAAAAGTGCATTAGGCTCGTCAGTAAAAGCAAAAAAGGAAGAGACCACTGTGGTACTCAGCAGAAGTGGCCAAAATTATTAAAAACAAAAAGATGGCATTTAGTAAGTATAAAAACACCCAAAACGAGGATGACCGGGAAATCTATAAGATGAGGCAGAGAGAGGCCAAGCAAGTTATAAGAGCTTCTAAAGCTCAAGCAGAAGAGAAATTAGCTCAGTCAGTGAAAAAGGTGATAAGACATTCTTCAGATACATAAATGAAAAAAGGAAATTAAAAAAGGAATTACCAAATTAAAAACAAAAGAAGGAAGGTATATGGAAGAGGATAAAGAACTAGCTGACTGCCTCAATGAATACTTCTGTTCAGTTTTTACAAAGGAAAATGAAGGAGAAGGACCTCAGTTAGGGAGGAAGACTCATGAATCCTTTGATGCATGTGTCTTTACAGAGGAAGAGGTTCTAAGTCAGCTGTCTAAAATTAATACAAATAAATCACAGGGGCCTGATGGGATACACCCAAAGCTATTAAAAGAGCTTAGAGGTGTACTAGCAGAACCATTAACAGATTTATTTAACCAATCACTGGTAACAGGTGTCATCCCAGAAGACTGGAAATTAGCAAGCGTTGTGCCAATTCACAAGAAAGGTAGTAGAGAGGAATCGGGCAACTATAGGCCAGTAAGCCTGACATCAATAGTGGGAAATTAATGGAAACCATACTCAAGGAGAGGATTGTGGAACATCTAAAAACTCATGGGTTGATTGATGAAAAACAGCATGGGTTTACTTCAGGGAGATCATGTCAAACTAATCTTATTGACTTTTTGATTGGGTGACTAAAATAATAGATGGCGGAGGTGCAGTAGACATCGCTTATCTGGACTTTAGTAAGGCTTTTGATACTGTCCCACATAGAAGGCTTATCAATAAACTACAGTGTTTGAACTTGGGCTCACATATTGTTGAATGGATTAGGCAGTGGCTGAAGGACAGAAAACAGAGGGTTGTAGTCAATGGAGTATATTCAGACCATGGTATTGTTACCAGTGGGGTACCTCAGGGATCTGTTCTGGGACCTATATTGTTTAATATCTTTATCAGCGAAATTGCAGAAGGCCTCAATGGTAAGGTGTGTCTTTTGCTGATGACACAAAGATTTGTAACAGGGTTGATGTTCCTGGAGGGATACACCAAATGGAAAAGGATTTGGGAAAACTAGAGGAATGGTCAAAAATATGGCAACTAAAATTCAATGTTGATAAGTGCAAGATAATGCACCTGGGGCGTAAAACCCAAGAGCAGAATATAAAATCAGTGATACAGTACTAACCTCAGTATCTGAGGAAAGGGATTTAGGGGTCATTATATCAGACGACCTAAAGGTGGGCAGACAATGTCATAGAGCAGCAGGTAATGCCAGCAGAATGCTTGGGTGTATAGGGAGAGGCATTACCAGTAGAAAGAGGGAGGTGCTCGTGCCGCTCTACAGAGCACTAGTGAGACCTCATTTGGAGTATTGTGTGCAGTACTGGAGACCATATCTGCAGAAGGATATTGAAACTTTGGAGAGAGTTCAGAGAAGAGCTACTAAACTAGTACATGGATTGCAGGACAAAACTTACCAGGAAAGGTTAAACGACCTTAACATGTATAGCTTGGAAGTAAGAAGAGACAGAGGGGATATGATAGAAACTTTTAAATACATAAAGGGAATCATCACGGTAAAAGAGGAGAGAATATTTAAAAGAAGAAAAACTGCTACAAGAGGACATAGTTTTAAATTAGAGGGGCAAAGGTTTAAAGGTAATATCAGGAAGAATTACTTTACTGAGAGAGTAGTGGACGCATGGAATAGCCTTCCTGCAGAAGTGGTAGCTGCAAATACAGTGAAGGAGTTTAAGCATGCATGGGATAGGCATAAGGCCATCCTTCATATAAGATAGGGCCTGGGGCTATTCATAGTATTCAGTCTATTGGGCAGACTAGATGGGCCAAATGGTTCTTATCTGCCGACACATTCTATATATAAACGTTGCAATGGTCGTGTGGCTCATTTACTTCCTGACATTTTATCAGAGTTAGGGAACTGAAGCAGAGAAAGATTTCAATTCAAAGGGTTTTTCCAGTTTCACATACAGTAAATCTAACGTAATCATTGTATAACCTCAGATCAAATCCCCAGTCTTCATCAGACCTCAGATCAAACCCCAATCTACATCAGACCTCAGATCAGACCCCAATCTTATCAGACCTTAGATCAAACCCCAGATTAGACCCGCCAATCTTCATCATACCCACAAATCAGACCCCCAATCTTCATCAGACCTCAGATCAGATGGCCAAACTTCATCAGACCCCTAATATTCATTAGACATCAGTTCAGACCCCAAATCACGCCCCCTGATCACACCCCACAATCTTAATCAGACCACAGATCAGACCTCCAATCTTTATTAGACCTCAGATCAGACCTCCTAATCAGACCCCCAATATTCATTAGACCTCCGAGAAGATCCCCAATCTTCATCAGACCCCAAATCAACCCCCAATTGTTATCAGACCTCAGATCAGACCCCCAATCATGCCTCCAATCTTGATCAGACCTCAGATCAGACAGTAAAAACAACAACTTACCTTTACTGCTCAGGACGGTGCCGCCACTCGACAGATCTATCGCTCTCTTGCTGCATTCACTGTTCCCTCGTCTTCTGCCGGCGCCACACTGCCCTGTGACCTGATGTCACACAGAGGGAGGTCATAGTGAACAATATGGGCGTCAGGACACAGCACATAGCACAAGGCCTGGAAGAAGATCAGGGAGCGGTGAGTACAGCCAGCGCTACACTCACCACTCCCTGCGCCTCCTGCTTTCTAATGAGCGCTTCCATAATGAAAGCGCTTACTAGTATTTGCTTTATAAGACACACTTTTAGGGGGAAAATGTGAGCATTATAAAGTAAAAAATACAGTACTGTGTTTAGACCAATATATGAATAGAGTGTTGCCAAGACTGGATATCACTGCAACAAAGTCTCATCTGCGAGAAAAATCACAGTGCCGCATAGTCTTTGTATGTAAACAAGAATGTTCTTATTCATTGGCAGCAAGCAAGTATTGCGAAGATGGTGATAAATATATTAGAAAGGTACTTCATTTTTCCTTATATTGTACTTATACTGGAATTTATTATACTCCGAATGGTCTTTTCGTGAATCTTAGAGTAAGAGTGTGATCACAAATCATATGACATGACTCACCATACGGCTCTAGATGTAAAAAGAGGACACGTGAATGCTGTCAATGTGTACGCTGACATATTGTACTGGGAGCTTAAGGTGCCGCAATGACTCACACACCCCATCAAGTCCCCCGTATGAATGCAGTTCCATCATCGCTGAGCCCATAGGGTTGTACTATACATCATAGCTGTCTGCATGTGGAGTCATTTTGGATCTTCAATTACACAATCAAAAATATATGAAAGGGGTTGCACAGCACTACCTCAGGATACATCATAAATATCAGATAGGTGGGGGCCGGGGTCCGACTTCTGGCACCTTCGCAAAAGAGCTCTTTAAAGAAGTAGCACCGCCCCGCAAAAGAGGTGGCACACAAGGTCCACTACTTCTTCAAACAGCTGATTGTCGGGTGCTGGGAGTCGGACCCCTGCCAATCTGATATTGATGTCTATCCTGAGACTAGGTCATGAATATTGTAGCTCTGCACAATCTCTTTAAGGGGATGGGGCTAGCAATATGCCGTAGCACTTCCTGACCGCCACAGTACATGTACAGTGGAGGTCAGGTCTTTAAAGACTGCACATGCTTGCAAGTCAAAGGTCGCCATAGCCACCAGGTTTCTGCTGTTTTAAACGGTAGACACCCAGGGCTAATCTCTGCGATCGGCGATAATGCTGAGCACAGACATTTAATCTCTTAGATGCCGTGGTCAATTGTGAACAGTTTCGCCAATGTGGAGATCAGAGAAGCTGTTCATTCTCTCTGTTAGGCTGGATATCGCTAAAGAGTTCCAGGCTAATAACAGGTAACAGTGTTCCATAGGAAAATGGCACAAGTGGCTTACAGGTAATTAATTGCAATGTAAGTGACAAGCAATGTAAGGATCACATGTTAAAGACTCCTAAGAGGGCCTAATAAAAGTGTAAAAAAAATGTAAAAAATAAAAACAAATATAAAAATTCTAATCACTTTACTTTCCCATAATAAAAATAAACAATAAGAAAATAAACATAGGCATCACCACGTCCCAAAATGCCCAAACTATTAAAGCATAAACATATTTATACTGTATGGTAAACCACATAATGGAAAAAAAATTAAAATGGACAATTTACCATTTGTTCATCACTTCACCAACCCCAAAAAATTAAATAGAAAGTGATCAAAAAGTCACACACACTCCAAAGCAGTATCATTAAAAATTATAGATTGGCCTGCAAAAAATCGGCCCTCACAAAGATATAAAAAAGTTCATAGTCCCGCAAAAAACAAACAAAAAAAAGCTCTCAAACGGCTATGTGGATGTTAACATAAAAAAACCTATGGCTCTGGGAAGGCAGGGAGTGAAAAACAAAAAAAGCAAAAATGGAAATTCACCCAATCCTAAAGTGCAAAAAAACAAAACAAAAAAAAACCTCTTCTGTCATAGATTTTTTTTCTGCAGTTCCTCATCATTCCCATGCCAGTGCTGGGTCTTATAGTTTAGCAGTAGTTGGTGATTTGTTGTCTCTCTGATTGACATCACACATGACTATGGTAGCCAGTAGTGGAGGAAATGCAAATGTAAGTGAATGACAAAATGTGGTATTTTAGCTCTTTTTGAGACAAACTATATGTTAAATACTCACCATGTGGTGCCAACACATCAGAAGTGGATAATTTTCATTTTTATTATCTTGTCCAGCTCTGTGCTGCACCTTTGTTTTGATGCTGCTATGGCTTGCATTGAGCAATGTTAACATGTAAAGGACTACAGTTCCCATCGTTTCTCTCCCCTCTCTCAGATAATGCCTCTATTAACACCCGCTTGCCTTTTGAAGAGTTGAAAAACAACCTTAAAATTTCCAAATCCTAATATGTTTCCTGACATTTTGTCTAAAGTTGCCAGCTAAATTGATTTCTACTGACAACACAAAACGGAGGAGAAGCTACTTTCTTGAACTAAACTTCTTAGCATTCCTGTTTCTTAAAGAGTTTTCTGGTACTGTAATTAGGGATGAGAATTTGCGCAATAACTTCATAAAATAATTTGTACTGTAAAAAAACATTTCCCGAACTCGTAGTACCTTGGAACCGAACCTGAGTTGGGTAAAATGTTTTTTTACAGTACAAATTAATTTATAAAGTTATTGCGCGAAGTCTTGTGACACTTCGCGAAGCAATAACTTCGGCTCATCAGAGCCAATACATTCTAATACTGTACGGAGCTCCTGCTCCGTACAGTATTGGAACAAAGTTTTATGCGAATCGACTTCGGATGTTTCATCTGAAGTCAATTAGCTCATCCCTAACTGTAATATTGATGAATAGATGTTACTGCATAAAGGTTACTACAGCTCTGGGAAATGGGAGCAGCTCTACAGTAGCATTTAGGGTCACCACTCATACCCTAATGATTCTGCTTGCACAAACTTTTACAAAGCTGAAATTCTGTGGAATTATTTTATGAGATTTATAGTCAAACTATTGGTGGGCGTACTTGTAAAGACTCTCGACACGACAAAAAGGGTTTCCCAGTAAATCACAGCTTTGCCAACAAGCTGAACTCATTAGTAATTCATGAGTAGTGAAAGGCAGCTGAAATCATTTATATACAAGGACATTTTTAGTAGGAAGAAGAAAAGTTTACACAAAACATTCCCATCATAAGAAAGAAAACTTTATTAAAGTATAACTCTCATTGCAACTTGAGAAAAATGTGTAGGAACAGTGATGTTAATGTAATATACTTTGGATTAGGGAAATATGTGTAATTTAATTTAAAAACCGCCTCTAAAGTGTCCCCCTAAAGTAATGTCTTCATCATTCACCTGAATGCTGAATACTTGCTCTGTGCTGCACCTTTGTTTTGATGCTGCTAGGGCTTGCAGTGAGCGATATTACCACGTAAGGGGCTACAGTTCTCATGATTCCTCTCCCCTTTCACAAACATTGCCTCGATTTATACCTGCTTTTCCTGATATTACATCCGACATTATGTCCTGAGCAGACCCTATGTTTAAACCCTGGACTTTCACCATACAGGTATATGTACAGAGGATGTCTTGAAGGGGCTAACTTCCATTGTTAAAAACAAAACATATACTGCAGTATAAATTTTTCGGCAGTGTTCTACAGTGGTGGCAACTTTATTTATTTTTTTTTTTTTCTGGACAGCTTATCAAAAACTTAGGGGGGAATTTATTATGGGGAGAATATTTAAAGTCAGTTTTGCTTGAGTTTGTGTTGGAGTACTTTGTGCCACATTTAGCAAATGTCACAGGTTGATAAATTTGGCTTGTCCTTAAACCTAACACTTCTGTCTAGAGAAGCTACTCCACTTTTTACTACTCCACTCTCCTCCTGGAGTGAGATTGTGATTTATTTGCGACTTTAAAAAAAAAAAAATCGCAATGATAAATCTGGAGTGAAACTCATTAACCTCTTGCCGACCGCCTCACGCAGGATTGCGTCCTGCGGGCGGTCGGTCTGTTCCTCTTTGACGCGCCCGCGCGTCATCTCGCGAGAGGCGAGATTGCCTGTGAACGCGCGCGCGTGCGCGCGTTCACAGGTTTACGTCGGGGAGAAGGTAAGCTACAGCCTGCCAGCGCTGATCGTGCGCTGGCAGGCTGTAGAAGTTTAAAAAAATGGCATATCAGACGCTGTTTTGTTAACAGCGTCTGATATGCTTGCTGATCGTTCCTTTGGTGGTCCCTTTGCTTGGGACCACCAAAGAAACTTTGTAAGTGCACCAAAACACCACACAGACCCCCCACCCATCCACCCATCCACCCCACCCCCACCCCGTCACTGATTAACCCCTGATTAACCCCCGATCACCCCATGTCACCCCCTGTCACCCCCTGACACTAATTACCCCCTGTAAGACTCATTCAGACGTCCGTATGTGTTTTGCGGATCCATGGATCCACGGATCCGCAAAACACGGACACCAGCAATGTGCTTTCCGCATTTTGCGGATCCGCACATTGCCAGAACTATATAGAAAATGCCTTTTCTTGTCCGCAATTGCGGACAAGAATAGGACATGCTCTATCTTTTGCGGAGCTGCGGCCGGATGCTTGGGGGCCGAAACCCGGAAGTTTGCGGCCGCAGCTCCGCAAATGCTGATGCGGCGAGCGCATAGTGTGCTCTCCGCATCACCGCCAGCCCCATTCACACTGAATGGGTCCGCATCTATTCCGCAGAATTTTTGCGGACGTGTGAATGGGGCCTTACTACTTTTTTTTGCACATTTTTGGCAGAGATTTATTCATCCACATTGATCGATGCGAATGAGGAAATCTGTGCCGTTTGGTTTTTTGCACATTTTTGGGCAGAGATTTTTCATCCACATTGATTGATGCGAATGAAAAAATCTGTGCCGTTCATTTTTTTCTTTTCAGCCCAGAGGCTGAACGGAAAAAATCTCATTACCCGTATGCTCAATATAAGGAGAATCGCAGAAACTCCTAATGCTGGCCATACGTGTAATGATTATGGAGACCCTCAAATGCCAGGGCAGTACAAACACCCCACATGTGACCCCATTTTAGAAAGAAGACACCCCAAGGTATTCCGTGAGGGGTATGGTGAGTTCATGTAAAATATTATTTTTGTCACAAGTTAGTGGAATATGAGACTGTAAAAAAAAAAATCAATTTCCGCTAACTTGTGCCAAATTTTTTTTTCTGTGAACTCGCCATACCCCTCACGGATTACCTTGGGGTGTCTTCTTTCCACAATGGGGTCACTTTGCGATCTTGGCTGCAAAAAGTGTCACTCATGTGGTATCGCCGTACTCAGGAGAAGTAGGGCAATGTGTTTTGGGGTGTATTTTTACATATACCCATACTGTGTGTGAGAAATATCACTGTAAACGACAACTTTTTAAATTTTTTATTCAAAGTTGTCAATTTACAGAGATATTTCTCTCACCCAGCATGGGTATATGTAAAAATACACCCCAAAACACATTGCTCTACTTCTCCTGAGTATGGCGATACCACATGAGTGACACTTTTGCAGCCCGGGTGCAAAGGGGCCCAAATTCCAACGAGTACCTTTAGGTTTTATATGGCTGCTCACAATTTAGCCCCACCCAAAATGCCAGAACAGTACAAACACCCCACAAATGACCCCATTTTGGAAAGAAGACACCCCAAGGTATTCGCTGAGGGGCATAGTGAGTCCATGAAAAATTTTACTTTTTGTCAAAAGTTAGCAGAAAGGTAGACTTTATGAGAAAAAACAATAAAAAATCAATTTCCGCTAACTTGTGCCAAAAAAAATCTTCTATGAACTCGCCATGCCCCTCACAGAATACCTTGGGGTGTCTTCTTTCCAAAATGGGGTCACATGTGGGGTATTTATACTGCCCTGGCATTTTAGGGGCCCTAAAGCGTGAGAAGAAAAATGCGTAAAAATGCCCTCCTAAAAGGTACTCATTGGTTTTAGGGCCCCTTTGCGCATCTTGGCTGCAAAAGTGTCACTCATGTGGTATCGCCGTACTCAGGAGAAGTAGGGCAATGTGTTTTGGGTGTATTTTTACATATACCCATACTTTGTGTGAGAAATATCTCTGTAAATTGACAACTTTGAATAAAAAATGTAAAAAGTTGTCGTTTACAGCAATATTTCTCAACGCAGCATGGGTATATGTAAAATACACCCCAAAACACATTGCCCTACTTCTCCTGAGTTCGGCGATACCACATGAGTGACACTTTTTGCAGCCAAGATGCGCAAAGGGCCCTAAAACCAATGAGTACCTTTAGGATTTCACAGGCCATTTTTACGCATTTGGATTCTCACGCTTTAGGGGCCCCTAAAATGCCAGGGCAGTATAAATACCCCACATGTGACCCCATTTTGGAAAGAAGACACCCCAAGGTATTCCGTGAGGGGCATGGCGAGTTCACAGAATTTTTATTTTTGGCACAAGTTAGCGGAAATTGATATATATTTTTTTTTTATTTTGTTTTTACAAAGTCTCATATTCCACTAACTTGTGACAAAAATAAAATTTTACATGAACTCACCATACCCCTCACGGAATACCTTGGGGTGTCTTCTTTCCAAAATGGGGTCACATGTGGGGTATTTATACTGTCCTGGCATTTTAGGGGCCCCTAAAGCGTGAGAAGAAGTCTGGAATCCAAATGCGTAAAAATGCCCTGTGAAATCCTAAAGGTACTCATTGGTTTTAGGGCCCTTTGCACTCAGGCTGCAAAAAGTGTCACACATGTGGTATCGCCGTACTCAGGAGAAGTAGGGCAATGTGTTTTGAGGTGTATTTTTATATATACCTATACTGTGTGTGAAAATATCTCTGTAAGCGACAACTTTTAAAAAATTTTATACAAAGTTGTCAGTTTACAGAGATATTTCTCTCACCCAACATGGGTATATGTAAAAATACACCCCAAAACACATTGCCCTACTTCTCCTGAGTACGGCGATACCACATAAGTGACACTTTTTGCAGCCTGGGTGCGCAAAGGGCCCAAATTCCAACGAGTACCTTTAGGTTTTACATGGCGGCTCACAATTTAGCCCGCCCAAAATGCCAGAACAGTAAACACACCCCACAAATGACCCCTTTTCGGAAAGTAGACACCCCAAGGTATTCACTGAGGGCATAGTGAGTCCGTCTGAGATTTCTTTTTTTTGCCAGAAGTTAGCAGAAATTGAAACTTTTTTTTTTTTTTTCTCAGAAAGTGTCATTTTCCGCTAACTTGTGAAAAAATGAAATGATACATGAACTCACCATGCCCCTCCGCGAATACTTTGGGGTGTCTTCTTTCTAAAATGGTGTGATTTGGGGGTATTTATACTTTCCTGACATTCTAGCACCTGAAGAAACATGACAGGCGCTCAGAAAGTCAGAGCTGCTTCAAAATGCCGAAATTCACTTTTTGCACCATAGTTTGTAAACGCTATAACTTTTACCCAAACCAATAAATATACACTTATTGGACTTTTTTTATCAAAGACATGTAGAACAATAAATTTAGAGAAAAATTTATATAGAAATGTAGTTTTTTTTAAAAAATTTTACAACAGAAAGTGAAAAATGTCATTTTTTTTGCAAAAATATCGTTAAATTTGTATTAATGGCAAAAAAAGTAAAAATGTCAGCAACAATGAAATACCACCAAATGAAAGCTCTATTAGTGAGAAGAAAAGGAGGTAAAATTCATTTGGGTGGTAAGTTGCATGACGGAGCAATAAACGGGTAAAGTAGTGTAGTGCAGAATTGTAAAAAGTGGCCTGGTCATTAAGGGTGTTTAAGCTAGGGGGGCTTAAGTGGTTAACATAGCTAACCACGCCCATTTTTTACCCATATTACAAAACTGGAGTGAGTGGTGTAAAAATGCAAAAAGTCGCAACATTTTGCATAAGTGAATGGAAAAAGTCGCAAAAGCCCTATTTTGCGTCTTTTTGATGCCAGAATTCTGGGCCTTAGGCCCCTTTCAAACGAGCGAGTTTTCCGCGCGGGTGCAATGCGTGAGGTAAACGCATTGCACCCGCACTGAATCCGGACCCATTCATTACTATGGGGCTATGCACATGAGCGGTGATTTTCACGCATTACTTCTGCGTTGCGTGAAAATCGCAGCATGCTCTATATTTTATATATTTTTCATGCAACGCAGGCCCCATAGAAGTGAATCGGGCTGCGTGAAAATCGCAAGCATCCGCAATCAAGTGCAGATGCAGTGCGATTTTCCCGCAAGGTTGCTAAGAGACGGGACCCAATCTTTATTATTTTCCCTTTTAACATGGTTATAAGAGAAAATAATAGCATTCTCACTACAGAATGCTTAGTAAAATGTGGATTAAGGCGTTAAAAATAAAAAAAATTAACTCACGTTATCCACTTGATCGCGTAGTTGCCGATCTTTTCTCTCTTCTTCAAGCATTAGCTGCCAGCTAAAGGACCTGTGGTGACGTCACATCACATGGTCCATCACCATAATGATGGACCATGTGATTGGACCATGTGATGCGCTCAGTGACATCATCACAGGTCCTTTAGCCGGCAGCTAATGATTGAAGAAGAGATCGCAACTACGCGATCAAGTGGATAAGGTGAGTTAATTTTTTTATTTTTAACCCCTCCATCCACATTTTACTAAGCATTCTGTATTGAGAATGCTATTATTTTCCCTTATAACCATGTTATAAGGGAAAATAATAAAATCTACAGAATACTCAACCCAAACCCGAACTTCAGTGATGAAGTACGGGTTCGGGTCTGGGTACCAAAATGCAGATTTTTCCCACGTGCGTGAAAAACACATTAAAGAGCTTTGCACTCGCAAAAAATCGCGCATTTTCCCGCAACGCACCCGCCTCTTATCCGGGCGTCACGTGACGCCCGTGTGAAAAAGGCCTTAATGTTTTTTGAAAAACCATTGAGCATTTTGAAAACCATAAATAAGGAAAAAGATTATAGGCAATATAGGTCTATTGTCGAATATACTGACAAACTATTATTGCTATCACTTACCGTGAGCTGTAAAACAATATTTACAGTCACAGCAACCGCAAGCTTAAAGAAAAAGTCACCTTTTTTTTTCACGGACACTGGAAAAAAGTCCCCTATTTTTATGGAAATCAGACTCATCAGAATGGACATGATGTCGCTCTTACTAATGGTTCTCTACTGTAAGTGCATTTCATATAACGGGGAATAAATGGGTGAGTATATGACAGATTATTTTGTAGCTTATTTTTTTTTTGCCCTCCATTTACAAAGCATAGTTGCCTTAAGGGGATTTTGTAGTACAGGATTGGGATAGCAGACATGTTATTTTGCTGCTCCACATGTGATGCTAAAATACATCTCCTGTTAATTCTGCTGCTTACGCAACCTTTTATAAAGCTGAAATTCTAAGGAATTCTGTCATAAGGTCAATTGGCAAACTAATAGTGAGTGTACATGTACAGATGATGGCCATGGCCAAAAGGATTTCCAGGTAATGCACTGTAATGCCAACCAGCTGAACTCATCTTCTATACACATGGACATTTTTTATTAGCATGGAGAAAATTTTACACAGAAAGTTGCCCATCATAAAATAATAAAACTCCCATAAGAAAATTTAAATGGTTTGTCCAGTGGCGGACAATGAGAAGTAAGGGCCCCATGGCAAGGAGCAAACCAGGCCCCCCACACAGGACAGAAGGGTTTCTGCCTAAACCCTTTTCAATGACCCTTGGGCCATTTTATCACTGCCTCGTTTGCTTAAAGTTGTTCCTTTAGAGGGTAGAGTCCTGACCAAGTTTTCACCTCCAGTAGAAGAGGAGATGATCCCAACTAAGACAGGGCCCCCTCGTGCCCTGGGCCACATAGCATTTGCTATGGTAGTTACTCCCCTGGGTTTGTCCACTTTGAACAATCCCTTTTTGTTTGCAGGGCCTTCTGAAAACAAGATGATCACAGGTTACCCATTTACTAAGACCCTCGATGATTAGCTGTAACATGTGTGGGGGACATTAGCAGCAAGTGTTCAGTTCCCCTGCAGCGCCACCAAAGGGGAAACAAAGAATTGCATGGTGTCATTGAAATGCATGGATGTGTTGGGTCCCTATGAGAGACACGCACTTTGTACCTGCTCCCTAATGAGAGACACCCCTCTATTGACAGGGGACCTCACGATGGGTTTTCTAAAGATAACCCCTCTAACCTTAGACGATAATTGAAATGACGCCAGCAGGACAAACCGCACTCCAGCTGTGGTAAAAACTACGACTCCCAGCATGCTCCATTCATTTCTATAGAGTTCTGAGAACAGCCAAGCAAAGTATGCATGCTGGTAGTTTTACCACAGCTGGAGTGCCGGAGGAAAGCCACCACAGAGATAGGGGGAGGGCACAAACTGAAAACTTGTGAAATTAACGGTAAATGATAAAAAAAAAAAAGACAATAATTGGGACCACATGAGGTTATATGTAAGAGTAAAAATGTACACGTTACTAATAAGAGTTACAGTAAGAAGTGGCCGTAAAATAGGGAAGAAGGATAGGAAGTGGGCTAGGTGGGCGTAAGAAGGAAATGGTTCATGGTTTCAAGGAAAGAGATGGATGGGTTAGATGTGCCATTTATGAATTGCGGGTTAGTAAGATCATGCTGCCTTACATATCTTATGTCATTTATTGAAAGTCGAAGGGAATCCGTGAACCATAAACGGAGGATGGTGCCACGACGATAAGTGGAAGTGATTAACCTGTGCCCAGCTTAGCCTGGTATATACTTCTGCAATTAAAATACTGTACATCTCCGTATAAGAAACAGACTACAGCTGTGTCTGGTGCATCATAGAGAGAATACAGGTTACCACAAACAGCAGTCTGTATGCTGCTGATTATCTTAGAGGGCAATGACGTTCGAGGCAGACTGGGCATAGACCGTACCATGCCCAGGGGCCCCTGAGCCCTCCTTATGACCGCTGACAGGGCACATAACGATCTGACGCTCCAAGTACTTATGTATTCGTCTGGCGCCCCCCCCCCCCCCACCTGAATTCAACTGCATTGCCATCAGCAGTTGAAAGTTGCGGTAAAGGACGAGAGACGTTGGTTCCCTGCCCCACCACTCACCTTCATAGGCCGCAGGCTTGGTAGGCTTGTGGCCTGTGAGGCAGTAAATCGGCACAGGTGGTTGCAGAGCAATAACATTATTGCAATTTTATGACATTATTGCAAGATTCCAGGCATCGCAATGACGTCGTTATGACCGCCAGTGATCACAAACTGCTGACTGCGCCAGGTCACAGGTATTTCTTATCACTTACAGCGGCTTCCTCAGGGGTATCAGGGCTTAGACACCGCATTCGGGATGGTGGGGATTTATTTAGTTAGAATTTGCAGGCCCAGAAATATGGTCATGTGAATGGACCCTTAGGATAGGTACTCAACATCTTGCTATTATCTCTGTAATCTCAGTAATAATTCCTTTCTATACTCATCAGCTTGAATATTAAAAAATGGTCTAATATTTTGTTCTTGATCAGTGGTTTATGCTAGTATTATTCACCATTAATTGCCACTCTTGTGCTATGTCTGCATATATAGTATATCCCGGCCTATGCTATGACTTCTTCTTATAATTAACAGTAGGCCATTTCATATATATGGTATCCTGGATATTGATTATTACCAGCCTCAAACAACAGGTTCTATATATTGGTTTGAGAAGCTGCATATATCTGTAAGATATGTGTCCGGTATATCTGCAATATCAGGAAATATCGGGGGAGATTTATTAAACTGGTGTAAAGTAGAACGGGCTTTGTTGCCCATAGCAACCAATCAGATTCCTCCTTTCATTTTTGACAGCTCATTTGGAAAATAAAAGGTGGAATCTGATTGGTTGCTATGGGAAACTAAGCCAGTTCTACTTCTCACCAGTTTGATAAATGACCCCCATCATTTTTACCTCTCAATATGGGGTCAACATATTCTCTCAGAACCCCAACCCTAGCTATTTAAAGTAATAGGGTTAAGTGCAAAAAAAAAAATATTTTTTTTTGCCAACTATGGAAAAACCTTCATTTAGTAATTGGGATTCATTGAGTCCAGTCTATAGCTCGATTTGGCTTCTTCTTGTAGAAGCTTCTTATCAATGTCTTTTCTGTCTCCCAGTTTCAATCGGCATGGAAGGTCTTCAAAACGTTCCCCATGTATAAATCTGGTCTTGCTAGCAGTGTGTCCTTGTCTGTTTTTATTGCACTAAGGCCTAATTCACACATCCGTAGTGTGTTTTGCGGAAACACGGATCCGCAAAACATGGACGGCTGCAATATGCATTCCACATTTTGCGGACCGCACATTGCTGGCACTATATAGAGAATCCCTTTTCTTGTCCGCAATTGCGGACAAGAATAGGACATGTTCTATTTTTTTGTGGAAACGGAAACGCGGATGCGGAAACACGGATGCGGAAATGCGGATGCGGACATCACATAGTGTGCTGTTCACATCCATTCCTGCCCCTTTGAAATGAATGGGTCTGCATCCCTTCCGCAAAATTGTAGATGGGATGCGGATCCATTTTGCGGACGTGTAAATAAGGCCTAAAACGGCCTGATAGCCTCCTCTTTCGTTCCTGTGTAGTTTTACCATTATACATTTTAGGACACGTACATTATATGGTGTGAATAATATTTTTACTTTGGCAATTTAGAAACTGCCTGATTTCAAATTCCAATTGTTACTCAAATTTACTTTTCTTCTTTTGTCATATATAAAGATGATAAAAATTTAGAAAAATTCGATTTGGCAACTTTGCTGAAGTTCGCCAAGAAATTCGATTTGTTTTGAATTAATTTGTCCAAAATCGCTATAAATCAGGTACTCTCTGCCTTAGGGCTCATTCACACAACTGTGGTTTGGTTCTGCATCCGAGACGCATTTTTTGCCGCTCGGGTGCGGACCCATTCACTTCAATGGGGCCGCAAAAGATGCGGACAGCACTCCGTGTGCTGTCCGTATCCGTTGGTCCGTTCCGTGGCCCTGCAAAAAAAAAAGGTTTGCGGACAAGGATAGGCATTTCTATAAAGGGCCGTCCGTTCCGCAAATTGCTGAAGGCACACGGGTGGCATCCGTGCTTTGCGGATTTGCGGACCGCAAAACATGGCACGTTCGTGTGAACAAGCCCTTAGGGCTAACTTGTGTATACTTTAAGGGATATATGATTACTTCACGCAATGGGCTTATATATAATGAGATTGTAATAATTTTTATTATCCATACTAATGAGGTGTATGAATTGTAATCATGGTTTTTTATTATTTATATTAATGAGCTGTATGAACTGTAATCATGGTTCATCAGGCTATTGATAAATTGTATGTTTTAAGCGCACATAATAATATTATACAGGGGATCGCTAAAAGAAAATTGATATTCTGAATATGGTTTCTAACTTTGTGTGAGTGAATGTGTTTCTTCCGGGATGCTCCGATCATGTGACTCTTAGGGGCGGTATTGTGTGTATCACGTGACCGGAACTGTTCGGTTTGAAGGTATAGGCAGGAGAAGTGGATGAATATGACGAATGAGGAAGTGTGGGTGAGTGACAGGGTGTCCTCAGCTATGATGATGTATGTGAGTGGTTGGACAACTATGGGCGGTGCTGAGCGGGTATTTAAAGGAGGGGATGTCCGGTTAAGATCACGCCCCAGGAGGAAGCGAGGGTGCGAAACGGCTGTTGGGTGTGCTGCCTGCTGTGACCCCGGACCCCCATTTACTTGATGTAAGCCTTATATACATTCTTTTTATGCCCTTGCGTTGTGTTGTATCAGGTCCTGTGACACTTTAATTTCAGTAGTGTACACTATGGATGGATTCATCAACTGCTAAGCGGGGCTGCTGTATTGCACTTTATCATCAGTGGGTCATTATGTCCGGGCACATGCTGGCTTTTGTGTTATCTTCTTGTTACCATTCATTATCATTGTGATTTTATATTGTATTGTTTATATGTATATGCATAATAAAAATTTATTTTTATAATGAGTATGGTGTGGAGTAGTTGTACTTGATAGGTGTTCTTGGTTAAACCACACCAATTTTTGATATTTTTGTTGAATAGTGATCTTGAGATCTAGTAAAAGAATCTCCTAATTTATCTGATGCGTGAACTTCATGCCAATTTTACTGTGACCTTATCAAAAAGATCTGTGTCACCCTCCCAAAAGTGTGGAGAAATATGGGAGATTATTATTACTGAGGGGACACTGGTGCATTATTATATGCTGGAAATCACTGGGGGAATTATAGAGGACACTACAGAGGCCTTATTACTGGGGGAATAATTGGGGCATTATTACTGGAGGCACTAAAGGGGACATGATTATTGCTTTGGGTACTATAAGGGGGCAATATAGGGGGCATTATTATTACTGTTGGGAATTATAGGGGGCACTATAGTAGTATTATTTTTCCTGGGGAAATTATAGGGGCATTATTAATACTGGCAGCACTGTTGGCGTATTATTACTACTTGGGCACTCTAGGGGCATTATTAGTATTGGGGACGCTATAGGGGCCATTATTATTACTGGTGCACAGTAGAGGGCATTATTATTATGGGGGCACTATGAGAGCAATATTACTGGGGGCACTATATCGGCAATATTATTGCTGGGGGCACTGTAGGGGCATTATTATTACTGGGGGAACTATAGGGGGCATTTTTATTTCTGGGGCACCGTAGGTAGCATTTTTATTACTGGGGGCACTGTAGGGGGTATTATTATTACAGGGGCAATATAGAGGGCATTATTAATACTGGAGCACGTATTTCTGTGGTATAGTATTTGGGGCACTGGGGAACACAGCGGGCACAGTAATGGGGGTGGCAGCAGGATGAGGAAGATGATGGAAAAGAGAGGAATCGAAAGCCTGTATTATACTGGCAGATTTTCTGCCAGATGATCACTAATGGGCATTTGTATTAATGCTCGTTAGCGATCATCAGGCAGTCTAATACTTTCCGTTTACATAGCTGTATAAGGGCTTTCTGTTATACCTTAGGACCATGCCTTATCCTGAAATGCAGCCCATAGGCATGTGCCTTTTGTGCCTACTAAAAAAAAGGCCTTGTCCACACTTCCGTTTTTCACGGACAGCACATATACCCATTGATTTGAATGTGTCACACGTCAGTATTTTTTGGCTGACGATGGGTCAGTAAACAAATCACGGTCCATGATGCGGACCAAACACGCCCATTGAAGTCTATAGGTCTGTGAAAATCACAGACACAATACGGATGGCATCTGTCTTGCGTCCGTTTTTCACGGAAGACAGATAGGAAACGCTCTTGAAATTAATCTTCAGCTGAGCAACGTCTGTGGATTACAGTTGACACACGAGGGTAAAAACAGACATATGGACCATCCACGGATCCTTCACGGATTACATAAGGATACATTCTTCACGTACGTAAGGGCTCATGCACACAAACATATTTTTTTTTCTATTTTTTTTTTACAGCCCGTATGCGGAACCATTCACTTCAATGGGCCCGCAAAACAAAACGGAAATTACTCTGTGTGCATTCCGTTTCTGTATGTCCGTATGGCTGTTCCGCAAAAAAGATAGAACATGTCCTATTCTTGTGTGTTTTGCAGACAAGGATAGGCATTGTTACAATGGATCCGCAAAAAGATGGATGCAACATGGATGTCACACGGATGTATTTTTTGCGGATCCGTGTTTTGCGGACTGCAAAATATATACGTTTGTGTCTATGAGCCCTAATACTGATACAAAGGCCTAACTTTGGTGCTCGGACATGTTAGCTAATAAATACATATATTGTAATATTTAGTCCCCTGAATATATTAACATGCTGTACAATCCGTCCATAGACGTTCCAAGCTTATGTAATGTATTATTTGTAGTAAAGCCTATGCGGCACGGCTTATCTTTTAAGAAATCAGATAATCTGATCTTTAACCTGCATTGATTTTTACGCTGCGGTTGCATTAATTCATTAATGAATATTTAATGTATCGCATGATAGAAGCAAGTAATGTATAGAGGTGAGTCACCGGGATACAGAACCCATGCGACCTCTCATTATCATCCCGCTGCTTGCTGATGTTCTCCCCACGTTACATAATAGTCATCGCTATCCGTTTCACAAGATCATCAATAATTCCTCCACACGTGATGTGTGCGTTGCAGCCAGAGGACCTCGCGTGTGACTCATACAATATTATTGGACGTACCCTTTATGTTCAGCTCTGGGACTCCGGAATATAAAGTGGATTCATGAGAAAACTGTCAGGATCAATTACGTTTACATCTGCAAAACGTCGTCGTGTTCCATGTCGGCTGCAGATGGATTTTAGTTTTTCCTAGCTGTGTAGTTGTATGGATGAAGCCTGGTCCAGTTAGCTAAATTGATATATTTTTTTTTTTAGTACGGAAAATGCAGCCACTAGATGCCTTAAGGCAGGTGCCTAGGGCAGCAGAATTTAGGGGGCAGCACCACTGCGCTAGTGCAAAGTGGTGGCCACCACACCTCCTGGCTATTATTTGTATATATGTGTTGTAAGTAAATGTATATGTGTAAGGACGAATGAATGTAATGAGTTTCTGCATGTCTTTATGCGATGAGTGTGCATGTATGCAGATGCGTGTGGGTATTCTTGCATAGGGAATGTGCATATGAGAGCAAGTATGCATGTAGTAAGTGTGCATGTGCGGGATTGCATGTCTGATATGAGAACCCATATGTAAGTATGTAGTACGAGGGGGTCCTGGGTCATGTCCAAATGTTCTAATATAAAAAGGTATGCTTTTTCCCCCCCAGAAACAGCGCCACTCTTGTCCATGGGTTGTGTCTGGTATTGCAGCTTGGCTCCACTCCATCAAAGTGGCTGAACTGCAATATTCCAAAATCTGGTGACAGCTGTGGCGTTGCTTTAAGGTTTTCTAAACCCCCTTTAAAAGGGTTTTCCAAGACTTTAAGGCCTCATGCACACGACCGTTGTTTGATTCCGTGTCCGTTGTGCCGTTTTTCGTGATTTTCTGCGGACCCATTGGTTTTCAATGGGTCCGTTGAAAACTCGGCAAATGCACCGTTTGTCCTCCGCGTCCGTGGTCCGTGATTCCAGTCCGTCAAAAAAATATAACCTGTCCTATTCTTGTCCGTGAAAAACGGTTCACGGACCCATTCAAGTCAATAAGAACGGGAAAAAATGCGGATGGCCATCCATGTGTCATCCGCATTCCGCGTCCGTTTTTTTTGCGGATCCCTTGGCAGGCACTTGGCAAAAATTGTCAGCCTGTCTTTTGGTAAAATCTTTTGGGTCATGTCCGCTAAAAAAAACGGAAGACACACTGAAACACAACGGAAGGCAAAAACGGACACGGATCACGGAACAACGGAACCCCGTTTTGCGGACCGCAAAAAAATACTGTCGTGTGCATGAGGCTTCATACTGATGACCTATCCTCAGGATAAGTCATCAGTATCTGATCTGTGGGGGTCCGACACCTAGTACCCCCACCGATCATCCTGTGACTGCTGCAAACTTCTCGCAGCTTACCAAGCACAGCTCTTTACATTGTATAGTGGCGGTGCTTGGCATCATTCACTTGAATGGGGCTGAGCTGCTCCTAGGCCACGTGAGTGATGAAGGTGACGTCACTCGGCTTAGGAAAATCCGGAGAAGGCCACGGCCCTACTGCAAGCACCGCTGTCTTCTCAAACAGCTGATCGGTGGGGTCCCGGGTGTCGGACCCCCACTGATCACATAGTGATGACCTATTCAGAAGATTGGTCATCAGCATTAAAGTCTTGGAAAACCCTTTTAGGCTGGGAACACACCTAGGCGTTTCTGAATCGCGCGTATGACGTGCGTTTTACGCGCGTTTTTGGATGCGCGTTTTTGTAACTAAGAAACGCGCGTCATACGCGCGATTCAGTGATTCTCCGCTAAGGCATCATTGTCCATAGGCGCGTTAAAACGCCCCAAAGAAGCTCATGTACTTGTTTGGGCGTGGGGCGTTTTAAAGCGCGTTCAAACGCGCTGTAAAACGCCCAAATGTGAACCATGCCCATAGGGAAGCATGGCTTTTCACATGTTGTGCGTTTTACAGCGCGTTTGAACGCGCTGTAAAACGCTTAGGTGTGTACCTAGGGTTAAGGCTTGTGCTCCACAGCAACACAACAGCACCCATCATTTATGGTAAGGGCTCATGCGCACGACCGTATGTATTTTGTGGTCCGCAAAACACAGATCCGCAAAAAATATTGATAACGTCTGTGTCATATCCATAGTGCATTCATTCTTTTTGCAGATCCATTTAAACAATGCCTGAATAGGACATGTTCTATCTTTTTTCAGAACAGCCATGCAGACATACAGAAATTGAATGCACACGGAGTCATTTCCGTTTTTTTTGCAGACCCATTGAAGAGAATGGTTCCACATATGGCCTGCAAAAAAAAAAAAAAAAAAGAACGGACACGGAAAGAAAATACGTTCGTGGGCATGAGCCCTAAAACAGCAACTACAACGTAATTTGAAGTGACTTTGTGAAAAATTCTGATTATGTTGGACGCGCAACTCTCTTTACCTATAGGACCCATTGCTTCCTGGCTTTAGGAAGCACGGCAGACACTTGGTGCCATAGTCAGCGTCATCTAGACCCCTGTGCACACATGTGAAGTAGCTCCACAGTGTTTTCCTCTTGTCAGCACTTCCAGACACGAGGATATTGCCATCATAAATCTATCATAGCAGATAGCGAATCTGATAATATTAGATCCAGATTACATGTGGTGTCTCGCCGCTGAGCAATGGAAATTCCAAGAAAACAATAAAACTGCTCAACTCACCAAAATCCAACCTGATCAAGAGATAACGCTCGGCTCAGAACCGCACTATTGTGCTCCAGACCCGCAGCAGTCTGTGGAGCTCAATTAAGAATTAACCTCTGCAATGCCAGAATGTGCTGCACTATCATTGGTGGGTGTCCAGGCGGCGGCTCTGTACAAGTGATCAGCTTACACTAGACCCCCTTATTTGTGTCATTGCAGTGTTATCAGGGCTGCCATCAGAAATTTTGGGGCCCCTTACACAGCTCAAGGCCTGCTGACACTGCCCCAGTGGCGGATCCAGAGCCTGGTTTTTGGAGGGGCACTTCCCCCAGAAATACAGAAATAGGAGATCATTGGGCCCCTGTGTCCAGGGATGTCTCCTTTGATGTAGATGTTCTCTGTCTTCATCTTCTCCATTCAGACCAGAATGCAATGGTGACTTTTTTCAACAATCTCTCATCTCTGCAGAGTTTGACCAACAGATATGTTAGTTTCCTACTCCTATCAAACCCCCACTCAGCCCCCATGAGACCTCAAATCAGCCCAAGGACACCCACTCAGCCCCCATGAGACCTCAGATCAGCCCAAGGACACCCAGTCAGCCCCCATGAAACCTCAGATCAGCCCAAAAACCCCAGTCAGCCCTCATGAGACCTCAGATCAGCCCAAAGACCCCCATCAGACCTCAGATCATCCCAAAGACTCCCAGTCAGCCTCCATGAGACCTCAGATCAGCCCAAAGACCCTCAGTCAGCCCCCATGAGACCTCAGATCAACCCCCCAGTCAGCCCCCATCAGACCTCAGATCAGCCCAAAGACCCCCAGTCAGCCCCCATCAGACCTCAGATCAGCCCAAGGACCCCAGACCCAGTCAGCCCACCCCCATCAGATCAGCTGTGGCAGGCAGGGGAGGGCCCAGCCAGGCCAGCCCCAACATACTTACCACAGATCACCGCCTCCTCTACGCTCCTTCCTCTCTGTCTTCCCGGCCAGCCCTGCACTGTCACCTGACAGCATGAAGTGTCAGGTCATAGTGCGCGCACTACGTCCTGACGCTATACGCGCTCAGGACAGTGAAGAGTCGGCCGGGGAGGTAAGGGGCGGGACGGGGAGGTAAGGGACGGGCCACGGAATTAAGAGGGTGAGGAGCACTGGGCCCCAGGGCCGGCAGCCACAAGAAAAAAAAGGCTCGGGACCGCCGGGCCCCCCCCACGGGGACGGGCCCCTTACTGGGGTATGGGCTGTACCTCCCTGATGGCGGCCCTGAGTGTTAGCTATTAGGAGATCAACCTGGCAGCGAATGTTCAATTTCTCTATAGCGCCACCCCAGGGGAAACAAAGCATTACACAGTTCTCATAAAAGGGGTCATCTGACCATTTGCATCTGATTGGTGGGGGTCCGACACCCAGGACCACAGCCGATCACCTGTTTGAGAAGGCCCGGCGCTTTTTGAGCGTTGCACACCTGTTGATCACAGACCGGCGTACATATGATAAAAATGCCCCAAAGTGTCCAACCCCTTTAAAACAGCCTCCTATTGTCTAGTAGTTTGCATGTAAGAGGCTGAGCTGATTAAAGGGGTTTTCTGGGACACGGCCGGTCCCAGAAGCCATCCTTAAAGGGGTCATTAATACTAATTAATATTAATGACTTATCCTCAGGATAGGTCATCAATCAGGTGTTAGAAGAGGTCGGCGTGACATCCCCATACATCGGTCACATGACCTACTTGCAGCTCAGCCCCATGCCAGTAGGGACTGTATGTGCTGTGTCCCACTCAGTGATTGTCGTGGGCCCCTGTATAACTTTGGGCATATGTGTATTTAATGTATTTCTGTATCAAGCTGAAATTCCTCATAGCAGGTGTCATTACATCTATTCGCCCCCAGGTAGTGCTGGCACTATATATATATATATATATATATATATATATATATATAGAGAGAGAGAGAGAGAGAGAGAGAGAGGGAGAGAGAGAAAGAGAGAGCTGAGGGTGTGCTAATGCAAAAAGAGAACAGAGTAGAACAGAAGAGTAGTAAGTGGAGAACAGAAAAGAGGAAGGTTATTGGAGGAGTGGAACAGCACAAGGCAAATATGTAGCTGCCACTTTAGCCCCTTGGCCCTGATCAAGCTGAGGGAGTGTGGCCTTAATCCTTACCACCATCTGGCGAGAATCCCTGGATAAACAGAGTATGCCTCGAAGGAAATGGTGCTGTACCTCCCTTCACTGCACGCTGGCCCAGGGAGGCTCTCCTAACTGTGAGTAGAAAACTACTACAACCCCCAACAGCCCACTGTAACCTCACATGTTACCCCTGCGGACCCAGTCGCTGCATATGGTCAACCATCTTTCCAGAGAAGTTGCACCAGAACCGGGTATCAGTTGCACGCCAGCCCAGGGAGGCTCTGCTAACCGTTAGTAGAAAACTACTACTACCCCCATCGGCCCACCATAGCTCACGTGTTGCCCTTGCGGACCCGGTCGCTGCATTCCATAAAAGTGGCGTCACGAACAGGATCAAAATCATCTGCGCCTAGTGTGAATAGGAACCCAAATTCTATGTGTCTAATGAGAGACTTTGAATGTGCTTTAACTCATTAATGAGCTGAAAAAGTGTTTCTGTGGATTGAGAACTGTATGGAGATACTTTGCAAAACCCCTACTACAGAATTGCATTGTCAAAAGTTGAAAAATCACATATTTTGTGTCACTACCACTGCTTTCTGTCATTGAATGGACTCACAAATTGCACCAAAATGGCCGCCTGAGGACTTTCTTGTTATTTTTACTGCGTCATCATTGTGCCCAAAGTTAGTGACATCCCCTCAAGAGTGGGAAAATTGAGTTGTCGCTCCTTTAAAGAGCGGGAAGATAATTGTTACTGCGACACCATAGACTTTACATTATGCCTCCTGGTGCTTGTACTGCACCCCTGTGCTATGCTGCCCCCCTATTGGAAGTGAACCTAGGAGGAGGGCCTGAAGGTGTGGTCTTTGCGAACCTCTCTGAGGAAGAGGAAGGACTCTGCTGCACCGAGAGAGAAGACGAAGATACCAGTATGGCCGATCGTGCTCCACCGCAGCAGGGGGAAGAAAGACACCCGGCCCCCGAGGAAGAGATCGAGGAGGAGCGAGCCCGCAGATATGGGGCCTGGGCCACCCGCTGGGAAATCAGAGGCATCGAACCTCCACCTTATACCAACACGGCTGAGCCAGCTGAGCCCCGATATTCAGCACACCAACGACTGATGAGGGAGCTGCGCTCTGTCAGCCATACCAAGGTACATGTGAAAAAGAAGTACTACGAGGAGCTTACCAAAAAATGCTGAACTACCCGGTAGACTCCCTACCGGAATTGCAGCAACGAAAAGGTATTTTATAATCATACTACAAAGAGCAAGGTTATGGTTTTATCCGGGATCAAGAGTCCGGCTGGGACTTCTTTGTCAACCAAAGGTCAGTGAAAAGATCATACTTGCTAGAGACCCAGCACAACCTCCGCGTGTGGGAGATAGTAGAATTCCCCCCAGCTGAGGGACCACGCGGCTCCTACGCCACCGGCGTTGTACGTTCCCTGCCGGAGCGCGAGGTTTGGGAGGAATTGCAGAGGCCTCAAGAAAAGGGAACCGCTGCTCCACCACCACCTGCCAGGAGAGTTAAAGCTCGCAGCCCGCCATCACCTTCCCTGCGGGTAGGATACCGGTCGATTACTCAATTTCATGAGCCCGTCATCGTTTGGCAGCCTGCGATCGCCACCACGGAGCCTGACTAGCCCTCACCATTTCGTCCACCCTCAAGGATAGAGTGCATTGCCCCAACACCATGATTCAAAGAGTGGGAGGCTGACCTGGCAAGAATGCGTCGCATGGCCCTGCAGCAACACCTGGAAAGTCTAAAGATTTCCCCTCGGGGGCTGGAGCCCACTTCTGCAAAAGCCATGTTCAGATCGGGATACGTACCGGATTTGTCTTCGGATGAGTGGGATTCCGGGAACCCCCTGAAGACCGACATAGGCCAGCTGGCCAACTTATTGCACCTCAATATGAGGGGACTGTATATGGAGCCAGAGCCACTGTTTTGGGCAGAACTCTCATTTTGTTGTTATTTAAGTGGCAGTTCCCTAAGTCACATTAGAGTCTACTGTCCCTTTAAAAAATAAAAGGACTCTATCATGGACTCCGGCCATACTGAAAATGTCCCAGCTGCACCTTTTATACCCCTTTTTACCCCCTTCTTAGATTATTTGGGACTCTAAACCAAAGCTTTATTGCAACGTTTTTAAGTCTAGTGCCCAGAAGGACATTCTTCTGTGTTTTTATCCTATGCAAGGCACAGGTTTTTACAAGTCAGAGACTTTACACTTGAACCAGCTATTGGATTACAAATATTTATTCCCCAAATGAGCGATGGACTTTGTCTCAGAGCAATTTGTCATGGACTGTATTGCCCCATTCTAAGATCAACGCCCATATTTACACTGTCAAGCACAGAAGATGCGACGCCCCATGTCATCCTTGCGCCATGAGAGCAGAAAAGAGAGATATTCAATATATACGTAGAAATCTACAGCATCTAGCAAGATAAATGCTGAGGACGGCTTATCTTAAAGCAGGGGGGAATGCAGTGTCCCACTCAGTGATTGTCGTGGGCCCCTGGATAACTTTGGGCATATGTGTATTTAATGTATTTCTGTATCAAGCTGAAATTCCTCATAGAAGGCTGTTAAGTGTCATTACACCTATTAGCTCCTACATGGTGCTGGCACTATATATATATATATAGAGAGAGAGAGAGAGAGAGAGAGAGAGAGAGAGAGAGCTGAGGGTGTGCTAATACAAAAAGAGAACAGAGAGTAGAACAGAAGAGTAGTAAGTGGAGAACAGGAAAGAAGAAGGTTAATGGAGGAGTGGAACAGCACAAGGCAAATATGTAGCTGCCACTTTAGCCCCTTGGCCCTGATCAAGCTGAGGGAGTGTGGCCTTAATCCTTACAGCTACCTAGCACAGACCGGCGAGTCAATGTATGGATATAGAGAGTCTAGTGGAGGTAGAAGCAACCTTAGCTTAAGGACTACACAGCACCAGTGACCGGGAGAAGCCTAAAATCACCTGGACAAAGTTATCTATTACCACGTGCCTCTTTGGACATTGTGGATCAGAGTATATGAAAGCATCCTGTACAAATAATGGAGCAGGAGGTTTTTGCCTGCCATTAGGGAGACCGCCCTGTGGATGGCTGATTAAGATGTTATTATATCCAGTCAGTGGTGTAGCGGGGGGTGACGGGGGGGGTTGAGTCAGGGGGCATTGCCCCGGGCGCAAAATTTCAGGGGGCGCCAGCAGGGCCGCACACCAAATAGGCAAAGTGAGGCGATCGCCCCAGGCGGCACGGCCCTGCTGACATGTGGGGGGCGGCGGCAGGGCACAGGGGGATGAGCACTTCCATTGTGGAAGCGCTCATCTCCATAGTCGTCTGTATCGCCATCCTCAGGACAGCAATACAGATGGATGTGCTGAGGTGGGCAGTGGGGAGAGGCGTGTCCCTTCCCTGTTCCTCTGATAGACCGCAGGCACTTGGCCTGCAGGCTATCAGAGGACGGTGCAGGCCGCATGATGAAGTCATCGCGCCGCCTGAGCCATACAGAGTGGGACACAGGCCGGAAGAGGCCTGCATCACATTGCTGCCAGCCTGATAGGGGTAACTATAAGTGTTTATTTTTTTAAATGGTACAATACTTGTTACTGGCACGTGATTGGGGGGAGGCACTTGTTACTGGCACGATTGGGGGGGCACTTCTTACTGACATATTATTGGGGGGCATTTATGGGGGCACATCTTACTGGCACATTACTGGGGGGCATTATTGGTAGCTTTTTACTGGCACATTATTGGGTGGCACTATGGGGGCATCTATGGGGGCACTTCTTACTTGTGGCACATAGGCCACAAAGAAGGGGAATTTTATATGGGGGGCACTATGGGGAAAGGGGGGAGAGAAACACTATGGGGCATCTACTGAGGCCACAAAGAAGGGGTATTTTATATGGGGGAACTATGGGAGAAGGGGGGAGAGGAACACTATGGGGGGCTTCTACTGAGGCCGCAAAGAAGGGGTATTTTATATGGGGGGCTCTGTATAAGTGTATTTTATACTTGGACACATTATGGTGGGCACTATAGGGAAGGGGGAGAGTACTATGGGGTCATCTACGGGGGCACGAAGGGGTATTTTATACTTGCAGATTATCAGGGACACTGAGGGCATCTACTGGGGCACTATATATATGGGGCATTTTATACTGGTATTTATCGGGGGCACTAGGAGGAAGGGGGGAGAGGAGCACTATGGGGGCACTATATAGGGGTATTTTATACTGGCAGGCACATTATGGGGGCACTATGGGGACATTAGCTCAACTGGGGGCATTAAAAGGGGGTATTTTTTGCACTGGAACACATTATAAGGGGGGCATTTTTGGTACTGTCACATTATTAGGAGAATTATTACTACTGGGGGGCATTATGGTGGGCTTTATTACTACTGGGGGGTCTATGGGGAATATGATTACTAGTATGGGCACTGTAGGAGCACTATTACTACCATATGTGCTCTAGCAGAGAATTATTACTATTGGTGGGACTTTTGAAAGCACTATTACTGTGGGGGCACCTTGGCACAGTATCAGCTTACCACAATCATTTTTGGGGGGACGTTATGTTTACTCTATTAGTGTCAGGGGCACTATTTGCTGGGCGAAGTTATTTTAGGGAACTGTGTGCCAAAAATTATTGGAGGGCACTATCTGCATGGTACTAGTATTATCAGGGGGTTTATCTGTTTCTGCAGTATAGTATTGGGGGGCACAGCAGCACAGTATTGGAGTTGGTAGGATGATTTGTCCAGAAGATGGGAGAATGATGGAAAAGTAGTAAACTAAGATTTTTTTTGTCAAACCGCAGAGATGAGAAATGGCTGAAAAATTGTGGTCTGAAGGTCTGAAAGGAGAAGATGAGGAACATCTACATCAGTGGTGCCCAACCATTTTTCATCTGAAGGCCGCACTAGACATGGTATAAATTTTGCGGCCTGGAACCAGGTAGCTTTGCCAGAAAGAAATGCAAACACTGTGAGGGGGCATGTGTGAGCATTACTACTGTGAAGGAGGCACATGTGAGCATTACTACTGTGAAGGGGGCACATGTGAGCATTATTACTGTTAAGGGGGCACATGTGAGCATTACTACTGTGAAGGGGGCACATGTGAGCATTACTACTGTGAAGGGGGCACATGTGAGCATTACTACTGTGAGGGGGGCACATGTGAGCATTATTACTGTGGAGGGGGCACATGTGAGCATTACTACTGTGAAGGGGGCACATGTGAGCATTACTACTGTGAAGGGGGCACATGTGAGCATTAGTACTGTGAAGGGGGCACATGTGAGCATTATTACTGTGAAGGGGGCACATGTGAGCATTACTACTGTGAAGGGGGCACATGTGAGCATTACTACTGTGAAGGGGGCACATGTGAGCATTACTACTGTGAGGGGGCACATGTGAGCATTATTACTGTTAAGGGGGCACATGTGAGCATTACTACTGTGAAGGGGGCACATGTGAGCATTACTACTGTGAAGGGGCACATGTGAGCATTACTGCTGTGAAGGGGGCACATGTGAGCATTATTACTGTGGAGGGGGCACATGTGAGCATTACTACTGTGAAGGGGGCACATGTGAGCATTACTACTGTGAAGGGGGCACATGTGAGCATTACTACTGTGAAGGGGACACATGTGAGCATTATTACTGTGGAGGGGGCACATGTGAGCATTACTACTGTGAAGGGGGAACATGTGAGCATTAGTACTGTGAGGGGGGAACATGTGAGCATTACTACTGTGAAGGGGGCACATGTGAGCATTACTACTGTGAGGGGGGAACATGTGAGCATTATTACTGTGGAGGGGGCACATGTGAGCATTACTACTGTGAAGGGGGCACATGTGAGCATTACTACTGTGAAGGGGCCACATGTGAGCATTACTGCTGTGAAGAGGGCACATGTGAGCATTACTACTGTAAAGGGGGAACATGTGAGCATTAGTACTGTGAAGGGGGCGCATGCGAGCATTATTACTGTGAAGGGGCCACTTTCTATACTGCCAGCCACAGGGCAGACCACCGCTACCAGTGTGACAATTCCAACCAAGACCAATGAACACCACTTTAACTAGATTTGGCATGAAACCATGGTGCATAGATAGGACATCGTGCACTGCCCAGCGTTAGTTTGTGCTCTGAGCAACTCATCTGCCTGCTGCTCACCATGTTCTCCAGCTGCAGATCCGACAGGTTTCACAAGGGGCACAGATTTGGGTCCTGATATACGGCCTGTAAGGAGAGGATCTGCTATCCCCATATGGGTGTCATCATGGTTACAGGCCAGTCACTAGGATACATGGGGGTTATTTTGGGGCAGATCAGAGTGTAACCCTGCCAGAAACCTGTATGTACATTGCGAGGTGCAGTGCGGATATGGGACGGAGGCTATCGTGCCGTTAGCGGCAGCCAGGCCTGCTCCGGTGTAGGGCTGTGTGGCCAATGGAGCCTCTTCTCGCTCACGCACACAATGGATGCGCTCTCCTAGCCAGGGCTTTTTTCCACTAACCTTTTACTGCGCTGGGGTCGCTTCCTCAGGGTACACGTAGCGCAGTCAGGATCTGATGGCTCTCGTGTGTGCAGGTGTTCCCCGTGGAGAGGGGGTTGGGAGCATGAGTCGTGGCCTGAGTCCACCAGCTTTCTTCCCATTGAAGGCAGTAAACTCTCACTGCTGTGCATCCGGGCACAGGTGGGCGTAGGTGATCGTGACAGTACTTCGCCACTGCAGCCGCCCAGGCATGTTCCCTATGCGCAAGCTCCGTCACCGCGCGGGCCGGATGTGGCCCGCGGGCCGTAGGATGGGCATCACTGATCTACATCAAAGGAGACGTCACCGGATGTAAGAGGTATGGGGCGCTGTATTACCCTGTATGTTCTGTAGTGATGGGAGGGTGGATATAGAATTTGGCCCACCCTGCCGCATCCTGGCCCCAGACTTCAGGTCACACTGTGCGTGTTCTGAATTCTGGGGGCTCACGCCCATCTACTACATTATCTGTACTCAGAGAGTTATCACTGTGTTATCTGTGGTGTTACATAGGACTGCAGGAGATATCTACTACATTATCTGTAAAAAGGGGCGTGGCCACAGGTGTGTGGGGGGGGGGGGCACAATACTTGGCTTGCCCTGAGTGCTGGCAACCCACGCTATGCCACTGTATCCAATACCTGAGTGCTAGAGTGTAGACCTAGTGTAGACATATATAAGAAAGAACCTTTCCTGCCTACTGAAGGACAATCTTAAAGAGGACCTTTCACCTAAAAAAAATATATCCAAAAGTTATATCACCTTATAGGGGTCAAACCCCTGATGTCTTCACCATTTTTCTTTTTTAAAAACGACCCCCCATTCGCCCGCCTTGCTCACCGATATCTTCTGCGCCTCATATGCAAATGAGGCGTCTTGGTTATAGTAGGCGTTATCTCCAAAGTTATGGTGGGCGTGTCCGGGGAGTTCCTCCTCACTCCTGGCTGCGAGCGCATCCAATAGCAGCGCCGGCTCTTAGCCAGGGAGAAGGAGCTCAAGTTCTCGCGAGAACCGCGAGAACTTGAGCTTGCCGAGTCCCGGAACCCGCGCCATCTTGGATTCCCCAGCGCATTAGAGGAGCGTAGCGAGTGTACCAAGATGGCGCGGGTTCCGGGACTCGCAAGCTCAAGCTCTCGCGGTTCTCGCGAGAACTTGAGCTCCTTCTCCCTGGCTAAGAGCCGAGCGCTGCTATTGGATGCGCTCGCAGCCAGGGAGTGAGGAGGAACGCCCGGACACGCCCACCATAACTTTGGAGATAACGCCTACTATAACCAAGACGCCTCATTTGCATATGAGGCGCAGAAGATATCGGGGAGCAAGGCGGGTGAATGGGGGGTCGTTTTTAAAAAAGAAAAATGGTGAAGACATCAGGGGTTTGACCCCTATAAGGTGATATAACTTTTGGATATATTTTTTTTTAGGTGAAAGGTCCTCTTTAAGATACACATTGTCAAGCCTGTTATTAGGATTACAGCTGAGATATTATTTGGATTATCATCTTTACCATATGAATGAACTATACTGATGACTCTGAGACAAGTGATTAAGTAAAGGTTCCATTGTTTTCAACCATTGACTCCTCATCCTTTCTACTACCTTCTTTTGCACCTAACGTTGTGGCGTAACGAACACCAGGGACCCTGCGTCCAAGGCACCTTAACAAAAACCCATTCCACCAAGGGCACCTCAACCACCATCTGGCGGAAATCCCTGGATAAACGGAGTGTGCCCCGAAGGAAATGGTGCTGTCCTTCCCTTCACTACACGCCGGCCCAGGGACACTCTGCTAACTGTGAGTAGAAAACTACTACAACCCCCATCGGCCCACCGTAACCTCACGTGTTGCCCCTGCGGACCCGGTTGCTGCGTATGGTCAACCATCTTTCCAGAGATGCATTCCTCACAGTCAGAAGTTGCACCAGAACCGAGTATCAGTTGCACCTTGATCCTGGGCCTCTTTGTCAGCTACAAAGAATCCTGTGTTATTAAAGGGTTTTTCCCATCTAGGCATTTATGGCATATCCTTCTTGTGCCACCAAGAACGGAGAGGTGGCTGCGCATGCGCTGCTGTCTTCATTCACATCGAGGGGAGCGCTAGAATTAGCCAGTCGGCCATTTTCAGAAACTCCCACAGAAGTGAATGGAGAGAGCCGTGAATGCAAGCCACCTGTCCATTCCCCGGGCCCCTTTCAAGAGATAGGTGTGAATTCCAGAGGTGGGATCGGAAACGGTCGGACATTTATGCCATAAGGGATGAATCTCCTGGTGGGAATACCCCTTTATAGGCACGTGCACTGTTGGAGGTTTGCATTGGGGCCCAGTAGATGGAAATTATACCTACGTCCACATTCTCCTCTCATCGCCTTCCTTGTGCATCTGTAATTTTGAAATTCTGTTGATGAACCAGGAAGATCAGGATGAGCTTTCACGGACCCCAGCCCAAATAGGGGAGTTTTTGAACCGCTCCTATAGTACTTTTACTGGAATTGCCCTGTAAGACATAAAACCATATTTTAAAGAGTGAAAAACAAACCAACGCTTCGGAAAGCATCCATCTGAAGGGAAGGAGTGACTCGGTTGTATACAGCTAGCCTTTTCTTGGCAGTGATGTGCCGCAGGGTTTGATCCAGCGTGCACGGAAATGACCAGATGGAGCAGAAGACACCATTCCACTTCCCTGAAATGCTCTCTATTTCCTGGAACTCGACGCACCTCCTGCAAGGATGACACATCCCGAACCGTCGAGTAAGAGATGTCACTTCTCATCAGCCGGGAGGGTAGTAAATGTTATTGCCGCTATTGATTGCTTTCAATTTGATCCCATAACCCATTTTGTGGATGAAGTGTTCACAGCAGAGCATTAATCTTGCATGGGGCTGAGCTCGGAGCGGTCACGCCATCATCTCGCTCGCTGACATCACGGGCGGTGTAGCTCCCATTGGCTGGCAGCACTGACAGCACATCCTCAGGGACTTCTCATCTTCCACTCGGATGCTCCAGGTTCAGTTTACAAACAATCACATGCTGCAGCGCGGCGATGACTTACACATTTACTATAAAGTCCTCTGCTGATATCATCTCTCCTCACCTAACCAGCGCTGAGAACTCTCCCGGTACCGACAGATGTTCTGCTAAAAGCCGCCATTAAATTATCTTTAATTAGTGTTAATGCCTTCACTCAAGCTAATCGCAAATCAATAGTACAGGCATTTAACCTCTTCACTGCCGAAAAGATGAAAGTATTATCAGCACACTCATAAGGAGAGATAGATAGATAGATAGATAGATGATAGATAGATGATAGATAGATGATAGATAGATAGATAGATAGATAGATAGATAGATAGATAGATAGAAACAGGGCGTAACTATAATTCATAAAGCCCCATAGCAAAAATAAATAGTAATAATTAAAGTTATGCATAATAGCACCATATTTTAGAAATACCACATTATAGCAAAAAGCCAATATATCGGTAATCCCCACAAAAAAGTACAATATTCTTCGCCTGACTGCCCCTCAAGCCTCTGGCCCCATAGGAAGTCCTATGGCTGCGATGGCTATAGATAGATAGATAAAGGACTACAAAGCAGCCCTGGCACCCAAACCAAGCGAAACATGAAAATTATGAAAAACAGAGGAGCATAACATGCAGGACACACACAGATCAGACCAAATGAGGATCAGATCCCAGACCCCACTATTTACCCGTCACACACATACACATGCAGAAACACAGCACATTACACACACCACTAACAAGCCTCCCACAGCTCCCCATGTTCCTCCAGTGCACCCCCCCATCACTAACAATAAAGCCTGCTTCCCATGGCCCGGTTATCACACACAGCTCTCTCCATGCCCCCTTTGTCACACTGTTCCCCATGGTCTCCCGCTTCTCACATACTGCAGTGCTCACCTTGGTCCTCCGCACATCTTTCTCTGCTCCCTATGATTCCCCTAACTCCATGTTCTCCCCCTCACCTTTCTCATGTACTGCTCGCCATGGTCCCCCACACCTTTCTCACATACTGCTCGCCGTGGTCCCCCACACCTTTCTCATGTAATGCTTCCTATGGTCCCCCTCCCCTTTCTCAAGTATTGCTCCCCATGGTCCTCCTCACCTTTCTCACATACTGCTCCCAATGGTCGTCCTCACCTTTCTCACATACTGCTCCCCATGGTCCCTCTCACCTTTCTCTTGTACTACTCCCCATGGGCCCCCTCACCTTTCTCACTTACTGCTCCCTATAGTCCTCCCCACCCTTCTCACATACTGATCCCCTTGGTCCCCCTTTACCTTTCTCAAGTACTGCTCCCAATGGTCCCCCTTACCTTTCTCATGTAGTGCTCCCCATGGTCCCACTTACTTTTCTCACATACTGCTACCAATGGTCGTCCTCACATTTCTAATGTACTGCTTCCATTGGTCACCAACACCTTTTTCACATACTGCTCCCCATGGCCCCCCTTACCTTTCTCATAAACTGCTCCCCATCTCCACCCTCACCTTTCTCACATACTGCTCCCCATCTCCACCCTCACCTGTAGCCCACTACATGTAGTCCCATCAGGAATCTTCCCAGAGGTGCAGCTTAAGAAAACTCCATTTGGTGCTGCTTTGAGTCCTTTCTTTACAGTGCTTCACTAACTGTCAGTCTATTTTATAGCAATCCAACAGTGGGAACATTTCTTCCGCCATAAAGTCAGATCATTCAGTGTCTCCCAGGCTCTAAACAGCTGAAACCATTACGTTCGAGAGCAGCAGGACATGTGGGTCTCGAGTCATTGCTTAAGAAACATGGCTCTGGTGGTCACCCCTTTGCTTGACCATCATAAATCAGGGAACAGCAGAACATCATGACAAGGCATGACGGTGTGACAGTGAGAAATGGTAAAATCACATGAACAGTTTTCCACTAAATCAGTTGTTCATACATGTGACACATTTTTCCTAAAAGAGTTTCAACATCACGTTACCCCCTCATCTTTCTCAAATACTACTCTCCATAGTCCCCCTTATCTTTCTCACATACAGCTCATCATTGTCCCCCTCACTTTTCTCATGTACTGCTCCCCGTGGTCCCCTTCACCTTTCTCATATACTGTTCCTCATGGTCCCCACCACCTTTATCGTGTACTGCTCCCCATCTTCCCCCTCACCTTTTTCACATACAGCTCCCCATGGTCCCCCTCACCGTTCTCATGTACTGCTCCCCATGGTCCCCCTCACCTTTCTCACATACAGCTCCCCATGGTCCCCCTCACCTTTCTCACATACAGCTCCTCATGGTCCCCCTCACCTTTCCCATGTACTGCCCCCATGGCCCCCCTCACCTTTCCCATGTACTGCCCCCATGGCCCCCCTCACCTTTCCCATGTACTGCCCCCATGGTCCCCCTCACCTTTCCAATGTACTGCCCCCATGGTCCCCCCCACTTTTCCCATGTACTGCCCCCATGGTCCCCCTCACCTTTCTCACATACAGCTCCCCATGGTCCCCCTTACCTTTCTCACATACAGCTCCCGATGGTCCCCCTCACCGTTCTCATGTACTGCTCCCCATGGTCCCCCTCACCTTTCTCACATACAGCTCCTCATGGTCCCCCTCATCTTTCCCATGTACTGCCCCCATGGCCCCCCTCACCTTTCCAATGTACTGCCCCCATGGTCCCCCTCACCTTTCCCATGTACTGCCCCCATGGCCCCCCTCATCTTTCCCATGTACTGCCCCCATGGTCCCCCTCACCTTTCTCACATACAGCTCCTCATGGTCCCCCTCACCTTTCCCATGTACTGCCCCCATGGCCCCCTCACCTTTCTCACATACAGCTCCTCATGGTCCCCCTCACCTTTCCCATGTACTGCCCCCATGGTCCCCCTCACCTTTCTCACATACAGCTCCTCATGGTCCCCCTCACCTTTCCCATGTACTGCCCCCATGGTCCCCCTCACCTTTCCCATGTACTGCCCCCATGGTCCCCCTCACCTTTCTCACATACAGCTCCTCATGGTTCCCCTCACCTTTCCCATGTACTGCCCCCATGGCCCCCCTCACCTTTCCCATGTACTGCCCCCATGGTCCCCTCACCTTTCTCACATACAGCTCCTCATGGTCCCCCTCACCTTTCCCATGTACTGCCCCCATGGTCCCCCTCACCTTTCCCATGTACTGCCCCCATGGTCCCCCTCACCTTTCTCACATACAGCTCCTCATGGTTCCCCTCACCTTTCCCATGTACTGCCCCCATGGCCCCCTCACCTTTCCCATGTACTGCCCCCATGGTCCCCCTCACCTTTCTCACATACAGCTCCTCATGGTTCCCCTCACCTTTCCCATGTACTGCCCCCATGGCCCCCTCACCTTTCCCATGTACTGCCCCCATGGTCCCCCTCACCTTTCTCACATACAGCTCCTCATGGTCCCCCTCACCTTTCCCATGTACTGCCCCCATGGTCCCCCTCACCTTTCTCATATACAGCTCCTCATGGTCCCCCTCACCTTTCCCATGTACTGCCCCCATGGTCCCCCTCACCTTTCCCATGTACTGCCCCCATGGTCCCCCTCACCTTTCCCATGTACTGCCCCCATGGTCCCCCTCACCTTTCCCATGTACTGCCCCCATGGTCCCCCTCACCTTTCTCAAATACTTCTTCTCATGGTGCCTCTCACCTTTCTCATGTACTGCCCCCATGGTCCCCCTCACCTTTCCCATGTACTGCCCCCATGGTCCCCCTCACCTTTCCCATGTACTGCCCCCATGGTCCCCCTCACCTTTCTCATGTACTGCCCCCAGGGTCCCCCTCACCTTTCCCATGTACTGCCCCCATGGTCCCCCTCACCTTTCCCATGTACTGCCCCCATGGTCCCCCTCACCTTTCTCATGTACTGCCCCCATGGTCCCCCTCACCTTTCTCAAATACTTCTTCTCATGGCCCCTCTCACCTTTCTCATGTACTGCCCCCATGGTCCCCCTCACCTTTCTCATGTACTGCCCCCATGGTCCCCCTCACCTTTCTCAAATACTTCTTCTCATGGCCCCTCTCACCTTTCTCATGTACTGCCCCCATGGTCCCCCTCACCTTTCCCATGTACTGCTTCCCATGGTCCCCCTCACCTTTCTCACATACTGCTTCTCACTGTCTATGATGTCACCAAAAGTCCTGCACCCATCTTAAGTTGTATTTTTGCCCAAATTTTGGGCAAATTGTGGCAAAACCGAATTTTAACAGAGGCAGGCCAGGTAGCCCACTACATTAAGACCCATCAGGAATCTTCCCAGAGGTGCAGCTGAAGAAAACTCCATTTGGTGCTGCTTTGAGTCTTTTCTTTACAGTGCTTCACTAACTGTCAGTCTATTTTATAGCAATCCAACAGTGGGAACATTTCTTCCGCCATAAAGTCAGATCATTCAGTGTCTTCCAGGCTCTAAGCAGCTAAAACCATCATTTTCGAGAGCAGCAGGACATGTGGGTCTCTAGTCATTGCTTGAGAAACATGGCTCTGGTGGTCACCCCTTTGCTTGACCTTCATGAATCAGGGAACAGCAGAACATCATGACAAGGCATGACGGTGTGACAGTGAGAAATGGTGAAATCACATGAACAGTTTTCCACTAAATCAGTTGTTCATACATGTGACACATTTTTACTAAAAGAGTTTCAACATCACGTTAGTGTCCATAGGTTAAACAGTTTGGGGGTATTTCACTAGAAACACTGCTAAAACTGAAAAGGGCAATATTCTTTTTGGAAAACATTTCTCAATGCTGGAATTTAACAGGTTCAGTACAGTAAAAAATATTCATATTTTCATTTTTTGGTTCACATCGCCATATAACAGCTTTTTTATTTTTTTGCAGGACATATTTTTTATTGGCACCATTTAATTTACCATATCATGTAATGGTAAATGGGGAAAAAAACCCATAATTTTTTAATATTTCGTTTACAGAGCTGTGTGAGGGTGTGTCTTCATGGCGAGCTGTACTTTTCACTGGTACCATTTTGTGGTACATGCAACTTTTTTGATCAGTTTTATTTTTTTTCGGGAGCAGGTAACAAAAACTGATTTAGGTATTTTGATTTTTTTTTTTCTGTTACCACGTTCACCATCTGTGGCCACATTAATGGGTTTTTCCAAGTTCTAGATACTAATGACTTATTTTCACAATCGGTCGTCAGCTCAGTGGAGGTCCAACACCTTGAATTTTCCAACACCTTCACTCGAATGGGAGCTGAGCCGCAGTACCCTGGCACGGCCACTACACTGTGGACAGAGCTTTCCACTTTCGGCTCTGTCCACTGTGCTTTGTTTGGCGCCACTGATCGTTGGGGGTGCTGGATGAAGGACTCCCACTGATCTGATATTGATGATCGGGTTTCTTGAACTCGAAAAGCCCATTTAAAGGGATTCTTTGGGAGTAGAAGCACATGGCTGTTTTCTTCCAAAATGCGTTATTGCAGCTCACTTCCATTCACTTCTCCAGAGCTGAACTGCGATGCCAGACTCTGCCAATGGACAGGTGTGGCGCCATTCCTGGCAAATAGCAGCCATGTCTTTGTAATCCAGTACAATCCCAGTAATATTCCAGAAGAAGCAATAACTACAGACCTCCAGCCGTTGTGCATGGGCCTACATAGTGATTGCTAAACCCTGGAAACCAGAAGGAGCCAATAAAATATATATATATATAACCCTATAAACATTCTGCTTCTGTCTGGGTTGCTTTAGTAACATTAATGTTTTCCAGTAAGAAGCGAGGTCAAATGGAGGAACTGATAACAGAGAATGTGAGCACTGATAGAACCGGGGAATAAACTTCTCATGTTATCTGCGTGAAAAACCAATAGTGAGCATGCAAAACAATGACAAAGCAAAATAGCAGTAGAGTAATATATATTATATCACTCAATATCTGCAACTCAATATCCACAGTCCATGGTGAACTCCAATTACAACAGGAAAAATGGACATTTCTGGTATTGATAGCCGTATAGGTTTCTACTTACAATATTGCGAATAGATTACACAGTGATTTATACATATATACGGTGCGTGCATATATATGTTATATATTTACTATGCATCATGCAATCCAGCACTCATCTTAGGGTACTTTCACACTTGCGTTGAAGGATTCTGTCAGGCAGTTCCGTCAACGAAACTTCCCGACGGATTCGTTAAAACGTTTGAAAATGGATTTAATTTGCAAACGGATCCGTTGCAGATCCGTTTGACAATTGTATTGAAATAACGGATCCGTCTTTCCGTTATCATCCGTAAAAACGATCCGTTATTTATTATTTTACCATTTTTAAAAGTCTGCGCATGCGCAGAGTGAAGAACGGATCCGTTAATGCGTCAATTTTCAATGTCGGATCCGCCCTTAATACATTTCAATGGAAATTAATGGCGGATCCGTCATTACGTCAAGTGTTTCCGCATTTTTGGACGGAGATGAAAATACACCATGCTGCGCTTTTATCTGCGTCCAAAAAACGTGAAAGGACTGAACTGAAGACAAACTGATGCAAACTGAACGGATTGCTTTCCATTCAGAATGCATTAGGATAGAACTGATCAGTTTTTAAGGCTACTTTCACACTAGCGGCAGGACGGATCCGACAGGCTGTTCACCCAACGGACAGCCTGTTGAATCCGTCCTGCGCTAGTGAAAGTGTGACCCGGACTACCGCTCCGGCCCCATTGACTATAATCGGGGCGGAGTTCTGGCAGAGGCACGGCAGCACACAGCCAGAGGCTGTGGGAATAAAACTACAACATGTCCGTCATTTATTCCGCCATGCGCTGCCATGCCTCCGCCGGAACTCCACCCCGCCCCCATTATAGTCAATGGGACCGGAGCGGTAGTCCGGGAGCACATGTTCACTAGCGGCAGGATGGATCCGACAGGCTGTTCTGACGGGTGAACAACCTGTCGGATCCCTCCTGCCGCTAGTGTGAAACTAGCCTTAAGAGGAAATGTTTATAAAAAAAAAAATATATGTATATATATATATAATTTTTCCCCCATCTCACTCAGCCCCTTCATCAGACCTATCTATCACAGTCCATGTCTGCAAACTCTCCCCGGTAAACCAAGTCCGCTGCCTTGTGATAACCTTCGATTCCACCCTGTCCTTCAAACCGCACATCCAAGTCATTCTGTGTATTTGTTTCCAGGTCCTGGATAATGTGCATATCTCTTTCCATGTAACTGTTTGTGTTCACGCGTAATATGCCAGCAGATGGCAGCAAACATGGCAGAGATACAGGTACATAGAACCCCCCACCCCCCCCCCCCCCTCCTGTGGAGGAGTGGGCGAGTCCCACCTCCTGCAGGGAGGGAGGAGTTCAGTGTCTAGTCAGTTCTAGTTGATCCATAGGGTGTGCAGCAGGTGCACGTCCCTGATGGACGTGCCTTGTCTAGGCCAGCCAGAGCACCTTCAGGTCTGCTGGATGTGGAGGCCACAGCTTGAAGCCAGGAGTGAAGTTTTTCCTGGACAAATCTAGAGTCAGATCATACAGAGAGAAGTTGCAGCATACAGCTAAAGCCAAGTCATGCAGCTACCCTGTTAGTACAGCGGAGCCAGAGAGCCATCGATGTTACAAAGTTGAGTTTGTTTGCCTGCCAGTTTCCTGCTGGGAACCAAGATAAAGTCTGTAAACCGTTTTGGAGAACGTTTATTCAGAGTAAAGCTGTTTTTCAACTTCCTCACAAGGTCTGGACTCAATTTATTTCATAATCCCCTTTATTAACAACCCCCTTTTCATTGCTTCGGAGCCAACGCCTAGGGTCCAGCGTATCCATGTAGGAGCACCGTGACACGTGCACGAGTACACTTAAAGGGACATTGTAGGCCACCCTACACCACTCTGGCATTCCAACACCTGGGTACCATCTACTGTATCACTAAGAGGGGCCCTGTGCCTTGTTGCTTCATTGCAACCGGCGTCTCGAAAACAAGTACTTATTTCTCTCTTAGCAGAGTTGAGTTTGTTTGCCTGCCAGTTTAATGCTAACGCCTGCTGGGAACCAAGATAAAGTCTGTTAACCATTTTGGAGAAAGTTTATGCAGAGTAAAGCTGTTTTTAACTTCATCACAAGGTCTGGACTCAATTTATTTCATCATTCCCTTTATCAACAACCACCCTTTTCATTGCTTCGGAGCCAACGCCTAGGGTCCAGCGTATCCATGTAGGAGCACCGTGACACGTGCACGAGTACACTTAAAGGGACATTGTAGGCCACCCTACACCACTCTGGCATTCCAACACCTGGGTACCATCTACTGTATCACTAAGAGGGGTCCTGTGCCTTGTTGCTTCATTGCAACTGGAGTCACGGAAACAAGTACTTATTTCTCTCTTAAAGGGGCAAGGCGCCCACTGCACCTCGAACTCAGAGTGTGCAAAACTGCTTGTATTGTACGTGCCCTCATCATCTCCTGCCTAGACTACTGTAACATCCTCCTCCGTGCCTGCCATCTAGCACTCTCGCACCCCTCCAATCTGTTCTCAACTCTGCCACCCAACTAATCCACCTCTCCCCGTTACTTTCCTGTCTCTTCTCTCTGCCAAACCCTTCACTGGCTCCCTGTTGCCCAGAGAATCCAGTACAAAACATTTACTATGACATACAAGGCCGTCCAGAACCTGTCCCCTCCATACATCTGTGACCTGATCTCCCGACACCTTCCCACTCACAATCTCTAATCCTCACAAGACCTCCTTCTCTTCTCTTCTCTCCTCTTCCTAGAATCGCCTCCAAGATTTCTCCCGTGCATCCCCCGTACTCAGGAATAGAGTTGAGCGAACTTCTGTTTTAAGTTCGTTTTCCAAAGTTCGGGTTCGGGTTATCCAAGCATCCGTTATGGATTCCGCTACCACGGACCATAACGGCATTTGGAAATCCATAAGGGGATTCTTCAATGAACCTGAACCTTGGACAACACTAAGGACCTGGGGTGACGTCACAGTTATGTGATCAGTGCAGGGGGCGTGTCTCAGTACTGGATTAGATAAGAGGTGGTAGCCTATGACCTCTTATCCAGTACTGAGCCACGCCCCCTGCACTGATCACATGACAGTGACGTCACCCCAGGTCCTCCGTGTTGTCCAAGGTTCGGGTTCGCTCAACTCTATGCTTTGAGAGGAAGACTTAATTTATATATTAGAAGACTTAATTTACATATTATAAGAAAGTTAAATTACTTAATAATGGCACAACTGATCTTATGTAATTGAGGTACTGTTTTACTCAGTAGGACCAACCCTACAGGGTATTTTGTCTACTTTAGTAGGGTTGATTCTACGGACAGATCCTTTTTTTTTTCAGCTAGCTTGAGTGATTGCACCATTGTTACATAAGTCTGGATTTCACAAACATATCAATCTTAGAAAAATCTGAGGCATTTCTGGTCTCTTGCATTATCTGGTGTCGTGCTTTCTGTTTATATTGCTATGAGTCATCAAGTTGAAATAATGATGAGACGTTCACGTGTACCTTACCTTGCTCCAGGTGATGTTCCCTGGTAAGAATGTGTGCCCTCGCTGCCACGCACGCTGCACAAGGAGCAGGATATACTGCATACAGATAATAACAGTGTAGAAAATAGGGTCTGTCACCTCCATTCTGCCTCGCAAAGTAATTCCAGTGCTGGTCAGTAGACTTAAAGAGGTTGTCTCACTTCAACATTTGATATGTATGTTATGTAAAAACATAATATAACTGACTTACTAAAGTAGACTCTTTATCAATTATGCCTCCTGTCCATAGTAGAGATCATTTTGCTTGTTTTTAGAAACTGCTTGTTCCTAGTGGTTACGGCCACCGCTGCGGTGCAGCAGCAGCGGCCGCGCTTGCGCACTGAAACGAAGAATGACGGCCTTTCTGGGATTGCAGGAGCTTGCGCACATAAGCTCCCTTCCCCAGCCACCTCATATTGCCTTTTTATGTAGCTTCCCTCCCCGGCCAAAAACAGCAAACAGATCATGACAACCACTTACCACTGGTTGTCACGATCTGCAAACCACCCGCTGCGCCGAGGCTGCCAGTGATACTCATACACTAGAAGCCTCAAGAGCGCGCACATACAGGCTTGCCTGGGTCTTCAGTCAAATGAAGAGGCATCGCCCCTTAAAGTTCAGAAAGTGCATCTAGAAACAAGCAGGGAAGCGCAGAAAGCACTAGGTGAGACAACTCCTTTATAGGGGTTGCCCAGCTTATTTTTAAGTGATGGCCTATCCTCGGGATAGGCTATTAATAACTGATCGGTGCCACCCCGCAATACCGCCAATCAGTTTTTCTATGTAGCTCCATCGCCAGAAGCTACAGAACATCATCAAAATTATAGTGCCTGTTTTAGAGAATTATTCTATCCCACATGAAATGACTGGATCATCTTTTCTTATGACTCTATCTTGTGCCATTCCTCTATTATTCTTGTTTGTAGATAAAGGTATAGGTGGAAGTTACCAGTTGTGGGCGTGTCCCTGCACAGTGTGACCTTGTCCAATCAGTGCTGCCAGTTTTAGACTGTAGAGGGACACACCCCCAGCGGGTAACTCCCATCTGTACCTTTATCCATAAACTTCTAACAGGAATAAGAGAAGAACGACACAACATAGAGTCATAAGAATAGATGCTCCATAATAATAATCAATTTACTAACATCATCTCCTTAGCAACCATGCATGAAAATCGCATTGCATCCGCACTTGCTTGCGGATGCTATGCGATTTTCACGCAGCCCCATTGATTTTTATGGGGCCTGCGTTGCGTGGAAAATGCAGAATATAGAACATGCTGCGATTGTCATGCAACGCACAAGTGATGCGTGAAAATCACCGCTCATCTGCACAGCCCCATTGAAGTGAATGAGTCAGGATTTAGTGCGGGTGCAATGCGCGGAAAACTCACCCGTGTGAAAGGGGCCTTACTTATCCAAGCCATTCAGAGATTGTTTTCTCGTGACACATTGTACTTCATGTTAATGGTACATTTGAGTCAATATGTTTTACCTTTATTTGTAAAAAAAATCCAAAAGTTAACAAAAATTAGAAAAAATTCACTGTTTTCAAAATTTGAATCTCTCTGTTTTTAAGACAGATAATGATTAGTGATGAGCGTTGAGCAAGCACCAAAGTATTCGGGTGTTTGGGTCGAACAAATTGCTATATTCGTGTGGCTGAGCACCTGAGTATAATGGAAGTCAATGGGAGATAACCAGGCACCCCCTGCTTTGAAGAGGGAAGGGCGCCTGGTCCATTGGAAAAGGTCAGAAAGTGACAGAAACACCACCGAAATGGATCGGAAACAGCATGCCTGGATGCATCTTGGACTCCCAGGTCGCTGCCGGGAACCATGTTGTCTGAGTTGTACACCACTTTTACACACTGACAAAAATACGCACAACCCCCCCCCCCCCCCCCCCAAAAAAAATAAAAAATTACAAGCAAGAGGCACTCCGAAACAGCCTGTATATCATGTAAAGGAGGGCCTCATTCACATTGTGGTACAATTGTTCAGGTAATGGGACTCCTACACTCATAAAGCCTATGCACTCAGGAGCCGGCACTACAAAACACCCTTTATTACACATAAAGGAGGGCATCATACACACCCTTGAAAAATTATGATTGGTGGCCTGCTGGTGATCCCCCCCCCCCCCCAAAAAAAAAACATTTGGAGCAAGACCTCCTGGTGACCCTCTAAAACATTAGGGGCGAGGGCCTGCTGCTGAGCTGACCCTCTAAAATATTAGGGACGAGGGCCTGCTGGTGAGCTGACACTCCAAAACATTATATGCTAGTGCCTGCAGGTGAGCTGACGCTCTAAAACATTATATGTGAGTGCCTGCAGGTGAGCTGATGCTCTAAAACATTATATGTGAGTGCCTTCAGGTGAGCAGACGCTCTAAAACATTATATGCGAGTGCATGCTGTTCAGCTGACCCTATAAAAAAATTTGAGTTGAGGGCCTGCAGTTTAGCTGACCCTATAAAAAATTAGAGTGGAGGGAATATATACAGTCTGGATGAGGAGGAGGAGGTGGAAAAAACAAGATTCAACCATATACTCTTTTTTTGTGGTGGAAAAGCGGCATGGGAATACACTACAGTTTTTTAAAATCTAACAGAGATGTGACATCAATGCCCACTCCTCATTTGTGAATAGTAGCAGTTGACTCGAAAGGCGACAACCATGTTGCAGCTGGTAGTCCACAACTGCCCTCTGCTGCTCACAAAGCCTGGCCAACATGTAGAACGTAGAGTTCCAGCGCGTGCTCACTTCGCACAACAGTCGGTGAGCTGGAAGCTGCAAGCGCTGCTGCAGCGTTGACTGAGCTGTGGGCGACTTGTGGAAATGGGCACACATGTGGCGCGCCTTCACTAGTAGCTCTTGCAAATTGGGGTATGTTTTGATAAACCGCTGAACCACTAAGTTTAAGACGTGGGCTAGACATGGGATGTGTGTCAGGTTGCCGAGCTCAAAAGCCGTCACCAAGTTACAGCCATTGTCAGACATAACCATTCCTGTTTGTAGGTTGAGTGGCGAGAGCCACAGCTCGGTCTGGTCCCTTATACCCTGCTATAGCTCTGCAGTGATGTGCTGTTTGTCCCCTAAGCAGATCAGCTTCAGCACGGCCTGTTGACGCTTACCCACAGCAGTGCTACACTGCTTCCAGCTAGCGACTGATGGCTGACTGCTGCTGGAGGTGGAAGTGGAGGAGGAGGTGGCGGAGGAGAAGTGAGGGTTGGAGCCAGTAACATAGTTGCTGGCGGAGACCCTGATGGACGTAGGGCCTGGGTGTGGGTAGCACCTGTGCCATCCCAGAGTACGACTCACTCCCGGCCTCCACAACATTCACCCAGTGTGCGGTCAGGGAAATGTAGCGTCCCTGGCCACCAGCACTTGTCCATGTGTCCGTGCTGAAGTGGACCTTCCCAGTAAGTGCGTTGGTCAGGGCACGGGTGATGTTCTGGGACTCATACTGGTGTAAGGCGGGCAGGGCACACCGTGAAATACAGTGGCGGCTGGGGACTGCATACCGAGGGACGGCCGCCGACATCAGGCTGCGGAAGGCCTCAATGTCCACAAGCCTAAATGGCAAGATTTCAAGGGCCAGTAATTTTGAAAGTTGCGCATTTAGTACTATGGCCTGTGGGTGGGTGGCTATTCTTCGCTTGCGTTCAAATGCCTGTGTTATCGACATTTCGACGCTGCGCTGGGACAGGGAAGTGTATGTTGTTGCTGACGGTTCATGCGAAGGTCCAGGTGCAGGGCGAGGGCATCCAGATCCTGCGCTTTTGACAGGGGATTGGCCAGCAGTGTGTTACACAGGGGAAGAGGAGGCAGTGATGTGATCCGCAGACCCAGATTGTGGACCTACGCGTTCAGCTCACTTATTAGGGTGCTTGGAGGCCATGTGGTGGATCATACTGGTGGTGGTGAGGTTGCAAGTGTTCACGCCCCGCCTTTTTTTGGTACGGCACAGGTTGCAAACTACCACTCTTTTGTCGTCTGCACTTTCCTCAAAAAAGTGCCATACTGCGGAACACCTACCCCTTGGCAAGGTAGATTTATGCATGGGGGTGCTCGGTGTAACGGTTGCGGTCCTGTTTGGTGTGGGCCGACTTCTCCCTTCTGCAAATCCACTGCCTCTTCCAGACTGTTGCGGTTCTGCGGATCCCTCCCCCTCTGTACTGCTGTCCTCGCTCGGCTTTGCACCTTCCCATGTTGGGTCAGTGACCTCATCGTCCACCACCTCCTCTTCCTCACTCTGCTCATCCTCCTGACTTGACCTAACCACAACCTCAGTGATTGACAACTGTGTCTCGTCATCATCCACCTCGTGAACGAATGATTGCCGTTTACCACTGTCATCTTCTTGAGACTGTGAAGGCTCAAGAGGTTGGGAATCAGGGCACAATATCTCAGGTACCTCTTCAAGCGTGCTGGGCAGGAGGGCCAAATCTAATAGTGGCGCTGGAAAGAGCTCCTGAGAATATCCGAGTGTGGGATCACTCATTTGCCAAGCCAAGCCTCTCCATCATGGTGGAAGGAAGGATGATCAGAGTGAGGATTCAGTTGACCAGATTCCTGGCTACAGAGACTGGACGAGAGGGTGGAGCTTAACTGACTGGAAGCATTATCTTCAGCAATCCAGCCGACCAACTGTTCGCACTGGTCCGACTTGGACAGTGTTGTCCGGCGCCGCGCAGCTAAGTTGGACATGAAGCTGGGTATGGTGGATGTTTTTTTTTTTTTCTGGTGCATTGGCAGCAGGCACAGTTTCATTGCGCCCAGAGCCACGGCCTCTGCGTGCACCATCAGCATCACGCCCAGGGCCATGGCCTCTGCGTGCACCATCAGCATCACGCCCACTTCCCCGTCCCTTAGTGCTCGCCTTCTTCATATTAATGGTTTTGTCACTAGATGTGGTGCAGATTGACTGTCCGCTAAAGACACATTTTTTAGATGCAGCACAGTATATGTCACAGAAACCCTCAGAATAGGGACCCTATATTAGGCCCAGATTATTGGAATTTGTAATACAGACAATGTTTGCAGATGTTCTACAGTATTGGTTACAGAACACCACAGATTATGGTCACTATATTAGGCCCAGATTATGGGAATTTGTAATACAGACACTGTTCGCATTTTCATTTTTCTGGCTATAGTCTTGTGTTAGGGCTTGTTTTTTGCGGGATGAGGTGACAATTTTATTGCTATCATTTTGGGGTACATACGACTTTTTGTTTGATTGATATTATGTTTTGGTGAGGTGAGGTGACTAAAAAAACTGTTTTGGCATAATTTTTATGTTTTTTTTTTTTACACCGTTCACTTGATGGGGTAGATTATGTGATATTTTTGTAGAGCCAATTGTTACGGATCCGGCGATACAATTTTGGGGTACATATGACTTTTTGATGGATTAACATTATGTTTTTTGGGAGGTTAGCTCACAAAAAAAAATCTGTTTTGGCACAATGTTTATTTTTATTTTTTTACGGCGTTCACCTCATGGGGTAGATCATATGATATTATTATAGAACCGGTCGTTGCGGACGCGGTGATACCAAATATGTCTATTTTATTTTCCTTCTATTTGTTAAACAACGTATTTGGGGTGAATTTTTGTTTTTTTTACTGTGAAAGAATTATTATTATTTTTTTAAAAACACTTTAGTTTTTTTATTTTTATCTTTTCCCCTTTATTTATTTATTTTTATAAATTTGGGAAGACCCCAAAACATTGGAAAATAGTAAAGAGAATTCAAAGAAAAAGGTCGCTGGAGTATAACAATGGCTGGGTGCAGCCGGTATACTTGTCTACTCAGCACAAGGTACAGACAAGTCCTGTGGGATCCATGCCTGGTTCACTTTAATAAACGTGAGCTTGTCCACGTTGGCTGTGGACAGGCGGCTGCACTCGTCTGGGATCACCCCCCCTGCCGTGCTAAACACACGTTCAGACATTACACTGGCCGCAGGGCAGGCCAGCACCTCCAAGGCATAAAGAGCAAGTTTAGGCCATGTGCCCAATTTGGAGACCCAGAAGTTGAATGGGGCAGATCCATCAGTCAGTACGTGTAGGCCTGTGCACATGTACTGTTCCACCATGTTTCTGAAATGCTGCCTCCTGCTAAGACGTTCCATATCAGCTGGTGGTGCTGGTTGTTGTGGCGTGCTGACAAAGATTTTCCACATTTCGGCCATGCTAACCCTCCCTTCTGAGGTGCTGGCGGTGCCCCAGCTGCGTTGGCGACTTCTTCCTCCTCCTCTGCCTTCGCCTTGTGCTTCCACTGAGCCCCCACTGTCAGGTATGAATGCCATCAGCAGCGCGTCTACCAGCGTGCGCTTGTATTCGCACATCTTCCAATCACGCTCCAGTGACGGAATTAAGGACAGTACGTTGTCCTTGTAGCAGGGATTATTGTGCAGGCACTGCAGCATGTAGTCACTCATGTCAGGCTGCCAAGAAGCAACGAGAAGCTGTCCTCTCCTCTGTGGGAGGTGTATTGTCTGTGTCCTTTGTATCCCTCCAGCCATGCTCCATTGATGCCCATAGGCTGCTTTGGGGCCCACCCTGCTGTTAACACGGTTCCTCATCATCATCATCCTCCTCCTCCTTGGGACTGACTGGCCTGATAACCGTGGAAATGATCCCTCTTCCTCCTCCTCTTCCTCCTGTGCCACATCCTCTTCCATCATCACCTGTAGTGTTTTTTCAAGGAGACATAGAAGTGGGATAGTAACGCTGAGGACTGCGACATCGGCACTGGCCATGTTGGTGGAGTACTTAAAACAGTGCAACACGGCACACACTTCCCGCATGGAGGCCCACTCATTGGTGGTGAGGTGGTGCTGTTCCGCAGAGTGACTCACCCGTGCATGCTGCAGCTGAAACTCCACTATCGCCTGCTGCTTGCGCAGTCTGTAAACCTACAAAACCTCATACAAAGGGACATGCATCCAACATGGCAGTACCTTACCACATCATAAACTCAAAACAAACTCCCATGTCTCATAAAAATGTATCAAATTTTATTATGTCACAATTTATACAAATATATAAAAAATTGGGTCTATAGAGAAAGACAGAATGGAAATCAAGACAACCCGATACAGAAAAAATATAACAGTAGAGCGATGGTATGGAGCAATATTCATCCAATGTTAATCCTAGATCCTTAAATCCAAATAGGACTCAAAAAGGGAAGATATATATATATCCAGAGGCTGGTGCATGCAAAGATAAAGGTGCCAAAAACTCCTATCATCCAAAATATATGGGATAACCCATTTAAAAGAAACATCTATTGGGCAGCAATTTATCCAATGATAATAAAGTGAGAGACACAAAAATAACTAGTTACTGCAATATGCAAAACTGTGTCACCCAAGATATAACCCATGCATGCATCACCTCCGTCCCTCTATCCGAGCCCCCCACTAGTCAGTACGACTAGGAGGTAACCCCAAATAAGCGGATCCCTGCACTGCAAAATATCGCATGTGAAAATAATACAAATAAATAATACACGTCAATAATAATGATGATGATAATGATTACACATACCCATATTGCGCCCAAACACCAACCGCTCAACTGCACAGAAAACACCCCTACACGTGTTTCACCATCCAGGCTTCATCAGGAGGAGATCCACAGATCCCCCACCCCATAACAGTCTCATCCACAGATCCCCCACCCCATAACAGTCTCATCCACAGATCCCCCACCCCATAACAGTCTCATCCACAGATCCCCCACCTCATAACAGTGCCATCCACAGATCCCCCCCCCCCCCACCCCATAACGGTACCATCCAGGACTTTATTACTATGGAGGGGCACAGAGGTCTTTATTACTGTGGAGAGGGCACAAAGGACTTTATTACTATGGAGGGGCACAGAGGTCTTTATTACTGTGGAGAGGGCACAAAGGACTTTATTACTATGGAGGGGGCACAGAGGACTTTATAACTATCAAGGAGGCACAGAGGTCTATATTACTATGGAGGGGCACAGAGGTCTTTATTACTGTGGAGAGGGCACAAAGGACTTTATTACTATGGAGGGGGCACAGAGGACTTTATTACTATGGAGGGGGCACAGAGGTCTTTATTACTATGGAGGGTGCATGGAGGGCATTACTACTCTGGAGGGGGCACAGAGGGCATTACTAATGTGAAGGGGGCACAATGGGCATTTCTACTATTGAGGGAGCACAGAGCTAGAAGGCATTACTACAATGAAGGGGGCACAGTGGGCATTATTACTGTGAAAGGGGGCACAGTGGGCATTATTACTGTGAAGGGGCACAATGGGGATTTCTACTATAAAGGGGGCACAATGAGGATTATTACTATGAAAGGGGCACACTGGGGATTATTACTATGAAGGGGGCACAATGGGGATTATTACGGTGAAGGTGGCACAGATAGGGCATTACAACTGTGAAAGGGGCACAGAGAGGGCATAACTACTGTGAGAGGGCACAATGTGGGCATAACTACTGTGAGGGGGCACACATCTGTACAAAACTACTGTGAAGGTTGTACAATGAGGCCAATACTACTGAGGAGGTACAATTTTTTTAAAAGTATTGGGGGGGGTGCCAGAGAAAGAACCTGCCCCGGGTGCCAAACACCGTAGGCACGCCACTGAAGCAGGGAACTATTTGCTCCCCGCTCCACCATTGAGCCGCCAGCGCTCCATAGCATCATACTATAAGGCAAAGTTCAGACTAAGCACCTATATTTCTACACTCAGAAGTGCATGACCATAAGGCAAATTAAGTAGGTTAAAAGATGGCCGCACAATACATCTCAAACTAACAGAAAAACAAAAAAGGGGCTCATTCCAGAAATAGGAATGAAGGAAGTTCTTTGCGCACATTTTTGATCAAAAGTATGTCGGGCCCAAATGCCACTTCACGGCGACTTCCGCACATGGGTCCCTAACACTACAGATACTGCCTCTCATGGACTTACCAGTCTCCTTATTTTCAGGGCACTGTAGGAACCAGCTAAATTGCTTTTGTGCTGAGAAGTCCCAGGCACTTGGGCGGGTCTCAGTCCAAAAGAGGCGCCACCCTCAATATATACTATAAGACAAAGTTCAGACTAAGCACCTATATTTCTACACTCAGAAGTGCATGACCATAAGGCAAATTAAGTAGGTTAAAAGATGGCCGCACAATACATCTCAAACTAACAGAAAAACAAAAAAGGGGCTCATTCCAGAAATAGGAATGAAGGAAGTTCTTTGCGCTCCATAGCATCAGCAGCACAATGTCCTCACACATCGTCCTGCTGATCTGTGTAGGAGGAGGAGCAGGGCAGGCTGGGAATCAGCCTCTGCTCCTCCTACACAGCAGTGCGATGTATCACAGTATCCTGCTGCTGCTGATGGGGAGCGCAGATTATGGGAGGAGCCAGGGGATTGAGGCGGGGAGCACCTCTGCTCTCCTCCTCCTCCTGCGCCCTTCAGACAGACTCCAAGTGACTTACTTACTGGCCGCGCCCGCAATGTGTTAAATTAATCACCGCCGCGCAGCCAGACCTGCTTTCTTCAGCGGCCGGAGTGCTGCTGGGTGCCAGCCCCACCCCCAGCCAGGCTACATGTGTGCCGTGTGGTGTGCGGCCCTCCCTGAGCGGTGCGCGCGGCTCAGGCCCAAGGTGGCGTGACAGGCAGTGGCGCCGCGGCGGACAGCAGCAGCAGCTGTCTGGACTGACTGGAGGGAGGCGAGGTGGAGCTTGGGGGATGCTGTGGCCTGTAAAAGCTGCCTGCCTCAGCAGACACTGTGGACAACTTCAAGGCAGAGCGAGCTGACGCCGAGTGAGGAGGACCCGACCCCAGTGATATCATTGGTAGGTACCGCACTGATTTCAGCCCAGAGGCGCTGCTGAGTGCGCCTCATGATTTCCCTGACGGGGAAGAAAAGAAATTTGCCACCCATGGGAGGGGGGGTGACATGATGAGGGACAATGATGAAGTCTGTGCCACGGGAAGGTTGACATCATGTCCCCGTCCCCCCCCCTTGGCACAGACTCCAACATTGTCCCTCATCATGTCACCCCCACTGATGGTACAGACTCTAACATTGTCCCCCATTAGGGAGCATGATGGATGGGGGGCTGACATGGGGGCCATGATGGATGGGGGCTGACGGCTGACATGGGGGGTATGATGGATGGGGGGCTGACGGCTGACATGGGGGCCATGATGGATAGGGGCTGACGGCTGACATGGGGGCCATGATGGATGGGGGCTGACATAGGGGGTATGATGGATGGGGGGCTGACGGCTGACATGGGGGGCATGATGGATTGGGGTCTGACATGAGGGCATAATGGCTGACATGGGGGGCATTATGAACAATCATTAAATACCTTGGCATATCTACTGTGAAGGGGGCACACATCTTGGCATATCAACTGTGAGGGGGCACATATTTTGGCATATCAACTGTGAGGGGGCACATATTTTGGGATATCTACTGTGAGTGGACTGATTAACATATATCCACTCTGTAGCATGCTCTATGTAAGGTATTTAATCTATAATACATGCAGTTTTATTGCTGTAAGCGCCGTGCAAAATGCCACAAGCGGGGCCCACTGAGACTTTATCGCCCAAGGGCCCACATGAACCTGGAGCCGGCCCTGATTGCACTCACAAAAAATCATTATAAAACAAATAGCCAGATTCCTCGCTTCAGCTGCCTGCTTCCTGTCCCTGCAATACTCAGAGCTGATGGGCGGTGCGACACGTGATCCATAGAGGCTGGGTCACATGATGCACCGGCCTATCACAGCCATGCCATTACTAGACATGGCTGTGATGGCTTCTAAGTGCCCACAGCTTAAAAGCTTGTTGATTGGCTGCCCTGCAGCCTTTGAAAATCTTTATTAAATGCCTAAACACTGAACTCAAACTTTTCCGGCAAAGTTTGGGTTCGGGTATCCGAACTCGCAAAGTTCTGTACGGACCCGAAGTTTACAGTTCGGGTTCGCTCAACACTACTTATTATCACTAGTGCTCCAGTTTATGAAGAAACTGTTTCTATAATAACATTATACTAGGAAAAAGCTTAAAATGCAGTAACCTAATATAATATGTAAAGCAAACCCAAACTGTAGCATCACTTAAAGGGGTCTTCCTATCTCAGACAATTGGGGCATATCGCTAGGACTAACCACCTTCAATGCTCTGTTCTCGGTGTAGGTGCAGGTCCCAGAGTTGGCACCCGCACCTTTCAGACAAAGGGGGCATATCCTAGCGATATGCCCCCATTGTCTGACCGTTACAGTGCCGTATCCTTCAAGTGGCACATGCAGGACGTTCGCATGCAAGTCCTGCAGTGCAGTGAAGACCGCAGTGGACTGATGAGGCCAGAACCAGGCATCGAGGAGCAGTTAGGTCTGCAATCCTGCTGGGTACGGGTTAATAGTATACCCACTAACAAGTTGGACAAAATCATATGTACTGTAGCTGTTAAAGGCTACATACACTTTTACAACCAATTTTGGTCCATTCTGTCTTAACGAATGCAACTGTTGTGTGTGTGTCTACAGCTCCTATGTGTTTCCTTGGTAACACACTACACATAAACCCTGTGTGTAGTCAGACCCAGCAGACATGTGTTACTCCATTTCATGTGGTATTTTACCTGTAGGTAAAAATCCGAAAAGGCGCAGTGTGAACTGTTTGCTGCTGCTGTGGTGAAAATGTATTGTGAGTGGACAAACCGCACCAAGTGATATGGAAACTACGGAGCACCACGTGCCATTGATGTGAGCATGAGCTATGAAGATGCGTGAGGGTGGACCGACACGCTACAGTGGAAGAGCTCACCGCCAAAATTAACCGTGGCCTACCAGATGTGTGTCTAACACAACAGTTCAGAGAACCCTACTGCGTATGGGGCTCCGGAGCAGACGGACGGTCACTGCACCTCTGGTAACCAATTTATATTAGCAGAAAATGCTTCAATTTCAGTCGGAATTGGACCTCCACTGATTGGCAAAGGGTTGTCCCATCCAATGATTCTTGTTATTTTCTTTATCGAATGGATGGATGTTGATGTGTCAGGAGAGAAACATCAGAGAACAAACACCCTGCAACCATTGCTGGAGAACACAAGCTGGTGGTGGCAGGGTTATGGTCTGGGGCATTCTCTGGACCACTCATCCACGTGGAAGGCACTCTCAACTGATTTGGTTATCAATCCATCCTTGCAGATCACGTACATCCATACATGCTGATTGTCTTCCCTGGGGGGGGAGGGGATCCTCCAGCGAGACAATGCGACATGTCACATGGATAGAAATGTCTGACATTGGTTGAAAGAGCATGAACATGACTTCCAAGTACTAATTCTCCAGACTTGAACCCCATTTCAGCATCTGTGGGACCACCTCAATGGTTGTGTTCTCTCTATGGATCCTCCCCCACGCCCCCTCCAGCAGCTGTGGGATGCAGTCAGCATGGCTCCGGATACCTGTGACAACCTACCAGGACCTTACGGAGTCACCCCCAGCCCATCTAGCTGCTGTCCGTGCTGCACACAGCGGTCACTCTGGATATTAGCTGCTGGTCAGAATAATGGGACTCGACGTTGTACATTCTTTGGATTTTCTTTCTTGTGATCAGCGCCCTTCAGTGCTGTATCGGTCACTTTCTTTGCATATGTAATAGTGAAACCCATATATAAAAAGGAAAGATGCGCCAGAGTTTCATACGCTTTGTTGTAAACAAGACAAAATATTATCTATCACAAGATGAAGTGACCCTGGGAAGTTCTTAGAATTGCACAATATGAATTATTGTTTACAATGACTATTATCGGTACAAGTACATCATGGTATTGTAAGGCTTTTACTAAAAGAGGCATTTTTATGAAACATCATATTCCGCAGCTTCCAGGTACACCCTAGATAAATAGGTGGGTTATAACATTACTCGCTCCCCGAAACTCCCTGATGTCCCTTCACACAATATGACAAATATGAGATGACTGTCTTAGTGAGGATAAGACCGCATGTGACTTTAGATAAAACCTCCTTGTTATAAGGGTTCCTTGACATAAAGATCACATTTCCCCAACAATCAGCTGTAATCTGTGAGCAAACCTAACCATAAGCATACAGTTCTACTGCAGCGCCACCACAGGTGAAATGAAGCATTACACAGTGCCCATTCAAATCAATGGGTTGTCTGTGTAATGCAGGACAAGATAGGTCGTCCAGAGCAAGAAACTCTCCTTATAACCGCTCAAACGATAAATCTAAGGGCATCTGTCAGCAGTTTTGTATCTATGAAACTGGCTGACCTGTTACATGGGCGCTTGGCAGCTGAAGGCATCTGTGTTGGTCCCATGTTCATATGTGCCCGCATTGCTGAGAAAATTAAGTTTTAATATATGCAAATAAAACTCTAGGAGCAATGAAGGCGTTGACGTTACACCTAGAGGCTCTGCTCTCTCTGCAACTGCCGTGCCCTCTCCACTTTGAAATGGCCAGGCAGTGAAAGCAGCATCACATTTGGCTCTGTCAATCAAAGTGCAGAGGGCGTGGCAGTTGCAGAAAGAGAGGCACCTCTAGGAGTAATGGTAACGCCCCCGTTGCTTCTAGAGGCTCATTTGCATATATTAAAACATAATTTTTCTCAGCAATGCGGACACATATGAACATGGGACCAACACAGATGCCTTCAGCTGCCAAGTGCACATGTAACAGGTCAGCCAGTGTCATAGGGACAAATCTGCTGACAGAGTCTTTCACCTAATCTGGGCCTTTTAGACCACTCAGATCAGGTTATAGACTCCTGTGCCCTAATTCCAATGGTACCTTTATTTGTGCAGTCCCTCGGCGAGATCTTCCAAAAAAGACTTTTAAAATGTATGTTAATTAGTTTTGGAAGGTGCCCAGGGGTGGCGTTACTGCCGATGTGCCCAGAAATCCACGCCTCTTTCACTCCTCTGGCCCGCCCTCCATTCCTATTATTACCTCCTCTTCTCCCTCACAAATCTCGCGCCTGCTGGAGGAAAGACGATTCTGCGCTGACCCGCCCCTTCCTTGGCTTCACTGCAGTCCTCTGCGCATGTGCCGGTTACTTCTGCCCGCTCCGCTGGGTTTCAAACTACGGACCGGCGCATGCGCAGAGGACTGCAGTGAAGCAAAAGAAGGGGCGGGTCAGCGCAGCATCATCTTTCCTCCAACAGGCGCTAGATTTGTGAGGGAGAGGAGGAGGTAATAAAAAGAATGGAGGGCGGGCCAGAGGGGTGAAAGAGGCGTGGATTTCTGCGCACATGGGCACCTTCCGAACCTAATTAGCATAAGTTTTAAAAGTCTTTTTTGGAAGATCTCGTCGAGGGACTGCACACACAAATAAAGGTACCATTGGAATTAGGGCACAGGAGTCTATAACCTGATCTGAGCGGTCCAAAAGGCTCAGATTAGGTGAAAGACTCCCTTTAACTCAAAATTACCCAATAGGGTTATGAAAATGAAAAACATGGAATGAGACCGGTTTCTGGACATGTTTTTTCCCCCCTTTGTATCAGTTAATAACCTCGCCATAATGAAGCTGATTACCAAATCTAGGTTTGCGGGAAATACTTCTAAATATAAGCCGTCTGGCGGCACAGTCACTATTTAAAGTCTCTAAATGGGGTCTGTCCGACCAGCGCTCTTTGTAACATCTCATTCTGGCGTGTGGATGTGAGAGAATCTATTCATCCATGCACAATGCTGGTATTAAGAAGCAGCTCTCCGACATAAAGGAGGAAGCCGTAGGAGAAAACAGCTTAGTCACTGTAGTAGAGCGCAGCACGTGGTTTCTTCACCTACCGAGCACAGCGGCTGTCAACAAATGATGTCACACCGCTCAGCACATACATGAGGCAACCGCCTTCACAGTGGTCTGGTTTTTCCAGGCAATACTTCAAGATGACAAGCAGAATTTTTTTCTTAATATTCTTTATTTCATATCATTTTTTTTTTAGAAAAACAGGAAAAATGGGCACAAACTAGAGGGATCGGTACAGGGTAATAGGACATAGCTCATCAAATATGATGTCATGAAGACAATCCTAAAAAAAAGTCATGTGGACTCCAGCATTTTTTTTATTACATTTTTTGCGACATTTAGTGATGTTCACGATTTTTCGAGGTGGTCTATGTTGAAGGGCATCTGTCAGCAGATTTGTACCTATGACACTGGCTGCTGACCTGTTACATGTGCGCTCCACAGCTGAAGACATCTGTGTTGGTCCCATGTTCCTATGTGCCCGCATTGCTGAGAAAAATGATATTTTAATATATGCAAATGAGCCTCTAGGAGCAATGGAGGCGTTGCTGTTACACCTAGAGGCTCAGCTCCATCTGCAACTGCCACGCCCTTTGCAGGTACATTAACAGGGCCAGGCGTGATGACTCTTTCAGTGCCTGGTCCTGTCAATCAATATGGAGAGGGCGTGGGTGTTGCCCAAAGAGCAGAGCCTCTAGGTGTAACAGCAACGCCCCCGTTGCTCCTAGAGGCTCATTTGCATATAGTAAAGCATAATTTTTCTCAGCAATGTGGGCACATATGAACATGGGACCAACACAGATGCCTTCAGCTGCCAAGCGCACATGTAACAGGTCAGCCAGTTTCATACCTACATATATGCTGACAGATGCCCTTTAATGATAAATTTTGACATTTGAAGGGGTTATCTACGTTAGACAACTCTTACTATAAGAAGCGTCTCTTGACAACTGGGCACAAATGGGGACATTTATAAAAACAAGTGTTAAGGAAAACTGGCTTAGCTTCCCATAGCGCCCAATCAGATTCCACCTTTCATTTTTTCAGAGCTTCTATGGGAAATTAAAGGCTTAAAGGCTATGTACACCTTTGGGGGCAGTTTTTTTTTATTATTTCATTGTACTAATTGTAAGCTAAAATCATTATTTCAATTGGTCTCTATTAAAGATATGTAATCCTTTTTTCTGTGCAGAGCTGGGATGCTCTAGAAGCAGCGTCTTGATTTTCTCTCTTTTCCGTCAGTTGGGGAGCTGACAGACTCCTTATCTCTGGCCTCTGACCTTATAAAAACTCATTATTGCTCAGTTCTTATCTTACTGATAAGAATGCGGCTTAAATAAGTGTTTGTGACCTTAGTAAATTAGAGATAAGGGTTATTAGAGGACAGCACAAAGTGAATGTGAAAGTACCAGTTACACAATTAGAAAAACAGTAAACCCCTTGACAGAATTGCTCAATATTTTTAATAAAGGCCAATTGAAAATATGATTTTTAGCCAAAATGAGTAAAATGCTATCATAAATAAAAATTCCCTCTGAAGGTGTAGATTGCCCTTAATCTGATTGGTTGCTATGGATAACTAAGCCAGTTCTCCTTTGTCCCCCAAAGTGTCCTCCTGCAGGCACCCAAGCAGGGATCAGCTGGAAGGTGTCAAAAACTAGGCAATAACAGTTTTATTTTCTGGCAGCGCCGCCACAGGAGAAATCAAGCATAACATAATGCTAATTCAAATCAATGGGTTGTCTGTATAATGGAGGACAGGATAGGTCCTCCGGATCTAGAGACTTTTTTATAATCGTTCTTCAGAACCGGGAACCCTCTCTATTAACTCAGAATTATCAAGTAGATTATTTGGATATGGGTCAGGTGACCCCTTTAACCCCTTGGTGCCACACTCTGTATTTTACAACTGCAAAACGTGCTTTTAAGAACAAGTTCTGTAAATGTGACATAGTGATGGCATGCTGCAAAAGCTGTGCCCGGAAGGTTTTCAGCCATGCTAGGACTCCTATATCCAAAGTCTGCCACAAACATATGTATCACCTATCAATGAAGCATGGATGGGGGGGGGTTTAACTGCTGGGAAGAGGGGTCCCCAAATCACCTCTCTGAAGGGAGCGGTGGTGCACAGCAAGATGCGCTGCTGAGAAACAACCATTTCAGGTGCCGGATAAAAGATGCAATCACTGATGAACGCTTGCTCGTTCATCAGGTCCTCAGTGGTTTGTATGAATGTTTGTCCCTGACCATTGTCCTGATTCTCGGCTCATGTAAAAGGGCCCTTGATGCAGGTTTGTACTGTTTACATTCAATTTATTATTGTGGCCCCTAAAGCAAGTCCTAATGTGAGTGCCTATGAACATCTGCACATTGAAGACCAGTGGCTGGTGTCATACAAAGTGCTCTCCAAACAGCAGCTCTTCTGACAACTTCATGGTCTCCTCCATGATGTGGAAAGTAGGAAAAGCCATGGAATGAGGAGCGATGATATATGCCCTTTAAAGGGTGGTTGAGCAGAGAATTAAAGGGGGTGTCCAAAATTATCACAAGTTGGTGTGCACAGACAGGGGATGGTGTAAAATAACAAAAGAGGCATTACTTACCTGTCGAATTATCTGCTATTCCAGCGCTTCCCAAGGGCTTTTGTTTACAGGGCTGCTGATGGAAATGTCAACAACATGTGACTACTGCAGCCAATCACTGGCCTCAAAGGAACACTGGGACAGTGATTGGCTGCAGCGGTCACATGTTGTCATGGTGACATTAGCACAGCACTAAGACTGGTGGGGAAGACCAGAATGGTAGTGCTGGAGCGGCAGGAAATTCAGCTGAAAGTAATGCTAATTTTTAGTAATCTTGGACAACCCCTTTAACATAGAGAGGAGAGGTCACAAACTGTCAACTAGAGCAAATACAATTGATTCAATTGACTATTGCAAGTTCCCCCACCTAAAATCAGCCACCTGTGCGTCCTTGTACCTCCTGCATTCTCTGCCGGTCCCCTACCTCTCCTTCTTGATTGACACGGCCAGGCGAGATGACTATGCAGAAACCTGGCCCCATGAATCAGTTAGGAGAGAGAGGGGCTGGTAGAGGAAGCAGCAGGACCAAGGGTGCACAGAGTGTCTTGGGCCTGCCCTCAGTGCACTCAACTGCTCATTTGGATATAGATAAAGCCTCATGAACATGGCCGTATCCGTTTTTGCGGTCCTCAAGTCGCGGATACGCAAAACACGGACAATGGCCGTGCGCATCCCGAATTTCACCTTATGCAGGTCCCGCATTATGTTATTGTCTGCAAAACGGACAACAGGATGTTGTTTTTGTGGGGCCGCGGAACGGATATACCCATTAAAATTAATGGGTCTGCATCCGATGCAGATCGAAACTACGGTCATGTGTATGAGGCCTTAAAAGTACTTTTTCTCCAGAATGAAGCAGTGTATCACTAAGCGAACGCTATCATTACATGCAGCTGAGCTAACCCTATCAGGCATGGTGCCTGGTGTGTCAGTGAATTTCCTGGTGACAGTCTCTCTCTTTAAATCAGAAGTGTTTAATGCTTCATTTCACCTGTAGGGGCACTGCAGGGAAAGAGAACACTTGCTGCCTGGTTCTTCAGAGATTGCAGCTGATCCCCTGTATCTCAGCAGCAGTACACTCTGTGATCATCTGGCCAGGGACACTTCAGTCCAAAAACTGAATGCTAAACATGGCCAGCCTCAGGATTTTACACTTCCTGTACTTTTCTACATGAGTAATGTGAAATAAATGTAAGGCACATAAATGTTAATAATTTATCATAAATCCACTTCCCTGTTGTACATGATTTAGACTGCTTTCCCGTCAAAGCCTCTTAAGAAAACGGAAGGTAAAGTTGCAAATTCATGTCAACACCTCAAGCACGTGATTCCCGGCGAGTTGATTTCACTTTCTAGTTGAGTCGTTGCAATTGACTCTAACCGTATTACTTTACAGGAATCGCCTGCCACATTCCAGCCCGGTTATGAAATTCTGCATCTGCATTGTCCTAAACAGTAAGCCCTCCTCTCTTATCCTGACCAGCGGTCCCTCCTCTCATATCCTTACCTGGGGCCCCTAGCAGCGAAGAAGACATGACTGTGAATTTTCAAAAATATACAAATTTCAGCCTTTTTTGTTGCAGATTCTGTTTTCTCAAACAAATAAAAAGTCTTTGTTCCAGTGATTTATACACACAAGGGCTGCGTTATCCAGTAAGGTAGGTCCTCTTTACACAGTCAATAGGTCGTAAGGATTTGAGGGGGGGCGAATGAACCAATCATAAAACATATCACTTTTTTCCCAAAAAAATCAGGAAATACAGTTGTCCCCAAGAATCCTGCAAAAATGAGGACTATCGGGAAAAAGAGGCAAGAAATATAAATCAAAGTCCAAAGTCAAAGAAAATTTTGTCTAGTTTTCCTATCCTCGGGATAGGGCATAAATATAGGAGCCTGACACCTAGTACCCCTGCGGATTAGTTGTATGAAGAGAAAGCAGCGCTCCTGCCAGCAATGCGTTCTCTTCACTGGTTATCTGCCCGCCGTTGACATTGCAGCTCCTTCACTTGAATGGGACGGAGCGCAACTGCAACTGCTCTGTACCATTGGAGTGAATGGGACGGAGGAACTGTAGTTACACTGCTTGCCGCTGCAGTGCCCCGATGGCGAGCAGGTAAGTCGTGAAGAGAACGGAGCGCTCTGTGTTCTCTTCATACAGCTGATGTGGGGGGGTGCCCAGGAGGATAAGGTGTTGTTAAAGAGCTTAAAGGGGTTGTCTGGGGTTGGAGCTGAACCCAGACATATACCTATCTTCACCCCTCCGGCCCCCCTGATATGAGCCATCAATGTGAGGCCAATGGCGATTTATACTTAAATGTTTAGATTTGTGTTTGACGCACAAAACTTTTTGGTTAGATAATATATAATATTTGCAGCTAACTGGCACAGCGATGGGGGCGAAGTTCGCCCATTCTTTCACCAATTTATACACAGGCTATTGGGAGAGAGAGTACATTGACTGTATAGTGCAGTTAGGGAAGAAAGGGTATTTCGAAGACTGCTTGTGTATCTGGAAAGGGGAGAAAGAAGGACTGCAATCCTTCCTTTAGATAATAAATGACAATAATTGGAATTTACTTTTCATGGATGGGCAAAAGTCTATGAGGGAGATTTATCAAAACTGGTGAAAAGGAAAACTGGCTTAGTTGCCCATAGCAACCAGATTCCACCTTTCTGTCACGTACTTACCCATCTGCGCTCCACCTGCACTATGGTGGCGCGCTGTTGCTATGGCAACCATACCTACTGTCTGTTGGGCTGGTCAACTTATCAGGGGGCAGGGATGCCTAACCAATCAGGCTTCACCCCGGTGTCACAAGCTTCCTGAGGGAGAGCTATTTTTACAGGCAACTGCTGGCCACAGTTGCCTGTGATTGGCATTCCTGCCTCACAAGTTAACGTTGCGTTACTCTGGATCACTGACCTTTTGCCTGTTTCTCTGACATTGACTTTGATTACTGATTTTGCCTCTGCCGTGACATCCTGGTATATGAGTCTGCCAGTTATTTGACCTTTTTTGATTTTGGACTCTGATATTTGACCTCGCCTTTGCCTCTGACATTATCTCCCGGTTTTACTCTGCTTTGTATTTGACTTACATTTTGGATTCTGATCCGAACCCGGTTTTGCCAGTCTGGTTTTTTACCTCTTTCTATCTAACTACTCTTTACCCGTTTTCTTTAGGCCCCTGCACTTAGCTAAGAAGGGACTGTCGTCCAGTTGTGGGCCATCACTTAGGACGGTTCGTGTAAACAAGTAGGGACAATGGGGCGGGTGGAGTACAGGGCCACACTGTTCTCTACTCACCGTTCACGGAACCTTCATTTTCTAAAAGAGAGCTGAAAAACGAATGGTGGAATATGGTTGGTTGCTATGGGCGACTAAACCTGTTTTCTATTACCCCAGTTTTGATAAATCTCCCCTAAAACCTATTTCAAACCCACGGATACAAATGCCTATCTGGACACTAGGAGCAGTCACTATCCCCCTCTATTAAAAACAGGGCCAGATTATGGTTGGTGTAGGCCCCTGGGTGAAAAAATTTGGTGGTGGCCCCATAACGTTATTATTTCTAGCAGCAACAGTAGATCACAAAGGCCTTTTAAGGCCATGATTGTGCTTGCCACTATGGGTAGTGAGGCTACCCCTGGTCCCGGCTCTGTCACCACGAAAAGAGAGCGCACTCGTATTCCTGGTGGAGGCCCCTTTCTTTTAAGTTTTGTGGTGGGGGGCCCCAGTGCACCCCGCCTTTAATCCGGCCCTGATTAAAAATATTCCAGAGGGACAATATCAGAGAATATACAGAAATGACACTGAGAACAAAGATGGTTTAAAAAGGGAGTCTATTGATTAGGAAGAGGATATGACCGTGGGAACTAGAAGGAGACTATTGCTGAAGTTTGAGAAGTGCACAAAAGTTAAAGAGGATTTAAAATATTTATCACTCAATATAATAGTAATGTAGGGGAATGAAAACGTATCTTCCAGCACAAGGACCCAATACCTCTGGAGGATGGGACCTGCTCCAATATCCCGAACGAGACCTACAGACGTGAAAGGACAGCAAGCTGCGCAACAGCGACCGCCCCTCCATTCGCAGGCAACTCATTGTGGAAAATCTTCAGCGTTTACACTACACGTGGTCGTCCCCTTATGGCGCCTGTACACCTGAATGAAGTATATTGACAGGGACTGTACTACCAAGAGACTGATCAAAACGTCTGACATGCTAAAAGTCTTTTAACCCCATAATGACCCTGTACCATCTTTTGACGGCAGGCGGTGCAGGGTCTCAGTCTGCAGCAACCTCTCGGCATCGCTGCAGTTGAGGAGGGAAGTTAAAGGGGTTTTCTCATCTCAGTGATCTTAGTTTATTTAAATATACATATGCTATTCATCATTTCCCTAAATATAGCTCATAAAAAAAACGTACTATTTTCCCCCAAATTAGATCTTTCATACCGCTTTGTTTATCTTGGTATCCCATGGATACGGCCACCTATCGCCTGCCGCATCCATGGGCCGCGCTTGCGCACAAGAACTTTAGCGATGCAGTGTACGGCCTCTCATTGTAACTGTGACCGCGCCCGGCGCCCGCGCAGATCTATATTCCTTTGAGCTGCATCTAAAAAAAAAGGGTTAAAGTGATAGGTGCCCTTTAACCCCTTCCCGCCATAGCTGCCAGGTGCTGCAGCTCTGGGGAAGCTGACTGTGTGTGCAGCAGCCCCTGCCCCTGCTGCACATTAGTTCCTATGAAGCCTCTGCCTGTGGCAGGGCCCCATAGGAACATAGTGTCATTCTCATAGACTGCAATGCTAATGCACAGGAGTCTATGAAATAAGCAATCTGATGAACTATGGGAACGATAAAAAAAAAAAAGTGTAAAAAATAAATGTTTTTTAAAAATAAAAAATTTAAATATATAAAAATTCGAATCCCCCGCCTTTGCCAAAATGAAAATAAAAAACCATATAAAATAAAAAAAAATATCATGGGCATCGCCACCTGCGAAAACGCAAGTGGTATTAAAATATAAAAATATTAATCCCATATGACAGAAAAGAAAATGTAAATTGCCGATTTGCTGTTTTTTGGTTGCTTCTCCTCCCCCTCACAAAAAAATGTAAGAGAAAGTGATCAAAAAGTTGTACACACCCAAAAATAGTATCAATGAAAAGTACAGATCGCCCCGCAAAAAACAAGCCCTCACACAGGTCCGTACACATAGATACAAAAAATTATAGGGGTCAGAATATGGCGAGGAAAAGAAAAAGTATTTTTTTTCAAGGTTTTTTCAGTATAAAAACATAATAAAAAATATACATATGTGGTATTGCCGTAATCATACTGACCTGGAAAATGAAAGTAACAGGTAAGTTTTACCATGTAGGGAAAACAAAACCCATAAAACTTGCGGAATTGCTGTTTTTTCTTTTTTTTTTTAACAAATCTTTATTTTCACATTTTGTAAAGCGTAATAGTTTACGAATTGCTGTTTTTTCTGATTTCACCCCATTTGGATTTTTTTCCCAGCTTCTTACTATATTGCATCCAATATTAAATGGTGGAATAAGAAAGTGCAACTTGTCCAGCAAAAAAAAAAAAACAAATCCCTCATATGGCTATGTGAACGAAAAAATAAAAAAGTTATGGCCCCAGAGGGAGTGAAAAAATGTAAACGTAAAAATAAAATAAAAAAACTCTGACGCTGAAAGAGTTATTGATACAAATAAATATATAAATATCAGTATATATAGAAATATATACAGCAGAGAAAATTAAAGTTGCACGAAAAATTTTATAAAAAAAATGAATACATTTAACACTAGATGTGCCAATCAAAATACACATGAAATGCAATGTCATTATTAAGATAAATAAAAATACAGTAATTAAGCAGTTGTGATTATTATAAACAGGAGTGAGTTCTGTCCCATTAGTAAGTGTGACGTAGTCCTCTATAATTACAATGCTGCAGTCATGGCTTATAAATATCCATCCTTTCTATCCCTTAAACCTCCTGATTTTCCGGCAATGGCTAATTGAATAGAACGAAGGACATTTCCGTAATCAGTTCCCGCGATCCGGAAATCTCCTGTCCTGCACTTCCAGTAAATAGCAGCAGCAGAAACTGCTCATTATCCAGCTCTAGATCCAGGGACTGGCGTTGCTAGGCGACGAGCTTCCCCAAAGCAAAATAGTAACCAGGAATTACATCACATGACCGCGGCACTCCTCCTCGCCAGCCCGTAGCGTGCGCTGTGACGTCACTGCAGTGTCAGTACGCGGCTCCTTGCTGCTGCGCATGCGCCTGTGAAGCACTCCTTCACTTCGCTTACCTGTGTCCTCTTTCCGGAAAGTGACGTGTCAGTCGGAGGGGAAAGGGGGCGGGGCCGTGGTTGTGAGAGGCCGAGAAAGTTCTGCGAGCTCCTCCCACTGCCATTAACCCTTCATAGCACTTACTGAAGGGGCTGCAGTGGGACGTCTGTGATAGGAGTTTGGGATAATTTATAAGTCATTTTTTTTATTAAAGGTATTTTATAATAAGTGCATAAAAGCAACCACCAATATCTTATGGAAGAAACAGGGTGACCAAGAATCGTCATGTGGCTGTGTTGACGTGGCATAATGGTGATGATGTCATGGTTGTCAGTCACATGACTCCCTTTCTAATGGCTGACGGACATGACATCACTACACCGCTGCCATTTTGTAAAATAGGTCACCCTACTCCATTATAGTTGTTGGGGGGCATTGTAAAACCTAAGATTGGGGTCTTAAAACGAAGTGGCACGCTGCGTCCATTGTGCGTTTTTTTTTTTTATCGAGAAACCGCAGCAAATGTAAAAACCGATGGGTGGAGAACTTCGGGGCGACTGATGTGCGTCTGTATAAGGCAAATCAAATCCAATGAAATCTGCATTCCCTGCATGTGAATGGGGTTTCTACATTTTCGGGGGAGCCTTACGGAGCGGCAACACGTTGTGTAAATGCTCAGGATCCTCTGCAGCAGAGTGGATGAGATTTAAGTTCGCAGCATGTCCGTTTTTGCGGCTTTCGACCATTGCAAAGACCCATTTTGATTCCTACAGCAAAAGCCTGGCCATTTTTGGCGACGTTTGCAGTGCCAGAGCCATTGCGGAAAATCCACAGCAGACTTACTATGTACGTCCTTGTTCTTAGCGTACGTCCACAGGAGACAGTGAAAATGGAGCTGAAGCAGATCCGGCAAAAAAAACGCTGCAAAATCCCTATGAATTAGGGCTCTGCACACAATCGTATTTTTCAGTTTCCGTTCCGTTTTTTTACAGGTCCGTATACAGAATCATTCATTTCAATGGGTCCGCAAAAAAACCTGAAATGACTCCATGTGCATTCCGTTTCTTTATGTCTGTTTTGCGGACAAGGACAGGCATTGGACCTCATTACAAGTTTACTACCGGTCACGTAAACTCGGGGAGACATTTACGAAGGCTGTTATGCCAGTTTTGTGCTGTTAAACTGTCGCATGTTTTGGCACGCACGACAATTTGCACCAAATTTTGTCAACTTTTGGCTTCCCCTCCAGCAGAGTGAGAAGTTGGTCTGCTTAGGAAAATAAATCACTATTTATGATATGCACAAAATGTCGCAAAGTACATCAGGTAACCCTCCCTGGCGTACAATCACTTAAAAAGGCGTAACCACCTTACGCCTGCGCAGCATTGATAAAACCTGTGCGCCATCGCATAAATTTGGGGCAGCACCAGAAAGCAAAGGCAGACTTAGGCTTCTTGCACACGACCGTATGGCTTTTTCAGTATTTTGCGGTCCCCAGTAAACAGATCCGCAAAAAATATGGATGAAGTCCGTGTGCATTCCGTATTTTGTGGAATCGAACATCTGGCCCCTGATAGAACAGTCCTATCCTTGTCCGTTATGCGGAAAATAATAGGACATGTTCTATCTTTGAACGGAACGGAAATATGGAAACGGAAGGCATACTTTGTTTTGCAGATCCATTGAAATGTATGGTTCCGTATGCGTAACGCAAAAAACGGAACGGAGATGGAAAAAAAAAAAACGTTTGTGTGCAAGAGGCCTTAGGCTACTGTCACACTTGCGTTGTTGTTTTCCCGGTATTGAGATCCAGCAGAGAATCTCACTTTTGTTCAGTGCACTCTGAATGGAAAAAGGTACGTTCAGGATGTCTTCCGTTCCGGCAGCGTTCCGTTTTGTGACCAAACACAAAATCACTGCAAGCTGCAGTTTGGTGTCGGTCATAAAAACGGAAAAAAAAGCGGATCTGTCACTGAAAACAGTGGTGACGGATCCGTTTTTATAGGAGCCTAAAAAACGGATCCCTCACCCATTGACTTTCAATGTAATTAGTGACGGATCCGTTAGTGACGGAATGGATGCACGCTGATGTGCAAAATCAAAACGTATCCGTTTAATTCCGGTATTGAGATCCCCTGCCGGATCTCACTAGTGTGAAAATAGCCTTAAAAGTGAGAGAAAAACAAAAACAGCGCAGTTGATAAATGCTCCCCCACCTCGGTGTTTAGCCGCAGCTGCAATTGTGGCACATTTAGCAAATGACTCCACGAATCTCGTGAAATGCGCGACTCATCAATCCCTATTTATAACTTTTCAGATTACTTTACTATCTATAAAGAATGGGCTTTTTTTTCGTGGGATTGTAATTGTTTGTGGCGGGACCTGAGAACAATGCGGCTTTTTTAGGCGAGCTCCCATTGGTATTACTCATCCCATACACACAACAAACGTGCCCTTTTTCCCCCGTTTAAAGAAAAAAATCTGGAAAGTACGGCCTTCTTTATTCTTTTTCTTTTTTTTCACTTTTGACTACTGTTGTAGTTTTTTTTTTCAGTAATTGGCCCTTTGGGTTATGAGTCACCGTGTCTTACTCATGCTTATTTTTGAAAAATATGATCCCAGTTAAAATTCATGTATATATTCCGAAATTGATCCCCCTACACCCGTTAGCTGTGGATAGAAGAGGAGTTTTTTGTATTAACCCCTCACCCCCCTTCCTCCCTCCTCGCTCGCTCGCTCGCTCACTCTGGCTCCGGATAGCTCTCGCTGCACAGTGAAGGGACAGGCGGTTCTCACTTCTAACGACTCGGGATTTTTTCCATTAGACGAAACTCTTATGAAATTATGTCACTTTCAGTGGACCGAAAAGAAAAAAAAATGGGGGGGGGGGGGGTTAAGACAGACGGAAGGAATGAGTGGTAATAAAATATTAATTGCTAGCACAGCTGTACGCGGCTCTAATCCGCGCAAGTTATGCCGAAAGTTTGGGAGCATTAAAATAAAAATCTCTTGAAATCACATGTTATTATGGGCCTGATGATGCGTGCGGCTCTTACTCACAGGCCCACGGAGTCATGTTTTGTCTTACATCATGATCTTTCTTCAATTCAGTGACTGCGATGAGGGTGTCTGCAATGGACAGAGCACCTTAAACTATCATAAGTCGTTTGCTCTTCCATGTAGAAGCCAGAGGTGTGAGCAGGGGGAGCAGAGCTGGGACGTATACTGAGGATAGCGCCTCCGCCTGGGCTATGTAAGTAGGTGTCTTAACGCGTAGTATTTGTTTGATTGATTGGTTAAAAGGAATGTTAAAGGGGTTCTCCGAGACCTGGAACCTCTTTTCATTTGGCCTGGCAGGGGTTAAGAAAAGACTTACCTGTCTTCTCCTCCGCTTCCGGTCCCCTCCGTCTACACGCGTGATCACCACTGCCGCCCAATCAACGGTCTCAGCGGTGATGGCTCCTGACCGCCGCCACCACTGAGACCATGGTGATCGTGCATATAGACGGGTGGTCACACTTCCAGTCCAGCGGAGAAAGGAGCGCCCTGCTCGGCTGTATGAAAATGGGGTTCCCGCTCTCGGAGGACCCCCTTAGGGGTAAAGAGGAAACTGTGCACACAGGATGACTGAAAATCATTGTCACAACTATGGTACCAAAATAATCAGGTGCAAGCAACCAAAATTCTTTTGGAAAAATGAATCTGAAATTGTAACCCCCACCCCCAAATATCTGATTGTGGGGTACCTCGCTGAAATCCCATGATCTGATGCTGTCTTGGGGTGCCCTGTGTCAGTGTGTCATTACCAGGCTTGGCTATATTTCTCTGCTCTGCCTAATAACGGGGTACTCCAGGAACAGAGCACTCTGTAAGGCTGGTTTTTGTGTAAAATGGCATATTTTTGGGGTTATTTTATCTCCTTTTTTAGCCTTTGGTTGCAGCATTTGGCTTTTTGAGGAGTTATGGCATATTTTTGAAAGCACAGCCTGCCCTCGGTACAACATTTTTATTTGGCGTCATTCCAATAAGTTCCTGTGTTGGACTTAAAAAATAGTAGAGAAAACAAATATTACAAATGTAAATAAATATATTAAAAAAAAATGAAAAAGCGCTTAAAAAAAGCTTGTTTTTTGTGATACATTTTTTTTAAAAAAAGCATGTAAAGAAGGCCTTATAGCTTCAAGTTCCCTATAAAAGCACAGGAGAAGAGGCTGTATAAAGCAGGTGAACGTTTTAAAAGTTTTTCAGATTTTTTTTGTTGTTTTTTTTTTTGTTTTAAGTATTCTTCATTGTTTCAATGCAACCAGATTGAATTTTTGGGGTGAATAAAGAGAATTCTATTTAAAATCATTTTTAACATGTACAGTGCATCTCTCCAAAAGACCACCTTTTTGAGAAGACCACCCCCATATCCAGTCAGATATCCTGTGACAGATTTTCAGTCCCACCATATATTATACATGCCGGCCCCCTTCTCTTCCTCAAAATAATTTTTTTTCAATGCAATATTGGGTGTTTCACCATATATTGATATTTTTGGGGGGCAGCACCAGGGATGGTTCAGGCACTACTCCCCTTATTTGGGGAATGGGTGATGGGGTCTAAGTATAAAATCCATGAGGCTCATTTATTAGGGCACTTGCAATTATTTTAGTTGAAAAAAACCTATTATAAGCCCTTTTTTTAACCGGTTGTGCGACAATATTTAGTCACACGGCTGGTTTCCCGCCATGTTTGGGCAGGGGCAGAGCCGGGGGCATGTCGGGGGCTGTGCCGATCGGCCCAGGACAATTTACTAACATTTAGACCTGGAAATGTTGGCAAAAAATAATGCCAGGCAAGGGATGGAGTAGTTTTCTCACTGGGCGCAAGGAACGCCATAGATGCGCCTAGTTTATGACGAAAAAATTGACAAATATAATGGCAACGGGGGAGGGTGGGCTAAGACCGACGTAAAAAGCCGTGTCAGTAAATGTGCCCCTATATGTTAGGAGATTTTAGTTACAACAAATACATTGCTGTTAATTGCTGGCTGCAAATTAAAAAAAAATAAAATAATTATCTCTTACTCTATAATCCACTACAGACACTAACTGATCCGGTGACGATTTGAAACATATTTTTTCATCCTCTCCACCATCAGCTCCTGTATAGTGAAAGATAATTCCAAACATTTAGAAAAAAAAATTTTACAAATTTTTTTTTTACGACCACATGCCAAAATCAACAGTGCCAAGAAGTAGAAATGTGTTTGAATGGTTTTTTTTTACTATTAACACAGCTTAAAAAACAAACAAACAAACAAACAAACATGTCTATGGTGAATAATGTGACTGAGCTCAACATACTCTAGTTAGGGTACTTTCACACTTGCGGCAGAGTGATCCGGCAAGCAGTTTTGTCGTCGGAACTACCTGTCGGATCTGTCGATCTGGATGTAAACTGAATGCATTTGTAGACGGATCCGGATGCGGATCCGTCTCACAAATGCATTGCAAGAACGGATCCGTCTTGTATTTTTTTGTACAGTTTTAAAGGTCTGCACATGCGCAGACCGGAAGGACGGATCCGTCGTTCAGGTATTTCTAATGCTGTATCCGGCACTAATACATTTCAATGTAAATTAATGCCGGATCCGGCATTCCCGCAACTGATCGGGCATTTTGGACTGCGGTATTATCTCTGTCCAAAACGCCGTTCCGGTCACTGAACTGAAGACATCCTGATGCATCCTGAACAGATTTATCTTCATTCAGAATTACCCGTTCCTGTTTTTTTTTCTCTCCTATGTACACTGCGGTGGTGGGTTTTTGTTTTGATGTCACGGATTACAATTCCTCAGGTGGTAATCGCTCTGTAAATCGGTAAGGCATCATGCACACAGCCGTTGTTCGGGTCTGCGTCCGAGCCGCATATTTCGCGGCTCGGCCGCGGACCCAGTCACTTCAATGGGGCCGCAAAAGATGCGGACAGCACTCCGTGTGCTGTCCGCATCCGTTGCTCTGTTCCGTGCCCCCGCAAAAAAATATAGCATGTCCTAATAGCTATTTCTATAATGGGCCGCGTTCCGTTCTGCAAATTGCGGAACGGAACGCGGAGCAGCTTCCGTGTTTTGCGGATCCGCGGTTTGCGGACCGAAAAACACCAACAGTCGTGTGCATGAGGCCTAATGCTGTGTTTCTGAATCTTGTATGGGACAGAGATGAGAAGCTTTGTCCTAAAGAAACAGAAGGATAAGGCCTCTTTTACACGTCAGTGTTTGGTCAGTGATTTCCATTAGTGATTGTGAGCCAAAACCAGTAGTGAAGGAAAGTATAATGGAAAGATCTGCTCCTGTTCTGGTTTTGGCCCAAAATCACTGATGGAAATCACTGACAAAACACTGACTGTGTGAAAGAGGCCTAACTTGCTGACCCAAGCGTCCCAAAAGTATCAAATCCAGATGGTGGATTTGAAAAACTGTGCAGAAATATCTTGGCCATGTGGCGCATTCAGAAACAGGTCCTATAATGTATGAGGTATGGGTTGTATTGTGAAACCCCAAAATAATACGTGACTCCTATGACACGCAACTTTACCCTGTCCCTAAAAAGTGTCACAACTCTTTGTATCACTCCATTTTTATACTGATGCATAAATCAACAGGCTAAGTGCTCATGCACATGACTGTATGTATTCTGCGGTCCGCAAAAAACGGATCCGCAAAAAATACTGATGACATCCGTGTGCATTCCGTATTTTGCGGAACGGAACAGCTGGCCCCTAATAGAGCAGTACTATCCTTGTCCGTAATGTGGACAATAATAGGATATGTTCTATTTTTTGGCGTAACGGAAATACGGACATACGGAAACGGAATGCACACGGAGTAACTTCGTTTTCTTTTTTGCGGACCCATTGAAATGAATGGTTTCCCATTAGGTCTGCAAAAAAAAAAAAAAAAACGGAACGGACACGTAAAGAAAATATGTGCATGAGCCCTAATCATGTGCAAAATTTCGCTAAATTTTTGGGCAAATAAATCCAAAAAGTCACAGATCCCATTTTTATGAATTTTTGAAGCCAGAATTATGAAGGGCAGGGCTTGATAAATCCCCCCACTGTCTTTTTTTTTGTTTTGTTTTTATTGTCTACTTTAACAACTCCATTCGTCATAGTTTGCACACTGCATTTTGTTAAAAAAAAGCTAAAAATGTACAAACACAAAACAAAACATACCACGAAAAAGCTTTTACTGTTGTGCATAGCATGATAGACTTTAAAGTAACATCTGGCCACATTAAAAAAGACTTAGCAATAGAAAACACCAAGTAATGGCAAAAATAACCCCCCAAAAATGTGTGACACCACACTCAAAGCTGAAAATATCAGTCATTCATATTACAACATGCCATCACTCTGTACATCAATAAATACAATATTTTATGTCTCCATCTACAGTCAAAGGCCTCTTTCATACAATTTCATGCGTTTTTCATAGTGTGTTACAAGGCTTTTTGGTGCTTTATCATATTTTGTTTTTTGTAAAAAAAAAAAAACGCTTCAAAACATTACAAAGTTACACAAAGAAAACGCTTTTTTTTTCTATATTTCACTTTAGACTTTAAAGTAAGATCTGAGCTAAAAATAAATAAAAAATATATAAAAACTGTTGCAAAACACTGTTTTTGAATCCAGCCTTAGCAGAATCTGACTAAATTTCTCTTGATGTGTTTTCAGTGTCATTTTTCGAGAGTAGAGTTGCATTTTTTTGGGTCAGTGGCATTTTTTGCAATCTGGGTCTGGGTTTTCCTGTTTTTTGTATCAATCTATTTCTGACATATTTATTTTCCTGTATAAAAACCCAAGGCATTAAAAAAATTTTGAAAAATTCCAGGTACTTAAACACTTTGTTTGGCCAAAAACACCTAAAGAATTGCTACAAAAATGCTGTACACGTCAGGTGTTTTTGAATGGGCAAAGAAAGCCGCCATGATAAAAACTCTCCGTGGGTAGCTATGGCACTCAGAGTCTTTACTCATGAGTTATGTATGAAATAAAAAATCATGTCATGCAGTACTGCACAAGATGTGAGATATGAATACCTTTATTGAGGGCAGTTGCTCTAGCATGTCTGCTCGAGGAACCATCTGTATTTGTGTGCTACGGTTAACCATGAGATCATTTACTATATATTGTGTATTATAATAAAACCTAATAAAGATTTATCATATTTGAATATGGTTTATATATGTAATTATGATATATACAGTGAGTATAAAAAGTCTACACAACCCTGTTAAAATGTCAGGTTTCTGTGCTGTAAAAAAAAATGAGACAAAGATAAATCCTTTCAGAACTTTTTCCACCTTTAATGTAACCTATAAACTGTACCACTCAATTGAAAAACAAATTGAAATCTTTTAGGTAGAGGGAAGAAAAAATCTAAAAATAAAATATTATGGTTGCATAAGTGTGCAAAATACTTTGTTGAAGCACCTTTTGATTTTATTACAGCCCTCAGTCTTTTTGGGTATGAGTCTATCAGCATGGCACATTTTGACTTGGTAAGATTTGCCCACTCTTCTTTGCAAAAACACTTCAAATCTGTCAGGTTGCGAGGGCGTCTCCTGTGCACAGCCCTCTTCAGATCACCCCACAGATTTTCAATCCGATTCAGGTCTGGGCTCTGGCTGGGCCATTCCTAAACTTTAATCTTCTTGGTGAAGCCATTCCTTTGTTGATTTGGATGTATGCTTTGGGTTGTTGTCCTGCTGATAGATGAAGTTCCTCTTCATGTTCAGCTTTCTAGCAGAAGCCTGAAGGTTTTGGGCCAATATTGACTGGTATTCGGAACTGTTCATAATTCCCTCTATCCTAACTAAGGCCCCAGTTCCAGCTGAAGAAGACCAGCCCCGCAGCCTGATGCTGCCCCCACCATGCTTCACTGTGGGCATGGGGTTCTTTTGGTGATGTGCAGTGTTGTCTTTGCGTCAAACATATCTTTTGGAATTATGGCCAAAAAGTTCAACCTTGGTTTCCTCAGACCTTAACACCTTTTCCCACATGCTTTTGGGAGACTTCAGATGTGTTTTTGCAAAATGTAGCCTGGCTTGGATGTTTTTCTTTGTAAGAAAAGGCTTTCGTCTTGCCGCTCCGGAGAATACCGGAGATTGTTGTCACATGTACCACACAGCCAGTACTTGCCAGATATTCCTGCAGCTCCTTTAATGTTGCTGTAGGCCTCTTGGTCGCCTCCCAGACCAGTTTTCTTCTTGTTTTTTCATCAATTTTGGAGGGACGTCCAGTTCTTGGTAATGTCACTGTTGTGCCATATTTTCTCCACTTGATGATGACGGTCTTCACTGTGTTCCATGGTATATCTAATGCCTTGGAAATTCTTTTGTCCCCTTCTCCTGACTGATACCTTTTAACAATGAGATCCCTCTGATGCTTTGAAAGCTCTCTGTGGACCATGGCTTTTGCTGTGGGATGCGACTAAGAAAATTTCAGGAAAGACCAACTAGAGCAGCTGGAACTTTATTTGGGGTTAATCAGAGGCACTGTAACTGATGGCAGGTGTATGCTGACTCCTATTTAACATGGTTTTGAATGTGATTGCTTAATTCTGAACACAGCTACAACCACATTATTTTAGTTTCTTTTGTTTTCTTCCCTCTACCTAAAATATTTTAGTTTGTTTTTCAATTGAGTTGTACAGTTTATAGGTCACATTAAAGGTGGAAAAGTTCTGAAATGATTTATCTTTGTCTCACTTTTTTACAGCACAGAGACCTGACATTTTAACAGGGGTGTGGCGACTTTTTATATCCACTGTATATAACTGATTACAATATTACAACGAAAGGATAGTTTTATTGGGGGAAACCATACGATTATATGTAGGCTTTAGGACCTCTAGCTTGGACACAAGATGAGAATCAGTCTCCAGCTTAGATACAAGATGAGATACAGCCTCTAGTCTGGATACAAAATGAGATACGGCCTCCAGCCTGGATACAATATGAGATACTGATCTCTAGCTTGGATACTAGATGAGATACAGTTGGACATGGAGGCATACAGGTTATGTATGGTATCCTGCGGCACATTTTCCCACACATGTTACAGCTGGGCCTGTAGATCCTGCACACTCCTAGGTTGCCGAAGCCGGCGTCCCAGCTGGTCCCATAAATGCTGGATTGGTGATAAATCTGGTGACCGGGCAGCCAAGGACATGTAATCTGGTGGAGTAATTCCTGGGAAACCTTTCTGTGTGTGGGCGAACATTATCCTGCTGTTAGTGTCCCTGGTATCCCTACTAGAGGTGATCGTATGCGATGGCTTCCCAGATCATAACACCAGTAGTTGGGGCAGTTGTGTTCTTCACTAGAAAGGGCAGGATTGAAGGGCTCACCATGAGGTCTCCATACTCAACCCCGACCATTGTGGGATCCCAAACAGAACCTAGATCCGTTGCTAAAGACTTTCTGATTCCAGTCCGCAGCAGTCCAGGTTTCACGTTCACGACACCACTGCAAGGACATATAATGGACGACATGACACTAAATTTCCTTCTGCTAAGTGCCTGGAAATGGTGCAGGCAGAGACAGGGGTGTGTAATGAAAGTTCAAACTGGGCCTGGTTGGTGGACAACAAAACTGTTGGTGGAAACAGTCCTCTCTACTTGTGGTCTGAGCTTGTTTGCCATTTGTGTTCGCTCTCACATAACCACTTCTCCCAACACCTGCTAAAAGCTAGGTCATAATGGCCTAGATGGTGGGCCATTTGGCCTTCCTGTTTCTCTCAGTCTAGTGATGCACCCTATCTCAAAGTCTGTCAAAATGTCTGTGACTGCGTCATAGAGGCATGTCGTCTAGTAGTCAACGATATCTCACCAAAAGGTGCACTACCCAAAAGTAGCCTCTGAGAGCCTTTTTGTAGGGCAACTAGAGATGAACTTTTATGCCCTTTTTTGGGGCTTTGGAATAATTTACAGGGGGAACTGTAGACTTTCTAAATCAAGGGGAAAACCCCCACAAATGTCAGGGGTAGGGTAAACTGTAGAGGATATCTGTACCACAGCTTGGGAACAGGAATTTTTGACGTCCCAGTTGCTAATATAACATTTGGTTGCCAGGCTGTATTTTTAGAAATTGCCAACTTTCTCCGCCGGGTTTATAAAAGTGTTTATTGTGCAGGTCGTCATGTTTTGCAATCTGGTAGCATTGATGGGAATGTTGTGCAGAGGGAAAACAGGTTTTGCATGGTTCTTAGAATAACTGACTTGAGTTAAACTTTGCATTCTGGTTCCTTAGCCCTGTTTATTATGACTCTATCCAAGACGTAACATGTAACATGTGTTTACTTAACACGGATTAGCGGTGCCATCTTCACAAATACATTATTAACGTTTTGGATTTAAAGGGAGTCTGTCACCAGGAAATAAACTGTCAGACCAGGCCCAATGCCTTGTAGGGCTAGCTCAGCTGAGTGCAATGACACCTTTCACTCAGCGATCCGTTGCTTAATTCTGGAGAAGAAGTATTTTTAATCCATATGCAAATGAGCAGTTAAGTGCATGAAGGGCGGGCCCAAGCTGCTCTGTGCACACTTGCTCCCCCTGCTTCCTCTGCCAGCACCTCCCTCTTCTTCTGGATTGACAGGGCCAGGCGAGATGACTATGTAGCTGAACTGAAATTAGACTCGCCACTACTGTCCCCACAGATTCTAGATCCCAACGGAAAAGTATCTGTCGTACCATTGCCTTCTGTCTGTGTGACTTTCTGCTGTTCTATGTCCCATATGTAAATCATAAAAAGGACGAGGTGATCGACAGACTCCAGCTCAAATTTTAGAGGCCTTTTGGAAAATATGGACAACTATTCTATTTTCACTTTCTTGCACCCATTTTTTTTTCCTTAAAGGGGTTCTCTGCTCATTTCTTCTAATCCACCTAACCTATGGAAGAAAGAACTTACATAGCACTTACCCATCCATCGCTCAGCTATTGCCACCATCTCTGCTGCACTTGCACAGGCTGTGGACTCTTCTGCCTGGATCCCAACCATATGTGGCCACTTCTTTATCTGTTCAGCTGCATTTACTACTATGCAGCTGAACAGGAAAAGAAGCGGCCACATCCAGTCAGGACCCTGGCAGAAAATGACAGGAGAACCCCTTTAAAGATTTTGGGTTGCTGTCGGTGAATGGAAACATTTAAGGGGATATTTATTAAGACTGGTGTTGAAGGAAGCACCAAACTTATAAAGAGGCACAGACCTCTACATCAGTTTGGTGTTTCCTCCGGCAGGCCGTACGGCAGACTTAAATCTACACCAGCTCCCTTGCTGGCGTAGATTTAAGCCATTTTCCATGGCAAAATTCAGCTTGGAAAATGATAAATGTGGCGTGAGCGGGGGAAAAGAAACAAATTTTTGAGCAAAATGGCGTGCTGCAAAATCTGCAACTTATTTACACCACTACTGTGGTGTATATGTTAATTAATGTCCAACTTATTGTTTTAATTCTGAGGGTTAAAACAGCTTGGAAGATCATTCAGGAGAGGAGAGAGAGGGCCTGGAGGCTGAGCCATCACACAGCCGGCCTGATCGATTTACAGAACATTCTGCTGTTGCAATGTATTGTGAAACATAGGAGCAGCAGAAGTCAAACACTGAAAATTCTGTCGTATTTAAGAGAAAAGAAAAAAGCCGGCCTCTGCCAGTTCCCACCAAAACAATCCACCGGACATGCGTTCACCGGTGGTGTTCAGCCATAAATATCCTTATAGTCCATACCACAATAGAGAAAAGGAGTAGCCGCACTCACCACTTAGGCTACTTTTACATCTGCGCTTTCCCTTTCCGCTTTTGAGATCCATCATAGGATCTGAATAGCGGGGGAAAACGCTTCAGTTTCGTCCCCATTCATTGTCAAAACTGAAGGGAACAGAGTGCACCAGAATGCATCCGTTTCATTGCGTTCTCATGACGCACACAAAAGTGCTGCAAGCAGCGTTTCTAAGTGCGTCCTGGGATGCGGAGCAAGACGGATCAGTCATGATCCACAATGTAAGGCCTCATGCACACGACCGTTTTTTTATGCTGTCCGCAAAAAGGGGTTCCATTGTTCAGTGATCCGTGTCCGTTTTTGCCTTCCGTTGTGTTTCCATGTGTCTTCCGTTTTTTTTAGCGGACATGACCCAAAAGATTTTACCAAAAGACAGGCTGACAATTTTTCCCAAGTGCCTGCCAAGGGATCCGCAAAAAAAACGGACACGGAACGCGGATGACACACGGATGGCCATCCGCATTTTTTCACGGACCCATTGACTTGAATGGGTCCGTGAACCGTTTTTCACGGACAAGAATAGGACAGGTTATATTTTTTCACGGACCACGGACGCGGAGGACAAACGGTGCATTTGCCGAGGTTTCCACGGACCCATTGAAAAACAATGGGTCTGCAGAAAATCACGAAAAACGGAGCAACGGACACGGAATAAAACAACGGTCGTGTGCATGAGGCCTAAGTCAATGGTGACAGATCAGTTTTCTCTGACACAAAAGAAAACGGATCCGCACCTTATTGACTTACAATGGTTTTACAGACTGATTCGTCATGTCTATTGTAGAGATAATACAACCGGATTCGTTCAGAATGGATGCAGACGGTTGTATTATTATGACGGAAGCGTTTTTGCTGATCCATGACGGATCCAGCAAAAACGCATACGAGAAAGTAGCTCTATGCAAAATCGTGGCCCTTTATTGTAAATAAAATGTCCATACAGGTCGAAGCTCAGATTTTGATATGTTACCTGCATACCTGACCTGTGTGAACATGTTATTTGCTATAAAGGATCCCGATTTTTCATAAGTGGTGAGTGCTGCTACTCTTTTTCTCAGTTTTTTTTTTTAGAAAACCAATGATAGAATTTTTAGTTAAAAAAATACAGTTAAAAATGGTGTCTACAACATGTACTGAAAAAAATCAAAATGAATGTAAAGCTGAAATGTGTGGGAGAAAAAATGAAAAAAAAAAATTCTTCTAGATCTTAGAGGGATTTTCGATTTTTTAAAAATAGTTTTTAAATTTTTGCAGCCAGCGGTACCTGTGAAGAAATCTATACTTACCTTTTCCACGACGCTCTGTTTCAGCTCCATGGTTCCCAGGTTGTCTTCACTGCCCCTCTGGTCCCCATCTGTCAATTTCGGCATGGACGGAGTAACATGCACTGATGCAGCAGTCACTTGTCCTCAAGCGACAAGTCCGGTTGCTGCAGAACACATGACCCCTGTTCATACTGGAAGCCCACATGTAGGGAGCGAAGCATAGTAAAGAGGATGGAGCTAGAACCGAGTGGCAGGGAGCAGGTAAGTATGCGTCCCTTCAGAGGTCCAGACAGGGGTGCGCCTAGTCTTTCTGCTGCCTGAGGCAAAAACTGAAATGGCTAGACCTCCTCCCCCTCATCTGACCTCAGATCAGACCGCCAATGTTAATCAGGCCTCACCACAGACCCCCAATGTTTAAAAAAAATAAATAAAACAGACCTCAGATCAGACCCAAAATATTAGTAAGATCCCCAATCAGACCTTAGCTCAGACCCCTAATTAGACCTCAGCACAGACAACCAATGTTAACTCCTTAGTGACCAGCCTGTTTGGGGCCTTATTGACCAAGCTTTTTTTTTTTACTCGTTTTTTTTTTACGTATAATAGTGCAGTTATGATTTACATATCGACAATCATAAAACAATGAAGAGGAAATAGAATATAACATGTTACATGGTGGTACCACATAAAGAATTACAAAGCAATCTGCAGTCACGAGATGGTGGACATTAGTTCCCTCTGGGGACAAATTTCTACAACGAACATATCCAATGAACATCACATCAAGAGAACGGGGGGTCAACAGCTGGCATGAGACAATCAGACGGCGTGAGTGTGGAGGAGCACCAATCTCCCCACACCTTCTGGAATTTCTGTGGACAACCCCTGTGCTTGTAAACCATACTCTCCATAGGAATCGTTTGATTCACTGTTAGTTTCAGTTGACTCAGGGTGGGTGGTCTATCATCCATCCATCTGATCGCTCGCGCTTTTCTAGCTAGAAATAAAGCTTCTTCCAAAAATATTCTATGATGGTGTGACCACTGTTCTTCGTCTATAATTCCCAAGATACACATTTTAGGACAAGCAGGGACTATCGTTGGTACCATGGTAGATAAGAGCGTAACCACTGCATTCCAGAAGTCTTGAATGTGGCAGCATTCCCAAATTCGCATTGGCCTGTGAACACCTGTGATAATTACTGTGTGTCAGTCTACCCATCCTATATAGCCTGGTGGGGGTGAGGTAGCTCCTGTGGAGAATGTGTAGCTGTACAAGTCTATTGTTAACAGAGGGAGAGACTTGTGGGGCTTCTAGGGCCTCGACCCATTCTTCATCAGACAGCGAAGGAATGGAGGTCTTCTATTTATCCTCGACCGGTAATGGGATCATGATCATTCTAGTATTTATGAGGTGTGTGTGTAAAGTGCCCGAGGTAAGACCTCTAGGTCCCTTTTTTTTAGAATACCAATTAAAAGGTATGATGAAATCTTTTTATTACTATTCCCAAACTGTACAGTAAGTGCATGCCTGACTTGTAGGAATCTGAAAAACAGGGTCCGCGGAATCACAAATTTTTCTTGCAGCTGAGTAAAAGAATATAAAATCCCTCCCTCATACAGATCCCTCAGGGTCAGTACCCCATAATCCTTCCACAATGCTGTCCCCTCGTGTTTCATCAAATGAGGGAACATGGGGTTCTCCCACAAAAGGTATCACATCTGGAAGGTCATCATAGGACTTCAGTTTTGATGCTGACCACACCTGATGTGCTAGTCTTTAGCAAAGGTCGGGCCCGTCCAGCAAACAAGCTTATATTCTCTAAAACTGGCCACAATGAGCTCAATTGCAAGAAGTGCTGCAAATAAAATTCTGCATTAGGCAGGGGTAATGGTGATACCCAGACCGGAAGGTGTCGTAGTTGGCCCGCTAAGAAGTACAAAAATAAATCAGGCAATGCTGCCCCACCCTATAGTTTAGGTCTATGCAAAGTATGCAGCGCCAGTTTCCGTCTAGCTTCCCCCAAATAAAGGCAGACATCATCGAGTGCAGACGGTCAAAGAGCTGTCGTGGGACAGTTGCACTAGTGTGTTCTAGTAAATACAGGGCCTTCTGTAGTAGAACCATCTTAATAAGATTCAGCCGGCCCATGATCGACGGTGGAAGGGTCTTCCATACATTAAATTTGCCTGCAAATATGGACTCCAAGGGCTCGATGTTTCTTGTAAAGGAGAGAAGTGGGTCTCTAGTTATCATAATAACTAGGTATTTGAACTGGTTCACTACAGGGAGATTATGGTGTGTCGGGGGCCAGTCATTGGGCATAAAGGGCATCACGGCCGACTTGGACCAATTTATGTGGAGCCCTGAAAAATGCCCAAACCCTCTATCAGTTTGATAGCTCTGGATCGTCCAGAACAGGATCAGGTCGTCAGCGTACAGTCCCACCCTGTCTTCTCCGCCGCCTAGGGCAACACCTTTGTAATTTTAGGGCCAGGTGCTCTATAGCGACCGCGAACAAGAGGGGCCACAGAGGGCATCCGTGGCGAGTTACTCTGCTGAGTCTAAACTGACCAGAGTGAGAACCATTCACAAGTATATTTTCCTAAGGCTGTCTATAAATCATATGGATCCATTGGGCAAACACTGGTCCAAAGCCAAAACAGTTTAACACCTCAAATAAGTATATCCACTCTACAGAGTCAAAAGCTTTGGCCATGTCCAGCGAAGCCAGAGCCCACTGCTTGTTCAAAGCCACCCCACCTGTGTTACAACATGCGCTTTCCTAATATTGTTTGATGTGGACCTTCCCGGAATAAAACCGGATTGATCTGAGTGCACTATAGATGTTATGACTTTGTTCAACCTGTTGGCTAGGATCTTGATGAGTATCTAATAATCTAAATTTAGGTTAGGTTTAGGGTCCTTATCTGATTTCAATATCACTACTATAGTTGCGTCATAAAATGAATCCGGCAAACGGTTTTATTGTAACACCGACTTAAACATCTTTTCCAACCGGGGAGCTAGACCAAGCGCTTTTCTTCCTTTTTTCATCAAGCGCTTCCAAGAGCTATAACTTTTAAATTTTTGCGTCTATATAGCTTTATGAGGGCTTATTTTTGCGGGACAAGTTGTAGTTTTTAATGGCGCCATTTTGGGTTACACAGAACTTTCTCATTAACTTTTATCAACTCTTTCTGGGAGGGAGATGGGAAAAACAGCAATACTGCCACTGCGTTTTTACGTTATATCTTTTACGGCGTTCATTGTTCCGTAAAAAATAACATAATATCTTTATTCTCTGGGTCAGTACGATTACAGTGATACCAAATACATATTGTTTCTTTTTACGTTTTACTACTTTTTTGCAATAAAACCCCTTTTTTTAAAAGAAAAAAGTATTTTTGCATTGCCGCTTCCCAAGACCCATAACTTTTTTTTTTTTTCTTTCTAAGGAGTTGTGTGAGGGCTTGATTTTTGCGGGCCGACTTGTTATTTTTATTGGTATAAATTTGGAGTATATGGCACTTTTTGATCACTTGTTATTATGTTTTTTCGGTGGAAACTAAGAATAAATTAGCAATTCTGTCCTTTTTTTTTTTTTTACGGCATTCACCGTAGGGGATAATTTATGTGATATTTATGTAGTCCGGGTCGTTACGGACGCAGCAATACAAAACATGTTGAGAAGTGTATTTTCAATGGAAAAAAAAGTGTAATTTTTTTAAGGGGACTATAACAGAAAGTATTTTGATTGCTTTTAAAATGCAATGCACTATCCCTATTGTGCATTGCATTTTAATGGCAATGCTATTCTAACATTGACCAGCAGGCTGTGCCAGAGAGGCGCAGGCTGCTGGAAATTACTGAAGGCTGGTCTGGGGCCTACATCAGACCCCTGCCAGTCTTCACACACAGACGGAGTCTGCTCCCTCTGTCAGCACTTTGCATGCGGCGGGCGCCATTGCCTGCGGCATGTAAAGTGTTAAACAGTCCAGATAGGCACTCTTGCTGGTCTGGGCTGTTAGAGCAGGACCGCGGCTCTCATGTGGGGACCCATGCAGCGCTTAGACTGGGCCACCGTAAGAAAGTGGCGGCCCAGCCTAAGCCCCCCTTAGTGACCGCCGTAAAAACACATATGGGTGGTCACGAAGGGGTTAATCAGACCTCAGCTTAGACCCCCAATGTTAATCACACCTAAGCTCAGAGCCCCAATCAGACTCCCAATGTTAATCAGTCCTCAGATCAGACCCCCAGTGTTTATGATAGCCCCAATCAGAACTCAGCACAGACCCCCAATGTTAATAAGACTTCCAATCAGACCTCAGCTCAGACCCCTAATCAGACTCCCAATGTTAATCAGACCTCAGCACAGACTCCCAATGTTAATATTATCCCCAATCAGACCTCAGATCAGAACCCCAATGTTAATAAGACTCCCAATCAGACCTCAGATCAGATCCCCAGTGTTAATAAGACTCCCAATCAGACCTCAGCACAGACCCCCAATGTTAATATGATCCCCAGTCAGACTCCAAATGTTAATAAGACCCCCAATCAGACTTCAGATCAGACCCCCAATGTTTATAAGACCCTCATTCAGACCTCAGGTCAGACCCCAATGTTTATAAGACCCCTAATCAGACCTCAGATCAGAGAAAAAAAAACAACCTACCTCTCTTTATCCAGACACCGACGCTCCTGATACTCTGATCCTGCTCTTCCTGCTGTGCTGTGCCTCAACGTCACACAGCATGAGGTCAGCAAACACAGCGCTATGAAACATACATGTTACATCCAGTGATGTCTCTTCTTATTTATATATTCTCTTTCCTCATCTTCTCTATTCGGCAATCAGACCACCATGACAACTTCTCTCAGCTGTATCTCGCTTCTGCCCCAACTGTTTTATCTATGCTACCACCAATACTGTGCCCACTGAGCTCCCTAATGTCCCCAAACACGTGCTCCCAGACTTCCCTCAATAGTAATACTACCCCCTACAGTACACCCAGTAGAAAAAATGCTCCCCAAGAGTACATCCATTAATAGTAATGCCCTTCATATTGTGTCCAATAATGATAATGCCCCACCCCCCACCCCCCAGTAGTGCTCATAAGTATAATGCACCGTGTAGTGCTCCTGCCTGTATTATAAACCCCCTGTAAGGGTAGTATGAAGTATATTGCGATGATGTCATTGCGACCTCCTGCGCCATTCTGCTCCCTCATAGGCTTTAGGCCGAGTGGCCTATGCTTCCCCGTAAACACAGAACCCGAAAGAAACTGGCAAAACATAAATAAAAGAATTCTCTCTGCTACCAGCCACCACTAGAGGGAGCTTACTTTATACCATGTCATTAGTGCCATAAAGTGCCATTCATTCCATGGCGCTGTAAATATGAAAAGGGTTATACATACATAATACAGACAATTGCACTAAGCATGAACAAGATGAGTTACAAACTGGTACAGAAGGGGGCGTGGCCTGCACGCTAATGGCGCCGGCCGCATAGTCCTGCAGCTCCGTGTCTTGATCTCCTAAAGCGGCTCACAGAGACCTCCTGACCGGGATTGCTTACCTTCTACCCGTGCCCCACATGCCCAGGACGATGGGGAAGATAAAGAGGAAGCCGGCTCCAGCGAAGCTGACCGAGTTTTTTACCAAGCAGAGTCCGGGAGTTGCGGCCCAGAGGAGTTCCCCTACTCACGTGCACTCCCCGTCTTCAGGACATTCCACTCCAGCGTCTGAGCCTGCTGATCGCATGGGAGTGGTGCCATCATCTCTGCCATCCTCTGCTCTAACTGAAGAGGTAATGCAGGCCCTGCTGGAGGACTTGCTCGCCTCCATGAAATCTGACATGGCGTGCATGCTTAAAGATCTCAAGAAGGAGATAGGTGATTTGGGCGACCACACGACCCATGTGGAGTCAAAGATGGCGGAGTTCGCCACTTCTCACAATTCTTTGATTGACGCCCATGAGGCTATGGAGGAGGAAGTATCCAGGTTGGCAGCTAAGCTCCAGGAATTGGAAGATCGCAACAGGAGGAATAACATTCGGCTGAGGGGTATACCGGAATCTGTGCCCCCTATTGAGTTGGACTCTTTCCTACAAGGTTTACTTAAAGCTGCCCTACCACAGTCCTCCGACCGGGATTTGATAGTGGATCGGGTTCATAGGATCCCAAAGCCGAGGGGCATTGATCCCTCCCTTCCACGTGATGTAATCGCCCGGATTCATTTTTACACAACCAAAGAAGCCTTCCTGCGGGTCCTACGGAATGACCCAGAGCCTTCTGATTTATTTAAAGGCATCTCTGTATATGCGGACCTTTCTGCAGCAACCCTTGCCAAGAGAAGAGAGTTCGGCTCTATCACTAAGCTTCTGCGGCAATCTCACATCAAGTATCGCTGGGGTTTCCCTGTGAAACTTTTGGTTTCCTATAATGGAGTACTGCACCCACTCTCCTCACCTAAGTCGGCTGCCAGTAAATTGGAGGAATGGGGCCTAACATCTGGTGCGGATCCTCTACCTTCCCGCCGGCCCGGAATACGGCGAGAATTGATCCTGAATGGGACACGGCCTGATCCAGTTGGATTGTTCGCTTACGATCAGGAGGTCGTAAGGTGACTTTCCACAGGAGATTTGACACGGGTGGTGGGGCGTTGTTTAACACCTCTCTTCCTGCCCCCAAGTCATATTATATTATTCTTTCCCCTGTATCTGCGGGATTCATGTTATTGGGCCTCTTGTGCCCTCATGTTAATGTTTGCCTAGTTTCATTGTTTCTCTGGTTATGGTCCTCTTTCCTTTCCCTGGTCCATGTATCTGTGGATTTTGCCATTCTATGTGTTCTTATGCAAATGCCTCCTGTAGATCCCTACCTCACTCCATGGCAACGTTTGTATGTGCTATTTCTGCCTAACTCACAATGGGATTGAAAATAATGTCATTGAATGTACGGGGCTTGAACTCCCCTTTAAGAGGTCAATGATGTGGAGGGAAGTTTTGCACTCTAAATGTGATATTGTTTTTCTTCAAGAAACGCATTTGCTTGACTCTGACTTGCATAGGTGCACACACCGGCGCTTCCCACATATTTTTCACTCTCCTGCTGTGAAGAAAAGGAAGGCGGGGGTGTGCATCTGTCTCAAGTCATCGGTGGCGTTTACTTTGGATGCCTGTACTCGGGATACATCAGGTAGATTTGTCCTTATTGCATGCACTGTGAATGGCGCTAAACTTACGCTGGTGTCCGTATATGCCCCTAACAGTAGACAACTGGCATTCTGCAAGCGTACTCTCAAACGGGTGCAGAAGCAGGCGGTGGGAGAGGTGATCATAGGCGGCGATTTCAATGCCCCAGTCCGGTGCTCCTTGGATTTCAGGTCCTTACACTCACCACAACGCCCAGATTTACAGGGTATTATTCGGGAATCTCCTTTCCACGATATTTGGAGATACCAGCATGGAGACGAGCGGGACTATACATATATCTCCCCATCTTCTCTTTCTCAAGCTCGGCTGGACTTTTTCCTAATATCCAGAGGCTTGATTCATGTGGTGCGGAGTCGGGCATTGGAGTCGCTACGTGGTCAGATCATGCACCCGTACAGCTAGTAGTGGATGATAGTCTTCCCCACCTCCTCCTCCACAATGGAGACTGAACCCTTCTTTATTGAAATGTCCTGACAGGGTTAGTGGCTATTCCAACACCTTGGCGGAGTTCTTGAGTTTTAATGATACAGTGGATGTTAATATATCAACCCTTTGGCTCACACAGAAGGCGTATATGAGGGGAATTTTTCTGCAGTCGGCAGCTCGCTTAAAGAAAAAAGATCAGCTGAGCTGGATGCGGCTTTGAACAACGTACGCTCTGCAGAGCACAGATATAAGGTGAGCCCCTCCTCATCCTCTTTAGAGGAGTTGAAGACTTCTAGATTGCACCTTCGCTCCCTCTTGTTATACAAACAGGAGTGGTGCTTAAGGCGGTTAAAAGCCAAGTTTTATCATGAGGGTGATAGAGCGGGGCGCAATTGGCGAGGAGGGTTAATAGGAGACAGGCAGAGTCTCGTATTGAAAAATTATCATTCAACAACGCCACAATTACACATCCGCAGAGTATAGCAGACGCTTTCGCGGCCTACTACTCCTCCCTGTATAATTTAAAGCAAGATGTCAATACCCCCAGCCTACTCCTGAAGGGATTCGGAAATTTCTGGATGCTCTGGATCTTCCCGCTCTGTCTTCTGATGATCTGGCTGCTTTGAATGCCCCAGTTAGTCAGAAGGAGATCTGGAATGTCATCAAGAGTACCCCTTCGAACAAGTCGCCAGGACCGGATGGTCTTCCGGTGGAATATTATAAGACGTTCCATCAGGAGTTATTACCTATTTTAAATAGATTATTTACTTTTTCTTTGACACTGGTGCCATCCCCTCGGAGATGTTATCTGCCACTATTGTTACTTTGCCCAAACCTGGTAAACCCCCTACGTCCCCCGCCAATTTTAGACCCATTTCCTCCTTAATTCGGACCTTAAATTATTTGCTAAATTACTGGCCTCTAGAATTAATAAGCAGCTGCCCTGCCTGGTGTCGTCCGATCAGGTGGGGTTTGTTCCTAGTCGGCAGTGTCGTGATGGTACCCGACGTATGATAGATTTGATTCAGTTGGCCCACTGGTCCAGGGCCCCCAGTGTTTTTGTTTCGCTTGATGCTGAAAAAGCATTTGACAGAGTACACTGGGGGTTTCTGGATCAGGTCTTGAGAAAATTCGGATTCAGTGGAAGTATTTTACGGGCAATAAACGGTTTGTATTCCACCCCGTCGGCAAAAGTCCTGGCTTCGGGATTCCTGTCGGCTCCATTCTCGACACTAACGGTACCAGGCAGGGCTGCCCCCTTTCCCCTTAATCTTTGCGCTTGTAATTGAGCCCCTCGCGGCCACACTCCGCAACTGCAAGGATATTGTGGGAATTCAGGCGGGTACGAAATCCCACATTATTGGATTATACGCGGACGATGTTATTCTGACCTTGTCCGCACCGCTGAAATCGCTTGAGGCCGCCTCTCGAATCCTATCACAGTACTCGGAGGTTTCAGTATTATAAGCTAAATCCCAGTAAGACACAGATCCTCCCAATTTTGGTCCCTGATTCGTTGAGGCTCGAGATCTCCGCCAAGCATACATTCTCTTGGGTAGACCACTCTCTCCCATATTTGGGTGTGGAACTCACTCAATCCCCCAGGACATGGTACTCACAAATTTTACAGGTCTTAGAAAGGAACTCCAAAGGGACTATGTTAAATTCTCATTATGTGATCTCTCATGGATTGCTAGGATTCATCTAGTAAAAATGATTATCCTGCCAAAAATCCTATATAAATTTAGCTGTATCCCCTGCTGATTCCAAAACGTCTCATTGACTTGCTGCAGAGAGATATGACTCAGTTTATATGGCATAACACGCAAAAGCGTGTCTCTATTGACACCCTATTCCTTCCACTACGCCTGGGAGGCCTAGGTGTCCCAAATTTACACAATTATTATTTTGCTAACCTGTTGGACCAGGCGGCGGTCTGGTGGTCTAATGAGACATCTTTGCGTTGGGTCGACATTGAGGAGAATTTCTCAGACGTCGTTCGCTTAGGTCTTTGTTGATGTCCCGACTTCTGGGTCCTCTCCTTCTGGTGACGCTTCACTGGCGACTATGCAGGCTACGCTATGGGCATGGTCACGCTTGATCAAACTATACCCGCGCTTGCCTGTGGAGCCTAAATCTATCCCCCTATCCGCCCTGGAATATCATATTCCCAGTATTTCGGTAACCCCTGGTTAAATGCAGGCATTGGCACCCTTGGAGACTTGTTTGATAAGGGTACCTTTAAGGAATTTCCTCCCTACACTCTGAATTTAATTTGCAAAACTCGGTGTTCTATCAGTACTTGCAGATCCGGCATCTGCTTGCTTCGGTCCCCTTTGCTGGGACCCGAGCAGGAGGACCCGATTTATGCAGTATTGAGGATAGAGGGACGGCGCAAGTCGAAAATCTCTTTCTGGTACTCACTCCTGCTAGAGGAGTGGACCAAGGATAAACGGCCCTATATGTTGAGATGGGAGGAGGAACTAGGTAAATCTTTTGACTTGCAAGACTGGAACTCAGCTATGATGTGGTTCTATCAAATGCACTAGGTGCATAAATCATGTAGAACAGGCAAGGAAGATACAGTTGAGATGGTATCTTACTCCAGATAGGCTATCCCACTGTATCCCAGGTTACTCTCCTCTTTGCTGGAGAGGATGCGGCGCGCGGGGACCCCTCTACACATGTGGTGGAGCTGTTCCTCTCTCACTGCCTTTTGGGGTTCTGTTGCTAATGTATTAACGGAGGTGTGCAGTATGCAGATTTGCTTATCTCCTGATCTTGCTGTACTGGGTATAGGTATTGATCGTATTCCTAAAGAATTCCGTTGGGTTGTATCACACTTCCTTGGAGGAGCACAACGTGTAATAGCTAGGCAGTGGAAATATGCTGAATTCCCGAGGGTGAAGGACGTGATTGAGATAGTTAACTCCCATTTACAAAACGAGCTTGTTTTTGCATCTGACATGTCCTACAGAATTACGGTACATAACAGATGGTTGCCTTGGACTCGAGCAGTATGCCTCCCTCTACCCATGTGCATCCTCTAGGTTCCTTTCAGGGGCATTTACCTTAATACCTTACTTTTAGTATACTGTTGTTATGGCATGTGTAGATTTGATGATATCCTAAATTGTCTGTATGTTCTGGACCATGTTTCTCCCCCCTCCCCTCTTTCTCTCTTGGATGTTTTGACTTATTTGTGGATGTTTTTATTTTTATATGATTATCGGCTTTTGTGATTTCTGACCTATTTATTTCCTTTCTAGCTCACTAGGTTGGCAGCACCCGGGCGGGTGCCCTAGTGGTTCCATTTTATCTCCTGATTTGTTCTGGTCACTGAATACAATTTGCCATTTTTCATACTTATGACCTTGTGGTTGCATCCACGTTGTTATTGTATGTAAACTCTTATTTGATAAATTTAATAAAAATTTATTGAGCCTACAAACTGGTACAGAAGGAGAGAGGGCCCTGCCCGTGAGGGCTTACAATCTACGGGATTTGATGTATAAACTGTATGCAGTGAGCTCCTCAGCTCCCTTTTCTGGTGGCTGCAGGAAGTCAGAGTTGGATCCTTTACCTCTGTGTCTATGCAGAGGATTTGGAGCTTGGTAGCTGAAATTTAAGTTTTGTCCACTAAGAAAAAATATAAAATTTTATATAGATATTATATATATATATATATATATATATATACACTGTAATTTCTGGAATATAAGATGTCTGGGAATATAAGATGTCTGGGCATATAAGACGACCCCCAACTTTTCCTGTTAAAATATGGGGTTTGGACTATACTCGCCGTATAAGACTACCCCTCTTCCAACGTACACCAAATAAAAATTGGGTGTTGCAGCTCTCCCTGCCTGCCCAGCCCTATCTGTCGGGGGCTCCTTCAGGAGCGGCTGGCCAGGATGCAGCGCACGGTGTCTCAGCTAGAGGGCGCCTGTCCCTGACGCTGGAGAAGGACAACTTCTCCAGTCCGGCTCGGAAGTAAAGAGAACCTTTCACTGGTCCAACGGTTGTTAGATAATGATATGTATGTGAAGAGCGGCGCCCAGGGATCTCCCTGTACTTACTATTATCCCTGGGCGCCGCTCTACACATACCGGTACATATCATTATCTAACAATCGTTGGACCAGTGAAAGGTCCTCTTAAGTTTCAGCACGCCGTATACCGGCTTATAAGACAACACCCAGCGTATAAGACGACCCTCGACTTTTGAGAAGATTTTCATGTGTTAAAAAGTAGTCTTATATGCCAGAAAATACAGTATATCTATTTATTTGTATTAGAAAAATGAAAACTTCTGCAGTATATTCTGCTCAGCATTTTTATCATAGGACTACATTTTAGAGACCAGATCCCATAGAGACTGACACTTAGTAGATGTGAGCAGACCACAGGCTGTGTGTGTCTAGAAACCACAAGCGGTTCAGTTACACTATGTGGAATGGTCTGTAGACGGTTTTCCAGTATTAATCACACACGTCTTAAACAGATCTGTGAACAGCGTCTCTTATCATTAAGTTTTATTTATAAGTAAGAGACCATCGGAGTGACATTCGGCAACCCCTTCTAATCCGGTGATAATACCACTTGGCTTTTCTACGAAAGCTTTCCATGCATTGGAGCAAATGCTAACTTCTGAAACCGACACCGAGCGGGTCCTACTGCGGACGACTCTCTCGGCAGCGCTGTGACTCATTTGACATTAGGAAAACATCATTCTGTGACAGCAGTCAATCTGAAAACTACGATATGACTAACAGAATAGGAGAGAAAGTATTTTACAAGGCAGGGGCACATATCAGCCGGCTGAAGTAAGAGGCTGCCGTGAACAGCTGAAGTAAACACACATAGGCTTAATAACACGTAAAGCTATAAATAATGCAATACACTAATAACACTAGAATAGAATCTATGTATAATAATATCCACATTGAACGTAATCATTAATATACAATGTATATACATAACTTCTCTGTTATCACAATTACATAACACATCCCCAAAACTTTATTCATCCAGAAATTTGTAATTTTTGACTTCCGATGTCCTGATTGTTTTTTTTACGTTTTCCTTTGCCACGGGGATCAGATGTACCATTTGTTGAAATTGAAAAAAATATTTCACCCTAGTTTTCCTTTTTAACCCATTTATTTTAGATGGTTACATAATAGTTATACAAAATATGGGGCACATTTATTAAGACCGGCGTTTTAGACGCCGTTCCTAATAAAGCCCCATAGCTGGCGGAGGACCTGCCGAAGTTATGAAGAAGCGCCGGCCTCTCCATAACTTTGGAGCATCCAGCGCCAGTTCTTGGAGCATCCAGTGTAAGAAAGCTTCTTTACTGTCTTACATTTAGACCATTTTTTACCCCTAAAACAGTAGTAGAAAATGATGAATAAGATAGGCCGACCCCTTCCCCGCCCACAATTTTAGACTTGGCGTGAGCTGTTATCTGCACCTAGGCGTATTTCAAATTAATAAATGACAACCCCATGTCTTTAGTATTTTCCAATGAATTCCAAATTAGCCTATTCATTTCGGTTTTCGAGGTCTTTGGTGCATTTTTTTCCCTGCTTTTTTTGTTGTATGTATGTCTATGGTAAAAAACCCTTGAGGTGCATCTTTTGGGTCAATGATGTTTTTTTTAAATCGCAGCGTGCTTTGGGTCTGCCACATTTTCACTAATTGTCTGGTCCTTTTGTCCCATAGACCAACATTGTTTTTGTTTTATTTTTTTGTGCGTTGCGTTTTAATGACGTTCTGGTATGGCTTTTTTGTAACAGGCATACAAAAATGGCATTAAAAGGGTTATCTGACCCCTATAATGACCCCCGGGCCCCTTGTATACATTATACTTACCTGCTCCCCGGCACCTGCGTCGCTCCTGATCCCTGCATGACCACCGCTGCATCATCCCGTCGCTCAGATCAAAATATCAGAACGACGGGGGGAGCAGCCAATAGCAGGCCACGATGGGGACGAGCTTCCATAGCATCGTGGGGAGATGCAAGCGGGTGCTGAGGAGCAGGAAAGTATAATGTATACAAGGGGCCCGGGCATTGAGGGAGTCATTATAGGGGTTGCGTAACCCCTTTAAGAATACCAGATGGTAAAATGCACTACATTGATAAAAATAGCTAAAAAAAGAAAACACTGAGCAAGTAAGCAGATAACATACAAAACTGTGTCTGGCAGCACTCTAAGGCTACATTCACACGACAGTATGTGTTTTGCGGTCATGACTTCCTTTTTTTTTGTGATTCATTGTAACAATGCCTACCCTTCTCCGCAAAACGGACAAGAATGTTCTATTTTTTTTTGCAGGGCTACAGAATGGACATACTGATGCGGACAGCATACTGTGTGCTGTATGCATTTTTTGCGGACCCATTGAAATAAAAGGGTTCTCATCCAATCTGCAAAAAACGGAAAGAAAATAAGTTTGTGTGCATGAGGCCTAAGGCTGCATTTACAAGGCAGTGAAAAATGGCAGTTTTATTGCCATTTTTTAACGGCTATCCCCTGGCCGTTTTCAAAACCATTGCAGTCCATTGCTGTTTTTTAACAGCCAGTGAATAGTGCTCATCAAAAAATAGGGCATATGCTATTTTTTTTTTGACCGTTCTGACTCCATTGAAATCAATTGGCACAGTTTTAAGTGAAGTGCACCCGTCAAACGGCTGTTAAAAACGGGTACATAAGTGGCAGGGGAGTTTAAAAAAAAGCTCCCCTATGACAGTGGTGGGAACACTAGCTTCACACTGGAGGCAGTAGGACCTGATGCTTCCAGTGTGATGACGTCACATGATCACGATGGGAGCGTCAGGTCCTGCTGCCTCTAGCGCAGAGTGAGTGGTCCTTTGAGTGCCTTTGGTGAAGTGAGTATTTTTTTTATTTTTTATTTGTTGGCATTATCTATGCTGGGGGCAAAAGGGGGCCATAATCTAAACTGGGGACACAAGTAGGGGATGTTATAAACTGGGGGCTATTATATGTAGTGGAGGGACAACTAGGGGCTATTATATATAATGGGGGCACAAAAGGGGGCATTATTTATACTGAGGGGACTATCGGGCATAATATATAGTGAGGGCACTGCAGGGGTTAGAGTTTAAAAAAAGCCAATTAAATTCAAAATGGATCTTCAGAATGGATAGACGGACATAAAATGGACACATGGATGCAAATGGCCATAAAAAATTGACTGTGTATCCGTTTTTTAGTTGTATGAATGTAGCCTTTGGGTGCATTCATACAACGCATGTATTTTGTGGTCTGTAAAATGCGGATCCGCAAAAAATACGGATGCCGGCCATGTGCGTCCCACATTTTGCGGAACGGAACATCCTGCCTTCCGTAGAACTGTCCCATCTTTGTCTGTAAAACGGACAAGAATAGGACGTGTTCTATATTTTTAGAGGGGCAGTGGAACGGACATACGGATGCCGACAGCACTTGTCGTCTCCGCGTCTTGATCTGTCTCCACATCCAGGAAGGATTTCCTATAGTCTTGCCCCCAGACACAGGATGCCTGCAGATGTAAGAGGACAACACGTACTGCAGGCAGAGTCTCATGTATGCAATACTTTACCCAATCACAAAATCTTTCTTTTTTGCAATCCTCGGGGATGATGCAATGCAAACTTAGTTTCACTCCAGGTCAGATGGAGAGGAAGGCAATGTCCGCATGGTAAAATCCACAGCAAGAAAGTCAGTATTGGATCAGTAGCTGAAAACAGGTTGTTTTTGGTTGTGGTTTTGTAATTTGGTGACAGTTTTAGGCCTCTTGCACATGAACATTGTGCAGCCGTTCTGTGCATTGGGGACCGCAATTTGTGGCGGCCGGAACGGATCGAGACCCATTCAATTTAAATGGGTCCGTGATCCGTCCGCATTGCAAACAAATAGAACAAGTTCAATTTTTTTGCGGTGGGGAGGCACGGACAAAAACACCACGGAAGCACTCCATAGTGCTTCCGTGGGGTTCCGATCCATGCTACCGTTCCGCATCTCCGTGATTGCGGACCCATTCAAGTGAATGGGTCCGCATCCGTGATGCGGAGTGCACACGGGCCAGTGCCCGTGTATTGCGGACCCGCCGTATGCGGCCCGCAATACGGCCACGGGCACACAACGTTCATGTGTAAGAGGCCTTAGAAGCATTTTTTGAAGAGTTTTTGAGTGAGGTTTTTCTGCTTTCCGTATTAACCCAGACACAGTTCTCCTTTCTCTGGACTTGTCTGCCTGCAACAATGGGATCTCTGTTCTCAGCCCATGGATACTATGTCTCCTTTCTTTCCGTCTTACAATGAGATTTGTAAATGATACTTTCACTTCTAACAAGTTTGCAGTTGACACAAAGATAAAAATATAAACCCAACACTCGGTTTTGCTCCCATTTTGCATGAGCTTAACTCAAAGATCTAAAACATTTTCTACATACACAAAAGACCCATAACACTCAAATATTGTTCACTAATCTGTCTAAATCTGTGTTAGAGAGCACTTCTCCTTTGCCGAGATAATCCATCCCACCTCACAGGTGTGGCATATGAAGGTGCTGATTAGACAGCATGAATACTGCACAGGTGTGCCTTAGACTGCCCACAATAAAAGGCCACTCTGAAATGTGCAGTTTGATCACACAGCACAATGCCACAGATGTCGCAACATTTGAGGGAGCATGCAATTGGCATGCTGACTGCAGTAATGTCTACCAGAGCTGTTGCCCGTTCATCAGTTACGCCCCTGCAGTCACGTCTGTACAATTCTCATTGCACGCTGACATTTTCAGTCCGTGCATCTCTGACACTGTGGTCATGGTTAGGGCAGTTTGGGGTTTCGCTTTCATGATAAAACGCTTACGAGCACTTTGCAGTAGTTTCATTTCCCAGTAATTGTACTCTGATAGATTGTTCTTATGTAATACACAGAAATACTTTTTTGTCATGGTGATTTTTGAACTGCTACAAGCAGAGACGCGGGATTGTTTTTATGGATTGATTTAATAAAATCCGTAAAGTTTTTTTTTTTTCAATTCCATGATGATGATTGCAGCTCCGCAAAGGGTTTTTACTCCGCTTTCCTGAGACCTGAATAACAAAGCTGCATGGGAATAATAAAGTCTCCCCACCTCAATATCTATTAGGCCTCATGCACACGGCCGTTCCGTGCATTGAGTCCCCAATGCGTGGCCAAAAACTGTGCGGTTTTCGCAGATGGATGCAGACCCATTCAACAGTGGGTCTGTGATCCGCCTGCACCGCAAAAAAAAGAAAATGTTTAAGTGAATGGGTCCGCATCCGTGATGCGGTGCACAAACGGCCGGGGCCTGTATATTGTGGACCCGCTGTTTGCGGGCCACAATACGGGCACGGCTTAGGAATGGCCGTGCGCATGAGCCCTAAGGGTAAGTTCACACTACAGTTATTTCGATCAGTTATTGTGAGCCAAAACCAGTAGTGAAGCTTAGGGCTCATGCACACAACCATATGTATTTTGCGGTCCGCGGAACAAAAAAAGGATGACATGGTTTTTTTTTGCGGATCCATTGTAACAATGCCTGTCCTTGTCCACAAGGAAACAAAATAAGTTTGTGTGCATCAGCCCTAACTCAGAGATAAGGTATAATGGAAAGATCTGCTTCTGTTCTGTGTTTTTGACCCACACTTGGTTTTGGCTGAAAAACACTGATGGAAATAACTGACTAAATAACTGAAGTGTGAATTTGGCCTAAGTAGTACTACGACGTATATACTTAAGCTATAAAATATATATATACTCACCAAAGCGGGTCAGGAAGGGGTTAGGTCAGGGCTGGCCTTATATTGGATGATGCCCTATGTCGTACCTTCTGTTTAAGCCTCCTGTATGTTGTATGGTTTTACTGTGTCCAAATATATGTACCGTACAGTACCTAATAAGTGCCATACTATAGTAACCAAAGATCAGCGCCATATGTTGGCTAAATAATGGTACCATATGGTTGCCAAAATGACAATGTTAGGCCTCATGCATACCACCGTATCTGTTTTGCGATCCACAAACCGTGGATACGCAAAATGCGGTTACTGGCCGTGTGCATCCCGCACTTTCCCTTCCCGTCTCATTTAAAAATGCCTATTGTCTGCAAAACAGACAAGAATAGATAAGAATATTTTTTTTGCGGATGGACATAAGGCTGCACACATGCTGACAGTACATGGATGACATTTTTTGCGACCCCATAAAAATTAATAAATATGCGTGCGTCAGGACAATCTACCCCCAACCCCCCAGATTAGAATTTGACCAATCGAAACCTGCAGAGATGGAACAATTCTCATTACAGGGCATCTGTCAGCAGATTTGTGCCTATGACACTGGCTGACCTGTTACATGTGCACTTGGCAGCTGAAGGCCTCTGTGTTGGTCCCATGTTCCTATGTGTCCGCATTGCTGAGAAAAATGATGTTTTAATATATGCAAATGAGCCTCTAGGAGCAACGGGTGCGTTACCATTACACCTAGAGGCTCAGCTCTCTCTGCAACTGCTGCGCCCTCTGCACTTTGATTGACAGGACCAGGCAGTGAAAACGTTGTCACACCTGGCCTGTTTTAGACAGCTCAGATCAGGTTATAGACTGTGTGGCCCCCACTACAATGGTGCCTCTCTTGTCTGTGTTCCTCGTCGAGATTGTGAAAAATTCACTTTATGAACTTATGCAAATGAGCTTCGGCAAGTGCCCAAGGGCGGCGTTACTGCCGCAAGTGCCCAGGCCCCTCAGCGATGTGGCCAGACAACCACACCTCTTTCGACCCATAGTATATAAGGCTGAAAAAAAAATCTGTCCATCCAGTTCAGCCTGTTATCCTGCAAGTTGATTCAGAAGAAGGCAAAAATACCCCTGTGAGGTAGAAGCCGATTTTCCCCACTTTAGGGGAAAAAAATTCCTTCCCGACTCCAATCAGGCAATCAGAATAACTCCCTGGATCAACGACCCCTCTCTAGTAGCCTGTAATATTATTACACTCCAGAAATACATCCAAGCCCCTCTTGAATTCCTTTATTGTACTCACTAGGGATGTCCCGATACCAGTATCGGTATCGGGACCGATACCGGCATTTGCATGAGTACTTGTACTCGTGCAAATGCCGCCGATACCGCTGCCAATACCGGAAGTTCGGGCCCTGCAGCTCCTATACAGTATTTATGTAAACCTAATCTATGTAAAAGTAGCCCGCATTTACTAACTATTGCGGCGCAGTCTCCCTCAATCTCTCTCAGTCCCTCCATGAGCCTCCTGCCCCACCTGCATCCTTCATTCATAAAGTGGGCGGAGCAGGAGGCGGAGCAGGAGGCGGGACAGGAGGCGCCTGGAGGGACTGAGCGCTCAAACTGTAGAGACTGCGCCGCAATAGTTAGTAAGTTCGGGCTACTTTTACATAGATTAGGTTTACATAAATACTGTATAGGAGCTGCGGGGCCGGTGTATTAGAGTCACACTGCACCGGCCTCCGCGGCCCCCACCCCCGGACACTTGATGATGACCCTGTCATGGGGGATTTGTGGGTGACCCTGTCATGGGGGATTTGTGGGTGACCCTGTCATGGGGGATCTGTGGGTGACCCTGTCATGGGGGATCTGTGGGTGACCCTCTCATGGGGGGATCTGTGGGTGACACATATATAGCATAAGATGCTATATATGTTTCATCCACAGATCCCCCATGACAGGGTCACCTACAGATCCCCCATGACAGGGTCACCCACAGATCCCCCATGACAGGGTCACCGACAGATCCCCCATGACAGGGTCACCCACAGATCACCCCATAGCAGCGTCACCCACAGATAACCCCATAGCATCATCACCCACAGATCACCCCATAGCAGCGTCACCCACAGATCCCCCTGCAGGCACATTGGTTTGGAAACACTGTTATAAGCCCATTTATTATATTAACCCTTGTACAAAGAAAAAGTAAAGCCGTTGTGTATAGCAATCAAATTCCAGCTTTATTTTTTTTCATTGCTATCAGAAACTGCTCCGCTGTTTTTTTATACAAGGTTTGATAAATCTGCCCTATGTTATATTTGGTATCGGTGAGTACTTAAATATAAGTATCGGTACTCATACTCGGTATAAAAAAAATGGTATTGGGACATCCCTAGTACTCGCCATCACCACCTCCTCAGGCAGAGAGTTCCATAGTCTCACTGCTCTTACCGTGAAGAATCCTTTTCTATGTTTGTGTAGAAACCTTCTTTCCTCCAGACGCAGAGGATGTCCCCTCGTCACAGTCACAGTCCTGGGGATAAATAGATGATGGGAGAGATCTCTGTACTGACCCCCGATATATTTATACATAGTCAGTCGTCTTTTTTCTAAAGTGAATAACCCAGGTTTGTAATATTCTCCCTTAGAACTAAAGCTATATATTGATCATTCAGCGTCTCAGATTCATACTCTGTAACCCAGTCCCCGAGGTCTTTAGGAGGAGAGTCCATATCACGACCTTTGTGGTATTTGGCTTTGGTTTATTCCCCCATGTGTCTCTGTTAACATTCAGAATTTGTGGTGTGCCCTCATAGTATTTTCATGTAATCGTACAGTGTCCCAACCACAAGTAATGCACAGCGTAACCTTCTCACTTCTGTCATCTCCACACCTTCTCGTGTAACCTCAAATATCAACGTGGGCGGCAAATGACTCCTATTGCTAGCGAGTAGCTGACCAGAAATCGGACTATGCCTATGACAAGTGACATACACGTGTCTATCGGATTTCACAGCCATTACTGTAAAACCTATTGTAGAATACAAGCGTTTTCAGGAAAAGCGTTTGGAAGATTGGTAAAAGTACACCGAAATTACAGCCTTCATCTTGTCCTTAAAAGGGTTTCCCCACCGAAGACAGTAATGTCATGTCGATTAGAGACGTCTTCCATGTCTCATTGGTGGCGGTCTGACTACTGGGGCCGCCCAGAACAACGAGGCAGGGGCAGCCTCATTCACTTCAAGAGTACGACCACATGTAGTATATTTAGTAGTGTTGAGTAAAGATACGAATTTCAGGGAAAATTCGATTCGCCGCAAAGCCAAATTTCCTCGTGCTTTGTGGTAGCGAATCAATATTCCTGAATGGCGGTAAAACAAAAAGCATACTTACCTCATCCATTTGCTCGCAACTGGCTGCCAACCACCATCTTGATTGAAGATCGCGCACAAAATCCCGTGCACTGTGACATATGACGTTGACGTGATGACGTCATCACAGGCTGTGTGAGATTTCGTGCTAGATTTTCAATCAAGATGGCGGCAGCCGGCTCTTCGCAAACAAATGGATGAGGTTAGTATGATTTAATTTTTTTAAATTTCACACTGTATTATTACTATCAGATGCTGCGATCAGCTATGAACGCGGCATCTGAGGGGTACAATGACGAGGGGCGGCGCAATCGCCTCTCCCTTTCATTGCACCCATTGCTTACAAAGAAATGCGCTTCCTGACGAAGTAATTCAGTTAAGCAGCCGATTCGAATTTTTGAATACTTGGCTCATCTCTAATATTTAGCATTGCAAGGGGTGCATAAATTGACATGCTGCGGACTTAAAGGGGTTGTCTCCTCTTAGAAATTGGTGCTCTATTGCTAGGATATGCTAACAATGTCAGATAGGTGTGGGTCCCAGAAAGGGGCACCCCGAAAGTTAAGGAAAGTGCACTGCGCATGCTCAGCGTGCTCGCCATTAATTTCTATTGGAGTTTTGAAAATAGTAGAGCGAGCATGCTCGGCTATTCTCGGAAGTCCCATAGAAATTAATGGAGAGCGCACCACGCAAGCGCAGACACCGCTCCATTGACTTCTATGGGACTCCTTGAGACAGCTGAGCTAATGCTTGGCAGTCCCATAGTAATGAATGGAGGGTGGACGCTCATGCTTGGCTGCTCTCCGCTCACTTTGTGGGTCCCATTCTGGAGATGGGTGCAGGTCCGTACCTATCTGACATTGGAAGCCTATCCTAGCGATATGGCACCAATGTCTAAGATGAGACAACCCCTTTAAGATCTGCACCACAGGTCAGTTTACACTGCAGATTTTTTATCCGCAGTGCATGGATGAGATTTCTTAAATTCTCATCCACTTTGCTGCTACTTTAAAATGCTGAGGATTGGCTACACTTAGACCCACAGCATATCCATCCCATGTTGGCACACCATACCAGAACACATTGTCTGGTTGTGGGTAATGCTGTTGAGGGCACTCTATTTAAACTCCTTGTAATTCATTTACATTACCACCAGGGCTGTGGTCAGCACCAAGCAAACCTGGGCAGATGCCAGGGCCAACTGGGTTATATGGAGCCTTACAAAAAATCATGCTCTAGGTTTGGAAAGTCAAGCTGGGGGAAGACAAGAGCCTTGGGTATGACCACACAGTGTGGTCATGGCGGCCGTATGAGCAGCAGCAGGCTCCAGTGAACTAACTAGGACCGCATTGTTTAGTTATTCTTCATTGTTAATAGCCACATGGCACCACGCAGCCATTAACAATGGATAATGCAGTCCTAACTAGTCATTTGGAGCCCACTGCAGCCCGTAAGGCCTCGCGGTATTCGGCTGTATCGCCACATGGTCATACCCTATCACTTTATTGCCCATTTGGGCCACATGAACCTGAGCTCTCCAAATAGAATACAAACTCTGCAGATTTGCCGCTATGGATTTGTGTATTGCAAATCCACAGCGATGTACAGTATAAGTACCTGCAATGTGATGAGATCGTAAGAAGTCTCATAGACGCGTTTCAAAAGATCATGCCATGGACACTGTCCCACGGTGCAGATTTTGGATCTCCGGCACGTCGATTCAGGCTTTTTGCATGACAGTGTCAGTATTTCGTTCTGCAAGCTTCGATACCTTCTGTATTTTTCTCACTCTGGAAAGGACTATTCTTGCGGGCAATATAAACAAGATAAGGACAAGTGCTATAATTTGCTTAACGGCCCCACGGATCCGTAAAAAATACATATGCATGGTCCAATGGCTGTCTGCAAAATCGTGTGCATGAGGCCTTATGCCAGGCTTGGCCAACCTGCGGCTCTCCAGCTGTTGTAAAACTACAACTCCCACCATGCCCTGCTGTAGGCTGATAGTTGTAGGCAGTCTGGGCATGCTGGGAGTTGTAGATTTGCAACATCTGGAGAGCCTCAGGTTGGCCATCCCTGCCTTATTCTGTAACATACATATCACCCTTTACAATGCGCATGGTTACATTTGCTGAAAATCTCACTGTATCTCATAGAGATTTTGCAACAGATCCATGGCAAAATCCACAGCAAATTAATGCGCAGTGTGAACGCACTGTAAGCTGCCAGTTATAGCGGTCGTTGCCCTGCTCCTACCTAATCACCCTAATAAACTTAAGCTTTTTTACTACTTGTTTAAGGCTACTTTCACACTAGCGTTTTGGTTTCTGTTTGTGAGACCCGTTCAGGGACTACTGACTTTGCTTCTCGTCTGTGCCCCACTGTACTTTGTGTGGATTGTTACCTTTTATCTTTACTGATTACAGAAAGTTTTTATCACTTTATATTGTTTCTGCTCCCTTGTACTCTGCTTTAGTTGTTGATTACCCTTGCTTCACCCTTTTGAGACTACGTATCTGTTTTTTCCCTTTTGCATGGCACCTGACAAAAACTTCTTAGCTCGCTAATTTATTACAAAACCCTCTGTTGCTGTACCTGTCATCCCAATCTGTACAATGAACAGAATAACAAGATCATAAAACAAAGCCATGGGAAAAGGGAAACGTGGTGACAGTCGGCTGCGCATGAAGTGGAGGTTAAGTTCTGCATTTACATGCAGCGATCACCTCCGCAGTATGTGGACAAGGGATCGCTATTGTGATTGCTCGTCCTCATACAGTTGCATTGTTTCTGGGCAGCAGATCTCTGTTTAGACTCAATGATCTGCTGCCCAGAAATTATATTTTACTTGCAAGCAGTAACGACAGTTTCACCCAATGAACGAGCATTTCAGTTGTTCATTGGGTGGTCAGCTGCACCTTTATACGGGCGGATTTTCGGAGGAACGTTTGTTCCCGATAATCTGTCCAAATATGTGGCTGTGTAGATCCATCTTAAAGGGGTTGTCCAGGTTCAGAGCTGAACCCGGACAAACCTCCATTTTCACCCAGGCAGCCCCCCTGACTTGAGCATTGAAGCAATTCATGCTCCAATGCTCTCCTTTGCGCTGCGCTAAATCTCGCAGGGCAAGGGCATTTTCCGGAGTTCCAGTGACGAACATGGGGCTCCCCATGGGGCTGCCAGAAAGCTGTTGACGTCACCGGCATTGATGCGTGGGATTTAACGCTGCCCTAGCCTGTAAAAAGGTTAGGGCAGCGCTAAAGCACGCCCATCAGAGCCGGTGACGTCACCTAACAAACTGCCGTGCGGAAGTGTAAACAGAAGAGCCCTTGCCCTGCGCAATCTAGTGCAGGGCAAGGGAGCCCATTGGAGCATGAGATGCTCCGATGCTAACATCAGGGGGCTGCCTGGGTGAAATTATGTGTAATGTCTGGGTTCAGAGCTGAACCCAGACAACCCCTTTAAGAGCATGTAGGCAATTCACTTTTTGGGATTCGGATTTGGGGGGTCCACTGATGGCTTCTCTAATTTATAAATAATAGAGATAACTACCTTTTAATTTCTTCTCTGTTCGTTATTTTTACTTTTATTTTTACTTTTATTTTTTGGGTATGTTCTTAACTTATGGTGTTTGATTGGTATTTAGGTTGTATAGTGTGTTTTTAGAATTTAGGCCAGCACTAAGCTGTTCCGACAGGCTGTTCTGGTAGAGTAACAGCCTGCTGGAGTTCATTGTACCCAGCATAGGCGGAAATGGCTGGAGCACCACCGGGCCTCATTGACCGGAAACAAGCCCGATCCCTGCTGGGTCCCATTAATATAGTCAATTGGCTCCAGCGGGGAAAGATTGATATGGGGATACGATGAACTCCGGCAGGCTGTTACTCTACCAGAACATTTTATCGCTAGGGTGAAACCAGTCTTAGAATTTCTAGGTGAAAATTGATTCGGGCTTGGGCACAGTTATTTCTCATCACTTCCCCTTGCGTCCATTGTGTGGGTGTTCAGGGAAAGAAATAAAGCACGGCTCTACTGTTATGTCTTTTATGTCAAAAGCTGTGCCTGCGTCATCACCTAACAGCTGACATCCCAAAAACCGGGATCAGAGATAGTTTCAGTCCTGGACATTTAACACCTCAGATGCCATGGTCCATAGGGACTGCAAAGCCTAGATACTTTGACAGAGGAGACCTATGGGTTGTCAGCAGAGGCTGCCGTATGTACAGATATGTACCTCTTTAACTTTCCTGTTGGCTCATGATATCCTGAGACGTGTGGCTCAAAAAACCTCATGATACTCTGTCGGGCATTGTTTATGCTATATGTGTCTGTGCTGAATTGAATTTGTATTGTAAGACATTGGAATCCTTCACAAAGTTTACGTAAAGGTAAGGGTGGACACATCTGTGTGTAGCTATTAGGCATATGGAAGTCTTACGGTACTTTCACACTTGCGGCGTGTGGATCCAGCAGGCAGTTCCGTCCCGCCTGATCCGGTATACCGCATGACAACTAAAAGCATTTGTAGACGGATCCGCCATGCGGATCCGTCTACAAATGCATTGCAAGTGCGGATCCGTGTCTCCGTTTGCCATAGACGGATCCGTTTTGTATTTTTTTCACAGTTTTAAAGGTCTGTGCATGCTCAGACCGGAAGGACGGATCCGTCCTTCAGTCATTTCTTAATGCCGGATCCGGCACTAATGTAAGTCAATGGGACTTAATGCCGTCATTCCGTCATGTGTTCCGGCATTTCAGGACAGAGATAAAACTGCAGCATGCTGCGGTTTTGTCAACGTCCAAAAAAAACGTTACAATACTGAACGGAAGACATCCTGATGCATCCTGAACGGATTTCTATCCATTCAGAATGCATGGGGATAATCCTAATTAATTTATTTTCCGGCATAGAGCCCCGACGACGGAAAAACACCAGTGTGAAGGTACTCTTACCCTGGGTTCAGACCTGAGCGTTCTAAAAACGCGCGTTTTACGCGCGTTTTTGTCGCTAGCGTATTTCAGCGCTTTTGCAAATAGGAAGCGCACAGAAACGCGCGTTCTTGTGATTGACTACTGTGGTGTCAATCACAAAACGCGCGTCAAACGCCCCAAAAGAAGCTCAAGTACTTGTTTATGCGTTAGGCGTTTTACAGCGCGCTCAAACGCGCTGTAAAACGCTCAAGTGTGAACCACTCCCATAGGGATGCATTGGTTTTAATCTGTTGAGCGCTTTACAGCGCGCTTGAACGCGCTGTAAAACGCTCAGGTGTGAACCCAGGGTTAGAGAAAACATATTCTAGTGTAAGCAGAATATAGTTTACATCATAGGCCATTCATTTGAATGCCTGCCATGTAATACTATGTTTGCATTTGTAATGTTTAGCGATCGCTACTGTAAATGAATCCATTACATAATCCACCACTTCACTATCCCTAAAAAGACACAGAATGTGTAATAGGGTAACGTGCAGCGCTAGAAATAGACTGACCCATCAGCTCATCGCCATAAGTCTGGCTTCAGAAAGTACGTTACGTTATGAATTTTACGTCTGGGTGAATTTGACTCTGGGTGCATAATTAGCACGATGCGGGATTTTTTTTTATAGTCATTATTTTTAGATTTGGATGTTGAAGTGTTTTATTACGTATTGGATTCATTTATATCTCTATTATTCATACGGGAAGCAAAGAAGTCAGGATACTGCATAGAAAACATTCACTTTACCAATAAAAGAAAGTGAAACTTGTGCCGGACTCATTGAACGTGTGAAGATGCAGAACTTTTATTATTTATGCAGACAGGCGTGTTTTGGTTTCCATTTTAAAGGTTTTATCATTTGTTTGCCATTTTCCATGGTTACTATCAAGATCATACTGCTCTGTGTCTGTCCAAAGGTGAGAGTCGTATTATCGTAAAGCATATGTTCCTGCAGGCACGGCTCACGTCTGCTTGTTTATGTCAGTGTTTGTACCTAACGGGAAAGTCAATTTAATGATAGAAAGTAATAAAAGCCAATAAATATGTAAGATGCAGAAACATTCCCTGCAGAATTAAAGGGGTTTTCAGGTTCTTAGATATTCATGGTCTATCCTCAGAATAGGTCACCATCAGTATCAGATCGATGGGGATGCATGTAGCATGTAGCGCAGGGGCGTACCTAAAGGCTCATGGGCCCTGGTGCAAGGGTTCAGCTTGGGCCCCCTTCCCTCAGGGCTTTGTGACCAGGGACAGGAAAGCACATAGCCTTCATGCTGCCTTGTGCAAAAATATGGCTACGCCCTGGTGTAGTGCCAGCACAGGAAACTATGCAATGGAAGCACAAGGTTCTATCTACTGTGTAGTGTCCATGCCAGGGTACTGCATCTCAGCTCTAATTCAAGTAAATGGGAGCTAAGCTGCAGTACACTATCACTGCCATCACTGGAAACTATACAGTGGACAGTGCCCTCTGTCCACTGTGTAGTTTCCAGTGCTGGTGGCTCCCGAGACTGCTAGAGGTGCCAGGCGTCGGACCTCCAGACAATCAGCAACTCCACCCTAATCAACTAGGCAAAGCTACAGTAGGTGATAACCAAACCTAGACTCAGATGCAAGGCAGATGCATAGCAACAGCCCAAACAAAATTAGTAACAAGGTTGCTCCTTGTTGCTTATAGCAAAAAGGACATGGCCTAAAATGTACCAAAAGTTTGGTGCAACATATTGTTAAAAGGTAAGCTAGCTAAGAGATGGCATAAAGTAGCAAAAATCTTGTGTCTAGCTTAAATAACCAAATTTATCATACAGCTAGAGCCACTGTAATAAAGTGCCTGCCTACCCACGTGATTGCTACAGCCAGTCATTGCCTCAGCAGTAGTGTTTACTGCATGAGACCACTCAAGACAGGGATTGGCTGCAGCCTACTTATGCTGTTTGATATGTTCAACTGCATTTGTATGTTTATTGTCTTACATCCTGTTATTACAGTATAGTTGCACTGCACTGTGGAAAGGCTTTCTACCTATGAAAAGTTTGGGAGGAAAAAACAGACACACTGACATTCAGTCTGGATTATCTCTGTTGTTTGTATCAGAAGACTTTTTATGTCTTGAAAACGACTTAGTCATTCCCATAGACTTGCATTAAAACTCTATACAAGTCTAGGAAAGGCTATCATTGTAACTTTGTTTCTGTTTAGGCAGTGATTCTCCACTCCACCCCTCCCATTAGAAGGTTCTAGTTCAGTTAGGGACAGTATATAAGGAGAACAGTCAGAGCTCTTAGTTGTCTGCAGATAGTGACTAGTGTTTAGTAGAAGAGACTCTGCCAGTCTGCATGAGTGACCAAAAGAAGATGCTGAGGCTGAGATACCCTGCCACAGACCAGGGAGATAGCCGGACAATTGAACCACAGACCCTAGGCCACCAGCCCTTTGACCAGGCAGTCAGCCCTCTGAAAGAGAGAAGAATCGCTAGATCAGGCCTTTCCTTGGCATGAAACATTTTTCTGCTCGGGAGGACACTAGAGAAGCCAGCCCTATGCCTTGCCTGTATTGTTTTGCACTTCAGTTCCACTCCAGTAAAGAAGAACAAACAATGGTGTAATGGTCACGTACACACACACACACACAGACAGGGGAAGGGAGTGACCACTGCGCTCCATCCTTGCTCCCTGACCCTGCCTACTTGCCTCAGCAAGTCCTAATGATAAGGGACAACTGGACGACAGTCCCTAACTTGGTGTAAGTGTAGGGAGGGCAACTGATGACAAACAGAATCATATACGGACCGAGTCAAAAACAGGAAGGCGGCGCAGTACCAAGGGACAAGCAAAGAATGGTCAAGAGGAAGCTGAGGTCGATACCAGGAGCAGCAAGAAGTACCAAAGGAGAAACCAGGGAGTGTCAGGAGAAGGCCGGGGTCGAGAACCAGGAGAGCAGAACAGCACAGCAGGAACAGACGAAAAAACGTCAGATGAACAGGAGGTAAGTACACCTAGGAACCTCAGGAGGTCACAGGAGAAACCTGAAAACCAGGCAACCTGTGGCCAGCAGGCTGCCTGTTATATACCCACAGGTAGGGGTCATGTGACGTGGCCAGCGTCACATGACCGTCCAGAAAAACTAGCTGAACACCGAGTGCCCAGCTCGGTGCTCAGCCCCACAGCAGTTGCCGGTATACTGAGGACGCCGGCCGCGCTGAGGGGCCATGCATGGCCGGGTCCGTTCCGCCCCCATCTCCTAGGAGACGAGGACGCATCGCACGTCCCCGCTCCAGCCCGGACACAGGATGTGTCGGCACTTCACGACAAATGGTTTACTGCAGATTCTTACTCTCTGGACTTATTTCCCATTGCGATGAACCACGCTTACCTGGGCCACCTCAAACCGAGCCACTGCATACATACTGTAGGTGTTCTCTCCTGGAAGCAACACACGCAGAGTGCTATGAGGCCTGTATAGCAGTGCAAGGAGGCTATACTGCAAGCTGTGTAGGGTATATGCCAATGTGCATTAGCCCTAACCTTGTGCACACCACTACTTGAAAAGCAAAATGGCATTGTAAAGCATGGATAATAAAGTAGTAGCTTTAGAATGAAAAACAGCCAAGCAGGATAGATTTACCTAAAATTACGGCATGTAGAAATACACAAACCTCCAACCATTCGAATAAACCAGTTTGAACCCAGCTGTAGGATATCAGCCGGTCCAAGAATGTAATTAACATAGCATTCATATATCATGACATAAGGGTACGGCATCAGTCACTGCCGTGCTGTTCTTGGCATTGACTTGTTTCCTGCGGACTGTTGCAATCAGAAAGTACTGTCTGACATGTTCATGTTAATCAGGGACTGATAGGAAAAGTGTCTTCTCAGGCACTTCATTCGGGGTTAACCCCTTTAATACCTACCAAAAAACTGCAGAAAAATACGAGCGTGACTATAAGACGGGGCCAAGAATGTAAGGGAATTCTGCTAAACTGAGTATTGGCTGCTCCAGACCCAAGGATTTGTTCCCACCCTGTATCACTCTCTAGATACTCGTCTGTATTTTAGGCGTTGGTGAGTTCTATGAAATGTCTGCTATTTCCTCCAATGGGAAATACAGTACTAATAGTCTCAATGGTGTAAAGCCGAGTGCAAGGAGGAAGAAGAAATTTGCAGTCAGAGGTTTTCAGCAATTTACTAATAATTTTCTTTTGATATTAACAAATAATATATAAGTCGTCTTATGTCTGGGGGAGTGTGGGTAAGAGCCAGTGTAGATCATTCCAGAGAGGTTGTCAATGAGGGCATTCAGTGTCCGACATTCTGGATGTCCATCCGTTAGCACAACGCAGCTGAAAAGAGGGTCTCTGTCTTTGGAGGACCCTCCCTGTCTTTACATTTCACAGACAGCCCATTGATTTCAGCGAGTAACATGTAATGCTTCATTTTCCCTGTGGAGGCGCTGCAGGAGAATTAAACACTTGCTGCTAGGTTCCTTCACGTTTTCCAGCTTGATCGCAGGTGCTGTCCACAGCAGGACATTGCAGGACACATCTTGTAAAAGTTCAGTAAGAAACAGATGTTCAGCAACAGAAAATGACAACACGGGATTTTTATTTGGACTTTTGTAAAGGTTCTTTATGCTTTAATATTAATTTAACCGAATTTGTATAAAAAAATAAATTGAGTAGGGAATTTTATTTAAAACTATGCTCATCTTAGGCTAGTTTCACACTAGCAACAGGACGGATCCGACAGGCTGTTCAGCCTGTCGGATCCGCTCTGTCGCAAGTTCAAGTGTGTCGCCAGACTGCCGCTCCATCCCCTTGACTATAATGGGGTGGGGCGGAATTCCAGTGTAGCACGGCAGCGCACTGGCGAGAGGGCGCCGGACTAAAACTACGACATGGCCTCCCGCCTGCACTGCCGTGCTGCACCGGAACTCCGCCGCCGCTCCATTATAGTCAACGCTGATGGAGCGGCAGTCCGGCGACACACTGGAACTAGCAGCAGGACGGATCCAACAGGCTGAACAGCCTGTCGGATCCGTCCTGCCGCTAGTGTGAAAATAGCCTTAAAGGGGTTGTTTCATCTCCGACTTTGATGGCATATCACTAGGATATGCCATCGAAGCCAGGTTCCTCCTCTAGATCCGTAGTTATCTCCAGAATAGGACCCCTGAAGTAAAGAGAGCGCACCACGTAAATGCAGCCACCCGACGTTCACCTCTATGGGATTGCTCGATTACGGCCGTAGCATGCGCAGGGTGAAAATAGCCGAGCGTGATCACGCTGCTATTTTCATAATGCATATAGCAGTGAATGGGGAGCACCTATGTACGCACGGTGCACTGTTTTTAACTTTGGGTGGTCCATTCTTGAGACAGGTGCAGGTCCAAAAGTGGGACCTGCACCTATCTGACTCTGATGGCATATCATAGTGATATGCCATCAAAGTCTTAGATGAGACAAGCCCTTTAATGAGAATTTGTCCACTCTCCTGGATACTTGAATCACCCATGAAATAGCATTTCCGGAAGCGTCTGTTCTTAAACGTTGTTGCGTTGTTCCTCTTTTATTCTTCCTGGAAATGTATGAATACCTTGACAACTGGGTGTTAGCATTCTACTTTGGCAGGTCCTTATGAAGTCTGATACTGTGCTGTCAGTGTTGGGGTGAGGACCATTGGTTCATGAGGTGCGCTTCCTACATTCATGGTGACTCTGATGCTCTTAAAATAAAAGTTCAGAAGATCCAAGAGTTGGAGAAGCTAGGCTCTGTTCACATCAACTTTGATTTCTGTTTTTAACAGAGCTATGATCGATAGGATGGATCTGTTTTCAAGCGGATCCCATGAAACGCTGATGGATCCCATTGACTTGTAATGGGGTCTGTGGGGAGCTTAGATATTTTCTGGCAGAAGGCATGGTGCGGGGGTGATAGACAGCCGTATACACAGGGATAACTGCACAAAACAGAGACCCAGTGATTACTCCATGCTGATGTTACTGTATCAGATATGTATCACTGGCCACTCATACAGTATGCTACATTCTTGGATGAAGCAGTAGCATGCACGGAGGGCTTCAGGTCATGATTTCTGATTGTTCTTTGATTTTTCTACCTTGTGGAATGAGCGAACCGGAAATGTATTTGTTGCTATGAGAACTGATTTTAATCTCTTGTCATTTGCCAGTAGAATTGAATTAAAATGCTCTTATTTGCTTTGATGCCACATAACATTACATCAGGGACATTTTTTTGCATATTTCTTCATCTTGCATCGTCACAACGCCCATGACCATGAGTGGAGTAAGTGTATGAACTCTCCCAGCTCTGCTCTCCGCAACCAGTAATGTTCCATGTGCCTACTCTGCGATTGTTCTAGCAGTTCTATTTTGTATATGTATTATTATGAAGGAATCAGTGCTTGCAGACTGGATTATAGGGTTGGCACATGGGCCATATGCCCTGGGGTCTCCACCACTTTGAGTGACTTCCACCATCCACCCTTTATGATGGTTCTTTGGTGATTCTGGTAAGCCCAGAAGAGGTGGAGAAGTGACCGCACATGCATGTTGCTCTATCTGTGCAAGTCTAAGGCCTCTTTTACACGGGCGTCATGATTGACGCCCGGATAGGATGCGGGTGCGTTGCGGGAATATGCGCAATTTTTCCGCGCGTGTGCAAACCTTTGTAATGCGTTTTGCACGCGCGTTGGAAAAATCGCCATGTTTGGTACCCAGACCCGAAGCCGAACTTCATCACTGAAGTCCGGTTTCGGGTTGAGTATTCTGGAGATTTTATTATTTTCCCTTATAACATGGTTATAAGGGAAAATAATAGCATTCTCAATAAAGAATGCTTTGTAGAATGTTGATTAAGGGGTTAAAAATAAAAAACTTAACTTACCTTAGCCACTTGATCGCGTAGTTGGCGATCTGTCCTCTCTCTTCAAGCTTTAGCTGCAGTCTAAAGGACCTGTGATGACGTCACATCACATGGTCCAATCACATGGTCCATCACTTCCGATTTTCCCGCAGCTCCATTCACCTCTATGGGGCCTGTGTTGCGTGAAAAACGCACAATATAGAGCATGCTGCGATTTTCACGCAACGCAGAAGTAATGCGTGAAAATCACCGCTCATGCGCACAGCCCCATAGAAATGAATGGGTTCGGATTCAGTGCGGGTGCAATGCGTCCACCTCAAATCACGCCCGTGTGAAAGGGGCCTAAGGGAGTCACTGTCTCGGTTATGTTCATAAGGGTACAACCGCATGGTGCGGTGGTGACGCGGTCAAGTACTGAGCAGCTATGCAGGCTGCAGCGGGCTCTAATTAAACTAATTAGGACCACACTGTTTAGTGGCACCTGAAATACCGCATGGCTATTAACAATATAGACCGACTAAACAGTGCAGTCCTAATTAGAGCTGTGTGGTCAAAACTCCCTTAAAGTACAGCGGAGAAGGACACACTTGTGCTTGGTCACCTCTCCTAGATGTGGCAGATGGTACCATGACAGTGGTCTTCACCAACCATGGTGTGGTGTGATAGCACCTAGATGTTGTCAGTAGCTCTATGAGGCACTTGAGGTACATTGGATGGTGTGTCTTGGGCACTACATTTGCTCTCCAGTTAGGATATTTAACAGACATATCAGCCCAAGCAATACCCTTGTCACCATTTACGAGATTTACTGAATAGTGCCAGATACTTTCTGGACATCTCAAACATAATGCCCTGATATGCACTTGGAAAATTGGCAACTTTGTTTTCTGTACAGAATTGTTTATCTTAAACGGAAACATTCTTTCACTGTAATTATTCTTCAGTTGCTTAGCAACAATCACTGTTGTTCTTGAGTGACACTTTCTGATCTCCTTCCTCCTGCTGAGACCAGTGGTGTCACTCGCTATACTGTAGAACAGTGACTCTCCAGAGGTGAAACTACAACTTCTATACTGTCGTCTACATAAATGAACAGCCGTCCATGTATCCCTGTTCTGCTGCTATCCCTCTGAGGTCTGGCGCATCGATTTACAAGTGATAATCTGTTATTACTGCTGTCAGCTACTGACTAAGGTGCACTGATGTTAACTTGCACTGACAGGAGGCTGTGCTCATACGATTTCATTAGAGCTCGGACTTCTTGCATCAGCGTTCAAAAGGACAGAACTCGGTGTCTGTTGCATCATGCAAATCAAAGTGAAAGAATGTAATGAGCTAGGTAGAACTTTCTCAACTTTTCTGCTGAGAAAATAGTTCCTTCTTGTCTACTTCACATATTTGGAGATGTAAGCTGAATGAAATAATTCCTATTAAGCCTGCCTCACCCTCTACTACATATCACATTTAGGGTACTTTCACACTTGTGGCAGAACTGCCCGCCGGATCCGTCTAACCGCATGACAACTGAAAGCATTTGTAGACGGATCCGGGTGCGGATCCATCTCACAAATGCGGAATGGCGGATCCGTCGTTACGGTAGTTTTAATGACGGATCCGGCACTAATGCATTTCTATGGGAATTAATGCCGGATTGGTCATTCCGGCATGTCTTCAGGCATTTTGGACTGATATAATACCGCAGCGTGCTGCGGTACTATCTCCTGCCAAAACGCTGTTCAGTGACTGAACTGAAGACATCCTGATGCATCCTGAACGGATTTCTCTCCATTCAGAATGCATGGGGATGTGACTGAAGCGTTTTTTTTCTGGCATAAAGCCCCGATGACAGAACTCAAGGCCGGAAAAGAATAACGCTAGTGTGAAAGTTCCCTTACAAGGGTCCAGGAAGGTAAGATATAGGGAGCTGTCTGACAGGGTCATTACACTAGAGATCCGATTACCAGTGATTATTTCACCTTCTGGGTCCAAAACGCTCAATGTTTCAGTCCATAAATTGTTACATAAGCTGGCGGGACCGGCCAACCATCTAGAGTGTATGAGGGCATCCCGATGGCAGATGTCTTGCAGCAGCCTTCTCCCCTCTCACAGTTCAGGACACACGGATGCTCGGAGGCGTGTTTGCAGGTCATATTTTATTTAGTAACCTGATTACGATCGAGCATTGTACATGTGTGGAGCTTGGTGCTGCGCTATAATCTATAGCGCCGTAGATGTACAGCGTAGGCTTAAACCTCCTGTTCCTGCAATTTAACACTGACAAGCAGGGACCCTGGGGAGATTTATTACCACTTCTGCCTTCTCCTTTCTTCTGTACTTATCCCTCAGTGAGCTCTATGCAGCGAATACAGGAAGTGGCTATGCAGCTTCCTCTATTGGACCTGACAATCACTTGATCACCAGGTTTCTCGGGGGCAGAGCAGAGCTGCAGGGTCTTAGCAGACCCTGATCAGCTCTGCGTGTGTACAGTGGGGGCTGTTTTTCCCTGGATGCCCCAGTTACAGTGGAAAAGTGCAAAATACAAAAAGATCTCATATGCCAAAAATATACTTTAAAAAAGTTAAAAATAAAAAAATACAAGCAAAGAGAAAAAATTAAAACCAGAAATGCCGAAAGTTGCCCTGTGCACGTGAAACTATACATTTTATATATTAAAATGACCTACACAAAATAGGGAACCCATGTTTATCATTTTTTTGGTGTCAATTTACATGTTTTAAAAAAAAAGAGCTATGGTTTTTAAAATTTTTATTAGAACAGTTTTGCCCAAATAAAACTAAGAAAGAAAAACCATCTCTAAAAACATTAATAAAATGCCCAAGGTGGGACTTTAAAAACTGAGCAAACATTTTTTTTTTGTAGGCCAACCAATAAAAAAGTTAGGACTCTTAAGCCACCACATGTACTAAATAACAAAAAAGTGGTTGGTCAAGGCTATAGACACCTTTTTATTTCCATGCAAAATAAAACATCCAAATTATTATTTCCATTTTTTAAACCTAACTCCCCCAATTCCTTCCCAAACTCTTAGGCCTCTTTCACACGGGCGTCATGTTTGACGCCCGGATAAGAGGACGGGTGCGTTGCGGGAATATGCGCGTTTTTCCCGCACGGGTGAAAACGTTTGTAATGCGTTTTGCACGCGCGTGAGAAAAAACGCCATGTTTGGTACCCAGACCCGAAGCCGGACTTTATCACTGAAGTCCGGTTTCGGGTCTTCTGGAGAATTTATTATTTCCCCTTATAACATGGTTATAAGGGGAAATAATAGCATTCTTAATAAAGAATGCATTGTTAAATGAAGAGGAAGGGGTTAAAAATAATAAAAGTTAACTTACCTTAGCCACTTGATCGCGTAGTCGCGATCTCTCCTCTCTTTCCCTGCAGCATCTAAGATCTACAGGACCTGTGATGACGTCACATCACATGGTCCAATCACATGGTCCATCTTACAATGCATTCTTTATTATGAATGCTATTATTTCACCTTATAACCATGTTATAAGGGAAATAATAGAGATTGAGTCCCGTTGCTAGCAACAATGCGGGAAAATCGCAACGCATCCGCACTTGCTTGCGGATGCTTGCGATTTTCCCGCAGCCCCATTCACTTCTATGGGGCCTGCGTTGCGTGAAAACGCAGAATATAGAACATGCTGCGATTTTCACGCAACGCAGAAGTGATGCGTGAAAATCACCGCTCATGTGCACAGCCCCATAGAAATGAATGGGTCCGGATTCAGTGCGGGTGCAATGCGTCCTCCTCACGCATTGCACCCGCGCGGAAAACTTGCCCGTGTGAAAGGGGCCTTACTCCTTTGCGATGCGTCTCCCATCCTTCCCCACCAAAAAAAAAAAATGAAAGCGGGTATAGTGGGGGGGCAGAGAAATTAAAAATTCCATTCTCCCCATATCTTAAGCCATTTATCCTCAGAGTTTCTTTGTTTATATAGAACATATTCATACCTTTTGATCTTGTTAACGAGATTTAACCATGTATTTATATTTGGAATATTAGATGAAAACCAAGCCCGGGCAATCAGGAGCCTTGCCAAAAACATTATTTTAACAAAAAAAAAACTTTAGTATTTATGGCACCCAACCTTGGAAAGATCACTCAGAATCCAACACTCCACTGCAATTGGAATCACCACTTTGAATTTTTAAGTAAGGCCTCTTTCACACTTGCGCTTTTGCTTTTTGTCCTAGAGTTCCATCCTCGGGGCTCTAGGACGGAAAGATACTGATCAGGATTATCCCAATGCATTCTGAATTGAAAGAAATCCGTTCAGGATGCATCAGGATGTCTTCCGTTCAGTATGTGAACGTTTTTTGGATGTTGACAAAACCGTAGCATGCTGCGGATTTGTCTCCGCCCATAAATCCGGAAGACATGCCGTAATGCCGGATCTGGAATTAATGCCCATTGAAGTGCATTAATCCGGATCCGGCATTAACCTAAACGTCGTTTCGGCGCATCGCCGGATCCGACGTTTAGCTTTTGCGAATGCTTACCATGGCAGCCAGGATGCTAAAGTCCCGGCTGCCATGGTAAAGTGTAGTGGGGAGGCAGGGGAGAAGTATACTTACCGTCCGTGCAGCTCCCGAGTCCCGGGGCGCTCCACAATGACGTCAGAGCGCCCCATGAGCATGGATCACATGATCGCATGGATCACGTGATCCATGCGCGTGAGGCGCTCTGACGTCATTGTGAGCGCCTGAGCCGCACGGACTGTAAGTATCTGCTCCCTGGCTCCCCACTACTACTATGGCAACCAGGACTTTAGTAGCGTCCTGGCTGCCATAGTAACACTGAAAGCATTTCAAATGCTTTCAGTTGTCTTGCGCTGTGCCGGATCCGGCGGGCATTTCCGGCGACGGAAGTGCACGCCGGATCCACACAACGCATGTGTGAAAGAGGCCTAATGCAGTTGTGTATTGGCCCCCAATATTCTTTTAGTTCTGGACAAGTCCAAAACATATGTAGATAATCTGCATTAGGTGACTCACACCGTGGACAGTTGGAGGTGTTTCTCAAACCTCGTTCGTTACGCCGTAAAGGTGTAATATAAATTGTGAGTAGAATATTAAATTGAACCAATATGTGATTACAATTATGAAAAACTAATCCCACATTCACCAATATATTACCCCCATCATCCGATTGAATCATTGGGCAATCCCTTCTCCAGACATTTTGCCCAGGGGAATATATATTAATAAAATTATAACATTGAGAAATTTATAACATTGAGAAATTGTAACCCTCTGTGCTGTGTTTACTATCAAATGGTGCAAAAAATGTGGAGGTGTCTATATCAAAAAGCGAAAGTGCTGATCATCAGATATGTTTTCTCTTTGTGCTAACTCCAAAAATTAAAAAATATGACCATTACCAACCAGCTGTGCAAGATAATATATATTATTATGTTGCTAATACTGATCCCCAACCAATTCATCTAAAGCCAGTAGATAAGAATTATGCCAAAGGGGCGTACAACAAAGGGATCCCAACCAATCTCTAATGGCACTCCAGGACTTAGTAAGTAGCTTCACAGCAACTCTATAGTCCTGTTGGAGATTGATTAATTGACCAGATTCCAATAAAGTAAAGATGTTATCATATGAAGAGATCTTAACCAAGGTTCTATAAAGTGGGCTTTTCTCCCCTTCATAATACTGCCATAGCTGTGATGCTATAAAATAGCCCTTGAAACAGGAAAGATTTAATCCTCCCTGTTCCATCGGCTTATAAAAATATTCCAATTTAAGCCTTACTCGCTTTCTCCCCAAAGTAGGTCATTGATGATTCTCTCAATCAGTTTAAAAACGTATCTTCAATCTATACTGGAGAGTTCCTGAGAATATACAATAATTGGGGCAGAATCACCATCTTTACCAGCGATATTCGATCGGCTTTAGATAGTGGGAGTCTGAGCCATATCTTTATTTTAGATCTCAATTTAGTTATCAATGGGATCAAATTAAGGTGTAGAAAGTCATCAATCTAAGAAGAAATAATGATACCCAAATATTCGAAAGAATCAGAAATCTTCAAATTACAGAAAGACTCCTCAGTGAAAGCTTCCAAACTATCTAAAGGCATAAGGATCGTCTTAGACCAATTGATATCTCATACCTAGACCAAAGGAGTAAACAACTCGAATAACTGTCAAGAGCGTGGTATTAGTATGTTGTATATAAAATAAAACATCATCGGCATATAAGGAAATACGATCTTCTGTTCCTAATATCCCAAACCCTTCAATCCTGGGATTCTGCCTAACAGCGAGAGGCTCAATATAAATATCAAATAATAATGGAGAGAGTGGACATCCTTGACGAGTGCCTCTTCCCAAAGAAATGCACCTTGTAAGCATCTTATTGATATAAAACCTCGCCTTGGGGGATTTATATAAAAGCTTGATCATATTTATGAACTTAATCCCAAATCCCATCCTCTCTAATACCCTCCAGAGGAATCTCCACTCCACCCTGTCAAAGGCCTTAGAGACATCCAAAGACAGGATGGAACGAGAGACCCCCCGGGAGGATTGAATATTGCCAAAAAGGCGGTGTAAATTGTGATGAGTACCCTTGTTAGGGATAAACCCGTTTTGATTAGGGTGTATAATAGATGAAATAACTTTAGACAACCTAGTAGTAAGAAGAGACACTTAACATCTGTATTAAGTAAAGAAATCGGCCTGTATGAACCCATATCTAAGGGGTCTTTGCCTTTTTTCAAGATTAATACTATTACAGCTTCAGTCATTGATTCTGGAAGATTACCGTCCTCTATTGCCCCAATAAATGCCTTCAGAAGATGGGGAAGAACAACCTCCCTATATTTCTGATAAAACTCATATGGGAATCTGTAACGGACCGTTACGCACACAACTCCGTTTAGGCGATATTCCCTTTTCCGGATAGACCAGCAGCTACTGCAATCACCAACTTCCCGAACTGCAAACCACACAAATTCACCAACTTCCGAACAAGAGACACACGAACCCTGGAAGCAGCCGAACAGGAAAAGCAATATGAACAGCTTACACTCCTGGCAATCAGCATACAGTCAAATCCCCCAATAACGAGACGACACTTCGTTTTGAGGGTCAAGCAGGAACTCTAACTTTTATTGAGGGCTACCTGCCCGGTATTTATCCAGGTCTCCCACCTGGTGGACACTCCCTAGGGGACCAGAAGGAAGACTACGACACAGGGGATACAGCAGCCAATCACACACAATGGGACAATACAGACACCCCCAGCATATCCCTCCCCTCTGCCTGTGATACAATCACCCCACACAGGTTAATGTAATTATCACAGGCCGGAGAATACACAATGTCTTCTGTCCTGGAGACAATTGAGGAGTCATTCAATTATCTCTCAGGACAAAGGGAAATCGCCAATACACATGTGGGGACAATAGGACAGACATCACTATTCAATACACAATGTCCCACCCTTTACAGTACACAGACATTTAACATATTCCCAGATGGCTTGGATCTGAGCGCTCAATATATCCACGGATACAGGCAGACTCCATTGAGCACATGGTTGCAAAAGGACATAAAATTACACAATGTACAATTACTACATAAAACATATACATGCAACATATCCCCAGATAGCTTAGGTCTGAGCGCACATTATTGAATGGCGCTCAGACCACACATGTCCAGTTCAATTGCCATGGAGCTAAAGTCTTTCCCATAGTCTTTCATTATACGAATGGGCTCCATAGCAGAGCTATCTGGGGCATCACCGCTCAAACAGGACAAGCATACATGGGGCCATAGTCGCAGGGCAGGAGGCGAGCAAGCAGTCCCTTCCAGGAAACTGGGGCAGACTCTGGTACAGGGTCCAGTCCGCTACATTTCTCCCCTTTACCAAAGAGACTAACAGGGTATCTGACCTCCTGCCGGTCAGTGCCCTGGTTAGTCCAACAACCCACCCACGAAGCACAAACAGCAGTACAGCCCACCCACAATAAATGGTTACTACACCTGGATAAAGTAGCAACTTGTCCATGTCCAGGTGCCTCACTACGGCTGTGCGGGGGACTGGTAGACTGCCTTGGTGGGTTGCTGAGTGGGCAGAGACCGGCGATACTCTGCCCTGGGGCCAGCGCTACCACGGAGTAGCCTGGTGGGAGCCTGGTTGTGGGGGAGGAGACCGACTGTCTCCCCTCTGGATAAACCGCTCTGTGGCTGGCGGACAGGACCGACCATCCTTGCCCCTTGTGCTGCAAGTGCAGAGACCATGGTCCCATCTGCACCGTTGGGGCGTAACATCTCCCCTTGGTGGGTTAGGCTGCCGCTGGAGAGAGGGTGTAACAAGCCCTCTCTCTGAACTGTAGACTGCCGCTGGGGAGAGCGGGTAGCAGGCTCCTCTCCCTGACCCTCTCTCTGCTGGTGGAGGGGGACCAACTGTCTCCCCTTTCAATATCTTGTCCTGCTGCTGGGGTACACACTGCAGCTGGGGAGGAAGGATGACACCTTTAGCTCCCTGGGGTACACACTGTCGCTGGGGAGGAAGGGAAACACCTTCAGCTCCCGGGGTACACACTGCCGCTGGGGAGGAAGGACGACACCTTCAGCTCCCTGGGGTACACACTGCCGCTGGGGAGGAAGGACGACACCTTCAGCTCCCTGGGGTACACACTGCCGCGGGGAGGAAGGACAGCACCTTCAGCTCCCTGGGGTACACACTGCCGCTGGGGAGGAAGGACGACACCTTCAGCTCCCTGGGGTACACACTGCCGCTGTGGAGGAAGGACGGCACCTTCAGCTCCCGGGGGTACACACTGCCGCTGGGGAGGAAGGACGGCACCTTCAGCTCCCGGGGGTACACACGGCCGCTGGGGAGGAAGGATGACACCTTCAGCTCCCGGGGGTACACACGGCCGCTGGGGAGGAAGGACGGCACCTTCAGCTCCCTGGGGTACACACTGCCGCTGGGGAGGAAGGACGACACCTTCAGCTCCCTGGGGTACACACTGCCGCTGTGGAGGAAGGACGGCACCTTCAGCTCCCGGGGGTACACACTGCCGCTGGGGAGGAAGGACGGCACCTTCAGCTCCCGGGGGTACACACGGCCGCTGGGGAGGAAGGATGACACCTTCAGCTCCCGGGGGTACACACGGCCGCTGGGGAGGAAGGATGACACCTTCAGCTCCCTGGGGTACACACTGCCGCTGGGGAGGAAGGACGGCACCTTCAGCTCCCTGGGGTACACACTGCCGCTGGGGAGGAAGGACGACACCTTCAGCTCCCTGGGGTACACACTGCCGCTGGGGAGGAAGGCCGGCACCTTCAGCTCCCTGGGGTACACACTGCCGCTGGGGAGGAAGGACGGCACCTTCAGCTCCCTGGGGTACACACTGCCGCTGGGGAGGGAGGACGGCACCTTCAGCTCCCTGGGGTACACACTGCCGCTGGGGAGGAAGGCCGGCACCTTCAGCTCCCTGGGGTACACACTGCCGCTGGGGGTGAAGGACGGCACCTTCAGCTCTCCGGAACACACTCAGCCGCTGGGGAGGGCGACGATACCATCTGCCATGAACTGCAGGTACTCTGCTGTTATCCTCCTCACGAACTGCACAGATTTCTCCGGGGGTTGGGTCCGAAGAAAATCAGCCGTGATCTCAGCTCTCTGTCAAATTCCTCCTGCGTGTAGCTGGGTGCCATGCTTGTTCTCCTGAAGTTCTTTCTTTTGTAGATAGGGGCGCTGTACGGGTACTGGCGTTGCCCTCACTTTGTAATCCAAGGAATGGTGTTGCCCTGTAGATGTCCTTCTGGGCTGTGGAAATGATCCCACTGCTGCCACCAAATGTAACGGACCGTTACGCACACAACTCCGTTTAGGCGATATTCCCTTTTCCGGATAGACCAGCAGCTACTGCAATCACCAACTTCCGAACTGCAAACCACACGAATTCACCAACTTCCGAACAAGAGACACACGAACCCTGGAAGCAGCCGAACAGGAAAAGCAATATGAACAGCTTACACTCCTGGCAATCAGCATACAGTCAAATCCCCCAATAACGAGACGACACTTCGTTTTGAGGGTCAAGCAGGAACTCTAACTTTTATTGAGGGCTACCTGCCCGGTATTTATCCAGGTCTCCCACCTGGTGGACACTCCCTAGGGGACCAGAAGGAAGACTACGACACAGGGGATACAGCAGCCAATCACACACAATGGGACAATACAGACACCCCCAGCATATCCCTCCCCTCTGCCTGTGATACAATCACCCCACACAGGTTAATGTAATTATCACAGGCCGGAGAATACACAATGTCTTCTGTCCTGGAGACAATTGAGGAGTCATTCAATTATCTCTCAGGACAAAGGGAAATCGCCAATACACATGTGGGGACAATAGGACAGACATCACTATTCAATACACAATGTCCCACCCTTTACAGTACACAGACATTTAACATATTCCCAGATGGCTTGGATCTGAGCGCTCAATATATCCACGGATACAGGCAGACTCCATTGAGCACATGGTTGCAAAAGGACATAAAATTACACAATGTACAATTACTACATAAAACATATACATGCAACATATCCCCAGATAGCTTAGGTCTGAGCGCACATTATTGAATGGCGCTCAGACCACACATGTCCAGTTCAATTGCCATGGAGCTAAAGTCTTTCCCATAGTCTTTCATTATACGAATGGGCTCCATAGCAGAGCTATCTGGGGCATCACCGCTCAAACAGGACAAGCATACATGGGGCCATAGTCGCAGGGCAGGAGGCGAGCAAGCAGTCCCTTCCAGGAAACTGGGGCAGACTCTGGTACAGGGTCCAGTCCGCTACAGAATCCATCAGATCCTGGGGAGGAATTTCCCACACAAGCTTTCAAAGCGGCTTCTAACTCTTGCAAGGAAAAATTCGGATCGAGGGACTCTCTTTGGATATCTGTAAGGACTAGAAGAGAGATGGAATCCAAATATAAGTCAATTGCCTCATCTGAAGCACCACTCTCAGATTTATACAATTCCAAAAAATATTGCACGAATGCCTCTTTAATGCATTCCTGATCTTGAATAATTATAGTCAGAGGAACGAATACTAACTATCTCTTTTTTTGGGTCCTGATTGGAGATAACGCTAGCCAGCCTCTTCCCTAGGCGGCCTGATTCAAAAAAATATTTGTGTACCTTTAAAAAAGACTTTGCTGAGCCTTGTCCAGAAGAAAGTCAGAGTAAGCTTGACTTGTCTTTTGCATAGTCTCCCTAGCTTGATCTGTGTTCTTGCTGGAAAACTCATCCATAGCAGCAGCCGCAGCTTCTTGCAAATCACTCTCTTTCTTAACATATCCTTTTCTTAAGTTAGAGATATTACTAATAAACACCCCCCTCGTAAAGGCCTTAAATGCATCCCAAACCAGATGGATCCTTGCTGAATTATAATTACTATCCCAAAAGAATTCAATCTCCCGTTTAATCGAATCATGGTTGTCCATTAATTACAGATATCCAATGAGGATTTAATCTAAATGGGGGCCTAACCCTATATTTATCTTCTACCATACATTGCTCAATGGAAAGGGGTAGGTGATCGGAAAGGGACCTAGCCTTATATTTAATACATTTTATATGCTTCAAATAGTTTTGGTTTATCAGGGCTAAGCAGCATCGTAGCTAACGGCTCAAGGGCCCTGGTGCAAGAGTTCAGCTTGGGCCCCCTTCCCTCATTGCTTTGTGTGTCTTTGGGGTCTTTGGGCCCCCTCAGGCTCCTGGGCTCCGTAGCGACTGCTACCTCTGCACCCCCTATAGCTTTGCCTATGGGGCTAAGTCTATCCTAGACATCGACTTCCCAGACCTACTAACACTGGAGTATACTCATTTCCCCTTTTCTAAATATCCCCATATGTCCACTAAACCAGATTCCTGCCAAAAACGGGACAAGGGAACCCTTAACGGGAAATAAACTTATCTCTCTCCATGGAAACCATATCCTTTTCTGGATCGATCACACAATCAAAGTCCCCATTCACTAGAACAAGGCATTCAGGCCATCGATTCTTAAAAGTTAATAGACAATTAAGTACATGAAGAGAGAAAGGGGGAGGGATATAAATAAAGGCCAAGAGACAGTTAGGTCCATATATATTTGGACAGAGACAACATTTTTCTAATCTTTGTTCTATACATTACCACAATCGATTTTGAACAAAACAATTCAGATGCAGTTGAAGTTCAGACTTTCAGCTTTAATTCGGTGGGTTGAACAAAATGATTGCACAAATATGTGAGGAACTAAAGCAATTTTTAAACGCAATCCCTTCATTTCAGGGGCTCAAAAGTAATTGGACGAATTAAATAATTGTAAATACTTGGTTGAAAACCCTTTGTTGGCAGTGACTGCCTGAAGTCTTGACCTCATGGACATCACTAGACGCTGTGTTTCCTCCTCTTTAATGCTCGGCTCGGCCTTTACTGCAGCGCTTTTCAGTTGCTGTTTGTTTGTGGCCTTTCTGTCTGAAGTTTAGTCTTTAACAAGTGAAATGTTCTATTGGGTTCAGATCCGGTGACTTGGCCATTCAAGAATATTCCACTTCTTTGCTTCTTGTTTTGGGTCATTGTCCATCTGTATGATGAAACGCCGACCAATCAGTTTGGCTGGATTTGAGCGCACAGTATGTCTCTGAAAACCCCAGAATTTATCCGGCTGCTTCTGTCCTGTGTTTCATCATCAATAAACACTAGGGACCCAGTGCCACTGGCAGCCATGCATGCCCACGCCATCACACCGCCTCCGCCGTGTCTTACCGATGATGTGGTATGCTTTGGATCATGAGCTGTACCATGCCTCCGCCATACTTTTTTCTTTCCATCATTCTGGTAGAGATTGATCTTGGTTTCATCTGTCCAAAAAAGGTTCTTTCAGAAGTGTGCTGGTTTTTTAAGATGTATTTTTTGGCAATCTAGTCCAATCTAGCCTTCTTATTCTTGAGGCTTATGAGTGGCTTGCACCAGTGAACCCTCTGTATTTACTTTCATGCGGCCATCTCTTTATGGTAGATTTGGATATTGATACGCCGATATCCTGGAGAATGGGGTTCACTTGGTTGGCTGTTGTGAAGGGGTTTCTCTTCACCATGGTAATTATTCTGTGATCATCCCCCACTGTCGTCTTCTGTGGGCGTCCAGGTCTTTTTGCATTGTTGAGGTCACCAGCCCTTTCTTTCTTTTTTAGGATGTAGATGTACCTACTGTGTCCTTCTTCCCTACCTTGTAGATTGTAAGCCCTCAAAAGCAGGGCCCTCTCTTCTTTTGTACCAGTTTCTAACCCGTCTTGTTCATGCTTAGTGCAACTGTCTGTATTATGTATGTGCACCGCTTATTATATGTACAGCGCTATGGAATGAATGGCGCTTTAATAATAAATAATAATAATAATAATAATGTACCAAACTGTAGATTTTTCAATTCCTAATAGTGTAGCAATTTCTCGGATGGGTTTTTCCTGTTTTCGCAGCTGAAGGATGGCTTGTTTCACCTGCATGGAGAGCTCCTTTGACCGCATGTTTACTTCTCAGCAAAATCTTCAAAATGCAAGCACCACACCTCAAATCAACTCCAGGCTTTTATGTGCTTAATTGAGAATGAAATAATGAAGGAATTGCCCACACCTGCCCATGAAACAGCCTTTGAGTCAATTGTTCAATTACTTTTGGTCCCTTTAAAAACAGGGTGACTCCTAAAACCTTCATCCAATTTTTATGTGAATACCGTCTAATGAAAGCTAAAATTCTGGACTTTATGTCCATTATATAACTATAACTTGAATATGTTTTAGTAAACAGGTAAAAAAACAAAATTTGTGTCCGTGTCCAAATATATATGGACCTAACTGTACATAGTGTCCCAAATACATTTCCATAAAGAAAGACAAACCTTCCTTTCTTATAAATGGAGGAGGCCCAGCAGACAAAATCAATCCATTTATCAATTAATACTGTTACTCCTCTTGAATGGCTAGTAAAAGTGGAATGATAAGTCTGGATGGCCCATCCCCCACCAAGGCAAGGCAAGAAAAAAGGATCATATATTATTCTGATCAAGCCAATCTACCACAAGGTCAGGAGTATCAAAAAAGAGAGTCCCAGTATTTGAGATTATCCGCAGTTTAGCCAGATAAGGCTACTTTAACATTAGCGTTTTTTGCGGATCCATCATGGATCTGCAAAAACGCTTCCGTTACAATAATACAACTGCATGCATCCGTCATGAGTAGATCCGGTTGTATTATGTCTTCTATAGCCATGACGGATCTGTCTTGAACACCATTGAAAGTCAATGGGGGACGGATCTGTTTTCTATTGTGTCAGAGAAAACGGATCTGTCCCCATTGACTTACATTGTGTGTCAGGACAGCTCCATTTTGCTCTGCTTCGTCAGGCGGACAGCAAAACGCTGCATGCAGCCTCCAGAGCGGAATGGTGACTAAACAGAGGCAAACTGATGCACTCTGAGCGAATCCTTTTCCATTCAGAATGCATTAGGGCAAAACTGATCCGTTTTGGACCGCTTGTGAGAGCCCATGATGGATCTCAGAAATGGAAAGCCAAAACGCTAGTGTGAAAGTAGCCTTAGTAAATGAGTGATTAATGTTCTTTTCACAAAGTCGTCTCTTAACCTCGGTATAAGAAAGTCTCTTCTCTTGAATATCCTTAGAAAAATCAGGAAAAAAGAACAGTCTATTTCCATTATATAGAATACGGGGACACTCCCTTGCCCTTCTTAATATCATGTCCCTGTCTCGTGAAACAAGTATCTTAACAAGAAGTATCCATGGGTACCTTCCAGGAGTTGGTTTACCCCCTGGAACCTGGTGAGCCCTTTCCACAAAAAATAATGGAGAAAAATAGTCCTTTCCAAACCTCTCCAGAATTTAATTCTGAATCATATCACAAGGACTATCTTCTTCCATGCCTTCCGGTAGGCCCAACATTTTCACATTACATCGCCTTGACCTGTCTTCCAGATCCACCATCTTTTTTCTTAAAATATTATCCTCAGATCTCAACATGGGGATTTCCGTTTTAAACACTTTAACTTCCTTGTCTAGGACCTCCACAGTTTTTTCTATGGTAGGTACCGTATTTTAGAGACATAATCTCTTATAAGAAGCACATCCATCTTAATTACCCCAATTTGAGTTGAAATATCTTTTATTAGCTCTCCTTTTTTTTTAACCGCACTCAAGATTTCATTGAATAGTGAGGTTTCATCTTTAGACAAGGCATTTAAATCATCTCTCTCCGCCTCCCACCTCCTGAAAATCATCGTCCAATACTTCTTCCATTTTAGATCCGCCCTTTTTTTCTACCTCCGAATCGTACAGCCCTTTTTGTTCAGTTCTTGTAATTACAGCCTTTGGGGATTTTCAAATTGTCAATTTCTGACCGGTTTTGGCAGATATATACTCAGCAGAGCGCCTATTTTGCTTAGGGGTCTTTTTTTTTTTTTTCCGTTTTCCTTTTCCCCCCCCTTCTCCTCTTTCTTCTATTCTCATCCCTTCCTTCCCTTCTTTTTCCTTTTTATATTGATTAGCACTGAGGAAGATGATATAAGCAATCTAATCAGGACTTTCCATGAAGAAGGAACCAGAAAAATGAAGTGGAACAAAAACAGTTTATTAAAATAGTTCTTCTGATATGCAGCCAGTACCCATCCAGTAGTATAATCAGCAAAAGGAGCAAACCTTTTGGTGTAACAAGGCAAACACAGGAGGATCGAAGGGTATACACAGGAGACGAAAGGAGGGATGGATCAGACGTACGGACCAGAGAAGACACAGGGCAACATCTCACCAAGCCTCAATCCCAAACCGGCTGGAAGCAAGGAGCACAGAAGCGGAGGGTCTAGGAGCGGAGAGGCAGAGAAAAAGCAGGCGGAGACCGGAGACGGAGATCATCCAAGAGCGCCAGGTGGAAAGAGGTAGCCACGGCGCGAGTCTGTAAAGAGAAGCAGGCGGGCCGTCTGTGGAGAGGAGCAAGCGGGGCATCAGAAGCAAGGACTGTCCACGAAGGGCTATAGACACTTTAGGATTGCATTTTACTAATCTTGATCCTTATTAAAAATATTCATCAGTTTACGAGATACAAGGTTAAAATTCTGTCTGTGTGCAGGCTGTCAGTCTCTGTTCTTTTTGAATACCATCAAACTAATAAGAATAGGGCTTAAATGAGTGTTTATGAGGTCAGGAAATCAGAGATAAGAGTTACACATAAGCCCTAAGATGATGGGATTCAAAGAAAACAGAAACTGACAGCCCTTTTTTTTTAACCCTGTATCTCAGAAAAAGCTGAGAATTTTTAGCCCAAAATGAGTAAAATGAAATAATAAAAAAAAATGCCATAAAAGTGCACATAGACTGTAAGGCCTTTTCAGGATTGGTCATAAAAGGGCTAAAAGGTTTGTCCATTTTAGGTCAGGAGTCCTCTAATGATAAGTCGATCAGCAATCAGCTGTAATCTCCCTACATCATCACCACCAAAGGGAAACTAAAGCAGTGCACAGGTCATATTGAAATCAATGGGCTATCCAGTTATACAGGAGACACTTAGACAAGGGTCCTCAACGTGGTACCCCCTCTGTCAGCTCAGAATAGGGTATTAGAAATTGCATTTTTAAACCAGATAACCCATTTAAAGTAGTGACTGAGACCTCCACCGATTGATAGAATTGGACAACCCGTCAAAACAGCTTCGACAACAGATCTCAGACCTGTAGCCAAATTTGTATAGAACTCCTGCCCCCCCCCCCCAACAAAAATACACCTTGCGCATCTCAATGACTGAGATGTATAAAAAGCGAACCTTGTCTTTAATCTTGTTCCAAACCTATAACAAGATTCAGCATTTGTGACCACTGATGGCAACTTCTGTTTTCTAATGTGTATCTGGAGAAAAGCCAAATGTTCTGTCTTTATATCCTCCAAGAGAGAACTTAAACATTACAAAACACGCAAAGCAAAACTTTCCGTTCCAAAGTGAATGTGAACACCACAGCCCATCATGTGTTTATTAAAGGGACACTACAACTAATGTCGGCAGCACATTAAAGTGCAATATGATTAGACAGGCTGTTGCCATCCTGTGAGATAAAGTAGTGACCTTGGAAGCAGGGATTTTTCTGTACCTGCGGAATGACTGCTCACGAAATACAGTGCAGCCTTGCAAAAGTTTGCGTGCCCCTGGTCAAATCACATTTAATGCAAATTTCTGCCAGGAACAGTTTTACACATGACAAAATTTGGCAAATTTTATGCACAATTATAGTTTCTTTATTGAATTTATTATGGCGGATACATAAGATCTTTTTTGCCCTTGAGTGGTCCATTGCTCCCCCTCTAGGATGGCAGAAGGAATCAGTTGGACACAGGTGTAACAGGAAGAACAAACTTTACTCTTTACACTAGAGGCAACAAACTTGAGTGCTTACTAGAGGCAATAGGCTTAATGGTTACAGTCTCACCTGACGCAACAAGCTTATGGTTACAGTTTCTCATGCTGACACACCACACTCTACTGTACTCTGTCCCTTGACTGCGCTGCCCCCGATTCCGATGGGCATCGACACCCTGGACTGAGTCTTCAAATTGGCAGCAATAAAGATGCAGATGATAGTTCTGTGACGTGGGTTTTCCTCCAAAAGCAATGGGTTCTGCACAATATGCACAACACCTCTTCAGCTGCAATAACACTTCCGCGTGGCACACAGTTTTACAAGGACAGGTTTGATGGTTAGACTTGATCTCAGTCTTGAATAGTGCACCGCCATGGCTGCTATTAGAGCGCAGGGGTCAAGCAGCTATCTTCTGCCCCTAGCTCTGGCCTCAACTCCTCTACAGTATTTACTTGTGACTTGCCCTAAACCCTGAGGTGGTGCATCTTTATGGCTAGTACCACATACCTCCACTGCAAGCTAGCTACATGCAGGAATCTGCAATGCTTTCCTGGTCATGCTCTCAGTGCTGCGTCTCATTCTCTGTCTCCCCACAAGTTTTGATTGCACTTTTATTTATCTCCCCTATGGACATGTTAGGCTACTTTCACACTAGCGTTTTAGCTTTCCTTTTGTGAGATCAGTTCAGGGCTCTCAAAAGCGGTCCAAAATGGATTCGTTTTGCCCTTATGCATTCTGAACGGAAACGGATCTGCACAGAATGCATCAGTTTGTCTCTGTTCAGTCACCATTCCGCTCTGGAGGCGGACACCAAAACGCTGCCCGTCTGACGAAGCGAAGCCAAATGGATCCGTCTTAGCACACAATGTAAGTCAATGGGGACGGGTCCGTTTTCTCTGACACAATCTGGCACAAAAGAAAACGGATCCGCCCCCCCATTGAATTTCAATGGTGTTCAAGACATCTGTCATGGCTATAGAAGACATAACACAACCGGATTTGTTCATGACGGATGCATGCGGTTGTATTATTGTAACGGAAGCGTTTTTGCAGATCCATGACAGATCCGCAAAAAACGCTAGTGTGAAAGTAGCCTAATAGCTATGAATGACCCTCTTATCGACCCGTGACCTTGACTGAACTTTTACTGCATTACAGAGCATGACATGGTCCACACAGGTTGTTTCACCATCTACATAGTACATTTCACTTGAAATGCCCATCAACATCCTTTTCAAGGTATATCACCCCGAAAGTGTTGGTACGCCACATCAGGCTATATGTGACATCACCAATACCCCTCCTGGCATGCCTGCTACATGGTGTATCACACATGGGTGCAATAACATGGCACACAAGTGCAGAGAGATATAATAACATGGACAGATATAATATTTGCAATGCTGGAGTGTCCCCAGGAACAGTCACTTCCTAGGTGGGATCACCACCGCAACAGGGTCAATGGTAACCCATAGCACCAGAACTTCTTCTTGGAAAAGGGGCAATGTGATTTTTAACCCTCTTACAGATACAATTTAACATAAAATTTGGCATATTGCAAAAGTTTGGATCATTTCAGTTGATACAACTGTGTTGTTTTTTTTTTGTAAAGTCTTTGAACTGAATGAACTTGGCGACAATTCCAGAACTTAATGAATATAGTGACCCCTGAAGCATCTCAGGGTATAGTGTTTACACATAAAATCACAAGCTTTCAATCAGCTGACTGCAGAAAATACAGTTTATTGACTCTTACAAAGCAGGAGAAAGCTACAAAGGTATAACTAAATGCTTCCTGCTCACTTTTCCAATGTCTGAAATGTATTAAAAATAAATAAATAAAGGGGTTGCTATGGTTTAGAACCACCTTCCAGGACCCTCATCAGTGCAGAAAGTAGCTAAGAATTTTTATATATATTTTTTAATTTGGAGTATATTCACTTATTAGGCTACTTTCACACTAGCATGTTTTTCGGACCCGTCATGGATCTGCAAAACGCTTCCATTACAATAATACAACTGCATGCATCAGTCATGAACGGATCCGTTGTATTATGTCTTCTATAGCCATGACGGATCCGTCTTTAACTCCATTGAAAGTCAATGGGGAGGGATCCGCTTTCTACTGTGTCAGAGAAAACGGATCCGTCCCCATTGACGCTTGGCTCAGCTCGTCAGGCAGACAGCAAAACGCTGCAGGCGGCCTCCAGAGCAGAATGGGGACTGAACGGAGGCAAACTGATGAATTCTGAGCGGATCCTTTTCCATTCAGAATGCATTAGCGCAAAACTGATCCGTTTTGGACCGCTTTTGAGAGCCCTGAACGGATCTCACAAACGGAAAGCCAAAACGCCAGTGTGAAAGTAGCCTTACTTGGACAGCCAATTGATTTCAACGGGCACCATGTGATGCCTCCTTTATCCTGTGGAGGTGCTGTAGGGCAATTGAACGCTTGCTGCCACAGATTACAACTGATGAATGCCTCAAGGCAAAGGGGATTGTCAGAAGTGAACAACCCATTTATGAGAAGCCACTACAAGAACCTGGAGGAACGTCTGAGTACTGGAGCGAGAGAGTTTACGCATAGTCTAAAGGTCCTCTTACATGGCAAAGGCAATTAACGAGTGCCGATTGACAATATACAAGTTGATCTACGCTTGTTTAAAGAACCTTTCAAATAACCCAGCGCAAAGAGAGAGGGGAATGAACAATCCTTATTACGATCATTCATCACCCATTCACTTTGCATGTTGTCAGCAGCATATCCTCTGGTTTAGTCGCCGCCTGCCGGGTGATCGCCGTCACATTTGCACAGGCCAGTTATCGTATGGAACTTATTCACAATAATTTGACCGACCCTTGGCCAGTAAAAGGGCCCTAACGTCTGCATGAAAGGTTCATCATCCATGTGGGGGGGGGGGGTTGAATTTCTATGGGACTGGATTCTACTGTATATCAAGAAATCATGGAAGCCATGGAATGAGGCGGGACACATCAGTAAGACAATGATTTCTCAGGGGATGACTAAGTCATGACTGTCAGGATGCCCAAACTTTTGCACTTACCAAATGTTATGTTTCATTTCTTACACCATGATACGTTTTGCAAATAGACAGAAATTGAAATTTGCAGATATACAGTAAGTCATATGGAAGGTTTTTTTTTTTTCCTGCAGAGGCCGTATTAATATCTTTTCACTTAGGAAAGCAAAAGTAAGGGTACTTTCACACTAGCGTTTTGGATCAGTTAAGCCCCAATGCATTCTGAATGGATAAGGATCCGCTCAGAATGCATAAGTTCGGCTCCGTTCCGCTTGTATTCTGTTTTGGAGGCGGACACCAAAACGCAGCATGCAGCATTTTGGTGTCCGTCTGAAGAGGCAGAGCCTAACGGATCCATTTTTAATTACAATGTAAGTCAATGGGGACGGATCCGTTTTCAATGACACAATATGGTGCATTTGAAAACGGATCCGTTCCCCATTGACTTTGTCATTTTTCTTTTAACTAATGCAAACGGATCCATTCTGAACGGATACAAACATTTGCATTATAGGTGCGGATCCGTCTGTGCAAATAAACAGATGGATCCGCACCAACGCAAGTGTGAAAGTACCCTAACAGGAGAACCCGGGCGCTGGTGCATGAGGAGGACTAAATGCCCCTGTGCCATTAGAAGATGACAGTATTATACAGGGCACGTGGTACTTAGAGACTGTGCATTGGGGCCCAGGAGATTCAAGTTACACTTCTACAACAGCCCGTTTGCAGCGCCGGCCTTTGGGGTCTATCTATCTATCTATGTATCTATCTATCTATCTATCTCCTATCTATCTATCTATCTATCTATCTATCTATCTATCTATCTGTCTATCTCATATCTATCTATCTATCTATCTATCTATCTCCTATCTATCTATCTATCTATCTATCTATCTATCTATCTCTATCTATCTATCTATCTATCTATCTATCTATCTATCTCCTATCTATCTATCTATCTCATATCTATCTATCTATCTATCTATCTCCTATCTATCTCCTATCTATCTATCTATCTATCTATCTATCTATCTCATATCTATCTATCTCATATCTATCTATCTATCTATCTATCTATCTATCTATCTCCTATCTATCTATCTATCTATCTATCTATCTATCTCCTATCTATCTATCTATCTATCTATCTATCTCATATCTATCTATCTATCTATCTATCTATCTATCTATCTCCTATCTATCTCCTATCTATCTCCTATCTATCTATCTATCTATCTCATATCTATCTATCTCATATCTATCTATCTCATATCTATCTATCCTCTATCTCATATCTATCTATCTATCTATCTATCTATCTATCTATCTATCTATCTTCTATCTATCTATCTATACATTGACTCTGTATAATGTCTGTGTATAGTTCATGGTTCATATAGCTCACACATATCTGCTGTGTATTTAATGTCGTCATATGTTCTCTGTGGGCATATTGAAGTGCTACACTGTTCTACTAGGTATGGGGTCAAGTTAGGACTCTGTTTATGTTGTGTTTAGGTTGTAGTATACGTCTGATCCCAGGGCCACCACCGGGATTCTCTGCCGCCTTCTCCTCCTCCTACATCTTTCATTTTCCATGTGAAACAGTATTTTCCCTCTTACACAAGTGGGCTTTCTTCTTACAAGCGGTGGTTTTCTTTTTTACAATAATACTCCAATAAGACAGGACGGGATTTTAGGTGATTTTAGAAAACGGGCAAAATCGGATCTCTATTAACCCTCTATGCATTCATTGAGTTTTGGGATAACATGAATATCTTCCAACCGTCCGCCAAGTATACTGTATGTTACAATTCCGAAAAGTGCATAAAGATCATATCACCTACCTGTCAGCAGATACATACATAGCACCCATGGGGCATAAAGATCACCAAGCAGACCACTGATAACTGTGGGATTCTCTCTTTAAGGGCTCATTCAGACGGCCGTATGCTGTTCGCAAAAATGTGGATCCGTTTTTTTTGTGGATTAGATGCAGACCTATTCACTTCTGTGGGGCTTTTTTCTTCTGTTATACGGCTCCGCAAAACAAATAAAACACGTCCTATACTTGTCAGTGAAAATCAGGACGTGGCCCCATTGACGTCTATGGGTCCGCAAAAATGCAGAATGCAATCCGTTTTTTTGCGGCCATGCTGAATGAGCCCTAATGGCCGTCTGAATGAGCCCTAATACTTATTACAGAGGTTAAAGACTATAAATTATCATTCCCATTCAGCTAATATCCATGCCATTAGAAATATTTGTAAAATCCAGACCTGCGGATAAATAGATGCTGTATTAAATCAAATATTAAAGGGGTTTTCCAGGGCTCCTGATATTGATGACCTTTAAGTATGTAAAATATTCTCCTAGGTTCTGGCTTCAAGAGCGAGAAAATGAGTTATAACTTATTATAACAGTTTTTTAACAGCTGCTGTAGGTGCAGGGGATCTGTTATCCATTCCGTATTTATTAGTGTTAGGAAATGTCACAATTTGATCATGCACTGTAGTCGTAGTCAGACTTTCTTAAGAAATTATTTTTATATGTTATATATTATATTATTTTAATATGTATAGCTCTGGGAATAATATTGCACGGCATGTTATTCATTAAAGGGTTATCCAACCCCTATAATGACCTCCACCCCAATTCCCGGGCTCCTCATATAGATTATACTTACCTGCTCCTCGGAGCAGCCAATAGTAGACTCCGACGGGAGGGTGACGCTAGAGAGGCTTGTCCCTGTTACGGCCTGCTATTGGATGAAACCCCCGTAGCCAGATGTATTGATCCACGCGATGGGGAAATGCAGCAGGGGCTGTGCGGGGTCAGGAGTGATGCGGGTGCCGGGAGCGAAGTAAGTATAACCTATATGAGAAGCCCGGGCATTAGGCGAGTCATTATAGGAGTTGGATAATCCTTGTAAAGGGGTGTCCCACCCTATTAAAATCTTGGACTATTATCTGCAGTAATTCATGAATAGTGCTTCAAATATGGAGTCCAGATTGCTCATTTTTATTTTCCTACTGCCCCCACTGTCAGAGTTTAAAGCTGTGCTGAAATACATTGTCAGGACTGCTGTGCATGCTCACAGGAGTCCTCTCCATTATGTTAGCACAGCGGTCCGGGCTGTGTATTTCAGCACAGCTTTGAGTACCGACAGTGGGAGTAGGAAAATAAAAAATGGTGATCTGTACTACTTACCTGCAGTACTACTCATCTATTACTGCAGATAAAAGACGAGAACCATGGTGACAGGTTCCCTTTAAGGCATTGGATGTCATCGCTTTCTCAGGACCCTGCTCTATGAACCAGAACGGGGTATTAGCAGCCCTGCTCTGGCAGACCCTGCACATTAGTGTGTTATATGGGCGTCCATTCATTTGAATAGCCAACCATTGAATTCTGTAGTATTAATTATCGTCAGCAAATTTCGGATTACACAAGGGGATGTCCTGCTGACAACTATTCATCTTTCTTTCTGATGAGAGAGGCCCATCAGCCGACATACGACTGGGTTTCGATTCGCACGTACTCTGCCTGTCTTGACCTTGACCTGTTCCGGACAACTGTTTTGCCTGATCCCTTGGTTCTCCACACCATTGTCTATTGATCCCTGTGCGTCAGCAGTCACATAAACAGAGACTACTCCAAGAGGTAGCAGCCTGGTGGTTCCCCTGCAGCGGAGTCCAAGTAGAGGGTTTAAAGGGTTAGATAATGTCCTTAGGAGCAGTTCCAATCCAAATCTGCTCAAGTGACAGATCCACCTCTGCTTTGTAATACATATCCAATAAAACATGTAATAATGGCGGGATACCGAGGTTTAATGAGTAATTATAGCAAATTGTGTGATATATGACATCATCTGGAACCGAGTTGTATGTTGCCATTGTGTGCATTGCCTGATATCAGCCATGTTCATATGTACAGAATGATCAAGTTTTACATATGTTAATCAACCAAATATAGACGGGTCAGGAACTGGTCCAACAAGTTTTACATATTAGTATTATTTGTGGTTGGCTTTTCTAGTGTGCTAATTTCAGCTTCCTGAGATGGCAGGAGGCCTTGGAAGAAACAAGGTAGCACCTAATCCTTATTAAGACCAACGGGGTGTCTGGTTTGTGGTCCAATAATCCAGAAAGTCCTCCTTCAGTTTCATCTTTCAGGGTTTTATTACCATATAACATACATCTGGCTCTCACTGTTTCACTCGATACTTAGGAGATACATGTTGTGTCCTACCCCACTTGGATCCCATTTTACAGGAGTGTAGTTACAGGTATAAATAAATTCACCTTGGTGGGATAGTCCACCACCAGCATCATGCTGACTTGTAAAGGGGCCATAGACATTAGATTATAGCTGGGAGATTCTGATGATGTCATCAGAAGCTTATAGAGAGAGAGAGAATTACCAGGAGACGTCAATATGTCCACCGTAGGCCAGAGTTATATTTTGATGGAAGTTACTTGTTTGGGGAAACTTATCCAATACTCTGTCTTCTTCCAGAGAATTGCATGAGAAGCACCCACATATCAAATACTCATCAAAGAACCAATGGCAGTCAAGATACATTGGTCCCCCGGATGACTAACTATCTTGAAATATACTGTAGCAATGGCAAGGAGCATACCCCCCCAAAACCCAAAGGGTTCCTACTGCTCTATGCCACGTTTTATGGGTTGGATCTGTGATATGCATGCACCTACTTTTTATTTGTTGCATGTTTTAATATTGGAACCCTGATACCTTGTAATGGTGATAAGATCTGGAGATGCAATGCATTCGGAAAGTCTTCAGACCCTTTCACTTTTTTCACATTTTGTTATGTTGTGGCCTTGTGCTAAAATAAAAAAAAATCATGTTTTTCCCCATCATCCTGCACTCAATACATCATAATGAGAAAGTGAAAACAGAAGGTTAGGAATCTTTGTTAATTTTTTGAAATGGAAAAACTAAAATCTTGCATTGACATAAGTATTCAGACCCTTCACTCGGGACTTAGTTGAAGCCCTTTTGGCAGTGATTACAGCCTCCAGTCTTCTCGGGGATGATGCCATGAGGTTTCCACACCTGATTTGGGGGATTTTCTGCCATTGTTCTCTGAAGATCCTCTCAAGCTCTGACAAGTTGGATGGGGACTCTTGGTGGACAGCTATTTTCAGGTCTATCCAGAGATGTTCGATTGGGTTCAAGTCAGAGCTCTGGCTAGGCTACTAAAGGATATTCACAGAGTTGTCCCTCGGTCATTCCCGTATTGTCTTGGCCGTGTGCTTAGGGTCATTGTCTTGTTGGAAGGTGAACCTTCAGCCCAGTCTGAGGTCCAGAGCATTTTGGAGAAGGTTTTCATTAAGAATATCTCTAGACTTAGCTCCATTCAGCTTTCCCTCAACCCTGACCAGTCTCCATGTCCCTCAAGCATGATGCTGCCACCACCATGCTTCACTGTGGAGATGGTATTGGGCAGTTGATGAGCAGTGCCTGGTTTCCTCCAGACACGACACCTAGAATTGAGGCCAAAAAGTTCAATCTCAATTCCATCAGACCAGAGAATCTTGTCTCTCACAGTCTGAGAGTCCCTTAGGTGCTTTTGCAAACTCTAGGCGGCTTTCACGTATGTTTTACTGAGGAGAGGCTTCTCTCTGCTATAAAGCCCAGATTAGTAAATTGCTGCAGTGATGGTTGACCTTCTGGACATTCTTTCATTTGCACACTGGATTTTTAGAGTTCAGCCAGAATAACCATTGAGTTCTTGGTCACCTCTCTTACCAAGGTCCTTTCCCCTGATTACTTAGTTTGGAGGGACGACGAGCTCTAGTAAGAATCCAGGTTCTTCCAAACTTCTTCCATTTAAAAATTATGGCGGTCACGGTGCTCTTGGGAACTTTCAGCGAAGCAGAATTTCCTTTGTCTCTTCTCCAGATCTGTGCCTCCCCACAATCCTGTCTCTGAGCTCTACAGGCAACTCTTTCCTCCTCGGTAGCTTAGTATTGCAATATTATTTGGACACTGTATAGCATTGCTTTTAGATTTCTAATATATGGAACTGTTATTTGGTCATATTATTGCAGTATGTATGAGGCTATTTTGTGGCAATGTACTTTACAGAATATTATTTTTGCTCTGTATAGAGGTGGTGACACCTGAACTACAATATTGGTGAACGTATGGCACTGCTATTTAGTTGCCATACTGTGTAACACTAATATAATTAGGCGACTGTATCACATTTGTTATTTGTGCATTATATGAAGGTTCGGAGCAGTCACATCTTGAGATTATTATGATTATAAATATCAGATTAGTAGGGGTCTTACTCCCTGCACCCTAGACTCCAGCTGTTTGGAAGGGACTGAGGGCTGCAGCCTCTTAAAGGGGTTTTCCACCTTTTCGATATTGATGACCTATGGCTTTCGAGTTAAAGAGGCTGGCTGTTTCCTCTTCTAAGACAAGTTAGCCATTCCCACAATCCTGCCTCCTGCCAATGGTATCGCAGGCATTGTTGTTCCCTCACTGCGCTGGATGATGTTGCCTGTGATAACAGCAGGTTGCAGCATTTTGGACAACTTGACAACTATTGGGCTGATGATCCGCTGGAGAAAATAAAATATGGAAAATTGTGGACCCTCAAAGACTGTTATTTACATAAATGTGTAATGGCTCATTCATACAAAAGATGTTCACATCTGGGTGTTGTCTAGAATCGAAGTATAGAATGGACAGAATAGAGACTGAACATTGACTCATTATAGTCAGTGGGCCAATTCACATGTGCAGTCTGTGCAGTGAAAGGGTCTGTGGCTCAGTCGTCGGGCAGGGTATCCTCACCCCAGCTTCTTCTGGTCACTCGTGCAGTTTTGCAGAGTCTCTCCTACTGAACATTGGTCCCTATCCACAGACAAGTTGGGACTGTGACTGCTCACCTTATATACAGTTTCTAGCTGAAGTAGAACCTTCTAGTGGGAGGGGTGCAGTGGACAAACAGAGCCTAAACAGAAACAAAGTTTCAATGTATCTCTGCTATAGACTTGTATAGGGTTTCAATGCAAGTCTATGGGAATGACTAAGCAGTTTTTCCAGACATAAACCCGTCTTTAGACATGAGCAACAGAGCTAAACCAGACAGTGAGAAGACCAGTGCGTCTGTTTTTCCCCCTCCAAATCTTTGAACAGATAGAAAGTCATAAGGTTTCTTAGTATTAGCTGCCTGTGCATTAACCCCTTAAACAGTGCAGTGTAGCTATAGTTTAATAACAGTGCAAATGAACAGGAAATATTACAATAAACATAGAAAATGCAGTTCAACAACGTAAACAGTATATATCACAGTGAAAGTTAACCATTCAAAGTGCAACAAAGTAATGAGTTGATGGCTTTGCATAGTAGTAATAGGGGCAAATGCCCACAAATATCCATAGTCCAAAGTACCTTTGCTCCAGGTCACTACATGTGCTCTTCCTCTCTAGATTGAGCACAGTATTCTTCACCCCCTGCTTTTTGTACTTGTGATTGCAACTTTTTGGATAGTAGTATTATTTCTATGGAGAGATAATTAGGACATGTCTATATGAGAATTCATAGGCCTGCAACAAGTAAAGCAGCAGAGATGACTCCTAACCTGAGATAATAATGTAATTACTACGTGTGCTCCTGTCCTTCAGATTATTTTTTTACTTTCCGTCACAAACCATTTGTGGCCACTATGTTTGTAAAATGGGGTTTGGCAAAGCTCCTGGGGAAGGGTAATTAATCCACGGGATAAGTGGGTCACCTTTCAACAACCTACACTCTTGTGGTTTTGGCAGGAGAACTACATCTCATATCTGTTCTATTCAGGACAAAGGTGATTCAGCGCCTACCTCAGGTAGAAAATACCATCATTAATAATGGCAACACCTGGAGACCCTCAACGGACCACAAAGGACAATATCACGGCTATGACTAACCCTCCTCACAGATGGTCTTTGGGATTGTATCATGTGGTCTATCCGAAATAAGGAAATTATAGCGTATGTCAATATTTGCCCTCTCCTCTGGATCACTGCATGTCTACTAGTAAACATGCTGGACTTTTTTTTCCATCTGAAATAACGGATCTCTAATGGAAATGGCCCAAACGGATGTCAAATGTGCACAACTGATGTACAGCACCTTTTTTTTCCCTGGATCCGTTTTTTCTTCTTTATTTTTCTGTTTTTCTGATGAATTAGAAGAACGGAAAAATAACAGTGACGTGAACTCCCCTTAGGACCGGGCCCCTGCTGCGGACCGCCAATTGCCCTAGGGCCGCCATATGCGGATGCCAGGATCATAGAGGGATGCCAGTGGCCAGACCCCATCCACTCAATGATGAGTGTTCATGGTAAGTCCTACTGACAGCTCATAAAACTCTAATACGGGAAACTTTTAAAGTGCACCTGTCAGCAGGATGGACACTATTAAACCAGGCTTACTATCTGGTAGGGTTGATCTTGCTGGTTAAAATGATATCTGTCTTGTGAAAATCGGTTAAGGAGGTCCTGAGAACTTTTATTCTTTATGTAGACGAGAGCTTCAGTGAACCGAGGGCGTGGCCAGCACTAGAAAGCTGAGGCACATTGAGAGTCTAAGCCACACCCCTCAGTGCACTGAAGCCCTCACTTACATAAAGAATAAAAACCTTTTTCTACAGAATGCTGCAACTCATCTTGACAAGACAGGTATCATTTTAATCAGCGTGATCTACTCTACCCGGCAGTATGCTTGGTTTAATAGGGTTGATCTTCCTGAAAGGTGCTATTTAAGAACTTTTACAGGAGATCTTCAGACTGGGACATATTTGTGATGACCAGGCATAAGTGAGATACCTTCTAATATATATATGCTGACATTAGGGCGTCTTGCTTTTAAACAGATTTGATTATACTTACAGTGGAAGACAATGCAAAGGAATTTTCAAGTCTGTTAAGGACTGGGTTTTCATTGGTCTACATAGGAATGATGGTCCCTCCATCTACATAGATAATGTGCACCTCCACCATTAATTGTAACCTTTGTAGTCCTCATTGTCCACACAGGACATCTCATCCAAAAGATCTAATAGATTATTTGTGCCTCATCTCATAAGAAACAGACCCTAGTGACTGACTGCAGAATTACCTCCAGGGGTTGTCTTCTGCTGGACCCTTTATTATATCAGAGCCTGAGCTCACCAGAGGATCTTCTGGTACTGTGGTGGGACAGGCCAATGCACGGCATCGTAATGTGGCTTCAATACAGTTGCATCCTAGATACTGAGGCTGCAAAAAACAACTCAACTAGTGGGCTGTGCAGCTGCAGCCTGGAAGAAACAAGTGGAGTATGGGGGTGGTAGTGGCTCTGGCAAGAATGTGTGCACATGGATCACTGTGGCTATCCTCATACTGATGACCTCCTGGAGCCAGGTCATTTCAATGGGGCCGCAAAAGATGCGGACAGCACACAGTGTGCTGTCCGCATCCGTAGATCCGATCCGCGGCCCCGCAAAAAAGATAAAGCATGTCCTATACTTGTCCGCGATCGCGGACAAGTGTAGGCATTTCTATCATGGGGCCGGCTACATTCACACGGCCGGTATCTGTGTTTTGCGGGTCCGCAATTTGCGGACTGCAAAACCCATACGGTCGTGTGAATGTAGCCTTAAACGTGGACAGTACCTTGCTGACTGACTCCAGTGCACGGCCTTGCAGATTCTGGACCTTCTAATCTTCCTTCTCTCACTGGAGCACTTTGGATAAAACTGCTTTCTTAGCTGAAACTGTCTCAGAGATAATGGTTCTCTTGGACACAGGCCTAGTCCTGAGGAGCAAGCACTTCTAGGTCCTCTCTCTTCCTCAGTTAGCACTGGACTCTTCACTGACCAGGGGCGGACCCAGTTCAATCTTCTAGCAACCAAAAAGGGGTTGTTAACTCTGACCTATCCATACAATACTACTGAGTAGGCAAAGATAACAAATCAGAACATTTCAATTAGACAATCAACCCTTTGCAGTTACTCTGTTCTGGGGTGTTGCAGTTGTGCCACGCTCCTGCAGCTTCCCCTTGGCTACCCGTGGCGCCATGTTCCTATGTAGCATGGGTGTTATTAGTAACTCCTCCATATAAGACAACTTATAGGGCTGATAAAAGGTTGATCTTCATGCATAGGTCCTGGGATGTTCGCACCACTGCATGGTCTTCAGTGTTGGTGATGTCCTTGACTCATCCGCACACATAATTGCATTTTGCTGGGTTTTGTTAGACATTTAGTTTTTCTTTGTATTTTTACACTCCGGCGCTGCCTTGATTGAAGAAAAAGCCTGAATTGTTTTCCTAGCTCGGTGTACAAAGGAACAGCTGTTGGCTCACCTGGACTGACGCCGTTCCGAGCAGCACATTGCTGTGGATGGGGCATACAACTGTGAAGGCAGCCTTGAGCGGAGAGCGGATATGAGAGCTGAAGTGTTTTTATGTAACTCTTCATTTATTAGCTGTCAATCCCTATAGATAACCGCCAGAGGCTGCCCGCGCTTGGTGCATCCACTACTTTACAAGAGCCCAGGTGCGACTGCTACCCCCTGCATCCCTTTTAGCTCTGCTGTATCATAGTTATGTATCCCATATATTTATTTAGGGGTTTCTGGTCCTCCTTAAGAAAGGATATTAATATCTCATCGGTGGGGGTCCACCCCCCCTGTAGCCCCGCTGATCAGCTGTTCTGCAGAAGGTCCTGCCCTTCAATATAAAAGTACTGGAGAATCACTTATATTCGGTACGTGATTACGGAGGTGATCATCTTGCCTAGGCTGCCTTTCAAAGCCACATGGACCATAGGAACCTGTAGTCCGGGGGAGAGTGTTGTGGGCATGCTCTGTGATCTATGCAGAGGACATTGTGCAGGGAAGGAGGGAGGTGAGCTGTGAATGGAAGATTTGGTGTTATCTAGATATAGGTGTTATCGGTCATTGTAATCCTGCCTGGCTTGATGATAAGCTGAATGATAAGAAGGGATCTCTATAGAACAGGAGGCATCAGCCTATTATGTTGCTCAGTGAGCAGAGTGAGAACGGAAGGATTTACCTATTTTTTTTATATATAAATAATGAAATAAAAAAGTTTAATATTTAAAAAATAAATCATCTAAATAATGGATCATTTCCCGTTGATACGTTCTCTTAAACGGTCTGCAGATATAATATGCAAGAAATGCAAGGTCCTGGGAAAGGGCCACCACCTACAAGTCCAGCATTAGGTCACTGCTCTGCTAGTAAGACGTAGACAAGGAGGTGGTCTGGTTACCTTCAGGGACCCTGAGAAGTGGTACAGGCATTGTCTCTGCAGACCACCTAAAAGGCTGCATTCTGAGTCTCGCCTCTCTAAATTAGAACATCTATTAGATACCCTAATAAACCTAGAGGGCGCACTCACCGGTTGTGAACCCCCAGTAATAATGTAATCATTAGTAAAAACCTCATGGACCATGATAGGCCTTAAATGGGTTTTGCCATTCTGCTGGAGGAGTCTCTGTGTGCATACATTGTGCATTATAGAAGCTCGGCTAAGCTGTAGGAGTTGTCTGGTGACAAGCTTGTTTAACTGTTTCCAATTACAATCAACAGAATACTGAGTGCAGCTCTGGAGTATAATGCAGGATGTAACTCAGGATCAGTGCAGGATAAGTAATGTATGTACACAGTGACTCCACCATCAGAATAGTGAGTGCAGCTCTGGAGTATAATACAGGATGTCACTCAGGATCAGTACAGGATAAGTAATGTAATGTATGTACACAGTGACTCCACCAGCAGAATACTGAGTGCAGCTCTGGAGTATAATGCAGGATGTAACTAAGGATCAGTACAGGATAAGTAATGTATGTACACAGTGACTCCAACATCAGAATAGTGAGTGCAGCTCTGGGGTATAATACAGCATGTAACTCAGGATCAGTACAGGATAAGTAATGTATGTACACAGTGACTCCACCAGCAGAATAGTGAGTGCAGCTCTGGAGTATAATACAGGATGTAACTAAGGATCAGTACAGGATAAGTAATGTATGTACACAGTGACTCCACCAGCAGAATAGTGAGTGCAGCTCTGGAGTATAATACAGGATGTAACTCGGGATCAGTACAGGATAAGTAATGTATGTACACAGTGACTCCACCATCAGAATAGTGAGTGTAGCTCTGGAGTATAATCCAGGATGTAACTCAGGATCAGTACAGGATAAGTAATGTATATACACAGTGACTGCACCAGCAGAATAGTGAGTGCAGCTCTGGAGTATAATACAGGATGTAACTCGGGATCAGTACAGGATAAGTAATGTATGTACACAGTGACTCCACCATCAGAATAGTGAGTGTAGCTCTGGAGTATAATACAGGATGTAACTCAGGATCAGTACAGGATAAGTAATGTATATACACAGTGACTGCACCAGCAGAATAGTGAGTGCAGCTCTGGAGTATAATACAGGATGTAACTCAGGACCAGTACAGGATAAGTAATGTATGTACACAGTGACTCCACCAGCAGAATAGTGAGTGCAGCTCTGGAGTATAATACAGGATGTAACTCAGTATCAGTACAGGATAAGTAATGTAATGTATGTACACAGTGACTCCACCATCAGAATAGTGAGTGCAGCTCTGGAGTATAATACAGGATGTAACTCAGGATCAGTACAGGATAAGTAATGTATGTACACAGTGACTCCACCATCAGAATAGTGAGTGCAGCTCTGAAGTATAATACAGGATGTAACTCAGGATCAGTACAGGATAAGTAATGTATATACACAGTGACTGCACCAGCAGAATAGTGAGTGCAGCTCTGGAGTATAATACAGGATGTAACTCAGGACCAGTACAGGATAAGTAATGTATAAACACAGCGACTCCACCAGCAGAATAGTGAGTGCAGCTCTGGAGTATAATACAGGATGTAACTCAGGACCAGTACAGGATAAGTAATGTATAAACACAGCGACTCCACCAGCAAAATAGTGAGTGCAGCTCTGGAGTATAATACAGGATGTAATTCAAGATCAGTACAGAATAAGTAATGTAATGTTAACCATGACTCAACTTATGTAGATCTAATATATAAGTTATATACCACACAGACAATGTAAACGGTGGACATATACTATAAAGCAGGAGGTTTGCCATATGAGATATACATGTAGAGGATATTCTCAAGATTTATTTAGCTTATTAACCTGTCGTTCCTGAATTGTGCTGTTTGATAAGGGCAGGGCTGGATTACCTACAAGAACTTGGCAGCCTCTAAAGCCCTGTGGGTATAGGAAAGCCCAAATACAGCCGCCTACTACACTAACGGGACAGTCTTAACAATAATTACATGAGTCATACGTGAATAACCTGAGGACCTTCTCTATTTAATTACACTAATATTCTCATGAGACCAGACAAGCCTGGATTATGGGATTTGCACAGTTATCAGAAGAACTAAAACATTGCCTTTTGGGTAGAGATTCTTAATAAAGACACAAAAAATGGTTAAAGTGGATTTTTCAGTTTAGAAAACACATTTTCAAATACCATATCAAGGCACTGGAGGAACCAACAATGGCCAGCATGTAATTCCTCATTTCTCCTGTGGTGGTGCTGTGGGATAAGACTCCGCTCACAACCTAGGCCACGCCTACAGTCATATACCGCTTTAAAACATTGCGGCGTGCTTCAGACTACATCTAGCGCCCCCTGCAGCCTCCCCCGATGGCTCCGTGGCAAGCACAGCTGTCCTTGGTTCCATATGAGGAATTTTACCATTTAGTAGCCACATTTAGGCATGACTCACCTCTGGTTACTATAATATATGACTGCGTCCAGCTCTGCCATTACCTTAGTACATAAGCATAATGCCTCATGCGCACGACCGTATGTATTTTGGAGTCTGCAAAAAAAATCCGCAAAAAATACGGATGACGTCCGTGTGCATTCCGTATTTTGCGAAGCGGAACAGCCGGCCCCTAATAGAACAGTCCTATCCTTGTCTGTAATGCGGACAATATTAGGACATGTTCTATTTTTTTGCGGAACTGAAATATGGACATACCAAACGGAATGCACACGTAGTACCTTCCGTGTTTTTTTTTTGCAGACCCATTGAAATGAATGGTTTCGCTCACGATCCGCACAAAAAACGGAACGGACGGGGAAAGAAAATACGTTTGTGTGCATGAGCCCTAAAGCTAATAGCTTGTACATTGATTTTCAGTATCAATTGTGTGTCCTGCTTCCAGGCAGATAAATCTGTGCAGGATGGAGAAGTTATCGAGGTGAATCAGCAAGGGGATTGGGACAGGTGAGGCTGGAAGCTAACCACAGGGCGTCACCCGGGAATCTGTGAAATCAGCAAAATTCACAAACAATATAAGAAGACCGTCTTAGGCCTCATGCACACGAACGTATTTTCTTTTCGTGTACGTTCTGTTTTCCGGAACGAAAATACGAACATACGGAAGCGGAATGCACACGGAGTAACTTTCGTTTTTTTTGTGGACCCATTGAAATGAATGGTCTCCGTATACGGTCGGCAAAAAAAAACTGAAGTTACTCCGTGTACATTCCGTTTCCGTATTTCAGTTCCGCAAAAAAATAGAACATGTCCTATAAGGCCCCATTCACACGTCCGCAATTCTGTTCCGCATTAATTTCAATGGGGACAGACGATGTCCCGCCCGGTCCGCAATCGCGTTCCTGAAAAAATAGAACATGTCCTATTCTTGTCCGCAATTGCGGACAAGAAAAGGCATTTGCTATATAGTGCCGGCGATGTGCGGTCCGCAAATTTTGAAACGCAGATCGCCGATGTCCGTGTTTTGCGGATTCACAAAACACTTGCGGACGTGTGAATGGGGCCTTATTGTCCGCATTACGGACAAGGATAGGACTGTTCTATTAGGGGCCAGCTGTTCCGTTCCGCAAAATAGGAAATGCACACGGACATCATCTGTATTTTTTGCGGATCCATTTTTTGCGGACCGCAAAATACATACGGTCGTGTGCATGAGGCCTTAGGCTACAAGCACACGAACATTGTTTGTTTCCGTGTCCGTTATGTTTTTTTTTGCGGATAGGATACGGACCCATTGAAATGAATGAACCGTGAGCTGACCGCATCAGTATTTCTGTTTCAGTAGCCCCTCCAAAAAATAGAACATGTCCTATTCTTGTCTGTTTTAGGCATTGTTACAATGGATCCGCAAATAAAAAACCAGATGGCATACAGATGTCATCCGTCTTTTTTTTGTGGATCCGCAATTTTCGGAGCGCAAAACACATACGGTTGTGTGTATGTAGCCTTAGCCAAGGAAAGTGTATGAGATATATAATCTAAGGGGTGTTGCTATAGGGCAGTGATGACGAACCTATGGCACGGGTGCCAGAGGCGGCACTCAGAGCCCAGTCTGTGGGCACCCGCACCCTGGAAAAAGTCTATGGTATACCAATATGCCTTAGACTTTTCCTGCCATTCATCAGGCAGCACAGAGTGCACTATGAACGGCCCAGGCAGCGCAGGTCGCACTATGAAGGGCACAGGCAGGCGCAGGGCGCACTATGAACGGCCCAGGCAGCGCAGGGCGCACTATGAAGGGCACAGGCAGCGCAGGGCACACTATGAATGGCACAAGCAGCACGGGGCACACACTGAACAGTACAGGCAGCGCAGGGTGCACTATGAACGGCATCAGGCAGGCGCAGGGCGCACTATGAGCGGCCCAGGCAGAGCATTGAATGTGGGCAGGATATTATAGGTAAATGATAAAGTACATGGAAGATATACTGGTATTCAGGTTTAATTGCAGTGTTGGCACTTTGCGATACATAAGTGGGTTTTGGGTTGCAGTTTGGGCAGTCGGTCTCTAAAAGTTCCCCATCACTGCTATAGGGAGTGCGGAGGTATTGGTTGTAACAGGGACTAGATAGATAGATAGATAGATAGATATGAGATAGATAGATAGATAGATAGATAGATAGAATAGGAGATAGATAGATAAATTGGATAGATAATAGGTAGGTAGATAGATAGATAGATAGATAGATAGATAGATAGATAGCTAGATAGATAATAAGAAAGAGATAGATAATATATATGAGATAGATAGATAGATAGATAGATAGATAGATAGATAGATAGATATGAGATAGATAGATAGATAGATATGAGATAGATAGATAGATAGATAGATAGATAGATAGATAGATATGAGATAGATAGATATATAGATAGATAGATAGATATGAGATAGATAGATAGATAGATAGATAGATAGATAGATAGTTAGATATGAGATAGATAGATAGATAGATAGATATGAGAGATAGATAGATAGATAGATAGATATGAGATAGATAGATAGATAGATAGATATGAGATAGATAGATAGATAGATAGATATGAGATAGATAGATAGATAGATAGATAGATAGATAGAAATGAGATAGATAGATAGATAGATAGATATGAGATAGATAGATAGATATGAGATAGATAGATATTAGATAGATAGATATGAGATAGATAGATAGATATGAGATAGATAGATAGATAGATAGATAGATAGATATGAGATAGATAGATAGATAGATAGATAGATATGAGATAGATAGATAGATAGATAGATAGATATGAGATAGATAGATAGATATGAGATAGATAGATATTAGATAGATAGATATGAGATAGATAGATAGATATGAGATAGATAGATATGAGATAGATAGATGATAATAGATAAATCTACCATAAAAGAATAATAATTTAAAACAGAAAACAAGAATATGTCATCTCTGTGGTTACTGTAAAGCATATCTCTAAACGCTGTCCAGAGCAGCTCAGGCAAGATGGCCGCCCCCATAATAATGTACAGGAAATAGAATCATAAAAATCAGATTAGAAAAAACATAAGAACATCTGTCAGTGTTTGGTTTTAGATATTGCAAAAAAAAAAAAAAAAAAAAAAAATGACGATGCAATAAATGCTAAAGACTGGAGGCAGTTTGCGGAGTGCGGTGTAGAGAGGGTGACGACCTCTTTTCTCTGCTAGGGTTGGACGTTCTTGTTTGCTAATCTCCCAGCAGATTACCTTTAGCACAGTACGGACAGACCTGGTAATCTAAAGTATTTTTGGCAATGAAATCCATTGTTTCTCAAAAGTGCATCGTGACACAATGTGGCAAGAGCCAGAGTTTATCTTAGACGTTACCTTGTCATCTCCATACAAGTATGCTGCGGCGTCCAATGTGTACCATCCACCATCATCCTTAATCTGGCTTTATGTCAGATGAGACCCAGTGATCGCCCTGCGGCGTTTGCTAATATATATGTATTGGTGTTTCAAATTCGGCATACAAGGTTCGGGTTCAGGTTATCTAAGAATTCCGTTATGGATTCCGCTACCACGGACCACATAACTTATATGGTCCGTGATAGCGGAATCCATAATAGAATTCTTAGATAACCCGAACCTTGTACGCCGAACTTGAAACACAAAGTTCGCTCATCCCTACTCAGGAGCTGTATCCGCAGAATCATCCATGGGCGCCGACTGTGTTACACAGCCTTCATCACACTCTAAGGCCTCATGCACACGACCGTTTTTTTATGCTGTCCGCAAAAAGGGGTTCCATTGTTCAGTGATCCGTGTCCGTTTTTGCCTTCCGTTGTGTTTCCGTGTGTCTTCCGTTTTTTTTAGCGGACATGACCCAAAAGATTTTACCAAAAGACAGGCTGACAATGTTTCCCAAGTGCCTGCCAAGGGATCCGCAAAAAAAACGGACACGGAACGCGGATGACACACGGATGGCCATCCGCATTTTTCACGGACCCATTGACTTGAATGGGTCTGTGAACCGTTTTTCACGGACAAGAATAGGACAGGTTATATTTTTTTGACGGACTGTAATCACGGACCACGGACGCGGAGGACAAACGGTGCATTTGCCGAGGTTTCCACGGACCCATTGAAAACCAATGGGTCCGCAGAAAATCACGAAAAACGGAGCAACGGACACGGAATCAAACAACGGTCGTGTGCATGAGGCCTAACCCTCAGTTCACACTTGCGCGTTTTACAGCGCATTCGAACGCGCTGTAAAACGCTCAACAGGAGAAAACTCATGTTTCCCTATGGGCATGGTTCTCACCTGATCGTTTTACAGCGCGTTTGAACGCGCTGTAAAACGCCCTACGCTCAAAGTAGTTCTTGAGCTTCTTTGGGGCGTTTTGTTGCGCGTTTGCACCCATAGACTTCAATAGGAACGCGCATAAAACGCGTGTTTAACACGCGTTAAAGTGTAGATATGCCTTTTTTAATTAGTCTCCAGAGTCACGAACGCGCGTATGACGCGTGTTTCCTATTTGCAAAAACACGTGTAAAACGCACGTCTCATAAACGCTCAGGTGTGAACCCAGGGTAATGGCAGGGACTGGAGATACCGTAACTTGGATCCCAGTCATTTAACCCTTCAGATGCCAAAAACTTCAGGAATATCTGACTCTGCAAACATGCTCTCACTGGGGTTCTGTCCTAGGTGTCGCGGCAAATGGTGTTTTATTTTTTCAGAAAAAAAATGCCATTCAAACCTGTTAAAAGAAAAAGCCACTAAAAAAGTTTTTTAATTATTAGAATTATTTTATTTTTTATAGAGATTATGTCACCTTTTTTTTAGCATTGTAGCTTCTATATTATAATTTATTTTTTTTATTGGAATGTGGTTTTGAACAGAAAAATAGTAGAAATTGTGATTGTGCCTTGACTTTGTAGTAAAAGCACCAAAATTTGGCACATTTTGTAGTTCATAATGTTGCATCATGACCTGAGTGGGTTGATTAGTCCCAGCCTGCCGGCAGCGCAGTAGTTGCAGCCTGTTCCTCAGTTGGTGTGTGTAAGGCCCTATTCACACATCCGTAGTGTTTATGGATCTGTAAACTTGCAGATCCATAAACACACCCGGCCGGCAGCCCCATAGAAATGTCTATTCTTGTCCGCAATTGCGGGCAAGAATAGGACATGCTCTACTTTTTTGCAGAGCTGCGGCCGTAAGATCGGCGGCGTGCTCGCAAGAACTGATGCGGAGATCACAGTGTGTGCTCTCCGCATCGTTCCGTGCCCCATTCACAGTCAATGGGTCCGCATGTATTCCGCAGAATTGCGGAATACATGCGGACGACATTGCGGACGTGTGAATAGGGCCTAAGGTTTCACATGTAGCTTTTGTAGTGTTTTCCCTATTTTCCCTTTTTGGTGTCCAAAGCACTTTCTCATAGTGGCGTTTTCTTCACTTGCATTGCGTTTTGTTAGGTCCATGTTTTTTTGTTTTTTGTTTTTTTTAAATCACAGCATGCTCTGGCCATGGTGATTTGTGTCTCATTTGCTGGCTTTTTAAACCACGGAGATCCATTTCCATTAGGGGAAAAAAAGCGTTTTAATTTTTCTTTCGCCATGGCTGTTCTATAGCATTTTACAGAGCAAGTGACATCAGAGGGGAGTCGCATGCTTTTCTGTTTAAAACACATGGATTGCAAATAAAAGTCACAAAAAGCATGCTAAAACAGGCTGTTTGGCTGAAAAAAGCCACAAAAATGTTACAAAAACACGCATGTAACAATAAAAAAAAACACTTAACAAAACAGACCAAAACTGTGATAAATAGTGCAGATTTATGTGCGGTTTTGGTGCAGATTTGTGGTGCTGATTTTCACAATTGCGGATGAACGCACTCATGATTTTCTGCGCGGATTTATGTGCGTTTCTGCACCATATCCACACCAAAATCTGCAATGTCTAAGGCCCCTTTCACACGGGCGAGGTTTCCACGCGGGTGCAATGCGTGAGGAGGACGCATTGCACCCGCACTGAATCCGGACCCATTCATTTCTATAGGGCTGTGCACATGAGCGGTGATTTTCACGCATCACTTCTGCGTTGCGTGAAAATCGCAGCATGCTCTATATTTTGCGTTTTTCACGCAACGCAGGCCCCATAGAAGTGAATGGGGCTGCGTGAAAATCACATAGCATCCGCAAGCAAGTGCGGATGCGGTGCGATTTTCCCGCATGGTTGCTAAGCGACGGGACCAGATCTTTATTATTTTCCCTTATAACATGGTCATAAGGGGAAATAATAGCATTCTTAATACAGAATGCTTTGTAGAATGTTGATTAAGGGGTTAAAAATAAAAAACTTAACTCACCTTATCCACTTGATCGCGTAGTTGGCGGACTGTCTTCTCTTTTCAAGCTTTAGCTGTAGTCTAAAGGACCTGTGATGACGTCACATCACATGGTCCAATCACATGGTCCATCACGAGTAAATGGGGTAGCTGCATGACCCCAGAATGAAGAAAAAAAATCATCAGACTTGGAATTTTTGCAATTTTGCGGTTGCGACAGCCTGCATGTCGTGCTGCGGCCCCATTCACTTGTGAGGCTGCACTGCTACGTAGCGCGTGGCCATGTGGTCGCTCTCCGGTTCTGTCACCTGCTTACAAATGACTGATAAACTCCAAGCAAGTGGCACCAGGGATTTTTTTTGGAGGGAGGGGGGAATCAAATGCACTCGGGTACTTTCACACTAGCGTTTTTCTTTTCCAGCATTGAGTTCCGTCGTCGGGGCTCAATACCGGAAAAGAACTGATCAGTTTTATCCCAATGCATTCTGAATGGAGAGAAATCCCTTCAGGATTTATCAGTTCAGCCACTGTCAGGCATTTTGGACCCAGGAAATAACGCAGCATGCTGCGGTATTATCTCCGTCCAAAGTGCCGGATCAAATGCCGGAATGCTGGATCCGGCATTAATTTACATTGAAATGTATTAGTGCCGGATCTGGCATTGGAAATACCAGAAGGACGGAGCCACATGACAAGCGGAGAGACGGATCCGTTCTTGCAATGCATTCAGTTTACATCCAGATCGCCGGATCCGGCAGGCAGTTCCGACGTCAGAACTGCTTTCCGGATCACTCTGCCACAAATGTGAAAGTACCCTAAGGTCCTTAGGAAGCATTTGTCACGCTCCCCTGAATAACACACAAATCCTAAGGCCTCTTGCACATGAACCTTTTTTTTTTCCGTTTCCTGCGTTCTGTATACGGAACCATTAATTTTAATGGATCCGCAAAAAAAAGGATTGTACTCCGTATGCCTTCCGTTTCCATATTTCCGTTCCGTTTAAAGATAGAACATGTCCTATTATTGTCCGCATAACAGACAAGGATAGGACTGTTCTATCAGGGCCAGCTGTTCCGTTCCGGAATATGAAACGCACACGGACGTCATCCATAGTTTTTGCGGACCGCAAAATACTGAAAAAGCCATACGGTCGTGGGCAATAGGCCTAAATGACACGCCATTATTCTTAGTAAAGAGGAGCTGTCACCTCTTCTGACATGCATCCTCTGTGTAATAACAATTGCGGAGCATCTATTCTTATAACTCTGTGTTGTTCCCTTCCTCTATTATTCCTGCTAGAAGTTTGTGAATAAATTATTAACAGTCAGCAATGAAGGTCCAGCTGGGTGTTACCAGCTGGGGGTGCGCTCCTGCACAGTCTGACACTGTCAGCATCGATTGGATAGTGTCAGACAGTGCAGGGGCACATCCGACTTGGTTACACCCACCTGGACCCTCACTGAAAACTACTATATCATTCATAGCTTCTAGTAAGAATAATAGAGTTACAAGAATAGATGCTCCAGAACTGCTATTACATGGGGAATGCACATAGGTACTAAATCGAACATGTCAGGAGGGCTATATGGATGCAGGTATTATGGGACATGACCTCATTAGGCAGTACTTTTCGCTGGTCATACCGGTTAGATTACATTACTGTGACCTGATCACTGTAATTTCACATCTTGCCCAATAAGTCCACGAGCATCAGTTTTATTCTATGAGCACAATTAGATGATAATTACTTCTACCGCAAGAGCCGCGCGTGATACAGCGCATGGGATCCGTACAAAGGGCCCCAATTACTGGGCTGGAGAAGGGCCTCACTGTGCTGGGCTGGAACCTCAGGTCCGTTACCACAACACCTTACAGGGCCGCCTCATTCTTCATAGATAGATAGAAAGATAGATAGATAGATAGGAGATAGATAGATAGATAGATAGATAGAAAGATAGATAGATAATGATAGATAGATAGATAGATAGATATAGATAGATAGATAGATAGATAGATAGATAGATATGAGATAGATAGATAGATAGATAGATAGATAGAAAGATAGATAGATAGATATGAGATAGGAGATAGATAGATAGATAGATAGATAGATAGATAGGAGATAGATAGATAGATAGATAGATAGGAGATAGATAGATAGATAGATAGATAGATAGATAGATAGATAGATAGATAGATAAGATAGATAGATAGATAAGATAGATAGATAGATAGATAGATAGATATGAGATAGATAGATAGATAGATAGATAGATAGATAGATAGGAGATAGATAGATAGATAGATAGGTGGATGGATAGATAGATAGATAGATAGAAGATAGATAGATAGATAGATAGATAGATAGATAGATAGATACATAGATGGAGATAGATAGAAGATGATAGATAGATAGATAGGAGATAGATAGATAGATAGATAGATAGATAGATAGATAGATAGATAGAGATAGATAGATAGATAGATATGAGATAGATAGATAGGAGATAGATAGATAGAGTAGATAGATAGATAGATAGATAGATAGATAGATAGTTGAATAGATAGATAAGGAAGGAAAGAAGGAAAGAGAGAGAGAGACAGGAGTTGGGTATTGCTGTAATGCAGGTGTATCATGCTGCCGTGCTCCGATACTCCGGGATGCGGTACCGCCTCGCTCTCTGTTGTGTTGTGCCGGGAACCAAGCAGCCGCTCATTGCCGGGTAACAGCGACACAAACATCCAAACACACAAGCAGCAGCGCCCTCTATCCGCAGTATCTGCTCACTGCAATAACAGGCTAATTAGCAGGTAAGCAGCAGCGCCCTCTGTCGGCCGCAGCGGGGCAGTGCACACTCGTAGCCCGCCAGGCAGGAGTTCACCGCCCCAGCCCTGTTATAGAGAGAGGCTTCCCCCGCTGCGCCTGCCCCCGGCTTGCATCACTGGCCACTCGTCTTGCTATTCTTAGAATGACGTCAGGCAGCATTCCTGAACTGGGTATATCAAGAGGTGATGCAACCCTGCCAGGGAGAGAGGGACTCACACAGCGCGCTCCACGGCGGCGCTCTCACACACACAGCTCCTCTGCGTCTGGCCCGAGCTCACTGGCATTCTTCACTGAGCAGCGGAGACCCTGAGGGACGCCTGAGAGCAGGTAAGAGGCCGAGGGCTCCCCCAGGACAGCCGCCCGCAACTTCTGCCGGCTGCGCGCCTTTGTGTTGTGCGGGTGTTTTCCTTCTTTCTGGATCCTTTGTGTTTTATAACTTTACTTCTTCAGTTCTCATCATGAGTCACCCCCCCCCCCAAATTATAGCTGCCCCCCTATCTATCTATCTATCTATCTATCTATCCATCATGTTGATACAATGTAGCCAATAGATAATTCTATGGAATGTTCTGCGGATACTTTGTAACTAGTGGTGATTCCGGGATTTCCTACTGGATATGGAATATATGGAACTTGTAGATGTGCACTTACCTCAGATTGGGGGGACAGAAAACCCACATTTCTTAGGCATTTTGACTACCTGTCCCGGGAAGGAATAGTGCCGGCTCAGATGTAGCAGAGTTTATTTTTGTTTCATTCACTTGTTCCTTTATATATTTACCTGAAGTTCTATGAGACCCTGCCGACTAGAAGTGATGATATCAGGAGGAGTTGTCCTACATACTCAGCTCTGCTACTTCTGTGTGTCATCATTATTAGTACTACACCGATCCGTGTACTATAGGATCAATATAAAACTGTATGACATGCTCAGCTCTGCTACGTCTATGTATAATAATTATTATTAGTATTATATTGATCCTTGTACTTTAGGATCAATATAGAAAAAACTGTTAGACACTCGGCTCTGCTACTTCTATGTATAATTATTATATTGATCCTCGTACTGTAAGATCATATTAGACACTCAACTCTGCTACTTCTATGTATAATTGTTATATTGATCCTAGTACCAAAACCATATAGACACTCAGCTCTGCTATTTCTATGTATTATTGTTATATTGATCCTCGTACTGTAAGTTCAATGTAAAACCATATTGGACGCTCAGCTCTGCTACTTCTGTGTATAATTGTTATATTGATCCTAGTACCAAAACCATTTTAGACACTCAGCTCTGCTACTTCTGTGTATAATTATTATATTGATTCTTGTACTGTAAGTTGAATGTAAGACCATATTAGACACTCAGCTCTGCTACTTCTTTGTATAATTATTATATTGATCCTTGTACTGTAAGTTGAATGTAAGACCATATTGGATGCTCAGCTCTGCTACTTCTGGGTATAATTGTTATATTGATCCTAGTCCCAAAACCATATTAGACACTCAGCTCTGCTACTTCTATGTATAATTATTATTGTGATTCTAGTACTATAAGATCAGTATAAAACCATATTACACGCTCAACTCTGCTACTTCTCTATATGATTGTTATTCACATACAGGGGTAACTAGATTACAGTATCCATATTAGAATATAATACATTGTCAGCCAGATCTGCTACCGCCTTGACTCTCGCTCTTTGTTGTCTTTGGTATGGCGGTGTATGACCCCACGTTACCCTGTCGGCAGATCCCCCTTTACTGACAGCTTCTCCCTCTCCTATAATCGGGTATTATGGGATCAGTGCCTTACGTTACTATAACGGTGGAGTTTTTGTAGTTTTGTTGTTATAGTGCGGTTCTTTGTGTGTGTATATCATTTACAGATGTAGCAGAGCTGAGTTTGTCATTTGGCATGACTCATCTTAATGTCCATGTAAATACAGAGTCCTTTGGCATTTACGCTTGATCCGGTGGTAGCCCTGTCCCGTAGCGTGTATGCGTGTGGCCGGGAATGTGCGTGTAATTGAGCACAACAGGCACACGAGGAGGATCTCAGGCTTCTGATGAAACTGCCTGGTAATACTTTCAGTTCACTCTCCTGCCGTTTCCACTTCTTGCCTGGAGGTGGCAGCAGTGAGACGTCCCATTAATCATTTCCTGAAAGCTACACCTATAGTAAAGTACAATGGTGCGGTAGATGAGCTGGCGTGACGGTGCTGGATTAACTCCGCTGTGACACACGTATGATTAATTATAGGAAAGCGCTTCAGTCGTCCTATACGGCTAGTTTTTTAGATTCGGCGTCGGCGCCGGGCTATTCTGTAAAATTGGGTCGATCTTAGAAAAGTATATGGGGGGTGCGTAAAAAGTTATTAATCAGAAGAGTCCCCGATTGGGTATTTCTGCTCAGTCATTGCTTATACACGAGCAGAATGTGATCGATTGCTCTCTGTTATAACTGTATGTTGTGTTGTTCCTCTATTATTCCTATATGAAGTTTATGACTGGATTGCCGACCAGTTGGGGGTGTGTCCCTGCACAGTCTGATACTATCCAATCAGTGGTGGCAGTAGCAGCTGGGCAAGGACAGACCTCTCTGACTGGGGTAATGGTGACACACATGACGTTTTAGTAGGAATAATGGCGGAATGGCACAATATACAGTTGTAAGAGTACATGGCAGACATGTGGGGACAGCCCCTCTTTAATGGCTAGCCTCTGACGGTGGCTTTTCGCCGTGTTGAAATCGATAGGTCCTGCTGAAATTGGCGGGTTCGTCTGACATTAATGTATGCCAAGTATACCATCACATATCTTGAGCAGTTTGGGTTCCTCCATAAGAAATTCAGACTACTTACCTATATTGCCGGTCGGGAGCCATGCCTGTAGTAGCCTAGCTACGGGATGCCCTACAGGCCAGTGGGCTCCAACCTGTGCCGAAAACTACAACTCCCATCTGTTGTTCTCAGGCCAACCTGGCACTCAAAAAATGAAATGAAACAAATTCAGCTCTGCTACATCCGTAGCCTCCTGTGTTTCGGTTTTTACTTTTTACCCCATTCGGCAGAGGGTCACATGAGTGTGCGGTCGCATTGTGTGTGCCTGTCACCTTTCTCACTGATGACCTCGGTCAGAGTTGCAGGCCGCTTACACAACCCTGCGCGGTGACACAACCCTGCGCGGTGACACAACCCTGCGCGGTGACACAACCCTGCGCGGTGACACAACCCTGCGCGGTGACACAACCCTGCAGTGTCCATTTCTAGGGGGAAGCATCACCTGTTTCCTGGTTTCATCAGAGGAGAAAGCAAAATCCTCCATGTAGAAATAGCAATGCCACAAAGCGCCAGGGTCGCCGAGAGGCCGCGGGGTTAACGAACCGGCTGACCGTTTAATATTAACCTGATGCCGTCACGGGCTTCTCGCATGAGGAACCCGAATGACCGTATGATGCCGCGTGGGTCCACTGAAGCGGCCCTAACGATCTGCTGGAGTAGCGGTAGCGGCAGTAGTACCTTCTGACCGTTTAATGGCTAATCTGAAAGTAAAAATAGCGCCGCGCTCTTGTGTAATTAGGAGCCACGTGAGGCTATTTATACACGGGGTTAACTTTGTACTTTGTCACATCAGCGCTATCAGCAGCTCAGCGGCGGATTTTATCACAGGACAACGAACTCCGACGACTATTCACGGAGCAGTTCCCCTTAAAGGGGTATTCCCATTGGTGGCATATCGCTAGGAGCCATATCGGTGCCACCTCTAGGACCCACTCTTATGTCCAGAACGGGACCACCTCCCCCCAAAGTGAAGGAGAGTGCAACAACCCTCCGTTCACCACTATGGGAGTTCCGAAAGTAGCTGAGCTTGGCCGTTTCTGGCAGTCCAATAGAGGTGAATGGACAGCAAGCTGCGCATGCGCGGTGTGCTCTCCTTCATTTCAGGGGAAATTGGTGAGGATCCCACCTTTGAGATCCCAGATGGGAATACCCCTCTAAAGAGGACCCATCCCCTCTCTTGGCATGTCTGTTTTAGTAACTACATGCATTGCCCATGTAATATCAATTCTGGAGCATTTTTTCATTTACCTTTTACGTTGTACCATTCCTCTATTATTCCTCCTAGAAATGTACTGGGTTTCAGGCTAGTTTCACATCTACAGCACATCTAGGAACAGTCTACCGGAGTTCTCCACATCCGGCATTGCCCGATAGTGCCGCCTAGCCGTCGGACCCCTTTGGGTATAATGGTGGGATTTGGCCGGACAGAAACGCTGAACGCAGAGGATTTTGTCTGGCCGATTCCCAACATTCGCTGCTGGATTGCTGTGCTGCAGATGTGGAACTAGCCTTATCAGTCAGAGTTGTGGACTGTGCAGGGACACACCCCAAACTGGTAACACCAAATGCTGTCAATTCATTCACCAACTTCTAGAAGGAGTAACAGAGGAACAGCACAGCATGAGGTCATAAAAATAGATGCTCCAGAATAGTTACTACAAGGTGGATGCAAGCAGTTACTAAAACAGACCTGTCAGGAGAGGGAGGTAAAAATTACCTCTTAGGCCACTTGCACGCGAACGAATTGCGGTCCGCAATGCACGGGCACCGACCATGGGCCAGCCGCATGCGGATCGCGACCCCATTCACTCGAATGGGTTCCGTGATCCGTCTGTTCCGCAAAAAGATAGAACAAGTTCTATCTTTTTGTGCAACGGAAGCACAGACTCTGTAGTGCTTCTGTAGGGTTCCGTTCCGCATCTCCGGATTTGCGGACCCATTCAAGTGAACGGGTCCGCATCCGTGATGTGGAATGCACACGACCGATGCCCCGTGTATTGCGGACCCGCCGTATGCGGGCCGCAATACAGTCACGGGCAGCACACCGTCGTGTGCAAGAGTCCTTAGGGAGTTGAGTTGTCCACTTTGATCAAATTATTTAATGGAATAGTCTGAGATATAGACATAGCGCCCCCCTTATCCAGGGCTGTGTCTGGTACTGCAGCTCAGCCCCATCCAACTTACAGACAAGGCGCTGTGCGGCTAAAAACCTACAATCATCCCCATTATGTGCAGGTTAATAATGTCCTTATGTTTCGCTTTCAGAAAAAAAATGATGCTTCAGCACACAGGACACGACTCTGCCGCCGAGGTCAGCGCCTCCGCCATCCTTCCATGTCTGTCACCGACCATGACCTTTGCCTTCGACGATTTCACCAGCTTGACGCCGCTTGTTAAAGAAGAGCTCCGCTTTGCCATTCAGAGCAAGCGTCTTGCCACTCGACCGCCATGCAGCCTGGACAACGTGGTGGTCGCCGAAAGCCCGATCGAAATGACTGTAACAAAGACAGAGGTAGGTTCCACCCAGGGCGAGACATACAGATCAACGGAGATCAGGCTGCGGGAAATGGTGCCACCCCTGTTCGGGGGTTGTGTCTGGTATTGCAGCTCCATTGAAATAAATGCAGCTGAGATGCAGTACCGAACACAACCTGTGGACAGGTGTGGCGCTGTTTCTAGAAGAAAGCAACTGGGATTTTCTATGTACAATCCCTTTAACCCTATATTGTGGCATGTGTAGCCATTGTGTTGGGGGGGATTGTCCCCATCCAGCATTAGGAATGTGGTCCCCTAGATCAGGCCGAAGTCCTAATTTTGGCAGAATAGTCCAGTGAACTGGGCCATAAAAGGGGTGTGGTTTATTCAGACTCCACCCACATACTGTAGTAATGTAAACACATAGGGGAGAATTATCAAAACCGGACCAAAGCAAAAGTGAAACCGTTGCCCACAGCAACCAATCAAATCGCGCCTTTCATTTTCAAAAGCCCCTCTGAAACATGAGAGCTGGAAGCTGATTGGTTGCTATGGCCTTTTTCTCCCCTTTGGATTCAACTAACTTTATTTATACAAAGCCGGAGAACTCACCAATGTCCTGTCTGGCTTCTAGTTTGTACCAGTAGAAGACGAAAGGAAACAGCGGAGAAGAGAGCGGAACAAGGTTGCAGCGGCCAAATGTCGGAACAAAAAGAAAGAGAAGACAGAGAGTTTACAAAAGGTGAGACGCAACGTTACATGAAATATTATGATTATTGGAGAAAAAATGGCTTCCTTCTTTTAAAACGGCTCCACCCTTGTCCATAGTTGGTGTCTGGTATTGCATCTCGGCTCCATTAAAGTGAATGCGGCTGGCCTGCAATACCAGAGACAACCTGTGGACAGGTGTGGCGCTGTTCTTGGAAGAAAGCAGCCGTTCCTATGATATCACTCTGCAAAATGGAAAGCTCTGTTATTTCCTAGAGTTTACTTGAGGCCAGGACTGAGACCTCGCTTATTTCTACTCAATGCAGATTGCAGCCATTCGTCACGGTCCCATTTAATTGCCATTCCAGAGTATAGGATCCCATGGAACATATTACAATCCTGCGAACGTAATGGGTTTCACATGTGCCCGTCGGTTCTTCAATGGCTTCCTTCTGCATCCATGCCGGCCGCATAGGATGGAAAATATACCTTGGTGCTCATGTAATAATCTGTGGGCGCCATATCGATCTATTTATGGACATCTGGCTCCGTTTTAACCCCCCTAAGACCCGCGTAGAATAATACATCATTAAAGGTGTATTCCGACAATAGACATTTATGGCAGTTATAGTATAGGATAGGTCATATATGGGGAAAACACAGGAATTTCAAGAAATACCCCCCCAATTATACAGATTGCCAGCTTCACCTGTGGTGGTTTTGGGGTTAAAAATGGTTCTCCTGGTGGTCTTAAGTGGTTTTGCACCTCCCTGGTGGTCTAAAGTAAAAAAAAAAAGGGTTCAATACATTATTACCTGGGGGGTTATAGGTTAATATCTAATATTCGTACAGGTCTGTGGTGCGTTAATGGTTAATACGTGTCCATTTATTGTAATTATAATTTTATACAATATTAGGATGTCGTTTAGGACGATGCAAGGGTTAATGGTGGTCTTGGGCGGAGGGAAGGGGGGAAAAGTGCGCCTATAATTTTATTTAATAAATCTAGAAAGATCAGGACGTATCGATAAAATTCTGGCTTCTTGCAGCTGCCACTAGGGGGAGCTCTGCACAGAGGACTTCTACAGCTCTCATTTACCTCAATAATGCATTGATAGCCGGCAAGCTCCTCCTAGTGGTGGTAATGAGAATTACAGCTTTAACTGGATTTTTCCCCCGATTTGCTCAGAGTGGGTTTGCAGGTACTAGGACACGCCCCCACTAAGTGCACCCCTAATATATGTCTTTGCCCTTAGGGGGAGCTCTGCACACAGAACATCTACAGCTCTCATTTACCTCGATAATACATTGATAAGCAGCAAGCTCCTCCTAGTGGTGATAATGAGAATTACAGCCTCTTTCACACGACCGTATGGCTTTTTCAGTGTTTTGCGGGCCGTTTTTATCGGATCCGCTCTTTGTTTTAGTTTCGGTTCCGTTTTCCGTATGGTGTATACAGTACTTACATAGAAAAATTTGGGCTGGGCTTAAAATTTTCAATAGATGGTTCAGCAAAAAACGAAACAGATACGGAAGACATACGGATGCATTTCCGTATGCGTTCAGTTTTTATTTGCGGACCCATTGACTTGAATGGAGTCACGGATCCTGATTTGCAGGCAATAATAGGACATGTTCTATCTTTGCACGGAACGGAAATACGGAAACGGAATACACACGGAAACACTTTCAGTTTTTTGCAGAACCAATGAAATGAATGGTTACGCAAAAAACGTTCCGTACACTCGCAAAAAAACGTTAGTGTGAAAGAGGCCTTAACTAGATATTTTTTTTTTTTCCTGATTTACTCAGAGGGGGTTTGCAGGTTCTAGGACACGCCCCCACTAAGTGGACCCCTAATATATGTCTTTTCCCTTAGGGGGAGCTCTGCACACAGGACATCTACAGCTCTGGTTTACCTTAATAATACATTGATAAGCAGCAAGCTCCTCCTAGTGGTGATAATGAGAATGACAGCCTTAACTAGATATATATATTTTTTTTTCCTGATTTGCTCAGAGGGGGTTTGCAGGTTCTAGGACACGCCCCCACTAAGTGCACCCCTAATATATGTCAGTGCTTACTAGACACTAAACGTTTTCCCCCCTCTTTTGTTCCAAGGAGTCCGAAAAACTGGAATCTATCAATGCGGAACTGAAAGCCCAGATTGAGCAACTGAAGAACGAGAAGCAGCACTTAATCTACATGCTGAACCTCCACCGACCCACCTGCATAGTCCGCGCCCAGAACGGCAGGACGCCCGAAGACGAACGGAACCTCTTCATTCAGCAGATCAAAGAAGGGACCCTGCAGAACTTGGTGACGGAGGGCGTAAACTGAGCGACTCTCTGCTGTACATGGAACTTCAAAAATAACAAAAACAGCAACTCACTGACGCCCCCTGGGGGGCCTCACGTGTATCAGAGACACCCTAGAAGAATCCTTGCAAGGATAGGAGCCTTTGATCTTTAGCGCCACCACGTGGACGGAGCAGAAGGATTCGGCAGTATCGTGTTTCGGAAGCCACCGGGCTCCACTGACTTGCTATTGTCCTATAGCAGTACGATGGGTGGTCACTTTACACTTTGTGCAATTATTATTATTTTTTATAAATTTTTTATACGTTGCTGATCGCAGAAACGTAAAGGAAGAAGAATTTTTAAAAATCAGTGTTCTGGAGGCAATAAAGGAGCGGATGAGACACGTTCTGTGGACTGCCTTAACATGAGGCACCGGAGGACGCTTCGCCTTTATTTTCCAATTATTTATTCGGAGTAGTATTGTTCGCCGTGTGTATTTCAGGAGGTCACTAAACTTTTTTTTTTTTTTGTATCGTCATTTTATTTGTTGGATCAGCCTTTAAATTCATTAGTGTTTAATGAGGTACGAGGCACTGACTGCCTCAAACTCAACTGCATTGGTTCTACACATAAGGAACTTTTGCTCTGCTCCTGAAACAGTGCCCCCCTTACCTGTGGTGGAGTCTGGTACTGCAGGTCAGCTTTATTGAAGTGAACTGCAATATCTTATGCATCCTGCAAGGAAGTGTGGCGCTGTTTCTGGAAGAAAGCTGCCATGTTTTTCTAATCCTGCAAAATCCCAATAATGTTGGGAGTAGAGGGCAAACTGTCCAATGTGTGCTCATTTACTAAAAGTAAAAACTGTCTTGCTTGCCCATAGCAACCAATCTCCGCACAGCTTCGATAGCCCTGAGTGCACTTGAAAAAACGAAAGCAGCGCTGCGTTGGTTGCCATGGGCAACACTGCATTTGGACAGTTTTCTTGTATGCCTGGAGTGTTCCTTTAAGGCCTCCGCAAAAAAAACGGATGACATTCCGTATGGCATCCATTTTTTTTGCGGATCCGTTATTTTTGCGGATCCATTGTAATAATGCCTATCCTTGTCCGCAAATCAGAAAAAATAGGACATGCTCTATTTTTTTAACGGACATACGGAAATGGAATGCACACGGAGTACCTTCCGTTTTTTTTGCGGACCCATTGAAATGAATGGTTCCGCAAAAAAAACGGAACGGACACGGAAAGAAAATACGTTCGTGTGCATGAGGCCTAAGAGAGTAGTCCTCCAGATTTGCTTTAGCGACAAGAAATTGGTGGAATTTGACTCGATTGTTGGGAACCGATTATTGCGTGCCGGGCTATGTAACTGACAGTAACATTTTATGTACAGGTGTAGCAGAGCTGAATTTGTCATCTTGTGTGCATCACTATAAGGGCTCATGCACAAGACCGCTGGGTGTTTGGCAGTCTGCAAATTGCGGATCCGCAAAGCAAGGATACTGGCCGTGTGCGTTGTGCAATATGCGGAACGAAAGGGCCGGCCGCTAATAGAGCAGTCCTATCCTTGTCCGTAATGCGGACAATAATAGGACATGTTCTGTTTTTTAGCGGAAGGGCCATGCGGAGATACGGACACAGAACGTTTTTTTTGTTTGTTTGTTTTCGGCCCCATTGAAGTGAATGGTTTCGCATACGGGGCGCAAAAAAAAAAAACAGAACAGGCACGAAAAAAAAATGCATTCGTGCGCATGAGCCCTAACTGTACTTACAGTTGCTAAATTTGGGAAAAATTAGACCCTGCCCCAGGAATGCCCCCGAACCCCACAGAACTACCTAATTATGGGCAGGGCTTACGTAAGAACCATCCATTTCGACCTAGGACCCCCTGAATTCCTGCAGGGACTGTTTGTAAAAATGAAGTTCAGTCCCTGCAAATTTGGGACTGTTGCCAATTATGCAGCAGTTGGAAACCACAGATTGCACTTTGCTTTTTACCTCTGCTACATCTGACAAATTCAGCTCTGCTACATCTATATAAATATCCAGTAGAGAATGCAGTAAGTGTCCTGCTAATGATGCTTGGTTTCAGTCACGCAGGGACAGATGTAATAAGACATTCGCTATGAAGGAACAGGACAGTGCACTAAAGACAGTACTCCGACACTAAATCTGCCCATAGACATGCAGTAGTTAAGTTGTCAGATATCCCCCCTCCCCCCCCTTAGGCCTCTTTCACACAGCCGTTGTCCCACCGTGGCCGTATTGCGTCCCACCGGCCGTGTGAATACCACATCATGGATGCGGACCCTTTCACTTGAATGGGTCCGCAAATCCGGAGATGTGCGGAACGGAACCACGGAACGGAAGCACTACGGAGTGCTTCCGTGAGGTTCCGTTCTGTGCTTCTGTTCCGCAAAAAAATAGAACTTGTTCTATCTTTTTGCGGAACAGACGGATCGCGGACTGGAATGGGTCTGAGATCCGCATGCGGATGGCCCAAGGTCGGTTCCCGTGCATTACGGCAATTTGCGGTCCGCAGCACGGGCCGTGTGAAAGAGACCTTAATGAGTGAGGTTGTCGAGAAGAGTGGACCCCGTCTGAGCTACATTTTCCCTAATTCCAGCCCTGATCCCCAAAGACATTTCACACACATTTCACTTCTTTCTTTGATGGGTTTCCTTGCTGACTGTCTCCACTAAATATGGCGACCGTTCCCGCATCCTTGCTGACTGTCTCCGCTAAATGTGGCGACTGTTCCTCCATTGCTGCTTAGCCTTTAACTAAATATAATCATTTCCCCCCCCCCCCCCCAAAAAAAAGTATTAGTTCTGATGGACTACAACTCCTAGCTGGGGGCTCATGTTAGCCGAAATTACCTCAGAGAAGCGCCCTCTCCCGGACGGCATGTGCCGCCCTGACATGTATGAGCTCTTTATATTCTGTAACAGAACTGCGGTATTAGTACATGTTAGATGGAAGTTTTTATTGTTCTTTTTCGATGGGGATGGCGGCTTTAAACTGGAACAAACATTTAAAGAAAAATGACCGATTTTATTATATTCACATGGGATTTGTGTAGCCATATGTTCTCAAAACAGCGCCGCCCTGTCCTCAGGTTGTGCTTGGTATTGCTGCGGTTGAGTCGAAACCTACCTAGCTGCTCACAATACGGACAAGAATTATTTCAGTGGTCAGAGACTTGGCATGCGATGTGTCTCTTAAAGGGGTCGTCTAAAATGAAAAAAGTGTTGAATAGGCCGCTTCTGGTATTGCAGCTCAGTTATTCATCATGTTATGCCACCCCTTTAACTGCACCACTTTGACACCCTGTATGACCCTGACCGGCAGCCGGTGAAGAGTTAATTTCCTGCCTTACTCTTACCAAACGTAATTGCCTAGTTCCCGTTTCACGCTGAAAAAAAAAAAGCAGTTACCCGCGGCAACCAATCTGACCGATTCAGATTGGCGTATCGTTTTTTGATACATGAAGATTCCTTTGTGTTTCGCGTCTTACGTTTTTGGGTGCCATAGGTGCGGGCGTGCACTACAGCTCAGCCAATCACATTGCAGAGAGGAAAACTGGATGGGGGGCGTGCAAACTCTGCAGTCTGATTGCTATGTATCAGTGGATGGTTTAGAATGAATGGAACAGGGAAGCTGCCGGGGATGTCGCTCCCCGGGCTCGTCATTGACCGCTCTAGTCCCTCCTATCGATATAGAACCTGTCCGGATCTATTACATGTGACGCAGGCGTCATGTCGTGTATTATTATTATTGTTTTTTGGGCTTTTTGTTATTTCCAGGCGTTTACTGGCATGTATGTTAATCATGTTAGCACTATATATGTATAAATATATTATTATTATTATGTTTTTTTCACTTGTGTAACATCTGCAGGATCAATTATCGTTGTGGTACTAAGTTTTACAAGCGCTCACGATATTACAGATGTGAGAGGAATTGCATGTTTTAATGTATGTTCTGATTATCAGGTACTTTATTACCGTTGTTTTCTATTATGAGGTTTTTGTGTTTTGATACTTTAATAAATATGAGATGGAAAATCCAGTTTGCTCTTCAGTGTTTTATATTGACAGTCGGCGTGAGACGGGTACAGAGAGTCAGGCCTCGTTCACATTTCCAATTCTGACTGACGTGCGCTGTCCGCATTTTCCACAGTCGGCACACGTACCTATTTATTTTAATGTGTCTGTTCACACATCGGTAGCTTTTTACTGACCGTGGGTCAGTGAAAACATCACGGAGACATGCATTACTTTGACCAAACGCGCCCATTGAAGTCTATGGGTCTGTGAAAAAACACTGACACAAAACTGATGTCCTCCGTGTTTGGTGCATTTTTCACTAATAGGGGATGCTCTGGAAAGAAATTTTCAGCTGATCAGTGTCTGTGGAACACGGAAGACACACGTACGGCAAAAAACGGACACACGGACCAAAAATGGATTCTTCACTGATAAAACACGGATGGATTTTTTTCACCGACGTCAAACAGACACGGCAATGTGAACGAGGCCTCAGTGTTTGGTCAGTGTTTAACCAGTGATTTTCATGAGTGATTGTGAGCCAAAAACCAGGTGCGGGTAAAAAACACAGAACAGGTGCAGATTTTTCCATTGGGCCCCATGCACACGACCATGTGTATTTTGCAGTCTACAAACTGCGCATCCGGCCGCGCGCGTTTCCCATCTTGTGGAATGGAACGGCCCAGCGCTCTATAGAACATGTCCCAGACAAGAATAGGACGTGTTGTATTTTTTTTGCAGGGCCGCAGAACGGACATACAGATGCGGACAGCACACCGTGTGCCCCGCTGAAGTGAATGGGTCCGCCTCCGATCCACAAAAAAAATGCGTATCAGATGCGGACAAAAACAACGTTCATGTGCATGAGGCCTAATGCTTCATCTCTGTGTAGTGTCCACTCTGGGTTTTGGCTGACAATCACTGATGGAAATCACTGACCAAACACTGACTACGTGAAAGCACCCTAAAGGCGGGTTTACACCGCACAACGTAGAAGCCGACTGTTGGGAAGGAAGACTTCCCTCCCGACAGTTGGCTGCTCCTTCAGTGATGGAGACCACGGCATTTCCATGCAGAGATCACCTCCACAGTATTAGGCCTCATGCCCACGGCCATTGTGCGGCCGTTCCGTGCATTGGGGACCGCAATTTGAATAGGTCTGTGATCTGTCTGCACCGCAAAAAAATAGAACTATTTTTTTTTTTGTGGTGTGGAGGCATGGACAGAAACACCACGGGGGGCACCGCAGCTCCGGATTGCGGACCCGTTCAACAGCCGTGTGCATGAGTCCTGAGGATGAGGAATCGCTTTTACAATCGCTTGTCCTCATACAGCTGCATTGTTTAGACGGCACAATCTGCTGCCCAGACACGATGATTAACGTGCGTGCACGAATGACAGGATCACCTGATGAACAAGCGTTTTGCTCTTTCATCAGGTGATCGGCGGCACATTTAGATGGGCAGATTGTCAGGAACGAGCGTTCGCTCATAATCTGCCTGAAAATCGGCAGTCTAATTAATGCCTCATGCACACATCAGTGTTTCCCGGACGTGTGCTGTATGTGTTCTCCGCGGACAGCACACGTCCCCATTCATTTGGATGTGTGTATTCACACATCAGTGTTTTAGCATGGTCCGTAGGTCCGTGTTTTCAGCACGGATGCATGCGCTATCTTGTCCGTGTTCCCGGATCCCTCATGCCCATTATAGTCAATGAGTCCGTGAAAACCACGAATCATTTAAAAGAGATTGTTTGAAAATTATTTTACAGCTGCTCAGTGTCAGTGAAAAATAGATGGGACACGGTCAGCAAAAAACGGACCCACGGATCTGTCACGGGAGGAAAGACGGATTGAACACTGCCCGTGTTACCACTGATCCAAAACTGACGTGTGCATGAGGCATCAATCCAACTTAATGCCTTATGCACACGTCAGTGTCAGTTTTGGATCAGTGGTAACACGGGCAGTGTTCAATCCGCCTTTCCTCCCATGACAGATCCATGTTGGGTCCGTGGGTCCGTTTTTTGCTGACCGTGTGCCATCTGTTTTTGGGTCCATTCACGCATTCGTGTGTGTTTTGCGGATCCGCAAAACACGGACATCGGCGATGTGCGTTCTGCAATTCGCGGACCACAATTGCGGACAAGAATAGGACACGTTCTATTTTTTTCGGGAACGCGATTGCGGACCCGGAAGTGCGGATCTGCAATTGCCGACCCGGGCGGGACATCGTCTGTCCCCATTGAAATTAATGGGTCCGCAATTCTGTTCCGCAAAATGCGGAACAGAATTGCGGATGTGTGAATGCACACTGACACTGAGCAGCTGTAAAATAATTTTCAAACAATCTCTTTTAAATTATACGTGAAACACAGATGCAACACGGATGGCATCCGTGTTGTATCCGTGGTTTTCACGGACCCATAGACTATAATGGGCGTGAGGGATCCGGGAACACGATAGATAGGACATGCATCCGTGCTGAAAACACGGACCATACTAAAACACTGATATGTGAATACACACATTCAAATAAATGGGGACGTGTGCTGTCCGCGGAGAACACGTACAGCACACATATATGAAACACTGATGTGTGCATGAGGCATAAGGCCTTGTTCACATTTCCATTTTCCATGGACAGAACATATACCCATTAATTTTAATGTGCTTGTTCACACATCAGTAGTTTTTTACTGACCGTGGGTCATTGGAGATCTTGGAGACATGCACTATTTTCGTCTGTGATGAGGACCAAGCACGCGTTGCTAATAGAAGTCTATGGGTCCGTGAAAAATCACTGACACAACAAGGATGGCATCCGTGTTCTGTCTGTGTTTTACCAACCATTGGTAGGAAATGTTCTGGAAATAAATTTTCAGCCTAGCAGTGTCCGTGGAAAATGGTGGACTCACAGAGGGGGAAATAATGGACACACTGACCCTTCATGGATTTCTTCACGGACGAAACACAAATGGATTTTCCCCAGACGGATTTCCCCATGATCATCCGGATGCCAATCACCACTAATTGCTGGACTGCCCGGTACTCACTATGTGTTTCATATAGCATGTACAGGTGCCGCCCTGCAATTAGCGATAATAAAAACGTTTCATAGGCCTTAATAAGTGAGTTGAGGGCCTATTCAGTACACAGAACAACACATCAGTCCATAAAATCCACTTAGGCCTCTTTCACACGAGCGTGTCCGGATTAGGTCCGGATGCGTTGCGGATGCGTTCAGTGAAAACTGTGCGATTTCACAGGCAAAGCCATTCAGTTTTGCCTGCGATTGCGTTCAGTTGTTCAGTTTTTTCCGCGCGGGTGCAATGCGTTTTGATGCGTTTTTCACGCGCGTGATAAAAAACTGAAGGTTTACAAACAACATCTCCTAGCAACCATCAGTGAAAAACGCAATGCACCCGCACTTGCTTGCGGATGCAATGCGTTTTTCACGCAGCCCCATTCACTTCTATGGGGCTAGGGCTGCGTGAAAAACGCAGAATATAGAACATGCTGCGATTTTCACGCAACGCACAAGTGATGCGTGAAAAAAAACGCTCATGTACACAGACCCATTGAAATGAATGGGTCAGGATTCAGTGCGGGTGCAATGCGTCCTCCTCACGCATTGCACCCGCGCGGAAAACTCGCCCGTGTGAAAGGGGCCTTAGAGTTGTAAGAAATAGTAAGTGACCCTTTTATTATTACTTGGATTTCTGCATAAACACAATGGGGGTCATTTACATAGCCCAGAGATTTACGTCGGTCTTTGTTTCCCCTCTGCTGCTGGAAGATTCTGCTAATTTATGCTGAGGCTTGGTCCTGGTTGAGGGAAGATCATGGTTTTGGGATGGTGGAGGGGGCATCGGGTTTGGGGCTAGTGGAGGGATGATCCTGGTTTAGAGCTGGTGGAGGGGGCATCATGGTTGGAGGGTGGTGGACAGAGCATCATGGTTTGGGGCTGGTGGAGGGGGCATCATGATTTGGGGCTGGTGGAGGGGGCATCATGGTTGGAGGCTGGTGGACTGAACATCATGGTTTGGGGCTGGGGGACAGAGCATCATGGGTTGGGGCTGAGGGACAGAGCATCATGGGTTGGGGTTGGTGGAGGGGGCATCAAGGTTTGGGGCTGAGGGACAGAGCATCATGGGTTGGGGCTGAGGGACAGAGCATCAAGGTTTGGGGCTGGTGGAGGGAGCATCACGGTTTAGAGCTGGTGGATGAGGCATCATAATTTGGGGCTGGTGGAGGGGGCAGCATGGTTTTAGGATGGTGGAGGGACCATCATTGTTTGAGGTTCATGGACTGAGCATTATGGTTTGGGACTGGTGGAGGGGACATCATAGTTTTGGGATGGTGGAGGGACCATCATTTTTTTGAGGTTGGTGGACAGAGCATCATGGATTGGGGCTGCTGGAGGAAGTATCATCGTTAAGGGCCGGTGGCGGGGGGATTCATGGTTTGGGGCTTGTGCAGGGGGCATCATGGTTTGGGGTTGCTTTGATGTCTCAGGGCCTGAACACCTCGCAATCATGAAAAAACAATGAATTCTAAGGTGTATGAGAACATTTTAGTGGAGAATGTAAGGAGAGCTGGCCATGACTTTGGCTGAAGAGATGCTGGGTGATGCAACAAGACTATGGCCAAAAACACACAAGTAAATAAACTATAGAATGGTTGAAAAGGAAGATTTGTTTTTGGAGTGGCCGTCTCAGAGTCCTGACCTTAACCTGATGGAGATGCTGTGGCATAACCTGAAAAACACTGTGCAAGGATAACATCCCAGAAATATTGATGAACTTAAACACATATGCAGGGAGGAATGGTCCAAACATCCACCTCAACCTTGTGCCAATCTTGTTTTCAGCTCCAGGGAATGTTCGGTGACGCTGATTGGCGCTAATGGGGGATCTACAGGTTATTAAACTCAAGGGCTCACTTACTTTTTCTCCCTGCACTGTGGATGCTTACTTGTAGACTGAGCAGTACATCTGTTTGTGTGTTATTAACTAAATTACATTGTGTTCGTCCATATTGGTGACTTAATTAACAATCCGATCACATTGTCTTACATTAGACCAGTATTTTGTGCTAAAATTGTGGCACTCAATTTTAATAAATTTGCTGCATTTCCGCTAAGCCATGCCGCTTTTCTAGAAAAGTTTGTAAAACACAAAACAAATCTGGTGCACGCCATGTATGACAATTTTTATTGGCACAATTTGCAGCAGAATGCACCGGCCATAATAGATGCTACAATGTATAGTTTTGACTGGGACAGAAGCAAGCTTCATTAGTCAGAAAGCTCTGCGGTGACACCTGCTGGATAGACTGGGATTTCACTAGAGTAAATGTTTTTCCAGCCTTTGATATTTTCACCCAACTCAATTGAGGCTTTTTATTACATTTGCCGCAAGCCCCGGAGTAGTGGCGCTGGCTGCACTGATTATTCACAGAGGCAATCCTCACATAGATGCTCCCTGGGGCCGGGCAGTGACAGGAGGGTGCACCCTGATGTTGGGACTCCTCTCTCATGGTAGATAGGGTGCCCTTGGTGTTATGTGTGTTGTACATTGTAAGGAGGGAGATGTAGGTGCTAAAGCCAGCGAAAAGTGCTGGAGTCAGTAACCAGGCCAGTTATAGAACATGAACAGGTCTCTATTTACTACAGTGCAGAATAGGAGTTGTAGTACATCCAACAGTATCAAAACACAATTCCGAAACACAATTTGCTCTCCTGCTCCACACCGTGTTTGTACTTCCATTTCAATGACTATGGGTGGAACATCACTTCTGCTGTGGATGGGGACAGAACTATCTACTCTCCTGAATCCATCTCATCTGCACATATGCCAGGGAGAAGAATAGTTCTTGCCCCGTCCAAAGTGGATGTGATGTCCCGGCCATAGCCCAGGCTGGAAACCTGTGAAAGGGAGGTGACCATAGCATAAGCTAGCTTTTCAGAAGAGGAGCACACAACTTTGGAACGGTATGTATATTACAAACTTTCTCCTATGAGGGTGTAACTGTATGTACAATTAAAGGGGTTGTCAAGGATTATTTGTTTAAATCCCCTATCCAGACCCAGGAGGACCTGTGAAGACATTTAATGTATACTCACCTGCTCCCCACCGCTGTGTTTAGACTCTGTGGCTCCTGGGTTGTCTGCATTGCTCTTTCAGCTTCTTCTGTCCACTCCCTGCAAGGCTGGGGTCACGAGTGCTGCTGCAGACAATGACTGGCCTCAGAGGTGACGTGTCCCCAAGTGTCATGTGACCAAGCAGTGACGTGCCACGTCAAAGTTGAAATGCAGAAAGTTTAAAGGCTGGCACTGGTAGTCTGGTGAAGACAGCTCAGGAGCCACAGAGTCCAGACCGATCAGCGGGGAGCAGGTAAGTATAGATCTTTTCACAGCTGCTAGTTGAGTAGGGGACCCGAGAAAAAGAAAACTCCTGGAAATCCCTCCAAGGTGGGTTTGCAGGTTCACAGGGTCTAAGAAAAGCCCTTTAATGCACGATTACCTGCTATTCTCGAACACATAAATATCCATATTCTAATTAGCATAGAAGTAAATCATACAATCAATGTGTAGTTCCCCAGAACAGGGTACTAGCAAATTGTAAGTGTTATTATTTAATCGGTTAATGCTTGGTATATATTCCCAAAAGCTGTCTGTAGGTGGTACTGTTTAGTCCCTGACTCAGCAGAGGGAATTAGCTTTCCCTCTGAGGTAGGAGCTTTCTAGTTAGGATTGCATCAGACACTTCAGTTTTAGCTCTGCCTGCAGTTCAGGGCAGACGCTAGTTCAGCTGCAGGAGAAACATCATTCCTCTTGAGGGAAAGCTGGAGAAGACATTCACAGACTATCCAGGAACACAGGGCCACGCAAGCTAGCATGGTATTCACTTGTTATGGCTATAATCTTTGCTGCTTGAGGAAGAATAACAGCACCTTTCACACCTATTGTCACCATGGGGAACAGGGGAAACTCCCCACCGTACAATGTCGGGAAGAGAAAGATACTAGGCCTGCATGCCAGGATAGGGAAGATGGTCACCTCCTATACGACCCTCATCCTAGCCCTGACTTCCTGATCGCATGAGAGCACCCTAATGGTGGGAGGGCTCATACTTTGGAACCTGGGCCTTACTGACCTTAACAATCCCTGGAATAGGAGACAGGAAAAAGAGACGACCGGTTCATCCACAACACGGATGAACTGGAGTTTTCTCATGCCTAGCAACAGGAAAGTAGCAGACAGTAAGCAAAACTTGTGGTTCGCCCTCTGGGAAACCATGGAGCCCACTTCCGCAGGCAGGTGTTAACGCTGTTCTCCCTCAGAGGAACACAGAAGCCCTCTCACCGGAGGCACAACACACAGGGTACGACTTGCATACATGTCGGACATGAAACACCAACTGACCAGACATATAACGACAACAAGACTAGACACCACACCCTGAGCAAAACCCACACCAAACATCAACACAGGTAAGGTAGGGAACATGGAGGCGACATAAGGGACACACTGCAAAAGACATCGATGACAAACAAGGTGGACCTCACACTGGGCAGGTGATAAGTCCAGGAAGGCAGCACGACTCCAGCTCCAAAAGAACCTGAAGTCAACTGACCTCAGGCTCCAAAACCCACATACCATGAGGCCACACCCAGCTCCACCTTTCTCACACCGTAACCTCTAACACACCAGGATGGGAAGGGAAACAGCCTTAAAGGGGCAGTGCACAGGCATTCTACACAAACAACACGTTGCCACCGGCAACAAGCATGCGTGGAAAAAGTGTCAGGGTCAACTACAACTAAGCTGTAACACTTATATAATGGATTTTAGGATTTGTACCCTTCTGTGGGAATTGCAATGCTTATTTTTAAGTTGTACTACAACTTGTTCATGTTCTACAACTGGCCTGGTTACTGACTCCAGCACTATTCGCCGGCTTCAGCACCTACATCTCCCGCCTTGCAATGTACAACACACATAACACCAAGGGCACCCTATCTACCATAAGAGAGGAGTCCTAACATCAGGGTGCACCCTCCTGTCACTGCCCGGCCCCAGGGAGCATCTATGTGAGGATTGCCTCTGTGAATAATCAGTGCAGCCAGCGCCACTACTCCGGGGCTTGCGGCAAATGTAATAAATCGAGACACAGATTAACTGCATATTGGTCAACAGCCCCTTGTTGACTGTTTCCAAATGGCAAAAGGTATTATTCCGTACACTGCACAAAATAAACAGTTAATGAGGATATATTATAAAAGTGGTTAGCCAATCAAAGGTGGAGCTTCAATTTAACCACTTCAGCCCCCCTAGCTTAAACACCCTTAATGACCAGGCCACTTTTTACAATTCCGCACTACACTACTTTCACCGTTTATTGCTCCGTCATGCAACTTACCACCCAAATGAATTTTACCTCCTTTTCTTCTCACTAATAGAGCTTTCATTTGGTGGTATTTCATTGTTGCTGACATTTTTACTTTTTTTGCTATTAATAAAAATTTAACGACATTTTTGCAAAAAAATGACATTTTCACTTTCTGTTGTAAAATTTTTCAAAAAAACTACATTTGTATGTAAAATTTTCTCTAAATTTATTGTTCTACATGTCTTTGATAAAAAAATTCAATAAGCGTATATTTATTGGTTTGGGTAAAAGTTATAGCGTTTACAAACTATGGTGCAAAAAGTGAATTTCGGCATTTTGAAGCAGCTCTGACTTTCTGAGCGCCTGTCATGTTTCTTCAGGTGCTAGAATGCCAGGAAAGTATAAATACCCCCAAATCACACCATTTTAGATAGAAGACACCCCAAAGTATTCGCGGAGGGGCTTGGTGAGTTCATGTATCATTTCATTTTTTCACAAGTTAGCGGAAAATGACACTTTCTGAGGAAAAAAAATATATAATAAAGTTTCCATTTCTGCTAACTTCTGGCAAAAAAAAAAAAATCTCAGACGGGCTCACTATGCCCCTCTGTGAATACCTTAGGGTGTCTACTTTCCGAAATGGGGTCATTTGTGGGGTGTGTTTACTGTTCTGGCATTTTGGGCGGGGCTAAATTGTGAGCAGCCATGTAAAACCTAAAGGTACTCGTTGGAATTTGGGCCCCTTTGTGCACCCAGGCTGCAAAAAGTGTCACTCATGTGGTATCGCCGTACTCAGGAGAAGTAGGGCAATGTGTTTTGGGGTGTATTTTTACATATACCCATGTTGGGTGAGAGAAATATCTCTGTAAACTGACAACTTTGTATAAAAAAATTAAAAAGTTGTCATTTACAGAGATATTTCTCACACCCAGCATGTGTATATATAAAAATACACCCAAAACACATTGCCTACTTCTCCTGAGTACTGAGGATACCACATGTGTGGAACTTTTGCAGCCTGGGTGCAAAGAGCCCTAAAACCAATGAGTACCTTTAGTATTTCTACAGGGCATTTTTACGCATTTGGATTCCAGACTTCTTCTCACGCTTTAGGGGCCCCTAAAATGCCAGGGCAGTATAAATACCCCACATGTGACCCCATTTTAGAAAGAAGACACCCCAAGGTATTCCGTGAGGGTATGGTGAGTTCATGTAAAATGTTATTTTTGTCACAAGTTAGTGGAATATGAGACTTTGTAAAAAACAAAATAAAAAAAAAAAATATATATCAATTTCCGCTAACTTGTGCCAAAAAAAAAATTTCTGTGAACTCGCCATGCCCCTCACAGAATACCTTGGGGTGTCTTCTTTCCACAATGGGGTCACTTGTGGGGTATTTATACTGCCCTGGCATTCTAGGAACCTAAAGCGTGAGAATCCAAATGCGTAACAATGCCCTGTGAAATCCTAAAGGTACTCATTGGAATTAGGGCCCTTTGCGCATCTTGGCTGCAAAAAGTGTCACACATGTGGTACCGCCGTACTCAGGAGAAGTAGGGCAATGTGTTTTGGGGTGTATTTTATATATTCCCATGCTGGGTGAGAGAAATATCTCTGTAAATGACAACTTTTTAAATTTTTTTATTCAAAGTTGTCAATTTACAGAGATATTTCTCTCACCAGCATGGGTATATGTAAAAATACACCCCAAAACACATTGCCCTACTTCTCCTGAGTACGGCGATACCACATAAGTGACACTTTTTGCAGCCAAGATGCACAAAGGGGCCCAAATTCCAATGAGTACCTTTTAGGAGGGCATTTTTACGCATTTTTCTTCTCGCACTTTAGGGCCCCTAAAATGCCAGGGCAGTATAAATACCCACATGTGACCCCATTTTGGAAAGAAGACAGCCCAAGGTATTCCATGAGGGGCATGGCGAGTTGATAGAAAAAATTTTTGGCACAAGTTAGTGGAAATTGATTTTTTGATAGTTTTTCTCACAAAGTCTCCCTTTCCGCTAACTTTTGACAAAAGTTTAATTTTTCATGGACTCACTATGCCCCTCAGCGAATACCTTGGGGTGTCTTCTTTCCAAAATGGGGTCACATGTGGGGTATTTATACTGTCCTGGCATTTTAGGGGCCCTAAAGCGTGAGAAGAAAATGCGTAAAATGCCCTCCTAAAGTTACTCATTGGAATTTGGGCCCTTTGCGCATCTTGGCTGCAAAAGTGTCACACATGTGGTATCGCCGTACTCAGGAGAAGTAGGGCAATGTGTTTTGAGGTGTATTTTACATATACCCATACTGTGTGAGAGAAATATCTCTGTAAATTGACAACTTTGAATAAAAAAATTTAAAAAGTTGTCATTTGCAGAGATATTTCTCACACAAAGTATGGGTATATATAAAAATACACCCCAAAACACATTGCCCTACTTCTCCTGAGTACGGCGATACCACATGTGTGCCACTTTTTGCAGCCAAGATGCGCAAAGGGCCCTAAAACCAATGAGTACCTTTAGGATTTCACAGGGCATTTTTACGCATTTGGATTCTCACGCTTTAGGACCCTAAAATGCCAGGGCAGTATAAATACCCACAAGTGACCCCATTGTGGATAGAAGACACCCCAAGGTATTCCGTGAGGGGCATGGCGAGTTCACAGAAAAAAATTTTGGCACAAGTTAGAGGAAATTGATTTTTATTTTTATTTTTACAAAGTCTCATATTCCACTAACTTGTGACAAAAATAAAATTTTACATGAACTCGCCATACCCCTCACGGAATACCTTAGGGTGTCTTCTTTCTAAAATGGGGTCACATGTGAGGTGTTTGTACTGCCCTGGGATTTGAGGGTCTCCGCAGTCATTACACGTATGGCCAGCATTAGGAGTTTCTGCGATTCTCCGTATATTGACCATACGGGTAATGAGATTTTTTCCGTTCAGCCGCTGCGCTGAAAAAAAAAAAAATGAACGGCACAGATTTATTCATTCGCATCAATCAATGTGGATGAAAAAATCTCTGCCAAAATCAGTGACTGCGGTGCGGTGGGCTGGGCGCTAGCTACCTAACAAGTAGCTAACTAACTGGCGGTGATAAGGGACCCTTATGCCCCATTCACACGTCCGCAATTCTGTTTGCGGAGCGGAATTGCGGACCCATTCATTTCTATGGGGACAGACTTTGTCCGCTCGGATCCGGAATTACGGATCCGCGCTTCGAGTCTGCACTTCCGTTCCGCAAAAATATAGAACATGTCCTATTCTTGTCCGCAATTGCGGACAAGAAAAAGCATTTTCTATATAGTTCTGGCAATGTGCGGATCTGCAAAATGCAGAAAGCACATTGCCGGTGTCCGTGTTTTGAGGATCTGTGGATCCGCAGATCCGCGGATCTGATCCAGCGGATCCGTGAATCCACGGATCCATAAAACACATTTGGACGTCTGAATGGAGCCTTACAAGGGTGTGATCAATGACAGGGGGTGATCAGGGGTCTAGATGGGGTGATCAAGGGGTTAACAAGGGGTTAGTAGGTGAGGGGGTGGGGGGGTTAGTGTAGTGTTTGGTGCAACTTTACATAGTTACCTGGTCCTCTGGTGGTCGATCCCAGCAAATGGGACCACCAGAGGACCAGGTAGCAGGTATATCAGACGCTGTTCACAAAACAGCGTCTGATATACTTGTTTGATGCGATTTATATCGCATCTACAGCCTGCCAGCGATGGATCATCGCTGGCAGGCTGTAGTTAAACTCCTGAGACGCCCGCTACTGTGAGCAGCGCGCTGCTTCACAGGAAATCTCGCGTCTCGCGAGATGACGCAGATCTGCGGCGCCCCAGAACAGCCCGACCGCCGCGAGAACGCAGTTGTGCGTTAGGCGGTCGGGAAGTGGTTAAACAAAGATGTGTGTCCTCCTGGAAAGTATGGTAAGAAATATGTGGCAAAATGGAATGATTTGGGACAAAACTGGTGCCGCTTCCAGAAACAGCACCACTCTTGATCACAGGCTGTGTCTGGTATTGCAGCTCAGTTTTATGTAAATACCAGCCACAGCCATGGGATAGGAGTGCCGCTGTTTTTGGCAGAAAGCAGTCATCTAATATCTATGAGGGTCCCGTGGCGCGGGAGTTTTCACCTTCTGTTACTTCTATGGAGATTTTAGAACTGTGATGACCTCTGGCCAGATGACTTCCAGTAGAACATCCATTCGTCAGGCGTCATGAATCAGCGTTTCAGTATATTCCCCACAATAAGGCTCAAGGAACAGATGAGTCGCCACCGTCACCTCAATGCGTTGTCACCTCAGTTCCCCCTTGCCCTGAGTTCAGTGTGGTCCATGATCGGTCTAGACAAGTCAAGTGGTCCTCATAGGCTTTCTCTTTCTGTTCCTCTAAAGAAGCTTTGGCTTTAATTGCACAATCTTTTGTTTTTTTTACTACAATGCGTGAACAGAATTTGTGTCATATCACAGGGGGGACTTGCTCTGTCCCACACAATCATAAGGGGAGCAAAGTTCCTCCAGCTTGACGGTAAGACGCTCCGAGGAAAGCAGAAGTTTGTAAAACGTAAGGGAGATTGATCCTTGTGATTAGAGTAGGAGTGGCCCACCTAAGTACCAGGAGATCCTCCGCCAGGGAAGGGGGTCCAGGCTCTAAATTAAGCTCTGGCAGAAGACAAACCCATTCGGAGGTGACTTTGGAGCTGATCACTTATCACTAGGATCTATTTCTGCATGACGAATAACCTGTAAGATCTTTTCGATAAGACGTCCTGTGTGTAGAGTGATAACTGCAAAGATTACGATGCAATTAATGGTGGGCATCCTCAAGGGTGGGCATCGGAATCATGTTCTCGGATGGAACCCAAGGGATCTAAGTTCGGAACCCCCCCTGAAGCTAGCTTTCGCAAGACAGGTAGTAACAGGATTCTGCCACTAGATGGTGATCTTATCAAGTAAAACTGTTGCTGCCGTGTCACGTAAATTACTTTTTTATTTATTTGAATAGGTAGAAAGAATAAGCAGCTTTCAGAGACCTCTGGCATCCGCTTATCTCCCCAGAGGGACAACATAATCAGACATGTTGAAAATGTCTTTAAAGAGTCCAATGCCATTAGTCATGCACCTTACAGGTCCCTCTGTCTGGCGCTCATGTCCTCCAGATGCATGCCGAAAAATTGTCACCACCATGCAGAGTCTGAAGGTTAATGTAGTGGATGGAAATGTACTAAAAATTTACGCAAAATCGCTCCTATAACCAAGGGCAGATTTGAAGCAAGGGGGTTTCGAGTGCGATTTGGTCAGTCACCCTCCCTACAGTCCCGTGACTCACTCTATTTATCCTATAGATGGTGAATAACTCTCAGGGCTCATGCACACAAACTTATTTTTTGTCCGTGTCCGCTCCATTTTTTCGTGGCCCATAGGAAACCATTCACTTCGATGGGGCTGCAAAAAAATATCAAAAACCGGTTCTGCTCCATTCCAAAAAATAGAACATGTCCTATTATTGTCCGCATTACTGACAAGGATAGGACTGTTCTGTTATGGTCTGTTCTGTTCTAAATGCGGAATGCGCGCTGGCCGGCAATTTGCGGACCGCAAAACAACAGCAGTCGTGGTATATATTTAGGGTCTCTCCAGGGTCTGAGGTCTGAATTCATTTAGTGGTTTGGTCTGGGGTTTGGAACTTTATGAGGGTCTGATCTGGAATTGATTTTGAGGCCTACTCTGAGGTCTTAATTAATTCAGGGGTGTGGCCTGGGGTCTGGATTTATTTGGTAGTCTGGAAAGGGATTCTAAATAGGATCTGAATTCATTTTGAGTTCTGGACTTGGGTCTGAATGTATTTGGAGCTCAGGTTTCTCAGTTTCTGTAGAGGTTTGGTCTAAATTTACTTGTGTTGCCATGAAGGCTGGAAAGCAATGGGCCGGCAGCAAACTCTGCAGTTGACAAGAGAAGTCGTCATGGCATCGGAGTAGGTTGGACAAGAAAAGGAATGCAAATGTCTACAAAGAAGATGTCACCTGTGAGTCAGTTGATTTAAAAGGTGTTGTCACCTTTCTTGACAACACCATGATACCATGATAACAGTACTGGCATATCTTTACTTAGAACTCTGTTTTGTGATGTTGCTCTGTTACTCCTCTGGGAAATGCATTAATAAGGACTGGATACTTTTTGTAACATAACTAAATCATTTTAAAGAGGACCTTTCATGGGATTATGTGCTACAAACCGGTATACTTACCAGATAGGGCTGCCCTACAAATGCAAGCATTTTTCTTTTTTTCCAAAATACCCTTCTTTCCACCGCTGTGCCCCCCTGGTTTTTTGTGCCTGATATGTTCATTTAGACCAGTAGTTTCTCAACCAGCGTAGCCTCAGCTGTTGCAAACTAGCACTCCCAGCATGCCCGGACAGCCTTTGGCTGTGTGGGCATGCTGGGAGTTGTTGTTTTGCAACAGCTGGAGGCACACTGGTTGGGAAACACTGATTTAGACCATCGGTACAGAATAGGAGAAGACATTTGGTTTTCTCAATGGGCGTCTCCTTCTCCCAGGCTGTGACGCCATCCAGTTGCAGCGTACCACGCCACAGCCAGGGAGAAGGTGAGCTGTTTTTTCTCCCGGTTGTGACGCTCTCTGCTGTGATCGGACAGCGTCACAGCCAAGGAGAAGGACACGCCCATTGAGAAAACCAAATGTCTCTGCCTTCCTGCACCGATGGTCTAAATCGAGATATCAGGCTTAAAAGACGATGTGAATATTACCAATCTCCTTGTCAATAGAAAGTGTTTCTACACAGTCCAGTACTGTCAGTGGTGACTGAACACTATTAGACTAAGTAGGGGCACACCCCTTTGACAAGTAGAATGGTAACGTCCAGTGGTGAATGTATTAATATATTTCCAAGAGGAATAACAGAGGAACAAAGCAAAGATGTCATATGGGTAAAGGAGAGAGAATTCTGCCTGTGACTGTGTCTGAGGAGTACTGAATGCTCTTCTGTAGCCTACAGCATGATAATACTCCAGCGCTGTATCTGACCACTGTATGGTCACCGAATGGCAGTATTATTGGGTATATAGGTGCTTGTATTGTGATAGTGTACACCATCCCTGACTGTGATCTATTTTTCTGCCCCTCCCCACCCCCTCTGATTTCAGGATCTGCCACACACTAAGACTAGGAGCAGATGAGACGTATATGTGTATAAACACTGTGATGAAACATTGCAGTTTCCATATTGGCCACTAGATGTCAGTATGAGAGAATGTGCTCAAACAACTTTTCATCTCTATTGGGGTTGTCCTATTTCAGGACCTTCTCAACTACCGGCCGCAGCTTATGGTACCTTATGGGAAAATCATCCTCACCTGTTCTCCGCCATTCCATTCTACCTCCCTGCTCCCCTTCAGGGGTCTTCTGGTCTTGTTAACTTTTGGCACGTCACTGCTGGGTCTCAAGCCGCTTGGGGACACATTGCCACTGAGGCCAACTATTGGTTTCAGTGGTGCACATAACCCCGTCTTCAGTCGTGCACATAACCCCGTCTGTCTAGAACAGCGATCAGCAACCTCTGGCACTCTAGTTTTTCTTAAACTACAGTTCCCAGAATGCTTCATTCATTTCTATTGGAGTTACAAGCAAAGCAGAACAAGTAGGAATGTTGGGAGTTGTAGTTTCTTAGCAGCTAGAGTACAGAAGGGCCAGATATCTGGAATGGAGCGTTGGGAACAGGTAAGTATAATTTGCTGCTGCTGTCTAGTTATAAAGGTCCCAAAGCTGCGTAACCCTTTTAAGGATCACCTGTCAGCAGGATCAACCCTGTTAAACAAAAAATATTTTTCTTTTTAATTTATGTGGCTGTATCAAGTCTTGTTTTATGCAGAATTTGTATAATTTTATAATTACCGTGTATCGTTTTTACTGCGAAAATGCAGAAAGAAAATATTTTTGCCATTTTTTTCATTTGTTAAGTCTTTTTATGCCATTTTATACCGTAAATTTTTCAGGTTACTATTGTCTTGAGGATAATATGTATGTATGTTTGTATGTGCAAAAAATGTATCCAGCAGGTACTATTTCTGTTTGTGGAGAGCTCCTAGTAGACATAAGGCGTTTTATAGGCTAGGCAATGCTCCTCTGGGATTAAGGTATGCAGAATACAGTGCCTTGAGAAAGTATTCATATCCCTTGAACTTTTCCAAAAAATTTTCACATTACACGCACAAACTTGAATGTTTTTTATTGGGATTTTATGTGCTAGACCAACACAAAGTAGCAAGTATGTGTGAAGTGAAAAGAAAATGAAACATGTTTTTCATATTCTTTAATAAATAATAATATGGAAATTGTGGCATGCATTTGTATTCAGCCCCTGTACTCTGATACCCTAAATATTTGGCCAATTACCTTCAGAAGTCCCCTAATTAGTAAATGTGTATAATGTATTCTCAGTATAACTACAGCTGCTCTGTGAAGGCCTCAGAGGTTTGTTAGTGAACGTTAGTGATCAAACAGCATCATAAAAACCAAGAAACACACCAGACAGGTCAGGGATAAAGTTTTGGAGAAGTGTAAAGCAGGGTTAGGTTATAAAGAATATCCCAAGCTCTGAACAACTCATGGAGCACTGTTCAATCCATCATCTGAAAATGGAAGGCGTATGGCACAATTAAAACCTACCAAGACATGGCTGTCCACCTAAACTGACAACCCAGGCAAGGAGAGCACTAAGTAGAGAAGCAGCTAAGAGGCCTATAGTCACTCTGGAGGAGCCGCAGAGATCCACAGCTCAGGTGGGAGAATCTGTCCACAGGACAACTATTAGTCGTGTTCACATTATCCCCACTGTGAAACATGGTGGTGGGGGATGCTTTTCATCAGCAGGGACAGGAAGCTGGACAGAGTGGATGGGAAGATGGATGGAGCTAAATACAGCGCAATCGTGGAGGAAAACCTGTTAGGCCTCTTTCACACGAGCGTGACGTGAAACTCCCACCATTTTGCAAGCAAGTTCAGTTAGTTTTGTCTGCGATTGTGTTCAGTTGCTCAAGTTTTCTCCGCGTGGTGCAATGCGCTTTGATGAGTTTTTCACGCGTGTGATAAAAACAGAAGGTTTACAAACAACATCTCTTAGCAACCATCAGTGAAAAACGCACTGCATCCGGACTTGCTTGCGGATGCAATGCGTTTCACTGAAGCCCCATTCCCGCATGAAAAACGCAGAATATAGAACATGCTGCCTTTTTCACGCAACGCAGAAGTGATGCGTGAAAAACGCTCATGTACACAGACCCATTGAAATGAATGGGTCCGGATTCAGTGCGGGTGCTATACGTTCACGTCACGCATTGCACCTGCGCGGAAACCTCGCTCATGTGAAAGGGGCCTTAAAAATTACTGATCACAGACTTTCTCCAACAAATCTGACTGAGCGCATGTATTTTGCAAAGAAGAAAAGGCAAAAATTTCAGCCTCCAGATGTGCAAAGCTGGTAGAGACAGACCCCAAAAGACTTGCAGCTTTAATTGTAGCAAAAGGGGGTCCTAGAAAGTATTGACTCAGGGGCTGAATACAAATGTACACCACACTCTTCAGATTTTTATTTATTAAAAGTTTTGAAAACCATGTATCCTTTTCTTTTTATTTTACACATACTTGTACTTTGCGTTGTTCTATCGCATAAAATGCCAAAAATGTAAATTTTGGGTGTTACGTGAAAAATGTTGCTCTGATGCCACAAACAACTTGTGACGCAAGAGGCACAGCTTTCTTTGTTTGTTATATTAGTTTGCATACAATAAAATGTATTTTATACCAATTTTTTTAAAAAAAATTTACTATTGACTTTTATTGATTTATTATTTTATATTTTATACATTTTTCTAAATTCCAATATTGGATTACTATTTTATAGCTTCATTTTAAACTTGTATTACCATGCTCCTGTATGCCAATACATTATATTCTCTCTATGACACAGGCTGCCACTAGGGTAACACTGGCATGTCCCACCAGCAGGATTACTGAGCAGACCGCCATTCCCCAGGGCTGACTGGTCCATTCTCCAGTCGGATCACCAGGATGGTCCTGAATGGGGGATCCTTTTGATATACTCAGAATTCTCCGATGGGATTTTTTATTTTTTAATGGGTTGGAGGACCGCGCTGTCCACCGAGACAGTGGGCGGTCATCAAGGGGTTAAAGGAGTTGTCCACTTTCCGTTTTCCTAGAAGCGTTTCCTTTAAAATAAGCTGATAGGACGGTGTCCATCTTTGGGATCACCAGTGATCTGCTGTAGCCTGTGATGGAACCTTGCAACAAGTGTTCAATTTCCTGCAGCGCCACCACAGGAGGAAATGAAATATTACATGCTGTCCGGTGAAATCAATACGCTGAGCAGGCCTGGTCCTCTTTGTTTCTCGGTCCTGAATGAGGGATCGCCCTCTATTAACGCGGAATTCCCCAATAGGGTTTTTTTAAATGGGATTTACTAAAGCAGACATTCCGTTCAGTGAACCTCTCCCTGCTGCATTGAAGAAGGATGTTAATATGAATCATCCCTTTAATTTTCATTAGAAATGCATTTCATCCCGGCTGTGAAAGGACAGATGACAGCAGTGTCAGTAAATGACAAGTGTAAGCAGAACTTGACATTTCCTATTTCTTCTAAACACAGTGCAGCCATTTTCAGGCGATTGACAGGAATCTGTCACCCTGAGGTTCACAGCTCCTCGGCTTGTACTGCGTGGATGTGTCAGCGAGACTTCCTCCTTGACCATCCGTGATCATTACAGAACATTTCCCCTCATCACCAGTAAATACTATATACATCCCTGACTCATTCTCCTCTCTTACACTATTACAGGACTTAGTCACAGGTTTCTTGGTGATATCTGTTTATGGGAAAGCTGGGGAACCAGGGCCGGCCTTAGGTTCGTTGGAGTCCTGTGCGAATTGTGCTTTGGTGCCCTCCACGATAATTTAAAAACGATATGTTTTATATATGCATTAAACATATTCCCATAGCATACATGATGTCATGTAGTTCCTATATATTTCCACAAAATTTCCACAGCTTTGTACGCCCCTTTTGGAATCTTCATGATGTCCCTTGTAAAACTTTCTCAAACATAAAAAATCGTTGCATAAAAAGCGTAAAATAGCATAAAAAATATAGGAATAATCCGTCCTGACATTGAATATGAAAAGTCTCGATGAGAGGAGTTATGTATTAGTGACTGGCACAGCTCTCTGTCGTGAGGTTCACTTTGACCATGAAATTAACATATTCTCCGAAATTGAAGGGATAATTCATCATTCCCTCAATATATTACTGTGTGAGGTGAGGCGCAAGTAAGTGCGATCGGCTAGAGAAGCTAAAAAAACACTAAAGTTCTAAAAATGTATTCACCAGGATTTTGAGAATATTCTGCAGCAACGACTGTCATCCCTCACATGAGACCCTGTCCCCAATGGGGCTCATTTAGTCCCCCTATCATAGGCACGCACTAGGGCCGATTTCATGATAAAATTAAGGCCCCTTTCACATGACCGTATTTTTGCTCTGCATCCGATACGCATATTTTGCGGATCAGATGTGGACCCATTCATTTTAATGGGGCCGCAAAAATGCGTCCGTATGTCAGTTCCGCAGCCCCGAAGAGATAGAACATGTCCTATTCTTGTCTATTTTGCAGACAAGAATGGACATTGTTACAATGAGTCTGCAAAAAACGGATGCAACACAGATGTCACATGGATATCATCTGTATTTTTGCACCCTAAAGGCTCATGTACGGGAACATATTTTTTATCGGCGTCTGACCCACATTTTTTGCTGGTTGGATGCAACCTCATTCACTTCAATGGGGCCACAAAACATGTAGACAGCAGACTGTGTGCTGTCCGCATGGGTATGTCTGTTCCATGGCCCTTAAAAAATATATAACATGTCCTATTCTTGGCTGCATTACGGACAAGGATTAGAGTGTTCTATTATGGCCCTGGACATTCCATTCCGCAAAATGTGGAAACTATCCATGTTTTGCGGATTCACAATTTGCGGACCACAAAACAGGCAGCGGTCGTGTGCGTGAGACCTGTGTGGACTCCGCATCTCTATTGGGACACACTGACTTGAAGAGGTCCGCGATCCACAGCATACAGCAAAATATAGGACATGTTCTATCTTTTGCGGTGTGGAGGTTCGGACCCAGAAGCCCAGGGAAAGGGCTTCCATGTGTTTCTGTGGGATTCCGACCTGTGCCTCCACTCAAGTCAATGGGTCAGCAACGCAGTACGGGGTTCACTTGGCCGCTTCCTGTGTTTTGCTGACCCGCGGTTTGCAGTCTACAACAGACACGGCTACACCACGGTTGTGTAAATGTACCCTAATGGAGTTTTTTAGGACTTTACTACTGATGAACTGCTGGGATAAGTTGTAGTAATGGGACGCCCTTTTTAAAGGGGTTTTCTGTGGCTGAACTATTAGGATAGGTGATCAATATCAGATTGGTGGGGGATCCAACACCCGGCACCACCACAGATCAGGTGTTTTCAGGAGCTTGTGTGCTGGTACCAGGCACAGGCACTGCCCAGCTCTGTACACTAGTGAATGGGAGTAGCGCTGCAGTAACATGCACAGCACTACACAGTGTGTACAGAGCTGTGTTGTCCCAGTGCCTGGTTCCAGAGTGCAGTAGTGCAACGTGCCGCCCCCCATGTCTGATCGTGTCCCAGGTTTATAGGAATGCCCGAGTGGTGTGGTGCGGCCCTAATAGTCTCTGTGTATGTCACAGTGCTCCGACCTGGAAACCATCGCTCCCCAGGGTTAGGCTTCGAAGCAATAAAGGGGGGAGTAATGGTGGAGGTGGAGAATAAGCCAAGTCTAGACTTTTATAAAGTTCAACAGCTTCACTTGAATCAGCTTTCATCCGTACAAGAAGTGGTGTTTCTCTAGGTTCCAGCAGATTTTGGCATAAACTGGTAGGCAAGCTTAAATATTCTGCTTTATCTCTCTGCTGTGCTAAACTCGGCTTTAGTCTGGTCACTGGATTTTAGGACTGTACTCGTACCTTTGGAGTGGGGTTCCTTTGGCTGTTGACCCCCTAGCAACACTCTGTCGGTTAATCTTTAGCAGGCAGGGTGATTCTCCCCTCCTTCCAACTCTAGACTAGACTAAGACTCAGACTGACCAAAAACTTTCTGCAGCCCCTTCCTTGGTAGGAAACAGGACTAGCCTACTTCTGCCCAAAAGGGGAAGAATGGAATGGTAAGCTCCTTTCTATCTAAAAATCTCTCTGCCACCTGCTGGTGAACCAGGCATAGTACGTTAACAAAACAGTTTCATAGTAACATTATCAATGCACGGTGATAAAGGACCTGGAATCCATACACAGACGACATTGTGGTGAGCAATTAAAGACAGTAGCAGGGTGTAGAAATGGTAATACCCCTCTGCGGTATTACAGTAGGTCCTGAAAAAACTGATCGAGATGGGTGCTGGGTGTAGACCCCCCCCCCAACAATGACCTATCCTAAGGATAAGGCATCAATAGTTGCATAGGGTTGCTTGAGATTAATCAAACATGGTTGCTTTCTTAAAGGCACTGCACCACTCTTGCTTATGGTTCTGTCTGGTGCTGTGTCTCCGCCACATTCATGTGAAGCATTGTATAGTTCCCCCTGAGATCCAGTCCATGTAAAGATGAGACAAGCCACGTCCTCCAGAGCAAGGGACGCTCTTCGTAGCCGCTCTCCGCACTCACTAACAGGGGCTTGTAAATGAGAGATCTCTTTCTACCATATGAACTCAAAGGGGAAGCTTTATGAAAATCACCTAAAAGAAAAACTCTCTAATTCATAGTAACCAATCACAGCGCAGCTTTCAACTGTCTAGAGCACCGTAAAAATGTAAGCTGTGATGTGATTGGTTGCTATGAGCGTTTCAAAATCACCCACCTGCCCTATTTCCAAAGGAGGTCTTCTTAATCTGGCCACCCTTTTCAAGAAAAACACCAATGTAAATTCATATAATGGGAATGATATTTCTAAAATGTCTAAATGCTCATAGTAAAAAAACATACATAATACACATGTTTTTTAATTGTTGTGGGTTGAAAATATAAGAGGAGCAAACTGGTTACTGAAGGAAGTCCAGGCCCTTTGCACTACTTATTTTTATTATTCCTCTGCAATTTGTTGTGTTTTTTTCTTATATAAAGAAAAATTAATCAAATAAAATAAAATAAATATTAAAAAATAATAATGATACAAAAAATAATAATAAATGCACGCTGTGTTCTGTACAGGTCCTTACTCTGCAGAAATGTATTCGCAGTAACTTCTCTACAATCTAGTAGGAGCAGCTCGGGTCCCTGATGGTCAGAGACAGCCAAAAACCCAGGGGAGAAGAGAAGCCGTTTGTTTCCTCTTTTTTCAGCCTACAGAGTAATCAGAGAGCGGAGGAAATGGAAATGCCGCAGCCTCTACTGGTCCGCTTCGCCAGGTATAACAGAGCTGCTGGGTCTAGGCTACTTTCACACTCGCGTTTTGGGCGGATCCGTCATGGATCTCCAAAAACGGATCCGGTACTATAAGGGTCCATTCACACGTCCGCAATTCTATTCCGCATTTGCGGAACGGAATTGCGGACCCATTAATTTCAATGGGGACAGACGATGTCCCGGCCGGGTCCGCAATTGCAGATCCGCACTTCCGGGTCCGCAATCGCGTCCCCAAAAAAATAGAACATGTCCTATTCTTGTCCGCAATTGCGGACAAGAAATGGCATTTTCTATGAGAGAGCCAGCGATGTGCGGTCCGTAAATTGCGGAACGCACATCGCCGATGTCCGTGTTTTGCGGATCCGTGGATCCGCAAAACACACACGGACGTGTGAATGGACCCTAATACAACCGCATGAATCCGTCATGAACAGATCCGTTTGGATTATCTGTAACATAGCCAAGATGGATCCATCATGAACTCCATTGAAAGTCAATGGGGGACTGATCCGTTTTCTATTGTGCCAGATTGTGTCAGAGAAAACGGATTCGTCCCCATTGACTTATATTGTGTGCCAGGATGGATCCTTTTGGCTCAGTTTTGTCAAGCGGACAGCTAAACGCTGCTGGCAGCCTCCAGAGCGGAATGGTGACTGAACGGAGGCAAGCTGATGCATTCTGAGCGGATCCTTTTCCATTCAGAATGCATTAGAATGCAAACTGATCCGTGTTGGAGCGCTTCTGAGAGCCCTGAACGGATCTCGCAAACAGAAAGCCAAAACGCGAGTGTGAAAGTAGCTTTAGCAAGCGCACATCTTTTTAAAGTCCCAGTTATAGCGGAAAAGTGCAAAATACGAGAATAATAATTTAGAAAAAAAATGTAAATGTCTCCATAAGGTTGTTTGTGCGCTCTTGGGAGGGTATATCATGTATCAAAACATAAACAGACATAAATAATAAAAATTACATAAAATATATGTTTTTTTTAGCAAAATAAAAGGGGGTATCTTACACCAATTTAAAATATAGATAGATAGATATGAGATAGATAGATAGATAGATAGATAGATAGATAGATAGATAGATAGATAGATAGATAGATAGATATGAGATAGATAGATAGATAGATAGATATGAGATAGATAGATAGATAGATAGATAGGTAGATAGATAGATATGAGATAGATAGATAGATAGATAGATAGATAGATAGATAGATAGATAGATATGAGATAGATAGATAGATAGATAGGTAGATAGATAGATAGATAGATAGATAGATAGATATTAGATAGATAGATATTAGATAGATAGATATTAGATAGATAGATAGATAGATAGATAGATAGATAGATAGATAGATAGATAGATAAATAGATATGAGAGAGAGATAAATATATATAGATAGATAGATAGATATGAGAGAGAGAGAGATAGGAGGATAGATAGATAGATAGATAGATAGATAGATAGATAGATAGATAGGAGGATAGATAGATAGATAGATAGATAGATATTAGATAGATAGATAGATATTAGATAGATAGATATTAGATAGAAAGATAGATAGATAGATAGATAGATAAATAGATATGAGAGAGATAAATATATATATATAGATAGATAGATATGAGAGAGAGATAGGAGGATAGATAGATAGATAGATAGATAGGAGGATAGATAGATATGAGATAGATAGATAGATAGATAGATAGATAGATAGATAGGAGGATAGATAGATAGAGAGATGAAAAAGGAAATTCCACGGCACTTCCCAAAAATAGATACGTGTTTATTTCACCTTATGCAACGTTTCGGTTCTCTCTTTGGGACCTTTTTCAAGCAGTGACTTTTAGATAGATAGACTTTTTTTTCTACTTTTTTCTACTATTGCATGCAGTGCTGCCCAGCCGTATTAACTTTTAGATAGATAGATAGATAGATAGATAGATAGATAGATAGATAGACAGATATTATTCCTATTAAAGTTTATAAATAAAGGTACAACTGAGTATTACCCGTTGGGAGTGCGTCCCTGCATAGTCTGACACTGGCAGCAGTTACTGGATAATATGAGACCGTGCAGGGACACGCCCCTAACTGGTAACATCTAGTTGTACCTTTATTCATAAATTTCTAAAAGGAATAATAGAGGAACAGCAAAGCCCATAGTTTTAAGAATAAATTCTCCAGAACTGTCATTACCTGTGGAATACTAGTATTTACTAAAACAGACATGTCAGGAGAGGTGACGGGTCCTCTTTAGTAGACATTCCTTGTCTATGTGTTACGATAAATAAGCAGCAAAAAGGATTTTGGCGGCCCAAAATATAAAAAAAAAAAAGTTAGCATCATTAACCCCTGAGTACACTAAATCTTAAAAAAAACTAAAAATAATAATAATAATTCTGTCCGGTCATTAAGGCAATAAATAAGTGCTTTCTGTTTTCTTAAGGGGATTAAAGTCCCAAAGAAATTGTCAGATGCTTTCACTGTGTCAGGAAACGGTGCGGCTTTAGGTTACTGTAATGCCTCAGATACTTGTACGTAACTTTCTAATCTGTGGGCGTGCGCTCATTGTCAGACGGTTCCTGTGAGTGTTGTCACTGTAAATTTTTTTGTGGTAATTTTCAGGCCTGCTGTAGACAAGGTCTTCTGGGAAGCTGAGGAGGATATAGCGATGTGCGCAGGAAGTTGGACACGTTTTAGCGATTACGCGAGAAAATTTTTTTATGAAATAAAATGAAAAGAATAGATAAACTCCGGGCTTGTTCACGCTCAGCCAGTTCTCATCTCACTTCTATGGTCTATACAGTATTAAAATCCTGGGTTCTGTCCATGTCCGCTGGAGAAAAAGCTGCTTAACCCCTTAAGTACCGAGCCCATTTTTGGTTTTGCATTTTCGTTTTTTCCTCCCCATGTTCCAATAGCCATAACTTTTTAATTTTTCCGTTCACATAGCCACATGTGGGCTTATTTTGTGCGGGTGTAGATGCATTTTTTAATAGTACCATTTAATTTAACATGTCTTTTATTGGAAAACGGGAAAAAATCAGTAAGGGTTAAATTGAAAAACAACCCCATAATTCTACCAAAGTTTTGGGGTTTTGACATCACCGCGTTCTCTGGGCTCTAAAATGATATGACGTCCTTATTCCGTGGCTGAATACGAATACAGCGATACCAAACTTGTATAGGTTTTTTTTACTACTTTAAAAAAATAAAAACCTTTGCAAAAATCAAACTTTTCTTTCATCGCCATTTTCTGATGGCCATAACTTTTTGTATTTAGGTTTATAGAGCTGTATGAGGGCTTGTTTTTTGTGTAACGAACTGTGGTTTTTATTGGTATCATTTTTGTGGTATATATGACTTTTTGGTCACTGTTATTCAATAAGGTTTTTGATTTTTTTTCCGTTACAGCATTCACCCGACAGTAATTTTGTAAAGATGTTTTAATGGTTCAGACTTTTTCAGACATGGCGATACCTATTATTTTTTTATTGTTAATATATTTTTATATGTAATATTGGGAAACTGGAGTGATTTAAACTTAATGTTTTAATGTTTTTTTTATTTATTTTTTTTACCTTTTTTCTATAACCATTAGCCCCCTTAGGGCGCGAGTACATTGGATCTTTTGATCCCTTCTCCTATTCACCCTGTTAGATCTATTAGGGTGAATAGGATTTTTACACTGTCCCTGCTGAGCTGTGCCTCGGGCATAGCTCAGTATGGAGATTGCCATGACAGGCCTGGATCACTTCAGCAGAGTTCAGGCTGCCATAACAACTGATTGGAGTCCTGCAATTTCACTGTGGGGGGCTCCAATCGGAAGGCAGAGGAAACCGCATCCCTCTGCCTTTACTCACGGTGCCGCCATCAGCGTTGACCGCGGCACCTGAGGTCTTAAATGACCAGGGCACGCAGACATGCAGATTTTGTTAGGTAATTGTCCTTATTGGAAAATTATGGTACGAGTGAAAGCACTCTAACTGAGAAAAAAAAAGCATTGAAGAAAATCCACAGCAAGAAGATTTAATATTTTCATGATTCAGTTGATGCTGACGCGTTTTGATCCTATTCGTTGCATACTTTTACTCCAATTCCTATCTGTCCATGGGGAAATATGTACAAAAGCAAGTAAAACCAAGGTTGCAGCACTGCAGTTTTATGATGCGGCAAAATCCCCAACTTTCTATGGCGACCTATGGAGTCCCTAACAGTCCGTATTTCTCCATGCGCCACCATATGGTGCCTCCATAAGGAACTGAATTCTCCCATAGAACCAACAGTATGGATCCTTCTGGTTCTTCTATAATATGGACACAGGCCCTTAGGAACATTTCCTAGTATTGTTTAAGGTTACACTATCCACGGAAAAGCCACGTGTATTAATGCACTATTTTTGGATACAGATTTAAACCTTCACATGTGAACCAAGCCTTAGAGAATGCCTAGCACGCGGTCTTGCTGAACCAGGGGCTTATATTGAAGAAATTGTCTATAGAAAACCTACATTCAGGACCATAATCTATAAGCTGGAGTGGAGAGCAGCTAAAAATGGCACCTGGAGGACCCAGCATTATGTGGACAGCTATCGATTTCATGGGTCAGCATGTAATGCTTCCTTTCCTTGTGGTGGCGCTGTAGGAGAACTCAACGCCAGGATCCCAGTGATCACTAGAGGTCACAGCAACGGGACACCATGTGATCAGCTTTTAATGGGAGGTACATCTCTCCTTCTACGTCTCCCAGGCTTCCAATGAAAAGTGGAGGCAATGGGACCCCCAATCTCTAAAGACCCCTGAATATTGGCACGAGTTTTGGGCATTAAAACCAAGCAACAGTTTTTCTCTTTTTCATTTCATAAGACATAAGGTTTTATAATTTTTCCATCCATGAGGACTCGTTTTTCAGGATGAGATGCGTTTTTCAATGCCACAATTTTGGATGACATAAAATGAATTGATTCGATTTTATTCATTTTTTGGGGATGGATACATGTACCCATAGGGTGGTTTTTGGCAATTTTTCCTGCAGTTTACTGTAGAAAAGTATTAACTTTATTCCGTGACTCGGTATTATACTGACACCACCAAATAAGTATAGTTTTGTGTGTGTTTTTTTTTTTGTTTAACATTTTACTACTTTGGCACAATAAAAAGATGTTTTATAGAAGAAGTCAGTTTCACGTCACAAGTGCTATAGGCTTGTCATTTATTTTATTTTTTGTTACCGTAGCCACAGGAGGACTTCATTTTTTTGGTGTGTTCATTTTTAAAAAAAATTTTCCCTCACTTATATAATGCTGACATATTCCACAGCGCTTTATAGATACTGTATTAGCATCAAGCCGTCCCCAATGGAGCTCACAATCTATATTCTCTAGTATGTCTTTGGAGTGTGCGAGGGAACCAGAGGAAACCCATGCAAACACAGGGAGAACATACAAACTCCGTGCAGATGTTGTCATTGGTCGGATTCGAACCCAGGACCCCAGTGCTAACCGCTGAGCCACATGCTGCTGCTTTTACATATAATTTGTTAATTCCAGCAATTCCACATTTTTTAACTGTTTACTATGTAGTGGTGCCCAATAGGTATTTCTTTTACTTGAGCTATTTTTATTCTGGGGGCGCTATTGTTACCTTTATGTTTCAGGTCATCCCTACTATGGTTTGCTATCCTTTTTAACTATAATTCTTGAACTGTATAAACTCTAGGTGCTCGAGTGCCTGTCATATACGTAGATGCATATTTTATCAGTTTAATTGATTTTAATTCAAAAGAAAACTTTTTATGTTTCATGGTTTAAAAAATGTATACCTTTTTGAGGGAGGCTCTCCAGGTCAGGAATCATTTAAAAATTTCTCTTTTCTTGATTGAACCATAAAATTTCTCTTTTACCCTGGGAACACCCCTGAGCGTTTTTCAGCGCGCTCATACGCGCTGAAAACGCCCAACATGTGAAAAGCCATGCATCCCTATGTGCATGGTTCACCTGTCGGCGTTTTACAGCGCGGACGACCGCGCTGTAAACGCCCTACGCGATCGCGTCGGCTGCCGTGACTATCGCGCAGCAGCACGCGCGATCCAACCCATATTCTATTATGGGAGCGCGCATATGACACGCGCTTCCATAAAACAGCCACTTCGCGGCAGAAGCGCCGTCATATGCTCGCCCTGGGAACACGCAAGTGTGTTCCCAGGGTTAAGGCAATGACCAAGCGGGCGCAATTCTGTCGCAGTTGCAACCCGACTGCGTTGCAGTTGAATATCACGAGCTGCGTCAGGCGCTAATTAAACTAATTGGGAGCGCACTGTTTAGTCAGTCCCCATTGTTAATGGCCGCACTGTATTGTAGGTGTTACGCAGCTATAAACAATGCAGACTGGTTAAGCAGAGCGGTCCTAATTAGTTTAACCTGCTGCGGCCATGCCGTACTTGACAGCAGGGCAACCGCAGCACAGCCGCACCGCGTGGTCGTACCTAACACTTCCTGCCTGATCATATTAGAAGATACATTGAGTGAAATGCCTGTAAAATCGTACGGTAAATATGTGGGGGAACACCACCTCTGGGTCTGTAGATTTTTTTGCACATTCATTGGAACCTCGTTAATTTCCCCCGTTTAAGATGAAGTACATATTGTAGTAAGTCAAACAACCCGAAGACTACTTGGCCTCCCTAGAGACTTCATTCATAATGAGAGCTCTCTCACTTCTCTTATCACATATTTCAATGAGTTTTGCTGAAAAATTCCCTTTTTTTTATTTCTATTTTATTGCATAAAAATATCAATTGAAAAAAAGTTCTCTAGCAGAAGGCAATTCATTATGAAATTCAGATTTTTTTTAATTATACAGTAAATATTTCTAAATTCTAAAGTACTGTTAATCTCCAGTCCAAATATTAATATGCATACTGTACTCTATACCCCGTTGTCAGCTATTTTGAGTTTTCTTGTCACCTGGTCAGCTATTGTACCCGCATGCAAGTTAATACTCCCTAATTATCCCTAAGAGCTCATGCACACGACCATATGTATTTTGCGGTCCACAAAAAACGGATCCACAAAAAAAAAGGATGAGGTCCGTGTGCATTCCGTATTTTGTGGAACGGAACAGCTGGCCCCCGATAGAACAGTCCTATCCTTGTCCGTAATGTGGACAATAATAGGACATGTTCCATTTTTTTGCGGAGCGGAAATATGGAAATATAATGCACACGGAATAACTTCTGGGGCTTTTTTTCAAAAAGAAATGGAACGGACACGGAAAGAATATAGGTTTGTGTGCATGAGCCCTAAGGCTGAGTTCACACTTCAATTATTTCATCAGTTATTTCCATCAGTTATTGTTACCAAAACCAGGGTCAGGTCAAAACCACAGAACAGGTGCAGATCTTTCCATTACACCTGATCTCTGTGGAGGTTTCACTACTGGTTTTGGCTGACAATAACTGATCAAATAACTAAGGGCTCATGCACACGGCCATTGCTCAGCCATTCCATGCATTGGGGACTACAGTTTGTGCAACATCCGTGCAGATTCTGCAGACGGATACAGACCCATTCAACTTGAATGGGACCCTGATCCGTCCGCACTGCTAAAAATAGAACATGTAGTGCTTCCGCGGGGTTCCGTGCCTCCGTTCCGCACTGGACCTTCTGGATTGTGGACCCACTGTGCAATATGGGCACGGCCGGCACACGTTCATGTGCATGAGCCCCAAGTCTGTCAATTTTGAGTAAGATTTGCATTGCACTTTTTGTCTTGTTTGTTTAATTGGATTGGTACAAAAGGCACCAAAACAGAAGTGCCTACATGACAGCCCATGTGTAACCTGGCAACTATGGATAAAACCACTTTCTTCTTAGGGTAAGATATCAATTTAGAAAAGCACACTGCCATTGTTGCCTATATAGGGCATCATAGGCTTTTATAATGTAGAGGTTCTTGAGTATGCCTTCTGTATGCCAGTTTTAATGAATGCGCCATCTGCCATCTTGGTTCCTTCTTCTCGTCTGATATGGTTCTCCTAAGGCAGCTTGTATTTTCAATGATGCCTCTGCACTTCTTCTGAGTCTTATCTAAAGGCAGCAAGAGATAGATTAGTGATAAAAAAAACTTCTGTCCCATGAAGCTGTGATGCAGCTTTAGTCTGTCTCCCCTACCTCCTGCTTGAGATAGGTTTATCTTCAGCTCTTGCAAGCAGGAGGCAGGTAAGAGCAGTGTGAAGCTGCATCTCAAAGAAATACACTGGAGGTTCTGCGCACGGCAGTGACAGATAGTAGAGAAGAAAGCAATCAATCGCAAGCAGGAGAGACCGGCTAAAATGGTATCTAGTAACATAGCAACATAGTTTGTAAGGCTGAAAAAAGACATCTGTCCATCCAGTTCGGCCTGTTATCCTGCAAGTTGATCCTGAGGAAGGCAAATAAACCACCATGAGGTAGAAGCCAATTTTCTTCATTTAATGGGGGAAAAAATTCCTTCCCGACTCCAATCAGAATAACTCCCTGGATCAACGACCCCTCTCTAGTAGCTATACCTGTAATATTATTACACTCCAGAAATACATCCAGGGCCCCATCACAAGTACGCCATCACAGATCCCGCTGAGGAAGGTCTTTATAAGACCGAAACGTCCGGGGACCGTACAAATAATTATTGTGGCCTTATACTTATCATATAGCCTGGATGTATACAACAATGTTATACTGAACACTGAAAAATACAAATAAAATGTGATTACTTGCATACAAATCAGTGTGCCGTGAACCTACCTTACACAGTTTCTACTACTTTCACGTGCACCTGCAACGGATACACGGAGTGCGAGTACATATTCCTTCTAACAGATTTATTACAGTGACTGATGCTGGATGATCAATATGAGGCATCTTTAGACTGTCTAGTCTAACTTTACGCCACCTATTTGTTGGCTTAGTCTACTTCCCAAACAAAAAAGTCCAAAATTTTTTGGCGTACAGTGTCACAATTTAAGCCGTGCCCTTTTCTGGTAAACCACTCCCCTTGTTGGCGATATTGCAAAAATAGTCTAAAACATGTAAAAATGTAGTGCAAAGCATGTAAATAGGAGGGGCAGAACCAGAATTCTACTATACTTTGATTAGTAAATCTTTCCCAATTGTTTAGTTTGAAGGGGTTGTAAAAAAAAGTGATTATAGTGTTTTTACCAATTTTTCACACTGTTCTACACAATATAGTATTATCAATACTTATCACTTATACTTTTACTTATATTTATAATAGTGGAAAAAACAAAGGGTGGTGCTGTCGGTAATGGGAAAAAATACCACAAATTGCACAGAATATTGAAAGTCTTAAAGGGGTCTTCCAAAACTTTAATATTTACAAACTATTCTAAGGGTAACACACAAGAGGAATGGTGCGCTCACCTAGGGAGTGTAGGAGCTCGGACCTCGCCGGGAGCCAAGGCGTTCACTTGGAATCAGTAGAGAGCAAAAGCACGGGTTCAGCTTCACAAGTTTCAAAGACTTTATTTAATCCTGTGCACGTTTAAAAAACCATCAGCAGCAGCATTGCATCATCGACGCGTTTTGGATTGCTTCAAATATGGATCCTTAATCACCCTATACAGCCTGCCGGATCCGTCCTGCCACAAGTGCTCGTGCACTGTCTGCCGTGCTGCTGCTCCGTCCCCTTTGACTATAATGGGGCAGGGGGTGGAGCTACGGCGATCTACGGCCGTGCACAGACGTGCTGCGCCGTAGCTCCGCCCCCTGCCCCATTATAGTCAATGGGGACGGAGTAGCACGGCAGTGCACGGGCACTTGTGGCAGGACAGATCCGGCAGGCTGAATAGCCTGCCGGATCTGTCCTACAGCAAGTGTAAAAGTACCCTTAGGTCATCAATGTTAGATTGGCAGGGGTCAGACTCGCATCCCCACTGATCTGCTGCTTGCAGGTGCTAAGGATAGGTCATCTATATTAAAGTGCTAAAAAATCCCTTTAAAGGCTACTGTTGCAAGCATTTGTGTATATATTGCCTCAATCTGCACCTTAAAAAAATTGAAGCAGCTCCGCTAATAGTCTAGATTACCAATCTCCAACCATTTTGTATCCCCTATGCAGACCTATGTGTCTCCATGGTAACAGACTACAAATAAACCCTGTGTAGTCTGATCCAGCAGTCATACTGTCTTCTATGCGACCCTTTGTTCTTTATCTTAAGATAGCAAGGTTAGGGTCCATTCACACGTCCGTGTGTGTTTTGCGGATCCACGGATCCGCAAAACACGGACATCGGCGATGTGCGTTCCGCACTTTGCGGACCGCACATCGCCGGCACTCATAGAAAATGCTCTTTTCTTGTCCGCAACTGCGGACAAGAATAGGACATGTTCTATTTTTTCGGGAACGCAATTGCGGACTCGAAGTGCGGATCCGCAGCTGCGGACCCGGCCGGACATCGTCTGTCCCCATTGAAACGATGGGTCCAAGCAATTTCGCTTCCGCAAAATGCGGAATGGAATTGTGGATGTGTGAATGGACCCTTAAAGGGAGAAATAAAAACTGAGAAAAGAATTGAATGTCACATTCAGTGGCTTTTCTTGTTTTTTCATTTTCCCCATAATAAGTAGTATCAGAGGATTGTCTACAGAAACTGACCATGAAAAAGGTTTCTCTCAATACTAGGAAACGATGCAGGTGCCTAGTCCAAGAAAAACACATCACAGTTCTGGTTTCAGCTGCATTCCTACGTGTTGTGGATTTACCACTTTTATGGCAGTTTTTATGCATTTTGTTCTAAATGCACAAAAATTTTGAAAAAGTACATGAAACTTGTACGAAAACCGCAATAAAAATGTAAATTAATAATTTTTATATATATATATATATATATATATATATAAAGAAGAAAATGGACAGCACTCCAAGCGTATCTTCGTGAAAACAGATGCGATTTATTCACCCATGTGAAAAGAAGGACAACGCTTTCGGCTTTACAATTAAGCCTTTCTCAATATATATATACAGTATATCTTATAGTATATAGTATACCACCTGTAACAATTTTATATGAATTAGTTTCTAAGGGCTCATATACACGGCCGTTGTTGGCCGGTGCCCGCAGTATACAGACACCGGCCGTTTGTGCACCGCATCACTTGAATGGTACAGTGCGGAACGGAGGCACGAAACTCTGTGCTCCGCACTGCAGAAAAATAGAACATGTTCAGGTTGAATGGGTCTGCATCCGTCTGCGCAAGCCCCACAGATGGTGCCCGTACATTGGGGACCACTATTTGCCGGCCCTAATGTACGGAATGGGCGGCACACGTTTCGTGTACTTAAGCCCTAAGTCAAGGATCTTTAGAAAATTTCTAATTCATGTTATATTCACAAAAGGTGCCTTGTCATTGATTAAAATGCAAAACAGCTCTTACTAATTTTGATGTACGAATTTTAAAAAAATATAAGTTTTTACAGTTATAATTTATAATAATAATATTATAAAAATTTGCATTATTTTTATTATCGTAACCAAATTCCTTCTTTCTGTTTGTAAATCAATTCACTGTCCCACCTCTCATGAAAGGACCTTTAGCGCATATAGTCACAGCAGAACTATAATAAGGTGCTTTTGAACTTTGCATTTCTGTATTTAGTTCTTTAGTTCCTGGCAATTTACATTTCAGTGAAATTCCTCTTTAGTTGTATAATAAAACTTTGTGCATTACCAAAATGTACTATTTTTTAAAGCTGGGAATTTTCCACTTAAAATCAGTGAATCATGAAAAAATCTTCCAAGTATGAATCATTTTTACAAAAGACCCCGAGATGACAAGACGTGCGATCAATGTAGACACCACACGCACGTGAAAAACAGGAAACAGGTGATAGTCACGCAAATTATCCACAGAAAAGTCATGTTAAAGGCTTGGGAAATATTTTTTCGAATGCATGTACTTTGGGCTAAAAATCATTTATGTAATAAGGTTTTGTAAAAAAAAATTCTAATGCTTGCTTTCTGCTGCTTCTATGTATCACTATTCATAGCAAGCTGCTCGATTGCACTCTCTGATCATTCCATCAGACATCTCGGTCTCCAGCCCATCCTCCTGTTTGATCATCTAAGGGTATTTTCAAACTTGCGTTGGTGCGGATCCGTCTGTTTATTTGCACAGACGGATCTGCACCTATAATGCAAACGTTTGTATCCGTTCAGAACCGATCCGTTTGCAGTAGTTGAAAGAAAAATGACAAAGTCCAAAACGGATCCGTTTTGAATTACATTGAAAGTCAATGGGGAACGGATCCGTTTTCAAATGTACCATATTGTGTCATTGAAAATGGATCCGTCCCCATTGACTTACATTGTAATTAAAAACGGATCCGTTAGACTGCGCCTCTTCAGATGGACACCAAAATGCTGCATGCTGCGTTTTGGTGTCCGCCTAAAACAGAATAGAAGCGGAACGGAGCCTTAGGCATCTTTCACACGTCGCCGGAAATGTCCGCCGGATCTGTCACAACGCAACACAACTGAAAGCATTTGAAGACTGATAAGTCTTCAAAATGCTTCAGTGTTACTATGGCAGCCAGGACGCTACTAAAGTCCTGGTTGCCATAGTAAGTAGTGGGAGCCAGGGAGCAGATACTCACAGTCCGTGCGGCTCGGGCGCTCCACAATGACGTCAGAGCGCCCACGCGCATGGATCACGTGATCCATGTGATCATGTGATCCATGCGATCATGTGATCCATGCTCATGGGGCGCTCTGCCGTCATTGTGGAGCTCCCCGGGACTTGGGAGCCACACGGACGGTAAGTATACTTCTCCCCTGCCTCCCCACTACACTTTACCATGGCAGCCGGGACTTTAGCGTCCTGGCTGCCATGGTAACTATTCACGAAAGCTAAACATCGGATCCGGCGATGCGCCGAAACGACGTTTAGCTTAATGCCGGATCTGGATTAATGCACTTCAATGGGCATTAATTCCGGATCCGGCGTTACGGCATGTCTTCCGGATTTTTGGACGGAGACAAATCCGCAGCATGCTACGGTTTTGTCAACGTCCAAAAAACGTTCACATACTGAACGGAAGACATCCTGATGCATCCTGAACGGATTTCTCTCCATTCAGGATGCATTAGGATAAATCCTGATCAGTATCTTTCAGTCCTAGAGCCCCGAGGACGGAACTCTAGGACTGAAAGCAAAAGCGCATAGTGTGAAAAGGCCTCCACTTTGATTGACAGGTCATCCAGTCATTGAAAATGTTATGATGCCTTGTCCTGTCAATCAAAGTGCAGAGGGCGTGGCAGCCTCATAGGTGTAATGGTAACGCCCCCGTTGCTCCAGTCCTAAAAGCTCATTTGCATACAATAAAACATCATTTTTCTCAGCAATGCGGGCACATATGAACATGGGACTAACACCGATGCCTTCAGCTGCCAAGCTGCACAAGTAACAGGTCAGCCAGTGTCATAGGGACAAATCTGCTGACAGATGGACTTTAAACTTTGATTTGATCATAACTGACCTCAGATGATCCTACAATAGAAGGCAGAGACTGGGATCGAGCAGCTTGCTAGGTATTGTGATACATAGAAGCAGCAGAAACCCAATAACAAAATATATTTTTGGCCAAAAATACATGTCAGGAGGTTGTGGGTTGTCATTATTTTTTACCATTTACATTTTACTCACATATTGAATAGTCAGGGACAATGAGGTCCCCAGGGTCAGATACAGTTTACTTACTCTCCTCGCTACAAACTGCAAAATTATATTTAGGCTACTTTCACACTTGTGTTGTTGTTCTCTGGTATTGAGATCCGGCAGAGGATCTCAATACCGGAAAAAACATTTCCGTTTAGTCCTGATGCATTCAGAATGGAAAGAGATCCGTTCGGCAGAATTCCATTTTGTGACTGGGCACAAAACTGCTGCAAATTGAGGTCTTGTGTCCAGTCATAAAAAAAGGTTCCGTCACTGAAAACAACGTAAGTCAATGTTGACGGATCCGTTTTTTTAAGAGCCGAAAAAAACGGATCTGTCACCCGATGACTTTCAATGTGTTTAGTGACGGATCCATTTTGATGTCACACAACCGCATCCTAATGGAATGGATGCATCCTGATGTGCAAAATCAGAACGGATCCGTTTAATTCCAGTGTCTGAATGCCAGATCTCAATACCGGAAATAACAACACGAGTGTGAAAGTAGCCTTAGGGCTCATGCACATGACCGTATGTATGCGGTGTCCGTGTGCATTCTGTATTTTGCAGAACGGAACATCTGTCCCCTAATAGAACAGTACTATCCTTAATGAGGACAATAATAAGACATGTTCTTTTTATATTACAGACATAAATACAGACATACGAAAATGGAATGCACACGGAGTAACTTCCGTTTTTGCGGACCCATTGAAGTGAATGGTTCCATATACGGTCCACAAAAACAAAACGGAACGGACACGGAAACAAAATACTTTCACGTGCATAAGCCCTTAATCAGAAGGTGCATTTTAGCTTTGGTTCTACACCGATAAATCAGGTCCAGAACGCAGGTCTAATGCCCCAAACTAACAAATACAGAGGGATCAATGATACGTAAGTTCAAAGGATTTTCTATGTTCTAACCTTCACATTGTGAAGTGGAGCGGCCTGCTCTCCTGACGTCTGTTTTAATGAACAGTTTTAAGATCTTAGAACTCTACATTGTACTGTTCCTCTTTTATTCCTCCTGGAAATGTATGGCTATATTTGCAATTGGGTGTTACCGTTCCCCTTGTCATTAGAGTCCATACACAGTCTGGCACTGTTTCAGTTCCCCACCCTTTTCGAGATCTCTGATTGCTGTGAGCGAATGAGAACGTTCTTGTTTATATTCAGAGGCAATAAACCTGCCCATCGCTGGTACTGCTCTCAACCGAGAAGTGGATCAAAGTTGTATCCAGTCTAGACTCACAAATCTGGACTCCTTAGGGTACTGCTGGAATCCACGTACTATAGTTCTCAATGGGAAGTAACAGTTTATGGCTGTGCTAAGAAAGGACGTGTCCTCTCTTGGCGCATTCACAGCTATAAATCACAGATGCATGAACCCCGGTTTTCCTCTTAACGGCATTGTGCAGTAATATAATAAAAATAAATCCCGCTTTTTTCCAAAAACAGCACCACACCTGTCCACAGGCTGTGTCTGGTATTGCATCCCAGTCCCATTCACTTCAGACACAATCCATGGACGGGTATGGGAAGCAGCTTTGTTTTTCTATTCCTGTACAACCCCTTTAAGCATTTGGTCTCCCTTAAATTGTAATATTATAAAGAGACCTATAAAAAAGTCAAGTGAAGTGATTTCGAGATAATGCAAAACCACAGGACCGCAGTTCAGTTATACCTGTATTGCCTGTACCAAAAATGAAACTAATTTGTGAGAACCGTCTTCTGGCTTCTGAGCTATTCTGATGTGTAACACCCGGAGTCTGTTGCCAAACTCAGGGAAATAACCCTCTGAGGTCCTACAACTAGGGGCGAAGCTATAGGGTGTGCAGAGGCAGCAGTTACATCTGGGCCCTGGTGCCTTAGGGGGCAAAATATCCCTCTGCCATGTAAGAAGAGACTAGTATTACAAATGGCACAGGGTACGTGGGTACCAAATCTTTCAATGGGGGTCAGGAGCTTCACCGTCTTATATGCTTCTTTTGTATTATAGACATGGTTTATATTTGTGGCCTTTCATTGCATAGTGGTGGGATTACAGAGTGAAGACACCCCGCTCTTTCTTTGGTACTAGAGCTCAGTATACTCAAAAGAAAGCCAGGAATGATCGCTTGGTGCAGACTCTTTGGTTCTCTGGTTTATACCAAGAGGGAAACAGTAAATAGACCCCGTACTCACACAGGCAGAGACCTATAGGGAGCAATTAGGCTACATTCACACGACTGTATGTGTTTTGCGGTCCGCAAATTGCGGATACGCCAAACACGGATACAGGCCGTGTATGTTTCGCAATTTGCAGAACGCAAGCGGCGAGCCCTATGATAGAAATGCCTATTCTTGTGCGCAATTACCGACAAGAATAGGACATGCTCTATCATTTTTGCGGACAGCTGAATGGAAGTACGGATGCGGACGGCACACAGTGTGCTGTCTTCATCTTTTGCGCCCCCATTGAAATTAATAGGTCCGCATTTGTTCCTCAAAATTGAATAATGGATGCAGTCCCGTAAATACCCTTACACTCAATCTTTTCCGGCAGAAGTATACATCAGTCTGCTCAGCTCCTCCTGCTCTATAACATGTGGAAAAGACTTGCAGCTGTAATTGCAAGGCAAGGTGGACCTACAAAGTATTGACTCAGGGGCTGAATACAAATGCACACCACACTCTTCAGTTTTTTATTTCTTATAATATCACACATAATTGGTACTAGTAATGGATGAACATCGTCTGGACGGGTAAGCGAACATGTGTTCGCGATCAAATGACCGCGAACCGCACATTCACGATGGGCCCCATTGACTTTAATTGCCGGCGAACCTGAAAAACCTTCAGGTCATATTTGCAGCCACCAAGTACTTACTAGAAGTGCTCAAATAGTCCCACAACATGGACAGTGACATACCAGAGGGGATCATTGGCAAACATTCCCACAAAAATATGTATTTTAATCAGGGGCCATTTTTGTGTGTCTTAAAGGGAAACTCTAAAAAATGTAGCCCTGCTGGAGCCTAGAAATTTTTTTATTTTAGGCCATGGGAGTACAGGCCCCAAAAAACTAGACATTCACCTGACAGAAAAGAACTTATGATTATGTGGCTGGAGGCCGGGCCTGCTCCAGGTTCATGCGGGCCCTTGGGCGATAAATCCCAGTGGGCCCCCTTCAGGAATTTTTGTACATTTACATGTCCCTCTTTGGCTCCCACATGGTATAATGACCACCAGTGGCCCCTATACAGTATAATGACCACTAGTGGCCCTTCACACAGTATAATGACCCCCCAATGCTCCCAAACACAGTATAATGACCCCCAGTGGCCCTCCATTCAGAATAATAACCCCCAGTCGCCCCCCCATTCAGAATAATGACCCCCAGTGGCCCCCACACTGGGGGTTATACTGTATGGAGGGGCCACTGGGGGTCATTATATTGAATGGGGGCTCTGGTGGTCATCATACTGAATGGAGGGTCATTGAGGATCATTATACTAAATGGGGGGCAGCTGTTGCTGCCTACTCCAAGATCTCAAATGTCAGTGGTGGTGAAGGTGACGATTATGACGTGTCGATGGACATCACGTGGGTGCCCACAAGAGAGGAAGAGAAGGGGAGTTTAGAGGGAAAGACGGAGCAGCAGAGAGCGAGGAGAAGGAGGAGAATCAGGCAGAGCTCGCAGGGCACAGGAGGCAAAAAGCAGACTGCAAATGTATCTGGAGCGAGCCATCCACCATGCACGGTCAGTTCTGGCGCTCCTAGGACGCCGGCACATGGCTCCGCAGTGTGGGCTTTTTTTGTCAGCTGCTGACAATAGCCTATGCTGTCAACTTATAAGTCATGATAAGCCCAACAATCACCTAGGGACAACCGCCTTAAGAAGGCACTTGGCCTCCCATCACCGAGCCCGGTGGGAGCAACGCCGTCAGAACCCACAAAGCCACACTCCCGGCGCTCCATGTCCTGCCTCTTCTCCTTCTCCTCTCTCCTCCCCACCTTCCTCCTCTCCACCTTCCACCGTGCCGTCGTCGTGTTTATCTGGCAGAAGGCAGGCTTCCATGGCCCAAATGTTCGAGCGTAGAAAGATGATGACACCGGATAACCCTCTTGCCCAACGGCTGACCGCTGGCTTGTTGGAACTGCTAGCCCGCCAACTACTGCCATATAAACTGGTGGACTCGGAGGCCTTTAGAAAATTTGCAGGCCTGCCTCTTCTTCTCCTCCTCCTCCTCCTACTCCATCCTCCGTCTTCTCCTCGGCTGACTCCTCCTTTTCCACTGCTACCGCCTCATCCGCTGTGCCCCCCAAGCTCCCCAGAACCTATTCGAAGTCCCAGGTGAGACGTTGCCATGCTGTGCCGCGGCTGTTGTGCCTGGAAGCCAAGAGTCACACCGTTCCTACACTGCTTTCAGGTCTGTGGTCAAAGGCCGATCAGTGGCTAACCCCGCTCAATTTGACAGTTGGTAAAGTAGTGTGCGACAACGGTGCCAATCTGCTGAACGTGCTGAAACAGGGCAAAATGACAGTCGTGCCTGAACTTAGTCATGCAGCGATTCGTTGCCAAATACCCCGGGGTCCAGGACGTCTTGCGGCAGGCCAGGAAAATGCCCGTCAGACGTCTGATTTGTGACAGCCCGACGTGCTGGAACTCCACCTTGTATATGCTTGATAGGCTGCTCCAGCAGCAACGTGCCATTAACGACTACCTGTACGAACTCTGCAGCAGGACAGGTTCTGGGGAGCTTGGTTTCTTTTCACCGTGCCAGTGGCTGCTCATGCGAGACGCATGCAGACTTCTGTGGCCATTTGAAGAGATCATCAAACTGGTCAGTCGCAGCCAGGGCGCCATCAGTGACAGCGTACCTAATGTCTTCTTTCTGGAGCGTGCATTGCGTCGTGTCATTGATTAAGCCGTCGAGGAGCAGGAGCTGGAAAAGGAGGAAGTCGCAATGCTGAATGAATTCCCAGGAGGGGCTACTCCACCTGAGACAAGTCAGCAGGAGTCTGAAGAGGAGTCAGAGGAGGATGGTGGCTGGGGGAGGAGGAGCAAGAAGAGCAGACTTTGAGGGGACTTTAAACTTAATCGGGAATCCCTGGTGTTGTCCGTGGCTGGGGAGGAGACAGAGGATGACATTCTCCTGGGCGATGAGCAGGAGCCAGGGCCCTGAACCACGTCCAATTTAGTGCAAATGGGGGCCTTCATGCTCCAGTGTTTGAAGAGGGACCCCCATTTAAAAAGCATAAAGGGCAACGACCAGTACTGGGTAGCAACGTACTTAGACCTCCGATACAAACACAAAATGGCAGACATGTTACCAGCATCACAGAGGGCTGGCAGAATGCAGCATTTCTAGGCCTTGCTGTGAGAGATTCTGCATTCTGCTGTTGCGGGCGCTGGCAGAGGAATTTCCACCCACATTGAAACGGGTGTGGGTACCAATCCTACTGCGCCTGCAAGAAGAGGGCGGTTTGAAGATTGTTGGTCACTTTGCATATGAGATCATTCTTGCAGCCAACCCATCGACAGCCCCCTCCTGATCAAGCCTCAGGGAACGTTATAAGAATAGATAAGGGAGGGCACTCAACTTCCACTCAGGCATATGGAGACTAGAGGTATAATGTTAAAAAATCAATGAGTTTATTACAAAATGTCTAAAACAAAAACAAATACAAATAGCCCTATTATGTGATCGGCCACAATGGAAAGATCAGTAATGATAAAATCTTATAACATATACTCTCCAAGGTTATCAATTCTGGGTACCCAAATCAATTAGTGACAATTATAAAATGCATATAAAATCGAATGTGCAAAAAGATCAATTGTGCATATGCACAAACAGTCCATATGGGAATCCTCTATGACCGCAATCCGGTAATTATTCTCCCAAGGGAGATGCAGCAGTTCACTTTTGTAGAATAGGGGCCTCCTCGTGGTGCACCCTAAGGTGCAACGCCCTCCTTTTAACCTGCACCCTCTTGTAGCACTATACCTACAGTCCTGATATATAGGCTAGAGGTGTTGATATACGGATTGGGAGTACTGTCTCCGTTCAAGACATAAATGTCTCACAATAGTGTGTCTACGTTATGATCTTTTCATACATTACCGCTCCTCGCGGTCTTCTTGTATCCTCCGCTCTCTCGCTGGTCGATGCTGTGACCTGCTAGGACCTGCCGCAGCTGCCTACGTGATCACCTTCGTCATACAGTGGCGTCCCACGCGACGGTGTCTCGGGCGCCTTATTGGTCCTTGCTTAGCGATTATCAGAGCGTCTTATTGGTCTCTCGCTTTGGATAACAATTTTTGAAGAAACAATTCATGGATAAGGATTACCCAAGATGGGTTCTCACTAGAGCGATAGACACATCCGCCGAGATGCAGCGTATCCTTCCGCCCTGGGTGATACAAGCACGCTTGTATCAGCCAGGGGCGGAAGGATACGCTGCATCTCGGCGGATGTGTCTATCGCTCTAGTGAGAACCCATCTTGGGTAATCCTTATCCATGAATTGTTTCTTCAAAAATTGTTATCCAAAGCGAGAGACCAATAAGACGCTCTGATAATCGCCAAGCAAGGACCAATAAGGCGCCCGAGACACCGTCGCGTGGGACGCCACTGTATGACGAAGGTGATCACGTGGGCAGCTGCGGCAGGTCCTAGCAGGTCACAGCATCGACCAGCGAGAGAGCGGAGGATACAAGAAGACCGCGAGGAGCGGTAATGTATGAAAAGATCATAACGTAGACACACTATTGTGAGACATTTATGTCTTGAACGGAGACAGTACTCCCAATCCGTATATCAACACCTCTAGCCTATATATCAGGACTGTAGGTATAGTGCTACAAGAGGGTGCAGGTTAAAAGGAGGGCGTTGCACCTTAGGAGTGCACCACGAGGAGGCCCCTATTCTACAAAAAGTGAACTGCTGCATCTCCCTTGGGAGAATAATTACCGGATTGCGGTCATAGAGGATTCCCATATGGACTGTTTGTGCATATGCACAATTGATCTTTTTGCACATTCGATTTTATATGCATTTTATGATTGTCACTAATTGATTTGGGTACCCAGAATTGATAACCTTGGAGAGTATATGTTATAAGATTTTATCATTACTGATCTTTCCATTGTGGCCGATCACATAATAGGGCTATTTGTATTTGTTTTTGTTTTAGACATTTTGTAATAAACTCATTGATTTTTAACATTATACCTCTAGTCTCCATATGCCTGAGTGGAAGTTGAGTGCCCTCCCTTATCTATTCTTATAACATTTTCTTTACGGCAAAGGGGTTGGCCACGGAGTGTGCACCTTCGTCTAATTGGGGATTTGTGGTGAGCCGCTGTAATACCTATTTTGATCAAGCCTCAGGGAACGCCTAGACCGACAGGTGTCCGACTACATCGGGTTAACGGCCGATGTGGACTCTGAGAAGCGAGGAACCCCTGGACTACTGGGTGTGCAGGCTTGACCTGTGGCCAGAGCTGGCACAATTTGCCATGGAACTCTTGGCTTGCCCTCGTCGAGTGTTCTGTCCGAAAGGACGTTCAGCGTAGCAGGGGATCGGGACCGATAAGCGCACTCTGCCTAGCGCACAACAGTGTGGACTACCTCACTAAAAATGAATGAGGCATGGATCTTGGAGGAATTCAACACCTGTGACGACCATGTGTAATTAAATTTCCTCATGCTCAGACATATCCGAGACCACCCAGAACAAAGAATGGTCTTTGTCTTATGTATATACAGTATTTTGTGGAAGCAGGTATATCGCAGGCCTTAATCAATATTTGGTGGAAACAGGTATATCGAACCCCATAATCAGTATTTTGTGGAAGCAGGTATATCGCAGGCCTCTATCAATATTTGGTGTAAGCAAGTATATCAAACCCCTTAATCGGTATTTTGTGGAAGCAGGTATATTGCAGCCCTCAATCAGTATTTTGTGGAAGCAGGTATATCACAGCCCTCAATCAGTATTTTGTGGAAGCAGGTATATCAAACCCCTTAATCAGTATTTTGTGGAAGCAGGTATATCGCAGGCTTCAATTCAGTTTTGGTGGAAACAGGTATATCAAACCCCTTAATCAGTATTTTTGGAAGCAGGTATATCACAGGCCTCAATCAATATTTGGTGGAAACAGGTATATCGAACCCCTTAATCAGTATTTTGTGGAAGCAGGTATATTGCAGGCCTCAATCAATATTTGGTGGAAACAGGTATATCAAACCCCTTAATCAGTATTTTGTGGAAGCAGGTATATCACAGGCCTCAATTCAGTTTTGGTGGAAACAGGTATATCAAACGCCTTAATCAGTATTTTTGGAAGCAGGTATATCACAGGCCTCAATAAATATTTGGTGGAAACAGGTATATCGAACCCCTTAATCAGTATTTTGTGGAAGCAGGTATATCGCAGCCCTCAATCAGTATTTTGTGGAAGCAGGTATATCAAACCCCTTAATCAGTATTTTTGTGGAAGCAGGTATATTGCAGGCCTCAATCAATATTTGGTGGAAACAGGTATATCAAACCCCTTAATCAGTATTTTGTGGAAGCAGGTATATCGCAGGCCTCAATCAATATTTGGTGGAAACAGGTATATCGAACCCCTTAATCAGTATTTTATGGAAGCAAGTACATCGTAACCCTCAATAAATCTTTTGTGGAAGCAGGTATATCAAACCCCTTAATCAGTATTTTGGGGAAGCAGGTATATCGCAGACCTCAATCAATATTTCGTGGATACGGGTATATCGAACCCCATAATCAGTATTTTGTGGAAGCAGGAATATAAAACCCCTTAATCAGTATTTTCTGGAAGCAGGTATATCGTGGGCCTCAATCAGTATTTTGTGGAAGCAGGAATATCAAACCCCATAGGCTACATCCACACGACAGTGTTTTTTTTGCGGCCTCTGTTCCGTTTTTTTATTTGTGGATCCGATGGTTTCCCATTCATTTCTATAGATCCGTTAAAAATGCGGATACCTCTTCCGTTGCCTGTCCGTCTCCACTGTCTGCATTTCACGTCCGCAAAAAAATATGGCATGTCCTATTCTTGTCCGCAAAAACAGTTTGCGGGCCCAAAGAAGTCAATGGGTCCGCAAAAATGCGGATGACCAACAGTCGCGATCTGTCTCTCTCTTTCCTGCATCATCTAAGATCTAAAGGACCTGTGATGATGTCACATCACATGGTCCAATCACATGGTCCATCACCATGGTAAGATGGACCATGTGATTGGACCATGTGATGTGACGTCATCACAGGTCCTGTAGATCTTAGATGCTGCAGGGAAAGAGAGGACAGATCGCAACTACGCGATCAAGTGGCTAAGGTAAGTTAACTTTTATTATTTTTAACCCCTTCCACTTCATTTTACTATGCATTCTTTATTAAGAATGCTATTATTTCCCCTTATAACCATGTTATAAGGGAAAATAATAAAGATCTGGTCCCGTCGCTTAGCAACCATGCGGGAAAATTGCAACGCATCCGCACTTGCTTGCGGATGCTTGCGATTTTCCTGCAGCCCCATTCACTTCTATGGGGCCTGCGTTGCGTGAAAAGCGCACAATATAGAGCATGCTGCGATTTTCATGCAACGCAGAAGTGATGCGTGAAAATCACCGCTCATGTGCACAGCCCCATAGAAATGAATGGGTCCGGATTCAATGCGGGTGCAATGCGTCCTCCTCACGCATTGCACCCGCGCGGTAAACTCGCCCGTGTGAAAGGGGCCTAAGGGGTTTAAATTTCTTCCACTTAATAAAAAAATATATATATTACGTTCGTCAGAAATCTGGGGGTAGTGATTTGTGTTTCGCGTGTCTAGAAGTGTTGGATGCACACGGGTACAGCCAGGAAACTTGATGTGGTGGGGAAGACCTTGAGATCTTTGTATGTTGTTGGGTGACATTTTTTCTTGATTTTTTGCACAAAAACATCAGAAGAGCAAACTAAGAACATGAAAGGTCCTGCATACCTCCCAGTGACGTCACTGATCAGGTCTTTCAGTTTCTAGGTTTGGATTACATCTGCCCCAGTTCTGCACTTCTGGGTAGTGAAGGCAATTAGGTCATACGTTGCTATGAAAACCTCTTCTAAGCAACATTTCCCATCAGCAGCAGAAATCTTGATGACCTGGGAAATTCTGTGTCTGTATCTTCTGCCTTCAGTTATCTTGTGTTAACAGTGTTACGGGCAATTAAAAAAACCTCCTGTAGATCCCCCTGAAATATTTGTTGTTGTCTAACTAGCCATGACAGCAATCTGTGGTATCATTAAAGGGTATCTAGACTTTTGCAAACAATTTTTTATTTATTTTTTGCTCCTGCCAAGTGAAAAAAAACCTCCCGTACATCCCCATGAAATATTTGTTTATGTCTAACTAGGCACGACAGCAATCTGTGCCATTTGTATTATCATTAAAAGGTATGTCGACTTTTGCAAAAAAAAAATTCTTTCTCCAGTGCATCCTAAATAATAAATGAAGCAGTTCTGTAAGTAGTCCGAATTAAAAATCTATCCTTTTGTGTCTACAGCTTCTATGCAGACCTACATTGGCATGCAAAAGTTTGGGCTCCCCCTGGACAGTTAAAAGGGTTTTCTGAGACTTAAATACTGATGACCTTTACTCAGGATAGGTCATCATTATATGATCGATGGGGGTCTGATATCTAGGACCCCACTGATCAGATGTTTCAGAAGGCACCGGCACTTCTGTGAGCTCCTCTGCCTTCTCTCAGCTCACCAAGCACAGCGCCGTACATTGTATAGTGGCCGTGCTTGGTATCGCACTCAGCCCCATCCACTTCAATGAGGCTGAGCTGCGCCTAGGTCATGTGACCATTGAACGTGATGTCACATGGCTTAGGCTAAGATGTGAAAAGACTGCAGAGCCCCTCCTTTACTTGTACAGTTGACCATCAAACGAAAAAAATATTGTTATTCAAGGTAATAAAATTCCCTTTAATAAAAAATCAATATGTGAAGCAGATAGTTGTGAATCTGAATCAAGAAAGCCTTGTATTGCCTGTATTTGTAATTCATGCTCAATATTGGAGTAGAATGCATTAACATCAACAGTTAAAAAATAAAAAAAATAAAAGGCGATGCTGTTTTTAATTCACAAATAATTTGTGATGAGACCCTCAAATAGGATGTGTCCATATAATGTGATGAATACACAGTGTTTTTGTTTCATTATTATTCCAGTCCTTCACTATGGAGCGCATTTCGGTGTATTATCTGTTACATGAGCGAGTGAATTACAGTCACATGAGCTCTTATGACATCACAAGTAAATTTCACTGAGGTATACTATTGTGACATCACAGGTGTATTACAGTCACATGAGCTCTTATGACATCACAAGTGTATTAGTCAGGTGAGCTATTATAACGTCACAAGTGTATTACAGTCAGGTGAGCTATTATAACATCACAAGTGTATTACAGTCAGGTGAGCTATTGTGACATCACAAGTGTATTACAGTCAGGTGAGCTATTGTGACATCACAAGTGTATTACAGTCAGGTGAGCTATTATAACATCACAAGTGTATTACAGTCAGGTGAGCTATTGTGACATCACAAGTGTATTACAGTCAGGTGAGCTATTATAACATCACAAGTGTATTACAGTCAGGTGAGCTATTATAACATCACAAGTGTATTACATTCAGGTGAGCTATTGTAACATCACAAGTGTATTACAGTCAGGTGAGCTATTGTAACATCACAAGTGTATTACAGTCAGGTGAGCTATTATAACGTCACAAGTGTATTACAGTCAGGTGAGCTATTATAACATCACAAGTGCATTACAGTCAGGTGAGCTATTATAACATCACAAGTGTATTACAGTCAGGTGAGCTATTATAACATCACAAGTGTATTACAGTCAGGTGAGCTATTATAACATCACAAGTGTATTTCAGTCAGGTGAGCTATTATAACATCACAAGTGTATTACAGTCAGGTGAGCTATTGATACATCACAAGTCTATTTAGGTTACATGAGCTATTGTGATATCACAAGTAAATTTCACCCAGGTACGCTATTGTGATATCACAGGTGTATTTTAGCCAGTTGAGGTATTGTGGCATCACAGGTACTGTATATTCAGTCAGGTGAGCTATTGTGACACATCACAAATGTATTTAGGTTACATGAGCTATTGTGACATCACAAGTGTATTTTATTCAGGTGAGCTATTATAACGTCACAAGTGTATTACAGTCAGGTGAGCTATTATAACATCACAAGTGTATTTCAGTCAGGTGAGCTATTATAACATCACAAGTGTATTACAGTCAGGTGAGCTATTGTGACATCACAAGTGTATTACAGTCAGGTGAGCTATTATAACATCACAAGTGTATTTCAGTCAGGTGAACTATTATAACATCACAAGTGTATTACAGTCAGGTGAGCTATTATAACATCACAAGTGTATTTCAGTCAGGTGAGCTATTATAACATCACAAGTGTATTACAGTCAGGTGAGCTATTATAACATCACAAGTGTATTTCAGTCAGGTGAGCTATTATAACATCACAAGTGTATTACAGTCAGGTGAGCTATTATAACATCACAAGTGTATTACAGTCAGGTGAGCTATTGTGACATCACAAGTGTATTACAGTCAGGTGAGCTATTATAACATCACAAGTCTATTTTATTCAGGTAAGCTATTGTGACATCACGACTGTATTTCAGTCAGATGAGCTATTATAACGTCACAAGTGTATTACAGTCAGGTGAGCTATTATAACATCACAAGTGTATTACAGTCAGGTGAGCTATTATAACATCACAAGTGTATTACAGTCAGGTGAGCTATTATAACATCACAAGTGTATTACAGTCAGGTGAGCTATTATAACATCACAAGTGTATTACATTCAGGTGAGCTATTGTAACATCACAAGTGTATTACAGTCAGGTGAGCTATTGTAACATCACAAGTGTATTACAGTCAGGTGAGCTATTATAACGTCACAAGTGTATTACAGTCAGGTGAGCTATTATAACATCACAAGTGCATTACAGTCAGGTGAGCTCTTATGATATCACAAGTGTATTACAGTCAGGTGAGCTATTATAACATCACAAGTGTATTACAGTCAGGTGAGCTATTATAACATCACAAGTGTATTTCAGTCAGGTGAGCTATTATAACATCACAAGTGTATTACAGTCAGGTGAGCTATTGATACATCACAAGTCTATTTAGGTTACATGAGCTATTGTGATATCACAAGTAAATTTCACCCAGGTACGCTATTGTGACATCACAGGTGTATTTTAGCCAGTTGAGGTATTGTGGCATCACAGGTACTGTATATTCAGTCAGGTGAGCTATTGTGACACATCACAAATGTATTTAGGTTACATGAGCTATTGTGACATCACAAGTGTATTTTATTCAGGTGAGCTATTATAACGTCACAAGTGTATTACAGTCAGGTGAGCTATTATAACATCACAAGTGTATTTCAGTCAGGTGAGCTATTATAACATCACAAGTGTATTACAGTCAGGTGAGCTATTGTGACATCACAAGTGTATTACAGTCAGGTGAGCTATTATAACATCACAAGTGTATTACAGTCAGGTGAGCTATTATAACATCACAAGTGTATTACAGTCAGGTGAGCTATTATAACATCACAAGTGTATTTCAGTCAGGTGAGCTATTATAACATCACAAGTGTATTACAGTCAGGTGAGCTATTATAACATCACAAGTGTATTACAGTCAGGTGAGCTATTATAACATCACAAGTGTATTACAGTCAGGTGAGCTATTATAACATCACAAGTGTATTTCAGTCAGGTGAGCTATTATAACATCACAAGTGTATTACAGTCAGGTGAGCTATTATAACATCACAAGTGTATTACAGTCAGGTGAGCTATTATAACATCACAAGTGTATTACAGTCAGGTGAGCTATTATAACATCACAAGTGTATTACAGTCAGGTGAGCTATTGTGACATCACAAGTCTAATTAGGTTACATGAGCTATTGTGACATCACAGGTGTATTTTAGCCAGTTGAGGTATTGTGGCATCACAGGTACTGTATATTCAGTCAGGTGAGCTATTGTGACACATCACAAATGTATTTAGGTTACATGAGCTATTGTGACATCACAAGTGTATTTTAGTCAGGTGATCAATTGTAACATCACAAGTGTATTACAGTCACATGAGGTATAGTGACATCACAAGCGTATGTCAGTCGGGTGAGATATTAGTATGTTTTAGGAATACGTTTGCTCAACAAGGAGCAGAAAAAAACAAACAAAAGCGTGCCACTCTGCTATCTATAAAATTATTTATCAAAAACTTTCATAAAAAACATATAAATAAAAAGCTAGAGCTAGGTTTGTACAACATTATTCGGTAAGGTATGCTCCCAGTCCTTATCTGGGAGCCCTAAGGTATTTCATAAGGGAGCGCCTCCTATTGTTTTTTATTTTGCAAGTATATTTTAGTCAGAGCTATTATGACATCACAAGGGTAATTCATGTACTTGAGCTATTGTGACATCACAAGTGTATTTTAGTCAGGTGAGCTATAATGACATCACAAGTCAGTGTCAGTCAGGTAAGTGCTGAAGGCAGAAGCAAGGAAAAAGCAGCACACTGCACCAGATACTTCCAGGTAAATGTTTATTAAAAATACACATAAAAACATGTAAAAAGAAAAGCTAACTGCACTTTTAGTGCCCCCCCTCTTCATCAGGCTATTTAGTCAGGTAAGTGCTATGACATCACAACTGTTTCAGTCAGGTGAGCTATAGTGACATCACAAATGAGTTTTAGCCATGTTCTGCTGTGACATCACAACTAATTCAGCCAGGCAAGCTATTGAAACAAAAGTTTTACCCTGTCAGGTGACTTCTGTCTGTTAAGCTCCCAGTACATCAGACATGTGTGTTTCAGGGGTTAACGCCATGTGTACTATCAAATTATTTGAAGAAATCTGTGACTCTTAAAGTGTCACTGTCATTCTTTTTTTTTATTTGTGTAATGTGTAGGGGCAGTGATACTGAACATTTTTGTAATATACTTTAATTACTGAAATCGTACATTTCTATTAGAAAATAGCTGTAAAGTGGCCCATTTTGAGCCTTAGCAACGCTCCTCTGTCTTCTGTTTACATAACACAGTTAGTGTTAGCAAGTCTCCACTGTTATGTAAACAGAAGACAGAGGAGCGCTGCTAAGGCTCAAAATGGGCCACTTTAGAGCTATTTTTCTAATAGAAATGTACAATTTCAGTAATTAAAGTATTTTACAAAAATGGTCAGTATCACTGCCCCTACAAATTACAAAAATAAAAAAAAGAATGACAGTGACACTTTAACTCTGCTTGACTTTCTTTCTGAGGTTGAAGTTCAGTCCTTTATAGTCAATGTCCTACCATGTGGCCTCTAAATACAGCTGAGCAGAGCTGATAGAAACTGAAATACCATCCCGCTTTAGTCAGGGGTCACATCAGTCAGTTCCCCGTCCTTTGGACGCGGATGGCAAATTACTAGTTATATGGCCCTAAATGCATTTTAGCTGGTAAATTTGGGGCATATAAGCCCTGCCCCAGGAATGCCACCCAAACCAACTGGGACTTCTCACTTGTGGATGGGGTTTATACAAGTCCCACTCATTTAAGTCCAGAACAGCCCAAATTTGCAGGGACTGTCTCTAAAAATTAGAGCGCTTTGACAACTATGTAAATTTCAGTAGTGAGCCCGGCCCTTTAGTCATCACCATATAAAATGTGACATAGACATTATATTGCACTGTAGCCAACTGTTTCAAATTTGCATGAACTGTCCCTTTTTTTTCAGAGACAGTCCCGCCAAACTCAGGTTGTCCCGGGCCAAAAATGCACCAAAAGTTGTAGTTTCCGGTTGGTAAGTATGATATTGATGAGAACAAGAAGTGACAATGATTGAGGTTCACATATTTATTCAGTGCAACACAGTAACAAGAGTCATAGGGTAAAATGTAATTACATCATAGCAAGAGAATCCAAAAATAATTTGAATTTTTATAAATTTATTATCACACAGTAGAACATGGACTGTGCCTTCCTCTCCAACCATGAGCGACATTTCGATATTTATTTCCTGCTCTGGAATTCCTCGGATGTCTAGTCAATGATCTTCATTCCTATTAGTGTAAAACGGAGAAGGACACAGCTATCAAATCTTATACCTACTCATTACCCACAGTGCATATGGCCAGATATTAAAGAAGTACTCCCACAAAAATTATTATTTTCTGACCTGTTAGGTCACGTCCACATGGTCAGGTTTCTGGATGCAGTTTTGGAAAGCCAAAATCAGGAGTGGATCATAAAATAGAGAAAGTATATAGGACCGATCTGACTTCTCTTTTTTGAAGTTGCTCCTGGTTTTGGCTTCCAAAACTGCATGCAGAAACCTGACTATTTGGCCCCACCCTTAGAAAGGCCCATTATGTAAGTTGTAGTGAAGGTAATCTTCTTACCGGTGAGTTATAACCTCCCTGCTGAACCTCATCTGTGTCACGTGACCAGCACTCTGATCAGGACAGGAAATCAGTTACTTCTCTATTTATTCCTATGAGACTGACACATAGTACAATTTGGAGATCACTCAATACAGACTAATATAGTATTACATATAGTATATGTATATCTAATGATATCTTCAGAGCAGTTGGAGCTCTATATTCCTGATATAAAGCTTCAGATCCCCTGCATAGATTTAGGATTAAATGGTCGCTGTCATTTTACATAGCTTTGCATAAATCAATAGTACACGCAAATATAAATAAAAATATAATATATATAATATATCTCATCAGAATTTTTTTTAAATCCATCTTCTGAGACCAAGATGGGCTGCCTGCTCAATGAAGAAACAGATTGTATCATCTCATGGAAGTCTATGGAGAGGAGAGGCAGGAAGAGAATGGAGGAAGTGGGGAGAGAGATAGATACAACACAGGAATGCTTCAGCAGCTAATAGTAAGGGGTCATGCACACGACCGTTGTAGTTTTGCGGTCCGTTTTTCACGGATCCGTTGTTCCGCATCGGAGTTTTTTTTTTTTCTGATTTAAGTCCTCTTCCGTTCCAGTATTGCACAAAACATATCCGTATGGTTAACGTATTTGATCCGTTTTTTGGGGATCGTATATGGAAACAGTAACTTATTAATCACCAAACACATGAGCAATATGGGCTGGGCATAGCATTTCTACAGTATGGATCCGCAAAATGAAATACGGATGACATACAGATGTGTTCCGTGTGTGTTCCGTATTTTTTGTGGACCCATTGATTTAAATGGGGCCTCGGACTGTGATTTGCGGACAATAATAGGACATGCACTACTTTTTTGCGGAGTGGACAAACGGAAACGGAATTCACACGGAGTAACTTCTGTATTTTCTACAGCCCCATTTAGGCCTCATGCACACGGCCGTTGTTCGGGTCAGCGTCCGAGCCGCATATTTCGCGGCTCGGCCGTGGACCCATTCACTTCAGTGGGGCCGCAAAAGATGCGGACAGCACTCCGTGTGCTGTCCGCATCCGTTGCTCCGTTCCGTGCCCCGCAAAAAAAAATAGAGCATGTCCTATTCTTGTCCGTTATGCGGACAAGAATAGGCATCTCTATAATGGGCGCGTCCGCTCCGCAAATTGCGGAACGGACATGCTGAACAGCTTCCGTGTTTTTGCGGATCCGCGATTTGCGGACCGCAAAACACCAACGGTCGTGTGCATGTAGCCTTAACCCTGGGTTCACACCTGAGCGCTTTACAGCGCGTTCCAAGCGCGCTGTAAAACGCTCAACACATGAAACCAATGCATCCCTATGGGAGTGGTTCACACTTGCGCGTTTACAGCGCGTAAGCAGCGCTGTAAAACGCCCGATGCATAAGCCTCGTTCAGGAGCGCTTTTTGGGCGTTTGTCGCGCTTTTCCTCCCATAGACTTCAATGGGAACGCTGCGTTTAACGCGCGTTTAACGCGTTAAGTGTAGAGATGCCCTTTTTAATTGGTCTCCAGACCAATTAAAAAAGTCTCCAGAGTCACGAACGCGCGTAAACGCAGCGTTACTATTGCCAAAAACGCGCATAAAAACGCAGCGACTAAAACGCGCGTAAAACGCGCGCCTTAGAAACGCTCAGGTCTGAACCCAGTGTAAGTGAATGGTTCCGCATAAAAAACGGAACGAAAGTGGAAAGAAAATACAGTCGTGTGCATGAGCCCTAAGTGTTACGTATCATCCCAAGTGCTTTATTCACATCTACACTGCTCAGTAGTTCTCTATAATGTCCCATATGGTCACTGTCATTTCACACAACTTTGCTTAAATATAATATATATATATATATATATATATATATATTATCAGAGAAAAATCGATTGTCCTAGACTTATCAGATTATCCTCCCTTCTTTTCCAAACTTTTTTTCTGAAAGTTGTAATAATTTAATCTTGTGAGACAAAGACAGGCTGCTAGCTCACTGAAAAAACAGAATACATCATCTTATGGAAGTCTACAGAAAGGGGAGGCAGGAGGAAAATAGAAGAGTTGCAGAGAAAAACGTGAAACAGACACAACACAAGAATGCCTCAGCAGATTCAGCTGCTAATGATGTTATATCTCACCCCAAGTGCTTTATTCTCATTTATACTGCTCAGTATTTCTATATAACGTTCTATATGGTCACTGTCATTTCACAAAACTGTGCTCAAATCAATAGTACACACAAATATATATATATATATATATATATATGTATATCTTATCAGAGAAAAATGCCTTGTCCTAAAGGTATCAGCTTATTGCCCCCTTCTTTAAAAAACTAACTGTCATATTGTAATTTTGTATACTATTTGGACTGATCATAATAAAGTAGATTTCTTATATTACATGTGTGGTTCATTGCTCTTGGTTGGTTTCGTGATTATGGTTCTATGATTTGTAGGTTTATGTTTGCTGTCTTTTGGTTTTCTTACTTCTAAAAAATGCCATATACAGTCATATAACGGACAGATATAGTTCTATGGCTCATGTATGGCAGCTTATTCTGGAAAGCTATGTGGAACTTTAGGTATGCTTTTAATTATAAAATTTTAACTTCCTACAGCCACCACTAGAGCCTATGAGCTTACTGCATACTGTTTATACAGTGGTCTCAATAATAAAAGAGTATGCAGTAAGCTCCCCCTAGTGGTGGTTGCGGCTAAACGGAATGTTCTTATTTAGGGACCATTCACACAAAATTGCAGAATAGATGCGCACTTAGAAATACGGTCGTGTGAATGGACCCTTAATTCCACATCAATGAAGGGAATTTGGTGCGCTGTATCAGAAACAGTGAGGGCTCCAACTACTATAAGAACATATTAAAAAAATTAATCATCACAGAATTAGGGATCTAAATGAGCAAAATTAGAATTTAGAAATTCTGTTATATCAATTACATTGTCAGTGCATTCACGTATTACTATTACATCGAGTAGAGAGTCATAAATTAAGGCAGCAGTGATCAAGTACTTTGTCCTCAGGACACGTCCCATGTGATACCAAAGCATGGATATCTTCACATGACGCCTCAGAAGCTTCACAGACTTTCTTTTTCCCCCAATCCCAATGGTAAATCCATACGAGAAACCTTGTTAAAGGAATACTTCCAAGTAAGGAATAGTCCAGATGCATGGATGGGAATCATCGAGGTAAGCACCCAGCTAAGGTATCTGTCATTCTGGGCACAGTCACAAAGTTCACCGGGCAGTGGAGATAAGGACATATCTGTTCATGGTCCTTTAAGACCTGGCTTAGATGTTTGAGTTCATCAGTGAGCTTCCCAATCTCCTTTTTCAGTGAAGAGTTTTCTTGCTCCAGACATTCATATTCCTGTTACGGGGTGAAAAACATTATAATCCTTTACAATCCAACAAACTAAAAAATATAATACAACTACATATACTGCTGTTCTTTGGATAGCCTCACAAAAGATCCTCCTACTGTGTCCATTGGTGGTAAGAAAAAGCTGATTCTTCTACCCTTATCTGCAGAATAGCAATTATCACTCCACCACCCGTGTACAAGAGGATCTGGGTGGTCGGACTTAGCTACTGAGCATGTGCGACCACCAGCACCAGGCACATTAAGTGGACGATCTGAGAGGGAATCAAAAGAACAGCAGGGGGCATCATAACCAGTACATAACTGCAATTTCTAGACACATGGCCAGACTTGAAAGGGCCTTATCTTGCCTTTTCGTTTTTGTCGGTCTGCATTTTCACAGGAAACATTTTTATTTATTTTGTTCACTAACGTATGAGGTGTTGTTTTATGTGTGAGTATTTTTTTTTATTTTTCGCCACTGTTTGGAGGTACTTATAGATTAGTGTATAATATTAATCTTTTTGCAACATAAATATAGAAAAAAGCAATTTAGTATTTTTTATACTGGTTACAGTTCAGATCATTGTGGTTTAGTTCTTTGTATCTATCTAGTTTTTAGGTAGTTTTTATCATATCTTATACAAAATTGCCTTATTTGGTGTGTTTTTTTTGGTTGGTTTTCTTATTTTTTTAAATTATATTCTTTATTACTTTTTTAACTTCTGTCTATATTTTGTTACATAATATGTCCCCCAAGACCTCAGGTGGACATCCATTTTTTCTGCTTTTTCATTGTGCAGTTTTTTTACTGAAACTGGGGAATCTATAGGATAGTCATTGGCAGATATGTGCCGTTCCCTCATCTGGGACTCGCTCCTATCTCTAGAGCAGGACTCCCGAAGTGAATAGCGAGCAGCTGCGCATGGACAAACACCTTCTCTTCACAGCTGTGGGGCTTCCGAAAATAGTAGAGTTCTGGGTAGGCTAGCACAACTTGCTGCACATGCAGCACGATGCGCTCGATCAAATATTTTTGGAACTCCCATAGTGATGAATGGAGAGCACGTCATGCATGCACGGTGTACTCTTCTTCATTTCAGGGGACTCGTTCTCTAAATAGGAGAAGGTCCCAAAGGTGGGACCTGCAGCTATCTGACAATAATGGCATACTCTAGCGATATGCCATTGACGTTCCAGATGGGCTGACCCCTTTAAGCTGTTCTTTTATAAGCCCCTCTGCTGCTCTGAGAATTTAAAACTGTCGGATGACCCCCTTAAGACACCTGTATTTGTATACTGCATAATCAAAGGGCATTATTTGACGACGGCATTATGTTTGATGAAAGTCCTACTACCAACAGTGCTGGCCAATATAATCAACATCAGGAGTGGGCACTTACCACGGTTGAGACCTCCCCCCACCCGCCCTGTCCATATACCGGAACATGTGTCAGTGCTGCTTGGCACTGATATCACTTTTTATCAGATTTCACTTTTACTTTCAGAATTACTTCCCACATACTAGTTCACATTTACACATATTCTTTTGGAGAAGTAATCTACGGGTGTAACCAGCACCAGGGGATTGACCAATGTATTTTATGCTCACAGTGCACAGCAATACATTAGAGAGGGGTCGCTTGCTAAAACAGGGAATGTACAGAACAAAAGTAATATTACATCACAGCAAATGCTTGGGACAAGAACTATGGGGATCATTTATTAAGCTGAAATACGCAAAAACTAGTTGCGCCACAATCTGCGACTTCTCCCCGCTCACGCCAGGCCCGCTCTCATAGAAAAAGGTCTAAACGTAAGACAGCAAGGAAGCTGTCTTACATTTAGAACTGGTGCAGGATTCAACGAAGTTTTGGAGAAGCCGGCGCCTCTATATAACTCCGGCAGTCCTTATTAAGAAAAAACGCCAGTCTTAAGAAATGTGCCCCATAAGGGGTCTGCAAAAATACAACCATTGCTCTGGACCAGTAACTAAGCTAGGATACAACAGCAATTAAGCGGGCACAGGGGTGTATCTATAGGAGAAGCGGCTGCTTTGGGGCCCGAAATCAGAAGTGGCCCATGCTGGAGGAGGACTAAAAGATTTTATTGTCAGGGCCCCCTCAACAGTATTATAAAATGAGACTGTAGGAAATGGACTGAGTGCCGGGCCTGGTCTGAGAGAGGGATCTTGACTAGCCACATACAGGGGTGCACCCCCAATGAGGGAAGGTGAGGCGATCGTCTCAGGCAGCACCAGGTCGGGGCAACGGAAGGGCCATGGGCAATGAGCGCTTTCATTGTGGCAAAGGGGGGGGGGGGCGCCGTTTCAGTTTTTCAGGCAGCAGAAAGGCTAGGTGCCCACCTGGCCACAGGAGTGGGGGTTGCACGGGGGGAGGGGGTTGCGAAGAATTTGCTGGTGTGGGGGGGGGCCCCGTTCAAAAATTTGCGCGCACCACCTAATCAATACATAATAGCATACAGGTGCCGTCCAGCATGTCGTAAAGGCAATGCAGTAACACCAAAGAAGAAGAGAAAAGACATGCAATATTATGGATCCACTTTGTTAAGAAAATATCAACTTTTTTGGGTCACTTAAAAATACTGAGTCTGAGGAAGCCGCACAGAACCGCGTGCGCCGGTTAGCGTAGAGTTTAGCCCGATAGCAATACAGGGGAGCCCGCACCCCGTAGTTTGGACATTCTTCCAGGTTGTATATCGTACACAATTAGTACCTTGACTGGCACTATATAGTCTATAATGTTTGCACATTGCGGTCTTATCATGGTTATTAATTGATTTTTTTTGTACAGTTGGATCACGTGCTTTTTTATCTGTATGAGATCATGGTTATCTATTGTTATTTGTGTACTTAGATCAAGTCATTCATTTTACTTCCTAGATATTGTCCTTATGTTATATTGATTATAATCGGCTTCCCTAATTATGGGTACCCCGGTGTTTTTCTTCCATTTTCCCTTTTCTTCCCTTTGTGAAATGTTTTAAGTATTTTTAATTGATCCAATAACGTTGGTATGTTTTAACAGAGTGCGTCCTTAATATCTTTCCTCTTATTTTTTGGTGTTGCAGTAACTTAACTAGTGTACAGTCCCGAATAGTGACAGCATAAGTGCGGCTGGGCACGTGAGGTGGCTCACTTCCCTTCCATGGATCATCTAGCCATTTATCAATGGCTAGTGACATTTTAGCAGCTCCTTTGTCTTTTTAAGTCTTTGTCCGCCTTCACAGCTAATTTCCTACTGGTCCAACGAATCTAAAATGAAAAATGCCGAAACCGAAAATCTGTTGTCATTTTATGTCTACTGATCCTAGGCAGACCTGTGTGTCTCCATGGTAACAGACTACAAACTGGGTGTAGTCTGATCCTACGATCATATTGCCATCCATTTGTCTACTACTTCTTGCTAACCTACCAAATATACGTAAGATGTAAGGGGACAGACAGAAAGAGGTATGACTGCAGGATCAGACTACGCTGAGTTCGCAGTCTGTTACCATGGAGACAAATAGGTCTACATAAGAGCTGTAGAAAGAAAACAATGGCAGATTTTTAACCCCTTAAGGACCGGAGGTTTTTTACTTTTTGAGTTTTCGTTTTGCGCTCCCTGCCTTCCCAGAGCCATAACTTTTTTATTTTTCGGTTCACATAGCCATATGAGGGCTTGTTTTTTGCGGGACAAGTTGTACTTTTCAACGCCACCATTTAATATTGCATATGATGTAGTGGGAAGCAGGGAAAAAATTCCAAATAGGGTGAAATTGCAAAAAAAAAGCAATTCCACCACAGTTTTGCGGCTTTTTAAATTCCGACGTTCGATGTGCGATAAAACTGACTGGTTATATTTACTCTACAGGTCAGTACGAATCCGGCGATACCCTATATGTATAGGTTTTCTTGCGTTTTGATAGTGAAAAAAAAATTCAAAAGTGGGAAAAAAATCAGTTTTACTTTTTTGTCACCATGTTTTGACCCCTATAACTTTTTTGTAATTATATTTACAGAGCTGTATGGGGGCTCATTTTATGCGTCATAATCTTATATTTTTATTGATACCATTTTGGGGTGTGTATGACTTTTTGATCACCTTTATGTAATTTTTGTGGAAAATGAAGCGACCAAAAATGGCGAATCCGCCATTTAGACGCTTTTTCCGTTTTTGCTGTTTGACGTATGGGGAATATTTTTTATATTTTTATACTATGGACGTTTTGCACATTGCGACACCCATGATGTGTATTTTTTAAAAATTTTTAGTTTTTAATTTTTATTTTAGCAAAAGGGGGTGATTTGAACTTTTATGTTTTTATTTTTATTTTTTAACTTTTCATTTTTTTTTTTTTACACTTTTATATAGTTCCCATAGGGAACTATAACTTACAATCATCTGATTGCGATTTTCATACATTCCAATAGCAATAGCATTGGAATATATAAAAAATCGCATATTTCCTATGAAGCCTATTACAGGCTATGGCTCCATAGGAAATACTATAGAGCAGCCTGGGTTTCATTCATAGAGACCCAGGCTGCTACAGGCGCGCTCCGGCTCCTCTGATCGCCACACGGGGGAGCCGGAGCGCAAACCGAAAGTAAAACTTTCGGTTTGTGCGCACTCAAATGCCGTGGTCAGAATTGACCACGGCATCTGAGGGGTTAAATGTCCGCGATCGGCATCGCTGCCGGTCGCGGACATTAGCCGCGGGTGTCTGCTACAGGAACCATGCGGACACCCGCGGCTAAGGCGCCCGCATGGAGCAGGAGCGGGCGCCATCTTTAAAGACCGGACACAGGACGTACATGTACGTCCTGTGTCCTTAAGGGGTTAAGGAAGGCTATAGAGCACCAGCCCCAATTGTTTTGTAACAACTGTACCCTCTACTCCAGCATGGAGTCATGTATACCCTCTTGGGCTCAACATTAGCAAATATAATATGATTTATTCCAGCTCCTGACTGGCACTTTTTATTGTAGTGCTTTGGAGATGCCAACCATGTGCCAATCAATAGAAATACTGCTGAAATTCCCTTTACCTCGTGTAGCTTGTCAGCTTTTTGTGTCTGTTTTTTGCGGCTTCTCTGGGCGGCCACTCTGTTTTTTTCTCTTCTTCGTACTTTTCTGTCACATACGTCCGAGCCCTGGAAAGAGAGGCGGATTGTCTTACATCCTTCTGTAAGTGTTCCCCATTCTCAAGATACTTACATAAAATAGAAAAAACAGTTTAGTGATGGCTCTACCTGGTTAGTATATGGATTTAGGGTGCTTCCAACCTATATAAACACACCCAGTTTATCAAAATATAAGAAAAATTATTAGTATTGGTTGGGCACACCTCATAAGGAAAATAACTTACCGGTATATTATGTATATAATAGTAAAACTGGAAGTGTCACTTATTGGATTTATTTGAATTATGTAGATTAAAACTCTAAAATACAGTAAATCTTTAAAACCGCATACAATATAAAATATGTGAAATTGTGTATATGACACATATACATAATTTCACATATTTTATATTGTATGCGGTTTTAAAGATTTACTGTATTTTAGAGTTTTAATCCACATAATTCAAATAAATCCAATAAGTGACACTTCAGTCTTACTATTATATACATAATATAAGTTCTTTCCTCATGAGGTGTGCCCAACCAATACTCATCATTTTACTTACATAAAATACTCTCAAAATATACAAAAATCCAAAAATAAACTGCAAATGTAGCAAAATATACCTATTTGAAAATGTATTGTTTTTGGATTAGACCGTCATGGACCTTTATATTTAGGGTCAAGGCATTCAATAACAAATTTACATAACTTACAAAGGATGTAAGATTCATGTTGCACAGCACGGATCTCCGTGTGCTTGATGTGAAAAATATCCAGAGGAAAAAGGTGTATAAAAGTCCACTGTAATTAGAATATCCTCCTGAGATGAAAGTAGCATCAAGACAACATGTTTCCACCAAACCTGGTCTTACTCATGGCTTGCTGAATCGATTCGCTCATCTCCACTCAAGACCAGAGTCCTATGCCCTATCTCCTGTGCTGTAAGTGTATAGCTCAGGACAACCCCTTTAATGTTGTGTCATATTATAATCAGATGTATCATTAAAGGATGGAAACCATTCAGTGTTTGTGTCTTCTTTTGGGAAACTTTTGGCATCTTACTAAATTATTTCTTAGCCTCTGAAGGAACAGAAACCTCCTCACGGGTCTTATGCTCAGCACAAAGCAATAAAGCATAATTTGAGATATCCCAGGTCATTCCCTCCCCACTCCAGTACTGGTTAAAGTCACGGCCAGATTGAGCATTCCAGCATTATTTTAAAACGGAGACACAAAATTAAAGGAGAGCAATTATTCCCCTCCATACACTGCTGTGGGACTTCCAAAAACAGGTGAGAGTTGGCTGGGCTATTTTCAGAAGTCCCATAGCAGTGAATAGAGAAAATCACGAGGTCCCCTATTTTGAACAACCCAGGGTGCAGGTCATAGCCAGCCCTGGTTAAAGGGAGTTGTATGAAGCAGAGAACCCCATTAAAGTGCACCATCTCTACCATTATATATATGTATGGTATCAGCCGCTCTCACCTTATAAAATACAGGTACAATAGACAGCCATCTCCGTCCCGCTCCTGCTTGGCTATATTTCCTAAATTGCTCCCGTCTGTGTTCAAGTATCAGGCGTATATTAGATACTTATAGTTAACCTATCGGCTATCCTGACATGTCTGCTTTAGTAATTATTAGTATTCATCATAAAATGACAATGGTGGAGTTCTTACAACAATGCATTGTGCCATTCCTCTGGTATTCCTCTTGGAAATGTATGAATGAACTGACAATTGGTTACTATTTATTCATATGTTTACAGTGAGAATAACTAAGGAATTGCACAATGCAGAATTCTAAGAAAATATGCTTCAGCTTTATAATTTTATTGAACATGTATTTACTTAAGCAGAGGATAGAGGATAAAGAAGGTGTCATTGATTTCTTTGCTGTGACTGCTGTCATATGAAGTAGAGCATGCATATGTCATGGTCTATGTACCATCCTGTATCTTTCAAGGAGACCTTGGTGGCATTGCCATGGTCAGTGCTACAGGTTTGCATGGTCTGGTTTCGCGCAGCATGCAAATATCCAAGATGAGAGTAGACTCGTTTGCTTATAATTAGTCAGCAAGTAACTTATCTCCAGAGCATTTTTCTAAGTAGCTGTGCGTGCAAGCTGTTCTTTTCTGATATCAGGGTTTTGAAACATGGCAAAAGACCAATAATACTGTAATAAGGTTTATGGATTACATCAGTTCCAGTGGCCGTTATAGCAAAAAGTGACAAAAGAGGAAGTGAAGCCATATTAAATATCTTAGAAAGTTACATAGCGATATCACAATAGGATGATGTAGATGCTGCTAATTAATTCACCCATTTGTCACAGCCTGATACAAAGAAAAAAAGATTGCGTGACTTTTGAATGGATTTACATAAAGCCCTTTTATTTTCAAATATATCTGGGGTAGTAAAAGGGTTAATACCAGCATCCTTAGTGGTCTAGGGAAGGGATGGGCAAACTGCGGCTCTCCAGCTGTTGTAAAACTACAATTCCCACCATGCCCTGCTGTAGGCTGATAGCTGTAAGCAGTCTTTCCATGCTGGGAGTTGTAGTTTTGCAACAGCAGGAGAGCCGCAGTTTGCCCATCCCTGGTCTAGGTAATTAAGGGATTCATGCCAGCTTTCTTGATGGTCTAAGTACTGAGGGTGCCATTGCCAACTTCCTTAGTGGTCTAGTCTATTGAAAAGGTCAAGGTTAAAACCCCTGATCCAGGACAGCAAAATATTAAATGTAAGCATCCTTGGTGGTCTAGGACAGTGAAGTGGTTAATTTAAGAATCCCTGGTTTTCTAAGGCAGTAAAGTGTTTAATGTAAGCATCTCTGGTGATCTAGGGCAGTGATGTGGTTAATGTAAGCATCCTTGGTGGTCTAGGGCAGTGAAATGTTTAATGTAAGCATCCCTGGTGGTCTAGGGCAGAGAGGTGGTTAATGTAAGAATCCTTGGTGGTCTAGGGCATGAAATTGTTTAATGTAAGCATGCCTGGTGGTCTGGGGCAGTAAAGTGGTTAATAAAAGTATCACTGGTAGTTTATTGTGATTTAGGACTTATTTTCAGCATTCTATGGCAATATGGGGTAAATGTAAGCATTCTAGGTGGTCTAGGACAGTGAAGTAAAAGGTTAATATAAGCATCCCTGGTGCTCAACTACAGTAAAGTGGTTAATCTAAGGATCTCTGATGGTCTAGGGCAGTGATGGGCAACGTGCGGCTCTCCAGCTGTTGCTAAACTACAACTCCCACCATGCCCTGCAGTAGGCTGATAGCTATAGACAGGCTTTGCATGCTGGGAGTTGTAGTTCTGAAACAGCTGGAGAGCCGCACGTTGCCCATCACTGGTCTAGGGCATTAAAGTAGTTAATATAAATATCCTTGGTGTAGGGGCTGTGTACTGTAGGGGCTAATATCAACATTTATGGTGCTCTAGGGCATTTGAGGGTTAAACAAGTGATCGCGGAGTTGGACCCCAGACGATCTGATATTGATGACCTCTCCTGATGATAGGTTATCAATAGTAAAACGCAGACAACCCCTTTAATTTCAGAATCCCTGTCAGGGAAGAGAAGAAAAAGAACATTTCATCGGCCTCGTTACAAATTATAAATATATTCCCAAATACCTTTCATTCGTTATAAACGCTTGTTTTGTCTGGGGAGCAATCAGGAAAATAAAATGTCCGCTGTCCTATTAGTACACACAAACCTTTCGCTAGTCACACAGCAGAACAAGTTACTTCACAACACTGAGCTAAATGGCTGCCTCATCCTCCTCTTTGCTCTGCTTGTCAGGGATTATGATCCTGAATACAAATGATAAGATCTTCTGCTGAATCTCTGTAGGAATGGAGCTCATGAGGATACATAAAGTACAGAGAGGAGATTGGGATGTGGATAATGAGCAGCAGCACTTGTATGCAGTCTCCATTACCACAGTCTGTCCTCTCTGTACTTCATGTCTCCTCATGGACTCCATTCCTACTGAGATTCTGCTAAAGACCTTATCAGCTGTATTCAGGATCATAATCCCTGACAAGCAGAGCAGAGAGGAGGACGAGGCAGCTCGTTAGCTCAGTGTTGTGAAGTAACTTGTCCTCTTGTGTGATTAGGACAGGTTCTGTGTGTACTAATAGGACGGCGGCCATTTTATTTCTCCTAATGATTGCTCCCTAGACAAAACGAGGCATTATAACTAATGAAAGGTAATTGGGAATATATTTATAATAAAGTAATTACTGGAGAAGCCCTTTAAGAAGCCCACACTGAGCTCCCTCTAGTGGTGGCTGCAGGAAGCAGAACTCTATCAATTACCTATATGCATGCAGGGGACTTGGAGCTCTGTATCAGGATAATGGAACCAGATTGCTATAAAGATGTATTAAGAAATGAGAAAGCCTAGAAAATGGTGTTGAATGGTGGACATTCCCTTTGAGTTTCACAATTCTTTTATTTTTGTTGTTTTTTTTAGCTTCACTTGAATCATCAGTATCTGATTACAGAGAATCACATTCCTTTTTCGCAGGAAACAAATATGAAAGCAGCAGATCTGTTAGAGCAGGAGGCAGTGACAGCAACCTCAGGAGGCCGAACTGAATGAAAACAGTTTGTGGTGCGGATGGGACGGTCCCCAGCACCTGTTAGACAGATTTAATCTTTGAAACTGAGATCATTCATAGAAGTGCGCACATGGAAAGTGGTGGATTCAAGGAAGAGATAATGCTGTTAGCTGTAAGAAGTAGAGGTCGATGGCTTCTGAAGAATTATGTGACATGATTCTTATCTATACTACCTCTGAAGATTTTTTTGCTATTTGCAATAAAGGGTCTTGGTCTTATAATGCAGTTCTTAAATGGGTTGTCTCATCTGAGACGTTGCTGGCATATCGGTAGGATGTGCCACCAATGTCAGATAGGAGCACGTACCACATTTATCTCCAGAACAGGACCCCGAAGTGGGCGGAGAGCAGCCACAAAGGCGATACCACCCTCCCTTCATTTATATGGGACTGCAGAAAATAGTTGAGTGGTAGCTCAGCTGCCTCTGGCAGTCCCATAGTGCATGGAGCAGTGGCCGTGCTTGCGTGGTGCTCTCTACATTTATTTCTATTGGACTCCTGAAAATAGCCGAGTGTGCTCGCTTGGCTATTTTCTGAACTGCCATAGAAATTAGTGGAGAGCACCATGCACTATGCTTAACTTTTGGGGGCCCGTTCTAGAGATAGATGCAGGTTTCAGAGGTGGGACCCACACTTAGATAAGGTTACCTACCTATCCTAGTGATATACCATCAAAGTCTGAGATGACACAGCCACTTTTATATGAGGCTGGCACTGGCAGCACTGTATAGCATTGTTATTTAACACATCAATGGAGAGTAGCACCTGCCGGATTTCCCTGGGTGGCCATAGGTTTGTCCTCCAACTCCTTGAGGCGGTCCTAAGGCGGAATTATTTCTGCTTTGGGGACACCTTTTACCAGCAGCAGCGTGGAGTGGCCATGGGGTCGAACGTGGCACCCACGTATGCCAACATGTTCATGGCGGAGGTGGAGGACAAATTTATATACAGGTCGACTTATTTTGGGGGAGCCTGATGTTGGTGGCGCTACATCGACGACATTTTTGTGGTCTGGGGTGGCACCCTAGATGAATTGCAATTGTTCCATCAACATCTTAACAACATGGTCCCTGGTCTATAATTTACCATTACGGTATCTCCAGTTGAATTGCAATGTTTAGATGTGATGGTATACATCAAGGATGAGGCAATCATGACTGACATCTATCACAAGCCAACTGATAGGAATAACTTGTTGAAATACGATAGTAACCACCCACGTCGTATGTTTGAGTCTCTTCCATGGAGCCAACTGTGGAGGGTGAGACGAGTAGTATCCAGCGGTGAATGGTTTGAAACAAGAGTTGATGAGATGGGGAGGAAATTCCTAGAAAGGGGTTATCCCTATAAACTAGTGGAAAAAAACGAAACAAAAAGTGGCGGTTGTTGATTGTGAGTCCTCGCTTCAAGGTAAAAATAGGAATAGGGACAATAAACTTATTTCCTTTGTCTCCACCTATGGCGCTCGAAGTGGGGAGATTGCACGAATTATACGTAACAAGTAGCATATCCTACAAAAAGGGTTGCCAACAATACGTGAGTTTGAGAATTTTCCTATGATGGCGCACAAAAGAGGCGCTAACTTACGTGATAAGCTGGTTAGAACAGAAGTTATGGATTCCCGAGGGATGGCCAAAGGTATCTGGCACCAAGAAAGTTGGGATGTTATCCCTGTCTTGGTTGCCGCAACTGTGGCAATATGGTGAAAGGAGATACCTTTGCCCACCCCTACAGTGGTAAATCCTATAAAATAAAAGAATTCTATACATGCAGATCCCGTGACGTCATTTATATGATCATGTGCCCTTGTGGTCTCATATATATAGGTGAGACCACAGTGGAGGTACGAGAACAAATTAATTCCCACAAGAGCAACATTAGAAGGGGACTGTTGGACAAACCAGTGGCAAAGCATTTTGTCGAGCGTGGACACTCGGTCAATCAGCTACGTTTCCATATCATTGATTCAGTTGTTAAAATGAGACGGGGCGATAGAGATCGGATCCTACGGAAGAAGGAACTCAAATGGATTTTTGAACTGAAGGCACTCCAACCTTACGGGATGAATATTGAATTTAATGTGGGCAATGTGTAGGGCATCCATGAGACGTAATGATGAATTTGTATTGTAATTTTTAATATGTTCTTGTTTTTAATTTTTGTACTTGTAGGGGTATATTCACTAGATCACTATCTTTATGAAGAATACAGCTCCGTGATTCATAATGAGGAGGAATTTACCCTGCTCCATAACTGGGAAGGAATCTATGATCGCTGGTCCATAGGATAATTAGCTGTATGTTTACTGCCAGCGGGTCTGTATGGGGGCCGGGGGTTCACTGTGCGTCCCTAGTAACGGAGCGCAACCTGTGGGAGGAGAAGGAAGCGGTCCGGCTGTACTGATGATCGCATGGACGTGTCGGTCTGCGATCATGTGACTAGTGTTAGACACGTGAAGGAACGCTTCCTCCTCCCTGGACATGCGCACTGAGTACAGGGGGACGCGCAGCAATGGTGCATCACGGAGTTATGTGTCTTATAAATCACCAGGTGAGAGTGTTATCTTTCAGATGGGATGATTATTATATGATTCAGTTGAAAGTATGTGAATACATTTTATTATATGTTGTGGAAAAGTGATGGAATATGCAACTATGTATACTCTGTGATTGGTCACTGCCGCACGGGGAGGGGTGGCTTGCACATTATAAGCAGGATCATTTAGGGATCACACTATGCTTGATAAAGGCTATGTTATAGCCGAAACGTAGCAACTTTTGTAACCACGTAGTTCCCAATAAAGGGACATTCACCGGACATGCTGCCTCCATCATCGTTTATAGCATTGTTATTTAGACACTGTATGGATTTTTTTTTGGCCCATGTATGGTACGTTTTTGGTACTCTTACTCACTGTACGGTATGCTACTTGCTCACTGTACTGTATCATAGGAAAGCATAGTAGGCAGAAGGCAGAGTAGATTTTGATACAGTTTTGTGGGCATAGGCTGTCAGGGGTGATTGCAGCTTGGTCGCAGGAGTTCCACCGCACCGTAAGGCATTAACCTAACACTTAGTGAAGGGAAGGGGAGAGTCATAAACAGGAATGGAGCTATGACGGATCAGCAGCACCTATACATGGGTGAGAAATCTCTTCGCTAAACAGTTTCAGCAGCAGCACCAGCTAGTTGAAGGACTTACACACACTCTACAGAAGCAAGATGGTTGGAAATTCTGAAGGTACTATTACACCAGTAGATGTCCTACAGATCACGCTAAACAATCGAAGATGTAGCGACTCGTTAACGAGGAAAACTTTGCATATTATACACATAGATAATCGTTCATACTTGCAGTCATTAGGGTACTTTCACACTTGCGTTGGTGCGGATCCGTCTGTTTATTTGCACATACGGATCGGCACCTCTAATGCAAACGTTTGTATACGTTCAGAACGGATCCGTTTGCATTAGGTTTAAAGAAAAAAGACAAAGTCCAAAACGGATCCGTTTTGAATTGCATTGAAAGTCAATGGGGAACAGATCCATTTTCAAATGCACCATATTGTGTCGTTGACAACGGATCCATCCCCATTGACTTACATTGTAAAAAAACGAATCCGTTAGGCTCCGCCTCTTCAGACGGACACCAAAATGCTGCATACTGCGTTTTGGTGTACGCCTCAAAACGGAATAGAGGCGGAGCGGGCCGAACTGATGCATTCTGAGACGGATCCTTATCCATTCAGAATGCATTGGGGCTAAACTGATCCGTTTTGGACCGTTTGTGAGAGCCCTGAAACGGATCTCACGAACGGAATCCAAAACGCTAGTGTGAAAGTACCCTTACTTGTTTGGTTTTAAATCGTTCATTGCTATTATATGTAAAGATGGGGGACAGATGCATGGTCAGAAGGCACGTATTAGACCGCTAGCGAGTAGGCGACTCTATATTATAAAAAAACTGATCTATTAACGAGGAGCGATAATTTATTAACATGTTGAAAGATCACGATGGACGAGAAACAAGCAATTTGGGCGTAGCTCTAGTGGAAGCAATGCCCAAACTCGAAGTAATTTTATTGTCAGGATCCCCTCAACAGTATTATACCTTGACATTATATAAAGGGGACTGTGCTCCTGAAAAATGCGCTACAGCATGAAAAGGTTAGCATAGGAACCCGCCTGAACTGAGACCACCTTGTCGTCTGGTAGGTGGGCTTAGATGTATTTTGATTAAAATGTATTGACCAAGTGTCTCAGATTTTATCAAGAGTGAGGGCTTAGTCCATATGTTATATACATGTAGGAAACGGACGGAGCGGCTGCTGGGCCCGGTCTGAGAGAGCGATCTTGACTAGCCGAGGAGCAAGGGTTGCACGGGAGGAGGAGGTTGCTGTGGGTGGGGAAGGGGCAGGGCCAGCCTCTGGGGTGTGTGAGCTGCACAGAGCGCCATGGCAACAGGGGCGCCCGGCCCGGCGGCCAACACAGCTCGCAGACGTTACAGCCTGCTTCCATTGCGCTCATCTCCATAGCCATCTGTATCGCCGTCCTCAGGACGGCGATACAGATATCTGTGCTGCGGCAGAGGAGGGAGAGGCGTGTCCCCTCCCTGTTCCTCCGATAGGCTGCCAGCACTAGGTCGGCAGCCTGTCAGAGGCCGTTGCAGGCGGCGGGATGACGTGATCGCGCCGCCAGAGCTGTACAGTGAGGGACACAGGCTGGAAGATGCCTGCATCGCGTCACTGACATGGAGGCAAGTATAAGTGTGTTTGTTTGTTTTTTTGTACAATTCTGGCACATGATACGGGGGCGGGGGGGGGGGGCTACTGGCACATGATGGGGGCACTCTGGCTACTGGCACATGATATGGGGGCTCTGGCTACTGGCACATAAGGGGGCTACTGACACATGATAAGGGGGCTGCTAGCACATAAGGGGGCTACTGGCACATAAGGGGGCTACTGGCACATAAGGGAAGCACTCTGGCTACTGGCACATAAGGGGGCTACTGGCACATGATGGGGGCACTCTGGCTATTGGCACATGATATGGGGGGCTCTGGCTGCTGACACATAATTGTGGGGGCTCTTATTACTGGCACATAGAAATTGTCTAGAGGGGGCCAAACAGAGACGTGGGTTGAAGAAATGAGAGAGAGGCTATACATGCTTAGTGTTGTATAATGGTTAAATATGGTGCACTGACAACATTGCTCTTGTTTCTACAATACATAAACTGACTTTATATTGACTTTTTATTATAGTGGCACTGTCACTGTCTGGGAATTTGCCAAATTTGCAAAGACCCCGACAGACAGTGACATTGAAGCTGATCTATAGTTGATCTATACCCTCACTACTGTGTTTAGGTGAACCGGGAGGGTTGGGGGCGCCACAAGATTAGCTCGCACAGGGCGCCTGAACACCTAAGGCCAGCCCTGGGAAGGGGCCCATTCAAAAATTTGCTGTGGGGCCCAGTCACTACTAGTTATGTCACTGAGCCTACGGTTAGTATGGCGTATAGTTCTAATATGGACACAACAACCACAGGATGTATTATTTATAGACATACCTCCGGTGGATAAAGCTTCTGAGGGGCACGCCTTAGGGACACCATTACCCAAGTAAAAATTGGGTACAGTTGCTATGAAGACACAACTATTTCTCATTTACCATTCTTTTAGTTTCTATGAATGGTTTTCCTATGGGGTACGGTCACAGTTTGGTGCAAATGTCCGGGAGGCTCAGTGGTTAGCACTGTCGTCTTGCAGCACAGGAGTTCTAGATTTGAATCTGACCAAAAACAATGACAACTGTATGATCTCCTGTAGTCTTTGTGAGTTCTCCATACAGAGAACAGACAGTGTAGGACAATTGGTTTCCTTTGCAGCAGCATTTCTGTCAGGGGCTCTGCTTAGCACCAGGGGATGCAACCTGACGGTGACAACCCAGGATCTCCATGCTCTTGTGGATGTCTCATGTAGTCACTCTGAACGAATATAAGTAATGTGTCTTCATATTTATTATCATTGGTGGTGGCCAGGACCCAAAGCATGGCTGTATACTCATCTATTAGGGGAAGGGTCCAACAGTAGGGGTCTATTTTTGCACTGCCCCTAATTGGCTTAAAAAATACTTTGCAGGCAACAAACATTGGTTTTATAGCCAAAAATAACCACAAATCATATAATAGAGCGTTATATGTTATACCTATTTCAGGATGTGCAGGCATGGGGGTCACAGGACACAGCCGTATGCAAGGCATTCAATGCATTCTGCGAATTCTAGTAGAAGACCATAAAGGGCACGTTAGAAGAAAGGGGTTCCCGCTCTGGACAATTGATATTTAATAGAAGGATCGCAGGGTTTCTTACTGCTGGGACCACCAGTGACCAGCTGTAATCTGTGGGATACCTGATCAATGGTCTGTCTGTATAATTCATGGATATGGTGGGTCTCCCAGAGGTGACAGTTTATTTAGCTGCACTAAGCCCAATATATTTGGGCGATGAACAGTAGAGCCCCTGCTATTAGGTCACAATCTCCCAATAGAGCATTTCTACACAGGTTTTCTATACCAGAGTAGGAAAATGTTTGGCACATTAGAATCCTGCCCTAGTATAACACAAAAATAAAAGAACGACGCATCGCCACCTGGTGGTCACACAAGGGAATGCAAGGTTTTTATCCAATTGTGTTTTCACAATTTACTGCTCATAAGAACACTGATGTGATATTAGTGTCTCTGGGATTGCTTCCCAAATTCAAGTCAATCTTCCATTAAGTTGTGTCTTTGGGTAAAATAATGTATTACTCCAGTGCAGCGTTCAAACGTTACAATGCAAAAGCACCACCATGGCACCTCACAGACTCAGGCCCCTAAGATCTCTGCAATGGGGGGGGGTCAGGAGCTAAGACACTTATTGCGGTAGGAGGCAGCAGCAAGTTATGTGGGTAAAGTCATTTTTCTTACCCCAGGGAAGGGAATTTTTTTCTTTAAAGAAAGTACTGCATGTTCTTCATCATATAATTCAATAGAATGTAAGCATTCCGGTACAAAACACCTCTAATACAATAAAATATAATATAGAACCAATATAATATATGCCATTACTATGATATATCAATAATATAATACCAATAATACAAGTATATATACGCTTGGCTCAGTGGTTAGCACTGGGGTCCCAGGTTTGAATCCAACCAAGGACAACATCTGCATGGAGTTTGTATGTTCTCCCCGTGTTCGCGTGGGTTTCCTCCTACACTCCAAACACATACTGAGAGGGAACAGATTGTGAGCCCCATTGGGACAGTGAGTGATTATAATGTCTGTAAAGTGCTGCGGAATATGTCAGTGCTATATAAGTGAGTAAAATAAATATACAATTTACAATACCGCAATAAAATATAATGTAATGAAACCATTACAATATACCACTGATATAATAAAATATGTTGTATAAGTAATGTATCATAATATACAAGTAATATAATTTACCATTACTATATAATACCAATAACAGTCATTCAAAAGTAATATAATATATCAATGATATACAATTAGTATAGCATACCATTACCATACCAGTAATGTAAAATAAAAGCAATATAATATAATATACAACAAATATAGTAATTAGTACAATGTACCATATAATATAAAATGCCAGTAATAATATATCATTAGCATAATATACCACTACTAAACCAGCAATATAAAATAGCAGTATTATAATATACTAATAGCATAATATACCAATAATATACCATTAGTATAATATACCAATACTATACCAATAATATACCATTAGTAAATCATACCAATACTATACCAGTAATATAATATACCATTAGTATAAAATACCAATACTATACCAGTAATATTATACACCATTAGTATAAAATACCAATACTATACCAGTAATATAATATACTATTAGTATAAAATACCAATACTATGCCAGTAATATAATATACTATTAGTATAAAATACCAATACTATGCCAGTAATATAATATACCATCAGTATAATATACCAATACTGTACCAGTTATATAATATACCATTAGTACATCATACCAATACTATACCAGTAATATAATGTACCATTAGTATAATATACCAATACTATACCAGTAATATAATATACCATTAGTATAAAATACCAATACTATACCAGTAATATAATATACCAATAGTATAAAATACCAATACTATACCAGTAATATTATACACCATTAGTATAAAATACCAATACTATACCAGTAATATAATATACCATTAGTATAATATACCAATACTATACCAGTAATATAATATACCATTAGTATAATATACCAATACTATACCAGTAATATAATATACCATTAGTATAAAATACTAATACTATACCAGTAATATAATATAACATTAGTATAAAATACCAATACTATACCAGTAATATTATACACCATTAGTATAATGTACCAATACTATACCAGTAATATAATATACCATTAGTATAAAGTACCAATACTATACCAGTAATATAATATACCATTAGTATAATATACCAATACTATACCAGTAATATAATATACCATTATTATAATATACCAATACTATACCAGTAATATAATGTACCATTAGTATAATGTACCAATACCATACCAGTATAGTATAGCAGTAACATAAAATGCCAGTATTATGTCAACGGTAGAACACAATATAATAAAATATACCAGCTATCTCATTTAATATAGCAGTATTACGATACCTGTGATTCAATATACTAGAAATATATACCTGAGATAGAACATCTGCCTCTGATCCAGACGTGTTGTGTGCACTTCTAGGGTAAGAACCGCTGGTGGACGGTGACAGCTGTGACATCCTGTGCAGACTGCGGAGCTCAGAAGTCAATGAAGCCACATGAGAGGACTTCAGGACCAGTAGACCATGGGTGGGAGGAGACAGAGGTGGTGCCCACAAATAGTTATAGATGAGACTTCAAGGAAGATGAAAGACTAGCACCAAGATGAAGCCAGCGTCCTCTGTTCGAGACAAACAGCGCACAGGCCACCCCTAAAATCCAGCCTGACTCCTGTCCGATATGGAATAGTCCAAATTTAGCTCAATTTGTTAGAAAAAAATAGTAAAAAAGTCTGCTAGACTGTAGTGCGGGCACCACAAGGAGGGCAGTAATGACACCCTAACACCCCAACTCTGGAGGTCAGAGGCAGCGTACCAGGTAACGCAGAGCGTGGAGCTGTCATGGGAATACCGTCGCCTTGTCAGTGCGGCCGCTTCTTCTTCTTGTAATGAAGACTATAGCTCATTTCAAGTAAGTCACGTGGAGGAAACCACAAATGTGAGTGACAGGGAACTGAGAGAACGGTGCTCAGCCCTCCACAATACCTCCAACACAGAATTATACAGAAATTCCACGTACGTGGTGACACCCGGGGCAGGTCTTATAACAGGGACGCCCGCCCCCCATGTTCCTCTTTATTATCTTTGTGAAAGTCAACAGCTTATATCTTAATCAGAGGTGTAAATGGGACATAGCATCCGAAAGAAACGCTTTGGGATCCCATAGATGGGGAGATGCCAGGCTAAAAGGCAACCCAGCATACCCTAAAGGGACATCCATCTTATTGCAAATTGGTTTGCTCATGACACTGCTCCTTCAATATATACTACAAAAAATTTTAGACTAAGGCTTCGTTCACATCAGCGTTCAGCCTTTCGGTTGTCCTGCTCCGTTTAGGAGCAGGAGAACGGAAAGGACGGAAAAGGCACATAACTGAGCCGGACGGAGCCTAAGGACCCCATGGACTATAATGCTAGAAGATGATTTTGTAGCGGAGACCAAACTCCTGCATGCACAACTTTTGTCTCCGCTACAAAATCATCTTCTGAGCGGACACCCAATGGGCCCCGTTATAGTCTATGGGGTCCTTAGGCTCCGTTCGGCTCAGTTATGTGCCAAATCCGTCCTTTCCATTCTCCTGCTCCTAAACGGAGCAGGAGAACGGAAAGGCTGAACGGTGATGTGAACGAAGCCTAACACAAATATGGTCACAGGTGCATATCCATAAAGCAAGCATACAGAGAACTAATAACAGTATGGCTGCACAACATTTCACATGCAAACAATAGAACTAAGAAATGGGGATCATTCTAAATTAAAGTGGTATAATATCGACTATAAATGAAAAAATAGAAGCTCTTTGCACACATTTTCGATCAAACGGGTGTCGGGCCCATCTACCAGGCGTCAAGGTGGCTTCCGCAGATGAGTACCCAAAGCTAACAGAGTGTTAGTCTAAAATTTCTTGTAGTATATATTGAGGGTAGCGGCCTCATTTAGGCTAAGCAACGCCCACCTGCCTGGGGCTTCTGAGCAGAGTATAAATGTAGCTGGCTCCTACACCGCCCTGAATATTGTTTGCTTAGGTAAGTCCAAGAGAGCGTTAGGTACCCATCTGCGAAAGCCACCTTGACACCTGGTAGATGGGCCCGACACACGTTTGATCAAAAATGTGCGCAAAGAGCTTCTATTTACAGTAGGTATAATACCACTTTAATTTAGTATGATCCACATTTCTTAGTTCTATTGTTTGCATGTGAAATGTTGTGCAGCCATGCTTTTATTAACTGCTCCTTCTTCTACATTACTTATCCTGTACTGTTCCTGAGTTACATCCAGTATTACACTCCAGAGCTGCATTCACTATTCTGTGCTGGTGGAGTCACTGTGTACATACAATACATTACTTATCCTGTACTGATCCTGCGTTACATCCTGTATTATACTCCAGAGCTGCATTCACTATTCTGTGCTGGTGGAGTCACTGTATACATACAATACATTACTTATCCTGTACTGATCCTGACTTACATCCTATATTATACTCCAGAGCTGCACTCACTATTCTGCTGGTGGAGTCACTGTGTACATACATTACATTACTTATCCTGTATTGATCCTGAGTTACAGCCTGTATTACACTCCAGAGCCGCATTTACTATTCTGCTGGTGGAGTCACTGTGTACATACATTACATTACTTATCCTGTACTGATCCTGAGTTACATCATGTATTATACTCCAGAGGTGCACTCACTATTCTGCTGGTAGAGTCACTGTGTACATACATTACATTACTTATTCTGTACTGATTCTGAGTTACATTCTGTATTTTACTCCAGAGCTGCACTCCCTATTCTGCTGTTGGAGTCAAGGTGTATATACATTACTTATCCTGTACTGATCCTGACTTACATCCTGTATTATACTCCAGAGCTGCACTCACTATTCTGCTGGTGTAGTCACTGTGTACATACATTACTTATCCTGTACTGATCCTGCATTACATCCTGTATTATACTCCAGAGCTGCACTCACTATTCTGCTGGTGTAGTCACTGTGTACATACATTACTTATCCGGTATTATTGCGCCTGCACACAGACCCTGGATGCTGAGGGGGTCCCATAACGTCCTCTGCTCCAAATCTGGAAACCAGTCTAAAACCCATCATAGCTGGGCCCAGGAGTTTCTAGTGACATCTCTATATGCCAGGAATATTCTCATATAACATATAAACTGGCGCCATGAGTGAATGTTTGCTACGTGTAGTTTCTATATTTATAGTCGCAGTCATGACCGGAGGATGGGGGATGTTGTTGCAGACGGTATATTTCTGACATTACATGAAGCTCTTTGCACCACTTCTCCTTTGTGTCACAGAAGACACATTTGGTCAGATCTTTGGTCAGACTGTCCATATAAAACATGCCTGATCTCATGGAGCAGACCTCTCAGCTGATGGCTACATAACGTTCTCTGGATAGGTCATCAGTATCTGATTGGTGTGGCTTTGACAACCGGGATCCCCACCGATCAGCTGTTTGACAAGGCAGCGGTGTGGCCTTCTCCAGCTTCGCCTAGGCCATGTGACATCACGTTGATCGGTCATGTGGCGTAGACGCAGCGGAGTCCCATTGATGTGAATGGGGTTGAGCTGCAATACCAAGCACAGCCACTATACAATGTACGGCGCTGTGCTGGGAGAGCTGATAAAAGGCCATGGCGCTATTGCCTCTTCAAAGAGCTGATTGGTGGGGTCCTGGGTGTTGGACCCCCACCGATCAGATACAGATGACCTATCCAGAGGATGGGTCAGTTAAAAAACTCTCAGAAAATCCCTTTAACATAGCAAAACTGCCCAGGAAAAAGTGCTGCATTGTGTCGTTATGTGTCGATATGTTGAGAGTTGTAGTTTTGCAACAGCTGAGGAGTCCTAGGACAGTATGAGGTTTACATAAGTAGACAAGCTATTTTCAGTAGGCAGGTCCTGTAGCAACTTGCTAGTAACGAGGGGTGCTGCTGTTAGGACCCCCTATTATCAGCAGAGGGACTACCTTACTACCCATAGAATGCATAAGAGTTTACCAAGTGTATAACCTTTATGACTAGATACCCCTTTCAAGCTGTTACCTTCTGGTGGGAATGCAGCTCTAGAATTACATTCATGAACCAGGAAGCACAGGATGAACAGATCAATAGGTTCCAAGGGTGCACTGCTAAGTAAGTTTTCCTTTCAATTTCTTCCTTAGATTACAGAAAGTCTTACTAAATCCTGGCTAATGTGAACGTAGATCAGGGGTGGGGAACCTCCGGCCTGCGGACGGCATACAGCCCCCTGCCAGTACATATTGTAAAAACGCTAATGACCGCTTACATTATAGAAGCGGTCATTAGAATGCGGGAGCCACAGGAAGCTGAGAACAGCACTACACTGGCTGTACTCTTTTTCCGGCCCCACGCTGTGTCCTGGACTACGTCTTGGACAGTGTCAGGACGTAGTGCACATAGACGCGTACAATGACCTGATGCTGTGCGCTGTCAGGTCACAGTACATTGCGGCGGGAAGAAGACCAGGGGAGGTAAGTGAATCTGCCAAGTGGCAGCACCGTCTAGAGCTGGAGAGGTAAGTTTATTTTTTTATTTATTTTAAATGTATGATCTTAGGTCTGATTGGGGCTGACCTGAGGCTAATGGAGGGTCTGATCTGGGGCTGTGGGGTTTGATCTGAGGCTGGGGGGGAGTCTGGTTGGGCTGTCTGAGGCTTGGGGGGGTTTGATCTGAGGCTGGGGGGTGGGGTCTGATTTGAGGCTGGGGTGCCTATTGAGGGTCTGATCTGAGGCTGGGGGGTCTGATGGGGCCTGATCTGAGGCTAGGGAGGGTCTGATGGGGGTCTGATCTGAGGTTTGGAAGTCTGATGGGGGTGTGATCTCAGTCTGGGGGTCTGATCTGAGGCTGATGTATGCTGGAGGGTCTGATAGGAGGCTGATGAAGGTGGGGGGCAGATCTGAGGTGGAGAAAGGGACAAAGGCAGGAACAGTTGCGAAAAAAGAGGCATGGAGAGTGAAAGCTAGGTGAACCCCTCTTGGTTTAGCTTGGCTGCCATTAAAGACAAAAAAAGAACTAAAAATATAACATTCTCAACTTAAAAATTAGACTGCTATATGTGGTCAAAATGGCACCTGTACTATTTGTAATATATATAGTGCAGGAGCCATTTTGTGCTGCAAAAATACAGCTCTAGATTTCTTTAATTGAAGCGCAATTTCTGTAACTTACCCCTAAGTCACTTATATATTTGACCAAATATAGCCGTCAGATTTTTAAGTTGAGAATTTTGTATGGCCTCCGAATGATGTTACAAATCTTCAAATGGCTCTCGGCAGCAAAAAGGTTCCCCACTGCTGATGTAGATGAAGAACCGAGGTGTACCTACCAGCTGTCCTTGAAAGCAGGGCCTCATTCAGACGGGTATATTGTGCCTATTTTTAAAGGGGCTGTCCGGCTGCTTGGGGAAAGAGCTGATTTCTCCCAAATAATGATCCATCCTAGCGATTGGAGGTGGTCTAGGACTTTCTGTAACGCTGGGTTCAGACCTGAGTGTTTCTGAGACGCGCGTTTTTGGCAATAGTAAACACGCGTTTTACGCGCGTTTGTGTGATTGACTGCAGTGTTGTCCAATGACCAAATATCCCTGTCTATATGAAGTTTGGCCCTTCCAGCATGTTGCAAATTCATAAAAGCGCGTTCGAACGCGCGCTTTCAGTGTCAAACACGCGCAAAATACAAGCGTTGCGCGTTCCCATTGAAGTCTATGGGCCAAAATGCGCGACAAACGCCCCCAAAAAACTAAAGTACTTGTTTATGCGTCGGGCGTTTTTTAGCGCGTTCGAACCCGCTGTAAAACGCGAAAATGTGGACCAGTCCCATAGGGAAGCATTGGTTTGCATCGGTTATGCGTTTTACAGCGCGTTCGAACGCGCTGTTTTAAACGCGCAAGTGTGAACTGAGGGTTAGTGATCTTGTAGTAGACCTTTGTTGTCCACTATCACTAGAAGATCGTCTAGATACGGGATGACACAGATTGCTTCTTGTCTAAGGGCCGCTACCACCTCCGCCATGATCTTTGTGAAGACTCTCGGCGCTGAGGAAATTCCGAAGGGGAGACATACAAATTGATAATGTTGGATGTGACCCCTCCTGTGTATTGCAAATCTTAGTAATTTTCTTGATGTTTTGGGTATAGGGATATGGTAATAAGCATCCCTCAAATCGATCACCGCTTTCCTTTTTATTAATTTTACTGCCGATCTTAAAGTTTCCATCTTGAACTTTTGATATTAAACATGTTTGTTCAAGGGTTTTAGATTTATTATAATTCTGGCCTTCCCGCTAGTTTTTTTATACTAAGAATAGGCGAGAGTAGTCACCCTCTCCTAGCTGATTTTTCGGAACAGGTTCTATTGCTCCTAATTTTAGTAAATCTTCTATGGTACCTTGTTAAAGGGGGGGTAGTGGTGATACATTTTTCTGGAGGGGAAGACTGTAATTCCACCCGGTAACCCTCTCTTATGACGTTTAGGATCCATGAATTTGATATTATTTGCTCCCAAGTTCTTAAAAAGGTCTTCCACCTACTTGTATGGCGTCGTTGGGTTAGAGGAGGAGGTCTCTCCTCTGTTAGGGCTAAAAAGGAAATTTCTTCCCTTACCTCCTTTTGCATAACTCCACCTCCCCGATTTCGCCTAATCTTTTTTTTGTTCCGATTGGTACTGACGGCCACGAAAATTCTGTCTTTTTGATCTACATCTCTCTTATGGAAAACCCCTCTTTTTGTCAGTGGCGTTTTCTACGATTTTGTCTAGATCTGGTCCAAAAACGTATTGGCCGTGAAAGGGAAGGGAAATTAGCTTGTTTTTGGATGAAATGTCCCCAGCCCAAGCTTTGAGCCATAGCACCCGTCTTGCCGTGTTAGATAACACTGCCGTGCGGGCTGAGAGTTTTACGGATTCAGCTGCAGCATCCGTAGGGAAATTAGTCGCCATTATCAGTAGAGGAATGCTTTCTAGAATCTGATCTCTCGGCGTTTTATTGATTAGATGAATCTCCAATTGCTCTAACCACAGATTAAGGGTTCTAGCTTCGTAAGTAGAAGCCACCCCTGATTTAAGAGGAGCTGCCGTAGCCTCCTGGGTTTTTCTTAGTAGGTTTTCTGCTTTCCATGGGATCTTTAAGTTGCGCTAAATCTTCAAATGGTAGGGCAGTGTGTTTAGCTACTCCACAGGAGCGTCTACTCTGGGAATGGATTCCCAATCGGTGCAATCCTCATCGTTAAAAGGATAGCACCCCTGGGAATGAAAGATCCTTTATCTGGCTTCTCCCATTCGGACTTAATTAACTTCTGAATATTATCTGGAACTGGGAATACCGATTTTCTCTTTCCCCCTAGACCCCCGAATATCTCTTCCTGCACCGACTTAGGCTTTTTAGGCACTTCCATCTGAATTGTGGCTCTAATCGCTTTTATAAGCTCATCAATGTCATAGGTTTTTTCATGTTTCGGCGTCCGAGCCTAGCGTCAGAATCCGAATTGCAACTATCACGGATGATTTGAGGAGGGTTATGGGGAGCTGGATCCCGGGAAGCTAGTGCGGACTGAATCTCTTCCTTAACTAATGTCCTGATATCTTTTCCCACATTAGACGTACGTTCTTTACATAAGGGTTTAGCTCCTGTGCTGGGTAAACGCTTATAACATATTCCACATTTTCTTGTCTTTTTTTGGAGCTGTAGCAGAATCCTTTTCTCCCTGAAAATGTAAGGGAGAGAAGGATCAGCTAACCAAGGAATGGGGGTGGTACACCATGTTCCTGAAACGAGGCTACTCACAACTCCTGGATTTGATGCAGGCTCGGCGAGACGGGGGCACTCATCTGAAAAAAATCCGCTCCCGTCCACCACAGACACTGTACTGTTCCTCCCCAGTGGAAGGAATCACGCTGTCCGGATGCCATTTAGCAGCCTTTTATGCTTCTTGTGACCTGCGCCACCCGGAGATGACGTCATGGCGTCCGCTCCTGCACCCAGCGTCTTACCTTATACGGCAGCGGGAGCACATCACAGTGTCGCTACAGCCACCATCTTCCTTCCCCACTACATAAAATCCGCCAGGGAATCTTCGAATGGGACAGCAACAGTCTGCGCCCGTGCACAGGCCACTAGAAGAGGAGGGAGAGCCGCACTGTGGATCCGACCTCGGCCTGCATATGTGTTTCACAGGTGGGCCCAAAGGCATGCACCTCTCCTGCTAGGACAGGAAAAACACTGGTGATGGAGGGGAAGGAGTGGGATTTAAACCTCTCGGTGTTTTTCCTGTCCTATCAGAGAAAGTCAGTCTCAGGATGTGGTGTTATGGAGGCGACTAGCAAAAGAAGATTCTCTCATATCATCCGGCTGTGCTCGTTCCTTGCGCCAAGCAGTGAAGTTCTTGAATCCGCTTCTAAGAAGTAACACGCCACTTCTGAAGCCGATTTGAAATTCATGGCGGAAGAAACCCCCCAAAGCGCTACCATGTGGCACACAATGGCATTTTTTTTTCAACTGAAGTGTATGGGAGGCTGTTGGCAGCATCTTGATAGCGGAGTCTTTTCTGCGACGTGTGAACATGGCCATTGTTTGTATCTTCTCCCTGTGTTTGCACGGGTTTCTCCCATGCTCCAAAAACATACGGATAGGTTAATTTGAAATTCAGACCGAGAACCCCAGCGATAAAATAAGTTAGTGTCTATATAAGGGAATCAAATAAATAGAATATCTGTCCCTCCGGGAGTCTGTGCACTAAACTAGCCCATTGCTCGTTCCCCAAAGTGCTGAGCAATTAGGCAGGTAAGGAAGACGGTGCCCTATATGTGATGAGCATAGTCGTAATATGCCCCTGAGACCAGTAGGCCTTCAAAATTGGTTCCTTGGAAACACTGTGTTTTTACACTTGCAAACCACTGAAGGACATGAAGTAAGCCGTCATAATGTGGTTGGTTAAAACCACAGAAATGACTTCCTGCATTCTGGCACACACACGTCGCATCTCTTTCTTATTTCCATCTAATGGGTAGCAGGGAGGAATGGATGCCCATGTCATCAGAGGGATTGCCCCTGCAGACCTGTGACATCACACTGTGCGGCAGTGATTGGGAGATGATGTCACATTACAAAGAAGGTGCAGTCACAGTGTGGGAATAGATGGCACAATACAGCTGGGCATACATACCCGATTTTTGTCAATGGACTTGTCAGTCTAAGTGCTCATGAACACAAATTTATTGTCCGCACCCGATCTGCATTTTTTGTAGGTTGGATGCAGAACTATTCACTGCAATGCAACGGGGCCACTAAAGAGTCAGACAGCACACCATGTGCTGTCCGCATCTGTTTGGGGGAGATTTTTACAGCTTCCATTTACTTCAATCATAGCTGAATAAACCCTTATGCACTGAGCTCCCCCTAGTGGTGTCTGCATGAAGCCAGTTTTATTAGGGAACCCAACAGCCCCATGTTTAACTTCTTCATTCCCTTACTCCTTCTCTCATGCTGTTTCTGATGGTGCCTAATGCTACTATTTTGCAGTATGTAAATACACTCTTTGAAGCCATGGGGGCTGCTTCCTTTGAACTCGAGGCCTAATGGGGGTCTGGTCCAAGGTCTGATATGGGGGGGGGGGGGGTCTGGAGGTCTAACGGGGTCTGGTCTGACATAGGGGAGTTTGACATACATCCAAGCTGAACTCTTGCACCAGGGCCCACAAGCCTTTAGCTACGCCCCTGACGCCATCTCCGCCTTTCTTCAAGTCTTGCACAGGAGTGCACCGTCTCCTCCATGGTGCCTGCACAGCGAAACTTGGTTTTCGGTGCCTGGCTTCCCTGCTTCTCTGTGTTTGCCCCAGACAAGTTCACTGGAATTTAGTACCACTAGTCTGCAGAGATCTAAGTGATGAAAACCCATTAGGACACATAAAAGAGAGAGAAAAGCTTAAAATTGCACCAAATTTCAGTCCTAACTTTAATGCACAAGGACAGATAAGAAAAGTTGCAATATTACCAAAAAAATGTTGGTTAAAACAAAAATGCGTATTTACAAATTTACAGCGAGACCTATATATTAATAATAGAGCAGTTTACAAGTTTCTATAAGTTATACAGAATGGATGTGCAATGTACAGGACTGGACTGTCACTTGGGTTTTATATTTTTTGGGGGGAGAAAACAAACAGCCAATCCCTGAATTAATCTAAATGCAGAGCAGGAAGAATGTATAATGTGTTCCAAGAACATGCTGTAACCACACAATTATCCAGCTTCTACTTCCAGCCCTCATAAATTCAGTCACACAAGCAAGAACACACAATAGAGGCCATATACCTTCCAATTACAACCTGAGAGGACCTGCTGGCATTTGTAGTTCCTCAACAGCTGGACTATGCAAGCTCAAAATGGACGAAATCGACCCGAGACCCTCAGGGTGATAACTATTGCACATATTAAAACTGCTGAAATTCTTCTCGTGTCTACAAGACGAGAGCCGGCTGCAATAAATATATAGCGTAGAATGAGGCGTCCACCATCTCATGAGATGGACCAGTGAGATTTGAAGGTCTTGATGATGCGAGTCAGTGTTGACCTCTTCTAACCTGGTAAACATCCCGTGTGTCATAAGGACCAGTTGAGCACATCTAATATTAAAGGGGTAATCAAAGTTCAATAAAAACTCGAGCAGCAGGTTTAAATGTGATAAAATAAAGAAATACTCCCTTCTTATCTCAGCTGTCGCTTCCATCGAAGAGCTCCCGTCACGCAGGGCTGACGTTATCTTCTTGGCTGTAGTGGTTACATTCTGTACGCACAGGTCACCGTACAGCCAATCACTTGCCTTGGCAGTATCTGGAACATGAAGACAGCAAAAGGCTGCAGCAGTGACACGTGTGCATAGGTCACCTCTACAGCCTGGAAAAGAAACACCGGCGGGGAGGACTGCAGCGAGACACTGGAGTTGGGAGAGAAGTGGCAAGGATGGCTTCTTTTTCCATTTTATCACATATACAGCTGCTGCCCATTTTTTCACAGCCCCTTTAATAATTTACATTTCATATATTAGAGTGTCACCCTGCGGGCTTAAAAATGACACAGACCACAAATTCCTCTCATCCTTCAAGACTTATCTTCCTCTTTGACCTCAGGGGATACAAACTCTTTTGTACTGAAGGACTCGGCCGTCTTCTCATGTTCAGCGCTGGTGCCATCTTTGCTGCAGGTTCGTTCTCACGTGGGGTGGTTTCTAACTCTTTTGGTACAGTCTTTGCCATGTCCTGTAATACTACTTTACTGGAAAAGATATCTTGTCTTATACGAGATAACTGCAACACAGGCTGAAGGCTGAGAACTTGGGAAAATCCTTCGGCTTTTTCCAACTGAGCCGGAAGCGCCTAGGAAACAAACAAGGGCTTGCATTTACCTATGCGAGTGCACCAATACATAGTCATAAATCATGTAAAAATATAGTGCAAAATGACACATCTACTCTTATAAAACTCAACTGCCCCCAGCTTACCAACGGGGCGCGACAATTTGCGCCACAATAAAGTTAGACAAAAGTGTCTATCCATGCACCAAATTTATCATCCAGCATTAGCCGCGCTGGTAAATGTGGTGCAGGTCGAGACGGCCTGTTCATGCCATCTACAGGATTAGGCCTCAACCAATGATGCATGCCAGTACATAGGGCCCCCATAGTGGTCCTTCCCCTCTTCTCCATAGTGCTCCCCATAATGTGCCAGTATATAGGACCCCCATAGTGCTTCCCCTCTTCAATTGGTTATATGACACGTCAGACGCTGCCAGCATCCAAGTGATCGCCCCTTGCAGCCGCCATGACATGTGGAAACCCTTACAAGGATTACAGGGTCCGCAGGGGAGGGCAGAGGGGCCCGGAGGGGAGGGCATAAACACAGCGGGCACCATGACACTTAACTGAGCACTACAACCCCCAACTGGGGCTCAGCCTCTGCAGTCCCCACAACACTACAACCCCCAACTGGGGCTCAGCCTCTGCAGTCCCCGAATCACTACAACCCCAGCTCTTTTCACCTCTTGTCATTCTCTTTCCCACCGCTTCTCATTCACGTTATGCATCTTGTCATTCTCTTTCCCCTCTTCATTCACTTTACGTATCTTTTCATTCACTTTCCGCATCTTGTCATTCCTTTCCGCTTGTCATTCCCTTTCCCTTCTTGTCTTTTCCCGCTTGTCATTCTCTCCCCCTCCTTTGTCATTCTCTTTCACCCTTTTCATTCCCCCCAATGTCATTCTCTTTCTGTCCCCCCTCCGCTACCTCTAGTGTAGCGTGGCCGAGCTCTGTATGGTCCACAGGTACAGGCGCTTTTGTTTCCTGTACCCGGATGGACAGACAGAAAGTACACACTGTGTGCGCACTTCCGGTCAGTCCGGCCGGGTACAGGAGACAGATGCTCCCTGTACCTGCAGACCATGCAGGGCTCGGCCACGCTACAATGAGGGAGTGACAGGAGGGAGCGCTGAGCGCTTCCCTCCTGTCAGTCCCTCTCTTCATGCTGCACCCGGACGGTGCACCCTCATGGACGCGCCACCCCGGGCAGTGCTGCAGCCGCCTCTATATAGAGCGCTCGGGCGGCTGAAGCATGAAGGGGGCCGGCGCTGCTAGTCTGCACTGGCCCTACGCCCTGGCACCTTAGAAAACGGGCTGACAAATACCCAGGCGCCAGGACCAAATTCCTGGTCGCCATGGCGAACTGGGATGTGTCGAGCCCTGACCTAGGTCATTATTATCCGATCGGTGAGGGTCCAATACCTCTCACCCCCACCCATCAGCTGTTCCCTGCAGCCTCCTGTGCTGGAACTAGAATTTTGAATTAAACAGGAAGCAGACCGCTCTGTGCAAAGTGCAGTGGCCACGCTGGGTTACTGCAGCTCAGCTCCATTTCTCTTCAATGGGAGCGGAGCTGCAGTAACTGGGCATGGACGCCACACTTTGAACTGTGCCGTCTGCTTCCTTCTATCATGCAAAGTTTAGTTTCACCACCGGAGGCTGCAGGTAACTAATTGATCGGCGGAGGTGCAGAGTTTCGGACCCTCGCAGATCAGATATTAATGACGTATCCTGAGGATAGGTCAATGTCAGGAGCTTGGAAAACCCCTTTAAGAACTCATATAAAGGCAGAGCACCACCTGGTGGCTGGAATATTACTTATGCTGTACTCGTGCAGCAGGCCAGTTGAATCTTTGAAAACCCCATGGGATAATTTGCAGGAAATTCCAGAATTTCGGTATAAACCCAAGTTGCACATGGCTTAGCAGACAAGGAAGTATTTAGAATATGATCCACCAGCAAAATATAGGAGATGGACTAGAGGACTAGAATGTACACTGAAGGATAGGACACTTGAATAAACCTTTCAGTTGACATGTACATTAGTGTTAAACATGCCATGTACTACACAGAAATAATGTGTCAAAGATCTCTGCTTGCTGTCATTCAATAGAAACCGTCCACAATTACTTCCAAGAGATAAATCTCTGCCCTGGTCATGTGATGGACACACATACAGTAGTTCTGATAACTGCGCTGTGTGCCTTTATGCCCATCACAGGACCAAGGTGGTAAATGATGAAGGTTCCTATTGAACGTCAGCTGTGGAGCTGAGCTGCAATACAACCAGCAGACAGAGGTGGCAGTGTTTTAGGAATAAAACAGCCATGTACTTCAAACACTAGACAACCCCTTAAACTGATATCTTGATGAGGTTCTTCTTCAGTCCCAGCTTTCTTACCTTCATGGTGTCTTTAATCTGCTGAGAGATGGAGGTCGTGGTAGCAGTTTGTTCCGTCATGCGAGATTCTAAGAAAAAACATTGGATAGGTTTTACTACACACATTGGGTGGGGGGGACCCCTCATTCATTATAATCCCCTAGCCCTGACAACTTTTTGAACACCACTGAGCATAAAGTTAGGCACATGCTATGTTGCTATGTTACCTTAGCCACTAGGTAGCAGCAGGGGCTTGGCGGAGACGGGGCCATCACCCCTGGCAAATTTACTAGGATTTACACCAGTTGTTCACTGGGGTTGTGAACGTCGTCTTCGGGTACAACCACACTGCGCAATCATGGGCTGTGATCCTAATTAAATTAGTGAGGACCACACTGTTTGGTCAGTCTGCATTGATAATGGCCATGCAGCACCCGCAACACTGTGCAGTCATTAACAGTGTGGTCCTCATTAGTTTATTTAGGACCTGTTGCAAACTATACGGCCACACAGCACCCAACTGCGTTGCAACCATGACGTGACTGTGCCGCGTGGTAGTACATTTATAAGACAGCCAAGCACCTGCTTTAGGGCAGCATGGGACACCTGTGCAGGACTTTTCTACAGCACTGTGGAATGAAGGCCCCTAATAACCACCATAAAAGGTGTATAGTGGTCATTAGTAAAGGCTCATACACTCACCAGATGTTGAATCAAGCGTCAGCTGTTTGGGCTCCACAACTGGTTTGTAGTGATTCTGTAAAGAAAAAGGAATTAGTGAAGATTTATAAGTACGTCCAAACAATTATTACAGTAATTCAATCTCAAATGTTTTAGTCCAGGAATAAAAGAACTGAATTATAATGAGAGATACAGAAGATGTAAAGGGGCTGTACCTGTTCATACAAAACTATAACTTGTCCTGCAAAAAAATAAGATCTCACACAAGTACATTGATAGGGAGGAAAAAAAAAAAAGAGTTGTAGCTCTTGGAATGCGATTTAAAAAAAAAAAAAACTGTGTAGTCACTAAGGTGTTAAAGCATATGGAGGTAACAGGTCGTCCCTCAGCTCAGGACTCTTCTTCTATCATCCCACAACCACATTCATGTATGATACAGATGTCCATTGACTTCACTGGGTGCCATATATTTCCTACGTGTCGTATTAACCTCTGATCGCCCGACTGCCAGATCAGATCATTGTTGGGAGAAGACTCCATGGGACAAGGGATGTCCTAACAATGAATATATATTTGCCCACATACCAATATTTCACGCTCAACTTTCAGCATTTTTACAAAGTGACCCAGGATTTTTCTTGGGTGTCGTTTTCTTTTCATGGCAGTCTCTACGATGGCGTCGTCCAGTTGGTCTTCAAGAATTTTAATATCCGGTTCTATAGGAAAAGGAATGCATGACAGATTATGTCTTACTGCACGTATCCAAAAACAGTTTAGCAGAAAGAACATACGACATTATTTTAAGCAACTGATTGCAGATTTCTCTGTACAACTTCTGTAAGGCTACTTTCACACTAGTGTTTTTGCGGGATCCGGCAGGGTTCAGAAAAAAAGCTTCCATTATTGATAATACAATCATCTGCATCAGTTATGAACGGATCCGGTTGTATTATCTTTAACATTGCCAAGACGGATCCATCATGAACTCCATTGAAAGTCAGTGGGGGACGAATCCGTTTTCTATTGTGTCAGATAAAACGGATCCGTCCCCATTGACTTGCATTGTGGGTCATGACGGATTCATCTTGCTCCGCATCCCAGGACGGAAAGCAAAACAGAAAAGTTTTTTTTCTGGTATTGAGACCCTATGACGGATCTCAATACCGGAAAATATTAACACTAGTGTGAAAGTAGCCCCACGCCAACATGAGAGGGTCCTTATTTATTGGATTTTTTTTTTATAGATCATCAATTAAAGCGGATTTCCCATCTCAGACACTGTTGGCTTATTGCTAGAATATGCCATCAATGTCAGAGGCCCCACCTCTCTGACCCGCTACTAGATCCAGAAAAGGGTCCCCAAAGTGAAGGAGAGCACACCATGAGCGCAGATTGCTCTGCATTAACTGCTATGGGACTCTGGAAAATAGCCAAGCGACCACTCAGACATCCCATAGCGGTGAATGGAGACAGCAATGCACATGCATGTCCACCTCTCCATTCACCACTACGGGACTGCTAGAAATAGCCAAGCGAGGGTGGCCGCGCATGCACAGCTGCTTCCAGTTGACTTTAGGGGTCCTGTTCCCAACACAGGATCAGGACCTGGGCCTGGTGACATATCCTACTAATATACCTTCAATGTCCTAGATGGGAACACCCCTTTAAAAATTAAATACTATCTAGTAAATGTCTAAGTTCACATTTGCGCTGTCACTTCTGTTCTGAACAGAAGATCATGGTGTTCACCACTGGCGTGTGATAATGTCAGCCGTCAGGTTCTGGTGTGTTGCCAGTTTTCACAGGAAAAAATGCACTATTTTTCCCATAAAATACGGAAGCTGCAACTGAGCTACTAACACAGATGTGAACAGAGCCTTAGGCTACATTTAGACTCGCGTTTGGTGCGGATCCGTCATGTACATACACATCCGTTCAGATAATACAACTGCATGCATCCATTCAGAACGGATCCGTTTGTATTATCTGTAACATAGCCAAAACGGATCCGTCTTGAACACCAGTGAAAGTCAATAGGGGGCGGATTCGTTTTCTATTGTGCCAGTCAAAATGGATCCGTCCCCATTGACTTACATTGTATGTCAGGACGGATCCGTTTGGCTCAGTTTCGTCAGACGGACACAAACGCAGGCAGCCTCCAGAGCGGAATGGAGACGCAACAGAGCCCAACTGATGCATTCTGAGCGGATCCTTCTCCATTCAGAATGCATTAAGGGCAAAACTGATCCGTTTTGGAGCGCTTGTGAGAGCCCTGAACGAATCTCAGAAACGGAAACCAAAACGCCAGTGTGGAAGTAGCCTTAAAGGCTCTATATCTCCCTTACCCGATGCCGTGTCCGGAGTTTCGTGCCATGACTGCCCATTAATGCTGACATTATCCTGAAAAGCCGTTTCAAAGTTCTAAAATTAAACAAATTTTAATCATTTTTTCTTAAAGCAAAACAAACATGGAATATTAAGAAATATACAATAACCCAGTCTATGACACTAACAGACCCCAAGAAAAAGGAAGGTCCCCATCACCCCCATTCCCTGCCGTGAGGAGAAGCTAAATAACGGGATTGTCCAATATAAAAAAAATAAATAAAAAAATAAATTTGCCTACAAAGCAGGGGATGGGATGCAATGATAAACGGCTGTCTCTCACCTGGTCAATGCCCTCACCCATCCAGCTCTGGTGGTCCCGTCAGTCTTTATTAAAGGAAATGTGTCACCAAAAATTTTATTTGTCAGTTAAAACCAGATAGTAACACATCTCTTTTTTTTATCTGATTTTATTTTCGGATTATAGATTTTTTTTATTCTAGGTTCTGAACATTATTATGGGGGCAGCCATTGTGCCTGAGCTTTTCTTAATAGCATTTACAAAGCTTTAAAAAAAAAGTGCTTTCCGGCAGCCCCATGGGCCATAGACACCATGGTCAGGAGGGGACCTCAGTGACTTCTATAGTGGAGTTTTCTAGGCACGCTCTGTGACCTGTGCAGAGGTCATTGTACAAGGAAAGAATAAATAATCTGTGACAATCACCTATTGTGAATGGTGGATCCTGTCTTATCTATACACAGAGGTGGTAACATTACAGGCAGAATTAGAAAAATGTATACCGCATTTTTAGCCCTATAAGATGCACCTATAGGCTTTAGAGGAGGAAAATAAGTAAAAAATTACTTTTCATTAGACCTCAGCTCAGACCCCCATGTTATTTAAACCCCCAATTAGACCTCAGATCTGAGCCGCAATGTGAATTACCCCCCCTTTAGAGGGGGACGGGGACGTCTTATAGGGCAAAAAATACAGGAACTACAGTAAAGTGACCTGTACAGACCTATTATTAGGCTTAGTGGCCAGTAGGAAAACTGCAGGATAGATAGACATTGAAAATTAAAATCATCAAAAATATGGTGACTATAAAATCATGATTTAACCCCTTAAGGGCATCTGACGTATATGTACATCAGAAGTCCGGTCCCTAAACATGGCGCCCGCTCGCACGTGCAGCGGGCTTACATAGCCGCCGGGTTTCTGCCATTTTAAATAGGAGACCCGCGGTACATGTATGCGATCAGCCATAAGGTGCCATTAGAAAGTACGGTAGCAGCCCGACGAAGCGCTTTCAGCGCGAAACGGCCGTCGCTCAACTCACTGCATGAAATCCTTGGCGTCCTGCCCAACACTGCCTGCACGCTGATATATTAAATAAAGCGACCCTATAAGACTTCACTGGTGAGTGCCGCCCCGTTCTTTTCTACATTATTTAAGATTATTGTATCCACGCTTCTTGGGGCTGTGCACCGCTGATAGTGTTGTGACTACAGGGGACTGGCAGCGCTGCCTGATCGACTTCGATTTCAGTCCGGGTGATTTCCTTGGAGTGCTGGTCCACCCCCTTCGTTCCTGTCTATTAGAAAGTACAACTTGTCCCGCAAAAATAAGCCCTCATACGGCTATGTGAATGGAAAAATACTAAATAAATTAGGACTATGGGAAGGCGGGAGTGAAAAACAAAAACGCAAAAATGGAAAATCTCAGGGTTCTGAAGGGTTAAACAATAGGTCATTTTTTGAGGACACATTCCCTTTAATTGTGTGATCAATGAGGATTGTGATAGGCTGTAGTGGTCACATGCACAAGGTTGACACTGCAGAACAGTTTAGGCTACCTGCATACGAGTGCAGGAAGACCTGCAGAAATTCCACATGTGTTTTTGGGGTGGATTAGATGCGGTTTTGCAGAAGATTTCATTCTATAGTGTTCAAGCACGACCACCACTGATGGATTTCAGGGTGGTCATAACCATGGAAACGAGCAGTGTATAATGGAATGGAAAAATGAATCCAGCCAGCAAAGGAGGCAGTATGGACAATAACAATACATTAGTAAGTGCCTTGTATTAACTTCCTCTACATCAGGGCTTATGGTTATATGACACGTCAGACGCTGCCAGAATCCACGTGATCGCCCCTGGCGGCCGCCATGACATGTGGAAACCCTTACAAGGATTACAGGGTCCGCAGCGGAGGGCAGAGGGGTCCGGAGGAAAGGGCAGAGGGGTCCAGAGGGCATAAACACAGCGGGCACCATGAGACTTTACTGAGCACTACAACCCCCAGCTGACGCTCAGCCTCTGCAGTCCCCACATCACTACAACTCCCACCTGGGGCTCAGCCTCTGCAGTCTCGGTATCACTACAACCCCCAGCTCTTTTCCCCTCTTGTCATTCTCTCTCCCCTCTTTTCATTCTCTTCCCCACCCCTCCAGTGTAGAGTGGCCGAGCTCTGTATGGTCCGCGGGTACAGGAGCTTTAGTTTCCTGTACCCGGGCGGACTGTCAGTCCGGCCAGGTACAGGAGACAGATGCTCCCTGTACCAGCGGACCATACAGAGCTCGGCCACGCTACACTGGAGGGAGTGACAGGAGGGAGCGCTGAGCGTTTTCCTCCTGTCAGTCCCTCTCTTTATGCTGCACCCTCATGGACGCGCCAGCCCGGGCAGTGCTGCAGCCGCCTCTATATAGTAGCGCTCGGGCGGCTGCAGCATGAAGGTGGCCGGCGCTCCTAGTCTGCGTCGGCCCTGCGCCCTGGCACCTTAGAAAACGGGTTGACAAATACCTAGGCACCAGGACCAAATTCCTGGTCGCCATGGCGACCTGGGATTTGTCGAGCCCTGCTATACATAATAAATGCTGAAGTGACACAACCCCTTTAAAGACAGGCGGGACCACCAGGGGATTGACCAGGTGAGTAGTAGGTCCTCTACTAACCCCTTTTTAAGGGTTTTGTAAATAAGAAAACGATGGAGCGAAGCTGCTGAATTCTCCCATGAATTGTTCTCATGTGGAAAACTGTTAACCCCTTCAAAACCATAATTTTACATTTATGCATTTTAGTTTTTTACTCCCTGCCATAACTCTTTTTCTTGTTCCGTTCACATGGCCATATGAGGGCTTATTACTTGCGGGACAAGTTGTACTTTCTAGTGGCACCATTTAATATTGAACAGAATGTAGAGGGAAGCAGGGAAAAAAATTCAAGGAGAGGTGAAATTGGAAAAAAACTGTCTTTACAGTGTTCTCAGCTATAATGCCATACTACGACCGTATGGCTTTTTAGTATTTTGCAGTCCGTTTTTAACGGATCCGTTGTTCCTTTTTTGTTTCCGCTCCGCAAAAAATCTCTGTATGGTTTCCGTAGGTCAGGCATGCTCAACCAGCGGCCCTCCAGCTGTTGTAAAACTACAACTCCCACAATGCCCTAATGTAGGCTGTTCGGGCATGCTGGGAGTTGTAGTTTTGCAACAGCTGGAGGGCCGCTGGTTGAGCATGCCTGCCGTAGGTGATCCGTTGTTTGCTGATCGCAAACAGAAACACAACATTTTTAAATCATTAATGTAATGTACAGGAATGTGTTTTAACAGTAAACACATGGGCAAAGTGGGCACGGATCAGCAAAAAACGGAAGACATACGGATGTGTTCTGTATGCATTCCGTATTTTTTGCGGACCCATTGACTTAAATGGAGCCACAGATGGGAATACCCCTTTAAGAATATATGTGAATGCGTCCTTAGAGTGAAGTGATTCGTCTGAAGAATTCTTCTTACCCAGATGAAGTTCCTGTGCTCCTGCTGCCTCTGCTCCTCGTTTAGGTAATTCTGGCTTTCCAAAATGTGTTTGCTGAATTCAGTGCACATTCCCAGCACCTCCTGTAAGAGCGGCTTGGAGGTACACTGCACCTTGCTGTCTCTTGGGGGAGCAGAGCTGGAAGCATTCTTTATAGGGCTCTTGGTACCACGTCCAGGACGTTTAGAAGGACTTTGCACAGAGGTGTTTGCGTTCTCTCTGGAGGGGCCGGCGTTCTCTCCGCTCCCCACTTTGTAGACACCTGAGGGCCCAGCCTCTTTCACATCAGTTCTCTCAGTAGTCTCTATAGAGGGTCCTGCTTTCTCCGCACCTTTCGTCGTTCTTGGGTTGGAGGATGCTCTACCTTCATGGGTGACGTCGTTGATCTTTCCAGCGGTTTCTTGCTCTTCTCCTCTGCTCACCTGGGAAGACGCCGCTCCTCTCACACCATTTCTTCCTTCGTTAACCTGTAATACCAAGAAGATACCGAATTTCTTCATTTCAAAATCAGAATTAATATTTATCATACAGTGTGTTTATATATGTATATACCCTCATTTACCCTGACCAGGCACATTTTTATTTTTTTTGGCCATCGCTTTTTTTTTGTTCAGTTATGTAAATTTTTGCACCTTTTTTTCAATAACACATGGGGCTTTATTTTTACCTCCGTAGGACCCCCACCAATCTAATAGTTGTTAACACGGTTACAACTACCCTGAAATCCAGCGGCGGTAGCTGTGCTTATACACTAGGCCTGCACAATATATCGCGAAAGCAATCGTTATCGCAATTAATCGCCATATCGCAATCTGCTGACCCAAAAATGCTGCAATTATATTACTGTATTTTTCGCTTTATAAGACACACTTTTTTCCCCCCAAAAGTGGGGGGGAATGGCAGTGCGTCTTATAAAGCGATGGTTGACTTTCTTCGTGACACGGACACTGTATCTCCGGCCGCTATGCTGCACAGCGCGGCCAGCGATACATCAGTTACAGTGCGGGGAGGGAGGAGGGGCTGGTGGAAAGTCGTTATTTTAATGAACACATGTTCTTCTATCTATTTTATTTATCTGTTCTGTGCAGCGCTATTAAGAAAATGGCAAGTTTTGTATTTTGTACTTTTGTAGTAATGCAAATATGTATTTTATAACATACATGAAATTTAGAAAATAATAAAAATAAAATTATCATTCTAAATGCAAATATGTATTTTATTTTGAAAACACTGCGCATTTCAGTTCTTGAGTTCAGCATAACTACATTTCACATTATCAGTCATCTGTGTGTGCTTTTACCTTGAAAATCCAAGCAGATAAACCTCTAGCACAATTCCCTTAAAATATCGCATCGCATATCGTTATGGCAATTTTTAGGGCCCTAATCGCAATCGCACAAAATTCCCATATCGTGCAGCCCTATTATACACTATAGGAAAAAAGTGTCGGCCTATGCTTGCTCCAGGCCACCAGAGAGGCCGGTACCTTTCCTATAGTCTGCAAGCACGACCACCGCTGCTGGATTGCAAGGTGGTCGTAAACCCTGGAAACGAGCAGTGTATATTGTGATGGAAAAATGAATCAAGCCAGCAAAGGAAGCAATATGGAGAATCACAATACATTGTATTAAAGGGTTTCTGCAGTGATTTATATTGATAACCCTTCTTCAGGATAGGTCATCAATATCTGATCTGCAAGGGTACAATACCCGGCATCCCCACGGATAAGCTGTTTGACAAGGAGGTGGCGCTCCATGCCAGCGCAGCGCCCTGTTCATTACACTGCACACTTCGCCTCGGCTGTGTAGTGTCATGATGAGTACACACTCCATTCACTTCAATCGAGCGAGTACTTGTAATTACACTGCTGCTCCACAGAGACAACGCGTAAAGACCAGGAAGCCGCGCTCGCATGGACCGCCGCCTCCTGTTCAAACAGCTAAACAGTGAGGGTCCCGGACCCCTGCCGATCAGATACTGGTGACCTATCCCGACAATAAGTCATCAAAATCTCAGCACAACTCCTTTAAAGATGACCTTTCATCAGGCTAAAAAATGTGTACTAAGTATGCTGACATGTAGAGCGGCGTCCAGGGATCTCCCTGCACTTACTATTATCCCTGGACGCCGCTCCGTTCGCCCGGTATAGGCTCCGGTATCTTCTGGGACTTGGTTATACTAGGAGGAACCTAGTACACTTGGTTATAGCAGACGTATCCCAGGCTGTAGCGCTGGCCAATCGCAGCGCACAGCTCATATCCTGGGAGGTGTTTTTTTTCTCCCAGGTTGTGAGCTGAGCGCTGGGATTGGCCAGCACTACAGCCTGGGATACGCCTGCTATAACCAAGTGATACTAGGCTCCTCCTAGTATGACCAAGTCCCAGAAGAGACCGGAGCCTATACCTGGCGTAAGGAGCGGCGCCCAGGGATAATAAGTGCAGGGAGATCCCTGGGCGCCACGCTACATGTCAGCACACTTAGTACACATTTTTTTGCCTGATGAAAGGTCCCCTTTAACTTTCTCCACATAATAAGTGCCATTTGCCGAAGTGAGAGGACTCCTTTAAAGAAGGATTTCACTTGAAGGAAAACTGATATAACAGGCTATACATCAGTTTTGCCAAAAGTGTTCCTTTAATTAATCCCATCACCTTCACTCCTATTCAACAAGCCCAATCCTTTTTCTCCTAGCAAGATATGCCGCCAGAGGTGTCCAGGAACAACTTCGTCCCCCTCTCATACAGAAGACAAGCCAAGCATCCATATGTATGGGACAGTCAGGAGAAGGGGTCTATAATGCATGGTCAGCTTTAAAACCTGTAACAGCAGCAGTCTTAGGGAACGATATACACCGTAGATCTCTGCTCTGCATTGTGCCTCAGCTATTCCTCCTGGAAGTGTATAACTAAAGTGACAACTGGATATCACCATTTACCTACTGATAGGGGTGTGTCAGTATACAGTCTGACAGCATCCACCAGTGCGAGGTAGAAAAACTACCCCACCAACAAGGGGAATGGGAATGCCAAGTTTTCAAATTATCCACAGAGGGAATAATAGAGGAACAGCATAACACAGAGTTAGGATACTTTTACACTTGCGCTTTCCCTTTCCGCTACTGAGATCCGTCATGACTCACAATGTAAGTCAATGCGGACGGATCCGTTTTCTCTGACACAATAGAAAACGGATTCGTCCCCCATTGACTTTCAATGGAGTTCATGACGGATACGTCTCGGCTATGTTACAGATAATATAACCGGATCCATTCATAACGGATGCAGGTGGTTGTATTATCAGTAACAGAAGCGTTTTTGCTGATCCATGACACATCCACCAAAAACACGAGTGTGAAAGTAGCCTTATGTGAAAAGATGCTCCAGAATTGTTATTTTATGTTGAATACCAGAAAACTGCGGTGACCCACGTCAGTGGCCCTCACATGACGGCTTGTATTAAGGAGAACCCGTCCCCTCTCCTGACGTGTCAGTTTTAGTAACTACTTCCATTCCCCATGTAATAATTCTGGAGCATCTATTCCTATGTTGTACCATTCCTGCTAGAAGTTTACAAATAAATTGCCGGCAGTGAAGGCACTACTGGGTGTTACCAGTAGCAGGTGTGTCCGACTCTGTCCAATCAGTGCTGCTGGTGTCAGACTATGCAAGGACACCCCCCCTACTGGTAACAACCATCTTGTACCTTTACTGCAAGCTGCTGTTGATTCATTCATAACTTCTAGGAGAAATAACAGAGGATTGGCAAAACATGAAGCCATAAGAATCAATGCTTCCGACATCAGACATGTCAGGAGGGGGACGGGTCCTGGGTGTCTGACAACTTTGCACGGAGAAAAAAATCAGTCCAGCAGCGAACGGTCCCGGCTCAGGTAACATTACAGAAAGGGAAGTCGCCCAAAGGGCTCAGCTGGTCCCTAAGGTTTACACACCATAAAGGGGATGATGCTCCATCTTTCTTTGGCTCCAGTCGGCTTGGACTTCCATTGTCTTGTACAGCGTTTCGACGTCTTCTTGTCTCGATCGTTTTCCCATTAATTATATGGGATTTCTCAGAAGGAGCCGGAGTGCTCTGCGTCCTGTCCTCAGTGGGAGGTACTGGTGCCAGCCCTCCGCTTGGGGTACTGTTCCCTGGTTGTCAGCGGGGCATACTGGTGCCTGTTCCTGAGTGGGAGGTACTGGTGCCTGTTTCTCAGCTCGGGGTACTGGTCCCTGGTCGTCAGCGGGGCGCACTGGTGCCTGTTTCTCAGCAGGGGGTAGCGGTGCTGGGTTTCCAGTAGAGAGCACTGGTGCCTGCAACACAGCAAGGGTGCCTCCTGATGTTACCCCCTCACCAGCTGCAGTAGCACCCCTAGTTCTGCTGATATGACCAGGGTCCTCTGCTTTCTGTCCCTTGGACCTCCTCTGGGGTCTCTTCTCAGAACTGCCTCCTCCAGACCCCACCTTATCCCGTTTTCCAGCAGACAGTCGAGTTCTGGGGCCTGATGTCCGGCGGCCGCTGGAGGACCCCTGAAGGCTCCGGGAATCGGGTGTCACATTTGTATCACCCCCTCCCTGCAACCGCAAACTTCTCCGTTTCGGGCTGTTACCATTTGCCGCCATTTTCAAAATTCCGGAAGCCGGCGCCGGATGTGTCCCCTCGCCAAACCTGTCCCCGCGAGAATAAAGCTGGCGAACTATAGTTCCGCATACTAAACCTGGATACCGGAGTGCTATATTTTTAATTAATACATCCCTTACCCTCAGAACTATTAATATAAGTACGTCAGAAACACAGTAGCCAAATAATATTAGGTACATCACACCCTGGCTCGCATCACAACGGAAGTGACGACGCCATCTTAGTACTCCACGATACCCTCCCTGCATTCATTTTTTGTTTTACAATATTCAAATATTGATGATAGAGTCTGCATTATATTTTAAATGTTATTTGCGTCGGGAGTATTATCGTCTTTCTTTGTTTTTAGCTAGTATTCATGTTTGCAAAAGGTGTAGAAAGATGGCGGCCATTGCCAACCAATGCGCATGCGTCTGTAGACTAGAGCGTGCCTGTTGGACTAGTCCGGTTCAGGCGTTCATGGAGTGGAGCAGAGGCTTTGTGGATTGTCACTGTCACCTGTCTGCGGCAGAGTTCAGCCATGTAAGGGGATTTTTAAATGCTGTCATGTTTTTTGTTCCTTTCTGACTCACACAACATGTACATGCTGTTTGTCCCATTCCAGCTGCAGCTTCCTATCGGTTATGCTGATACTTGTAGTTCTTCATCATTTATATTTTTTTTACAAATCTTCAGAGCTAAATGACTTTGGGACAGTAAAAATCCATAAGAAACCATTGAGGCACAATTGGCGCGGCCAGGGCATCGGATTCCAGCAAACCTGCTACTAACTATAAGCACCTCGGGCAAGTGCATAGTAGTGACCCTCTAATATCGGGGAACGGAGGCCATGTCGGTCACATGACCTTTCTCGCCATCTCTATGTGACTGACATAGATCGTATAATGGAGGTTTTGGGCGCTCAAGTTGCCTATGAATGGAATTGTTGACCACTAGCCTTGCTCTTCACAACGCTCCGTTTTGGTGCAAAATTTGGTTATGGATACCACCCGAAAAAACGCCCAGAGCGTCAACACAGTGAATACAAACGAGATTATCAATGTAGTGCATGGGGTTGGAATCTACGAATGCAGTCGCAGCTGAGGGAGTCCACCGCCATTTCCTGCGGAAGTGGAGTGCGTCGGAGCGAGCGGGGAGATGAGCATAGGACATCATGTTCTATCTCTTTTGCAGAGCCGTGGAAAGAACATACGGATGCGGATACCACACAGTGTGCTGTCCACATCTTTTGCGGCTCCATCGAAATGAATGAGTCCGTATCCGATCCGAAAAAATTAAGATTGGATGCGGACCAAAACCATGGTGGTGTGTATGAGGCCCAAGGCGGAGTTCACATCTTCATTGAGCTTTCCGTTCTTATGATCACCTCAGAAGAACAGAAAAATGAGAAATAACTGATCCGTCTTATTTCAGACATCAGTTTGTGTCAGTTCCGTCAGTCATGTTTGACAGGAGGACCTGTCTGCCGTCAAAAATAACTAATGTCTGATGGAACTGATACAAACTGAGCTCAGCTGGTGCTCAATATAAGTATACCTTCACACTTGCGTTGTTTGATTCCGGCAGGCAGTTCCGTTGCCTGAACTGCCTGCTTGATCAGGCAAACTGTATGCAAACACATGTCATTTTTTCTGACTGATCAGGCATTTTTCAGGCCTTTTTCACACTTGCGTCCTGAGGATCCGGCGGGCACTTCAGGCCCACCGGATCCGTCAGAACGCAAGTCGTCTGAAAGCATTAGAAGACTGATCAGGATCCTTATCAGTCTTCAAAATGCTTTCAGGTTACCATGGCAGCCAGGATGCTACTGAAGTCCTGGCTGCCATGGTAAGTACTCCGCAGCAGTGTAGTTACCTGCACTGCGGCCGCTGGGCGCTCCTTCATGACGTCACAGGTCCGTCGGCGCATAGATCAATGCACCGCCTGGACCTGTGACGTCATGAAGGAGCGCCCGGAGGCCACAGTGCAGGTAAGTACACTGCTGCGGAGTACTTACCATGGCAGCCAGGACTTCAGTAGCGTCCTGGCTGCCATGGTAACCGATCGGAGCCCCAGCTTACACTGGGGCCCCAATCGGAACTGCTGCTGTGTATGCGCAGAGCTAAACGTCGGATCCGGCGATGCGCCGAAACGACGTTTAGCTTAATTCCGGATTAATGCACTTCAATGGGCATTAATTCCGGATCCGGCGTTACGGCATGTCTTCCGGATTTTTGGACGGAGACAAATCCGCAGCATGCGCCCCCCGGTGTTATCTGCTGATGCCCATGCAGGGAGAAGATATAAAGAGCCTCTCGCTCTTGATGACCCAGCGTGTCCATACCCAGGCAGTCCTTTGGTCATAATGGGCACTGTGTATTACGTCTTTTCCCCTGTGGTGGCGCTGCAGGGGAATTAAACACTTCTTACTGCTAGGGAACCCTTCTAGCAAAAATTGAAAGTTTATCAGTAAAGTTTGGAAAACAATCTGAATCCACATTAATTCCCTGCATTCATTAATGGTCTGTTCTGTTTCCTACAGGACATCGATAATGTCTTGGATGAAGCCAAAGCTGTAAGTAAGAGTTCCTCCCTAGTAAATGCCAATCTTTGAGTCGTCTTCTTCTATCAGGTTGTTAAAAATTAGTTTTACCTGTTTTGGAAAAATCTCTCTCCTGTAATGAGTGAATCAGGCTCCTTTTACAACTGCGTTTCTGCTGGATCCGTTATGGATCCGCAAAAACACTTCCGTCGTGATAATACAACCGCCTGCATCCGTTATGAACGGATACGGTTGTATTATGTCTTATATAGCCAAGACGGATCCGCCTTTAAAACCATTGTAAGTCAATGGAACTCTGATCCGTTTTCTATTGTGTTAGAGAAAACTGATCCATCACCATTGACTTGCATTGTGAGTCATGCCGGATCCTTGATCAGTTTCTCAGGACGCACTCAGAGATGCTGCTTGCTGCGCTTTTGTGTGCGTCATGGGAATGCAATGAAACGTAGGGGAATGCAATCTGGAGCACTCCGTTCCCTACAGTTCAGTTTTGTCCCTATTGACAATGAATGGGGACAAAACTGAAGCGTTTCCCCCCATTATTAAGATCCTATGACGGATCTCAATAGCGGAAAGGGAAAGCGCAGATGTGAAAGTAGCCTTAGAACATTACACTAGTCAACGCAATGCTTTTCGATCTAGGCCTATCGAGAGAAAGAGAGCTGTCAACCTGTTATCCCAATTCTACCCTTCAGATAACATCTTCCCCTCGCAGCAGCAGTGAACTGGCAATGTATTACCTCTCTGTCTAGGAGGTTTTACCTTTCTGATGGAGGTGTTCCTTTAAGGAGTTGAACAAATTAAAAATTTTCTCCAGGGCCAAAAGTTGTGACATGTCCCCTTTTATGTCCCTGTAATAGAAACGCCCCTAACAGTGCCTCCAGCATTAATATCTCCGATTTTACCCCAGGTAAAAATGCCACTATAGTGCCCCTAGTAGTAATGTTCATGTATAAAAAAAATCCCGCTATAGTACCCCAGGATTAAAATGCCCCCCAGTGCATTCAGTAATACCCCATATAGTGCCCTCATTACAAAATGCCCTGGTAATGCCCCCTATAGGGCCTCAGTGTTAAAAGTCCCCAGTGACACCAGTAATGGCCCCTATACTGTCCCCGAATTAAAAATTCCTCTAGAGTGCCCCAATTATGCTGCCAGTTATGTCCCCCACAGTGCTCCTCCAGTAGTAACGCCCTCGCAGTGCTCCTCCAGTAGTAGCGCCCTCGCGGTGCTCCTCCAGTAGTAGCGCCCTCGCGGTGCTCCTCCAGTAGTAACGCCCTCGCGGTGCTCCTCCAGTAGTAGCGCCTCGCGGTGCTCCTCCAGTAGTAGCGCCCTCGCGGTGCTCCTCCAGTAGTAGCGCCCTCGCGGTGCTCCTCCAGTAGTAGCGCCCCGCGGTGCTCCTCCAGTAGCGCTCGCGGTGCCCCTCCAGTAGTGCGCCTCGCGGTGCCCCTCCAGTAGCGCCCTCGCGGTGCCCCTCCAGTAGTAGCGCCCCTCGCGGTGCCCCTCCAGTAGTAGCGCCCCTCGCGGTGCCCCTCCAGTAGTAGCGCCCCTCCAGTAGTAGCGCCCCCCGCGGTGCCCCTCCAGTAGTAGCGCCCCCCGCAGTGTCCTCCAGTAGTGTCCCTCATAGTTCTCCCATTAAAAATGCCCCAAAGTGCCCCTTCAGTATTATGTCCCCCAATGCCCCCTGCAGTGTTTTTCTTCCTGTTAGTAAAGGCCCCCAAGTTTGCAGTGAAAAAAACAACAACAATTAATACTCGCCTGTATCCCACGTTCGCCGGTGTTCACGATGCAGGCCATAACCTCTTGTGGTCTACGGCCAGATCGCTCCACTGTGTCCTGGCGCAGGCAGGCGTGATTATGTCATCACGCATGCGCCGGCCCGTGATGACGTCATCACGCACGTCTGCACATGTATTTACTACCTCATAGGCTTCAGGCCTTCTAAGCCTGAAGCCTATGAGGGTGTTTGGCGGCAGGGCAGAGTACTATTGTCTCCTGTGCCCCGCCGTGGTCTTGAACTGCAGAGTTGCAGTGGCGGGTCTAGTCGCAAATGACTAAAAAGTCTTGTCGCCATTTGTAATTTTGGTCGCCATCTGGAGCACTGCCCCCACAATCATAAAGTGATGACATGTCCTAGTATTGTGCCATTAGTTGGGAATACCCCTTTTAAGACATTTTAGTGGATTGTTGTTATTCTCTTTATCTTTCTGATATTTTTGTTTGCAGCACAGCAGCTTATGATTTGCCCCACGTTTTAACCCTTTGCACCATTTCAGGTCGGTGTGCAGGCCCTTGTGGCTGTTGCAGAACATTCAGCAGAGTTTGAAAAAGTAATTCAGCTTTCTAGACGGTGAGTGATTGATGATGATGTACACGGGGCCTGACCAGACAGGGCAGAGTAGTAAAAGAGGGCTATAGCATCATAGTATAGCTCCCAAGGACTTGTCTGCTGTATCCTATTGGCTTTATGACATGGCAAATGACACACATGTATCTGGTATGTTTAGGTATCCAGGGCTGGTCTTCCCGTGCCTAGGAGTGCACCCGGTCCAAGCTTCAAATGCAGAGCAGCAACGCAGTGCGAACCTTAAGGTAAGAAGTTACTGACGGACGTGGCGGACACTGAAAATGCATTTCCAACAAAACAATAAAAATAAAATAAAAAAAACGTTCTTTGGTGTAGCAACAGTGGTGCCAAACTATTACCATGCCGCAAAATCCTGCTTATACTCATGAATTTGATGTAATAGTTTTTGCAGCACCATACCTCTGTGTATGAATGTACCTTACAGGGCTTATCCTAGGAAAATGTATCACCTTGTATTACCGTGAACTCTGAGATTCAGGAATAAATAGGCTTAACAAGGTGCATAAAAAGCTTGCTAGACTATGATAAAAAGATAACATACAGACAGAGTAAAGTAAGTAACAGTCACCAAAGCCATGAACAAATGAGCGAGCTCCCATCCGCCAGTTCCCAAAATGGCACCTGGCCAAAGGTAGTGGTAAGATACCGCCTAATGATGACTTCAGTGGAGCTGAGCTGTTTGTAACATGGCTAGATGTTTTCTGGCCTACTAGCCCCTCCTAAAAGTCTTCAGTATGCAGTACGCATGTACAGGTACTTCAGACCTCAGTAACGCTACCAGGTACTACTGACTACATTACAAGAAATAGGAAATAGGAAAGAACTACTAAATATCTTGCTACAGACGCCTATCCTCTGGACAGGTTATAAATATTGGATCATGGGGGTCCAACCATCGAGACCCCTTGTTCTTGGTATTGCAAGAGGCCCTGATCCCAAGAACGAGGGGTTTAAGAGGCTCTCCGGAACTTTAAGGGGGTTGTCTCGATTCTTCCAATTCAATTCGGGTGCAAATACAAAAAGTCTTTTGCTCTCTCTCCCAATCCCAAATTGAATCAAACAAAAATCAGGTTCATTAGAATTGTTGAATTTTTGAATTTTAAAATCGATTTGCTCCCCTGTATTTATCACCTATCCACAGGATCGGTTATAAATATCTGAATGTTGAAGACCCCACCACTGGGACGCACAACAATCACTCGAATGGGGGTCGTGAGCTCCCTATTTTTCCTCTCTGCATGACCACAGTGAAGTGAAGTTTGGATGGAGCCGTGGTCATGCATGCACCCTGCTACTCCATACTTACCAATAGGCACTGGTGCGGTCAGAGGCCCACAGCTAATGTCCGTGACCAGCAATAATGAAGGTCGCGGACATTACAGCCTTTAGATGCTATGATCAAGTGGCATCACGGTGCGGCATTTTGAGATGCTGGTCATTAATACCACATAGGCTGGGTCTCTGAAGCAGATAGCAGGCCAACATAGGAGATCAGCAATCCACATATTCTGTAAAAAACAAACTAGTGGACATTGTAGCCTCCTAGAGAGGCTACAAAAAATGTAAAAAATATATATAAAAATGTAAATTCCTTAGAATAAAATAAATACACACATCATGAAAATAAAAACATCATGGGCATCACTGCGTCCAAAAACTCCTGTACTATTTAAAATATAAAATTAGTGGAAAAAAGTATCAAAATTGGCCAATTTTTCATTGCTTCTCTTTCCCCCCCCAAAAAAGGATAAAATGTGAGCAAAAAGTCATACACACTCCAAAATGGTATCAATAAAAACTACAGATCATCCATGCTGCAAAAAATGTGCCCTCGCACAGCTCAGTAGACAGGGGTCAGATTTTGTTATTTTTTTTTTTTTTCAAAGTTTAAATTTTTTTTTTTTTTTTGTTTTTTTTTACTATTTAAACATATAAAACCCATATATATGTGGTATCGTTGTAATCGTATTGACCCAGAGAATGAAGGGCACAGGTCAGTTTTGCCACAAAGGAAACGCTGTAGGGACAAAACCCGTAAAAGTGTGGAAGAATTGCGTTGTTTTTTATTTCCAATTCCACCCCATTTGGAATTTTTTGGCACTACATTGTATGCCATATTAAATAGTGGTATTAAAAAGTCTTGCAAAAAACAAGTCCTCCTATGGATTTGTGAGTGGAAAAAGAAGTTATGGCAGGAAGACAAGAAAGAAAAATGAAAACGCAAAAATGAAAAAACCTCTGGTATCCTAAGGGTTAATGTCCCCAAGCACTCCTTTAAAGGACAATTATAGCATCTTACCTTGACATTTCCTGCCAGCTCTTTCTCCGGAATAGAGCTGTTCACATCTACCTAGAGAGATTTGCCCTTCAGACATCACTGCGGGAGATGTGACAAGAGCCGTACTTGTCACAGAACGATGTAACGGCCAGATAGAAATTTTGACATATTAACAGTTTTTATTATTTTTTTTTTTTTTTTTAGGATGTGCTATTTGATTTAGCTCAGTATTTCTTCCACAGGATTTAGAAGATGCTCTTCCTTTGATAGAACACTACAAAGATGACTTGCTGGCTATTGGAGAGGTACCAGATATTCAGACACTTGCTATATATCGTGGTGTACAGTCTGACAGTGGTTTTACATTTTTATATAGTTTTTTTTTTAGTATGTATGGATCTAAATGTAATCAGGTAGGAGATTCAGATCTCTGGCGGCCAGCATGCTTGCTAGGGGATATTGCAAAAAAAAAGGGGGTCAGTCAGCACATCCCAATGCACAGTTGCACGCTGCCATGGCTAGATACACAAAGAAAAAAAGACAATGCAGCAGCATTCTGCAGACACAAATAAAGTGCAACAATGCCATCATTATAGAAAACATTCTGGCGCTAATGCTACACTTATTTTGCAAATTAGAGATTTGTAGAGTGGACCCAGCATGCATGTGGAACCTGCACTCCCGAATTTTATGGTGGCCATTTTGGCACATTACAGGTAGTATTTAGTGTTAGGTTCTTGTCATACAGAGATCGCCTTGACGTTTGGCAGACGGGCCCAAATAATTTTGTACAAAATGTATTTGCCAAGAATCTCAAAATTGTATTGTTTTCTATAATTATGGCATTATTGTACTTTATTTGTGTCTGCAGAGTGCTAGGATATTGGTCCTCCACAGTCCACAACTTGTCCATGTTTGTGTGAGGTCATCTGACAGGTCCACCCACTGTAGTCCCCGCCACCGCATTCAGCACTGAAAATCCAAGAGTAGGACACGCTGTGTGCTGTCCGCATCTCTTCCGGCCCCATTGAAAATGAATGGGTCTGGATCTGTTCCGCAACGCTGTGAACAGATCCGGACCCATTCTATGGACGTGTAAATGGACCCTGAGGCTAAATCAATATGCTGATGATGTCGCCCATGGTGAGCCTTCTGTCGTTTATTTTATAATCTTCACTAGGAATATCATAAATGGGCCACACTGTTTCTTCTATCTCTACATGTATGTTTTATATATGACCTCTGTTGATTTCATGTTTGGGAATGATATTTTGCGCTGTTTTCTTACTAGGTGGGTTTGGATTTCACTCCACGGATAGCGAACACAGACGACCAGAAAGAAGAGCAGCGTCAGGTGTTCATCAGACAGATTCAACTGGCCAAGCAGCTCAGCCTGCCTCTGTGAGAGCCGGCTCAATGACAGCAGTCATTTTAGGGGAAAAAGAAGAGATACAGTATTTGTTTTATGGAAAATTAAAAGGGTTTTCTGAAATTTTTGAACTGATGTCCTATCCTCTGGATAGGTCATCAGTATCCGATTGGTGGGGGTCCAACCTTTGGGACTCCTGCTGATCAGCTGCTTGAGAAGGCAGCAGCGCTCGCAGTAGCCCGCTCGGCCTTTTTGCAGCTTTTCACGTTCATCGGTCACATGGCATAGGTGCAGCTCAGACTCATTGAAGTGAACGGGGTTGAGCTGCAATACCAAGCACAGCCACTGTACAATTGCGGCGCTGTGCTTGGTGAGCTGAGAGAAAGTCGTGACGCTACTGTGAGCACCAGTGCCTTCTCAACCAGCTGATCGGCGGCGGGCCAGGTGTCAGACCTCACTGATCAGATACATCAGTTAAAAAATCTCAGAAAATCTCTTTATTAGCGCTTTATTCTGAGACAGAAATGTAATATGTATGGCAAGCTTAACCCTGTACGTCACACCCATACATCACAGTGGTTGAAGGAATGTATGGAGCTGGCTGCAGCTCCATATGCGGCGGATGCTGGCTGTATCATACAGCCAGTACCCGGCCACAATGACAAGGAACAGCGATCCTGCCGAACCCCATCATTTAACCCCTCAGGTGCTGTGATCAACAGCAATCGCAGCAGCACCTGTGAGGTAAGGCAGAGGGATGCGGTTCCCTCTGCTTTCTGATCGGAGCCCTGCAGTGGCTCTGTGGGGCTCCGATCGGTTACCATGGCAGCCTGGATGCTGCTGAAGCCTTCCATTGGTGCCATGGTAAGCTCCCTGCTACTCTGTGCACAGAGCACAGCTCAGCAGGTACAGTGTAAAAATCCTATTCAACCTAATAGATCTCTGTTAGGGTAACTATGGCAAGGGTCCAGGTTCTAACCTCCTTAGGAGCTAATAGTTATTAAATAAAAAGTAAAAAAAAAATAATAATAATAATTAAATAGTAAAAGTTGAAATCACCCCTTTTCCCAATTTTACATATAAAAATATATTAACAATAAAAAAATTCCTGTGCGGTGAACGACTTCACGGGGAAAAAAATACACTATTCGCCATTTGTAAGTCACCTTTCCCCCCCAAAAAATGAATGACAGTGATCAAAAAGTCGTACTTACCACACCAAAGTATCAATCAAAAGTACAGTTCGTCCCGCAAAAAACAAGCTCTCCTACAGCTCTGTGGACGGAAATGTAAAAAAGCTGTGGCTGTCAGAATATGGTGATGCAAAAAAATTTAGATTTTTTTCAAAGGTTTTTATTTTTTTTAAAGTAGTAAAACAAAAAAAAACCTATACAAGTTTGGTATCTTCATATTAAGCCGCAGAATAAGGATGTCATGTCAATTTTAGCACACAGTGAACACCATGAGGTCAAAACGCCAAAACCTTGGCGGAATTGTGTTTTTTTTTTTTTATTTAACCCCATAAATAATTAGTTTTTCCATTTTCCTGTAACAGATATGGAAAAATAAATGGTTTCTTTAAAAATACAACTTATCCTCCAAATAAGCCTTCATATGGCTATTGGGAGTGGATTGGGTTGCATTGCTACTAGCGATTTGCTGCCGCTGCATCACGAAAGTTGCAAGAAATCTAAACCTGCTGGATTTCTTTTGATTGTCATCTCACGGCAGCTTTTGGGTTAACCCCATTCACTTTCATTAGTTGTGATGCAGGAAGCGGTACACTGCGATCTCCAGCCTACAAAGTATGCACTATGCTCCCCCTAGTGGTATCTGCAGATATCCATAATTTATAGGGCCTCCCATCACCAGGATCAACCCTATTAAACCAGCCATACTTGCTGTTAGGGATGATGCTGCTGATTTTCTAAGAAAAAAGACCTTTATTTTTTATGCAAATGGTACACAGAGATGCACTTAGGGGCTAGGTTCCACCTTTCAGTGCGCTGAAGTCCACATTTACATAAAGAATAAAAATCTTTTTTTTTTATGGAATGCAGTGACAGTTTTTCCCAAGACATGCATAATTTTAATCAGCAGGATCAACCCTGCCAAGCAGTATGGCTGGTTTAATAGGCCTGATCCAGCTATTTGATTTAATTATTTATCTCTACTCACCTTCAGTTCTATTTTATACACCACATCTTTTGCTTTCAACCATTTCTTTGTAAACTGCAAAACGATTTATTATGGTGTCTTTTCTTTTTTTAACTTGTTTTAAAGACTTTTCTTTTTTATACTTTTCGTTCCAGAAATGTTCATTCGCGTTCAGCTGGAAGACCAACTATTAACCTCTTGAAGGAACAAGGTGCCTTATAATTTACTTCTGGACTAATATTTAGCAATTTCTACAAGGATTTATTGGAAATGCTCCCGTCACCAGCAAACACCACAGACTAGTATTTTGGGAAGCAAATATTGAAAAATTAATTGTGTGCCCACAGGGGGATGCTTACCTGTCGCTTATTTGCCTCAGATCATTAAAGGGGTTCTCCGGGAATTAAGAAAATGAAAATACTTAAATATTACTTGTTTATAAATTTATTCCCAAATACCTTTCAGTAGTTATAATGGCTTGTTTTGTCTAAGGAGCAATCATTAGAAGAAATAAAATGGCTGCCGTCCTATTAGTGCATACAAAACCTGCCCTAATCACACAGGAGGACAAGTTACTTCACAACACTGAGCTAAAGAGCTGCCTCATCCTCCTCTCTGCTTGTCAGGAATCATGATCTGAATACAGCTGATAAGATCTTCAGCTGAATCTCTGTAGGACTGGAGTCCATGAGGAGACATGAAGTACAGAGAGGAGGTGGGATGTGGTAATAAGCAGCAGCTTTTGTATTTAGTCTGTATTACCACAGTCTGTCCGGTCCGTCCTTCTCATGAACTCCAGTCCTACAGAGATTCAGCTGAAGATCTTATCAGCTGTATTCAGGATCATAATCCCTGACGAGCAGAGAGGAGGAAGAGGCAGCTCTTTAGCTCAGTGTTGTGAAGTAACTTGTCCTGCTGTGTGATTAGGAAAGGTTTGTGTGTACTAATAGGACGGCGGCCATTTTATTTTCCCTGATTGCTCCCCAGACAAAACGAGCCATTATAATGAATGAAAGGTAAAAGGTTTTTGTCACCAGAATTAACCCTATTAAACTAGCTGATATTAGCGATGTGCCGTGGTCATTTGAACCTAACCAGCCTTTTCCTACTTTTATCTATGCCCCCGTTACTCCAGAAATATAACTTATATAATATGCTAATTAGCCTCTAGGTGCAGGGGGGGTGTTGCCCCTGCTCCTAGAGGCTCCGTTCTCCCACCTCTGGCCACACCCTTCTACACTAAATTGCTAGGGCCAGGAAGCCTTCACCTCCAACTGCCAGCCCTGTGCGCTGTGGAAATCTTGCGCCATTCAGTATTCAGTGCAGGCGCAGTGAGGAAGCTGGCGAGCACCCTTTACTCACCGCGCCTGTGCCGAATACTAAACGGGATGGCGCTGTCGCGAGATTTACATGGCAGACAGGGCTGGCAGTAGGAGACCAACGCTGCCTGGCCCTGTCAATCTAGTGAAGCAGGGCGTGGCCAGAGGTGGGAGAACGAGACCTCTAGGAGCAGGGCAACACCCCTGCACCTAGAGGCTAATTAGCATATTATAAAAGTTATATTTCTGGAGTAACGGGGCATAGATAAAAGTAGGAATAGGCTAGTTAGGTTCAGCTGACATTAGCACATCTCTAATATCAGCTAGTTTAATAGAGTTACATTCTGGTGACAGAAACCCTTTAGGTATTTTTAGTAATTTTATTTTCTTAATTCCCTGAAGACCCCTTTAAGTTTGGCATCTTTTTAGCTCAACTCCATTAGCACACAGCTGTGATCTGTGACTACAGGCTAGCTACAGTGCCTACAGGGAGTCTGAGGTAGTCAGTGATACACCCCCTCTTTCTTTCCCCCTGTAGATAGGCCTTTTCTGATTGGCTGCTGTATTTATACACTAGCCCATCTCCCCCTGACAAAGAAGTCAGTGCATGGAATACTGATTTCAAATACCAGGGCAGAATGAACTAAAGGCAGTGATATACCAAATATTGGAATTCGGTTCCATGGAGGAGGGGTGGGAGGTTAGATTACGACTGCTGTTGTCAGCTGCTGTATGTGTAGTTGATGGACGCATGCTTTTTTTTGATTTGCAGGGGCTGAACATGTCCTTCTCCATGCATTTGATGGGAAGCCATCAGTGGCGATGGAAGGTGTCAAAGCTGGGTATTATTTTTCCATTCCCCCCTCAATCATCAGAAGTGAGCAGGTAAAGCTAAAAGGGAGCAGGTGGTTACTTTTGGAGGATGGCTGCTTTAAATCGAAACACTACAGTATATTCCAATGATATATAAATATAATCTACAGAAATGTTGAGTAACTACAATGTATGTACCTTACTTACCCTTCACTGATCCTAAGTTACATCCTGCATTATACTCCAGAGCTGCACTCACTATTCCGCTGGTAGAGTCACCGTGTAAACACATTACATTACTTTTCCTGTACTTATCCTGAGTTACATCCTGTATTATAGTCCAGAGCTGAACTCACTATTCTGCTGGTAGAGTCACTGTGTACATACATTACTTATCCTGTACTGATCCTGAGTTACATCCTGTATTATACTCCAGAGCTGCACTCACTATTCTGCTGGTGGAGTCACTGTGTACATACATTACTTATCCTGTACTGATCCTGAGTTACATCCTGTATTATACTCCAGAGCTGCACTCACTATTCTGCTGGTGGAGTCACTGTGTACATACATTACTTATCCTGTACTGATCCTGAGTTACATCCTGTATTATACTCCAGAGCTGCACTCACTATTCTGCTGGTGCAGTCACTGTGTACATACATTACATTACTTATCCTGGACTGATCCTGAGTTACATCCTGTATTATACTCCAGAGCTGCACTCACTATTCTGCTGGTGGAGTCACTAGGTATACATTACATTACATATCCTGTACTGATCCTGAGTTACATCCAGTATTACACTCCAGAGCTGCACTCACTATTCTGCTGGTGGAGTCACTGTGTACATACATTACATCATTATACTCCACAGCTGCACTCGTTAATCTGCTGGTTGACAGGCTTTAGACAGATTTGTAACAGTTTAGCTCAGTTCGTATAATGCAGTTTTCTTGAACATCAGATTACTGTTCACCAGAATAAGCTCTTTTGAGACCTGAGGCTGCAAGGAATTCTGAAAGATTTCAGCTCTGAAGCTTGCAGAATGGTGACTGCAGCTCTGGAGTAAAGCATGGGAGTGAACTGATGTTCATCTAGTTTATAATACTCATACAAAATAAGGCTACTTTCACACCTGTGTTGTTAATTCCGGTATCGAGATTCGGCAGTGGATTTCAATACCGGAATTAAACGGATCCGTTTTAATTTTGCACATGAGGATGCATCTGTTCCTTTAGGATCAGTCACTAAATACGTTGAAAGTCAATGGGTGACGGATCTGTTTTTTTAGGCTCTGTTTTCAGTGACTGATGTGTTTTTTTCATTTTATGACCGGACACAAAACCGCAGCTTGCAGCGGCTTTGTGGCCGGTCATAAAACGGAATGCTGCCGTAACTGAAGACCTCCTGATGCATCCTGAACGGATCTCTTTCCAATCAGAGTGCATGAGGACTGAACGGGAAAGTTTTTTTCGGCAAAGGATCTCAGTACCGGAAAACAACAACGTAAGTGTGAAACGGGCCTTAAACATCTAAAGCCTCCGATACCGGTCTTGTGTCTAATTCATCTCCATTCTCCTAAGAAGCAGAAGCTGGTGAAGCAGCTGCCTCTAGAAAACCTGTGTTTGGAGACAGACTCCCCAGCTCTGGGACCAGAGAAGCAGGTAAGGAAGGGGTTACTGATACTATGTTCTTTCTGTTTTGAAGTTCTTTAACCCCGTCCCAGACTTACCGTCCTCAAGTAGTTCGCGGACCCCGACATCCTGTAACATCATGGTGATTGCTACTGTGACCCTATGATCACAGACGGTAAGACACTTGTAATACACCGCCACTGATCGCCAGCCCTAGGGAGATCATTTCCAGGGCTTGTGTGGCTATCAGGACAATCTGGGACCTGGACCTTTGTGTATTTCTATGGACAGACACATTGAGAGACATTTATTGAGCCTTTTACACTAGTAGCTGGCATAGTTTCTGGCGCACGGCAGGGCAGAGATGCACCTGGTTTGTCAAGAGGCATATGCATTTGATGCCAGTGCAGGGAGATCCAGACCAGCGCATGTATATGAGGTCACTGGTTGTTCTTGACTCTTCTAGTCTGTGAGGTCACTGGTTGTTATTAGGTCTTCTAGTCTGTGAGGTCACTGGTTGTTATTGGGTCTTCTAGTCTGTGAGGTCACTGGTTGTTCTTGGCTCTTCTAGTCTGTGAGGTCACTGGTTGTTCTTGGCTCTTCTAGTCTGTGAGGTCACTGGTTGTTCTTGGCTCTTCAAGTCTGTGAGGTCACTGGTTGTTATTGGCTCTTCTAGTCTGTGAGGTCACTGGTTGTTCTTGGCTCTTCTAGTCTGTGAGGTCACTGGTTGTTCTTGGCTCTTCTAGTCTGTGAGGTCACTGGTTGTTCTTGGCTCTTCTAGTCTGTGAGGTCACTGGTTGTTCTTGGCTCTTCTAGTCTGTGAGGTCACTGGTTGTTCTTGGCTCTTCTAGTCTGTGAGGTCACTGGTTGTTCTTGACTCTTCTAGTCTGTGAGGTCACTGGTTGTTATTGGGTCTTCTAGTCTGTGAGGTCACTGGTTGTTCTTGGCTCTTCTAGTCTGTGAGGTCACTGGTTGTTCTTGGCTCTTCTAGTCTGTGAGGTCACTGGTTGTTCTTGGCTCTTCTAGTCTGTGAGGTCACTGGTTGTTCTTGGCTCTTCTAGTCTGTGAGGTCACTGGTTGTTCTTGGCTCGTCTAGTCTGTGAGGTCACTGGTTGTTATTGGCTCTTCTAGTCTGTGACTGGTTGTTCTTGGCTCTTCTAATCTGTGAGGTCACTGGTTGTTCTTGGCTCGTCTAGTCTGTGAGGTCACTGGTTGTTATTGGCTCTTCTAGTCTGTGAGGTCACTGGTTGTTCTTGGCTCTTCTAGTCTGTGAGGTCACTGGTTGTTCTTGGCTCTTCTAGTCTGTGAGGTCACTGGTTGTTCTTGGCTCTTCTAGTCTGTGAGGTCACTGGTTGTTCTTGGCTCTTCTAATCTGTGATGTCACTGGTTGTTCTTGGCTCTTCTAATCTGTGATGTCACTGGTTGTTATTGGGTCTTTTAGTCTGTGAGGTCACTGGTTGTTCTTGGCTCTTCTAATCTGTGATGTCACTGGTTGTTCTTGGCTCTTCTAGTCTGTGAGGTCCCTGGTTGTTATTGGGTCTTCTAGTCTGTGAGGTCACTGGTTGTTATTGGGTCTTTTAGTCTGTGAGGTCACTGGTTGTTATTGGGTCTTTTAGTCTGTGAGGTCACTGGTTGTTCTTGGCTTTTCTAGTCTGTGATGGCAGAAGAGCTCCTGAAGGTAGCAGATAAAACAGCGCACTGCATCGGATACTTGGCGGTACCTGTTTGTTGTATTAAAAAAACATCTAAAAAGAACAGCTACGCGTTTCAGTAGTGGTCCGCCACCGTCATTTGTCTCAATAAAATATATACAGATGATCAATAAATACCGGTCTCACCGGAAATTGAACAAAGTGGAACATGTGAGAGAACAATAAATACAAAGGTAGCAAAAAATATGTTGCCTGCTAGTGCAGGAAACCCCACACAAATGTATGGATTCCAATCCCTGTCTCCCAGTTTTGGTAGCACTTTTGATGTGTAGCTCTTCGCTTAGGCACATGAAGGGAGGGAGTGGGATCTTCCAATGTGAGCAGGCGTTTCTCCTGTATGTGTAACCGTTTGCCAATAGAAGTGATACCGCTTGATCCCATCTACGGAAGATTGCATGAGAGTTGCCATTCTGAAAGTCTGGGTTCCAACATAATGGAAGGTATAGGGATGTAGAAGGTGAAGGGTGGTCAGAGGATTAGATCTGATCTCCATAGATAATCAATTGCACGACAAGTGCAACACTACAGCCAAAGAACAGGTGGTGAGCGTACGGGTGCTCTAGCTTGGTACCTAAAAAGTGTGATCTTCCTCGTATCCAATCCTTGATGAGGAACAAAGATGCCAAGTTATTTTTTTTTTTTTATCAGATAGTTTTTATTAAAGAAGTTTTCGTAACATACAAAAAATGTAGAAACACCATCCCTCCCCCCTTTGAGAAGAACCTCCCCCACCCACCCACCCACCGCTGTAAGCAAAAGTCCTGCAACAGTCCAGATTTCGCTGCTACAAGTCCAGCAGAATTACTGCTTCATCTTCTATCAACCGCAGGATCCAGTATACCGGCGACGTCCAGGCACATGAAGAAGCAGATGTCCAACACAGTAAACGACGGCAGCCACAATCCCTTTACACACTCCACCTGCGTCTGCGCTTCACACCTACAGCACATCAGGCGCTCCACGGACAGTCAATTTATAGTACACCTCAGGTGACTAAACCGGGATACCGTATCTCTGCACCCACGGCGACCAGATCATGGTGAATTTTTTCAAAGCATTCCGTCTTTGATACACAAAGTGTTCCAGCAATATTAAGATGCCAAGTTATATTTTAATGCTATGGGTATCCTAGACAGTTCCTGATTCTATCAGTTCATAGTTGACTCAATTGTAATTTTGTTTCAGCTTTCAATTTTAACTCTTAATTTTAAGTTATGCAACTGAATAAAGTTCATTTTTTAACGGACGGTATCGGTATGTTCAGACGGAGAACGGCATATCCCAACTGCTGCGGTTTCTGTCGTGGGTTTTCATGTAGACCCGCTCTAGGTTTAGCTAAACTTCGAGCAGGCTCCTGCTGCAGCTGTGGAGCGTGCAGAGGAGACACGGCGGGAGCCGGAGCAAGAAAGCCACGTGTGGGTCCAGGTGGAGGACTGGCAGTAAGATCTGACACTCCGGATCCGGTGAGGCATACGGGGACAAGAGCGGGAGGCAATAGGCGCAATAACTGACGTGGAGGCCTGCTGAAATTTCCCACCAGTTGGCCATCTTGTCGGCACCTCCGCTGCGCCGGGGAGGGGAAAGGAGCTCAAATAGATTCAGATCCCTGCAGCAGCAGCACGTGCAGCAATATCCCTGACCAATGAGCAGCCTAAATACAGCCTCCTCTATTAATAGGTCAAGAAAGCAGGACCAACCTGCCTAACTTCATAAGCAAACCACTGTTGTGTATACAAAGGTACCAGACATTCCTGAAGAATATAAGCCCTGAGTCTGTTACCAATATCATTGCACATATACAGCACGCTATATCTTTTAGAGCCCTGAGTTCTGCCCCGACTATTGCAGAACTGACTACTATTCTGATATAACAATGGGGCCACAAAAAACACAGAGCGCCACCGAAAAATTGCGCAAATTTGCTAGACAACCAGAAGACGGGGCGCGGTCGCCATTACCGCAACGGAATATGCAAACTAGGGCAAGTACAGCATCGAAAATACCGACCCAAGCAACTTCCCAGGAGGAAGATCATGAAGAACCCACTCTTAAACAAGTAACCGCCTAGGTTTTGGAAGCCATTACTGCATGCAAGACTTCCCTCACAGGAAAACTGGACGAAGTTGAGATAGATCTGGGACTACTGTGCCAAGACTTGCATAACATGGGAGAAAGGGTTCCAACACACTGAGGAACACATATCCCGCATAGAGGACTCCACCGCTACTGTTCCCAGAGCCATCTCTGATCTTAATACCAAAGCGTAGCAATGGAAGCAGAAAGCAGACGACTTAGAAAATAGGCCCCGTAGAAACAACATCAGAATCATTGGTTTGCTCGAAAGAGCTGATGAGTTTATAGAAAATTGGATAAAGAAACTTTTTCCAGATGCAAATTTCTCCTCAGCCTACGCGGTAGAACGGGCCCACAGAGTACCAGCAAAACCTCCTCCACCGGGGGGCACCACCTCGCCCCATGCTTGCAAGGTTCCCCAACTGCAAAGACCGGGACAGGATATTGGCTCTAGCTAGAAGGCGACAAGAAATCAAGTATGACAACGCCAGAGTCTCCATCTTCCCAGATTTTTCTATGGCACTGCAGAAACAACGTGCCACCTTTATGGATGTCAAGAGACGTCTGAGAGAGGCTAACATCCCGTACACTATGGGCTATCCTGCCAAACTCAGAGTGGTGGACGGCGACAGAGCGATCTTCTTTACTTCACCCGGAGCTGACCTTGCAGCGAAGATCCCCAAGACGCTGAGACTCCTGGTACATCTAGAGACTGGTCACCTGACGACATCAGCGGACTGGTTTGCTTTCACTGAGACATATGCTAGTTGTAATTCCTCCGTAATTTCTTCATTACATTTTGCCTTACTCTCGCTAAGGATATAGGGCCTAGTTATATACATGCACCTAAGTAAAATGGATACACCAATTCTGTGGCCGCAGCCCGCATGTTTCTACCAACTGACATCGTAGGCGGAGGCATCCAGGTTTTACTGGCCTACGGTCTGAAATAAGAAATTATTACAGAACTAACACTCGGACAACATAACGTTAGGGAACCCAGATTGTTCGCAATTTTAGTCTCTTCGGTTCTGCAATAATTATGTTTTATTCGGTATTTACAGTTATTCATGTAGTAATGTTGCACTTGACGCTAATGCACTTGACTTCACTTCTGATCACATATACCTGCCTTTGAATCCATGAAAAGTACTTTCATGGAATGTTAGGGGTTTGGGGACACCACAGAAGAGATCCGTAGTGCTCGCTTTTATCAGACACTCTAATCCACAGATCCTGTGTCTTCAAGAGACGCATCTTATCGCTAACACCTCTCGTGTATTAAAGAAACCTTGGGTTCAATGGGCCGCGCACTCATAAAACACCTCTTCTTCACGAGGAGTGTCCCTGTTAGTACCCAAACAATAGCACTGGGAAGTGAAAGATCTAGTCCTTGATTCAGAAGGCAGATATGTCTGTGTTCACTCTCTAATTGACAATGTACAATATACATTAATAGGGATTTATAACCCACCCCCAGGCTCTATGCAAGGTCTTCATCTGGCTGCTACATTCACGGCCACTTATCCACGAGCTAGAGTAATCTGCGTGGGAGATCTAAACTTGATGTTAGACCCTCTCTTTGGGCAATGCGGACCAATATGGTCAGTCTTGGAAATGCCTCCTAAATTCTAGAGACGCTGGTGCCGCTGCATAGGCTGGCACAAACGATCTGGAAAGAAGCGAAATTACTGACCCAGTTCATTGGGGTTGTCTCAGATCTACGCCTATGGGCCACTCAATCGCTGCCACACATACAAGTAGTCATGGGGGCTGAAAGATGGCAGAGCTTATATACGATACATACAATCAGGGAGTACTAATGATGTTTGACGCGCTGTCTCAGAAGTACAATATTCCCCGCACTCACTTCTTTTCATATTTACAACTTGGATCGGCCATACAGACCATATTCCCGAGCACCAATACCACGATCTCGAAGTACCCACTGATAGGGGTTGTTAAAACCCAGGGCCCCCGAGGACGAGTGTCAGCAATCTATTCCCAATTAGTACAAGTGAAGGTCAAGAACAGAATGGGTAGAGCGTCATCTACACGATGTGGAGAACTAGAAGCGGACTACTGGCACATGATATGGAGTTGCAGTCCAATTGCCACATTCTGGAGGGAGGTGACTGCCTTTCTCTCCAATTAGTTGCTGGTTTAGATAGACTGCGCTCCTGAGATTTGCCTGCTGGGACTTGTGAATCAAGAGAACCGGGATCACTACATGACAATATTTTTGAGAGAGTCATTATTTATGGCACGTAAATGTATTGCCTTGAGATGGTATGACTCCAATTAGGGATGTCCCGATATCGGTATTGGGACCGATGCCGGACATTTGCACGAGTACTTGCACTCGTGCAAATGTCGCCAATACCATGGCCGATACCTGGTGGACAAGCAGCGGCGCATCCGATGTCCCAGATGATCAGCGGCGGGCACGGCTGCAGGTCCAGTGTCGGCTTCTGTGCGGCGGCGCTCCCAGCCGATCAGAGTGGGGGCGGGACTTTTGTGCGGCGGCTCCCAAGTCCCATGCGGTTGCCTAGCACCGGGAGGAAGTTAAAGCCACTTCCGCCCAGGACTATGGTGCATCCGCATGGGAAGGGTTACAGCAGGCCAGGTGGGTATGGTGCATGAAATGGAGGAGAAATTCAGTTCATTTCTCTCTTCATGTTCAAACGGTGATTATAAAATAAGGTGTGGGGGGGGGGGGGCATATAATAGTGATTCCCAACCAGTGTGCCTCCAGCTGTTGCAAAACTACAACTCCCAGCATGCCGGAGTCACACTGGTTGGGGAACACTGTTATATGCCCATTCCCCTTCTTATATTCCAGTGTTTCCCAACCAGTGTGCCTCCAGCTGTTGCAAAACTACAACTCCCAGCTTGCCTGGACAGCCTTTGGCTGTGCTGGCATGCTGGGAGTTGTAGTTTTGCAGCAGCTGGAGGCACATTGGTTGGGAAACACTATTATAAGCCCATTTATTAATGTATTAACCCTTGTACAAAGATAAAGTAAAGCAGTTGTCCATAGTGACTAAATTCCAGTTTACATTTTTTTCATTGCCATCAGCAACTGCGCCGCTGTTTCTTTGTACAAGGTTTGATAAATCCCCCCTATGACTAAATTAAATTGAAACGCTGCCTCCTGTACTTAAACAATGTTATAGTTCTGTTTTTTGGCTTTTGGTTGGTCACTGGTCACAAAATAAATGTGTTATTTATTTCATTGTTATAATTGGTATCGGTGAGTACTTAAAGGGCTTCTGTCACCCCCACTTATGCAATTTTCAGTAGCTGACATTAGCTACTTGCTAATGTCATCTGAGTTGAAACATATGTTTGATACCTTTATTTGAGTTTTCTATCTTCTAAAAATCTTACTTTTATTATATGCAAATTGTCTTCGCTACCAGCAAGTTGGGCGGATACTTGCTGGTAGCCGCCGCATTCTCATGCTCTGGGAACGCCCCCTCTGCTCTTGATAGACAGGGCCAGCGCGCTCTCCTCCTCCCGCTGGCCCTGTCTGCAGCCGAAATCCCGCACATGCGCCGTAACGGTCTTCAGTTGGCGCAGGCGCTTGGCTGCTTCTTCTCTGAGTGCCTGTGCCGACTGTAGACCGATACGGCGCAGGTGCGGGATTTCGGCTGCAGACAGGGCCAGCGGGAGGAGGAGAGCGCGCTGGCCCTGTCTATTAAGAGCAGAGGGGGCGTTCCCAGAGCATGAGAATGCGGCGGCTACCAGCAAGTATCCCCAACTTGCTGGTAGCGAAGACAATTTGCATATAATAAAAGTAAGATTTTTAGAAGATAGAAAACTCAAATAAAGCTATCAAACATATGTTTGAACTCAGCTGACATTAGCAAGTAGCTAATGTCAGCTACTGAAAATTGCATAAGTGGGGGTGACAGAAGCCCTTTAATCTTAAAAAATTGGTATCGGGACATCCCTAACCCCAATGCACCGACCCTATCCATGTGGAAATTACAGATAAATCAAACGATACCATACCTAGTGCTGGTGTTACACTGTAACAAACCTCAAAAATGTGAGAAGGTCTGGGGCCTGTGGTGCAGCTCTCCGCACACGTTGTACTCGGCCTCGAGACTGCGACAGGCGTTGTCGACAGCCCAGAGATCCTTGGATCGGTCGGTTTAGTGGAGTCACAGGAATGTTTTGTACAGACTTCCAACAAAAGATAAGGAATGCTACAGCAGTGCAGTGGATGATTGGAATACTCACACGAAATTGACTTGTTGTACCCGTTTGGATTAGGACATGCTGCAACACGATTGTAAGATGTTGGTGTTCTTTCTTTTGTGTCAATAAGAGTTAAAAAAAAATAAAATAAAAGTAAAATCTGCCCTGAAACGCGTGGCCGAAATCCTACATGTGAACCTACCCTACGAGGGACATAAAGGGCAGGAGCCTAATCCTGTCAATCAGCAGCTCTTTGACAGGACCTCCCTGTCCACGCCGGCACCTCTCTGATCATTTCCTCTGGGTTTTTGCATGTCACTTCTGTTTGTCACTACTGTAGGGATTCAGGCCAAGTGTTATTTCCATGCGGTTATTTTGAATTGCAAAGCAATCTAAGATGACCGCAGTGATGGCGTCCAGTGCCCACGGAGCTTAACCCATTCAGGACCATGCTTTTGCCTTTCCTAAGTGAATATTGTGAACCGGTGACAGGGCCAAGGGTCACTGATGCCTGTGGGGAGCAGAGGCTAGTCCGCCGGGTCCAGTCCCACAGAAGAGCTGCTGAAGAGCATATTGCTGAATTCAGGATGCTGTTTTACTGACAAGGACGTGATTATTCCACTAAAGGGGTCCTCTCACTTCAGGAAATGGCCTTTATCATGTAGAGAAAGTGAATACAAGCCACTTACTAATGTATTGTGATTGTCCATATTGCCTCCTTTGCTGGCTGGATTCATTTTTCCATCACATTATAACCTGCTTGTTTCCATGGTTACGACCTGTCAGCGGTGGTCGTGCTTGCACACTAAAGCAAAAAGCATCAGCCTTACTGGTGACCAGGACCGCGGGAGCGCACATAGGCTGGCGCTTTTTACTATATAGTGCAAGTACGACCACCGCTACTGGATTGCAGGGTGGTCGTAACCATGGAAACGAGCAGTGTATAATGTGACGGGAAAATGAATCCAGCCAGCAAAGGAGTCAATATGGACAATCACAATACATTAGTAAGTGGCTTGTATTAAATTCCTCTACCTGATAAATGCTATTTGCTGAAGTGACACAACCCCTTCAATGCAATCAAGTTCTCACCATGAGAGTCTGATTTAAGTGATTTAAAGGGGTTTTGCCATCTCAGACAATGGGGGCATATCCCAGAGGTGGGACCCGCACCTACAATAAGAACGGAGCGGGGAAATGAACGGAGGGCGCACTGAGCATGCACAGCCGCCCTCCATTCATTTGTATGGGGCTGCCGAAAATAGCCGAGCGCTGGCTCAGCTATTTCCGTCTGCCCCATAGAAATGAATGGGATCAGGGACTGCGCGTGCGCGGTGCACTCCCATTCACTTCTATGGGAGCAGCGCTTGGTGGTGGACGGACCCCGGGAACTCTCAGTTCTGGTTGTAGATGCGGGTCCCAGAGTTGTGACCCGCACCTATTAGACAATGCGGGCATATCCTAGTAATATGCCCCCATTGTATGTGATGGGAGTACCCCTTTAAGTTTCCCAGGATTAGAAAAAAGTATTTTTGTTTTTTTTTAACCTGATTCTTATCTATGGCTTCACCTGATATTGCAAAAAAACCTGTGGTCCAAATGTAATAATGTCTGCTCCTAGAATCTGCCTGCAAAGTGGTGCAAATTGTCGCAACTAGGGTTTTTTCCAGTTGGCTATAAAAGATGAACTGTTTTGTGCCCAAATTGTGGCACAGTTCTGGTGTAAAAAATATCCACATAGATTTCTGTGTGTTTCCGCGCCAAAAGTTCACGAAAATGCACGCGTTACTTGTAGTTTTTGGTGCTGGTTATGGTTGAGATTTTTGCCGCAGATCTCATCCTTCCACTGAAAAGGATGAAATCCGCACCAAAAATCTCAAACATAATGGCCTTTCTGTCGATTTCAGAAACAAAAAAGCAAAGTGTACGCGAGATTTGGTTAATTTCATTCACTTTTCTGGTGCCGTTTTACATTGCGGTTTTTCTGAACAGAATAACCATGCCTAATCCTCAACGTGCGCAGGTAGCCTTAGGTTTAGTAAATCTGCCCCTGTGTGAGTTTTGCCTGTAAGAGCCATCATGGCCAGGACTTAAAGGGGTCCTCTCACTTCAGTAAGTGGCATTTATCATGTAGAGAAAGTTAATACCAGGCACTTCCTAATGTATTGTGATTGTCCATATTGCTTCCTTTGCTGGCTGGATTCATTTTTCCATCACATGATACACTGCTCGTATTCAGGGGTTACGACCACCCTGCAATCCATCAGTGGTGGTCGTGCTTGTACACTATAGGAAAAAGTGCCAGCCTCTCTGGTGGCAGGGAATGTGGGAGTGCACATAGGCTGGTGCTTCTTCCTATAGTGTGCAAGCACGACCACCGCTGCTGGATTGCAGGGTGGTCGTAACCATGGAAACGAGCAGTGTATATAATATGATAGAAAAATGAATGCAGCCAGCAAAGGAGGCAATATGGACAATCACAATACATTAGTAGGTGCCTTGTATTCACTTTCTCTACAAGATAAATGCTTTTTTGGTGAAGTGAGAGGTATCCCTTTAAATAGGCTTGCTGGACAGTCCAAATGCCGGACTAGATGCATGAAGCTGAGCTTTGGGAACTTTCCGTTGTATTCACACGTTTATCTCACATCACATATGGCAATTTTTGGGAAATCACGGCATGTATTATTTACAGGGCTGTTCTGCACTTTTGTTAAAGACGTTTGATTACACAGAATTTTCACTTTGACTTTTTACCTTCTAGATTAGAAATGAGCCCAAGAACATAACGTACGCTGCCGAGTATATCGCCAAGGTCAAAGGCATCTCCTTGGAAGAAGTTATTCATGTTACTACTAGGAACGCCTTGAGATTGTTCCCTAGACTGCCGCGGGTCGTCCAGAAATAAAGACACTTTTTAGTGATTTGCGGAGTCCAGATATGAGCCAAAGTTACTGACAGGGATCACTGCCCACGGTGGCTTAAAGGGATTTTACGGGTTGCAAATACCGATAACCTGTCTTGTGGAGGTGGGGGGCTGACACCAGGCACCCCCACAATCAGGCCGCCGGAAGTAGCACTTTGATTGGAGCCCAAAGCTTAGCTCCATTCAAAGTGTATGGCTGATCTGCCATTCAATGACAGTAACCCGGCACGGCCACTGCACTTCAGATGGAGTTAAGCTTACGGCTTCTTTCAGAGTGCTGCAGATCGGTGGAGGTGCTATGTGTCGGACCCACCCAATTGGATATCGAAGACCTAGCCATAGGATAATGATCATGATGAAGCCATCTTTAATGAGAAGCAAGTGGAAAATGATAAGGCCCGCCATCACTATTGAAGACTGTCTTCAGCTACCAATATTAAAGGGGTGTTCCGGCTTCAGAAGACTTCAGGACAGGCCATCGGTTGGAATCCGACTCTCGCCAGCCTCACCGATTAGCCGGTTGAAGGGGCTGCGGCACTCATCTGAGCCTACTTGTGTTGCCCCGCCTTCTGTCACTTTGGACCCATCTACAACATGAGACCACTTTTAGTTTTTTTTTCCAGGGCCATTTTGAAGAGGACCACTCCCCTCTTTTTACTTGCCCATTTTGCATTCCCCAGGCAATTACAATTCTGGAGAATCATTTCTTATCACTCGATGTTGTGTTGTTCTTCTCTTACTCCTGCTAGAAATTTATGGATAAAGGTACAGATGGGCAGCACCAACTGGGAGGTTGTCCCTGCACAATCTGCTACTGATAGCATTCATTGGACAATGACAGACTGCGCATGGACCCCCCCCCCCCTTCCTGGTATCAGCCAACGGTACCTTTATCCATAAACTTCTAGCAAGAATAGAAGAATGGCAAAACATAGTCATAAGAATAAATGTTCTGGAATTGTAATTTCATACTAAAGTGGACATGGCAGGAGTGGTGACAGGTCCCCTCTAAGTTCCCAGTCCGCCCCTGTCTCATCCCCTTGCAGAGTACTGGAATCCACTGCAGGTTACCTATGATGCTGGACGTTTGGGTTATGAGACCCGCGGTCGGGCTGGTAGATGAAATACACCCACATACCAGCCGTCTGAGCTTGAATCCTCCTATAAAGTCAGATGTTCCAGTGTCATTGGCTGCCTTTCTCCTTAAAGGGGATTATCAAACATACAGTAAATAAAAAATTGATGACAGGCAGGATAGCACATAAAAAAATCACTCACGTTTTGAAAGTCCCACTGTTCTAACAATGCAGAAGTGATGACCTGTCCGTGGCGGTGTGACCACTGCAGCCAATCACTGGCCTCAGTGGTGATGTGTGCAGAAATGGCATGTGACTGCTGAGCTCTCTATGGTCATGTCATTCATGGATGCATCAGTGCTGAGGCCAGTGATGTTTTTTGTTTTTTTTACACACTTACCCGCCTGTCATTCATTTTTCATTGCCGGACAACTCCCTTTAACCCCTTAACACATAATCATGTACGTCAGTGTTCCTCAACTCCAGTCCTCAGGGCCCACCTGCCGTTCATGTTTTCAGGATAACCTTAGTATTGGGCAGCTGATATAATTAGTGTCCATCCATTAGGATTTACCACAGGTATATACTCCTAAATCCTGACCGGCAAGTGGGCCCTGGGGACTGGAGTTGGGGAACCCTGATGTACGTGATCATACATGGCGGGTACCGGCTGTATAATACAGCATACACCCCCCGACAGTCATTGGGATCACCTATGACACCAATCCAGTCCTTTAGCCCCTCAGATGCCGCTGTCAGTATCAAGTGTGGCATCTGTGGAGTTAGACAGCAGGAAGGGGGCTTCCTCTGTCCTCCAATCCGAGCCCCCGCAGTGAAATCGGTTGCTATGACAGCCTGGAGCCATGTGAAAGTTATCCATTTTGTCATAGTGAGCTTTCTGCAAAGCTGTGTCTGAGGCATGGCTTCTCAGGCAGTCAAAATCCCATAGACTGCAACTGTATTCTATTGCAGTCTATGGTACGAGTGATCAGAAGAGTCAAAAAATAACTAATTTTAATAATCTATATCACCCCTTTTCCCAATTTTACATATAAAGAGAAAATAAGAATATTGGGTATCGCCGCATCTGAAAATGCACAGACTATTAAAATATTTAAAATAATTTTCCCTCATGGTGAACGCTGTAACAGAAAAAAATGCACAGTTTTCCTTTTTTTTTGGCCACCTTGCCCCCTCCCAAAATAATTTTTTTTTTATAAAAAGTGATCAAAAAGTTGTACGTACCCCAAAATGGTACTAATAAAAATTACAGTTTGCCCCACAAAAAAAACAAGCCTTCCCATTCAGTTCAGTAGACAGCTATATAAATATAAAAAGTTGTGTGTCAGAAAATGGCAATGCAAAAAAAATTATATTTCAAATGTTTTAGTTTTGTTAAATGTAGTTAAAATAAAAACTACACAAATTTGGTAACCTCATTTTTTAGGGCATAGTGAACACCGTAATAACAACTCAAAAAAACATGGTGGAACTGTGTTTTTTTTTATTTATTTTTTTATTTTACCCCACAAAAAAAAAATTCCCTCTTTTCCAATACAAGATACAGTAAATTAGTTGGTGCCATTCAAAGATGCAATTTGTCCAGCCAAACATAAGCCCTGAACCAAAAAAATTTAAAATGTGTGGCTTTTGGAAGGTAGGAAGGAAAAAGAAAAACGCAAAACCAAAAATTGGACTGGTGCTTAATATGCCGTAAAAGTGGCTTCCTTGTCAGGGCAATTTGACCAGGACAGATTTCCAGCCCCTGAGTGTTTTCATCTTTACTGACAGCAAGCAGAGTTCTTAATAATGCAAACTAAAAAACACAAAGGTATAAAAAGTTGCATTACTTGTTATTATAAAACAACTGCATAAAGGTACATTCCCATGACCATATTTTTGGGTCCGCACCTGTTCTGCAATTTTGCGGAATGGATGCGGACCCATTCATTTCAATGGGGCTGCCAAAGATGCGGATCCGTACTTCCATTCAGCAGCCCCGCAATTGGCGGATAAGAATAGGCATTTCTAACATAGGGCTGGCCGTGTGCGTTGTGTAAAATGCAGAGCACATATGGCCGGTATCCGTGTTTTGCAGACCACAAAACACATACGGCCGTGTCATCCCAGTCAATATCTCCTGGATTACCCAGGAGTCTCCCTAAAAGGTGGGGGTGGGACCACCCAACAGGACAATAAAGTTTTACAGAAATCTGGCGATCTGACCACTCTGCGGGGTGTACAGAGGTCTCTGCGGTAGTAGATCAGCACTTGGAGAGGAAGGGACTTGTGACCCCGTTCACTGTCATACATTTTGATCTTTGCAGACACCAAAGGGGCCGATGCAGATTGGTCCAAAAGTGGGTACTCGTGGGTTGTTTTGTGGGTAGATTGTGGCTTAAAGGGAATCTGTCATCAGTTTTAGGCCTCATGCACACAAACGGTTAATTTATCAGTTTACGTTCCGTTTTTTTTAATTCCGTATACGGGACCATTCATTTCAATGGATCCGTATTTCCATTCCGTTCAAAGATAGAATATGTCCTATTAGGCCTTATTCACACGTCAGTAATTTTTCTTTCCAGAATCATGGTCCGTTTTTTTGCGGATCCGTGTTTCCGCAAAATTTTTTTTTTTTTTTTTTTAGTGTCTCTGTATACCTTCCGTATTTCCGCAAAAATCTGAAAGAACAAGAAAAAAAAAGATGTTTCCAGGGTGACTTTTCATTTCCTGTGGATCTGTAATTACGGATCCGCAAATACGGATGACATGTGGATGACTTTTGTAACCTTTCCACATGTCATCTGGATTTATGCGGATCTATTCACTTCAATGGGGCTACGGTCCGCAATTTGCGGACAAAAGTAGGACATGCTCTACTTTATTTACGGTTCCGCATTGCGGAAATGAAAGAATTTGCGGATGCGGGGAGCATATGGAATGCTCTCCGCATCTTTTGCGGACCCATTGAAATGAATGGGTCCGCATATTTTCCGCATTTTTGCAGAAATAATGCGGAAAAAAAATACGGACGTGTGAATTAGGCCTTATTGTCTGCACAACGGACAAGGATAGGACTGTTCTATTAGGGGCCAGCTGTTCCGTTCTGCAAAAAACGCAATGCACACAGAAGTCATCCGTATTTTTTGCGGACCGCAAAATACTAAAAAAGCCATACGGTCGTGTGCAAGAGGCCTAAGGGTACATTCACGCGACCATGTGTAATCCTTTTTGCGGTCCGCAAATAATGGAACTGTATGTCCGCATTTTGCGGACGAATGACTTCCGTTTGTGTTTCGTATGTCTTCCGTTTTTTACTGAGGGCAGCAGAAAACTGCTGACAGATTCCCTTTCAAGAATTTTGAATGGGGTTTTCTAGGAGTAAAATCTTGATGACCAATCCTCAGTACCTTACCCTAAGTTCACACCTGAGCGTTTTACAGCGCGTTCAAACGCGCTGTAAAACGCTCAACACATGAAAACCAATGCTTTCCTATGGCCCTGGTTCTCACTTGAGCGTTTTACAGCGCGTTTGAACGCGCTGTAAAATGCCCGACGCATAAACAAGTACTTGAGCTTTTTTTGGGGCGTTTGTCGCGCGTTTTGTGATTGACACCACAGTAGTCAATCACAAGAACGCGCGTACGAACGCGCGTTTCCTATTTACAAAAACGCGCTGAAATACGCGCGACTCTAGAATGCTCAGATCTGAACCCAGGGTTATCGTGTGGGGTCCGACTCCTGCCACCTCTGCTGTTCTGTGGCTCTTTGGTGGGTACAAAATAAATGTGGAGCCCCAGTATTGGGTCTACAACACAGTGAAAGCCAGATATCCCTCAAAGGAAGGAAAACCGAGCAAAGGGGTGTCTCCATTACAGAGATCACCAAATCCACCATATTAAGTGGCCCCTATGTCAAGATTTGGTGGGTGCAGCAGCCTTTACCTAGGCCAGTGACATCACATTCATCAGTCACACGACCCTAGGCGCAGCTTCATTCGAGCTGTAGCGCAGTAGCAGAAGTGTCCAGGCTATTCTGCTGAGACTGAGGATTAGAATTGTGGGGGACGCAGAAATGCCAAACTCCCCTGGTAGCAGTCACATGCAGTATTGCGGACTACGTGCGGTTTTTCAGCATGGATCCCCATGCAGAAAAACCGCAGCGTATTACAGTACCAGCAAAGTGAATGTGATTAGACAAATCTAATGTAGACTTTGCGAATTTAGAAATCTGCAGTGTGTCAATAGTTTTTTTCTGTGCGGATTTTACCATTTTCTGCAGATTTAGGGCAGATTTCTTGCAGGTTTTCCGCACACAAATAAATTGCACCATGTGCAGCCAGCCTGAATGTCCGTACACATTGATGTGTTTCTGCACCATATCCACAATGACAGCGTTTTTTAGTGCGGACTTGATGCGGTTTTGCAGCAGATCTCGTCCTTCATTGGAAAAGGGTGAAATCCACAGCTAAAACCGCAAACATAATTGACATGCTGTATGAAAAAAATAATCTGCAAATTGTACATGAGATTTGTGTGATCTGGTACACTTCGCTGGTACTGCGCTGCGGGTTTTATGCAATGTGTACAGGCGGCCTAAGGGACTTCATCATTGCAGTCAGGGGTGGGGAGGATCACAGCGGCTGCGCTGGAGGGTTTGAACTTTATACATATATAATATAACTTTGTTTAGGCCTATTGCACACGAAGGTGTGCGCCCCGTGGATCTGCTGTGGGCCGCAATGCATGAACACCGACCGTGGGGCAGCCGCTGGGGATCGCGGACCCGTTCACTTGAATGGGTCCGCGATCCGCCCGTTCCGCAAACAGATGGGACATGTTCTATCTTTTTGTGGAGAAGAAGTACGGGACGTAAACCGTAGTGTTCCGTTCCGCATCTCCAGATTTGCGGACCCATTGAAGTGAATGGGTCCGCATCCGTGAAGCGGAATGCACACGGACTGGTGCCAGTGTATTGCGGATCTGCATATGCCGTCCGCAATACGGCCACGGGGAGCACACAGTTCGTGTGCAATAGGCCTTATTGTTTTAACACTTTCCCTCATTTTTTGGGTGTATTATGTTTTTTTTGTTGTCACCATACTTCTGGACAAACCCTTTAGGCATGTCCTGTAAAGAACAATTTAAACACTCTTAGGTATACAATGTTAAGGGGGCGCTCTGGATGTAGTTATGGGGGCGTCCAATATTTAAGGGCGTGACTTGTGAAAAAGAAACTAAAAGTGGATGTAAAGTCTTTCTGGAGAAGCATCTACAGAGGACCCAATATAAAGAGGCCTCCATGATATGTGCTCTAATACAATGTCTTCCCCAGCTCCCACTACATAACTGCATTCAGCAGTCACCCCCCACAGAGCCTTCTCCTGTCAGTCACCCCTGTGCAGCTGTGAAATGGTAAGCTCCGCCCATTTGATCCATTAGTCCACGCCCACTGCTTGAGTGACTGAGGGGAAGGGCCGCCCGGTGTGTACAGGAATGGCCGGGAGTTATGTGGACTGTCACTGCCATATGACAGCCGAGGAGTTCGCACAGGTAATGGATCTCTGAGGCGTTATGATGTGCTCTCCTCACAGACTCCATGCACTGGTCTATAGACCGACTTAAAACATATAGACGTATATGACGACAGAAAACACGTCTCTGTAGTTACCGAGAGCGGCGGCCATTTTCTTGGAGACCAATAGCTGGAGACGTTGGATGTTTGTTCTCTAGTGTTTTAATTTTCCTGTAGTATTACAATGTATAAGTAACATACATGGACTAATACACGTGATACACTACATACATGAAGTGTGCTATATGTTTCTCTTTCATGGACTGAACTCTGTGTAAAAGCTAGTAACAACCGATTAAAACCGCCAGTGCCAGATTTTAGCTGAAAGTCTATAGGAAATGTGAATATTTTTTTTTCTACTTTTTTGTCGTTTATGCTGGAGCTTCTGGCATTTTTTTCTCTATAGTCGAAAACCACCGTGAAGAAAACGCTAGTGGATAGACAGACTGGGGAAGATTTATCAAAACTGGTGTAAAGTAGAACTGGCTTAGCTGCCCATAGCACCCAATCAGATTCCACCTTTGATTTTTCAGTCGCTCCTTTGGAAAATGAAAGACTCCCTCTGATTGGTTGCTATGGCCAACTAAGGCTCCTTTCACACTAGCGTTTTTGCTTTCCGTCCTAGAGTTCCGTCCTCGAGGCTCTAGGACGGAAAGATACTGATCAGGATTATTTTAATGCATCCTGAATGGAGAGCAATCCGTTCAGGATGCATCAGGATGTCTTCCGTTCAGTATGTGAACGTTTTTTGAAAGGCATTAATCCGGATCCGGCCTTAAGCTAAACATCGTTTCGGCGCATCGCCGGATCCGACGTTTAGCTTTTTCTCAATTGTTACCATGGCAGCCAGGACGCTAAAGTCCTGGTTACCATGGTAAAATGTAGTGGGGAGCGGGGGAGCAGTATACTTACCATCCGTGCGGCTCCCGGGGCGCTCCAGAGTGAGGTCAGGGCGCCCCACATGCATGGATCACGTGATCGCATGGATCACGTGATCAATGGGCATGGGGCGCTCTGACGTCATACAGTCCGTGCGGCTCCCGGGGCGCTCCTGAAAGTATACCGCTCCCCGCTCCTACTATGGCAACCAGGACTTTAATAGCGTCCTGGCTGCCATAGTAACCGGAAAGCATTTCGAAGACTGATCAGGATCCTGATCAGTCTTCTAATGCTTTCAGGCGACTTGCGTTTTGATGGATCTGGCGGGACGGAAGTGCCTGCCGGATCCGCAGAACGCAAGTGTGAAAGAGGCCTAAGCCTTTTTTCCTTTGCACCAGTTTTGCTAAATCTCCCCCAATGGGTCCGCATCATCCACAGCACGAAGTGCACACGACCAGTGCCCGTACGTTGCGGACCTGCCGTTTACGGTCCCCAATGTATGCAAGATACGACTGAATATAGGACTTCGCCTATCTTCTGCTTCTCGACATGCTGCGGACTTCAAAATTCACACCGCAGGTCAGTTTCTGTGCATCAGATTTCTGCACCGTGTACGTGAGATCTGAAAATCTCATCTACTTAGCTGGTACCGTATTAGGGCTCGTTAACACGACTGTATGGTTTTGCGGTCCGTTTTTGGTTTCAGTAGTGTTTTTGTTCCGATTACATTCAGTTTCCACATGGTTTCCGTTTCTGATCTATTTTTTGCTGATCGGAAACAGAAGCATATATTGATGTTTTAACAGTAAGTACATTGAAAAATTGGGCTGGGCATAAAATTTTCAATAGATGCTTCCGCAAAAACGGATACGGAAGACATGGATGCATTCCGTTTTTTTTACAGCCCCATTGACTTGAATGGAGCCACGGAACGTGATTTGCGGGCAATAAAAGTACATGACTCAAAATGTAGCGGAATGGAAATACGGAAACGGAATGCATATGGAGTACATTCCTTTTTTTTGCGGACCCATTGAAATGAATGGTTCCGTATACGGATGGTATACTGAACGCATAAAACAGCCCGTACACGGAACGCAAAAAAAATTTGTGTGAACGAGCCCTTAGGGTCAATTCACACGTGCGTGTGTGTTTTGCGGACCGCACATCGCCGGCACTATAATAGAAAATACCTTTTCTTGTCCACAATTGCGGACAAGAATAGGACATGTTCTATTTTTTCGGGAACGCAGTTGCGGACCAGGAAGTGCGGATCCGCAATTTTGGATGTGGGCGGGACATAGTGTGTCCTCATAGAAATGAATGGGTCCGCAATTCCGTTCTGTAGAATGCGCAACGTGTTAATGGACCCCAATTGTACATGGTGCAGAAATAGACCTGCGGTGCAGTTTTTTTTAATCCGTAGCGGGTCAATTGTGTGTGCAGATCTTCAGTGCTGATTTGTAATGCAACGGGTGAGATCTGGAGCAAATTTGCGTCAAAATCCGTAAGTAAGGCCCCTTTCACATCAGCGTTTTTGCTTTCCGTCCTAGAGTTCCGTCGTCGGGTCTCTAGGACGGAAAGCTACTGATCAGGATTTCCCTAATGCATTCTAAATGGAGAGAAATCCGTTCAGGATTCATCAGGATGTCTTCCGTTCAGTATGTGAACGTTTTTTGGGGACGTTGACAAAAGAGCAGCATGCTGCGGATTTGTCCCTGTCCAAAAATCCGGAAGACATGCCGTAACGTCGGATCCGGAATTATTGCCCATTGAAGTGCATTGATCCGGCCTTAAGCTAAACGTTGTTTCGGCGCATCGCCGGATCCGACGTTTAGCTTTTTCTCAATTGTTACCATGGCAGCCTGGACGCTAAAGTCCCGGCTGCCATGGTAAAATGTAGTGGGGAGCGGGGGAGCAGTATACTTACCATCCGTGCGGCTCCCGGGGCGCTCCAGGGTGACGTCAGGGCGCCCTACACGCATGGATCATGTGATCACATGAACCACGTGATCCATGCTCATGGGGCGCTCTGACGTCATTCTGGAGCGCCCCGGGAGCCGCACGGACTGTAAGTATGCCGCTCCCCCGCTCCCCACTACTACTATGGCAACCAGGACTTTAATAGCGTCCTGGCTGCCATGGTAACCTCAAAGCATTTTAAAGACTGATCAGGATCCTGATCAGTCTTCTAATGCTTTCAGGCGACTTGCGTTCTGACGGATCCGGCGGGACGGAAGTGCCTGCTGGATCCTCAGAACGCAAGTGTGAAAGAGGCCTAACACATGCAGATTGGGTGCAAAAACAGAGCAAAAATGCGCATGGAAACTCCACGTAAACTTCACTGCCGTCAGCATGAGCCCTCGTCCCATACTATAATTAGATCAATGAAGGTCAGGTAATACCGTTATTCCGTACACAGCAGTGCGCCCGGAACAGTGCTCAGCATGGGAAGAGCTGAGAGGAAAAGAAACATGAAATATCCACGGATCTGATCCATTGTCCGTGTTCTCGTTACTGTCCCAGCAGCTGAGAGGTCACTGCAGGCGTCCTTGTCATTCATCCCTCTGGCCGTGCGAGTACGTTCGCCATGGACACGTATTTCTTTGAAGCCAGAAAATGATCCAGTGAATATATATACACTTAAGGCCTGATGCAAACGGATTACTTTTTTTGCGGATCCGTTATTGTTGCGGATCGATTGTAATAATGCCTATCCTTGTCCGCAAACTAGAAAAAAAATAGGACATCAGTAGAAAAACGTATATACGGAAACGGAATGCACACGGAGTACCTTCCGTTTTTTTTTGTGGACCTATTCAAATGAATGGTTCCGCATATGGTCCGCAAAAAAAACGGAACGGACACGGAAATAAAATACCTTCGTGTGCATGAGGCCTAAAGGGGTGGTAGCTTGGGTATGCCTTTAAAGTCAGATAGGTGCGGATCCCTCCTCTGAGACCCTCGCCTATCTCCAGAACAGGCCTTTGAAGTGCAGGTGCGAGGGTCCTCTCCCTTCACTGCTATGGGAGTGGAAGTCTTATAGCGGTGAGTGGAGGGTGGCAGCACATGAGCGGGAGCTCGTTCTGAATATACGTGCGGGTCCCAGAGGTGGGAGCAGCACCTACCTGACTGATATCCTAACACAAGTATTTGCATTTGCAGGATACGGCGGACATACTGGAACAATCAAGAAAGGTAGCTAGAGCTTGTGTGTAAAGGGGTATTCCGTTTTCTTCAAATAAATATTATTTTTGTTGCATAATAAAAAGTTATACCATTTTCCAATATACTTTCTGCATCAATGCCTAATGGTTTTTCAAAATCTCTGCTTGCTGTTTTTTCTATGGGAACCTTCGTTGATTGTTTCCATTGGAGCATGGCACATTACAGTGCAGTTATCCGAGCTGTGTCCTGTAATGAGCCATGCATCTACGTGTACATTTAGCCAACAGCGGTTACTATTCAGTGACAGCAAGCAGAGATTGTTTAAAAATGGGGGAAGTCGATACATAAATTATACTGGGTATACATGTATTTGCTTAAAGCAGAGTAGCCCTTTAAGAGCTCAGTTTTCTGGATTGCTGTATATTCCAGGCAGGAGTCCGGGCTCTTGTATCGGTAACAGAACGCGTCGGAGAGCTGGAACGTCTTCTACGTCTTTCAGAGAGGTTTGTTTCTTGTCTTAGCAATTAGGTCTACTTTCACACTTGCGGCAGGGGAATCCGGCAAGCAGTTCCGTCGCCGGAACTGCCTGCCGGATCCGGCAATCTGCATGCAAACAGACAGCATTTGTAGACGGATCCGGATGCGGATCTATCGCACAATTGCATTGCAAGAACGGATCCGTCTCTCCGTTTGTCATCTGGAGAAATGGATCCGTTATGTATTTTTTTCACATTTTTAAAGGTCTGCGCATGCGCAGACCGGAAAACCGGATCCGTCAATGCGGTATTTTTAATGCCGGATCCGGCACTAATACATTCCTATGGAAACGAATGCCGCATGTGTTCCGGCATTTTGGAGATAAAACCGCAGCATGCTGCAGTATTATCTCCGTCCAAAACGCGTTCAGTGACTGAACTGAAGACATCCTGATGCATCCTGAACAGATTTCTCTCCATTCAGAATGCATTAGGATATAACTGAAGCGTTTTTTTTCCGGTATTGAGCCCCGACGACGGAACTCAATGCCGGAAGAGAAAAACGCTAGTGGGAAAGTACCCTAAAACTTTTTGTTTCAAGTCTTCACCGTGTTTATGATTTTTTGCTTGTCAGTGAATAGAAACACGATTCACATCCAGTGGCTGAAATCTTGTATAGACCGAATACTGTGTAATGTAATAATAATGTGAGCTACATATTCTGGACTCCAAACTGATACATTTTACCTTCACTGATACATTGTAGCAAACGGTCAGGGCAGGAGAGAGATGTGTGCTGCTGGTGTATTTAACTTAAAGAGGATGGCCTGGACAGGATTTAAAGGGGTGGTGCAAAGTTATTATTGTATCCCTTATGCACAGGATAGGGGGATAAACATCCGATCGATGGGGGTCCCACCACAGATCACTAGAACAGGGGTCCTGTTCCACCAAATGAAAGGAAGGGCAGGTTTACGCATGGCCACTGTGGCGCTATTCTTTACTGCTGGAGGTAGACGAGTATACTACTCTAAATTTAAAGAGGTGTTACCAGTATCAGCTGCATCTGACTCTGTCCAATCAGTTATGCCTAGACTGTGCAAGGACACACCCTCCAGAACTGTTATTACATGGGGAATACGAGTAGTTACTAAAAGGGGTCAGGAGGGGTGACAGGTAGAGATGAGCGAACTTCAAAAATTAGTTCGGCATTCGGGTTGGGGTAATCGCCGCATCCCGTTATGGATTACACTACCGCGGACTATCCCGGCATATGGAATCCATAAGGGGCGGCTTCCACCAACCCGAACTTTGGAAAAGCCGAAGGACCTGGGGTGATGTATCCGTCATGTGATCAGTGCAGGGGGCGTGGCTCAGCACTGGATTTGAACGCCGAACTAATTTTTCAAGTTCGCTCATCTCTAGTGACAGGTCCTCTTAAAAGGGGTTCTCCGGGAATTAATAATTTTTTTAATTGAAAATGCTTAAATATTACCTTATTATAAATTTATTCCCAAATACATTTCATTAGTTATAATGGCTATGAAGTACAAAGAGGACGGACAGGACAGACTGTGGTAATGGAGACTGAATACAAAAGCTGCTGCTCATTACCACATCCCACCTCCTCTCTGTACTCCATGTCTCCTCATGAGCTCCATTACTACAGAGATTCAGCTGAAGATCTTCTCAGCTGTATTCAGGATCATAATACCTGACAAGCAGAGCAGAGAGGAGGATAAGGCAGCTCTTTAGCTCAGTGTTGTGAAGTAACTCGTCCTCCTGTGTGATTAGGACAGGTTTTGTGCTTACTAATAGGACGGCGGCCATTTTATCCTAATGATTGCTCCCCAGACAAAACCCAACCATTATGTTTCAAAGGAAGTATTTATTGAAGTTGTCATAAGATTGCATTAACAGCAAAACAAATAGCATAAGGTGCAATAGACAACAAACAGTAATGTCATACATATTACAATAGAACGCAAACATAATATGAAAGCTTGGAGTTCGACAGTTCGTGAGGGATACAGATGGTAGTAATAATACATATCAAGATATTTCCAGACGTTATGGAGCCCTAAAAGACACAGAAGGCTGAGCTTGCCATGGCGTGGGGAGACCTACTCCTCCAGTAGTGTCAGAGCGCAGGGGCGTAGCTAACGGCTCATGGGCCCTGGTGCAAGAGTTCAGCTTGGTCCCCCTTCCCTCAGTGCTTTGTGTGTCTTCTTATGCGGCACAAGTGTCTTTGGGCCCCCTCAGGCTCCTGGGCCCGGTAGCGACTGCTTCCTCTGCACCCACTATAGCTATGCCCATGTCAGAGCGTCATTGCTTACCTTCTATAGTACAATGGGCAAACTTCTGGATTCTAAAGAATGAGAAGATCTGTGACATTGTTAGGTGTTCCCTTGGTGGAAGAGGGTGCCTGTCCCTAAAATCTGAAGGTGTAATTAGTTTCCCTCGGATTAGGAACCTGTGCAGTGTACATAGACGGTTGGTAGACCACCAGTGGAAGTTGGAATATAAAACGAGCCGTTATAACTAATGAAAGGTATTTGGGAATGTACCATATTTTTCGCACTATAAGACACTTTGCGCATTGCGTCTTATAGTCTGAATACTAATGACCGCTTCCATTATGGAAGCGGTCATCAGCATGCGGGAGGCACGGATTAATTAGGGCAGCGCTTAACTGGCTGTACTCACCCTCCCTGGTCTTCTTCTGGGTCCCATTGTTCACTATGTGCTGTGCGACATCAGGTCACAGTGCACAGCAGGACCCGGAAGAAGAGATGCCGGGAGCGGTGAGTCCTGGATCTGCAGCTCCGTCCAGAGCAAGCAAGGTAAGTTTATTTATTTTTTTGTAGTCTGATGGGAGCTGGAGGGTCTGATGGAGAGCTGATCTGAGGCTGATTGGGGGTCTGATCTGGGGCTGGGGGGTCTGATCTGAGTCTGATTGGGGGTCTGATTGGAGGCTGATCTGAGGTGATGGAGGTTGGGGTCTGGTCTGAGGCTGATGGAGGTTGGGCGGTTTGATCTGAGGCTGATGGAGCTTGGGTGTCAGATTTTGGAGTCTGATCTGAGGTGTGATGAAGAATGGGGGTCTGATGAGGACTGAGGGTCTAATCTGAGGTCTGATGAAGAATGGGGATCTGATTGGGGGGTCTGCTCTTAGGTCTGACGGAAAATCTTTTTTTTCTTATTTTCCTCCTCCACATCTTATAGTCTGGTGCGTCTTATAGTCCAATAAATACGGTTTTATAATAAAGTAATATAGAAGTATTTTGATTTTCTTAATTCCGGGAGAACCCCTTTAAGGTGGCCGTACACCTTCAATCGCTGTCAACCGAACACTGGTGCAGCTGACGGCTATTACTCCTGCCAGAAACCGCTTATCTCCATTGAGAACAAGATGACTGGGCATGTTAAAATGCAACAAGCTCAAGTCTTCTTTACCCCGCATTTTGCTATCAAGAGAGGCCAGTAAAGCCCCAGACACATTAGATGGTTAGCTGGTCCTGCCAAAACTGAACTTTTAACCTCCGCCTGGATTTAGTTGCCATTGCCTGCAGATCGCCAGACGCCCCCTACCCTAGATATTTATTACACAGAAATATTTAGCTATTTTCTATTTCCAGGTATCCCAATTATGTTATGCCGTGCTTTGGCGTGCATCCTATCCAGAGTAAAGCAGAAGGGTATCGCAGTGTGACACTGCAGGTAAGCAGCTGGACCTTGGTCACGTATCTTTGCATGTTAAAAAGAAAAGGCTCAGTTTCCATCTTTTCCTGCAAAATGCAAATAATAGAAAGTGTTGATGCCGTGGTGGTCTCCAAATTGGTCAGCATCAGACCTTGAGAACAGAAATCTCTGAGCAGTGTCAAAGGGACCAACGACCGAGCCCTTTTTTTCTAGAAATCTTCCTGTATGGATCCCTATTTTTCCCTATAGAAGTCAATGGAGACTGAAAACCCTCCGATATGTCATATGTCAGGTTATCTGTATGTATTATTACAATAGATTTAACTTTTTTTTTTTACTTTTTAACCCATGGATTTAATTGAAGGACCTGGAACCTGCTCTTGAAAAGTTTGAAAAGTACAAAGACCACCTTGTCGGCATTGGAGAAGTAAGGGTTAAATCTCTTTTTTTTTTTTTTGTCCAGAGTGAATTTGTCCAGAGTGAAAGAAGAACATTAGTTGAGAATAACTGATCGTCATGTACACAGAGAAATGTCCTCATCTTTCAAAAAAATCATTACATTTTTCCCCACAATGTAGCCTTCTCTGACATTACTGATTACACACCAGGCGTTTGACGCTGTTATAGTTGCTACCTTCAGTCACCAGTAGGGGGAGCTCACTGCAAACAGATCTCTAATGTATACAGTAACTGCAATACTAGCTGTATAACTTCATATGAAATGAGCTCCCCCTAGTGGTGGCTGCAGGCAGACGGAATAGTAAAGAAAAATTCTGAAAATGAATCAGAATTTTTGGTCATAAAGAAGTTATGGTGGATACTGACTTTAATGAAGGAGGTAGTACAATTGGCAGCGCTCTCAATGGGAAGTTTGGAGCCCATCCTTAATTTCTATGTAGAGTCAACAGCTCTTGGGAGATCACCACGACCCCTCCATTCTAGCAATTAGTGGGGGGGCTCAGTGTCGGGATGTATCAGGAAATAGGAAGGCGCGCACATTAACTTATTATGTTATTCATCCATATTATTCTCTTACCCCTGCACAGATTGGGTTAGACTTCACCCCCTGGCTCACTCCCACCGCCAAAGAGAGAGAAGAGCAGCTGAAGGTTTTTCAGATACAACTCGACATTGCAAAGCAATTGGACTTACCTGTGTCAGTATACAGCAGACCCAGTGCGAACGCTTCATCTCAGCTACGTGTGACTCCAACAGAAGTGAATTGGGAGAGTCGGGATACGCATGCCCATCTCCCCATTTACGATCTGCCCGGGGGAGGCAGCCAGTGGCCATCTCATTTATGAGAAGTCAGGGGTCTCCTGTTGTGGAGATGAAATGGGTTCCCATCTCTATCAGACATTTATGGCATATCCTATGGATAAGGTGGGAATACTCCTTAGGGCTCATTCAGACGGCCGTATTCTGTCCTCAAAAATACGGATCCGTTTTTTTGCGGATTAGATGCGGTCCCTTTTCTTCCATTGCATGGCTCAGCAAAAAAAAAAATGAAACATGTCCTAAACTTGTCAGTGAAAATCAGGACATGGCCCTATTGAAGTCTATGGATCAGCAAAAAAACGGATCCGCATTTTTGCGGACAGCATACGGCAGTCTGAATGAGCCCTTAAAGGGTTATTCCTTGGTTTTGATTTTGATTGCCTTGGTAAGTGGGCAACCTGCGACACTCCAGCTGTTGTCAAACTACAACTCCCAGCATGCATATTTGCTCTGCTCTTCTCAGAACTCTCATAGGAATAAATGGAACTTGCTGGGAATTGTAATTTGACAATTCCTGGATTGCTGCAGGTTGCCCACCCCTGGATAGGCTATCAATATCAGATTGCTGGGGGCTCGACACCCTCTTTAGCTTTAGCGCCGGTGCCAGAACTACACAGATATGTAGTGGACGGAGCTGTTAACAGCAACACTGCTTCCATTGAAGTGAATTAGTGATTTACCAGCTCCGTCCACTACACAATGGGCAAAGCTGTGTAAGGCTACATGCACAGAAACGTTGTTTGTTTCCGTGTCCGTTCTTTTTTTTTTGCAGATAGGATGCGCACCTACACATTTCATGGGTCTGCAAAAAATGCGGACAGCACGCCTTGTGCTATCTGCATCAGTATGTCTGTTCCGTAGCCCCGAAAAAAAAAAATAGAACATGTCCTATTTTTTCCGTTTTAAGCATTGTTACAATGGATCTGCAAAAAAAAACGGATGGCATACGGATATCATACGTTTTTTTTTTTGGCGGATCCGCAATTTGTGAACCGCAAAACACATTTTCTCCCATTGCATTGTTCCTGCAGTGCAGGTGAGTGGGAGTGGGGCTGTGAGCTGGATATCTGCACCTTTCAGACCCTGTTCATACACCATAGGTAGTCTAGTGGTAGGACCTCATGTCATGCTGAGAAACCTTGACGTGGTGCATGAGGGGCTCCGATATGGTCCTGACTGGGAGATATTGGCGAATGGCTCAGCTTTTAACATCAGCTTGAGGGATTAGCCAGTGTTGTCAGGTGCTTATCCATGTGGTGCACTTTTTTTCAGTGATTTATGTGTTTTATATATTTTCATCCGCACATTGTTTCATTTTGTGTAGGATGTTTGTGTAGTGCTTGTGGTTCGCGCCGGTATCCTCCATTGTATGCAATTTTTGCTGGTGATAGCCGTTCGCTGCGAACCACATGCGGAGGAGCTGCTCCCCCAGTGACAAACACGCAACAGTGTTTGGGGTTTGAGCAGTTCCACCCATTTAGGCCACGTTTATTTCTGTGATTTTTTTCCTGTGCATGTAGCCTAATTCTGGTGCTGGAGGTACAGCTGATCGGCAGAGTGTTGGACCCCCATCAGTCTGATATTGATGCCCTATCCTGAAGACAGGCCATCAGTATCCTGGAATACCCCTTTAAAGATACAGATAGTATTATTATTATTATATAGGATAATACAGACGATTGTTTGAAGGATAGTAATTCCAAAGCATTCAGTCTTTCCTTCTGATGGATTGTCTCCTCTCAACTAGATTGTCAACAGTTGACGGTGGGAGGGTCCCCAGCAGCAGGACCCCTTCCTCAATCTCCTGACCATCATCGTATCCGTCAGGACATTGCCTTTAAAGGGGTATTCCGGTTAGAAATAAGTTATTCCCCCATCCACAACTCGCGGCTATCGCTGGAGTTCCCATAGAAATGAATGGAGCGGCCGCACGCATGTCCGACTGGCCCCTCTGTTCATTTCGGGGGTTTGGGGCCCCAGTTCTTATGATCAGTGGGAGTCCCAGAGGTAGGACCCCCAACGATCTAATGGTTATCCTTTATCCTGTGGATACGGGATCACTTAATCTAACCGAAATATCCATTTAAATTCTTAATGCTTAAATATCTTTCTTTCAACAGAAATATCCATTCTCGTTCAGCTGGAAGACAGACGATAGCTTTTCTTAAGGAACAAGGTAGGAACATTTGAACGAAAGCACAGTATCAAATTAATGCACATTCCTAAGCTCCTCTTTCTAAGGCCTCCTGCACACGAACGTGTTTTTGTTTCCGTTCCGTCCGTTTTTTCCGTACCATATACGGAACCATTCATTTCAATGGATCCAAAAAAAAAAGGAAGGTACTGCCTTCTGTTTCCATATTTCCGTTCAAGGATAGAACATGTCCTATTATTGTCCGCATAACGGACAAGGATAGTACTGTTCTATCAGGGGCCAGCTGTTCCGTTCCGCAGAAAACGGAATGCACATGGACATCATCCGTATTTTTTGCGTACTGCAAAATACCGACAAAGCCATACGGTCGTGTGCAAGAGGCCTAAAGGTGATGATATTTATCCAGCCGCCCCCCAATACATGCACGCTCGACCCATCTTGACTACCAATATGGCAGCACTTACCGTTGGACAGAATGGTCACCACAACAAAACAGTGTGTTCACTTTAATCCCTTTAAGTACTGATTTGTTCAGGCCTCATGCGCACGGTCGTATTTCGGATCCGCTTCCGATCCGCATTGTTTGTGGATGGCCCACCGACTCATTCATTTCTATAGGTCTGCAAAACAAAAACAGGCAGCAAACGGATGTTATCCGTATGTCCGTTCTGCAAATTATAAACATTTTTTTGGACAATAATAGTCTTTTCTAGTAGAAAAATGCAGAATGCACACAGCCAGGATCCGTATTTGGGGACCGAGAAATGTACACAGTCATGTGCATAAGGCCTTAACTGGTATTCCAGGGAGAGAAACATTATTTTAGAAACTGGTCAGAAAGGGTTAAAGAATAAAACACATATTCCTGATCTCCCGATGGCAGCAGTGCGAGTTCAGTGGAGGTAAGTAATCATTTTTAATATTTTCTGAAATACTTCCCTGGAAAATCCCTTTAATGTGTGGATAGTATAAGGATTTGTATGGAAGTCCCCTTTAAATTTGGGTGACTTTTATGCGTATTGTGCATTTCAGGTGCTCAGAAGGTTTTACTGCACAATTTCGCCGGTCGCCCCTCAGTTGCTTTGGAAGGAGCACAGGCCGGATACTTCTTCTCCTTTCCCCCAGCAGTCGCAAATAACGATCAGGTAAGTGATTCTATATACATTGACCTCACAGAAGCAGACAGTCTACCGTAATCTAGGTAAGGGGATCTATATATCAGGTTATAATAATTGTACCGACCAGATCTCGTGATATACCTGCCCCAATGGCAGCAGACGTTTCACCCATCTGTGTAAGGTCGCATCTCCGCTGATTGATACATTGTCTAGAACTGTTCTCCCGTATGATGTAAGATGACCTGACATCCGAGAGAACATTGTGCACCTGAGATGCCGACCTTAGTCAGGAGTTTGTTTTATTAGGGTGCTGATACACGATCCGCCCATGCGGATTACCACTAATGGCTGCACTTACAGTTCAGATATTACAGATATTGCTAACCTATTGTCAGGATCAGCGGGGGTCTCACTCCTGAGTAGAGATCAATCAAGTTTACAAAACTTTGATTCAGGTGCATCGCCAAATTTCCTAAAGAAATTCGCTTCGTGACGAATGACTTCATCACGACGCGCATTTCTTTGTAAGTAGCGGGCACAATGACTGAGAGCGGCAATTGCGCCTACCCCCCGTCATTAAACCCCTCAGATGCCGTGTTCATCACTGATCGCGGCATCTGAGATAATAACATTAGGGCTTTCAGAGGTTAATCTGTTAAAAAAAAAACTCACCTTATCCATTTCAGAGTAAAGAGGCCGCCACGGCCATCTTCATTGAAGGTCCCGCGCGAAATCTGGTGCGGTACTTGATGACGTCATCACGCTGGCCAGCGTGGTGACGTCATACATCACTGCGTATGAGAGCAGCATCCTCCTCAATGCTTAATCGTAGGCTGTCTCCCTTGTAGCGGCAGTAGAACAGTACAGAACAGAAAAGTAGATAGATAGATAGATAGATAGATAGATAGATATGAGATTAGATAGATAGATATGAGATTAGATAGATAGATAGATAGATAGATAGATAGATAGATAGATAGATAGATAGATAGATAGATAGATTGATAGATAGATAGATAGATAGATAGATAGATAGATAGATAGATATGAAGATAGATAGATAGATAGATAGATATGAAGATAGATAGATAGATAGATAGATATGAAGATAGATAGATAGATAGATAGATAGATAGATAGATAGATAGATAGATAGATATGTAGATAGATAGATAGATAGATAGATAGATAGATAGATGAGATAGATAGATAGATAGATAGATATGAGGATAGATAGATAGATATTAGATAGATAGATAGATTACCTTGCTGTCTATTGTAGTGAACTGATTTTATTCTTCTTTTACACCAACTCCAGAGAGAAAAGTTGATAAGACAGATCCCACTAGAGAACATCTGCTTGGAGACTGATTCACCGGCGCTCGGACCTGACAGACAGGTATGATGGCGGCCATGACTGCTGTCTGTATAGGTCCTGGAGGACAGCGCTGAATAGCACTATAGCGATGAGGAGATGGTGACAGGCACTGACTGTGTAGACCGCTGGGGACAGGACGGTGTAAAGACTGGTTTAATAGCAGGTGTGCTGGGCAGTGCTCAGGAGCAGTAGAAATGACTTGGTATTTTTCTTAGGCTGCATTCACACGACCGTATGTATTTGCGGATTCGCAAAAAATGGATCCGCATGTCCGCAAAATACTGAAGAGTGTCTTGCGTATGTCATCCGCAAAAAACGGATGAGGAAAAAAAAGGGGGGTGAGAATAAAATATTATAATAAAAATACGGAAACGGATCCGTAAATTTCGGATGACATACGGAAACCATTCCGTATGTCATCCGCAATTTGCGGATCCATTCACTTCTATGGGGCTGCGGAACGATTTCTGCGGACAATGATAGGACATGCTTCATATTTTTGCAGAGTATAAATGCGGAACCACGGATGCGGACAACATACTGAATGTTGTCCGCATATTTTATTCACCCATAGAATGAATGGGTCCGCATTTATTCCGCAAAATGCGGATCGGACACGGAAAAAAAAGTACTGTCGTGTGACTGTAGCCTTACAGCTATAACATATTCACACTACTCACAAAAAGTTAGGGATACTTTCGGTGAAATTTATGGAAAATGTGAAAAGTTCACTCTCCAGTGATATTATATCATGAAAGTCGGGCATTTAAGTAGAAGCAGCAATGGTGATTTCCTCATCCCAAACTATTTATTGAAACAAAAGCTAACCCCAGTGCTGGGTATACCCCCCACAAAATGTCACTGTCTCAATAACTTGTCCTGTGGCCTTCAGCATCAATTACAGATTGACAACGACGTCTCCTGCTGTTCACAAGCCGACCTATTGTCTGCTGAGGCACGCCATCTCACTCTTCTTGAAGGGCGGCCCTCAGGTCATTGAGGTTCTGGGGTACAGAGTTACAAGCCTCTACACGGCGACTCAGCTGATCCCATAGGTTTTCAATGGGATTCAGGTCTGAAGAATGTGCAGGCCACTCTATTTGAGGTCCCCCAGCTCCAGCAGCCGTTCCCTAAGGATGTGCCCTCGATGAGCTGAAGCATTGTCCTCCATGAAGGTGACATTAGGACTGTATTGTTCATGCAGAGGCACAATGACTGGATTAATGATGTTATTCAAGTAGTGTGGGCTTGTCACTGTACCATTCACAAAGTGTAGGGCAGTTCTGTATTGACTAGACACAACTGCCTACAGTGTAACACCACCACCACCAAAGGCAAACAGTGGCTGATGCATAGCGCTCTCCTTGACGTCTCCAACATTGTTGGCGGCCATCATTTCTGCTCAGCGTGAATCAACTTTCATTAGTGAATAGCACTGAGGCCACTGCTGCCTCGTCCAGTGTAGATGCTCCCTGGTCCATGCAAGACGATGACACCTGTGGTCAGGTACCCTTGCAGCTTGTCTATCACGCAGACCACGCTGATGTAAACGGTTTTGATTGCTCTGACGTGACACTTTGGTGCTTCTCACCTCTCTTAAATGTGCCTGGAGTTGTGTAGCATTCATCATCCGCTTCCGCAGGGCATTGTTCACAATAAAGCGATTAGTGTGGGATGTGGCTGAAGGACGTCCACTTCTCTGCCTTTCCATGACCCTTTCAGTCTCTCTGTATGTCTGTTGCAACCTGCCGTGACACTCTGTGACACTCTAAGCTCAGTGGCCACTTCCGTCTGAGAACATCCTGCTTGAAGTCTCACAATGGCGAGGTAGTGTTGATCAAATGTTAGGCGTCGTCTTGGTCTCATGATGTCAAAATGTGAACAACATGATGAGGAGGACTGTTTAAATACCAATTCTAATTGATCCGGGAAATTTATTGGGCGATTCATGGGTTAATAACCTGTTGTGAATTTTGCAGTTAGATTTCTTGTTAGAGAACAGCAAGTTGTGCAAAAAGGACTGAAACACTGACCAGTTGGATATGTGCATTCAGAAGTTTAGAGAAGGTCACATTAAGATCACCTGTAAAGGTTAGAGTGCATTTGGGTTCATCCTGACATTTCACCCACAAGCCAAATATCCCTAACTTTTTGTGAGTAGCGTATGTTTTATTATGTTTTACTGGTTTTAAAAAAATCTAAAAAAGTTTTCTTTACACCGCCATATTCTGACCCCCGTAACATTTTTAATATTTCCGTTTACATAACTATGTGAGGGTTCTTGTTTTGTGCAGCAGTCTGTAATTTTTATTGATACCATTTTTCATAACTTTTTACCAAAAAATTTTTTGGGAGGTGTGGAGGGGATGTGACCGAAAAACAGCAATTCTGGAGTTTTCAGGAGACCTTTTTCCGGGATGAGGGCTTCGCACAGACTGGTCGCCTGAGATAAAACACATGTCACAAGATGACGCCGGGCTTCTGCACCGCTGTGAGGCTGTCCGCTATGATTGGACTATGTTAGAGCGATGCTATTACTCTCCACCATAGATAAGAGCTTTGATTGCCACCCCGATGGCTGTACAGATACTATTGGGGGTATATCTACAGAACAGGGGTCCTAGAAAGAGCAGTACTCTGGAGGACAGTGGGAATAAGTACAGTTTGAAGGTTTTAATTTGAAAGGTCTTGTTAAAAAGGATCTGTCACCTCTCCTGACACGTCTGTTTGATAACTGCTTGCACCCCCCCCCCCTATAATATCCGTTCTAGAGCAACTTTTCTTATAACTTGTTGTGCCATTCCTCTTTTATTCCTACAAAAAGTTTACAAATGTGGTACAGTATGACACTGTCAGCATTGATTGTCTACTTGTCAGATTGTGCAGGGACAACCCCAACTGTTAACACTCAGGTTTACCTTTATGCATACATTTCTGGTAGGAATAATAGAGGAATAACACAGTCCTAAGAAGAGACGCTCCAGAATTGTTATTATATGGGGAATGCAAGTAGTTACTAAACCGACATGTCTGGGTAGGAGACAGGTGCCCTTTAAGCAGGTTCCTCAAACACTTTAGGAAGAGATTTAAATTATCTTTTTTTTTTAGGAAAGGAATATCCCGGCCAATATCTTCATCCCTTGTGAATACATTGCTCGTGTGAAGGGCCTTTCATCGGAGAAAGTCTGCGAGGCGACAGCACATAATGCTTTCCGGCTTTTTCCAAAGATTTGTCACAGGCTGAATAGTGAGAGTATTGACAGGCCGTCCTTAGGATAGGCCATAAACCGCAGATCCCGTTCACGATGCGGTAAAATAGACCAAGTAACTCTATTCTGCGGTTCAGCGCGATTGCGTCGCTACCAAATCGTTTTACTGCTTGTAAACAAAAATTGGTTTGTGTCCCCATATTCTGACACCCATCATTTTTCATTGTTCCATTGACGGTGTGTTTTCGTTTGCGGGGTGAGTTTTAGTTTTTATTGGTAGGTACTTTATTTTTGGCTGCACACAACTTTTTGAACATATTTTATTTGACATTTTTCAGGAGAGGCAGTGTGACCAAGTGACGGAAATGCTGGCATTGTTTTTTTTTTTTCATATTGTAAAATCTTCTACATTTTTGGACAAGGTGTTTTACCAATTACTGTATGTATATGGCAGGGGTGGCCAACCTTACAGACACAAAGAGCCCAAAAAAAATTCTATGACTACCAGGAGCCACAAGCTATACATTTACACACGAGTCAGCGTATTTTTTGCCCTGCAAGATGCACCTAGGTTTTAGCAATGAAAAATAAGAGAAAATAAATATTTTTCATCTGATCTGAGGTTTGATAAAAATATTTTTTTCTTATTTTTCATTAGCAGAGAAAAAAATATATATTTTTTTCATCAGACCTGCGACCAAACTCCTAAATCTGATCCCCAATCCTCATCTGACGTAAAATAAGATCCCCAAACCTCATCAGACCTCCAAATCAGACCCCCAATGCTCGGATCAGACAACACAAATCAGACTCCCAGTGCTCAGATCCCCCCCCCCCCTAATGCTCAGGCCTGACCAACCCATGCTCAAACAAGACCCCCCTCCCATGCTCAGATCTGCCCCCTCCAAGCTCAGATATGCCCCCCCATGCTCAGATCTCCCCTGCATGCTCATATCCCCCCCCCCATGCTCAGATCAGACCCCCATTGCCCAGATCAGGACACCCCCCCCCCATGCTCAGATCTGACCACCCCCCCATGCTCAGATCAGAAAGTCCCATGTTTAGATCAGACCCCCATGCTCAGTTCTATAATTAAAAAAAATCTCTTCCCTCTCCTGATCAGGCACTGGTCTCCTGTTCGGGCAGCTGCTACTGACACGTTCTCCACTGTGACCTGATGAGCACCATTGGCCACCCCTGGTATATGTTATTTTTTTCAGTATGCTAAAAGAAAGCGGGAAAGTTTTTTTTTTTTTTTTTATTCAATTTAATTTTTTTTTTTTTGCAATTCTGGGTCATGGTTGTTGCACTTGGAAGTTGCGCTGCGTCCCCATTCAGTTCAATGGTTGCTCTGCTACACAGCAGTCTTTGGTTGTGGCCAAGATCGCCATGTTGCCCCAGTCTTGATCCGCAGATTGGCAGGTAAGGATAGGTCATCAGTATTGTAGTCCCAGAAAATCCCTTTAAAAATTCTATGTGATAATTTATGTCTGTTTTTTGTGTTGTTAATTGGGATAAAGGGAAGTCAATGTCCTGTCAGGCTGTATGTTCTATTTTTTGATAAAGATATTTGACATTTGTATAATGTATTGTATTTGTCATTTTTTATACAGCACCAACATATTCCATAACATTCACATCAGTCATTATAACTACAAGGGGCATTGCCGTGGGGCATTCTGAAAACTTGGAGCTACTAGAGGGGGCATTATAACTACTGGAGCCATTATAGGGGGCAATATAACTACTGGGGTCACTATAGGTGGTTTTAGTACTAGTGGGGGCTCTAAAAGTATGCCTTATAGAGGGGCCTTATTACTCTTGAGGGTCCTATTGGGGGCCTTACTTCTGCTAGGGATCCTAAGGAGACATAATTAATACTGGGGGTGCTGTAGGGGCAATATAATTATCATTGGTCACAGTATGGAGGGCACTACTACTAATGGGGGCACTCTTCGGGAGCATTCTTGGTATTGGGGATACTGTAAGGGGGCACTATTACTATTAAGTGCAGTCTGGGAGCACTATTACTATGGGGGGACTATCTGTACGGCACAGTTATTTCTGCAGTATAGTATTTGGGGGCATGACGGAGCACAGTATTGGGGGTAGAAGCAGGATAACACTGTTGGGGCATCAGAAGGGGGAGGATGATGGAAAAGTGAGGAATCTAAGATGTCTGTGTGCCAAACTGCAGAGAGGACACATGGCTGAAAGAATTTGTTATGGTGGTCTGGTACGAATGGAGAAGATGAGGAAAGAGAATATCTACGTCAGAGGAGACATCACTGGATGTAAGAGGTATGGGGCGCTGTATTACCCTGTATGTTTCATAGTGTTGAATGTAATGTCCATCCACACGCCTTTTACAGTAGGGCTTACATTCCCCATGTAATAACAATACTGGAGCATCTATTCTTATGATTGTGTTGTACCATTCCTGTATTATTCCTGCAGTGAAGGTACTGCTGGGTGTTACCAACAGCCGGTGTGTCTGATTCTGTCCGATCAGTGCTGCCAATGTCAGACTGTGCAGGGACACCACCCCCCCCCAACTGGTAACACCCCTCTGTACCTTTACTGCAAGCTATTGGCAATTCATTCATAACTTCCAGTAGAAATAACAAAGGAACGGCACATCATAGAGTCATAAGAATAGATGCTCCAGAATTGTTATTACATGGGGAATGAATGAAGCTGTGAACTCCTTCCTGACCAGCTGGCCTGGTCTTTAAAGATGGTGCCTGCTCCTGAGCTGAGCAGGCGCCATAGTCGCGGGGTGCCTGCTGTTTCAACTAAAAAAAAATAAAAAATACACACCATGGATATCACTATGTGCGAAAACGCCCATAGTATAAAAATATCTTCCCCATACGGTAAACGCCGAAAAGGGAAAAAACGTCAAAATGGCCGATTTTGTCATTTTTGGTCACTTCATTTTCTACAAAAAATTAAATAAAAAGTGATCAAAAAGTCATACACACCCCAAAATGGTATCAACAAAAAGTACAGATTGCCTCTCAAAAAATGAGCCCCCACACAGCTCTGTACACGTAATTATAAAAAAGTTTTTATCACAAAAAATAGGGTTCAAAATATAAAACAATACTTTTTTATCATATTATCAAAATGTAAGAAAAACTATAGATATAGGGCTCATGCACACGACCGCTGTGTGTTTTGCTGATCCGCAAAACACATATGGCGTCCGTATGTGTTCCGCAATTTGCGGAACGGCACGGACAGCCATTAATATAACTGCCTATTCTTGTCCGCAAAACGGACAAGAATAGGACATGTTATATTTTTTTTGCGGTGCTATTGAACGGAGCAATGGATGCGGACAGCACACGGAGTGCTGTCCACATCTTTTGCGGCCCCATTGAAGTGAATGGGTCCGCACCCGAGCTGCAAAATATGCGGCTCGGATGCGGAACCAAACAACATTCGTGTGCATGAGGCCATAAGGTATCGCTGGATTCGTACTGACCTGTAGAATGAAAGTAACTGGTCAGTTTTATTGCACATCGAACATCGTAAAAAAAAATAAACGTAAAACTGTGGCGGAATTGCTTTTTTTTCCCCAATTTCACCCAATTTGGAATTTTTTTCCCGCTTCCCACTACATCATATGCAATATTAAATGGTGGCTTTGTTAAGTACAACTTCTTACGCAAAAAACAAGCCCTCATACGGCTATGTGAAATGTGAACGGAAAAATAAAAAAAATTATGGCTCTGGGAAGGCAAGGGGGAGCAAAACGAAAACGCAAAAACAAAAAAAACACTGGTATAGAAGGGGTTAAAATAGGCATGTCAGAAGTGGCGACAGGTACTTTTTTTTAAAAATGCTTCAGAAAAAACGCCATGGGGAAAAAATGGTAAAAGACCCAAAAAAACAAAACAAAGCTGTAAAGGTCATTTATTAACCAGAAATATGCCTATATAAGGTCGTTTGCGCCCAGTCAGCTGGACTTAATAAATGTGCCCCTTAGTTTTCATAAATCTGATGCCTTGGGGAAAATTTACTAAAGATCTACAGTTATTACATCTTAGGCCTCTTTCACGCTAACTTTTTTTTTTGCGAGTGTACGGACCTTTTTTTGCGTTCCGTATACGGAACCATTCATTTACCCTCAGTTCACACTTGTGCGTTTTACTGCGCGTTCGAACGCGCTGTAAAACGCATAACGCTGGGTTCAGACCTGAGCGTTTCTGAGACGCGCGTTTTTGTCGCGCGTTTTTGGCAATAGTAAACGCGCGTTTTACGCGCGTCTGTGTGATTGACTGCAGTATTGTCCAATGACCAAATATCCCTGTCTATATGAAGTTTGGCCAATCAGAGCTGGGGTTTGGCCTTTCCAGCATGTTGTAAATTCATAAACGCGTGTTTTCAGTGTTAGAAAATACAAGCGTTGCGCGTTCCCATTGAAGTCTATGGGCCAAAACACGCGACAAACGCCCCAAAAAAAGCTCAAGTACTTGTTTATATGTTGGGCGTTTTTCAGCGCGTTCGAACGCGCTGTAAAACGTGAAAATGTGAACCAGTCCCACAGGGAAGCATTGGTTTGCATCGGTTATGCGTTTTACAGCGCGTTCGAACGCGCTGTAAAACGCGCAAGTGTGAACTGAGGGTAACCGATGCAAACCAATGCTTCCCTATGGGACTGGTTCACATTTTCGCGTTTTACAGCGCGTTCGAACGCGATGAAAAACACATGACGCATAAACAAGTACCCCTCAGTTCACACTTGCGCGTTTTACAGCGCGTTCGAACGCGCTGTAAAACGCATAACCGATGCAAACCAATGCTTCCCTGTGGGACTGGTTCACATTTTCACTTTTTACAGCGCGTTCGAACGCGCTGAAAAACGCCCGACATATAAACAAGTGCTTGAGCTTTTTTTGGGGCGTTTGTCGCGTGTTTTGGCCCATAGACTTCAATGGGAACGCGCAACTCTTGTATTTTGCGCGTTTTTGACACTGAAAACGCGCGTTCGAACGCACGTTTATGAATTTGCAACATGCTGGAAAGGCCAAACTTCATATAGACAGGGATAAATGGTCATTGGACAACACTGCAGTCAATCACACAAGCGCGCGTAAAACGCGCCTTTACTATTGCCAAAAACGCGCGGAAAACGCACATCTCTGAAACGCTCAGGTGTGAACCCAGCGTTAAATAGCTCCACAAAAAAAAACGGAAGTATTTCCGTGTGCATTTTGTTTCCGTATTTCCGTTTCGTGCAAAGATAGAACATGTCCTATTATTGCCCGCAAAAAAAACGGAATGCATACGGAAATGCATCCGTCTGTCTTCCGTATCCATTCTGCTTTTTGCGGAACCATCTATTGAAAATTTTAAGCCCAGCCCAATTTTTTCTATGTAATTACTGTATACTGTATATGCCATATGGAAAAACGGGAAAAAAAAACGGAAAAATGGATCCAATACAAAGGGCCCGCAATACACTGAAAAAGCCATACGGTCGTGTGAAAGAGGCCTTAGTTAAAAGCCCACTGAAGGAATATCCAACCAATTCATTAGTTAAAGGGGTATTCTGATTGGTAAAAGTTATCCGCTATCCACCGTACAGCTCTCGGCTATCTCTGGAACTCCGATAGAAATAAATGGTGCAACTGGCCGCTCCGGTCATTTCAGGAGGGCTGCAGTGGGTACAGGACACCCATTCTCGTGATCGGTGGGGTATCAGTGGTTGGACCCCACTGATCTAACAGTTATCTCCTCTCCTGTGGGTAGGGGACAACGTTTACCAACTGGAATACCCCTTTAAGTAATAATCATCTGCTGTAAGTGTTCCAGAAGCTGAAATCTACACTAGCCAGGAGCTGGAATACACGTCCATGATGATTTCCACCAGTTTTCTGCTGTGAATATTGTAAATGTGTCAGGCCAGGGAGGCACCACCCCTTCCCTTACAACCCACAGGACAAGGACACCTTTAATCAGGCCTAGCGCGTTTCCTCTCATTCAGAGCTATTGTGACTTCGGCGTCCTCCTGTGAAAACAAACCTCTCATTGTTCCCATCTGCCTCCCGTGTTGTGATAACCCTTATCCGGAGGGAATATTTTCGGCGTTTCTTAATGGGACTATGAAAGTCCTCTCTGGACGCTCCATGATCAGCGGGAGGAGGATAACTACAGGGATGAGCGGCCTGAAATCTTACCAAGTCAAACAGATGGGAATAGATGAGAAGTCAGGAAGCTCATGAATAAACCTCTTCTATGGAGTAGGTATTTTTTGTCGAATAAATGCAACTTGCAGACTTGTCACGGTCCTCCTGCTGCTGTGCTCTATAACGGGAAATCTAACCTGAAATTATCAGCGTGACACGGCAGAACATAATGTTATCATGGGGAGAGGGTCCTTACAGGGCCCAGAATATTCATAATGGAACTTTCCATGACCATTTCCACGTTGTTGGGATTGTAAAATTAAAGGGGTTTCCTTAGACTTTTTAATTGATGACTTATCCTCTGGATAGATCATCAGTATCTGATCGGTGGGGGTCTGACACTTGGGACCCCCACCGATCAGTTGTTCGAGAAGGCACTGCCACTACTGTGAGTACCAAGGCCGTCTCGCAGCTCACTAAGCACAGCGCCCTCCATTGTATAGTGGCTGTGCTTGGTATCGCAGCTCAGCCCCATTCACTTCAATGGGACTGAGATGCACCAAGGCCACGTGACCGATGAACATGACATCGCTGTCCCAGGAAGAGGTAAGCCGCTGCAGCTTGGCAGGAGTCGAACCGCTACCCATCAGATTCTGATGACCTATCCTGAGGATAGGCTATCAATATTAGAGGAGTTATCCAATTTCACAAACAGTCCCCCCATGTGCCGGGCCCCTCACAGGTAATATACTCACCTCGCTCCCCGCGCGCTCCTGGTCACCGCGCCGCTGCGCTTTTCCTTGAACACAGATGAAAACATCCGGTGTTGGGGGGGGAGGGAACCTCCCTTGCATCGTCGGTAACGCTAGGGAGGCTCGTCACCCGTCCCTGCCTGCCATTGCCTGTTCCCCCCGACACCGGATGTTTTCATCCGTGTACAGGGAGAAGCAGCAGCGGCGGTGCAGGGATAAGGAGCGGCGCAGGAGCGGGGTTAGTATATTACCTGTGAGGGTCCCAGAACATGGGGGGGCTGTTTGTGAAACTGGATAACCCCTTTAAACACTCGGAAAAAGCCTTTAATGAAGAAAAGCTTGAAGATTTCAAATGGCATTTATTATGTCAGTAACCGATGGTGGTAGTAGTTCAAGTAGTAATATCCAGGCGTATTTCTTTCCATTCTAGTGGCAGTGGCCATTTCTGTTTCAAGTTAAGATTCTCCAGCTGCTTATACCAAATGTCCAGCCCCTGAAAGATATACAAATATCAAATAACATGTACTGTCTATACTATACACTGCATACGGGGATATATAGCCCTGCTCGTATCATTTATACATATTATAATTCAGTCTCAGAACACACTTACCTCTGTAATATCATTATAATACTTAGGTCAGAGTGCTCTACTGTGCAAGAGCCATTCGCTGGCCTGACTAAGGCTAGGGCTACACGTACATATGTCGCACAACAATAAGGGTACAACTGCACTGTGACATGTCACGCAACAATAAGGGTACAACTACACTGTGACATGTCGCACAACAATAAGGGTACAACTACACTGTGACATGTCGCGCAACAATAAGGGTACAACTACACTGTGACATATCGTGCAACAATAAGGGTACAACTACACTGTGACATGTCGCACAACAATAAGGGTACAACTGCACTGTGACATGTCACGCAACAATAAGGGTACAACTGCACTGTGACATGTCGCGCAACAATAAGGGTACAACTGCACTGTGACATGTCGCGCAACAATAAGGGTACAACTGCACTGTGACATGTCGCGCAACAATAAGGGTACAACTGCACTGTGACATCTTGCGCAACATTCTTTATAATGAGAGTCAATTTCGTTTCACAAAAATCCAACTTGCCGCAACTTGGCTCGTGTCGCAATTGCAAGTCACAGTGCGAAACCATTGACTATCTTTATAAAAAATGTCATGTGACTTTTCTGCGGCAATAAGTCGCGCGACACATGTCACTGTGTAGCCCTACCCTAATGATGTCATATGCTGCCTCTAGCAGTACCACACGGAGCCCTGATTGTAGTGCCATATTGTGTCCCCATGTGCTTTATAGTGTTCTAGTAGTAATGTCATATCATGTCCCTGTATGCTACACAGTGCTCTAGTAATAGTTCCATACCATGTCCTCATATGCTACAACGTGCTCTAATAGTACTGCCATACCATGTCCTCATATGCTACACAGTGATCTAGTAACAGTGCCATACCATGACCTCATATTCTACATAGTCCTCTTATAGTAGTGCCATACCATGACCTCATATTCTACATAGTCCTCTTATAGTAGTGCCATACCATGACCTCATATTCTACATAGTCCTCTTATAGTAGTGCCATACCATGACCTCATATTCTACATAGTCCTCTTATAGTAGTGCCATACCATGAATGGTTCTACATACGGTCCACACAAAAAACGGAACGGATACAGAAAAAAAATAAGTTTGTCCGCAGGAAGCCTTAGTTGGTAGAAATTTAAGGGCAAAGAAGTGTGTTTTTTTTTTTTAATCCATGCACTCGCCCCACTTTCCCAGCTGTGCCCTAGGCAGCTGCCTACTGCGTCTACCACTCATTCCTGCCCAGGCTGGGAGTGCCTATGCTCCGCCTCCACCAGCTATAGTAGATTCCGGCTCGATCATCCACTTACCTGTATTGGGGAAATGCCTTTTCTCCCTATGTCTCGGGGTTACATTGGTCCACGTGCCTCTAGACTCCATAGACGGTGGCGGCGTCTCATTGATGACACTTTGCAGGTGCTGAGGGAAGTGTCTCCTCTCCCGTCTGCTCCAGTACTGGGTGGGGGGTCTCTCAACCATACACCAGCTCTCTCTTTTCTCATAGATTTCTTGCAATCTTTCTGCCTGGTCAGACATTTGGACTGTGCTGGTCGCCCAGATGATCTGCAGATAGCCCGTCTCGTGTTACCCCATGCGGTGGACAATGAGCCTTGTTACCATGGTGATGAAACATAAGCCTCTCCATGGGAACCAGAGTCTTACCATTTTTCGGATGTCCACCCTGTCAAGGCAGTCATCCAAACAATGATAGCTTTTTAAGTATTTACTATCGCATTATGTGATTTTTAGATGTCATTTTTTTTTTTATATCTAGAGCAGAGCTATATTTTTTTTTTTGTCTGGATAAAAAAATAATTATGGACCACTGAAAACCAAAAATGAATAAATCTAAGTAATATCTGTCTATGGCAAGCTGAACCCGCCGCCTCAATATAATCACACGGGCATTTCTCTTTATTATAGATACTGGCCAGGGTGTAGCTAAAGCGTACCAACATTTATGAGGTAAAAATTGGGACCCTTAAAGGGGTTCTCCGGGGATAGGCCATCAATATTAAAAGCCCAGAGAACCCCTTTAAAGGGGCTTTATCACCAAACATATTCTACATTTTTCAAACCAGCACCTGGATCTGAATAGTTTTGTAATGTATGTAATTAAAAATTTGTATTTGTATAGCGCCACCTGCTGTTTGTTCTTTTCCTTATTTCTCTGGCCACCTCACTGAGGTGGTCGCACATGCTCCGATTAAGGGTACTTTCACACCTGCGGCAGAGGATTCCGGCAGGCAATTCCGTCGCCGGAACCGCCCGTTGAATCCGTCTAACCGCATGACAACTGAAAGAATTTTTAGACGGATGCGGATCCGTCTCACAAATGCGTCACAAGAATGGATCCGTCTCTCCGCTTGTCATGCAGATAGACGGATCCGTCTTGTATTATTTTTTCAGTTTTAAGGGTCTGCCCATCCGCATACCGGAAAGACGAATCCGTCCTTCAGGTATTTCTTAATGCCGGATCCGGCACTAATATATTCCTATGGAAATTAATGCCGGATCCGGCATGTGTTCCAGCATTTTGGACGGAGATAAAACCGCAGCATGCTGCGGTATTTCCTCCGTCCAAAACGACTGACAGTGACTGAACTGAAGACATCCTGATGCATCCTGAACGGATTTCTCTCCATTCAGAATGCATTGGGATAAAACTGATCAGTTATTTTCTGGTATTGAGCACCAACGACGGAACTCAATGCCGGAAAAGTTTGCCGCAAGTGTGAAAGTAGCCTAAATCTTCAACTGCCACTGGCCATATCTTCTGTTAGAAGCTGTTAGTTACAGGGAGAGAGCTGCAGCAGAAAGGACACAACCCCTGAGCTGTGACACAAAAAGAGCTGTAGCAGAAAGGACATGTCCCCTGAGCTGTCATAGGGAGAGAAGGGCATGAGCTGCCAGCCTGAAGAGAATCTAACAGAACAATTGGAGCAATAAATGGGAGGATCTCTGGATCCATGTGAGGGCTGGTTCTAGCTTTGTTGGGCTACTTTTACATCTGGGGCGTGTATTTCGGCAGCCTGTTCCAGCAGATAACAAGGAAGGTGGAATTCTCTGGATCCGGCAGTGTCAGATGCAACCAGAACGCCCACCGGCCCCATTAAAGTGTAAGGGCTCATGCCCATGAACGTAAGGTCTCCGTGCCCGTGCGGTCCACAATGCACGGGCACAGACTGTGGGGCAGCCGCATGCGGATCACGGACCCATTCACTTGAATGGGGTCCACGATCCACATCCGACTGTCCGCACCGCAAAAAAGTAGTGCTTGCACTACTTTTTTTAAGTGAGGAGGCACGGCCAAAAACACGCTTCCGTGGGGTTCCGCTCCTTCCTTCCGCACCGCATCTCACGGATCGCGGACCCATTCAAGTGAATGTGTCCATGATCCGTGATACGGCATGCACACAGCCAGTGCCCGTGTATTGCGGACCCGCCGTATGCGGGCCGCAATACGGCCACGGGGGGCACAAGGTCTGTTTTTGTAATATGTAGGGGCAGTGATACTGAACATTTTTTTATTATACTTCAGTTACTGAAATCGTACAGTTTCTATTAGAAAATAGCTCTGAAGTGGCCCATTTGTGCCTAAGGCTTCGTTCACATCACTGTTCAGCCTTTGCGTTCTCCTGCTCCGTTTAGGACGGATTTGGCACATAACTGTGATAGACTATAATGGGGTCCGTTAGGTTTCCGCTCAGAAGATGATTTTGGAGCAGAGACAAAAGTTGTGCATGCAGGACTTTTGTCTCTGCTTAAAAAATCTTCTTCTGAGCAGAAACCTAACGGACCCCATTATAGTCTTCTGTTTACATAACACAGTCAGTGTCAGCAAGTCTCCCCTGTTATGTAAACAGAAGACAGAGGAGCGCTGCTAAGGGTACTTTCACACTTGCGGCAGGACGGATCCGGCAGGCTATTCAGCCTGCCGGATCTGTCCTGCCGCAAGTGGCCGTGCACTGCCGTGCTGCTGCTCCGTCCCCATTGACTATAATGGGGCGGGGGGCGGAGCTACGGTGCAGCACGGCTGCGCACGGCAAAGGTCGCCGGACTGAAAAGTCGGACATGCAGGACTTCCGGCCGCGCACAGCCGTAGCTCCGCCCCCTGCCCCATTATAGTCAATGGGGACGGAGCGGCAGCACGGCAGTGCACGGTGTGAAAGTACCCTTAGGCACAAAATGGGCCACTTTAGAGCTATTTTCGAATAGAAATGTACGATTTCAGTAATTATAGGGATTCTGTCACCTCGTTTTACCCTATAGAGATGCGGACATGCACGTCTAGATCGCCGCTAGCAGGTCCGCAATATACCTGTCCCATAGCTCTGTGTGCTTTTATTGTGTGATTTTATAGATATGTAAATTAGCCAAGAAAGGTGTCCAAGGGATGGTACTAACCTTGGAGCCCAGCCATGCCCCCCTGTGAAGCAGCCCAGCACCGCCTGCGTCCTCCGAATCTCCTTCTTGCTCACAGTTAGATTGCTGTAATCTCGCGATGCGTGAGCTCGCGCATGTGCAGTGCCAGCATCAGCCTCAGGAAAGGAACTGTGCATACGTGAGCTCACGCATCGTGAGATTACGGCGATCTAACTGTGAGCAAGGAGGAGATTCCTGGATGCAGACGGTGCTAGGCTCCTTCACAGGGGGGCGTGGCTGGGCTCCAAGAAGGTTAGTACCGCCCCTTGGGCACCTTTCTTGGCTAATTTACATATCTATAAAATCATTTTTTAAACACAATAAAAGCACACAGAGCTATGGGACAGGTATATTGCGGACCTGCTAGCGGCGATCTGGTCGTGCATGTCCGCAGCTCTATAGGCTAAAACGAGGTGACAAAATCCCTTTAAAGTATTTTACAAAAATAGTCAGTATCACTGCCCCTATACATAACAACAATAAAAAAAACAATGACCGTTACACTTTAACCACCTCCCGACCAGCTAACGCAGGGATGCGTCCTGCAGGCGGCCGGGATGTTCCTCCTTGACGCGCTGGTGCGTCATTTCTCGAGAGGCAAGATTTCCTGTGAACACGCGCGCGCGTTCACAGGATCGCGCTGGAAGGAAGTTTAACTACAGCCTGCCAGCACTGATCATGCGCTGGCAGGCTGTAGATCTTTAAAAAACGCCATCTAAATCGCATATCAGACGCCGTTTTGTAAACAGCGTCTGATATGCCTGCTGCCTGCTCCTCTGGTGGTCCCTTTTGCTTGGACAAGAATAGGACATGCTCTATCTTTTGCGGAGCTGCGGCCGGATGTTTTGGGGCCGAAACCCGGAAGTTCGCAGCCGCAGCTCCGCAAATGCTGATGCAGAGAGCACATAGTGTGCTCTCCGCATCACCGCCGGCCCCATTCACACTGAATGGGTCCGCATATATTCCGCAGAATTGCGGAATAGATGCGGACATTTTTGCGGAGGTGTGAATGGGGCCTTACTTCGCAAGCACTCCTATGTCCTTTCCCCTCTCTTTTTTTGGTGTTTCCAAAATGGGGTCACTTGTGGGGTATTTATACTGCCCTGGCATTTTAGGGGCCCTAAAGCGTGAGAAGAAGTCTGGAATCCTAATGCGTAAAAATCCCCTCCTAAAAGGTACTCATTGGAATTTGGACCCCTTTGCGCATCCAGGCTGCAAAAAAGTGTCACACATGTGGTATCGCCGTACTCAGGAGAAGTAGGTCAATGTGTTTTGGGGTGTATTTTTACATATACCCCTGCTGGGTGTGAGAAATATCTCTGTAAATGACAACTTTTTAAATTTTTTATACAAAGTTGACAATTTACAGAGATATTTCTCTCACCCAGCATGGGTATATGTAAAAATACACCCCAAAACACATTGCCCTACTACTCCTGAGTACGGCGATACCACATGAGTGCCACTTTTGCAGCCTAGGTGCGTAAAGGGGCGTGAAGTCCAACGAGTACCTTTACCCTGGGTTCACACCTGAGCGCTTTTACAGCGTGCTCAAACGCGCTGTAAAACGCTCAACACATGAAAACCAATGCATCCCTATGGGAGTGGTTCACACTTGAGCGCTTTACAGCGCGTAAAGCGCGCTGTAAAACGCCCGGATGCATAAGCTCGTTCAGGAGCTGCTTGGGCGTTTGTCGCGCTTTCCTCCCATAGACTTCAATGGGAACGTTGTTGCAACGCCGCGCTTAACGCGCTAGTGTAGAGATGCTCTTTTAATTGGTCTCCAGACCACTAAAAAGTCTCCAGAGTCACGAACGCGCGTTAAACGCGCGTTTACTATTGCCAAAAACGCGCATAAAAACGCGCGACTAAAACGCGCGTAAAACGCGCGTCTTAGAAACGCTCAGGTCTGAACCCAGTGTTAGGCTTTACAGGGCTGCTCACAATTTAGCCCCGCCCAAAATGCCAGAAGAGTAAACACACCCCACAAATGACCCCATTTCGGAAAGTAGACACCCCAAGGTATTCACTGAGGGGCATAGTGAGTCCGTGGGAGATTTTATTTTTTTTTGCCAGAAGTTAGCAGAAATAGAAACTTTATTATTATTTTTTTTCTTTAGAAAGTGTCATATTCCGCTAACTTGTTAAAAAAAATGAAATGATACATGAACTCACCATGCCCCTCCGCGAATACTTTGGGGTGTCTTCTTTCTAAAATGGTGTCATTTGGGGGGTATTTATACTATCCTGACATTCTAGCACCTGAAGAAACATGACAGGTGCTCAGAAAGTCAGAGCTGCTTCAAAATGCCGAAATTCACTTTTTTGCACCATAGTTTATAAACGCTATAACTTTTACCCAAACCAATAAATATACACTTATTGCATTTTTTTTTATCAAAGACATGTAGAACAATAAATTTTGAGAAAAATTTATATAGAAATGTAGAATGTATAGAAACAGAAAGCGAAAAAGTTTTGAATACTGCCTGAGCCTCTGCTCTTCCAGTTCAACTGAGGGCATCAGCCTCAAATGTTTTACTGGGCATGCGCCAAGCCCAGTGATGGTTTCATCCTCTGCTGGAAGAGAACAAGCGCAGCGAGATTTGTCAGCGCCGCTGAAACCAAGGGTGGGCGGGGTTATCTGCTGTAGTGATATGGGGGTGGAGGGGGGCAACGGCGCTGCTGGGGGTGTAGACTATGAGCCGAGGAGAGTGTGCTTAGGCTTTGCTGGGGGGCGGGTCTGGGCAATTAACGGGGGCGTTCCTGGGCACATTTGAAGAAAAATAACGCCCCTCTGGGCACCTTACTAGCTAATTTGCTAAAGGAATAAAGTAGATTTTTTCAAGATAGAAAGCAAGCAGCAAGGAAAGAAAAGCCCATCTGGAAAGGAGGTAGTAAGTGCTGCAAGACAATAGTTTTAGTTTAATGGTGATGATTCTGGTGACAGATTCCCTTTAAGTATAATGGGGCCCGGCGGACATCTGTCCAAAATCCGGGAAATATGCAGAGAATCGGCCGGACACAAACCGTTGCACACTGCGGTTTGTGTCTGGCAAATTCTGGCATTCTACACCGGAACTGGCGTCCGGATTACAGTGCCGCAGATGTGAAAGCTGTTTTAGAAACAGATTGTCATGTTCTAGATCATGTACAACTACTCCACACCATACTCATTATAAAAATAAATTTTTATTATGCATATACATATAAACAATACAATATAAAATCACAGTAATAATGAATGGTAACAAGAAGATAACACAAAAGCCAGCATGAGCCCGGACATAATAACCCACTGATGATAAAGTGCAATACAACAGCCCCGCTTAGCAGTGGTTGAATCCATCCATAGTGTACACTACTATAATTAAAGTGTCACAGGACCTGATACAACACAACGCAAGGGCATAAAAAGTAAGTGTATAATGCTTACATCAAGTAAATGGGGGTCCGGGGTCACAGCAGGCAGCACACCCAACAGCCGTTTCGCACCCTCGCTTCCTCCTGGGGCGTGATCTTAACCGGACATCCCCTCCTTTAAATACCCGCTCAGCACCGCCCATAGTTGTCCAACCACTCACATACATCATCATAGATGCGGACACCCTGTCACTCACCCACACTTCCTCATTCGTCATATTCATCCACTTCTCCTGCCTATACCTTCAAACCGAACAGTTCCGGTCACATGATGCACACAATACCGCCCCTAAGAGTCACATGATCGGAGCATCCCGGAAGAAACACATTCACTCACACAAAGTTAGAAACCATATTCAGAATATCAATTTACTTTTAGCGATCCCCTATATAATACTTTAATATACCATGATTACACTTTATACACCTCATCAATATAAATAATAAAAATTATTACAATCTCATTATATATAAAACCCATTGCGGTGAAGCAATCATATATCCCTTAGAATTTTGATGAGGTGTATAAAGTGTAATCATGGTATATTAATTAACAATATCACTAGAATCAGGCTATTGATAAGCTATATGTTTTAAGCGCACATAAAAGTATTATACAGGGGATCGCTAAAAGTAAATTGATATTCTGAATATGGTTTCTAACTTTGTGTGAGTGAATGTGTTTCTTCCGGGATGCTCCGATCATGTGACTTTTAGGGGCGGTATTGTGTGTATCACGTGACCGGAACTGTTCGGTTTGAAGGTATAGGCAGGAGAAGTGGATGAATATGACGAATGAGGAAGTGTGGGTGAGTGACAGGGTGTCCGCATCTATGATGATGTATGTGAGTGGTTGGACAACTATGGGCGGTGCTGAGCGGGTATTTAAAGGAGGGGATGTCCGGTTAAGATCACGCCCCAGGAGGAAGCGAGGGTGCGAAACGGCTGTTGGGTGTGCTGCCTGCTGTGATCCCGGACCCCCATTTACTTGATGTAAGCATTATACACTTACTTTTTATGCCCTTGCGTTGTGTTGTATCAGGTCCTGTGACACTTTAATTTCAGTAGTGTACACTATGGATGGATTCATCAACTGCTAAGCGGGGCTGCTGTATTGCACTTTATCATCAGTGGGTTATTATGTCCGGGCACATGCTGGCTTTTGTGTTATCTTCTTGTTACCATTCATTATTACTGTGATTTTATATTGTATTGTTTATATGTATATGCATAATAAAAATTTATTTTTATAATGAGTATGGTGTGGAGTAGTTGTACTTGATAGGTGTTCTTGGTTAAACCACACCAATTTTTGATATTTTTGTTGAGTGATGTTCTAGATCATGTCTGATTTTCATGGCATAACCCCTTTAAGCACCACCCCTTGCACCACCTGGGTCAAAATGCCCATAAAATGCATGAGCCCCATCCCTTTTGACAGGGTCGGCCTTAGTGTGTGACAACACAGGGCGCATTACCCTGGACTCCTGAAGGGGGCACCAGACAGTACTCTTTGCCAGGCACCTGGTTGATTCACATGGGCGCCACAGAATAGGGGATAAATATTAAATCCTATCGCTGGGACCCCTGCCGAGGCGCCCCATGCCCCCCTAAAAAGAACGGAACGGCTGGCCACACGTGCATGGCCGCTCCATTCAGTTCTTTGGGAGTTCTGGAGATAACTGAGTACTGGGGTTTTCTGGGAACTACATGATGACCTTTATCCTTAGGATAGCTGGAGGTCCAGGTGGCAGCATCCCGGCCTTTTCATAGCGCCGTTCATTGCATAGTGGCTGTGCTTGGAATTACAGCCCGGCCTCATTCACTTGAACAGGAGTGAGTTGTACAAAGGCCATGATGTGACCGATGGGCGTGACCTCACACACGAAGCGCTCGCCTGAGGACCTCGGCCTCTTATTTGCGACAATCCCATAGAGAATGAATGGAGCGGCATAGCAACGGTTCGACCACCCTCTCCAATGACTTCAGTGTATGGGGCCTCCATTTTCATGATTGGTGGGGGCCCCAGAGGTTGGCCCCCCACTGATATAGTAGTTATCCCCTATCCTGTGAATAGGGGATAACTTCTTATAAATGGAATACCCCATGATGTACATAGAAGAGCAGGAACCCCATGCCTAAAAGTTTGTGAGCCCCCATTTTGGTTTCGAGCACAAAAGGTCAACTGCCAACAATGCATTTGCTTTGGAGAGGGAAATCCTGCACAGATCCTCACCCCCTTAAGAGCAAAATGGGTGGAACAACCCTCTGTCAGGGCCCAGAGCAGGCACTCTGTAGTCGGCCTCCGTGTGGTATGTCCCACGGGAAGCGCAATATGCTTACCACAAGTGACATCATAATCTGCACCTGTGATGTCACTAAATCAGTCAATCATATGCCGTAACAACCACATCTGATGTGTTACCCCTAAATCAATGCACTTGGGGTGAAATTAGCCATAGCCAGACCCAGACAAAGAAGCATAAAAGGCATGGCTGGAATTTGCTCGATTTTTGTATGGAAAGCTACAAAATATAAGAAATAATACAGCTGAAATGGGTTGCTAATAGCAACCAATCACATTCCAGCTGTCATTTGTGTCAATGATGGTACCAAATTGAAAGAAGCCTCCTGATTGGCTTCCACGTTGATTTGCAAAGATGACGTTTTTGCAGCAGCCAATCACACGCAGACTAACATTGCTGTCCTGTACCCGTGTAGAAATTAAAGCAGCGATCTCATTGGCGCTGGCTACGAGCAGGCTCTACGTCACTGCCCTGTCGCCTGTTCCTTTATCTTCATTTTTTTTTCTTCCTCTATCATCAGCTGTCACACCCACACATCTGTCACTGACTTATGGGCGTGGCCACAACGCTAGCACTCAGTCTCCGATTGGCCGAGCGTGTGACGAGAGGCTTTTTGATTGGCCGTTCGGCGCCGGCTCATTTCGTGCGCAGGGATGACTAGCTGTCAGCCTCGGTTCCTTGCGCACTCCACGCGCCGTTCGTCGGAGTCCGTGATGCTCTGTGTTCCTGCCAGTGCTCCGGTATCATGGTGTCCACGGAACTCAACCGTCAGCACAATGGAGTCACCCTGGGGAAGGAGGTCGGCGGGGACGGGCTGGCCAGTCCGGAGAGCAGTAACGGGGAGCTGGTGGTGACGGTGTGTGGGAGCCCCAGCGCGGTGCAGGAGGAGACCCAAGCCATGCTGCCGGTGGCGGCGGCGCTGGAGACCCGGCTGTATAAGCGGCGCTTCGCGGTGCTGGCCGTCTTCTCGCTGTACTCGCTGGTGAACGCCTTCCAGTGGATCCAGTACAGCATCCTCACCAGCATCTTCACCGGCTTCTACAGGGTCCCCAACCAGGACATCGACTGGCTCTCCGTGGTCTACATGCTGACCTACATCCCGCTCATCTTCCCGGCCACCTGGCTGCTGGACACCCGGGGGCTGCGGCTCACGGCGCTGCTGGGATCCGGCCTCAACTGCCTGGGCGCCTGGATCAAGTGTGCGAGCGCCCGGCCCGACCTCTTCCCCGTCACCATGTTCGCCCAGGTGGTGTGCTCGGTGGCGCAGGTCTTCATCCTCGGGCTGCCCTCCCGGGTGGCGTCCGTCTGGTTCGGACCCAAGGAGGTGTCCACTGCCTGTGCCACAGCCGTGCTGGGCAACCAGGTACTGATCCGTGTGGGGGGGAGGGGCGGGCACCGCATGCATCCCTTTCCTAATGTCCCACCTGAGGGTATGGGTACACCCCCAACCAGAATCTAGCCAGGGCCTGTTGACACTACAACTCCCAGCGTCCTCCTGCAGGTGCTCACTGATTCTTTATTTTTCGGAGCTGTGATCTCCCCAGTAAGTTCAGGGCATTGGTTGATTGGGATATTGGGGGTAATCGGCAGTAATCCAGAGTTCTTAGTATCCTTTAAAGGAGGGATCAGCAACCTCCGCCACTCCAGGTGTTGTGAAACTACTACAACTCTCAGCATTTTCAGTTCACTTCTGTGGGAGTCCCAAGAACAGCCTTGCAAGTCTGCATGCTGGGAGTTGTAGTGTCCGGACACCTGCAGTGTCGGAGGTGGCGGATCCCTCATTACAAGAACATTTTGAAAGGATAGGTGGGGGCGTAGCCAGATCACGGGGGTCCAACCACGGGGGGTCCGTGCTCCCCAGTTTGCAGATGCGCTGCTGCCTTAGGCTACTTTCACACTTGCAGTGTGAGGCTCCGGCAGGTAGTTCCGTCGCCAGAACTACCCGCTGGATCCGTCATACCGCATGACCACTGAAAGCATTTGGAGACGGATCCGGATGCGGAGCCGTCTCACAAATGCATTGCAAGTGCGGATTTTTCACAGTTTCAAAGGTCTGCGCATGCGCAGACCGGAAGGACGGATCTATCATTGCGGTATTTGTAATGCCTGATCCGTCACTAATACAAGGCAATCCATCATGTTTTCCGGAAATTATAGACGGAGATGACACCGTAGCATGCTGCGGTATTTTCCCCGTCTAAAAAACGTTCACATACTGAACGGAAGACATCCTGATGCATCCTGAACGGATTTCTCTCCATTCAGAACCCATGGGGAGAATACTGATAATTTTTTTTCCAGCATAGAGCCCCGACGACTAAACTCTATGCCGGAAAAAGAAAAGCGCCAGTGTGAAGGTACCCTTACTCAGCTCAGTGGGACTGCAGGAGATGGCCGAGTGCTGTCTCTGGTAGCCCCATAGAGCTGCATGGAGCAGCAGCGTGCATGCATGTTGCCTCCCCATTCAAATTGGGCACCACAGGCCCCTGTTTTCGCGATTGTCGGAGGCCCCGGTGGTAGGACCACTGACGATCGGGCACCCATTTACAGAGCTTTTGTAAAGGGACGACCCCCTTTAAAAACACTAACGCCAGTGCCATCAAAAATGCTGTAAAGCGCTGCGGTTTGGGACTCCAGCCTAAGGCCTGTAGCTTTACCGCAGCTGGAGGTTAGCCATCACAGAAATGGGGCGTGCTTCCGCGGTGTCACCACCGACCCATAATCCGTGGGAATACACATTATACTGTAAATGGATATGTGCGAGGTCTGTGGAGACCATGGATGATGGGTGATGGAGGCCTTAGTGTGTGCACATGGGGAAGTTTTCCATCTGGATTTGCAGGTGAGAAATCCAGATGAAGAATCCGTGAAATCTCATTAACCCCGGAATTTCCCGTTATTGAGTCTTTTCTCCCTTACATACGCAGTATTGCAGCCGCCGGTATCTTGTACGGCAGGATTTGTCATATTTCCGGTGTTGTAGTCCCCTGTATATTATGTGAAGGACCTCTCTAATTCTGTCATGTAGCCGGAGTCGTAACAAGGGCCAATGGGGCCCAATGGCAAAACTTAGAATGGGGCCCCACATCACCATGACCACTTGCAGTAGCACGAACATGAGATGCTGAAGATTGTCAGTTTTCCTACTGCACAGGGATAATGCACACAGCGATGTCACAATGGTGGGATGACGTACGGCACTTGTATAATGTGCACAATGATGACGCGGTGCAGCAATAATGCTCACAGTGAGAGCACGACCCGCATCTAGAAAACAGGGCCGCCAAAGTGACGGCGAGCATCCCGCGCATGTGAGGTTCTGGTCTGGATATAGAAGCAGGTCCCAGAACCGATCTGACATTGAGGGTATATCCTAGTGATATGTCCTCAATCTCCCAGATAGGAATTCCCCTATAAGAGGTAAACAGGGCTAGCTGTGAAGGGTTCACGCCTGGCCCTTCTTGTCGTGTAGCTGTATATAGGAAGACATCGGAGCAGACTTGTTAGAGCCAACAGTTGTGTTCAACATAATAGCAGTCAGACATCACTAACCTGATCAATCACTGTTTTTGGTAGAAATGATATTTCTACATGGCAAATAATTTCCTAGCAGGTGTAGTAGAGTAAAAGAAATCCAACAGACCTAACAGTCATGACATGCATGGTGCTGATTCTGTGTAATTAAATCACTAATAGAAAGGGGCATGTTCAAAATAATAGCATTGTGGAGTTGAATTAGTGAGGTCATTCATTCTTTGAAAAATGTGTGGCAATTATTGCCCTTATTTAAGAAAGGAAGGCAGAAAATGTTGTACATACTGGTTCCTGTGCAATTCTCTCTGAAATGGGTCGTTCCAGACATTGTTCAGAAGAACAGCGTACCTTGATTAACCACTTGAAGACCACAGGTTTATACCCCCCTAGTGACCAGGCCCTTTTTTACAAATCCGCACTACACTACTTTCACCGTTTATTTCTCCGTCATGCAACTTACCACCCAAATGAATTTTACCTCCTTTTCTTCTCACTAATAGAGCTTTCATTTGGTGGTATTTCATTGTTGCTGACATTTTTACTTTTTTTGCTATTAATAAAAATTTAACGACATTTTTGCAAAAAAATGACATTTTTCACTTTCTGTTGTAAATTTTTTTTTAAAAAAACTACATTTCTTTATAAATTTTTCTCTAAATGTATTGTTCTATATGTCTTTGATAAAAAAAAGTCCAATAAGTGTATATTTATTGATTTGCGTAAAAGTTATAGCGTTTACAAACTATGGTGCAAAAAAGTGAATTTCTGCATTTTGAAGCAGCTCTGACTTTCTGAGCGCCTGTCATGTTTCTTCAGGTGCTAGAATGTCAGGAAAGTATAAATACCCCCCAAATCACACCATTTTAGAAAGAAGACACCCCAAAGTATTCGCGGAGGGGCATGGTGAGTTCATGTATCATTTCATTTTTTTCACAAGTTAGCGGAAAATGACACTTTCTGAGGAAAAAAATAATAATAAAGTTTCCATTTCTGCTAACTTCTGGCAAAAAAAAAATCTCATACGGGCTCATTATGCCCCTCAGTGAATACCTTGGGGTGTCTACTTTCCGAAATGGGGTCATTTGTGGGGTGTTTGTACTGTTCTGGCATTTTGGGCGGGCTAAATTGTGAGCAGCCCTGTAAAGCTAAAGGTACTCATTGGTTTTAGGCCTTGTGCACCAGTCTGCAAAAGTGACACTCATGTAGTATCGCCGTACTCAGGAGTAGTAGGGCAATGTGTTTGGGGTGTATTTTTACATATACCCATGTTGGGTGAGAGAAATATCTCTGTATATTGACAACTTTGTATAAAAATTTTAAAAATTGTCGTTTACAGAGATATTTCTCACACCCAGCATGGGTATATATAAAAATACACCCCAAAACACATTGCCCCACTTCTCCTGAGTACGGCGATACCACATGTGTGACACTTTTTGCAGCCTGGGTGCGCAAAGGCCCTAAAACCAATGAGTACCTTTAGGATTTCACAGGGCATTTTTACACATTTGGATTCCAGACTTCTTCTCACGCTTTAGGGGCCTCTAAAATGCCAGGACAGTATAACACTCACATGCACCCATTTGGAAAGAAGACACCCCAAGGTATTCCGTGAGGGGTATGGTGAGTTCATGTAGAATTTTATTTTTGTCACAAGTTAGTGGAATATGAGACTTTGTAAAAAACTAAATAAAAAATATATATATCTCAATTTCCGCTTACTTGTGCCAAAAAAAAAATTCTGTGAACTCGCCATGCCCCTCACGGAATACCTTGGGGTGTCTTCTTTCCAAAATGGGGTCACATGTGGGGTTTTTATACTGTCCTGGCATTTTAGGGAACCTAAAGCGTGAGAATCTAAATGCGTAAAAATGCCCTGTGAAATCCTAAAGGTACTCATTGGTTTAGGGCTCTTTGCATTTGGCTGCAAAAGAGTCACTATGTAGTATCGCCGTATTCAGGAGAGTAGGACAGTGTTTGGGTGTATTTTACATATACCATTGCTGTGTGAGAAATATCGCTGTAAACGACAACTTTTTAAATTTTTTTATACAAAGTTGTCAGTTTACAGAGATATTTCTCTCACCCAGTATGGGTATATGTAAAAATACACCCCAAAACACATTGCCCTACTTCTCCTGAGTACGGCGATACCACATGAGTGACACTTTTTGCAGCCAAGATGCTAAAGGGGCCCAAATTCTAATGAGTACCTTTTAGGAGGGCATTTTTACGCATTTTTCTTCTCATGCTTTAGGGTCTCTAAAATGCCAGGGCAGTATAATACTCCACATGTGACCCATTTGGAAAGAAGACACCTCAGATATTCCATGAGGGGCATGGCGAGTTCATAGAAAAAAATTTTTTGGGCACAAGTTAGTGGAAATTGATTTTTTATTGTTTTTTCTCACAAAGTCTCCCTTTCCGCTAACTTTTGACAAAAAGTTACATTTTTCATGGACTCACTATGCCCCTCAGCGAATACCTTGGGGTGTCTTCTTTCCAAAATGGGGTCACATGTGGGGTTTTTGTACTGCTCTGGCATTTGAGGGTCTCCGCAATCATTACACGTATGGCCAGCATTAGGAGTTTCTGCGATTCTCCGTATATTGAGCATACGGGTAATGAGATTTTTTTTTTTCCGTTCAGCCTCTGCGCTGAAAAAAAAAAAAAAAAATGAACGGCACAGATTTCTTCATTCGCATCGATCAATGTGGATGAAAAAATCTCTGCCAAAATCAGTGACTGCGGTGCGGTGGGCTGGGCGCTAGCTACCTAACAAGTAGCTAACTTACTGGCGGTGATAAGGGACCCTTATGCCCCATTCACACGTCCGCAATTCTGTTTGCGGAACGGAATTGCGGACCCATTCATTTCTATGGGGACAGACTTTGTCCCGCTCGGATCCGGAATTACGGATCCGCGCTCCGGGTCTGCACTTCCGTTCCGCAAAAATATAGAACATGTCCTATTCTTGTCCGCACTGCGGACAAGAAAAAGCATTTTCTATATAGTTCTGTGCGGATCTGCAAAATGCGGAAAGCGCATTGCCGGTGTCCGTATTTTATGGATCCGCAGATCCATGGATCCGCAAAACACATACGGACGTCTGAATGAGCCTGTAGGGGGTGATTAGTGACAGGGGGTGATCAGGGGGTGACATGGGTGATCAGGGGTTAATCAGTGATGGGGGTGGGGGGGTGTGTGTAGTGATTGGTGCACTTTTCCTATGTTTCCTCTGGTGGTCCTAAACAAAGGGACCACCAGACGAGCAGACAGCAGGCATATCAGACGCTGTTTAAAAACAGCGTCTGATATGCGATTTAAATGCGTTTTTTTCTGCATCTACAGCCTGCCAGCGCATGATCAGCGCTGGCAGGCTGTAGTTTCAGTTGTCCCGGCTCCGATCACATGAACGCGCGCGCGCGTTCATGTGAAATCTCAGGTCTCACGAGATGACGCCGATAGGCGTGACTGAGACCTGAGAGAGCCGCCGCGCTGACGCCCATCGGCGTTAGCGTGGCGGCAAGAGGTTAAAAAGTTGATTGGAGAGGAGAAAACATATAAAGAACTGCAGAAAATGATAGGCTGCTCAGCCAAAATGATCGCAAATGCTTTAAATGGGAACCAAAACCTTAAAGACATGGAAGAAAGCGAAAAACTACCATTCGAATGGATAGAAGAAAAGCCAAAATGGCAAGGACTCGGCCAACAATCAGCTACAGGAAGATCAAAGAAGGTGTAAAGTTACCTGTGAGTACTGTTACAATTAGAAGACGCCATGTTAAGCCGAGCTATCTGCAAGAAGCCCCCGCAGAGTCCCACTGCTGAAAAAAAGACATGTGCTGAAGAGGTTACAATTTGCCAAAGAGCACAGTGACCGGCCTAAGGAGAAATGGCACAACATTTCGTGGACTGATGAAAGTGAGATTGTTCTTTTTGGGTCTAGTGGCCGGAGACAGTTTGTCAGATGACCCCCAAACACTAAATTCAAGCCACAGTAGACTGTGAAGACAGTGAAGCATCATGATATGGGGATGTTTCTCATACTACGGTGTTGGGCCTATTTATCGCAGACCAGGGATCATGGATCATTTGAATACATCAGAATAATGAAGAAGTCATGCTGCCTTATGCTGAAGAGGAAATGCCCTTGAAATGGGTGTTCCATCAAGACATCGGCCCCAAACACACCCGTAAACGTGCAACATCTTGGCTCCAGACCAACAAGATGGACGTTATGGAGTGGCCAGCCCAATCCCCGGATCTTACCCTAAGTTCACACTTGCACGTTTTACAGCGCGTTCGAACGCGCTGTAAAACGCTCAACACATGCAAACCAATGCTTTCCTATGGGACTGGTTCACATTTTCGCGTGTTACAGCGCATTCGAACGCGCTGTAAAACGCCCTACGCATAAACAAGTACTTGAGCTTTTTTTGGGGCGTTTGTCGCGCGTATTGTGATTGACACCACAGTAGTCAATCACAAGAACGCGCGTTTCCTATTTGCAAAAACGTGCTGTAATACGCGCGACTAAAACGCGCGTTTCAAGAACGCTCAGGTCTGAACCCACGGTTAATCCAACAGAAAACTTGTGGGGTAACATTAAAAATGCAGTTTCTGAGGCAAAACCAAGAAATAGAGAAGAACTGTGGAATGTAGTCCAATCATCCTGGGCTGGAGACCTGTTCACAGGGGCCAGAAGTTGAACACAGATGTACGGCAGTTCTCAGAAGCAGTGGTTATACAACTAAATATTAGTAAGGGTCCATTCACACGTCCGCAATTCCATTCCGCATTTTGCGGAACGGAATTGCGGACCCATTAGTTTCAATGGGGACAGACGATGTCCCGGCCGGGTCCGCAATCGCGGATCCGCACTTCCGGGTCCGCAATTGCGTTCCCGAAAAATATAGAACATGTCCTATTCTTGTCCGCAATTGCGGACAAGAAAAGGCATTTTCTATGAGAGTGCCGGCGATGTGCGGTCCGCAAATTGCGGAACGCACATCGCCGATGTCCGTGTTTTGCGGATCCGTGGATCCGCAAAACACAACGGACGTGTGAATGGACCCAAAGGGAGTCGTTTTAGACCGCTCAGATCAGGTTACACACTCGCACGATGTGTCAAGAAAAACACTCCTCTTTCTGCCCTCTGTCCTATTACCTCCTCCAGATGAGCCGCAGAACAACGACGGGACCGATGTCTTCAGTTGGCCGGCGCATGCGTAATATAAAAAGCTGTTCCTCTGACCATAATGGATAGAGCAGTGCGCATCCGCCGGCCAACTAAAGACATCCGTCCCGTCGTTGTTCTGCGGCTCGGCTGGAGAAGGTAAGAGGACAGAGGGCAGAAAGAGGAGTATTTTTCTGGGCAACGCCCAGTAACGCCGCTCCTGGGCACCTTCAGCAGCTCATTTACATACGGTTTAAAAGTCTTTTTTTCATCATCTGGACCACGGACGAATAAAAGAAAGGTACTATAGTAAATACGAGGGGAAAAGAGTCTGTAACCTGATCTGAGCGGCCTAAAACGCTCAGATTAGGTGAAAGACTCCCTTTAAAGAGAACCTGTCACCAGGAAATTCACTGATAAAGCAGGCATGCTGCATTGTAGGGCTCACTCTGCTGAATATAATGATACCTTTCACTTGGTGATCTGTTGCTTTATTGTGGAAAAAAAGTACTTTTAATCCATATGCTAATGAGCTGATTGAGTCCAGCAGTTGATACGAGTCCAGCGTGTTTTTCCTATTCAGAGCTGTAGCCCCTCCCCTATTCACTTCTATAGATCAATAAATAAATAAACCACGCCCCTTTTACAACTGAAGACGTGAATAGGGGAGGGGCTACAGCTCTGAATAGAAAAAACGCTGGACTCATATCAACTGCTGGACTCCAATCAGCTCATTAGCATATGGATTAAAAGTACTTTTTCTCCACAATAAAGCAACAGATCACCAAGTGAAAGGTATCATTATATTCAGCAGAGTGAGCCCTACAAGGCAGCATGCCTGGGTTATCAGTGAATTTCCTGGTGACAGGTTCCCTTTAAGTGATTCAAAGGAAAGCAAAATCTTCAAACATTTTTCAGTTTATAAAGTGAATGTTTGAGTTTGTAAAGAAGAATACAAACACTGCTATTTTTTTTGAACAGTCTAATATTCACTGTTCTTCAATTGTTTGAGAAAAAACACAAATTTGATATTTTTCTTCATGTTTTTGATTTGCAACGGAATGTGTAGTGTTCCCAATGCATTTGTGTGTATGGAAATAAAAGCTATTAGAAGGATTTTGAGCTTTATTCACTTTTTTTAAACACACTGCTATTATTTTGAACACGAGGTATGCAGCCCCAGGCCTGGGTTGTCCCCGGGTATGTAGGAAGTATTCCTCGCCTGGAACCTTCCGAACACTAATTACCTCCCTGTATAAATACTTGCTGAGTAGAAGAGGAGCCTGTGACGTCGAGAGATCCTTCCCTGGAATTACAAGAGCCTCTCTGAGCGCCCACTTCCAGCTACTAAGTGCCTTTTGATCTGCCAGTGGCAGAAAGATGGTGCCATCTGAGGGTAATGAGAGCCCAAAAAATGGAAGGCCGCATGCAGGGAACTGTTCCATGTCTGTACCGTATTTCTATCTGGTGGGATGGATGATGATGGCGGCGGGGTCACAGTCTCTTCTCTTTGCTCCACAGTTTGGCACTGCCATCGGGTTCCTTCTCCCTCCTGTGCTGGTTCCGCGGTCTGACGACAATAAGGTGACGTCGCATAACATCAGCATCATGTTTTATGGCACCGCCGCGGTGTCCACCCTTCTGTTCATCCTGACTGTTGCAGGTGAGTGCGAGCAGACGTCCGCCATGTTACAAACCCCAGCCACAGGTGGGACTTCCTCCAGACTCAGCAGGTTCTCCTGCCCTCAGCAGCCTGGTTCCTACAACCTTACTATGGCATAGGGGTCTCAACTTACATCCTGTAGGATGAAGAATATTGGGGCAGATTTACTAATCCTGTCTAAAGAGTCACCAGATTTATCACAGGGGGCTAACTTAAACACCTATTGCTTGGCCTAAAAGGGGTTTCCAAGACTTTAATACTAATGACCTATCGTCTGGATAGTAGGCGTCCGAAACCCAGGACCCCTGCCCTTTAGCTGTTTGAGAAGCAGCGGTACTTACAGTAGCGCCACGACCTTCTCCAGCTTTTCCTAGGCTGAATGAAGACACGTTCAACAGTCACGTGGAATGGGTTGAGCTGCAGTACCAAGCACAGCCACTATACAATCTGTGGCGCTGTGCTTGGTGAGCTGAGAGAAGGCTGCAGCGCTACTTCCGGTGTCGGTACCTTCTTAAACAGCTGATCGGCGGGGGTCCCAAGTTTCAGAGAACCCCTTTAACGTGGGCAAAAATTGCCACGGGGTGTGGCGCATTTTAAGCATTTGACGCGAAGCCAGACCCTCTTGTCAGGCAAAGTGCACACAATAAATGCGGTGCAAGGGATTGATGCCGTTTTTTGGTACAAATTAAGCCAGAATTCTGGTGCATTCACATTTATTAAATCTCCCCTATTTTCGTGCAGCTGTCCCTCTCCATGTCGGCACGCCCCGAAGGGGGGGGGGGGGGTGTTACAGTCGACATCTGGTAAACTATAGCCGTCCTCATGGCCTGTGTCCCACAGTAAGATGTGCTGTAGGTTCATCTTGCCTCCATGAATGAAGATCTGTGATGCAACTAGCTCCAAGCTGAGAACGTTGGACGAGGGCCCAGACTGTGGCCGCACACTCGTCCTCCCCCCCCAAAGGGGAATTGTGTAATGACTTATCCGCCATTGAGATGTAGAGCTTATGTGCAGAACATTGAAGTGCATGTCACCGAAACTCACAACTCGCGTGTCCTTCCTGTGTCGAAACAATATTAGGTACAGTAATCCCAGAAATGAACAGCCTTTATACTAATACGCCCCCATCACTTCCATGGTGCTGAGAGGACCGCCTTAAAAGGGTTTTCAGAGATTTTAATACTGATGATCTAGCCTCTGGATAGGTCATCGGTATCTGATCGTGGGGGGGCCGACACCCGGGACCCCCGCTGATCAGTTGTCTGAGAAGACATTGGCACTCTTGCGAGTGCCTCGGCTTTCTCGCAGCTTATGGCGGCTGTGCTTACGATCGTGCCCAGCCCCATTCACTTCTATGGGGCTGAGCTGCTCCGAGGCCATGTGACCGATAAACGTGACATCACTCGGCCTCGGGGGGGGGGGGGGGCCCCCACCGATCAGATACTGATAACCCATGATGCAGACGGTAGGTCATCAGTTATAAAATCTCAGGAAACCCCTTTAATCTTTTTACGTCTCCTATTCCTGACAGAGCCATAGCAAGGAGGCTCTTGCTGCAGCCAGTTGTCTTATAGCCAGGCACAGGATGCTGAGGAGGAGGCGGGACATGGCTGATATCCTGGGGCAGATGGAGAAGATTTCTTAATATATTTCATGGCAATATGAGACAGAGGAAGGAGGGAAATTAGGGGGGAATCCTAGATTTGGTGTATTTGAGTAGTTATGGGGAAGCTCGGTGGCAGCAGCCATAGTCAGCGCCGCATTGGTTGTCACCCCTCTTTTCCAGAAATGGATGTCTCACAAAATCCAAAGAATTGCCTAACGCTGGGTTCACAATTGAGCGTATTTGATACGTGCGTTTTACAGCGCGTTTTTGGAAATAGGCGTCACTCTGGCGTCAATCACAATACGCGTGACAAAACTCCCCAAAGAAGCTCCTGTACTTCTTTGGGCGTAGGGCGTTCTACAGCGCATTCGTACGCGCTGTACAACACTCAGGTGAGAACCATGCCTACAGAGGTTTTCGCCTGTTGAGCGTTTTACAGCGCCTAGGAACGCGCTGTAAAACGCTCAGATGTAAACCCAGCGTTAGACCTCATGCCGGATCCGCAGAATACCAATGGATGCCACGCTCTCTGCAGGCGTCCATTGTCAAAATGTCTAATTGTGTCTGCAAAACGGATGTTCTATTTTTTTGGTGTGTGATGGACATACAGATGCGAACATGCGCACATGGTATGCTGTCCCTATTTTTTATGTGTCCCCCCCCATTGAAATGAATGGGTCTGCATCCTATGCGCAAAAAATGGGGATCGGATGCAGGGGGGAAAAATACGATGGCGTGCATGAGGCCTAAATAGAACGCAGTCCTGGTGGAGGGCACAGGTTTTATTATCCCTCGTCCTGTGTAGCAGGTCATGTTTTATACTTTATTACATTATATTGCTTATTATGTTGCATTGTTTTATGACATTGATGCTGCGTGACCCGACACAACTTATTTCGCAAGCTCTTTGGTGTAGCCGATGGGCCGTGGACTAGAGAATCGCTGAATCAAGAAAAACGTTTTTTTTTTTTTAAGCATACGTTATATAGCTGCCGGTTTAGATCAGTTCACTGGAGCACGCTACTCCAAACCTATGGGATGCGACGGGGATCTTGTCCCCTACAGCTGCGGTCACCTGATCTATAGTCGCCTACTCCGAGATCTGTGCCGTGGAACTACCTTCTCAATATGTGCATGCTGCGTCTGAGCTCAGGGTAAGTGTAACCCTGGGTTCAGACCTGAGCGTTCTAAAAACGCGCGTTTTACGCGCGTATTTCAGCAAATAGGAAACGCGCGTAAAACGCGCGTTCTTGTGATTGACTACTGTGGTGTCAATCACAAAACGCGCGTCAAACGCCCCAAAAGAAGCTCAAGTACTTGTTTATGCGTTGGGCGTTTTACAGCGCATTCAAACGCGCTGTAAAACGCTCAAGTGTGAACCACTCCCATAGGGATGCATTGGTTTTAATCTGTTGAGCGTTTTACAGCGCGTTTGAACGCGCTGTAAAATGCTCAGGTGTGAACCCAGGGTAAAACATCCACACTGCTCCATTATCCTGGCGGCCGCCAAAAAAGTGTCCTTTGAGTTGGTCTAATTGAGCTCGATCATTACACAGAAGCCGCTGGAGATGGAGCCGTCAGACAGGCTTTCCGGACTTGACTCTGACAGCACTGTGCAGCCTGCCATGTACCGTGATACATAGAAGCTGCAGAAGCCAAACGCTGCAACATTTTTGACAATATGCTGTTTCAAAAGTCAAAACTACATGAATATCGGTCAAAAAAACTAAAAATACACCAAAGACATCCATACTATTTAGATGGTAAAATAAGGCTTAGTCACGTCTGGCAGTAAATCTTCTGCAGATAGCGATTCACATGTAGGATCTGCGTCTGTAAGGCGGTGTGAGCTTCGGCCCACATGAAAGGGGCGAACAGCAGGTTTCCATGTTGGAAGCGGCTGGCTATAATCCAGGATCAGACTAACGTTACTGAAGTGTCATGTGTCCGCGGTGAAGCTATTTCCTCAGTTACGTGAACTTGGCTTGAAATCCTGCTTGTAACCGGCCCAATGTACACACAGCTCTACACGCCGGGGCCTCTCGTAGCTTTTGAGTCTTGCAGGTGATCACAGCGAGCGGTCACAGGTCACCTCACATGGAGCGAGTTCATGGCCAAAAGCCTCTCCGTGCTCTGTGACCTCATGTAACAGATAGCTGGTTCCTATCTACACAGAGGAGATTGGCCAGGCGGCAGTAGTAGGACGCAGGACGCGCAGCCTTCTCGCAAGTCACGTACGGGATTCTGGGCTCTGTAGCAAGCAGTGGGCCGTTATCATGGGACGGAAATTTCCAGACATCGTCTGAAGCCATCTGCTTTAGGGCATATGCACACCACCGTCCACAAATTACGGATCCATAAAACAGTTACCAGCTGTGTGTTCCGCATTTTGCGGAATGGAACAGCTGGCCCCTAATAGAACAGTCCTGTCCTTGTCCGTAATGCAGACAATAATAGGACATGTTCGTTTTTGTTTTTTTTAGCGGAACGGACATTTCGAATTTTTTTTTTTTTTTTTTTATTGGGGCCCCACAGAAACGAATGGTTCCTTTTATACAGAAAAAAAAACCAGAACGGACACAGACAAAAAATACGCTCGCGTGCATGAGCCCTTAGGCCGGGCTCTCATCACCATTTCTCTTTTTTTTTATTTTTTTTAGTTCTGACAGGAAAAAAAAAAGATCTAAGTCGGAAATGTCCAAAATGGATGCAAAATATACATAACTGGTGCTCAGAATGTGTTTTTTTTTTTTTTCTCCTGACGAATCAGCAGAACGGAAAATGAAACTGTGATGTGAACTCGGCGGAACATAGCGGTTCTGCCTTTATAATATAGTGGGCAACAGGCTGGGGGAGGGGTGGATTACGATGGAGGAACGCCCATTGATCGTACATTCATCACCTATCCTGTGGATAGCCGTATACCATTGATCAGAGATGTACGTCGGGGGAATACTTCCGATGGACCTTGGTCTTTATATTTTGTGATCATGAAGAACCTAATGATCCAGAAATCTGATCCCAACAGCAACCTATCAGAGTGCCATTTTTTGTTTTCTAAACTGAAATGATTGGTTTCTATGGGTAACAAGATGAGATTTCTATCAGACCGTTCTAACTGGAGACAGTGTAGCGGAGTCTCACCTGCGAGCAGTCACAATGTATCGTGGGCAGTGTTCAGACTTTATTGTTGCATTGAGAATTGCACAGGACAATATTTCTTGATGTTCTGATGGCAACTACACGGCAGAGGAAGAGTAAGGCTACTTTCACACTAGCGTTTTTACTGGATCCGGCAGGGTTCAGCAAAAACGCTTCCGTTACTGATAATACAACGTCTGCATCCGCTATGAATGAATCCGGTTGTATTATGTTTAACATAGCCAAGACGGATCCGTCATGAACTCCACTGAAAGTCGCTGGGGGACGGATCCGTTTTCTACTGTGGCTCCGCATCCCAGGACGGAAAGCATGCTGCGGTTTGCTCTCCGGTATGAGAACGGAATGCATTTTGGCGCACTCCGTTCTGTTTAGTTACGTTTTGTCCCCATTGACAATGAATGGGGACAAAACAGATGCGTTTTTCTTCCCTGTATTGAAACCCTATGACAGATCTCAATACCGGAAAACATTAACGCTAGTGTGAAAGTAGCCTAAGGTTTGTGTAATCCAGCGTATTTGGGTTAATCTGTCTTTATCTGGGATTATTACAGCTGCCTGGATCTGAAGAGATGGTGATGATTTTTTTATCACCTGTACCTGCAGTCATGGGGTGATTCAGGATTTTATGTCTGGGTGTTGCAATGATATTATCTTCCGAATTCTTGATAACCGTCTGATATGAATCTAGATTGTATTGAAATGACGTTAAACTTGAGTACGCAAACTGGCTCCTCTCCAGAAGGAAGGGAAGTGCTCTCTAGTGCCACCTATAGGTACCTACTGAGCTAATTGTTATATATATTTTTTTTTCCCCCAAGGAGCATTGCCTATAAGACTAACTCGTATGTATGACTGCATTGTATTGCCCAGGCTGGTTTACTAACGGCTTTCTTTCTATTTCAGTCTTTAAGGAGAAGCCCAAGATACCCCCAAGTCAGTCTCAGGCTGTCCTGCAGGACTTTTCGCAAGAGGAGTACTCCTACAAGCGATCCATCATCAATCTCGTCAAGAACGTCCCCTTTGTGCTGCTGCTGATCAGCTATGGTAAGATGGGTTAATACATGCTGGTTACATAATATAAAAGCCCAAATAAAATAGCGGGCAGCATTTGATCCCCTCAAAAAGGAAGCCAACTCAATACCAAACGAGCAGACCTCAAACGGCTCAAAAAGTAACAATAATGTATTGGTCACATATATAGAACATGATAAAAATCGAGATGAAATACACCAAAGTAAAAGTGCGGTATTCGCCGGAGCGAAATAATACTACTATAGTTAACACAGAGGGGAGTCAAGAAATATTCTTGGCTTCACTGCCCGGTAAATGCTAATCGGACATTGATCAGTTAGTATGAGGGAAAATGACTTGTGTCTATTAAATCTAATGCTCTCGACTCCTCACTTAGACAATAAACAAATAGCGGATAAACCTAATCCTTACATACCCATAGGTAGAGTATTTACCTCAGGAGGACCGCACACCCAACACGCGTTTCGGCAACACCTTCATCATAATAGATACAAGTCATTACTAACTGATTAATGTCTGATTACTATTTATATTATCCATCAGGCGAATGCCGCACTTTTACTCTGGTGTATTTCATCTCGATTTTTATCATGTTGTATATATGTGACCAATAAAGGTTATTCTTACTTCTTGAGCTGTTTGAGACTCAGTTGTTTTTTGTATAGGTGTGGTAAGATGGGGTCTGCTCGCTCATTGCCTTCCATCGTTACAGAGACCGTGCAGGGTAGTGACATCTCTGCAAGTCAGGACACGCTGGGAGTTGTAGTTCTGACACAATTCGGAAGCCACAGGTTGGAGACCACTGCCGTTGGAAGTTCGTTTGCGTCGTCAACCCTGCTCATCGCGTTTGGGATGACACTATGATGATATATTGTCAGAAGGAACCCTGGGATCCCCACTGATCCTCAGTATGAAGGGGCCGCAGCGCTAATTCAGCACCACAGTCCTTCAAAGTCATTCCTTGCAGAGCAGGGATGTGCTGCATTGCGCTGACTAGCAGGGTGTGCAGCTAAAGGCAGAATGGCGGCGTTCACTTTGGGGCTGCTGTGAAGGTGCTGAATTGGCGCTGTGACCCCTTCACACCCAACGCCGAAGGGGCTTTCATTCGGGGGGGGGGGGGGGTGCAATAGGTCATACCCACTCTGATCGTAAGGTGTGGCATATCCTAGCGCTATGTCATTTTACTAGATGTGAATACAGCTTTCTAAACGACTTTGCATTTTCATTTCTCGCGCTTTTTAAGATCTCTGCTTGCTGTCAGACAAAAAAAAAAAGAAAGTTGTTACACACTGTAACAAGCCCATGTACCAGCCTGGAAAGCCAATGACCTGGCTGGATTTTCCACGCCTAAGTATTAACAAGAATGTTTCCACTCACTGACAGCAAACAGATATGTTGAGGAACTTCAAGCACATGGGGGGGAAAGTTAAAGAACCTTCCAAGATACAGAGGCTAGGCTTGTAATCCGTCCTTTGTTGTGTAATGTACCTGCTTTGAGCCTCAGGCAGTGTTTTTTGCGTCCTCGCCAGATTTCAGGTCCGGACACGGTTTTATCACTTTCACAATACACAGAGTTTTTGGGTTTCGCCTTCTATCGCCGATGAGTCACTTTCTGGGTATTTGCAGCGTCATGGCTCCATCTGTAGCCTTGGCATACGGTCGCAGAGATAAAGTATTGTTTCTTCTCATTTCAGGGATTATGACCGGCTCCTTCTATTCGGTGTCGACGCTGCTGAATCAGATGATCACACATCACTACGAGGTCAGTGCCGTGCCTGTAGACAAGGTCTAATGCTGGAGTAATGGGGGGCTGCAGACAGGGACGGATTGGCCATAGGCCTTACAGGGAAATTTTCCAGTGGGCCGCCTGGGCCCTCCTTACGGCCTGCCAGTGGAAGTTTTTTGGGGATGTATTTTGTGATAACCTGTGGTATTTGGCTCTGTTGGGGCGGTATAATGTGCCACAATATGGTATTACTGGCCCTGCCTGTAATCCAAATCCATCAATTTGGACCCGACTACAAAACAGGACCACTTTTGTAGTATTTGCTCCAACCAAGTCCTCTAGATTTGTCCCTTCTCAGAGTTGCTCAGATCCTTACGCCTGGCCATTTTTATTGCTTCGAACACATCAACTTCACTCCCTGACTGTTCACCTGCTTTCTACAGTAGTGTATTGTCGTCTGAACCTGCAGCTGCTGTGAAACTACAACACCCATCATGCACACTTACTCTGCTGTTCTTTTAACTCCCATAGAAGTGAAAGGAGGATTCTGAGAGTTGTAGTCTCAGGACAGCTGGCATCCCGAAGGTTGCTGATCCCTTCTCTAAAGTGTGAGGGGAGATCCCCGACAGATGATGTTGGAGAGAGAAGGATCGGGGTGAAGTGAATAGTTTCCCCCAATCACCATTTTTTTTTTCTCAGTCTATAAGCTGCTGCCAGAAGTCCCCATTAAAGGGGTTCTCCAGGAATTAAAAAAATGAAAATACTTAAATTATTTTATAATAAATATATTCACAAATACCTTTTATTAGTTATAATGGCTCATTTTGTCTTGGGAGCAATCAGTAGGAGAAATAAAATGGCCGCCGTCCTATTAGTGCATACAAAACCTGTCCTAATCACACAGGAGGACAAGTTACTTCACCACACTGAGCTAAAGAGTTGCCTCATCCTCCTCTCTGCTTGTCAGGAATCATGATCCTGAATACAGGTGAATGGAGAACATGAGTAGACATGAGAGGAGGGTAGGGTGAGGCTAATGAGCAGCAGCACTTGTTTGCAGTCTACATTACCACAGTCTGTCCTCTCTGTACTTCATGTCTCCTCATGGACTAAACTCTCCAGAGATTCAGCTGAAGATTTTATCAGCTGTACTCAGGATTATAATTCCTGACAAGCAGAGAGGAGGATGAGGCAGTTCTTTACCTCAGTGTTGTGAGGTAACTTGTCCTCATCATGTGATCAGGACAGAACCAGGACAGGTTCTGTGTGAACTAATAGGACAGCGGCCATTTTGTTCCCCTGATGATCGCTCCCCAGGCAAAACGAACAATTATAAATAATGAAAGGTATTTGGGACTATATTTATAATAAAGTAATATTTTAAGTATATTCATTTTCTTAAATTCCTGGAGAACCCCCTTAAATACACATACGTGCTCGGCCGAACCGAACTTGCATGGGAGAGATGGCTGTCTGCTGAAAGATCATTTGACCAACAGCTATTGAATGTGTATGGCTGCCGTAGTATATCCCACCCCTTCACAGCGGCCATTGTCACAAGGTGCTCTACACCTGTCGCTGGTTTTGATGCTATGCTTGAAATACAGCGGTATTGGTTTGCCACAATATGGAAGTATTGGACGTTTCAGGTATCCATGTCTTTCAGCTCTTCCGCCTCATCCTGGAGAACCTCCTCCCGATCTGATGTGGGGGCGGTGGGCACTCTGCCCATGTTCCAGTCCAGTTCCATGTGTATAGGCTGCAGCTCCAGTGAGAACCAGTCAGTAATGCCCAGGTCTGCTCTTGAATATGGAGGGTATATTAACCATGCAAAGATAACCTGCTTCGTGTTTGTTACCATTATTAACAGGTTCTTTTAAATGGGAGAGGGTTTCTTATTAAAAAAAAAAATATATATATAATTTTTTTTTAAGTTTTTTAAATAGAGCTGCATGGCATCACACTTAAAGGGGTTGTCCAGTCCAGTAAACCTTTTTTTTTTTTTTTTCCAATATACACTATCAGGGAATTCTTAGCTGATCGGGCCTGGGGGTGGGTCCTCTGATAATTCTACTTTTACTTCTTTTTGGAGGACCAGCCCTGTGTCACTCAGTTCTCAGTGGTGGGGCTGCGGGCAAATTGAATCCATGTTGCTAGGATTCCTCCTAGATTCCAGCTGATCGCTGGGGTCCCTTCAGGATCAGACTGTTGTCAAAGGTCAAGTAGAAATTGTACAAAGTAGTGGAGAACCTCTTTAAATCGTGGATGATTTTCGGATGGCTGCTTATGACTTTTTTTTTTTTTTTTTCCTATGGGGAAATATTGAAGACACAACTCGTGGGGCCCCAGTGTTTGTGATGGGGCCCCATACAGTATAATGCATCCTTATTTTCACACCGCTCTGTACAGTCATGGTGCCCAATGCCCATGAATTAGACGTTACTAAAATCTGTAGTTCCATATCTATACTGATGGCTATGCTGTACTCTGTACGTCGCTGCTACAAGAAAAGGTGATCAATACGACTCTCTTATTTTCTGACAGGGGGAAGAAGTAAACGCCGGCAGGATCGGGCTCACCCTGGTTATAGCAGGGATGATTGGATCTGTAATTTGTGGCGTGTGGCTCGACTTTACTAAAACGTACAAGTAGGTGACCTTGTGAGATGTGCTGGCCGTGTGTGCCCGCCTGTCGTACCAATCGACGCTAACGCTCAGTTTTGACTCCACGCAGGCAGACCACGCTGATCGTCTACATCCTATCATTCATCGGGATGCTGGTCTTTACCTTCACCCTGGATCTTGGGAACCTCATTATTGTGTTTGTGACAGGAGGAGCTCTAGGGTAAGATATGGTTTACCCTCCATAAGTCAAGTCTAATAATCCTGTCCTGAGGAGAATGCTCTGTCAAGCTGAGGGGTTTTCATTCTAGTGTCGCCTGTAATTCCATGTAAAATGCAGAAATTCAAAAACATTACATTACTTATCCTGTACTGATCCTGAGTTACATCCTGTATTATACTCCAGAGCTGCACTCACTATTCTGCTGGTGCAGTCACTGTGTACATACATTACTTATCCTGTACTGATCCTGAGTTACATCCTGTATTATACTCCAGAGCTGCACTCACTATTCCGCTGCTGGAGTCACTGTGTACATACATTACTTATCCTGTACTGATCCTGAGTTACATCCTGTATTATACTCCAGAGCTGTACTCACTATTCTGCTGGTGGAGTCACTGTGTACATACATTACTTATCCTGTACTGATCCGGAGTTGCATCATGTATTATACTCCAGAGCTGCACTCACTATTCTGATGTTACAGTCAGTGTACATACATTATCCTGTACTGATCCTGAGTTACATCATGTATTATACTCTAAAGCTGCACTCACTATTCTGCTGCTGGAGTCACTATGTACATGCATATCATTATTTATCCTGTGCTGATCCCGAGTTACATCCTGTATTAGGCCCTATTCACACGTCCGCAATGTCGTCCGCATGTATTCCGCAATTCTGCGGAATACATGCGGACCCATTGACTGTGAATGGGGCACGGAACGATGCGGAGAGCACACACTGTGCTCTCCGCATCAGTTTTTTTCGGAGCGCGCCGCCGATCTTACGGCCGCAGCTCCGCAAAAAAGTAGAGCATGTCCTATTCTTGCCCGCAATTGCGGACAAGAATAGACATTTCTATGGGGCTGGCGGCCATATCATTATGGATCCGCAATTTGGAAGTGTGAATAAGGCCTTATACTCCAGAGCTGCACTCACTATTCTGCTGGTGGAGTGCAGTCACTGTGTACATACATTACTTATCCTGTACTGATCCTGGGTTACATCCTGTATTATACTCCAGAGCTGCACTCACTATTCTGCTGGTGGAGTCACTGTGTACATACATTACATTACTTATCCTGTACTGATCCTGAGTTACATCCTGTATTATACTCCAGAGCTGCACTCACTATTCTGCTGCTGGAGTCACTGTGTACATGCACCCTGGTTATTCCAGTATACTCTATGAATGTGCTGTTATGGGTCTATACATTAGTTTGTACAGACCCTAAAGTAGTTGTCCCCAACTTTTGGCTTTCTTACTTCTGTGATACTACAGCACATATTATGCCGGGAGTTATTGTTTCACACCAGGGGGAGAGCTGCAGACTGAAGACCGCTGCTCTTGTAATCACAATCTGAAGGCTACGCCTCTGTATTTCTCCCCATTAGGTTCTTTATGACGGGATATCTTCCACTGGGATTTGAATTTGCTGTCGAGATCACGTACCCAGAATCAGAAGGCACATCGTCCGGACTGCTCAATGCTTCAGCCCAGGTATAGATATACAGATGTGGGTATGATGCACATACACGTGAGGGGATCCTAGGCTGCAGGATGGAGCACCTGTTATTTTAGGTTGGTTCTCCTGCAAAGCTGGGGAGTAAAAGCCTCTTCTTCATACTCCCCACGATTGCAAGAACTGTCCCGCTATATTGTGCAGTGCAAAGTCTAAGGCAAGGACTACATGGCGACACTGGTCGCGGCCAGGATCGCAGGGTAGCACTGTCCCATAGAAATGAATGGGATCATCACGGCAGTCGCAAGAAATCCAGCCATGCTGCAGCGATCCCATTCATTTCTATGGGATCGCCGCTACTCAGAGATCCTGGCCGTGACCAGTGTCCTCATGTAGCCCTAGCCTATCACTTTTCATATTATATTATCTCATTGACCGCCGACTACGCAGCTTCCTTGGCTATATGCCACACGCTTTCTATTACAGTTTGATTACAGGTATTGTAGTCACATAACTGAGCGAGGTGGATACATGAACACACCTAACAGCCTTAAAGGGAATGTGTCGTCAGAAAATGACCTGCTCTTTAAATCACTTTTTTTTTATGTTTAACATATTTTTAAAGAATTTTTCATGATATTTTTAATTTTCCACGTTACTTTTTATATTTAAACTAAAACCAAAAATGCTGCAGTTTTCTTACTGGCCACAAAGTCTAATAATTGCCGTCATTTCTTGGTCAGTACAGATCACTTTACTGCAGATATCTGCTTATCTGACATTCTTTTCCTGCCTGTAATGATATCACCTCTGTGTATAGATAACACAGGATCCACCATTCACAAGAGGTAATCCTCAAAGTTTATCTATTCTTTCCTTGACCTCTACACAGGTCACAGAGCGTGCCTAGAAGACTCTCTCCTAGAAGTCAGTGAGGTCCCCTCCCCACCATGGGGCTGCCGTAAAGCAATTTTTTTTAATGCTTTGTAAATGCTATTAAGAACAGATCAGGCAAGATGGCCGCCCCCATAATCCTGTTCAGGAAATACAATAAATAAATCTACAATCAGAGGAGATAACCTTTTTGGTGACAGATTTCCTTTAAAGCCACCACTCCTCTTACTAAGAGCCTTGGGCTGGTGATCGGGAACAAACACTGGTTTCCCACCATTGCCCCGTGTAAACCTGCTGCTGATCACCCGACAGATGAGCAAACACTGGTCTGCTGCTGGGTGATGGGATAGTTTTTCGTGAGCATGAAACTGCTCGCTTGTCGCTCCTCTGGTAAGAAGGGGATGTGCTGCCGATAATAAGCGGCGATCATTCATCCCCATACAGTGCAATGATTGCTGCGACTAAATGCAGGTGACCAGTGCCGGTCGACATGATGTCCATGATCAATCGGCGCTTGTTACTGAGCACACAAATCCTGCCTGCCGCCTCTTACCCCTGAGTTCAGCAGTTACCTGGTAATCATCTTTTTTTTTTTTTTTCCACTGCTGGTTTAGTATCTGCAATTTCTAATCATCTGCTGGACTAGAAATCCACTCTCCATGCACTGACTTATTGGTGAGCTTGTCATAGACTTCAGCTTATGCACAAGGAGAGAGCAGAAGCCGGAACCAATGATGACACAAGCAGTGTTTCTAAGGGTGCGTTCACATGAACGTATGTATTTTGCGGTCAGCGGAAAATACGTATGGTGTCCGTGTTGCATCTGTTTCTTTTGCAGACCCATTGTAACCATGCCTATTCTTGTCCGCCAAACGGAGAATAAGACGTGTTCTATCTATTTTGCGGAGCAGCAGAACGGACGTACGGATGCGGACAGCATACGGTTTCATTGAAATGAATGGGTCCGCATCCGATCCACAAAATATGCACTACAATGGCAGGAGCCACGTGCATGGTCTCTTCTATTCTGGAGGGGGAAAAAGGGACCCCATTCTGCTGATAGACGGGTATCCTGTATCAACCACTGCACTGGCGCTTATCAGACGTTTGGCGCAAATGCTTCAGATTTAGATGTTAAAGCGGTTGTCTCATTAGAGACAATGGGGGCATATCGCTAGGATATGCCCCCATTGTCTTATAGGCGCGGGTCCCACCGCTGGGACCTGCACCTATATTGAGAACGGAGCCCCGCAAAGTGGTGGCTGGAGGACTCTGGTCCGGCCACCACCACACGCTCTTTCTTATAGTAGTGAACGGGAGCGCACCGCGCATGACCAGCCACCGCTCCAATTCATTTCTACGGGCCCGACAAATAGCCGAGCCACCTCTCAGCTATTTTCGGCGGCCCCATAGAAAATGAATGGAGGGCGGCTGCGCATGCGCAGTGCGCCCTTCACTGCTTTCGGGGCTCCATTACCGATATAGTTGCGGGTCCCAGAGACAATGGGCATTGTCTGAGATGAGACAACCCCTTTAAGTTTTATTGTGGCCCTTTGGTCTTGTCCAGCATGATAATGGGGCCCATGGACCAGAGAATTTTGTGCGCCCTGCCCTATAGGAACTGACCTACATACCATTTTTGAGATCACGACTGAACAGTTGCTTAAGGGTCCGTTCACACGTCCGCATTCAGTGTCGGCACCCGTTCCGCAATTATGTGGGACTGGTGCCGACCCATTCATTTCGATTGGGGATGGAATGGATGTGGAGATCCTTCTGTTCACTTTTTTTTAACCTGTCCCTGCCTCCCCCCAGTCATTCTTTGAATTTTTGCTCTGTAGAACGTGGCTTCTTCTTTTAATTACCAGCCTGGCTTCATGAACGGCTATTTGTGGACCAGATTTCTGATCCCTGCGGCAATTATAGGATGATAGTAGTTATTACTAATGTAACCTGTAATCCATTCTGCAGTTACTATTGATTTCAGGCAGATTTGCATGTTTGAGCTGCAGATGCCTTGTCTTATATATTTTTGTTCTGCTAGAAGTTGGGTCTCCTCTATTCCCATCCAGAGCTGCTGGTAAGATTTCCCAGTTAGCTCTCAGGCTGTAGCAGCTCAGATTTCCCTGCTTGTTCAGTGCTGGTGCAGGAGTGCTCTGTTGTAATGACATTTTGGAAGATTTGCTTAGAATTGCAGTTATGGGTGTGTGTCAGCATGGCGCTGACAGATTCCCGGTGTCGACCAGAAGAATTTGACATCGAGCATTTCATGTGTCAGGGGTACAGGACGTGATGGAACTCGGGGTCGCTATAAGATAGGTGGAAAGTATCTGCAGTTATACCTAGCTAAAAGTAAGGGTTAAGTTAGAGCTCCACGTTCCATGTGATGATAATCTGCCATTAGTGATAATGTGATTGTGGTTTCATCATTATTTTTTTCTTTGCAGATATTTGGGATCCTGTTTACTCTGGCGCAGGGGAAGCTGACCACAGACTACGACCCTCGGGCCGGCAATATATTCCTCTGTGCCTGGATGTTCATAGGAATCATTTTAACAGGTGAGCCGCTGGTCCGTTTTGGTCCACACCAGGTTGTGCTGGTTATATAGAATGGCTGTGGGAAGATTTGTGCCGTGTAGGAGGGTGCATTTAAGGGGTTGTCTAATTACAACAGGTTTACCAGAGGACGGGGGATAAGTGTCAGATTGGCAGGGGTCTGACCGCTGGGGCCCCCACCAATTGCAAGAACGGGCATCCCTGTTCCCCCTTTGAGTTGGCGTGGCGGACACGCATGCATGTCTGCCTCTCCATTCAGATGAGGAACACAGCCCCTGTTCTCATGAGCGATGAGAGTAGTCGGACCCCCGCCAATTAGACACTTATCCCCTATACACGGAATAGGGAATACGTTCTTGCAGTTGGACACCTGTAGGTGCTTCTGATGACCAGAGGTGACTATGCTGAAAAGAGAATTACAATATGTGGTAAATCTCAAAGCAGTTTAAGGGTTGGTCCCCACAGAACGGCCTCTGGCAGCTGCGATGCAGCCAAAACCCACGGTAGTTGCTGCTTACTTGCCATCGGCCCGATCAGTTTTTGTCACTTGAATGGGCGAGCCGTGTGCAAAAATCGGAAGTTATTGCATGCTGCAATTTTCTCTGCTGAACTGGTGCAGTTACTGGGGATCGACTGCAGTGTTGGCAGGCAGCCATTCACCAATCCGCCATGACACGCAAACTGCTGACGTGTATAATACTGATGGCCCCTGTCAACGGGGCATGTATTAGGGCAGCAGGTGAGCAGTCAATTCTTGATGTTGGAAGCAGATATAATAATCCAAGCGACTTTGACTGGAGCTAAATTGTGATGGACGACTGGATTGAAGCGTTGTCAAAACGGTAGGTCTTGTGGGGCGTTCCCTGTATGCAGTGATTAGTACCAAACCTCTAAAAGGGGTCCAACGAAGGACAATCGCTAAACAGGGTTGTGGGTGCCCAAGGCTCATTGTCGGGGTGAAGTCCGGTCCTAAAGAAGAGCTGCTGTGGAGAAAATGGCTGCTGGCGATGGTAGAAAGGAGTCCTCGCAGCTTGCTGTCTAATAGGGCTATGTAGCCGCAGACACTGCCCACCGCCAAATTTACACAGAGGAATAACTTTATATTTTACGGAGTATATAATTTTGCAGTGATGTTTTTTTTTCGTTGGACCCGCCCAGTTTGCCAAATTTTAGGGTATTTTCCCTAGCATAGACTATTTGGGGGAAATGCTGTGAATAAGGTCTTTATCGTCCGCGTGCTTGGGTTTTTTCCTGCCCTGCTTTCACTTGGATGTAATTGACTAGTGCGGAAGCTTAAAGCAAATATGTATTCAGTGCGGTAAATTTACATCAGAGCGTGATCCTGCAAGCCAGAGTCATCACTGAAATACTGATGTAGCAGAGCTGAGTTGTACCGTTCCAGTTGTTTGTGCAGAGAAACTCTTGTGCCAAACATTTATGGCATGTCCACAGGATTTACTACATCTGGGAAAAAAATGAAAGGGATTGTCTAGGAGACAGGTCATCAGTATAAAAGTCTCTGAAACCCCCTTTAAGGTGTTTTCCAGTTTTATGTCAAAGTTTATTCAATACCTGTAGTGCTGCAAAATTTAAAGATCTCTGTCTGCTGTAAATGAACTTCTTCATGATTCTGGTATTAAGGCCTCATGCACACAGCTGTGCGCGGACCATGGTATCCCGGCCTGGAATCCAGCTGACAGCAGGAGCGGACGGCATCATTGGTTGATATGACGCCGTGTGCTTCATGCTGCCGCTGGACTACAGTAATACACTCGTACGGGTAATACTGTAATACTCAACAGAATGCGCAGCAGAAATAACGGTGGCGGATCAGCAGCTGGAAACAGGACTTTTTGGTGATGCACTTGCTCCCAAATACACTCCAGATACGCCTCCTACTTACAAATGTATTTTACCCCTTTCCCATTGGCTTCTATGGAAAAGCAGCGCCAGAACCACTTGAACGGCTGCTTAAAAATCCATGCACTGGGGCATGCAATTTACATTGGAAGCTGAGTGGTGGCGTTTTGAATACGTATAATGCCGTTTTCCATGACCAGATAGTGTTTTTTTTTTCCTGAGGCTTTTATTTCATAATGCAGAGCCCGGATGGGACTTTCCAGCATTGTGTCATTTGCAGTTGACTCATTGATATGGAATGGTGAGGTATGTGTTGTGAAGCTTTGTAGCCGTTCTGGGCTCGGCTCCAGCCCGGAGGTGATCAGATTGATCGGGGGATTGGTAAAGTCTCCTGTTTATCCGGCTGACTGCTAGGAAGAACCAGGGGCGATTCTCCGGCTGGCGTTTCCTGGGTGGGTCACACCATAACGGGTGTTTCCAAGGCTATGTACTAAGAGTCTGCCCTTGAAATGTAAGCAGATGTCATGGGTCTGTGTAATGTCACACAGTCCTATGAGACGTGAGGCAGATCCGCAGTGTACACCGCCATCTGGACGCACAGCAGTTGTGTAAATACGTCTCTTGACTTGGGTGTAAGCTATACAGGTGGTTACTGGTGACATTGGGCTTTCTAGGAATGGGGTTACTCCTTGGCAGATCTGTAGTCTCTGTTGATTTTAGGACAGTGCACACATTTTTCTAGCAAAGATGATTGATCACTGGCGGTTTTGGTAGCCTGATTGAGATAGGGGTCAAGTATGGTACAGAGTGACTGGTTTTACTAATCTGTTTTTACTTGAATGTCATGCCACCTATTAAGCAAGCAACAGGACCACCAATAACAGCGAGAACTGCAGTCTCAGGGCCTGAAAGGAGGACTTAAGACGTCCATGAGCTGAATAACTCAGTGACACCAGATCGGCACATCCTCTGTCCTCCACGCCCTCTTGAAACTCCAGCATGCCATGTGTTCATTCTGTCTGGTTTAAAGGGGTTCTCCGCTTTGTACAATCTCTTTTTGTTACATGGGTTCCGCATAATAAGACGATCACGTGGTGACCCTCTCCTGGGACCTCTAATGTTCAACTGGCAGTAGGGGCTCAATTCTCCTGCAGCGCCACCACAGGGGAAATGAAGCATTACATTCTGCCAGTTTAAAACAAATGGGTTCCCTGCGTCATGCGTAGATGCATGAGTCCTCCAGGGAGGGATGTTTTGCTAATAGATGAGGGTCGTGAATGGGGGGAAATCCCACTCTATTAACTCAAATTCTCTAGTTGGGTATTTAAAAAGCAGAAAACCCCTTTAAATGAGCCGTTATGTTTGGGAGAAGGGAAGTGACAACTGCTCTGATCACATTTCTGATCCTGGAAATTGGTTGTCGCTTTTCAAAAAACATTCAGACATTAGCCTCTGTACCCCTATTACTGTGATACCACCCTCTGTGGTTAAATGCCTAAATCCTATAATATATATACTAGTATAATATTACATGTAAGGGTAGGAGATGTATAGATGCAGGTAGGAGAACCTACAATGGCGTGCAAGAGTCTGGGCAGCCCAGTCAAAATGACTGTTTCTGTGAACAGTTAAAGGGGTTGTCCAAGTTATATTTATTGATGACCTATCCTCAGGATAGGTCATCAATATCAGATCGGCGGGGGTCTGACACCCAGCACCCCCGCCGATCAGCTGTTTGAAGAGAAGCGAGCGCCGTGCCAGCGCTGCCTCCTCGTCATTGTTTACATGCTGGCCGTTGCATCTGCAGCGGGGAGCAGGTGTAATTACACCCAAGCCGTTCCATTCATTTCAATGGGACGGCTCGTTTCTATACAAGTGTATACTACAGAGCCGTCCCATTGAAATGAATGGAACGGCTTGGGTGTAATTACACCTGCTCACCGCTGCAGATGCAACGGCCAGCATGTAAACAATGACGAGGAGGCAGCGCTGGCACGGCGCTCGACTTCTCTTCAAACAGCTGATCGGCGGGGGTGCTGGGTGTCGGACCCCCGCCGATCTAATATTGATGACCTATCCTGAGGATAGGTCATCAATAAATATAACTTGGACAACCCCTTTAAGCAAGTTGAAGATGAAATGATCTCCAAAAGGCATAAAGTAAAACCTGACACATTCCATTTGTATTTTAAGGAAAAATTATTTTTTTATTCATCTTTTACATTACCAAAAAGGAAAGGGCCTAAAGCAAAACTTTGGGCACCCTGCATGGTTAGTACCTAGTAGCACTCCTTTTGGCAAATATATTTGGCTTGTAATCACTTTTTGTAGCCAGCCAAGAGTCTTTCAATTCTTGTTTAAGGGATTTTCACGCATTCTTCTTTGCAAAAGTCTGATGCATTTTGGAAATCGATCGATGAGGTTAACAAAGATCTCTTTAGCCACAATGAGCAAAGGTATGCTTGGAGAAAAAAGGGCCCAGAGTTTCATGGAAAGAACACCTCTCCAAACATAAAGCATGGGGTTGATCAATCATGCTTTGGGGTTGTGTTGCAGCTAATGGTACGAGAAACATGTCACGGGAAGAGAGAAGAACAGATTCAATAAATCTCCAGCAACTTCTGGAATCAAACCTAACACCAACTGTAAAAAAGCTGAAAAAAGGATGGCTACTACAAATGGCTAATGATCCTAAACACACCTAAACATCCATAATAGACTGCCTCAAAAGGTGCAAGCTGAAGGTTTTACTATGGCCCTCACAGTCTCCTGATCTTAACATCTGAGGATAGACCTCAAAAGAGCAGTGAATGCAAGACGACCCCATAATCTTGCAGAACTGAAAGACGTCTGCAAGGAAAAATTTATGAAAATCCCTCAAACAAGAATTGAAAGACTCTTGGCTGGCTACAAAAAGCATTTACAAGCTGTGATCCTTTCCAAAAGGGGGTGCTACTAGGTACTAACCAAGTGCTAGTAGGTACTAATTAAGTTATGCTTAATTTTAAAAATGTAAAAGATAAAAATAAATAGTTTTTACTTAAAATACAAAGGGAAAGTGTCCTCTTTAACTTTACGACTTTTGTAGATTAAATAATCTTTGACTAAGGCTACTTTCGCACTAGCGGTAGCCTATAATCTGGGCTGGCCGGAGGTCCGGCTGCAGCACGGCAAACATGCCGAGAGGCAGCCGGAATAAAACTGCAGCATGTTGTAGTTTTATTCAGGCCGTGCTTCGCCGAACCTCCGGCCCGCCCCCATTATACTGGCGGCCGGGTGCACTAGCGGTAGCACAGCTTTGGCAGGCTGTTCCCCGCTGGAACAGCCTGCCGGAGAAGGCTACCGCTAGTGTGAAAGTAGCTTGACTTACCTGTTCACAGTAATTTTGACCAGGGGTGCCCAAACATTTGCATGCCACTGTATATCTGTCACGTTCCCATGTCGGATGTCAGGAGATCAAGGAGACTGGCATAGCATGGAGGAATCTAACAGCCTCTTTGATTACTCTTGATTCAGTGTTGTTGTTAATGACCACATCCCTTGTTTCAGGTGTAGCTTAGTAGTCATTACTTCTATCCTATGTAATCTTACCCCACCCTTCTGACTGTGTGGTAAGATGGCTTCATTTGGTTTTGGAAGAGCTGGTGTGTTGTCCTCTCTGGTGGTCCTTCTTGTCGATCTCTACAGAAGTTAAGTGTCGCGTTTGTTTGTGTTTTGTTTTCTCTTCCTTGTTGGTTGTTACTAGGCCTCAGGGAGACTCTTGTTTCTTCATCTGAGAAGAAACGGGTTGTCTCAGCCCAGCCAATATTCATAGGGCACTTTAGGGTCTCCAGGGTCCCAGGTTTAAGGGGTGCCCATATGGTTTGGAGTCAGGGCCAGGAGTAGGGTTCTCTAGGTGATGACCTTTTCCTTTCCCTAGCGTTGAGGCCTAGTCGCTTTCCCTTTCCCACCTGGTTGTCAGTGCGGTGTTTCCTCCTATACCTCATCCGTGACAATATCTTGTTTGTGACAGTAGAAGTTAATAGGTTTGGTCATACACATTTAGCCTGATGGTCTGAGGAATAAGGGGCCTGTCTCAGTCTTGGTTTTAACACCTTGCTTCAAAGAATTTCCTCCCTTGTACATCCAGTTCTGCATGTTTCGTTATCTTTCAGCTTCTTCTGTGTCACATACTGCCCCAGACTGCCGCCGGACCCAGCCAATGTAGTGACCAATTATGTCAAGGTCACTGTGCGGGAAAGGACGTGGCCTTGGTGTGGTTCGGGATAGATCAGGGAGGTCTGCAGGTATTGCTGGGAGGGGCAGGTGGTGCTCCAGGTGTAATTTTATGGGAGGTCTGTGTTACTATAAAATTCACAGTATGGACATGTATGTCTGGGTAGTGACGGGTCTGAGTGGCAGGCGGGTCACGTCATCTGCGAGCACACCTGCAGTGTAAACCGTCACCCATGGGTTACTGAAGGGTGTAGAGTGGTCACATGATGCCGGAAGGACACAGAGATTTTCAGCAGGAACCGCCAGGTTCTGGTTTCTGATTCTGAGTATCTGGCATTTGTTCTTCTGTATAGACTGTGTCACCATCCCCTCATACATGCCTCACAAAGAAACTGGAAAAGCCAGATTGGGTCTGCACACGCAAAAAAAAATAAAAAAATGTCCTATTCGTGTCCGTTTTGCGGATAGGCACTGTTACAATGCATCCACAAAAAAACGGATGCCTTACAGACCGCAAAATGCATATGGTCGTGTGCATCTAGCCTAAATGGAATCTAGGGTTTTGTCTATCTGGATCAGAGCTGGATCTAGGAGTCTTCTAAGTCCTAATGGGTCTGGTGTCTATACTACTCTCCTGCAGCCACACAGTGACCTCCTCTTCTGCTTTCCTGCGGTTGTCGACCATTCAGCTGGCAGCGGCTTTATGTAAATGACTAGTTTTAGACCTTATGGACACAGCTGTATAACAGGGTCAACCTCTGAGGTGTACCGGGCCGGAATCTGGCACCCATAGACTTCTGTGAAGCTCTGCTGTTCCCATTTATGCCTGCAGATATCTGCAGAAAAAAGTCATATTCGTCAGATCTATATTATGGGGTTAACGGGGTTTCTCATCTCAGACAAGGGGCATATCGCTAGGATAGGCCCCCATTGTCTTATAGGTGTGGGTCTCACCGCTGGGACCAGCACCTATATCTAGAACGGAGCCCCAGAAGTGGTGGAGAGCGCACCGCAAATGGGCAGCCCCATAGAAAATGAAAGGAGGGTGGCTGCGCATGCGCAGTGCTCTCGCCACCACTTTCTGGGCATCGATCGTGCGCACGGGAGCGCACAGCATCATATATTACAATGATGCTGTGCATGTCGGGCCGCTCCAGGACATATGGCCCGCTCAAGGACCGTATGTCTCAGAGGGCATACGGTCGTGTACATAAGCTCTAAGGGATCGCTTCTCTCGGGGGTTGCAATCAGGGGTTCGAGTCCAAAAGGTGCTTTATTTTGGCGCTTCAGCACCATCACACACATAAACATCGAAAATAAACACCAGCCTGTCTGAACTCTACCTAATACATGTGTTGTCTCTACCTCACCTATAGAGCGTCGTTCACACACAGGATTAGATCTAGCTTCCTTAGCCATATATGGTCCAGCAGCCTCTAGGCTGTGACCACACCAGCACCCTTTTGGGGGAGATGATCCAGAAGTCCTCCTGACTCTGACCTTGCGACACTCTTTCCATAGGCGTTGCTGAGCCCCCCAAACTTTAGGCCTTACAAAGCCTCGTGGCCACTCAGCCCTCCTGGTTGAGACCACACAGAGCCTCTCGGGCTTCCTCAGCCTTTCTCCCTCCAAGTCATACACAGAGGGTTGTTTTATCCCTCCTTGATTAGAGCAGCAGGCCTCACCTGCGATCACCTCCGGCAAAAGACAATACACGTAGTGGAAGGACTGGCAGATCCCACTACCAAACCTATCCCCCAGTCCACATGAAATCCAGCTCAGGACAACATCTAGACAAAACTGTCTCCGCAAACTACACTTTGAAATCCAGAAAGCTGCGGTGGTTTCAGCAGTTATCTCACCTAGCTGAGGTGTCTGGTTAGGATATACACGCCTCCCAGCACTTATACTGTACACATCACCACAGTCCCCATCGTCTGTGATTAGACAACCCCTTTAAAGGTATGGTATTACAGGTGTCCCGGTGTAGTATTATAGCTCAACCGCATTCACTCCAGTTAAAACCCATAGACAGGTGTGGGGCTGTTTTTGGAATAAAGCGGACATGTTTTTCTATTCCTCAACAACCCCTTTAAGGGAGAACGCCAAATATGGCGCTGTATGGAGGGACTTAAGATAGGTCATTAATATCAGATCGGATGGGGCTCCGGCACCCCCACCGATCAGCTGTTTGAAGAGAAAGCAGTGCTCCTATAAGCACTGCCTCCTCTGCTCTGTCTACCTGCTCCCTGCAGCAATTGCAGAGCAGGGGTAATTACAAGTATGGCGTCCCCATTCACTTATTTGGGACAGCTTCGTTCTGTCAATTTGAACAGGTGGGAGCCGTCCCATAGAAGTTATTGAGGACGCCATACTTATAATTACACCTGCTCACCACTACAATTGCTGCAGTGAGCAGGCAAACAAGGGCAGCACTTATACGAGCACAGCTTTCTCTTCAAACAGCTGATCCATGAGGGTCCCAGGTGTCGGACCCCCGCCGATCTGATATTCATGATTTTTCCTTATAGGATAGGTCATCAATAGTAAAAATAAATAAATAAGTGGACAACCCCTTTAGGGCGTGGGATGGAGTTGCAGTCGGCTGATAGGGTGGGGTGCTTGTTTTGACCAGGTTTTGCAGAGGACACAACCTGAAGGCTGTCCCCGCAATACGTTGCCCGGTTTTCACTGTGTTTACTGCACACTTTATGTTCTGCTCGTATGGTTAGTAAATCAGTAACAGAGAACGGTGTACGTTACATACCATCAGCATTTTCACAGAACTTCTTCACCATAAACCAAATTACAATAACAACTTTTACCTGGAATGTGAGCGGCGAGATCTAATCTAAAGGTGCAGCCCAGAGCAGGTCTTAAAGGGGCCACACCAAAAGCACGTCTAAGGTGTATGTCTTAACTGTATGTTCTTTGAGGGTACTGTAGGACCACCGGGTAAGTCCAGTCTTGGTTTATCCACCTGGTGAATGTGACTCTCTACTGTCTATTACAGCTCTCTCTATAATGAATTATGTTTTACTTGCAGCTCTTATCAAATCTGACCTGCGGAGGCACAACATAAATTCAGGAATCACAAAGTCCGACGTCAAGTCTGTAAGTATCTCATTTCTTAAGGTGCATTCACCATTCTGTTATCAGCCACTTCAGGGCGGGCTGGAGACTGAAGGAGGTTCTGTTCAATAGAAGTGGTGACGGGAAGGGTGGAAAATAAACTCTGCTCCCATGATCACGTTTTATCTCCAGTGCTATGAACATCCAGAACCCTTTTACATATATGTATGTGAGGGATAGGTCATCATTATCTGATCGGTGGGGGTCTGACACCTGGGAGCCCTGCTGATCAGCAGTTTGAGCATGCACCGGAAACGGCAATAGTGCCAGGGCCTTTTTGCAGCTCACCAGGCACAGCGCCATGCATTGCATAGTGGCTGTCATTGGTATTGCAGCTGCGCCTGGGACATCACATGGGCTGGGCTAGGCTAAGCTGAGAGAAGGCCAAGGCGCTTCTGTGAGCCCTGATGCCTATGCAGACCTGTGTGTCTTACGGGATCGGTCAGCACACTAAAGAAAATTGTGCATGTAGGATCAGACTACACATCGTTTGTTGCAGACACAAAGATGCATAAAACGGATACACAACAGCTGGAGAGACTAGGGCTGGAAACCTCTGGCTTAGGGCTCATGCACACAACCGTATGTATTTTGTGCAACGGAACAGCTGGCCCCTAATAGAACAGTACTGTCCTTGTCCGTAATGCGGAAAATAATAGGACATGTTCTATTTTTTTGCAAAACGGAAATACGGACATATGGAAATGGAATACACACGGAGTAACTTCCGTTTTTTTTTGCGGACCCATTGAATGGAATGGTTCGGCAAAAAAAACGCATCGGACACTGAAAGAAAACACATTTGTGTGCATGAGGCCTTATAGGGGTTGTCCTATCTCGCCTTTTCCATGGCAGAGACGGAACTTGGCACTGGTCAGAGGAGGCAGAGTTACAGAAACTGCTGAACAGCTGGCGCTCCACTGTTCTCTGGATTCAAGGGAGTAGTGATGAGCGACACGAGCTTCGGATGTTATATCCAAAGTCGCTTCGTTCATAACTTTGTATTAATACTGTACGGAGATCCGTCTCTGTTCAGTATTAGAATGTATGGGCTCCAAAGTTAGTTATTTGCAAAGTCGCGTGTGACTTCGGTAATTGATTTTTAGAGTGGAAAACCACTTTAAGACTTTAAACCGAACTCTGCTTTGGCTCCATGGTGCCAGTTGGAACCGAAGCTGAGCTCGGCTTCACATTTTAGCCCCTTAAAGACTGGGCCTATTTTCATTTTTCCATTTTTTGATTTTTCCTCATGTTGCAAAAGCCATAACTTTTTTAATTTTTCCGTTTTTTGTTTGTTTTACTACTTTAAAAAAATAAAAACCTTTAGGAAAAGCTAACCTTTTTTGCTAATTTCTGACAGCTATAACTTTTTTATATTTCGGTCTACAGAGCTGTATAAGGGCTTGCTTTCTGCATAACGAACTGTAATTTTTATTGATACAGTTTCTGTAGTATATACAACATTTTGATCACCGTTATTGAATTTTTTGGGGGGACAAAATGACAAAAAAAGGCAAATCTGTTGTTTTTCTTTTTTCCTGTTACGGCGTTCACCGGATATTTTTTTTAAATATTTTAACAGTTCAGACACTTCTCATACATGGGATCTTTTGATCCCCTCTCCTATTTACCCTAATAGAGATCTATTAGGGTTAATAGGATTTTTACACTCTCCATTTAGAGCTGTGCCGCGTGCATAGCTCAGCGTAGAGAATGCAATGGCAGGCCTGGATCGCTTCAAAAGTGTCCAGGCTGCCATGGCAACCGATCGGAGCCCTGCAATTTTGCTGTAGAGGCTCCGATCGGAAGGCAGAGAGAACCGCATCCCTCTGCCTTTACTCACAGGTGCCAAGATCAACATTGACCGCGGCACCTGTGGGGTTAAATTACGAGGGGGGGGGGGCGTGATCATCGCTCCGTACAGTATTATTCCGCGGTTATGAACGAAGCAACTTCGGATGTAACATTCTACAAGGGAGCTATGCAAACCGCGCAGCACCGCAAGCCTCGCAGTGTAGCTCCTTGCACTGATATGGGGGTTACGGAAACGGCGGAATGCCAGCTACTTCGCCATCTCCATAACGCTGGCCACCGCTTGGCTCCATCTCACCAGGGACAATCTCATTAACATATTGAATTATGAAGCACGTCATATCCATGTCCAATAGACCGTCCCCCATTTTACCAGGACAAACTTCTGTGTATAGTGGCCTCTTCTTTTGAAAGGTCCACCTCCCCTAGCAGACCGTCTTTCCATAGCAGTTTTGACTAGCTTTACTTTGCTTGTTTTATTGATTCTTACAGTTTCCGTCCTTCCTTTTTGTTTCCCCAGGTACCTGTGGACAGTCCTGTCGAACCGGCGCCTAGTCTACAGTCCGCAACGCAGCTCTAGACTGCAGCTGGATCCTCTTCCCGAGATGCAGCGATGAGACTCGTATTTAGCACACTCTATTTATTGGACCTCCTAGTATTTATTTTATTGCCTCTTTTCTTGAGGCTTGTACTGCTTAACCAAAAGAACCACAAACTTCATCCATCGTGCGGTGGTGACGCTGTTTGGAGCAGTGACTGAAAAACTGTTTGTCCCGCAATTTAGATTTTTTTTTATTTAATTGAAAATGGTTTGCCTTTTTATGCTATGATGCATATTTGTTTTTTACAATTTATTTTTGTACATCGGGGTCTGAATGCACATGACAATACTGTCTAGGTAGCATTTAATTTTTTTATGGGGGCACCAAAAGATTTTGCTGCCTTGTAAGAGTGAGACTCGTGCGTATAAGGAGGTTCTTCACCTAAATTAATTTTCAGACAGGCCTGGTTAATAATGCATGCCTCGAGAGATAACGGCACGACTAAGGCCCCATTCACACGTCCGTAGTGTGTTGCGGATCCGCAACACACCTTGCCGCCAGCCCCATAGAGATGCCTATACTTGTCCGCAATTGCGGGCAAGAATAGAACATGCTCTATAATATTGCGGAGCCGTCGGCCAGAAGATCAGCGGCGCACTCTGCCAAAATGAATGGGTCCGCACCCGTTCCGCAGATTTGTAGGACGGATGTGGACGAACATTGCGGACGTGTGAATGGGGCCTAATACCGAGCCCCTGTTCCCCTCCTCCACAGCCAGCTCAGAGACAATACAGCTGTGAACGGATAGACCAAACTAGTTTCCATTAAGGCCTAGTTGCTATGGATTCTTTGCCTAGCAACTACAGCTTTTTTACACGGGGCTGTCAGACAGAACGTTGCTATGATCCAGTGTGTTTCAGATCGCTGTGTTCTTCAGCTCAAGACCAAATGGGAGCTGCCAGTCTTCAAATCCTGTTTTTTTTTTTTTTTTTTTTTTTTTCCCATGGTCTCTTTAACCTCTTCACAACCAAAGCTGTAATAGTACCGGGAAGGCAGGCGGACATCTACCGTACTATTATGGCGCTCTGACCGGGTGGGCACTGCCACTGCTCCCACGCGATCAAAAGCAGGACCGCAGTTGTAATACACAGCCTCAGTCCTGCTCTAACTGATCTCCGTTGTTTTAACCCCTTGTACATCACTATCAAAGATGCTCACGGGGGGAAGAAAAGGAAGGATCGCCCTTTGATCGCATGACAGAGAATTCTATACCCATATGGGTACACAGGGTTTATTGAAGGACTCTAGGTATGCCCCGATAATAGCCTGTGCACGTATGCAAGTACACAGTCTAATGTACGTGCAGATAGATTTGGTACATTTTGTAAAATCATGAATAATTTAAAGAGTTTTCTGAGATTTACATATTGATGATCTCAAGGAAAGCTCATCAGTATGAGATTGGCAAGGGTCCGACTCCCTGGACCCCTGCCGATCAGCTATATGAAGTGGCTGTGGCGCTCTGTGGGTTCTTGGGCCTCTTCCTGGGTCATGTTAATTGGTCACATAGCCCAGGTGCAGCTCAGCCCCATTCAAGTGAGCTGCAATACCAAGCAGAGCCCCTATACAATGGACGGTGCTGTGTTTGGTAAGCGGCGAGGAGGCCGTGACACTCACTGGAGTGCTGTGGCCTTCTCAAACAGCTGATCGACGGGGGGGTTCCAGGAGTCGGACCTCGGCCAGTCGTATACAATGACCTATCGGGAGGATAAGTCCTCAATATGTAAATCCCGGAGAATCCAGTCTCCTCATTGGGCCTGCCACAGTCACATGCCTTTCACCTGGTTGCTGCAGCCAATCACTGGGCTCAGCAGTCACTTGCCGATCCTGCACACATGACCGCTAAAAGGTGAGCATGATACGTTTTTGGCATTGTTCAGGGGTACATATAAATTACTGTGTAATTTATATCATTGTCATTTTTTTGCTGTTGAAATATAGAAAACAGCAATTTTAATATATTGTGTTGGTTTCACACTAAATAACTTAATAGATGAATACTTCAGATTATTGTTGGCATGCAGATACCTAATATGTGTAAAAAAAAAAAAGTTATTTGTATTTTTTTTTTGGGGGGGGGGGGGGTTTGCAGGTTTTTTGCATTATTTATAACCTTTTTGAAACACTATTATGGGTTTTATAGTTTTATTTCAAACGTATAATATATTAGCACACTCTAATATGTTAGCAGCCTGTGTCATAGCGTCACACAGTATGATGTACTAACGGCAGGATTGCTGGTACAGACAGACGCCTTGGGGTCCTTTGTAGGTCCTTAGGGCTGACTGCAGAGGGCTCCCCCAGTCTGTGATTGGGTCACTGGGAAACCCGCTGACATGATCATGTGGGGGATGGGGTGGGGTCCCTTTTGATAATACTACGGTAATGGACTGCGGCAGTCAAAGGGTTAACAGCTAAGCCGGAGCCTGCGCTAAGACCCGGAGCTGTAAGTAACGCATGAGCGCGTCAGGAGCAGTTGGCTGCCTCAAATGCAGGCAAACCTGTGCAGAGGCCCTACACCGCCCGCCGTCAAGAGATTGGAGGGTCGTTAAGGGTTTCAAGTAATTGGCATAAAAAAAGAATATATATATTTCCATCAAAATATAATTGTATTGCTAAGTGAGTCCCACAAAAAAACAAGGCAAAGTTAATATAATTGTGATCGCCAGACTGCTGCGGGCAGAACAACCCTGGGAAGATCGGATTTTTTGATAATAGGTTTAGGCGGCGAACCTCTTTAAATTTTTGTATGTATGCTGTGTTCTTTGTGTGAGTGGCAGGCGGTCTCTGTCTGCTGGGGCGCAGACCAGACTGTATTCTGGAGCTTTAATTTGAGAATGTGACCTAAATCCCACTGACATGTGCCAGGTTTACCCCGTTACCGGGGCAGGTCCAGCTGCGGGTTGTCATTGTCAGTGTTTTAATTGCACTCCTCGTGTACTGTGATAACCTTACGTAGGGCTCCTTACAGAACGAAAACCTTGTAGACTTTTCCCTAAAATCTTTGCCCAGGTACCTGCTATCTGTCCTTATTAATCTTATTCACACCCCTTTAAATTAGGAAAGGTCAGCTAGTGGGTACACCTGCACCTTGCCCCAATGGTGTCATCTTACACCTGGTAAAGGGTTAAAGGGGTTTTCTGGGAGTAAAATACCAATGACCTACACTTAAAATAGGTCATCAATATCTGATCTGACTCCCTGCACCTCCGCTGAGCACTGCGACCTCTTCCTAGGCCAATGATGTCACATTCATTCATCACGTGGCCTAGATACAGCTCAGTCCCATTCAAATGGATGGGCCTGAGCCGCAATACCAAACACAGCCACTATACAATGTACGGCGCTGTGCTTGGTGAGCTGTGAGAGTGCAGTGGCCGCTTCAAATAGCTGATGGCGGATCCCTACTGATCACATGTTGATGACCTTTCCTGAGTATAAAGCAAGTATATCTTACTTACTCCCGGAAGGAAAAAAAACCTTTAAAGGGAAGGTCCACCTGTACACCCAACTTTCTTTATTAATTGTTCCAATACAACTAAAATGAAAAAGTATTCTTCACTTAAAAATCTCTTGCCGTTTTTATGTCTACAGCTCCAATGCAGACCTATGTGTTTCCATGGTCATGAAGACTGCGGTTACACTTTCTTCCATCTGCCCCCTACCTCTTGCTAAAGTACATTTAGTAGATTAGAAAGAAGTACGCTTTAGGCACTGTACTGTGAGTGAGAGGAGGACATCCATATCAGACCTAAAGGGACAGGAAATCTCATCCTACAGGCTCCGTAGATATAAAATGGGAACCGATTAATCCGCATGGCTGTGGTTTTGGAAGTGATTTTTAGTTTATTATCCCTACAGTGATAGACTAACATCCGTGTGTTATGATTGGCACTTTTTTTTGTCTAAGACAATCAGGGTTTGGGATTCCAGCCCATTCTTGCAGTTATATTTTGGTTTTTCATCAGTTTCTTGGCGAAAAGTGAAAATGATCAGGAAAAAAAATAAAAATGAAAGGGTTTTCTCTACGGAGATCTGTTCTTGTTATGGTAAGAAGCAAGAAAATAGAAGGTGGAGAAGAAATATGGCCGCCGGTAGGAGACCTTTTCTAGCTGTAGTGACCTGCGGTGATTGTAGATCAGGTCTCGCATCTAGATTTGTTTCCAGTACACAGTCGGCAAAAATGTACCCTAATGGGTTAAACTTAAGATCATGTATGCATTTTATGCATCACTTATGAATTGCATCCTCCATCGAGGATCATCTAGTAACAGGGCAGGACATGTATTTGCTGTTTTTCATATGACTAAAAAGCCAAAGCTTAAAGGGGTTGTGCCACGATTGATGTAAAAAATGAAAATCGGACATCACATAGCACTTGACAATCTTTCTAACAAAGCTAGAACCAGCCCCGTACCTCACGTGGATCCAGAGATCTCCCCATTCATTGCTCCAGATACTTTTCTGGCTGGCAGCTCAGAGGGGCATGTTCTTTCGGCTGCAGCTCTCTCCCTATCACAGCTTAGAGGGTGTGTCCTTTCTTAAGGTCTGTGTCCTTTTTGCTGCAGCTCTCTCCTTGTCACAGCTCAGGTGGGTGGGTGTTTTCAGCTGTAGCCCCTCCTAACTGTCACTGCTGCTGGCAGTTGAAGGATGGAACTGAGCATGTGCGACCACCTCAGTAAATGGCCGTGCACATTACTTTACAGATTAAACACCAGGGGGCAAAATTAAATGAAGTAAAAAAGAACATTTCACAGCTTTTGTAACAAAGTAGAGCTTTTTCATGCCGAATTATGTGAAAATAACTTTTAATGGTGGCACAACCCCTTTAAAGGGGAAATCGTTGTAATATTTGTTGTTTTAACATAGCCTAATGACTATCAGTATGGCACTCGCTCTTACCCTGGGTTCAGACCTGAGCGTTCTGGAAACGCTCGTTTTACGCGCGTTTTTGTCGCGCGTATTTCAGCACGTTTTTGCAAATAGGAAACGCGCAGTTCGTACGCGCGTTCTTGTGATTGACTACTGTGGTGTCAATCACAAAACGCGCGACAAACGCCCCAAAAAAAGCTCAAGTACTTGTTTATGCGTCGGGCGTTTTACAGCGCGTTCAAACGCACTGTAAAACGCTCAAGTAAGAACCAGGGCCATAGGGAAGCATTGGTTTTCATGTGTTGAGCGTTTTACAGCGCGTTTGAACGCGCTGTAAAACGCTCAGTTGTGAACTTAGGGTTAAGGCCTTATTCACACGTCCTCATGTATTCCGGAATACATGCGGACCCATTGACTGTGAATGGGGCACAGAACAATGGAGAGCACACACTGTGCTCTCTGCATCAGTTTTTGCGGAGCGCGGCGCCAATCTTGCGGCCGCAGCTCCGCAAAAAAGTAGAGCATGTCCAATGCTTGCCCGCAATTGCGGACAAGAATAGACATTTCTATGGGGCTGCCGGCCGGGTGTGTTTATGGATCCGCAATTTGCGGATCCATAAACACTACGGACGTGTGAAATAGGCCTAAAGGGGGTCTACAAGACATTTGCCAAGGGGCTATATTTAATGGCAGCTTTTTAGTCTTCGTATTTTATTGTTTTTGGATTGTTTTTTGGCAATTGAAGGACTTAAATATTGGTGACTGTTGTAGAAGTCCCTATGAGGCCTACCCATGAGCTGAGCAGATCCCAGACTAGTGTCCTCGGGTATGGATACAGTATGGTAGCTGTTGTATGTGCTGTTTATGGTCTTTTGCGCACTTGTAGATCATCCACCACAAGCGTCTGGGTTCATTAACCTTGTGTAATACTATGGACAATGTATATGTATTACTGATAAACTCGCACCACCAGGTCATGTAAGGTAATGTTTGGCTTAAAAGATCAAAAGTCGACAGGAGCTTTATTGATCTATGTCAGAGTTCAGCAACCTCCAGCTGTTGTGAAATTACAGCTCTGGGCAAGAGTGCCTGCTAGGAGTTGTAGTTTTGCAACCTGGTTTATGCCCTGAATACATGACCTAGGGATACTTGCGGATATAGATGAGGTGAACGAAACTGCACTTTTCCTTGAGGGAGGCCTTGGTGCTTTCTGAAAACCTTGCAATGGGCATCCAGAAAGCATGACCAGCCCCATTCTCATCTACTGACCTGCCTATAGGTCACCTAGGTAGGATTCCCTTATAAAAAGGGCATGTACACCTATAAATCGAGCTTATAAGGGTTCTCCAGTGTAGAAAACCCATTCCCATACATCTGTTATAGGGGTCTCATCACAGGCGAAGGGGGCATATCGCTAGGATATGCCCCCATTGTCTGATAAATGCGGGTCCCGGCGAGAACGGAACCCTGAAAGTGGCGGAGAGCGCCGCCCTCTTTTCGCTTTCTATGGGGCTGCTGAAAATAACCGATCTGTGGCTCGGCTATTTCCGTCGAGCCCATAGAGGTGAATGGGAGCGGTGGCCTGTAATGCGTGGTGCGCTCCAATGCACCTCTATGGGAAGAGCGCTTGGTGGTGGCCGGACCAGAGTCCTCCAGCCACCACCTTGCAGGGCTCCGTTCCTGCACCTATAAGAAAGTGGCGGCATGCCCCCATTGTCTGAGATGACACAACCCCTTTAAGTAAGTCAGAGTTAATAAAGTGTGTGTTGGGGTGGAGGATGTCCTCAGGATGCACTTCTCTTGGTCAGAGCGTCTCTCACTCTGGAGGACCTGTCCTGTCCCGTATGACACAGACAACCCATTGATGTGAATGGACAACGTGTAATGATTGATTTCTCCTGTGGTGGCGCTGCAGGGAAATTGAACACTTACAGCCAGGTTTCCTCACTGATGAGAGCTGATCACTGAGGGACACTTTATGATCTGCTTATGGTCAAGGGACCTTTCTAACCAGTAGGGATGGTTAACTCTTTAAACCTCTGGCCAGTCAAGTCCAATGGCAATCCTATCCAGACCGTTGTCCTGTCTTACATTTCTTTTCAGATGCTGTTTTAAGGGACCAAATAAGACTGATGTATTTGACTGTCACCATTTATATTATGTCTGTGCAATACATGTGATAACTGTGCTGTAAAAGGGTTATATAATATCTAATGCTACATGTTTGAAAAGCACATAATCTAAAATCTTTCTGCAGTTCCTCCATCGTATATCCGTTTTTTTGTGCCGATCCCATTGCCTCCTGCTCTGAGAGGGTCCTAGAACAAGTTTAGGGAGCGTGTACAGGCAGTCTAGTATATAGCCAGGAAAAAAAAATGTGTGACTACTTCTGTACACATAGCTACATGCACTCTGATAGTGGCCACCCATGATAAACAGGAAGTGGTCGCTAGGCAACCTGCAAACCTGAATTACAACATCCTGCCGTATACACTAGAAACAGAATTCTGCATAGTATGTACTATATTCATATGTATAATGAACTTACTGCCTGAACGATGACTGTCAGGAGGGCAGAGAATAGGTGGTGTACCTCTTAAGCATCAGATGTGTGATTTACTATCGATCCTGGCAGTCATTGCTGTTTGCCAGCTGTTTGCCAGGATCCTCGCTGAGGCCTCTTGTTTCATGGCTGCACATACTATGCAGCGTGGCATGACATTTTAGTGATAGTTTCCAATGAGAAGCTTGGCAGAAGAAGCACCTTAGGCATAAATGGTCAGACAGGACAACCCCTTTAAGAAAGCACTTCCCATAAATATACTCCATTCTATATGGGCCTGCTGAAGTTTACTGCATTCCGCTTCTCCTTGGCAGCCCCATAGAGGTGAATGGAGGGCCAGGGCACAAGCTTGACTGCCACTTCATTCATACCGGGGGCTCAGGCCCTCCTTTCCCAATGTTCGGACCTCCACCTACTCACAGGACAGCGGATAAATTTAAATCTTGGCACAACCCCTTTAAGATGTATTTGTGGAATTCTTTCTTTTTTTTTCCCCTTAAAGGGGCTTGCCCATCTTATGCCATAAATGTTGCCTAGGTCCCGCTTGTGTGATCCCCCAAGAGCAGGCTGTACATGCGCAGCGCCCTCTCCATTTACTGCTATGGAACTTGTGAAAACTACACTTTTGCCTCTTTCTCTCTATTCATATTTGGACCTCGTTCTTAAAATTAAAAAGGTGGGATCTTCACCGATCGGACATTTAAGGTGTCCAGAGGGGAGAACCCTGTATGTTCATCTGAATGTATTTTTCGCTTTTAGGCCAGTGTTTTACTGTACATTTTCTATTAACTTCTTTATATGTGACCCTTTTTTTGTTTTGTGTATATTTTTGTGTGTTGGATTGCTAATGCTAAAGTGTGTCTTCTTTGATCAGTAGATGAATGTGTTTTACTCCTGCTTGACATCATCTTAAGGCCTCATGCACACCACCGTGTGTATTTTGCGGTCCGCAAAAAATACAGATGCCGCCCATGTGCATTCTGTATTTTCCGTAACGGAACATCTGTCCCCTAATAGAACAGTCCTATCCTTGTCCGTAATGCAAACAATAATAGGACATGTTCTATTTTTTTTGCGGAACGGACATACGGAAACGGAGTACACACAGAGTATCTTCTGTGTTTGAAATAAATGGTTTCGCATACGGTCCGCAAAAAAAAAACGGAACACACACGGAAATAAAATGTTCGTGTGCATGAGGCCTAAGAAGGTAAAATGGGAGGTGCTCTTATGTAATGTAATTGTCATTTTTGTTCATATGGTTCTGCACATTTCTAATTTTAAATAAAATGTTTTTTTTTTTTCTTTTATAAGAATCCAGTCTGATTGCATTTATTTGCTGTTTTATGGCACGCACCTTGGCGCCTCTTGCCATTAAAGGGTCTGTCTGGTTTCGAAAAGCCGTTTTCAAATACGCGTTCATAGAGGAAAATCAACAGTTCCAAACCCTCATCTGCTCAGGAAGAAAGAGGCTACAAAGATCCTCTCTCGTACCCTGCATGTTCCTGCATTCGGCTACCTGCACACGTTGCAGAGGTTTTTCAGCGCAGATTCTGGTGCAGAAAAGACGCAGGGTAGTACAGCACAAGCAAAGTGTATGAGATATGACAGACGCGCGTACACTTTGCTTTTTATTTTCCGGGTGGTAATGGACCTGCCGTGCAGATTTACCCGACCGTCAATTATTTGTGCTTTTTATTTTATTTATTTTTAAATTTTTTTGATCAAGAAACACACATAAGGCTACTTTCACACTAGCGTTTTTTCGGATCTGTCATGGATCTGCAAAAACGCTTCCGGTACAATAATACAACCGCATGCATCCGTCATGAACGGATCCGGTTGTATTATGTCTTCTATAGCCACGACGGTTCCATCATGAACACCATGGAAAGTCAATGGGGGACGGATCCGTTTTCTATTGTGTCAGTGAAAACGGATCAGTCCCCATTGACTTACATTGTGTGTCAGGACGGATCCGTCTTGCTCCGCACCACATCGCTGACAGAAAAACGCTGTTTGTGGCGATATTCTGTCTGCGATGGGGACGCCACCAAATGGAACGGAATGCATTTTGGTGCATTCCGTTTCGTTCAGTTCTGTTTTGTCCCCATTGACAATGAATAGGGACAAAACGGAAGCGTTTTCTTGCGCTATTGAGATCCTATGACAGATCTCAATAGCGGAATTAAAAACGATAGTGTGAAAGTAGCCTAATCTGTTTTCAAACCTGCATACGTGTGCAGGTCCCCTTAGGCCTCTTTTTTTTTTTTTTTTTTACTTGCTTTATTAAAAAATTATAAGCAAGGTGTTATACATAGCAATCAGCAAATCATGCATAAAGTACATAATGCACAAACATATTACAGTCTGCCTTTATGGCTATTCAAAGACATTGACACCCCATTAGCCCATGACATTAATAATATAGCCAGAACCACATTGTCAGATCTGTTGGAGGACCACATATTGGATACGTTCTTACACATTGAATCGAGAGGCAGAGAATTACACATGCGTCTAAGTAATAGAATGCAAATGGGCCGTTGTGACGGTCAGCGGAGAGGCACACCACGGTCCCCATATCTTTTGGAATTTTTGAGGGCATTTTCTGCGTGTATACATAATCTTCTCAAAGGGAATGACATTATTAACTAGAGCCTTCCATTGGTTAACCGTGGGGGGCCTGTCCGCCATCCACCTGAGAGCTATCGCCTTTCTGGCTAGGAAAAGGGTCTCTCTCATGAAGGTGAGTGTGTGGTGTGTTCGTGAATTGTCTTCAAGTATTCCCAGGAGACAAGCCTTGGGGCATACCTCTAGTGTACCCGGGATCATAGTGGATAAAATGTCCACCACTGACCTCCAAAATGGGCGAATATAAGTACAATCCCAGATAAGATGCCAGAAGTCCGCACCCATCTGCCTCAGGCACATCTATGACATTCTGCCCAATCTACCCATCCTGAAGAGCCTGGTCGGAGTGAGGTAACCTCTATGGAGGATAAAGAGTTGCGTCAGTCTATTAGTAAGGGATGGTGAGGCAACCAAAGGGGCATCTAGAGCCTCACTCCATTCCTCATCTGATAAAGAGGGTATGTTGCCTTTCCACTTGCTCTCCGCCTTCAAGGGAGAGGAAGACAGTTTGAGGTTAAGCAGGTGGGTGTAGAGAGTAGAAATTAGTCCTTTCGGCCCCTGAGTTCTAAAAACTCCAATGAGCGGATAGGCTGAGACTGACCTCCCAATAGCTCTTAGTTGAGCCTGAAGGGCATGTCTCAGCTGCAGATATCTATAGAAATGTGGACGCAAAAGCCCAACCTTGGTCTGCAGCTGAGAGAAGGAAAATAGTATACCACTTTCGTACCCCATGTTCTTTCCAGACACTCTCCCCTTCACAGTGCAACATTGGGTTGTTCCACAGTGGGACACCATCTGGTAGATCACTGTACTGTTGCAGTTTTGCAGCCCTCCAAACCTGATGTGCAAGTCTGTGGATCTGTAAAAGTGACTTCTCAATACACGACGGATCTTCAAGGACCGGCCAGAGGTTGGAGAGCCGCAAATACGCTTGCAAATAATATTCAGAATTCGGGAGTACTCCCTGGGTCACCCATGGCATCAAATATCTCAGCTGGCCCGCAAGAAAGTATAAGTATAGATCTGGCAAGGCCGCTCCTCCTCTGTCCCAGCTCCTCTGCAGAGACTGCAGTACCAGCTTCCGTCTATTTTTTCCCCATATGAACGTTGCCATGCTGGAGTGCAATTTGTCAAAAAATGTGCGAGGGATCGGTACACAGGAGTGTTCTAGTAAGTACAGGGCCTTGGGTTGGAGAATCATTTTGATTAAATTTAGACACCCCATGGTCGACAAGGGCAAAGTGTTCCAGGACTTAAATTTATCTGTGAAGTAAGATACTAGGGGTACTGTGTTCAGCTCGTGTGACAAGGATGGTTCTTTCGTCATGATAACACCAAGGTATTTGAATCTGTCTACAACTATCAGGTTGCAATATACGGATGGCCAGTCCGGGGTCCATAGAGGCATTAAGGCCGATTTTGCCCAATTAATGCGGAGTCCAGAAAAGGATCCAAACTGTTCAATGAGAGTTATTGCCCTGGGCAAGGTAGAATCCACTGCATCCATATACAAGATAAGATCATCTGCGTACAACCCCAGCCTGTCCTCCCTGATCCCCAACGATACTCATTTGAATACTGTATCCTGGCGGATCCTTAGCGCTAGATGTTCAATAGCCACCGCAAATAAGAGGGGGGACAAGGGGCATCCCTGCCTGGTCCCTCTATAGAGTTTAAATGTTGATGACAGGGAGCCATTTATCATGATATTAGCCGATGGGGACTTATACAGTATATCAATCCAGCTAATGAATGTAGGACCCTGAGGACCTGTATCAAGTAGGGCCATTCTACAGAATCGAATGCCTTGGCTGTGTCCAACGCAGCCAAAGCCCATTGTTTCTGGTCTGCACATCCAAGCTGAGCAATATCCTACGCCCTTTGTATATTACTGGAAGTGGAGCGACCGGGAATAAAACCAGATTGGTTTTCGTGTATTATGGATGATATCACCTTATTCAACCTGTTCGCTAAGACTTTAGTCAGTATCTTATAGTCTAAGTTGAGCAATGATATAGGTCGGTATGAGCTACAATCCAAAGGGTCCTTATCGGGTTTCAAAAGAACCACAATGGAAGCCTCATACATTGATTCTGGGAGCGCACCAGCCTCAAGAGACGTTTTATACATTCGCAGCAGCTGCGGACCCAGAATATCTATATAGGTTGAATAGACTTCCAACGGTATCCCGTCGGGTCCCGGAGCCTTCCCCAAGTTTAATCCTTTGATTGCATCCGTCACTTCCTGCAACGTAATCCCTTCATCTAACAGCTCCCTATCTGTGGCGGACAGTTGTGGATGAGAGACCTGTATATAATTCTCCAGGGTACTGAGATGTGGAACTGTACAAGTCTTGGTAGAATTCCCCAAAACGATCTAAAATTCCCTCAGGTTCATTAATAACTACCCCATCACAGTCCGCTATGCGTAATATTGGCGGAGCCATGTTATTTCTGCGCACTACCTGTGCTAAAACCTTACCCACTCTGCTACCCTGCTCGAAGGTCTGTTGCTGCAAAAATAACATCCTACGGTCACTTTTTTCTTGTAGATAAGACATGTATTGCCTGCCCTTCAACATCCAATCCACTCTGTTTTCCTCTGTGGGATTAGCAACATACATAAGTTCTGCGTTCTTGCACTGGGCACCCAGGTCCTCCTCTTTAAGGCGGGAAGCCTTCTTAATGTATGATATGGAGGATCTGAGACAACCACGCAAAAAGGCCTTCAAGGTCTCCCATAGTAAGGCCGGGTCAGTGTCAGGTGAATTAATTGTCAGAAAAGTTTGGAGTTGGTCAGGTACCTGGTCATTTGAGGACATTAATGATAACCAAAATGGGTGAATACGCTGTTTAGGGGTTCGTGTAACTGCGTCAGGATTAGCAATCGAGGCAGCTATAGGTGCATGATCAGATGGGCCTTGGGGTCTATAATGTATATCATTTACTGCCATATATGTGCCAGAGTTTCCCAGGAGATAGTCAATTCTGGACAGAGCTCCCCTAGAGGGAGTGAAGCAAGAATATTCAATCCGTTCCGGATACCTCTTTCTCCAAATGTCAATCCATCCCAGCTCCGACAGAAATCATGCCAAAACAGCGATAGGGGACTGTCGGCCAGAGCTAGCGGATGGACAGCTGAACCTATCCTTCGATTCTTCCAGCAGCAGGTTAAGGTCTCCCATGCCCAAAATTCTGGCCAATGGGTATTGTGCGGCAAACCCTGCCGCTGTCTGAAACAACGAGAGGCTAGCAGAAGGAGGGTTGTACATATTCAGTATTACATATGGTACCCCATTGACGTGGGCATATACAAATACATATTTCCCTTCAGGGTCAACACTTGTGTGATGCGGTTCCCAACGGACCATTCGATGTACTAGTAAAGAGACCCCTTTAGAGTATGAGTTACCATAAGCACTCTCCACCCACTGCGCCCAGGGCTTCCTAACTCTCCCCCCCCCCCCGCCCCTCCCCCCCGTTTCCGCGGTTAGGTGGGTTTCTCGCAGCCCTAGAATATGCGAAGCATAACCTCTGACATGTGAGAAAACTGCCATTCGCTTCCTGGGGCCCCCCATACCCCTCACATTCCATGACATTACTTTAAGATCCGCCATAATGAAATATAGGTTATATAATAGACATAAGTACAGAGCCTCTGGGATTCACAATGGGAAAAAAGGTGCATGATAGCATAAACATACTTTGCTTGACTGCTACATATTTCAGTTGTAACACATAACAAGAGAATAACTCTCAACATCCCAAATCTTGGGTTAACCAATAAAACATATGTATAACCAAAGTAGTAAATGGCCATGTGCGCGGGGGACCTGCACGGTGTAAGAAGATGGAGTGCCAGTGCAGGTTAAGTAGCTGGCTCCCCCCAATAACAGTGACACTCGCAAGTTGCAGAAAGGCGTTCAGAGTTGAACAGCATGGATGTAAACCTCAGTGTCCCAGAGTCCACACATATATGTACTGCTATACGTTACCAAACCACGAATCAAGGTAAACAAAAGGACGGCTGACTCAGGTAGTCCTTTCAGGGTGCTTTACCCCTCTTCTCATCTTAGTAGGAAGGACCACGTTCCAAGAAAGGTTACTTGGGAGAAGAACTGCGGGGTCTCCTTGACAGCCAATCCTCCGCTTCTGTAGGGTTGGAGAAGGATAGTGACTTTTCGCCGTCCACGACACGCAGGCGTGCTGGATACGCCATTGAATACTTGAGATTAAGTTCTCTAAGCCGGCGCTTGATGGAGACAAAGGTAGCACGTCTCTTCTGTAGGTCGGCGGAGAAATCCAGGTACAGGGACACATTTGCTGACCCCAGCGTGATGGTCTGAGTGATCCTAGCTTGAGCCAGTATGAGATCTCTGTTGCGCCAGTTTAACATGCGGGCTAGGAGAGGTCTAGGAGGGGCGCCGGGCGGGAGTGGTCTGGCTGGAACACGATGGGCCCTTTCCACCGTGTATGCGGACGAGAAAGCCGCGTTGGGAAACACCGACTTGAACCAACCCTCCAAAAAGGCCGCTGGGTCAGGGCCCTCCACCCGCTCCGGCATACCAATGATGCGCACATTGTTGCGTCGTGCCCGGTTTTCCAAATCATCACACTTTTGTCGGCGTAGTTCCACTGACGCCTCCACAGCAGCGAGTCTTGCCGGCAGTGGGCCAGTCTGGTCTTCCAGGTCTGATACCCGTGTCTCACGCAGCTGTTGGACATCATGGCGGAGGAGGCCCAAGTCCACTCTCACCTCATCAATCTTCCCGGTAAGGGAGGCCTGACACCCGGTGATGGCTGCCATTAGTTGTTGGTGCGAGGTTTGCAGAGTGAGCTCCGGTTCAGCCTCAGGGTCAGCGTCAGGAGTTAGGTGCTGTGCCGCCTGGCTTCTAGTGCTGGCTGCACGTGTCGGCGAGTGGGCGGCAGCGCCATGTTGAGAATCCTGTCTGGCATATTCTTTAAGGCGCTCTGCCGCCATCTGAGCCTTGCTGGCACTCATGATTCCACTCCGGCACTCTTGGGGACCCAGGGACACCTCTCAGGTCGGCAACAAGCGAGTGTACAGTTCAGGATGGCTCAGGATTGAAGTTATGAGCCGGAGCTGCTTTCAGATGCGTCCAGCCATAACGGCAGTTGGCCACGACCCCCCCCCCCCCCCCCCCCAAAGGCCTCTTTCACACGAACGAGTTTTCCATCCACATGTGATGCATGTAGCAAACGCATGGCATCCGAACTCAATCGTAATCTATTCATCTCAATGGGTCTGTGCACATGAGCGTCATTTTTCACTCATCATCTCTGCGTTCAGGAAAAAGCGCAGCCTCTTCTATCTTACGCATTTTTCTCACAGCTCTGGCTCTATTATAGAAGTGAAAGGGGACTTCGTGAAAAACAGAAGGCGTCCAGATGCTATGCGGTTTTGACTTTTTTCCTAGAAGATGTGGAGTGTTATTCAGTTTTTCTTCACGCAGACACTGAACGCAATCGCAGAAAAATCTGATTAATCACTGCATCAGGATACCGTGTTATCTGCTAATTCAGGGATCAGCAACCTTCAGCACTCCAGCTGCTGTGAAACTACAACTCCCAGCATCCACACTTACTTGGCTGTTCTTGTAACTCCCATAGAAAGAGAGTTGTAGTTTCAGAACAGCTGGTGCGCCGGATGTTACTGATCCCTGTCTTAATTGTTAGAAGACACTTCCAGTGAAAAGGGATTGTCCAAAGAGGACAACCCCTTTAAGAACTTAGTACATAAGAAATGTGCAAAGGTTGGTGACAGATGACATGGGGAAAAAAAGCTTTGGGGACATGAACTGATTTGCTGCAACCAGTGTCAGGCAGCTGCTGCCAAAGCAAATAAGGTCAAGTGCCAGATGCTTAGTTTTAGGGTTTCTTGCCACAGAGTCCAATGCTGGCAGCACTGCACAGTGTCAGACCATGAAGGGTTAATGACCGGGTAACACCCAGTAGTCAATTCACAATTGCTAAGGGTGAATTCTCACGTGGCAGATTTATTTCTGAAATTACCATGACTATCCCATTCATCTAAACTGGTCTTGCATAAATCCATGTTCTTGCTGCCAAAACAGATAAGTTGAACTGATTTTCAGTTAACAAATCTGCTGCCTGTGAATATTTTCTTTCAGGCTATGTGGATGCTGTAATGGCGGCCCTGTTGTTTGTCTTCCTGAGACCGGTATAATTAACCCTGTGACGACATCCACTGCACATGTACAGAGAATGTCGTCTCTTTAAAGATGATGCTTACTACAGAGCAGAGCGAGCACTATAGCTGCTGGGTGTCTGGTGTTTTACACATCAGACACCTGGGGCTAATGTCTGCGATTGGCAGTAATGCCGATCGCAGATATTCAACCCCTCAGATGCTGTTGTCAAATGTGACCACGACATCTGATCGCTTAAACCCCAGAAACACTGTGCTCCTCGCACTGGAATAGCTCCCCCTACTGGAAATCAGGGGAGCTGTTAATTCACTGCGGCAGGCTCCATAGGAACATAGTGAATTTTTCATAGATTTCAGTGGTCGTTCATCTGATGATCACATGTTCAGGTTCCATAGGGCAGGGATGGGCAAACTGCGGCTCTCAGCTGTTGTAAAACTACAATTCCCACCATGCCCTGCTGTAGGCTGATAGCTGTAAGCAGTCTTTGCATGCTGGGAGTTGTAGTTTTGCAACAGCTGGAGAGCCACAGTTTGCCCATCCCTACCCTAGGGGAACTCTTAAAAAGTGTAAAAAGAAAAAAAAAGTTTTTATAAATGGCATAATGTTAAAAAATAAAAATCTCCCACCAAAAAATCAATAAAAAAGTGATCAAAAAGTCATACACACCCCAAAATGGTATCAATGAAAAGGTTATGGGGGTCAGAATATAGTGATGAAAAGACATTTCCAGCCTTTTTATTTTTTCTTAAAGGGGTTGTCTCATCACAGACAATGGGGGCATACCTACCTCTGAGTGCACAAGCGCGGTGTATGGTTTCGCGTATGAAGTGGTTGCCTATCCCGCGGCGGTGCAATAATTTGTACTAATCCAGTGGATGTGCGCTTGCGTAGCGCCGCACACACCCTCCTCCAGCTGATTTTGGTGCGGCCGCGTCACTTGCGGGTATAGCATTCTGCCAAGGCATATGGCAGAACACCCCCATTGTCTTATAGGTGCGGGTCACTGGAACGGAGCTCCGCAAGGTGGACGTTGGAGGACCCCAGTCCAGGCCACCACCAAGCGCGCTCTCCATAGTAGTGAATGGGAGCACACTGCACATGACCGACCACCGCTCCCATTCACTACTATAGGCCTGACGGAAAAGGCCGAGCCAGTGCTCGGCTATTTTCGGCGGCCCCATAGAAAATGAATGGAGGGCGGCTGCGCATTAGCAGTGCGCTCTCCATCACGTTCATGGCTCTGTTCTCGGTGGGACCCGCACCTATAAGACAATGGGGGCATATTCGAGCAATATGCCCCCATTGTCTGAGATAAGAAAACCCCTTTAAGTATTAAAACACAAAAAACACTATTAAAAATCTGGTATCGCTGTAATCGTACTGATCCAGAGAATGAAGAGCACGGGTCAGTTTTGCTGGATAGGGAACACAGTAAAAACAAACCTCCAAAAAATGTGGCAGAATTGTGTAAGTAGGAAAAGGGGGGGGGGGGGGTTCTCTAGTTCCACTGCATTAGAATTTTTTTTCCAGCTTTCCACTACATCATATGCAATATTTAATGGTGACATTAGAAAGTACAACTTGTCCCACAAAAAGACAAGCCCTCATATGGCTAGGCGAACTGAAAAAAAAAAAATTATGGCTCCGAGAAGGCAGGGAGTAAAAAACAAAAACAGAAAATTGCCCTGTCCTCAAAGGGTTAATGACAGAAGACTATTTGTCCGAAAAGGACGCCGTGGAGCCAGGGGACTTGTTGACACGAGAGATCACTGTGCAGACTCTTTAAGGTTTAATCTCTTCTGACAGTGGATTATTGCAGTTTATTCTCCCCCTGATCTCCCGGTATCGCCGCCGTGCACCGCCCCGTGGGAAGCTGCTCCCGCGAATGCCTGGTCTGCCGATCCATGGGCTTACATTGATGAGACCTGAATGTTTTTATCCCAATTGAGATGCTCCGGTCTGGGATTCGCTGATTATTGTTTTCTTCTTGTTGGATAATTTCCGAGCATTCCTTCCTGTGCAAACAAGCTCTCTGCGCGGCTCTGGAATGCGAGAATTTCTGTTTACTGCCATATCTGCGTGGGAAGGGGGGGGGGGGGTGAATATTCTGACCGCGACACCAAATTATGTAACGCTTGTCTGTACTGTTATGTATGACCCTGGTCTCCTCTGGACCCCATAGACATATGATAATAAAAAATATCGCAGTATGCAGCACTACATATCCGTTCAATATAGCGGAATCTGCAGTGGAGGACCCTGACGGAGCCTCCGACACACAGATGTAAACATAGCCTTAGGCCTCATGCACACGACCGTATGTATTTTTCGGTCCGCAAAACGGATCAGCAAAAAATACACATGACGTCCGTGTGCATTCCATGTTTTTCAGAACGGAACAGCTGGCCCCTAATAGAACAGTCCTATCCTTGTCCGTAATATGGACAATAATAGGACATGTTCTATTTTTTTGCAGAACAGACATACTGAAACAGAATTGACACGGAGTAATTTCAGTTTTTTTTTGCGGATCCAATGAATGGTTCCGCATACTGTCCGCAAAAAAAAAACGGAACGGATACGGAAAGAAAATACGTTTGTGTGCATGAGGCCTAAATGAGGCACTTTAGAGGTCAGATGTCCTACTGTATAAAGTGATATTCTGGGATTTTCATATTAATAGTCTTTACTCTGGACAGGTCATCAATATGAGATTGGTGGGGATCCGACTCCTGGCACCCCCGCCGATCTTCTGTATAAGCGCTTAGGCCTCATCACATGCACTAGCACAGCTCAGTTTCATTCAAGTGTAAGCACAGCCACTATACGATGGATAGCGCTGTCTTTAGTAAGCTGTGAGGACTCCACCAATCTCATATTGATGACCTATCCTGAGGATAGGCCATCGATATGAAAATCCCAGAAAACCCCAAAGTACAGGGTGGGCCATTTATATGGATACACCTTAATAAAATGGGAATGGTTGGTGATATTAACTTCCTGTTTGTGGCACATTAGTATATGTGAGGGGGGAAACTTTTCAAGATGGGTGGTGACCATAGTGGCCATTTTGAAGTCGGCCATTTTGAATCCAACTTTTGTTTTTTCAATAGGAAAAGGGTCATGTGACACGTGTGTCATGTAACTTTATTCTTTCATGAGTTATTTACAAGTTTCTGACCACTTATAAAATGTGTTCAATGTGCTGCCCATTGTGTTGGATTGTCAATGCAACCCTCTTCTCCCACTCTTCACACACTGATAGCAACACCGCAGGAGAAATGCTAGCACAGGCTTCCAGTATCCGTAGTTTCAGGTGCTGCACATCTCGTATCTTCACAGTATAGACAATTGCCTTCAGATGACCCCAAAGATAAAAGTCTAAGGCCTCTTTCACACGGGCGTCATGTTTGACGCCCGGATAAGAGGCGGGTGCGTTGCAGGAATATGCGCGATTTTCCCGTGCGGGTGCAAACGTTTGTAATGCGTTATAGGGGAAAATAATGGCTATAAGGGAAAATAATAGCATTCTTAATAAAGAATGCATTGTAAAATGAAGTGGAAGGGGTTAAAAATAATAAAACTTAACTTACCTTAGCCACTTGATCGCGTAGTTGCGATCTGTCCTCTCTTTCCCAGCATCAGCTAAGAACTAAAGGACCTGTGATGACGTCACCATGGTAAGATGGACCATGTGATTGGACCATGTGATGAGACGTCATCACAGGTCCTTTAGTTCTTAGCTGATGCTGGGAAAGAGAGGACAGATCGCAACTACGCGATCAAGTGGCTAAGGTAAGTTAACTGTTATTATTTTTAACCCCTTCCTCTTTATTTTACTATGCATTCTTTATTAAGAATACTATTATTTCCCCTTATAACCATTATTTTCCCCTATAACGCATTACAAACGTTAACGCATTACAAGCGTCAAACATGACGCCCGTGTGAAAGAGGCCTTAGACTTTTATCTTTGGGGTCATCCGAAGGCAATTGTCTATACTGTGAAGACCCGAACTTCATCCCGAACCCGAACCCCATTGAAGTTAATGGGGACCCGAACTTTTAGGCACTAAAAAGGCTGTAAAATAGTCCAGGAAAGGGCTAGAGGGCTGCCAAAGGCAGCAAAATGTAGGTAAATCCCCTGCAAACAAATGTGGATAGGGAAATGAATTAAAATAAAATAAAATAAATAAAAATTAACCAATATCAATTGGAGAGAGGTCCCACAGCAAGGAATCATGCGTCATATCACCCACTACTGGAGAAGGCCACTTTCAGTTATTTCGGCCCCAGCACACAGACAGAGGAGAGGTTCATTCAACTTTGGGTTGCACCGCAAGATCATGGTAAAGTTAAAAAAATGAGGATTCAATAAAGAAGTGCCCCGGAGTACAAGAATACATGGTTGAGGGGGAGGCAGTTATAAATGTCTATTCTGCACAAGGAAGGCACAGGTCCTGTGGGATCCATGCCTGGTTCATTTTTATGAACGTCAGCTTGTCCACGTTGGCTGTGGACAGTAATGACGCCCCCTGCCGCGCTGAATACACGTTCAGACAAAACGCTGGCCGCCGGGCAGGCCAGCACCTCCAAGGCATAAAATGATAACTCTGGCCACGTGGACAATTTGGAGACCCAGAAGTTGAATGGGGCCGAACCATCTGTGAGTACGTGGAGGGCTGTGCAGACGTACTGTTCAACCAGGTTAGTGAAATGCTGCCTCCTGCTAACATGTTCCGTATCAGGTGGTGGTGCAGTTAGCTGTGGCGTGGAGACAAAACTTTTCCAAATTTCTGCCATGCTAACCCTGCCCTCAGAGGAGATGGCCGTGACACAGCTGCGTTGGTGACCTCTTGCTCCTCCTCTGCCTTCGCCTTGGGCTTCCACCTGTTCCCCTGTGACATTTGGGAATGCTCTCAGGAGCGCGTCTACCAGCGTGCGCTTGTACTCGCGCATCTTCCTATCACGCTCCAGTGCAGGAAGTAAGGTGGCCACATTGTCTTTGCACCGGGGATCCAGCAGGGTGGCAACCCAGTAGTCCGCACACGTTAAAATGTGGGCAACTCTGCTGTCGTTGCGCAGGCACTGCAGCATGTAGTCGCTCATGTGTGCCAGGCTCCCCAGAGGTAAGGACAAGCTGTCCTCTGTGGGAGGCGTATCGTCATCGTCCTCCGTATCCCCCCAGCCACGCACCAGTGATGGGCCTGAGCTGTGTCAGGTGCCACCCCGCTGTGAACCTGCTTCATCCTCATCCTCCTCCACCTCCTCGTCATCCTCCTCGTCCTCCAGTAGTGGGCCCTGGCTGGCCACATTTGTACCTGGCCTCTGCTGTTGCAAAAACCCTACCTCTGAGCCACTTCTAACAGACTGGCCTGAAAGTGCTAAAAATGACCCCTCATCCTCCTCCTCCTCCTGGGCCACCTCCTCTTCCATCATCGCCCTATGCGTTTTCTCAAGGAGACATAGAAGTGGTATTGTAACGCTGATAACGTTGTCATCGCCACTGGCCATGTTGGTGGAGTACTCGAAACAGCGCAACAGGCCACACAGGTCTCGCATGGAGGCCCAATCATTGGTGGTGAAGTGGTGCTGTTCCGCAGTGCGACTGACGCGTACGTGCTGCAGCTGAAACTCCACTATGGCCTGCTGCTGCGCGCACAGTCTCTCCAGCATGTGCAAGGTGGAGTTCCACCTGGTGGGCACGTCGCATATGAGGCGGTGAGCGGGAAGGCCGAAGTTCCGCTGTAGCGCAGACAGGCGAGCAGCGGCAGGATGTGAACGCACAGACGGCCCGCACTTTATGCAGCAGCTCTGACATGTCGGGGTAGTTGTGAATGAACTTCTGCACCACCAAATTCAGCACATGCGCCAGGCAAGGGATGTGCGTCAAACCGGCTAGTCCCAGAGCTGCGACGAGATTTTGCCCATTATCGCACACCACCAGGCCGGGCTTGAGGCCCACCGGCAGAAACCACTCGTCGGTCTGTTGTTCAATACCCCGCCACAACTCCTGCGCGGTGTGGGCCTGTCCCCAAACATATGAGTTTCAGAATGGCCTGCTGATGTTTACCCGGGCTGTGCTGAAGTTGGTGGTGAAGGTGTGTGGCTGACTGGATGAGCTGGTGGAAGCAGAGGAGGAGGAAGCCGAGTAGGAGGAGGAGGCTACAGGAGGCAAAGAATGATGCCCTGCGATCCTTGGAAGGACGTGCGCCAAGGAACTCTCCACCTGGGGCCCAGCCGCCACTACATTTACCCAGTGTGCAGTTAGGGAGATATAGCGTCCCTGGCCGTGCTTACTGGTCCACGTATCTGTGGTTAGGTGGACCTTGCCACAGATGGCGTTGCGCAGTGCACACTTGATTTTATCGGATACTTGGTTGTGCAGGGAAGGTACGGCTGTCTTGGAGAAGTAGTGGCGGCTAGGAACAACATACTGTGGGACAGCCATGGACATCAGCTGTTTGAAGCTGTCTGTGTCCACCAGCCTGAATGACAGCATTTCAAAGGCCAGTAGTTTAGAAATGCTGGCATTCAGGCCCAGGGCTCGAGGGTGGCTAGGTGGGAATTTACGCTTTCTCTCCAAGGTTTGCGAGATGGAGAGCTGAACGCTGCCGTGTGACATGGTGGAGATGCTTGGTGACGCAGGTGGTGTTGTCGGTGGCACATCCTCTGTTTGGTGGGAGGCAGGTGCCAACATTCCTCCCGAGGCAGAGGAAGAGGCCGAGGCAGCAGCAGAAGAGGGAGCAGGGGGAGCCTGAGTGATTTCCTTGCTTTTAAGGTGTTTACTCCACTGCAGTTCATGCTTTGCATGTAGATGCCTGGTCATGCAGGTTGTGCTAAGGTTCAGAACGTTAATGCCTCTCTTTAGGCTCTGATGGCACAGCGTGCAAACCACTCGGGTCTTGTCGTCAGCACATTGTTTAAAGAAGTGCCATGTCAGGGAACTCCCTGAAGGTGCGTTTGGGGTGCTCGGTCCCTGGTGGCGCTGGCCAATAGCAGGCGAACTCTCTTGGCGGCGGCTGTTCTGCTTTTGCCCCCTGCTCCCTCTTTTGCTACGCTGTTGGTTCGGTCTCACCACTGCCTCTTCCTCTGAACTATGAAAGTCAGTGGCACGACCTTCAGTCCATGTGGGGTCTAGGACCTCATCGTCCCCTGCATCGTCTCCCACACAGTCTTCCTCCCTGACCTCCTGTTCGGTCTGCACACTGCAGAAAGATGCAGCAGTTGGCACCTGTGTTTCGTCATCATCAGAGACGTGCGGACTCCGATGAGGTGGTATTCCCATGTCCTCATCATCAGGAAACATCAGTGGTTGTGCATCAGTGCATTCTATGTCTTCCACCACTGGGGAAGGGCTAGGTGGATTCCCTTGAGAAACCATGCCAGCAGAGTCTTCAAACAGCATAAGAGACTGCTGCATAACTTGAGGCTCAGACAGTTTCCCTGATATGCATGGGGGTGATGTGACAGACTGATGGGCTTGGTTTTCAGGTGCCACCTGTGCGCTTTCTGCAGAAGACTGGGTGGGAGATAATGTTGTGAACATGCTGAATCCACTGTCGGCCACGCAATTGACTAGTGCCTGTACCCGCTCAGGCCTTACCATCCTTAGAACGGCATTGGGCCCCACCAAATATCGCTGTAAATTCTGGCGGGTACTGGAACCTGAGGTAGTTGATTCACTAGGACGCGTGGCTGTGGCAGAATGGCCACGTCCTCTCCCAGCACAAGAGGGTACACTAACACCACCACGACCGCGTCCGCGTCCCTTACTAGATGTTTTCCTCATTGTTACCGTTCACCAAGCACCACAATAAGAAAAAAAATATTTGGCCCAATGTATTGATTTCAAATTCAGGCCTTTTTTTACAGGCACCTAACACTATCTGCCTATTTATTTATGTAGCGTATTACACTAATCCAGGCACAGCAGTAACCACTGATTTAGGGGAATATCTCTTTTGGGGTTAGTATTTAGGCCCTGGATGAAAGGTATCCTTTTATGGACAGATTTACACTTGGCCTGCAACAGCTCGAACACCAGATTCAGGGTATTGCTATTTTGGCAATTGAATTTCACACCACAACAAAATATATGTTTTTGCGGACACTATGAAACTTGGCCAGCCACAGCTGAAACTACTGATTTATGGTATTGCTATTTTGGCAATTGAATTTCACCGCAGAACAAAATATACCCTTTTACGGACAGATTAATACTTGGCCTGCAACAGCTGGGACACCAGATTCAGGGTATTGCTATTTTGGCAATTGAATTTCACCCCACAACAAAATATATGTTTTTGCGGACACTATGAAACTTGGCCAGCCACAGCTGAAACCACTGATTTATGGTATTGCTATTTTGGCAATTGAATTTCACCGCAGAACAAAATATACCCTTTTACGGACAGAATAACACTTGGCCTGCAACAGCTGGGACACCAGATTTAGGGGATTGGTATTTGGACAATTGTATTTAACCCCTTAATAAAATATAGAAATTTCTATCCTGAGTTTCTAGGGGTGACAATTAGCACAGCCAAGCCCCTGATGTAGGATATAGCAAAAAAAAAACTAGTATTGATGGATTGATGGACTTGGTGGCAGCTTGTTCTGGTGCACCACAAGTCACAAAATGGCCGCCGATCAACCCAGAAAATAAGTGACAGAAAAACGCTCTGTGCAGCCTAAAAACCAGTGAGCAAGTAACTAGCAAAAGTTCAATCATTCACAGCTGTAGATCGATCACTTCATTAGGTGTTTTTGCTGACTTTTCCCTGCCTAATCTCGCCCACAAAGAAGCTGCGTCCTCTCCCTACACTAGTCAGAGCAGTGTGACGTGCGGCGCTACGTGACTCCAGCTTAAATAGAGGCTGGGTCACATGATGCACTTGGCCAATCAAAGCCATGCCATTAGTAGGCATGGCTGTGATGGGCTCTTAGGGCAAGAAGTAAAACGCTAGCTGATTGGCTGCTGTGCAGCCCTTCAGAAAGCGGGAAGTAATCGCCGAACAACGAAAAAAGTTCGAAAAATTTTTTTTGAAAAAGTTCGGGTTCGGGTCCGTGTCCGTATCCCGAACTATGCTCGAACTGTTCGCTCAACACTACGCACAATATAGAGCATGCTGCGATTTTCACTCAACGCAGAAGTGATGCGTGAAAATCACCGCTCATGTGCACAGCTCCATAGAAATGAATGGGTCCGGATTCAGTGCGGGTGCAATGCGTCCTCCTCACGCATTGCACCTGCGCGGAAAACTCGCCGTATGAAAGGGGCCTAAGGGGGTCAGATCGGGAGACCTTGGGGGCCATTCAACTGGCCCACGACGACCAATCCACTTTGCAGGAAACTGTTCATCTAGGAATGCTTGGACCTGACACCCATAATGTGGTGGTGCACCATCTTGCTGGAAAAACTCAGGGAACGTACCAGCTTCAGTGCATAAAGAGGGAAACACATCATCATGTAGCAATTTCGCATATCCAGGGGCCTTGAGGTTTCCATTGATGAAGAATGTCCCCACTATCTTTGTACCCCATATACCACACCATACCATCAATTTTTTGGTTCCCACAGTCTTGGAGGGATCTATCCAATGTGGGTTTGTGTCAGACCAATAGCGGTGGTTTTGTTTGTTAACTTCACCATTCACATAAAAGTTGCCTCATCACTGAACAAAATCTTCTCCGTAAACTGAGGGTCCTGTTCCAATTTTTGTTTTGCCCATTCTGCAAATTCAGTGCGCCAATCTGGGTCATCCTCGTTGAGATGCTGCAGTAGCTGGAGTTTGTAAGGGTGCCATTTGTGAGTAGCTAATATCCGCCGAAGGGATGTTCGACTAATGCCACTCTCCAGTGACATGCGGCGAGTGCTACGCTATGGGCTCTTGCTGAATAAAGCTAGGACAGCCACTAAAGTTTCTTCATTAGTGACAGATTTCATGCGTCCACATTTTGGCAAATCCAGCACTGAACCAGTTTCACGAAACTTAGCAAGCAGTTTGCTAACTGTAGCATGGGAGATGGGTGGTCTTGTAGGGTGTCTTGCAGTGAAATCTGCTGCAATCACCCGGTTACTGCGTTCACCAGACATCAACACAATTTCTATCCGCTCCTCACGTGTTAACCTCGGCGACATGTCAATAGCTGTAAACAAAGAGAAACTTGTAAATAACTCACGAAAGAATAAAGTTACGTTAAAACCAAGCACACCATTGTTTTTCTTGTGAAATTCCCAATAAGTTTGATGTGTCACATGACCCTCTTCCTATTGAAAAAACAAAAGTTGGATTCAAAATGGCCGACTTCAAAATGGTCGCCATGGTCACCACCCATCTTGAAAAGTTTCCCCTCTCACATATACTAATGTGCCACAAACAGGAAGTTTATATCACCAACCATTCCCATTTTATTAAGGTGTATCCATATAAATGGCCCACCCTGTATATACTCAAGCACCAATACTCAGTGCTCTGAGGGCTTGATCCAACCCCTCAGTGCTCCAAGAGCCTACTTGGCATATTATAAGAAACAGATTTTTCTCCTGAACGGCACAACATAGAAGAAGAAATAAGGTATTGTTTGAACCAGCAGGGTCAACCCTACCAGTAAATATGTGGCATCCATAGGTCCCCATAAACCAAGACCATACCAAAACTGCATCCTTTTAGTATGCGTCGGTCTACCTTTTTTGTTCCGGTATAGTAAATTGTGATCTGCTACATTTTCCTGCACAGGTGGTTACAGTAAATAATACCGTATAGCATGGCAATGGCTGACATGTGCCTATACAGTGAAATATATGTTGGTAAATACCTACTGTATGTAAATGAAGCAAGAAACCAGATGTGAACAAGGTCCTATAGTCCTACAACTATACTTGCCTTTTCTATCTGGAGGTGACACTATGTCCACGTTATACACATGGGTCTAGGTCCATGATTTCCAACATGACATGCTCCACGTCGCAATGTGCATCACTAAAGATTACATATCACACCGAGATTACAGAACGAGAGAAAATACATTTCAGGGAAGAGATGACGCCAAATAAGAATCCATAAGGGGAACCTCTTTATTGGGTAATGGGTCACACAGCAGCAAAGCATTATGGGTCCTGAATGGGTTCTGCGTGGTGGACCATATCGATAGATCATTAACCACCTCAGCCCCCCTAGCTTAAACACCCTTAATGACCAGGCCACTTTTTACAATTCTGCACTGCGCTACTTTCACCGTTTATTGCTCCGTCATGCAACTTACCACCCAAATGAATTTTACCTCCTTTTCTTCTCACTAATAGAGCTTTCATTTGGTGGTATTTCATTGCTGCTGACATTTTTACTTTTTTTTGCTATTAATCAAAAATTTTTGCAAAAAAATAAAAATTTTCACTTTCTGTTGTAATTTTTTTTTTTTTTTAAAAACTACATTTCTATATAAATTTTTCGCAAAATTTATTGTTCTACATGTCTTTGATAAAAAAAAAGTCCAATAAGTGTATATTTATTGGTTTGGGTAAAATTTATAGCGTTTACAAACTATGGTGCAAAAAAGTGAATTTGGGCATTTTGAAGCAGCTCTGACTTTCTGAGCACCTGTCATGTTTCTTCAGGTGCTAGAATGCCAGGATAGTATGGTGAGTTCATGTATCATTTCATTTTTTTTCACAAGTTAGCGGAAAATGACACTTTCTGAGGAAAAAAAATAAATAAAGTTTCAATTTCTGCTAACTTCTGGCAAAAAAATAAATAAAATCTCAGACGGACACACTATGCCCCTCAGTGAATACCTTGGGGTGTCTGCTTTCCGAAATGGGGTCATTTGTGGGGTGTGTTTACTGTTCTGGCATTTTGGGCAGGGCTAAATTGTGAGCCGCCATGTAAAACCTAAAGGTACTCGTTGGAATTTGGGCCCCTTTGCGCACCCAGGCTGCAAAAAAGTGTCACTCATGTGGTATCGCCGTACTCAGGAGAAGTAGGGCAATGTGTTTTGGGGTGTATTTTTACATATACCCATGTTGGGTGAGAGAAATATCTCTGTAAGTTGACAACTTTGTATAAAAAAATTAAAAAAGTTGTCGTTCACAGCGATATTTCTCACACAAAGTATGGGTATATATAAAAATACACCCCAAAACTCATTGCCCTACTTCTCCTGAGTACGGCGACACCACATGAGTGACACTTTTTTGCAGCCTGGGTGCGCAAAGGGGCCCTAATTCCAATGAGTACCTTTAGGATTTCACAGGGCATTTTTACGCATTTAGATTCCAGACTTCTTCTCACGCTTTAGGGGCCCCTAAAATGCCAGGGCAGTATAAATACCCCACATGTGACCCCATTTTAGAAAGAAGACACCCTAAGGTATTCCGTGAGGGGTATGGTGAGTTCATGTAAAATTTTATTTTTTGTCACAAGTTAGTGGAATATGAGACTTTGTAAAAAAAATATATATATATCAATTTCCGCTAACGTGCCAAAAAAAAAATAATAATTCTGTGAACTCGCCATGCCCCTCACGGAATACCTTGGGGTGTCTTCTTTCCAAAATGGGGTCACATGTGGGGTATTTATACTGCCCTGGCATTTTAGGGGCCCTAAAGCGTGAGAATCCAAATGCGTAAAAATGCCCTGTGAAATCCTAAAGGTACTCATTGGTTTTAGGGCCCCTTTGCGCATCTTGGCTGCAAAAAAGTGTCACTCATGTGGTATCGCTGTACTCAGGAGAAGTAGGGCAATGTGTTTTGGGGTGTATTTTTACCTATACCCATACTGTGTGTGAGAAATATATCTGTAAATGACAACTTTTTAAAAAAATTTATACAAAGTTGGCAATTTACAGATATATTTCTCTCACCCAGCATGGGTATATGTAAAAATACACCCCAAAACACATTGCCCTACTTCTCCTGAGTATGGCGATACCACATGTGTGACACTTTTTTGCAGCCAAGATGCGCAAAGGGGCCCAAATTCCAATGAGTACCTTTTAGGAGGGCATTTTTACGCATTTTTCTTCTCATGCTCTAGGGCCCCTAAAATGCCAGGGCAGTATAAATACCCCACATGTGACCCCATTTTGGAAAGAAGACACCCCAAGGTATTCCGTGAGGGGCATGGCGAGTTCATAGAAGATTTTGTTTTTGGCACAAGTTAGTGGAAATTCATTTTTTGTTGTTTTTTCTCACAAAGTCTCCCTTTCCGCTAACTTTTGACAAAAAGTTCAATTTTTCATGGACTCACTATGCACCTCAGCGAATACCTCGGGGTGTCTTCTTTCCAATATGGGGTCATTTGTGGGGTGTTTGTACTGTTCTGGCATTTTGGGCGGGGCTAAATTGTGAGCAGCCATGTAAAACCTAAAGGTACTCGTTGGAATTTGGGCCCCTTTGCGCACCCAGGCTGCAAAAAAAGTGTCACTCATGTGGTATTGCCGTATTTAGAAGAAGTAGGGCAATGTGTTTTGGGCTGTATTTTTACATATACCCATGTTGGGTGAGAGAAATATCTCTGTAAATTGACAACTTTGTATAAAATTTTTTAAAAAGTTGTCGTTTACAGCAATATTTCTCACACAAAGTATGGGTATATATAAAAATACACCCCAAAACACATTGCCCTACTTCTCCTGAGTACGGCAATACCACATGTGTGACACTTTTTTGCAGCCAAGATGCACAAAGGGGCCCAAATTCCCATGAGTACCTTTAGGATTTCACAGGGCATTTTTACGCATTTGAATTCTCACGCTTTAGGGCCCCTAAAATGCCAGGGCAGTATAAATACCCCACATGTGACCCCATTGTGGAAAGAAGACACCCCAAGGTATTCCGTGAGGGGCATGGCGAGTTCACAGAAAAAAAAAATTTTGGGCACAAGTTAGCGGAAATTGATATATATATATATATATATTTTTTTACAAAGTCTCATATTCCACTAACTTGTGACAAAAAATAAAATTTTACATGAACTCCCCATACCCCTCACGGAATACCTTGGGGTGTCTTCTTTCTAAAATGGGGTCACATGTGAGGTGTTTGTACTGCCCTGGCATTTGAGGGTCTCCGTAATCATTACACGTATGGCCAGCATTAGGAGTTTCTGCGATTCTCCGTATATTGAGCATACGGGTAATGAGATTTTTTTCCGTTCATCCTCTGGGCTGAAAAAAGAAAAAAAATGAACGGCACAGATTTCTTCATTCGCATCAATCAATGTGGATGAAAAAATCTCTGCCAAAATCAGTGACTGCGGTGCGGTGGGCTGGGCGCTAGCTACCTAACAAGTAGCTAACTAACTGGCGGTGATGAGGGACCCTTATGCCCCATTCACACGTCCGCAATTCTGTTTGCGGAACGGAATTGCGGACCCATTCATTTCTATGGGGACAGACTTTGTCCCGCTCGGATCCGGAATTATGGATCCTCACTTCGGGTCTGCACTTCCGTTACGCAAAAAAATAGAACATGTCCTATTCTTGTCCGCAATTGCGGACAAGAAAAAGCATTTTCTATATAGTTCTGGCAATGTGCGGATCTGCAAAATGCGGAAAGCACATTGCCGGTGTCCGTGTTTTGAGGATCTGCGGATCCGCGGATCCGTGGATCAGATCCGCGGATCCGTGGATCCGCAAAACACATATGGACGTCTGAATGGAGCCTTACAGGGGTGTGATCAATGACAGGGGGGTGATCAGGGAATTTAGATGGGGTGATCAAGGGGTTAACAAGGGGTTAATGAGTGATGAGGAGGGGGGGGGGTGGTAGTGTAGTGTTTGGTGCAACTTTACATAGCTACCTGGTCCTCTGGTGGTCGATCCCAGCAAATGGGACCACCAGAGGACCAGGTAGCAGGTATATCAGACGCTGTTAACAAAACAGCGTCTGATATACCACTTTGATGCGATTTATTTCGCATCTACAGCCTGCCAGTGATTGATCATCGCTGGCAGGCTGCGGTATAACTGGTGAGACGTGCGGCACTGTGCGTTAGGCGGTCCTGTAGTGGTTAAAGGGGCTTTTCAAGACTTTAATACTGATGACCTATCTTCTGGACAACCGGGACCCCCACTAATCAGTTGATTGAAAAGGTACCGGTGCTCGCAGCAGTGCCGCGGCCTTCTCCAGCTTTCCCTAGACCAGGTATGCTCAACCTACAGCCACAATGCCCTGCTGTAGGCTGATAGCTGTAGGCTGTTTGGGCATGCTGGGAGTTTTAGTTTTGCAACAACTGGAGGGCCGCATGTTGAGCATGCCTGCCCTAGACCATGTGACATCATGTTCATCAGTCACATGGCCTAGGCGCAGCTCAGCCCCATTGAAGTGATTGGGGCTGAGCTGCGTTACCAAGTAGAGCCGCAATACAATGTACTTCACTGTGCTTGGTGAGCTGAGAAAAGGCCACGGCGCTTACAGGAGTGCTGGTGCCTTCTCATACAGCTGATCGGTGGGGGTCCCGTTTGACCCCCACCGATCATTTACTAATCTCAGTATTAAAATCTCTTTAAGGCCTCTTTCACACTAGCGTTTTAGCTTTCCGTCCTAGAGATCCGTCCTCGGGTCTCTAGGACGGAAAGCTACTGATCAGGATTATCCCCATGCATCCTGAATGGAGAGAAATCCGTTCAGGATGCATCAGGATGTCTTCCGTTCAGTATGTCAACGTTTTTTGGACGTTGACAAAAGCGCAGCATGCTGCGGATTTGTCTCCGTCCAAAAATCCGGAAGACATGCCGTAACGCCGGATCCGGAATTAATGCCCACACGGAACACATCCGTATGTCATCCGTATTTCATCCGTATTTTGCGGATCCATACTGAAGAAATGCTATGCCCAGCCTATATTGCTCATGTGTTTGGTGATTAATAAGTTACTGTTAACGTTTCCGATCCGTAATAAACTGATCAAATACGGAAACCATACAGTTATGTTTTGAGCAATAACGGAACAGAAGAGGACTTAAATCAGAGAAAAAAAACTCAGATACTGAACAGCGGATCCGTGAAAAACGGACTGCAAAACAACAACGGTCGTGTGCATGAGCCCTTAGAGTATATATTTTAGATTTAGATGATTATTAGGATCCAAACAAGGTCCCTAAGACAGCACTGCACATGACGAATCACAAGAGGAAATTTCACCAGAACCTAAGGGCTCATGAACACAAACGTGTGCTGCCCATTCTGTGCATTGGGCCCCAATGCATTGGCACCATCCATGTGACTGGCACAGACGGATGCAGATCCATTCAACTTGTTCTGTTGTTCTATTTTTTTTGCCATGCGGAGGCACGAAGAGAAAACCATTCTGTAGTGGTTCTGTGGGGCTGCATGCCACCATTCCAGTAAATGGGTCCACATCCGTGATATGGTGCAGAAACGGCCAGTGCCCTTATATTGCAGACCACTTTGCGGGCCACAATACGGGCACCGGTCAACTACTGCCATGTGCAAGAGCCCTTAGGTTTTTGGGTATTAAAGAGGACACGTTACTTCCCCAGTACATATCTGTTTTATTTGCTACCTTCATTTCCCATCAAATAACAATTCTGCTTTTATAGCAGTTTCATCATTACTCTATTATTCCTGCTAGACATTTATGAATGAATTGTCAGCAGTCTGCAATAAAGGTACAACTAAGTGTCACCAGTCTACAGTGAGTCCCTGCACAATATGCTATCGCCAGACATGTCAGGATGGGAGATAGGTCCTTAAAAAAAAAAGGTTTTCCCTTCTTTTTTTATATATCAAAATATATAAATCCTTAAATAAGCATATATAGTACATAAATCGTGTGTTTAATAAACACAGTGATGTCACAGTACAGAGATAATAAACACAGTGATGTCACAGTACAGGGATAATAAAGACAGTGATGTCACAGTACAGGGATAATAAACACAGTAATGTCACAGTACAGAGATAATAAACACAGTGATGTCACAGTACAGGGATAATAAACACAGTGATGTCACAGTACAGGGATAATAAACACAGTGATGTCACAGTACAGGAATAATAAACACAGTGATGTCACAGTACAGGGATAATAAACACAGTGATGTCACAGTACAGGAATAATAAACACAGTGATGTCACAGTACAGAGATAATAAACACAGTGATGTCACAGTACAGGGATAATAAACACAGTGATATCACAGTACAGAGATAATAAACACAGTGATGTCACAGTACAGGGATAATAAACACAGAGATGTCACAGTACAGGGATAATAAACACAGTGATGTCATAGTATAGGGATAATAAACACAGTGATGTCACAGTACAGGAATATAAACACAGTGACGTCACAGTACAGGGATAATAAACACAGTGATGTCACAGTACAGGGATAATAAACACAGTGATGTCACAGTACAGGGATAATAAACACAGTCATGTCACAGTACAGGGATAATAAACACAGTGATGTCACAGTACAGGGATAATAAACACAGTGATGTCACAGTACAGAGATAATAAACACTATGATGTCACAGTACAGGGACATAAACACAGTGATGTCCCAGTACAGGGATAATAAACACTATGATGTCACAGTACAAAGATAATAAACACAGTGACGTCACAGTACAGGGATAATAAACACAGTGATGTCACAGTACAGGGATAATAAACACAGTGATGTCACAGTACAGGGATAATAAACACAGTGATATCACAGTACAGAGATAATAAACACAGTGATGTCACAGTACAGAGATAATAAACACAGTGATGTCACAGTACAGGGATAATAATCACAGTGATGTCACAGTACAGGGATAATAATCACAGTGATGTCACAGTACAGGGATAATAAACACAGTGATGTCACAGTACAGGGATAATAAACACAGTGATGTCACAGTATAGAGATAATAAACACAGTGATGTCACAGTACAAAGATAATAAACACAGTGACGTCACAGTACAGGGATAATAAACACAGTGATGTCACAGTACAGGGATAATAAACACAGTGATGTCACAGTACAGAAGTAATAAACACAGTGATGTCACAGTACAGGGATAATAAACACAGTGATGTCACAGTACAGGGATAATAAACACAGTGATGTCACAGTACAGGGATAATAAACACAGTGATGTCACAGTACAGAGATAATAAACACAGTGATGTCACAGTACAGAGATAATAAACACAGTGATGTCACAGTACAGAGATAATAAACACAGTGATGTCACAGTACAGGGATAATAAACACAGTGATGTCACAGTACAGAGATAATAAACACAGTGATGTCACAATTCAGAGATAATAAACAGTGATGTCACAGTGCAGGGATAATAAACACAGTGATGTCATAGTACAGGGATAATAAACACAGTGATGTCACAGTACAGGGATAATAAACACAGTGATGTCACAGTACAGAGATAATAAACACAGTGATGTCACAGTACAGAGATAATAAACACAGTGATGTCACAGTACAGAGATAATAAACACAGTGATGTCACAGTACAGGGATAATAAACACAGTGATGTCACAGTACAGAGATAATAAACACAGTGATGTCACAATTCAGAGATAATAAACAGTGATGTCACAGTACAGGGATAATAAACACAGTGATGTCATAGTACAGGGATAATAAACACAGTGATGTCACAGTACAGGGATAATAAACAGTGATGTCATAGTATAGGGATAATAAACACAGTGATGTCACAGTACAGGGATAATAAACACAGTGATGTCATAGTACAGGGATAATAAACACAGTGATGTCACAGTACAGGGATAATAAACAGTGATGTCACAGTACAGGGATAATAAACACAGTGATGTCACAGTACAGGGATAATAACCACAGTGATGTCACAGTATAGGGATAATAAACACAGTAATGTCACAGTACAGAGATAATAACCACAGTGATGTCACATTACAGGGATAATAAACACAGTGATGTCACATTACAGGGATAATAAACACAGTGATGTCATAGTACAGAGATACTAAACACAGTGATGTCACAGTACAGGGATAATAAACACAGTGATGTCACAGTACTGGGATAATAAACACAGTGATGTCACAGTACAGGGATAATAACCACAGTGATGTCACAGTACAGGGATAATAACCACAGTGATGTCACAGTGCAAGGATAATAAACACAGTGATGTCACAGTACAGGGATAATAAACACAGTGATGTCACAGTACAGGGATAATAAACACAGTGATGTCACATTACAGGGATAATAAACACAGTGATGTCATAGTACAGAGATAATAAACACAGTGATGTCACAGTACAGAGATAATAAACACAGTGATGTCACAGTGCAAGGATAATAAACACAGTGATGTCACAGTACAGGGATAATAAACACAGTGATGTCACAGTACAGGGATAATAAACACAGTGATGTCACAGTACAGGGATAATAAACACAGTGATGTCACAGTACAGAGATAACAAACACAGTGATGTCACAGTACAGGGATAATAAACACAGTGATGTCATGGTACAGCGATAATAAACACAGTGATGTCACAGTACAGAGATAATAAACACAGTGATGTCACAGTACAGGGATAATAAACACAGTGATGTCATAGTATAGGGATAATAAACACAGTGATGTCACAGTACAGGGATAATGAACACAGTGATGTCACAGTACAGGGATAATAAACACAGTGATGTCACAGTACAGAGATAATAAACACAGTGATGTCACAGTACAGGAGTAATAAACACAGTGATGTCACAGTACGGGGATAATAAACACAGTGATGTCACAGTACAGAGATAATAAACACAGTGATGTCACAGTACAGAGATAATAAACACAGTGATGTCACAGTACAGGGATAATGAACACAGTGATGGCACAGTACAGGGATAATAAACACACATTTATTATATTAATTTAGGAGTATTGATCTAGAAGACACCCGCAGGGAGAATATATCATTGTTCCTGACCCTCCAGTGTCAGACATAACATGTCATGTCAGAATCACTCAATATGATGTTAGATGTCATTGCCCTCCATTATGATCATATGGAAACTGGAAGATTAAGGGGCATAAATATAGGGATCACAGCTTCATTCTGTTCACTCGAATGGGATGAGGCTGAATTTTCTGCATCACCACTTAGAAGATGTTGTGTAGGTAGATGAGCCGATATAAACAATAAAGAGGCCACAGTGCTTCAAATAGCTTATCTGTGTGTGGGTGGGGGACCCCTTTGATTTAATGATTTGATATTTATGAATATATATATATATATATATATATATATATATATACGGTATATTATTTTTTGAACCCTGAAAACCCCTTTAAATTATGAAATTCCCTCTGACTGTAGCTGCCACTAGGGGGAGCTCACTGTATAGACAGAGGCTACTGGAGATATTACCAGGAATACAATCACTGACCCCCAGTCCTGTAGCACAGTTAAAGGGATAATGTCAAGATGGACAAATTAGGTGGGACTTGGTGGCCTATGGACTGCACCTTTAATGCTCTAATCCACATTTCTATAATCTTAGAATGTTTCTTTGTCATTTTGCATTGTTTCTATTCAGTACAATGTAGAAAAGTCTAATAAATCACTTTTGGGGTCAAAAATGAGTAGTTACAGTAATAATATAAGATAATAGGGTGAGAACATCAAAAAAGGTGGAATCTGGGGTAGGTTCCTATGATTCCCGTGATTCCTATGGGTAGATAATAGTGAATTGAGTCACAGTATGCGGTCTTGAACTTCAAGAAATTGAATTTTCGGGGAAGATTTATCAAACTGGTGTAAAGTAGAACTGGCTTAGTTGCCCATAGCAACTAATCAGATTCCACCTTTCATTTTCCAAAGAAGCTGTGAAAAATAAAAGGTGGAATCTGATTGGTTGCTATGCGCAACTAAGCCAGTTTTATTTTACACCAGTTTGATATATCTTCCTCACTGTGCCTTTAAGTGGTCATCTAGTCTTCACCTACAGCGCCATCTGTTGACCGGTTTTATATATGACATGTAATAAATGGTGCTGTTGATTACAGGTGACGTCCAGGTTCACTGCACCCTGGTGACCCGCTATTATCACTGGAGGATGCGCCATCTAGGCCTGAATATCACTTCCCCTGCAGGAACCTTAGCCATTCAAATGAGGGTCCATTTTTTGGACCCACCAGCATAGGTCCCTGACCACGTTACCATCCGTACTGCCCCGGTGGTGGTCCTGCCCATTGTGCAAATTCAATGTAGTGGAGACAAGAGGGTGGAAGCACCTACATGGCGGAGGTTTTGGGACAATTTCCCCATTTACCCCATTCTTTACCACAGCCATATGTGTCTCTGTTCTGAGAGATCCTGCACATCATCTAGTTAGTGAGTGCATTTTAAGGAATTTCACTACTTACAAAGCTTTTACAATACCACAAATCTGAAATATAGATAGTAACCAAGTAACTAGTACATATTTTGTCCTTTTATGCCAAATATCCTGTAAATCCTAAACTACAGAAACGTGAGGATCGTGTGCCCCCTAGTGCACAATGTGTGTAATTACAGATAGAAAATCAGGACTGGTTTGAAGGGCTTTAAAGGGATTCTGTCAGCCCGATTTTTCATACAGAGATATTGGTGTCGTCATATCAATCTCCATTATGCCATTAAAAATATACAATTTTTACACCCACCTGTAGTTTTATTTGTGATAAAAATAGGTTTTATTCATATGATAAATACATTCCTAATGTGCCCAAGGGGCTGTCCCTCTGGCCGTTTGTGCCCGGCCGTGCCCCTGATCTCTGAGCCCAGTGCCGCCCCGCTGTAAATTTATTCACTCCTCTCCAGCCTTTATTTTTTTTTTTCTCAGTGCGCCGTAATCCCGCGGTGGCGCATTCAAGATCACAGGCACTGAGGCTGCTGCCAGGACACCGCTCAGGCCTGGACATGTGTGACATCGGCACATGTGCGGGACTTCAGTACAGAATTGATCACTATGCACCATTCTTCACGTCCGTGCAGAAGTTCTCCTCTCTGCAGCTTTTGTTGTCCTTCCAGTTCGTCATTGTTCCCCCAACCACCGGGGCACAAAACGCTGAGCGGGGCTGACATCTTGGCTTAGACGCGTAATGATCTGCTGGAGTGATAAACCAAGGCCTCTCAGTTTAAAGATTCTGTACTCAGTTTGGGGTAAGTGGTGATAACTGGCACGTTGGCGAACAGGAGGAATCCCACATGACTTTTACAATTTTTGAGGTTTCCCGTGGCTAAAAAAACTTCAGTCTGACTTTTATGGCCATCCCACCTGCCACAGATTGGAGCTAGGTGCTTAAAAATTTGATCATCTGGAGACCTTAGAGATACCTGCTACTTTACTAATTTGCATAACCTTACAGTTTGTCCTTGGTGTTGCAACTTCAATGTTGAGGAGTGCCAGACCACAGGGGCAACACGTGAATGCACAGTGGGCCGATGGAGGTAAAAGTTAATTTTGGTTACTCACGGTTAGCAGAGCCGGCGTGCAGTGATGGGGAAGACAGCACAAAATCTTTCGGGGCACTCTTGGTTGCAGGGAACACCAGCCAGATGTTGGTTAAGGTGCCCTTGATGGTACTTGGTGTTTAGGGTGCTTTGGCGGCTGGGCCCCTGTGTTCGTGACGCCAGCACCATTAGGTGCAAATGATGAGTGCAGTAGTAGAAATGATGAGGAGCCGATGGTAACAAAACAGTTGAACTTTACTAAATCACTTGGTTCAATTGTATTCCTTTTATCAGGTTTAGGCAGATGTCGGTTGAGGAGTTCGCTTTAAGGGTGACACTTTACAGGCAAGACTTCTGTAATTATTCTAAGTCCAAACTATAGCACTCTGGTACTAAATATGCTGGTTTCTACTTATCTTGAGCTATCCTATAAGGGCGATCTCCCTCGTGGCAGGCATCAGTCTTCTGCTTCATTATTTGCAGGATGCTCTCCTAAAAATCTAAGTTTTCCACTATGTCCTGGAAGGATTGTGTAGTGGATAAAGGACAATTCTGCACACTGATTATCCATACGTGTCCCGGCACTCCTAGAGTTACTCTCAGGCACTGGTGCTGATGAGGTCCATAGGCTGAGTTCAGCTCTAATCCTCACTAGGCTCACTGCATATTTATACATAGACTCACTGTCTGGTGCTTGGCTGCTACAACAAATCTTAGTTTGTCTTCTCCAGGGTTGATCAGGTCCTGGAGGAAAGGTTTTGCAGCTACAATACTTGAATAATTCCTGTTCCTCTCCTCCATACACACTCCTCTCCTCTTCACTCTACTCTAGGGTGGCCAGACGCCCGGTTTTAGGCCGGACAATCCGGTTTTCAGGCTCCCTGTCCTCCGTCCGGCGCAGTGCCTGGACGGACGCAGGGATGTCCTTCTTTCAGTAGCTCACGGTCAGAGAACAGCATTGCACTCTCTGAGCAAGAGCTACAGCAACTGACTGAGGCTTCTCATGTAGTGTACGGGAGTTGTGATGCCCGTCACTACAGAAGGGTCACTTGAGTGCTGTCGTTCCCCTCATCTATGGGGAGGCTGGTATAAGTCCTATTCATAAAATGTAATGTAATTTAATGCTATGTAATTCCCTGTTACTGTGTTATTGCTATATTCAGGCCTGCTAGGGATTTCATTCCAGCTCTAGTCACTAGAGGGAGCTAGGGAGCCCTAGTTTATATAAGGCCCAGTCAGGGAAGGAGAGAGCAGACTAGGCTGTGTCTGAGTTAAGCACAGGCCATGGGCCTGTGAAAGCAGAGCAGGCCTGGAGCCTGCAGACTAGGAGAGGGCATTGCAGTCCCTGTAACCGGGTTCCAGATCCAAGGAGAAGGTTCCCCTCCTACGTCCATATCTGCAGAAGCAGGAGTCAAGCTGAGGCAATCCCTAGAGCAAGAGGTACTGTAATGTCAGAGGAGGTACACTGCAAACTGGAGATTCAAGGATATAAGCCAGAAGTAGGGCATTGGGGCCTTGAAGTATAATTGCCAGTCAGGACAAGCCAGGAAGAAAGTAAGGTTCGCCTGCAATTCAAAAGTCCTGTTATTTAACCCTCTGTTTACCTTGCTGGATATAAGCCTGCTGTAATTGAGATCGTACCAAAGCCAATTGTCTGCAAAAGAACTGTTTAAGAGAGTGCTTTCTGTATTACCACTGTTTCAGTAAAGTTGGAATTCTGTTTCAAGATACAAGTCTGCACCTCCATTATTCCCACTATAAATACGGTGTGCCACCGTTTACTGGCACTGGCGTCACGAAACATCAGGGACTTAGCCATAGGCACGTTAATCTACAACACCAAGGGCACCTCACATTGCACCTGGCTGTGTCCCTTCAGAACCCAGAGAGTGCCCCAGAGGAACAGCGTGCCGACCTCTCCATCACTGGCATTCCCCAGGTTAGTCCCACACATTGCTCTGACTTGGGGATGCTACATTTTGGCGTCACGAACAGGATGCGCACGTTTTACGGACTGTGAGCAAAACGTGAACTTTGTGCCTTAACCAGTGGACCAATGTGACAAATTGCCTGTTTATTTGAAGTGAACTTTGTGGACTGAAAAACATACAAAAAGTGTCCCTAAAACCTCTAAAAAGCGCTGTGCAGTGTTGCGCTATCAAGAGGAAGAAAATCGCCACATGCAAGAGTGTTTTTGTGGACTTTTTATCATCCTGCTTGCTGTCACTGAATAGCTGCATCATGGCGCCCAAGATGGCCGCCGGCGCCATTGGACTTCTTCCTGCGCCATCACAATACTTGAATAATTCCTGTTCCTCTCCTCCATACACACTCCTCTCCTCTTCACTCTACTCTAGGGTGGCCAGACGCCCGGTTTTAGGCCGGACAATCCGGTTTTCAGGCTCCCTGTCCTCCGTCCGGCGCAGTGCCTGGACGGACGCAGGGATGTCCTTCTTTCAGTAGCTCACGGTCAGAGAACAGCATTGCACTCTCTGAGCAAGAGCTACAGCAACTGACTGAGGCTTCTCATGTAGTGTACGGGAGTTGTGATGCCCGTCACTACAGAAGGGTCACTTGAGTGCTGTCGTTCCCCTCATCTATGGGGAGGCTGGTATAAGTCCTATTCATAAAATGTAATGTAATTTAATGCTATGTAATTCCCTGTTACTGTGTTATTGCTATATTCAGGCCTGCTAGGGATTTCATTCCAGCTCTAGTCACTAGAGGGAGCTAGGGAGCCCTAGTTTATATAAGGCCCAGTCAGGGAAGGAGAGAGCAGATTAGGCTGTGTCTGAGTTAAGCACAGGCCATGGGCCTGTGAAAGCAGAGCAGGCCTGGAGCCTGCAGACTAGGAGAGGGCATTGCAGTCCCTGTAACCGGGTTCCAGATCCAAGGAGAAGGTTCCCTCCTACGTCCATATCTGCAGAAGCAGGAGTCAAGCTGAGGCAATCCCTAGAGCAAGAGGTACTGTAATGTCAGAGGAGGTACACTGCAAACTGGAGATTCAAGGATATAAGCCAGAAGTAGGGCATTGGGGCCTTGAAGTATAATTGCCAGTCAGGACAAGCCAGGAAGAAAGTAAGGTTCACCTGCAATTCAAAAGTCCTGTTATTTAACCCTCTGTTTACCTTGCTGGATATAAGCCTGCTGTAACTGAGATTGTACCAAAGCCAATTGTCTGCAAAAGAACTGTTTAAGAGAGTGCCTTCTGTATTACCACTGTTTCAGTAAAGTTGGAATTCTGTTTCAAGATACAAGTCTGCACCTCCATTATTCCTACTATAAATACGGTGTGCCACCGTTTACTGGCACTGGCGTCACGAAACATCAGGGACTTAGCCATAGGCACGTTAATCTACAACACCAAGGGCACCTCACATTGCACCTGGCTGTGTCCCTTCAGAACCCAGAGAGTGCCCCAGAGGAACAGCGTGCCGGCCTCTCCATCACTGGCATTCCCCAGGTTAGTCCCACACATTGCTCTGACTTGGGGATGCTACATTTTGGCGTCACGAACAGGATACGCACGTTTTACAGACTGTAAGCAAAACGTGAACTTTGTGCCTTAACCAGTTTGCCAAGTGACAAAACGCCTGTTTATTTGAAGTGAACTTTGTGGACTGAAAAACATACAAAAAGTGTGCCTAAAACCCCCAGAAAGCGCTGTGCAGTGTTGCGCTATCAAGAGGAGGAAAATCGCCACATGCAAGAGTGTTTTTGTGGACTTTTTATCATCCGGCTTGCTGTCACTGAATAGCTGCATCATGGCGCCCAAGATGGCCGCCGGCGCCATTGGACTTCTTCCTGCGCCATCCCTGTCCTCAGTGGCGCGAAAATTTGGCGCCAAAACCCTCCAAGAGGGAGGAGAAAGCTGCCCTGGGATACCGCCCACCTTGATGGATTATAATGTGGCCGCCTTCCCTATTGTGTTATGCCTAGGGGGCGGGCCTGTGACCAGGAGAGATCTGTCCAGCCCGACGGAGGAGCCGGTGTTTGAGCGGAAAGAAGAAGCTGGTGAGAAAATGGCGACGCCGGACGCTAGCATGCCCGAGCCAGAGCCCATAGGAGAGTGGGGCGCCACACCACCAGACTCCCTACGCCGGAGACCTGGAACCCTCCAGCCTGGACGATCCACCCGAGAGATCAAGCTGCAGATCGACGTGTGATCCGCCGCCGGCACCCGCAATGGCCGACGCTGATGGCCGAACTACGGGCCGCGGTGGCCAAAAAGACTACTATGCGAAAGAAACGCTTTGAAGAAATGGCGAAGTCCATCCAGGAAGACCCATTCCAGGGTAAGCCACAGTTGGAGCGACGCCGCGGTATTGTGGTGGCCTTTGATAAGGACCGGGGTTTCGGCTTTATTCAGGAGCTGGGGACAGGCCGAGACTTCTATGTCAATAGGCGCTCGGTGAAGCGTCACTATTTGCCCGATCGCCTGCACAACCTAGTTATGGGCGAAATTGTGGAGTATACTCCCGCGGAAGGCTTAAGGGGACCCTATGCCACTGCGGTTATCCGCCCCAGGGTAAGGCCTGAAACCTGGGAAGATGAGGATGAGGAGTGTGCGCTGCCAGCCCAAGATGAGGATCCGGGATCCAAACCGCCCCGCTCCACTTACCTGCATAGCCAGACCTTTTTTGGGTCCGACGTCTTCTGGGAGCCCATTGTGCTGCAGAGCCCTGCTGACCAGTATCCACCTCCTGAGGCAGTACGGCGAGAGGTAAAGCGGGAGATGCAAGACAGTTGCCTGCGATCTAAGGCCTGCGCTGAGGCCCGACGACTGGCAGCGGTCAACGCTGAAATGGTTAATTCACCTCCACTGGAGCTGCCTGCAAGCGGACCGTCGGCTGTGGAATTGCTGCAGAGAAGGATATACCGGGTGGGGGAACTCGGTTACGCTGGGTGTGTCCAGTGGGTCCCGTTCCCCAGAACCGAGGCAGAAGTGGAAGCTATGCTGGATAGACCCCCTCCAATCAAGATAGTATGGGGAGACGGCTTCCAAATATGGCCTGCTAGGCCAGAACAATTACTGCGGGAACCCAGTGATTATTCCTCTGGAGAGGAGTCAGAGGAGTTTGACACGCACCTGTGAGCAGGCCTGCTAGGCCATTTTTGCTCATCCTCACAGGGACATCATACTTGTTGCAGGAACTGTCCCTTTAAGTTTGTCAGGCTGGTGGAGCTTGCTGCCAGTTCCCCACGGCCGGTGGCATTGTTGTGAAGATAAGTTGCCACTGTGAACCACTGCTCCCAGCCTGACTCTTTCTGTTCCAGGGACATCCTGCCTGCTTTTGAAAAAAAAGTACATTTTTCAGCCAAATCCAAGTTGTGCTTTTATTTGCACTTATCCCCTTTAACCCCCATTTCAGGTTGAAAGGGCTCTTTTATGTCAGCACTTTAAAAATACGCAGGACTTGCCAGGAAGGTGTTACCCTGGTATTGTCAGAGTCCTGTATTGTCATTTTATGTATGTGCTGCTGACCGTATTTATTGCTCAAAAATTTTATCCAAGTCTATGTGCCCAGAGATGGACTTCCTATGTGTGAGCCTCTGAGATGTTGCTCTTATTATGGACCTATCGTTTTATTCAGTCATGGACTATCCTGGTATTCCCTAACATCCGCTGTGCCAGGTCAGCGCCCCAGTTCCACTCATTATCCTGAAGGAAGAGAACGACGCCCCTTGTCACCGCACTTCTCCTTAGCCAGCTGGACCTGATAATAATTGTCAATGCAGATGGAATTGATTACTGATGAGTATGTATGCCTGCATGTTTCCTTTTTCTCTTTCAGGTGAAAATTCCAGACGGGCGGGGCCCTGTTGGAGTGCAAGGTCGTACTCAGCTTAAAGCAGCGGGGTATGTAGTGTACGGGAGTTCTAATACCCGTCACTACAGAAGGGTCACTTGGATGCTGTCGTTCCTCTCATCTATGGGGAGGCTGGTATAAGTCCTATTCATAAAATGCAATGTAATGTAATGCTATGTAATTCCCTGTTACTGTGTTATTGCTATATTCAGGCCTGCTAGGGATTTCATTCCAGCTCTAGTCACTAGAGGGAGCTAGGGAGCCCTAGTTTATATAAGGCCCAGTCAGGGAAGGAGAGAGCAGACTAGGCTGTGTCTGAGTTAAGCACAGGCCATGGGCCTGTGAAAGCAGAGCAGGCCTGGAGCCTGCAGACTAGGAGAGGGCATTGCAGTCCCTGTAACCGGGTTCCAGATCCAAGGAGAAGGTTTCCCTCCTACGTCCATATCTGCAGAAGCAGGAGTCAAGCTGAGGCAATCCCTAGAGCAAGAGGTACTGAAATGTCAGAGGAGGTACACTGCAAACTGGAGATTTAAGGATATAAGCCAGAAGTAGGGCATTGGGGCCTTGAAGTATAATTGCCAGTCAGGACAAGCCAGGAAGAAAGTAAGGTTCATCTGCAATTCAAAGTCCTGTTATTTAACCCTCTGTTTCACCTTGCTGGATATAAGCCTGCTGTAACTGAGACTGTACCAAAGCCTATTGTCTGCAACAAGTACTGTTTTAAGAGAGTGCCTTCTGTATTACCACTGTTTCAGTAAAGTTGGAATTCTGTTTCAAGATACAAGTCTGCACCTCCATTATTCCCACTATAAATACGGTGTGCCACCGTTTACTGGCACTGGCGTCACGAAACATCAGGGACTTAGCCATAGGCACGTTAATCTACAACACCAAGGGCACCTCACATTCCACCTTGCTGTGTCCCTTCAGAACCCAGAGAGTGCCCCAGAGGAACAGCGTGCCGACCTCTCCATCACTGGCATTCCCCAGGTTAGTCCCACACATTGCTCTGACTTGGGGATGCTACACTCTCACCCGCAGTCAGTCACTAGAGCCGCAGACATGGCTCCCTGTGGCTGACTGAGGGGGAAAGAAACGCACCAGGCCGCCCCCAGCTCACCTTCTGGGCTGAAAATCTTCCACTGTGGTTTTCCGCCTGTCAATAGGGGCGTGGCTTTGTTGTGCCAGGGGCGTGTCTCTGCGCGGTTTGTCGTGCGGTGGGCATGGCTTTGGTGTGGTGGGCGTGGCCGGTGAGGTCCGGCTTTCTAGGGTGAAGCCAGTGGCCACCCTACTCTACTCTGAAACACAGACTCATCCTACAGTCGTGGCCAAAAGTTTTGAGAATGACACAAATATTAGTTTTCACAAAGTCTGCTTTTAGATCTTTGTTTCAGTTGTTTCTGTGATGTAGTGAAATATAATTACACGCACTTCATACGTTTCAAAGGTTTTTATCGACAATTACATGACATTTATGCAAAGAGTCAGTATTTGCAGTGTTGGCCCTTCTTTTTCAGAACCTCTGCAATTCGGCTGGGCATGCTCTCAATCAACTTCTGGGCCAATTCCTGACTGATAGCAACCCATTCTTTCATAATCACTTCTTGGAGTTTGTCAGAATTAGTGGGTTTTTGTTTGTCCACCCGCCTCTTGAGGATTGACCACAAGTTCTCAATGGGATTAAGACCTGGGGAATTTCCAGGCCATGGACCCAAAATGTCAACGTTTTGGTCCCCGAGCCACTTAGTTATCACTTTTGCCTTATGGCACGGGGCTCCATCGTGCTGGAAAATTCATTGTTCTTCACCAAACTGTTGTTGGATTGTTGGAAGAAGTTGCTGTTGGAGGGTGTTCTGGTACCATTCTTTATTCATGGCTGTGTTTTGGGGCAAAATTGTGAGTGAGCCCACTCCCTTGGATGACAGGCAACCCCACACATGAATGGTCTCAGGATGCTTTACTGTTGGCATGACACAGGACTGATGGTAGCGCTCACCTTTTCTTCTCCGGACAAGCCTTTTTCCTGATGCCCCAAACAATCGGAAAGAGGCTTCATCGGAGAATATGACTTTGCCCCAGTCCTCAGCAGTCCATTCACCATACTTTCTGCAGAAGATCAATCTGTCCCTGATGTTTTTTTTTGGAGAGAAGTGGCTTCTTTGCTGCCCTTTTTGACACCAGGCCATCTTCCAAAAGTCTCACACCTGCCTGCTGCCATTCCTGAGCAAGCTCTGCACTGGTGGCACTCCAATCCCGCAGCTGAATCCTCTTTAGGAGACGATCCTGGCGCTTGCTGGACTTTCTTGGACGCCCTGAAGCCTTCTTAACAAGCATTGAACCTCTTTCCTTGAAGTTCTTGATGATCCTATAAATTGTTGATTGAGGTGCAATCTTAGTAGCCACAATATCCTTGCCTGTGAAGCCATTTTTATGCAATGCAATGATGGCTGCACGCGTTACTTTGCAGGTCACCATGGTTAACAATGGAAGAACAATGATTTCAAGCATCACCCTCCTTTTAACATGTCAAGTCTGCCATTTTAACCCAATCAGCCTGACATAATGATCTCCAGCCTTGTGCTCGTCAACATTCTCACCTGAGTTAACAAGACGATTACTGAAATGATCTCAGCAGGTCCTTTAATGACAGCAATGAAATGCAGTGGAAAGGTTTTTTTGGGATTAAGTTAATTTTCATGGCAAATAAGGATTATGCTATTCATCTGATCACTCTTCATAACAATCTGGAGTATACGCAAATTGCTATTATAAAAACTTAAAGGGTTTCTGTCATCAAGTTTTGACATTATAAGCTGTCTGACATTAGCTATGTGCTAATGTCAGAGCAGCTTAATAATGTCTTTTTTATAAAAATCCGATTTATATTTTGCTGAAAACGCACTTTTATAATATGAAATTAGCCTCTAGGATGGCGCTGCCCTGCTCTAGAGGCTGTCAGTGCACTGCTGGCACGCCCTTCTACTTTGAGTGACAGGCCGGCAGCGATCCTCCGGCACTGTCTCCTTTCTGAAATCCCGCGCCTGCGCCGCCGCTCTGTATTCGGCGCAGGCGCGGTGAGCAGAGGACGCTGGTGCCTGCTGTCCTCAGCTCACCACGCCTGCGCTGAATACCTCTGAGTACACCCGGAAGCAAGGACAGCGCGGGATTTCAGAAGGAGACAGTGCCGGAGGATCGCTGCCCGGCACTGTCACTCAAAGTAAGAAGGGGCGTGCCAGCAGGTTGCCGCACGGAGCCTCTAGGAGCAGGGCAACGCCCCACCTGCTCCTAGAGGCTAATTTACATATTATAAAAGTACGTTTTTCAGCCAAAATATAAATCGGATTTTTATAAAAAAGACATTATCAAGCTGCTCTGACATTAGCACATAGCTAATGTCAGACAGCTTATAATGTCAAAACTTGATGACAGAAACCCTTTAAGCAGCAACTTGTCCAATTTCCAATATTTATGTAATTCTCAAAACTTTTGGCCACGACTGTACTTTCTGCTCTAGACACACCCCAAGCTATATAAATGAGTAGCGCCAGCACCACCTAGGGGCGAATGGGTGAAATGACATTTCCAGCCTGATAAATAGGAAATACCATACATTTAGTACATTACATGAATACAGAGATTTAAAGTGTCCCTTTCACACAAATGTGGGATGCTGCACTATATTCACCCATATAGCGACGTTTCGGTCCTCTTACTTGGACTGTTCTTAAGCTTTTCACCCAGGGCACAGATTGATATCTGATTACTGTGGTTGAAAATTGTCGGTGCCAGCGCCTGGCACTTGGAAAGCTTGTTTACCGGCCTCATGGAGGGTCCCAGTGACACTGTTATACACAGTCAAGTCACATTTTTCTGACCTCTCCCTACTTCCAATGTCAGCAGCGTGTAGCTGATGAAGAAGGTCCCGTGTGGGGAGCAGGCGTGGGGGGTATATAAGGTGTGTGAGGCTGTCTGCACAAATATCCCTCGTTGCTGTCATGGGTAAAAGGGATGATTATTGGTTTTCGGGCCCCAGGTGGCGGCATTTCTGAAACTGCGCAGTTTGTGAACTGTTCTCTGCTGCTGTGGTGAAATTGTATGGTGAGTGGAGAAATGGCACCGTTGTGAATAAGACACATGGAAACAGTGGAGACCATGTGCCACTGATGTGAGAGGTGAACGTCGGCTACAAAGGTGCGCAAGGGTGGACCGACAGGGTGCGGTGAAGCAGGTCACCGCCAAAACAAGCCAGGAGGCACCAGACGTGTGACGGTCACTGCACCTCAGCTAATGAAGCTGCATCGGCATAAAAGGCTTCAATTTTTACATTCCCCAGACTTGAACCCAACTGAGCATCTGTGGGACCACCTCAATGGTTGTGTTCTCTCTATGGATCCTCCCCCACGTCCCCTCCAGCAGCTGTGGGATGCAGTCAGCATGGCTCCGGATACCTGTGACAACCTACCAGGACCTTACGGAGTCACCCCCAGCCCGTCTAGCTGCTGTCCGTGCTACACACGGCGGTCACTCTGGATATTAGCTGCTAGTCAGAATAATGGGACTCGACGGTGTGATTAGTTCAGTGTCGCTATAAACACCATGTTCCCAGATGTGGAAGAGGCCGCTTCCCCATTTGAGCGGTTGCTATGGTAATGTCACTATATTGTTGTGTCACATCACGGGTTTCCTGTGTCAGGGGGGTCAGGAGAAGCTGGGAGGACACTGAGAGTATATAGAGGCTGCATATTGATTAGTGGTCCAGTCACACACAGACCATGTCTTATCTTCTTCCTTCCAACGTAACAAGATTGCATAGAAAAGATTAAAACAGTAAACAGGAGTGAAAACGAAGGAAACGGTCAGTAAAACAGATGCAGAGCGATCTCTATTGTGTCCGTCCTTATGACTTTGTAGGCGGAAATTCTTCTTGCATACTGCCGCCCATTGTATAGTGGCTGTGCTTGGTATTGCAGCCCAGGACCATTCACTGGAATGAGACTGAGCTGCTCCTAAGTCATGTGACATAGGAACATGACGTCACAGGCCTAGGAAGAGGTTATGGCGCTCAGTAGAGCACTGTGGCCTCTTCAAACAGCCGACCGTGGGGGTGGCAGGAGTCGGACCCCCACCAATCAGATATTAATCACCTATCCTGAGGACAGGTTATCAATATTATCCTCCTTGAAAACCCCCTTTAATTCCTGTGCAGCGCCACCACAGGGGAAATGAAGTATTACAGAGTTCTCATTATAGTCAGTGGGCCGAATGAGGAATGAATGGACGTCCTACTGTTTGCAGCTTTTCTGTGGTCTGGATAACAGGCTTTTCCTATCGTAGTAAGGCCTCATGCACACGACCGTGTCCATTTTGTTTGGTCTGCAAACCACGAATCAGCAAAATACGCATGCGGTTCATTTCCCTTCCTAATTTTTTTTGCAGACCCAGTCACTTCAATGGGTCCATGGTCCGCATTTTGTGGACATATTCGATTTTTTTTGCAGACTGGACATACAGATACAGAAAGCACACGGAGGAGCCGAGTGCTTTCCGCGTCCTTACGTCCGTTCCACAAAAAAATAGATGTCCTATACTTGGCCACAAAATGCATACCAAGTACCCATTGAAGTCAGTGGGTCTGCAAAAACGCAGATGTAACAGGGACGTTATACATATTTTGTGGATCTGCAATCTGCAGACCGCAAAATACATACGGTCGTGCGCATGAGAATTTAGTGGGGGCCAGCTGCCAGGACCGCCATGATTACTAGGGCTCCTCTGTGCGGCTGGGCTGCAGATCCCTGTGTGTCCCGCGGCTGGGACCATTGTGCAGAGGGTCCCTTTATTGTCCCAGTCATCAGGAGATCCAGAAGTTGGAGTACTGCCGATCAGACTATTATGCTACGGTGGATATAAAAAGTCTACACACCCCTGTTAAAATGTCAGGTTTCTGTGCTGTAAAAAAATGAGACAAAGATAAATAATTTCAGAACTTTTTCCACCTTTAAAGGGAACCTGTCACCGGGATTTTGTGTACAGAGCTGAGGACATGGGTTGCTAGATGGCTGCTAGCGCAACCGCAGTACCCAGTCCCCATAGCGCGGTGTGCTTTTATTGTGTAAAAAAAGCGATTTGATACATATGCAAATGAACTTGAGATAAGTCCTGTCCCTGAGATGAGTCCTGTCCCTGAGATGAGTCCTGTCCCTGAGATGAGTCCTGTCCCTGGGATGAGTCCTGTCCCTGGGATGAGTCCTGTTCCTGGGATGAGTCCTGTCCCTGGGATGAGTCCTGTCCCTGAGATGAGTCCTGTCCCTGAGATGAGTCCTGTCCCTGGGATGAGTCCTGTTCCTGGGATGAGTCCTGTCCCTGGGATGAGTCCTGTCCCTGGGATGAGTCCTGTTCCTGGGATGAGTCCTGTCCCTGGGATGAGTCCTGTCCCTGAGATGAGTCCTGTCCCTGAGATGAGTCCTGTCCCTGAGATGAGTCCTGTCCCTGGGATGAGTCCTGTCCCTGGGATGAGTCCTGTCCCTGGGATGAGTCCTGTCCCTGGATGAGTCCTGTCCTGAGATGAGTCCTGTCCCTGAGATGAGTCCTGTCCCTGAGATGAGTCCTGTCCCTGAGATGAGTCCTGTCCCTGAGATGAGTCCTGTCCCTGAGATGAGTCCTGTCCCTGGGATGAGTCCTGTTCCTGGGATGAGTCCTGTCCCTGGGATGAGTCCTGTTCCTGGGATGAGTCCTGTCCCTGGGATGAGTCCTGTCCCTGAGATGAGTCCTGTCCCTGAGATGAGTCCTGTCCCTGAGATGAGTCCTGTCCCTGAGATGAGTCCTGTCCCTGGGATGAGTCCTGTCCCTGAGATGAGTCCTGTCCCTGAGATGAGTCCTGTCCCTGAGATGAGTCCTGTCCCTGAGATGAGTCCTGTCCCTGAGATGAGTCCTGTCCCTGGGATGAGTCCTGTTCCTGGGATGAGTCCTGTCCCTGGGATGAGTCCTGTTCCTGGGATGAGTCCTGTCCCTGGGATGAGTCCTGTCCCTGGGATGAGTCCTGTCCCTGAGATGAGTCCTGTCCCTGAGATGAGTCCTGTCCCTGAGATGAGTCCTGTCCCTGAGATGAGTCCTGTCCCTGAGATGAGTCCTGTCCCTGGGATGAGTCCTATCCCTGAGATGAGTCCAGGGACAGGACTCATCTCAGGTTCATTTGCATATGTATCAAATCGTTTTTTTTACACAAAAAAAAATATTGTTTTTCAATTGAGTGGTACAGTTTATCGGTCACATCAAAGGTGGAAAAAGTTCTGAAATGATTTATCTTTGTCTCATTTTTTTACAGCACAGAAACCTGACATTTTAACAGGGGTGTGTAGACTTTTTATATCCACTGTACATCCTAGTGATGTCAGCATCTGGGGCCCTTGCCCTGATAATACCCCTCCCCCGTCCTTCCTTCTATTATAGGGTGTTTGAAAATGGACATTCCCTTCACGGAGTTGTGTGACGTTGTCACCCTGATGGCCACGGATTGGAGAGTCTCTTTCAGTATTGTGCATGGGCGGAAGGTAAAGACGAGAAATCCTATGAGACTCTGCACCATTTCCAGTAGTAACATCAGAGGACCCATATTCCTACTATAAGAAATTAATGAAGAAGTATAAATTGCACCTTTCAGGGGGCTCTGAGCCCCCATCATCTTTTACAATCAATAGACTCTCCATAGGCTTCCTGAGAAGCCCTGTCTTTCCTGCAGTATTGGTGCTTGTATTGACTGCTTTCTACCTACAGGGGGCAGTCATGCTGTACTGTAATATTTTCTGTGAATGTTACTAATTTCCTGTAAAGAGATATTCCCATCTTATAAATGCCTCTGGCGCTGCAGCAGCTCCTTCATTCAGAGGGTTTGGGGGGCGTCCTATATATTAAATAATATATTATAATCTTCATGATGTCACTGTCCTCTGCTCTGAACCTATAGCTACATGTAACCAGCGCAGTCGGAGGCGACATGATCACACGCAGCGGCCCCGTGACACAGTCACATGAGGATGCGGTCACTTGGTGGGTCACATGACAACACGTCACCAAGTTTATAGGACAGTGGAAAACCCCTTTAAATATTATTGCTACACAGCGATTTGGCGACATGACATGTGTCGTGCAACCAAGTATCGCAGTGTAGCAGGGCTGCAATAAGAATGAATGGGGTTGTGGAGCAACTCGTACGTTTCCTGCTGCAGCAAACCTACGAGTCGCTCTTTGACCGCAAGTATTCCTACGGCAGCCCTGCTACACTGAGATACTTGGACACGACATGGGCATGTTACACATGTCACACCCAAAATGGCTGACCTGTTACATGTGCACTTGGCAGCTGAAGGCGTCTATGTTGGTCCCGTGTTCACATGTGCCCGCATTGCTGAGAAAAATGAAATATATGCAAATGAACCTCTAGGAGCAACGGGGGCGTTACCGTTACACCTAGAGCCTCTGCATCTGCCAGGCGCACTGCACTTTGATTGACAGGACTAGGTGTGATCACATTTAGAGTGCTTGGTCCTGTCAAAATGCAGAGGGCGCGGCAGTTGCAGAGAGAGCAGAGCCTCTAGGTATAATGGTAATGCCGCCGTTGCTCCTAGAGGTTCATTTGCATATATTAAAGCTTCATTTTTCTCAGCAATGCGGGCACATATGAACATGGGACCAACACAGATGCCTACAGCTGCCAAGCACACATGTAACAGGTCAGCCAGTGTCATAGGTACAGAACTGCTGACAGATGCCCTTTAAAGGACTTCTGTCATCACGTTTTGACATTATAAGCTGTCTGACATTAGCTAATGTCTTTTTTACAAAAATCCGAGTTATATTCGGGCCAAAAAACGTACTTTTATAATATGTAAATTAGCCTCTAGGAGCAGGGGGGCGTTGCCTTGCTCCTAGAAGCTCCGTGCGGCAACCTGCTGGCACGCCCCTTCTTACTTTGAGTGACAGTGCCGGGCAGCGATCCTCCGGCACTGTCTCCTTGTTAAATCCAGCGCCTGCACGGCCGCTCTGTATTCGGCGCAGGCGCGGTGAGCAGAGGACAGCAGGCACCAGCGTCCTCTGCTCACCGCGCCTGCGCCGAATACAGAGCGGCCGTGCAGGCGCTGGATTTCACAAGGAGACAGTGCCGGAGGATCGCTCTCCGGCACTGTCACTCAAAGTAAGAAGGGGCGTGCCAGCAGGTTGCCGCACGGAGCTTCTAGGAGCAGGGCAACGCCCCCCCTGCTCCTAGAGGCTAATTTACATATTATATTCGGGCCAAAAAACGTACTTTTATAACTCGGATTTTTGTAAAAAAGACATTATCAAGCTGCTCTGACATTAGCACATAGCTAATGTCAGACAGCTTATAATGTCAAAACGTGATGACAGAAACCCTTTAAGTGGCTGATTGCCTGATGCATCTCTAAAGTAGGAGTCGGAAATTCCCCCCCCCCCCGTAATCACGTGACACATGTCCACAGAGTCCCACCCCCCTTCCACTTTCCATTCCCAGCCCCGCCCCGCCTCAGTCCGCACTCCGCTCATCATGTCTATTCTGGCCCCGCCCCTCTTTGTTGCACTGACCAATCGCTGCGCAGTAGCACGTCTCCGCTGCTGGGTGACAGTGATACAATGTAAGGAGCCGTAGTGGAGGCTGCAGGAGGATGGGGCTCGGCGGCCGCTGCTCCCCGGGGAACCGGAGCCACAGGCATTGACTACAGGTACCCAAACCGCAGCAGAACCGCACTCCCTGGGGGGGGGGATACACTGAGAGGACGGGGATTGGAGCTAGGAATGCCGCAGTCCTGTTCTGCTGCGGCTGCACATAGCCATGCTGCTGTACCATGAGTGCCCGCACACAGCCCAAGCCATGGAGATGGCCCTTAAAGGAATTTTCTATATTTCCATATCTTGAATGCAGCCCATCCCTAATCCTAATCCCCATTCATGTTGGTGGCTGTGTGTGGTGCATGCACAATGGGGAGGCACAGAGACCAAAATCAATGCTGTGCCCAGGATTCAGCAAGTTATAGAAATCTCCAGGCAGTGCCAAAGGTATTTCCCAGTGCATTACCAAGCAACGTCGGTGCCAGTGTTATTTTCTGACACATCTCGATGCCATGTGCTGGGGCTTGGCAGCCTGCAGCTAGGGGATCATTCACTGCTAAAAGTGGGTGTAGCGTCTGACATGTCTCCTGGGGGCTTTGCGCGCCTTCATCGGTTTGCAGCATACACTACAAGTCACTGACCTAGTATGAGGCTGCCCACTGTACCATACTGGTACTACCGTGCTGGGCATCTTTGTACAGTGACCGATGGGCAGAATGTTGCAAATTGCTAGGGGGCCCAGGTAAGCGGCTTCCAGGGAGGGAAGAACCTTTTTTAGGGCTCCTCAGGTCCTACCATATAACGGAATGGACCCAAGTATCCTGCAAAATAGAGGGGGCACCAAATGTACCTGTTTCAGGTGGGTAGGGTGTATGGCGGTATTAACCAGTGCTTAAAGGTGCACCCCGTTTTAGTCTTTGCTGTGTGGTCCCTTTACTTGTATGTGGGCGCAGTGGTCGTCTTGCATTATTATGTGAGACTATGGCATTGCCAAGCAGATGATGGTAGTGGTAGTGGTTCCCGCTAGCGGGTGGGAAATGACCCAGCGTGGGCAGCCTTTCGGATATTTGGCTGGTTTCTGACTTTTGACTTACACCTATGTATACATCTTGTTATATTTTCTTTATAGTGGGATAATTGACGATTCTGGGCCCCCTTTAACATGACAGTATCCATGTAGGATACATAGCAGTCGGCGCGTATCTCCGTTATTAGATGCCGCCCTGTGTGTTCAGTCATGAAGGATTGCAGTATGGCAGTATTTTCAGCTGGCAGCGAGGGTTAATCCATTGCAGCTGTGATACTGTATCCGGCCATAATGAAATCCCTGAATAGTAGCAGAGTTGGGTTACAGCGGGTAAGGGGGTCAGGTTTCTCGGCGGTGTCCAATAGGCTGAAATGCGTTGTATGGCTGTGACATGTGGAGCCCATCAGCCAGTGACCATCACTGCTGATAGTAATGTATATGGCTGTGCCTATAGATCTATACACTAAAGCCATTAGGAGCAGTCAGAAAACTCCAGCAGCTTCATTTGCTGGCAGTGAGAATTCAGGAGAAGATGATGTATGCAGCCGTAGGTCACCAGGCTGTTTGTCCAGCCTGACGTAATAAACCTATTTTTTTCCTGAAATGCTTTCCTTTGCTGTTAATGGATATAACAATTAGGGGTTCTGAGTTACGTCCTGTATTACACTCCAGAGCTGCATTCACCATTCTGCTAGTGGAGTCACTGTGTACATTACTTATCCTGCACTGATCCTGAGTTACATCCTGTATTAGGCTACGTTCACACGACGACAATTGTCGCGACAAATCGGGAACCACTACACTGCAACATTTGTAGCGCGACATTGATGTCGCGCGACAATTTTTATAATGGGAGTCTATGGTGGTGTCGCACGTGCAACATGCGACATGTTGCGACTGCGACACAACCGTCGCCAAAAATCCATCCCGGATCGTGTCGCAGTCGCAGCATGTCGCAATGCGACACCATAGACTTACATTATAAAAATTGTCGCGCGACAATAGTGCGACTTTTTGTGAACGTGGCCTTATACTCCAGAGCTGCACTCACTATTCTGCTGGTGAAGTCACTGTGTACATACATTACGTATCGTGTACTGATCCTGGGTTACATCCTGTATTATAGTCCAGAGCTGCACTCACTATTCTGCTGGTGGAGTCACTGTGTACATACATTACATTACTTATCCTGCACTGATCCCGAGTTACATCCTGTATTATACTCCAGAGCTGCACTCACTATTCTGCTGGTGCAGTCACTGTGTACATACATTACATTACTTATCCTGTACTGATCCTGAGTTACATCCTGTATTATACTCCAGAGCTGCACTCGCTATTCTGCTAGTGGAGTCTCTGTGTACATATATTAGGCTACTTTTACACTTGCGTTCTACTGGATCCAGCAGGGTTCAGCAAAAACGCTTCTGTTACTAATAATACAATGTCTGCATCCGTTATGAACGGATCTGGTTGTATTATCTTTAACATAGCCAAGACGGATCCGTCATGAACTCCATCGAAAGTCAATGGGGGGCGGATCCGTTTTCTATTGTGGCAGAGAAAACGGATCCGTCCCCATTGACTTGCATTGACGGATCATTTTCGAGCATTCCCTTCTGTTCAGTTACGTTTTGTCCCTATTGACAATGAATGGGGACAAAACTGAAGCGTTTTTTTTCCGGTATTGAGACCCTATGACGGATCTCAATACTGGAAAATATTAAGGCTAGTGTGAAAGTAGCCTTACATTAGTTATCCTGTATTATACTCCAGAGCTGCACTCACTATTCTGCTGGTGGAGTCACTGTGTACATACTTTACATTACTTATCCTGTACTGATCCTGAGTTACATCCTGTATAATACTCCAGAGCTGCATTCACTATTCTGCTGGTGGAGTCACTGTATACATACATTACTTATCCTGTACTGATCCTGAGTTACATCCTGTATTATACTCCAGAGCTGCACTCACTATTCTGCTGGTCCAGTCACTCTGTACATACATTACATTGCTTATCCTGTACTGATCCTGAGTTACATCCTGTATTATACTCCAGAGCTGTACTCACTATTCTGCTGGTGCAGTCACTCTGTACATACATTACATTGCTTATCCTGTACAGATCCGGAGTTACATCCTGTTTTGCACTCCAGAGCTGCGCTCACTATTCTGCTGGAAGAGTCTCTGTGTACACACATTATATATCCTGTACTGATCCTGAGTAACATCCTGTATTATACTCCAGAGCTGCACTCACTATTTTGCTGGTGCAGTCACTGTGTACATACATTACATTACTTATCCTGTACTGATCCTGACTTACATCCTGTATTATACTCCAGAGCTGCACTCACTATTCTGCTGGTGCAGTCACTGTGTACATACATTACATTACTTATCCTGTACTGATCCTGACTTACATCCTGTATTATACTCCAGAGCTGCACTCACTATTCAGCTAGATGGCCTATTCTTTGTTTGTTTGGGTGGGTGTCCTGGGGTATTTCCCACCATTGACTCTTTTGGGACCTGTCTAATTGAGCTTATAGCATGAAAATATCTCTATTCCCAGTCCCTGGAGTATTCCAGTAAGAGTATAATGGTGGGAGTCCGACCGCTGGGATCCCTCACCAGTGGCTATAACTCTACCCCCTGGAACACACGGTAGTCTTAAGGAGGAGTATGTTCGCCCCCCTTCGCTGTTCCCTCCAATAAATTGAGTAGGGGGCACCTAAGCGGACGACTCCCCTTATATTACATTCCTGTGCCCTAAGATATGCATAAGGCTTGTGTAAATCCGACAGCCCCTTTAAAGTGGTCCTCTTCTTCTTTGATGCAGTTTATTGTGAAGTCCCTGGTGTCCGCTTCACAGGGGGTCCCTATCTATCTGCATATTCTCTATACTGCCATATACCTCCCGTGGTTGTCGTCTGAACTGGAAGGCGCACTTGGTAACTTAATGAATTGCCTAATGTCTTGTCATTATGGGAATTGTTTGCCTTCGCTGCGGGAGCTTCCTATAATTATAGACACCGCTGTGTGAGGAATTCAGATTCCCTGCGGCTTCCCTCCATAGCATGGTGTAGTCTGCATCTTTAGGGGTGAGCCTTGGGGAGTGGTATGATGGCGTCACCACCATAGCAATAGAAAGCCATTCCAATAACAATGTCACATTAGGGAAATGCTGTTTAAAGGGGAGCTCCATTCTCCTGACTTGTCCTCAACTAGCTGCCCTTTGGCTCTGATACTGGTCGAGTGACTGGTTCTTGCAGCTTCCCAATGATGACCTCCCCAGCATGATGTGAACAGAGCCTCCATATCTACAACCACGAGGACACGAGTCTTCGTCAGACGTGCGTCTCGTTTCGGGTGGCAGTCACCACAATCTGTGCACGAAGGCTGGAGCAGATTTATTGAAGCAAATTAAGACTGACTTTGGCGAGAAGCCTGAAACGCGTTGCTGCCATGTGATACAGTGTTCGGCAGCCATCTTCTAAGGTTAAAACAGAAATGGGGCGTGACAAGAGCGTGGAAATCATAAGGCCTTTTGCTGGAAATCCTGGACTGAAGATGGAAAATGTCAGCGGCCATTTGGTTTAATTATAAGGATATTATTCTATGTGATTTCCTATGGTAGATGTCGCCTGTGCGCATGAATAGATGGTGGTGGTATTTGTGCACAGTATAGACGGTGGTGGTGTTTGTGCACAGTATAGACGGTGGTGGTGTTTGTGCACAGTATAGACGTGGTGGTATTTGTGCACAGTATAGATGGTGGTGGTATTTGTGCACAGTATAGACGGTGGTGGTGTTTGTGCACAGTATAGATGGTGGTGGTGTTTGTGCACAGTAGAGATGGTGGTGGTGTTTGTGCACAGTAGAGATGGTGGTGGTGTTTGTGCACAGTAGAGATGGTGGTGGTGTTTGTGCACAGTATAGATGGTGGTGGTATTTGTGCACAGTAGAGATGGTGGTGGTATTTGTGCACAGTAGAGACGGTGGTGGTATTTGTGCACAGTATAGACGTGGTGGTATTTGTGCACAGTATAGACGGTGGTGGTGTTTGTGCACAGTATAGATGGTGGTGGTGTTTGTGCACAGTATAGATGGTGGTGGTGGTATTTGTGCACAGTATAGATGGTGGTGGTATTTGTGCACAGTATAGACGGTGGTGGTATTTGTGCACAGTATAGACGGTGGTGGTATTTGTGCACAGTATAGATGGTGGTGGTGTTTGTGCACAGTATAGACGGTGGTGGTGTTTGTGCACAGTATAGATGGTGGTGGTGTTTGTGCACAGTATAGATGGTGGTGGTATTTGTGCACAGTAGAGATGGTTATGGTATTTGTGCACAGTAGAGAAGGTGGTGGTATTTGTGCACAGTAGAGATGGTGGTGGTATTTGTGCACAGTAGAGATGGTGGTGGTATATTGTGCACAGTATAGACGGTGGTGGTATTTGTGCACAGTATAGATGGTGGTGGTATTTGTGCACAGTATAGATGGTGGTGGTATTTGTGCACAGTATAGATGGTGGTGGTATTTGTGCACAGTAGAGATGGTGGTGGTATTTGTGCACAGTATAGATGGTGGTGGTATTTGTGCACAGTATAGATGGTGGTGGATAGTGTGGTGTTTGTGCACAGTATAGATGGTGTGGTGACATTTGTGCATAGTATAGATGGTGGTGGTGTTTGTGCACAGTATAGATGGTGGTGGTGTTTGTGCACAGTATAGATGGGTGGTGTTTGTGCAGATAGATGGTGTGTAGCACAGTATAGATGGTGGTGGTGGTGGTATTTGTGCACAGTATAGATGGAGGTGGTATTTGTGCACAGTATAGATGGAGGTGGTATTTGTGCACAGTATAGATGGAGGTGGTATTTGTGCACAGTATAGATTGAGGTGGTATTTGTGCACAGTATAGATTGAGGTGGTATTTGTGCACAGTATAGATGGTGGTGGTGGTATTTGTGCACAGTATAGATGGTGGTGGTGGTATTTGTGCACAGTATAGATGGTGGTGGTGGTATTTGTGCACAGTATAGACGGTGGTGGTATTTGTACACAGTATAGATGGTGGTGGTATTTGTGCACAGTATAGACGTGGTGGTATTTGTGCACAGTATAGATGGTGGTGGTATTTGTGCACAGTATAGATGGTGGTGGTGTTTGTGCACAGTATAGATGGTGGTGGTGTTTGTGCACAGTATAGATGGTGGTAGTATTTGAGCACAGTATAGATGGTGGTGGTGGTGGTATTTGTGCACAGTATAGATGGTGGTGGTGGTATTTGTACACAGTATAGATGGGGTGGTATTTGTGCACAGTATAGACGTGGTGGTATTTGTGCACAGTATAGATGGTGGTGGTATTTGTGCACAGTATAGATGGTGGTGGTGGTATTTGTGCACAGTATAGACGGTGGTGGTATTTGTGCACAGTATAGACGGTGGTGGTATTTGTGCACAGTATAGATGGTGGTGGTATTTGTGCACAGTATAGATGGTGGTGGTATTTGTGCACAGTATAGAGGGAGGTGGTATTTGTGCACAGTATAGACGGTGGTGGTATTTGTGCACAGTATAGACGGTGGTGGTATTTGTGCACAGTATAGATGGGGTGGTATTTGTGCACAGTATAGACGGTGGTGGTATTTGTGCACAGTATAGACGGTGGTGGTATTTGTGCACAGTATAGACGGTGGTGGTATTTGTGCACAGTATAGACGGTGGTGGTATTTGTGCACAGTATAGACGGTGGTGGTATTTGTGCACAGTATAGACGGTGGTGGTATTTGTGCACAGTATAGATGGTGGTGGTATTTGTGCACAGTAGAGATAGCTATTATTTGTGTGCACTGTATATGGTGGTATTATTTGTGCACAGTATAGATGGCGGTATTAGTTTTGCATTATCACTGGACTTCACTTCTGTGCAGCAAGTAATTGATGGTACGTTAGAACTGGAAAATGATAGCCGTCTTCCTAGTTCAGTAACAATGGTCTTATTTTTGGAAATCTGTAGTCTTCGGTCTGGTTTGGTTAGTCATCGCCTTGAAATTCTTTTCTTCGTAATTTGCTTTATTTTCTGCAATCAGACGTTAAAAAGACGGATAACCAGAAAAATTATGTTTGCAAGCTTTTTTTCAGCCAGTGGGGAGTTAATTTTTTTGAACTAATTTTTTCATTTATTTACATGATATATTTTATATTTTATATAATTTAATACAATGTACCGTTTTTGTTTAGCTTTTCATTGTATTTTTGCTGTCTTGCAGGCCTCCTGGATGTGCCCGTTGTCTTTCGTGCCTTCTTTATGTGTTGTGGATGAATTACAGAACTTGGAAATGAACATTGCGCCCCCCGGGACATTTTAATCCTTCCGACCCTAGGTGTCTGTGACTTTCTCTCACCATGACGGGCTCTAGTTCCACCTTCCACCGCGCTCACAGTAAGCATTGCCACCGCCAGAACGTTGGGACAAAGACTAGCAAGCCCGCCCGTTCTCGAAGCCTGCACGACCGCCCCTTGGCTTCTTCTCTTACGCCAGCTCCAGCCAGCGCCTCCGGGAATAGTTCGGGTGGCTACTCGGAAGAAGAGGACAAAGAGGTGGGGGCGCTCTTCTACGTCAATAAGAGCGGGTTCCCCATTGACGGTCAGACCTGGGAAAGAATGTGGGCGCACGTAGCCAAAGTCCATCCGGAGGGGAAAGATATGGTGGACAGAATACGAAACGCAACTCTGCTTCCCAAGGTGAGGCGCGATGTGTGACTGTCATTAGTAGATGTGTCAGATACGCTAATATGGCCGACATTTCTTTCTGCAAGAAACACACTTATCCCAAATCTGCCTATATATCTGTATTCGTTAGGCAGGAGCGGGTCCCGGAGCTAAGAACCAGTACGTATGAGACATTTATGGCGTATCCGATCAATGTGCCACAAGGACTACCCCTTTAAGACCCTTTTACACAGGCTGAACGTTCATTGCCGCATCAAATGTGCGCTGCGAACACCCGACCAATGAGCAAATGTTCCTTTCTCGTGATCGCCTCTTCCTCCTGCAGGTGGTAAACTTGGAACAAATAGACCTCGCCCAGGGAAACGCCCGCCAAACTGAACAAGACCTCCACTTTATGGGTGGACCTTACATAAGCCCCACCCAGTTTCAGCCCGAATTTGCAGGGACTGTCTTTGAAAATTAGGGACCATCTCTGCAAATTCGGGACTTTTGGCAACTAGGCAAATTTTTGTGGGCGTGAAAATAATCGTATGTCGGCAGTTTCATAAATCCCATGTTAGCTTCAAAAATAGGTCTAAAGCTTGATGTCTCAGTATGTGCCAGAAATGCGACCACTTTTAGCATGTTTTACGACAGGATCTAGGCACGACTACTTTAGTAAATTGGCCTATTGATGTTTATTAGGCCAAGTTCGGATGACAGCCATGATCAAAAACAGAAGAAAAAGTGCACATCTGGTTGTTTTATGACAGGACAGTAAACTTTTTCTTAGAGATACAATCATGACCTCAGCAGTCTCTGAAGGGGCCCTGACTTAGCTTTTTACAGCTCCACTGAACCCATCAACATAGCGACGTGCACACTTCACATAGGTTCACTGAATGCCACTTTATTATGATTTATTAAAGACATACTAACCAATTTTTAATTGGTAAAATTGGGGCATCTAATCCCCACCCTCAAGAATGCCCTGACCCCACCTAGGAATGCCCACTTATGGGTACGGTTATGTCAACCACTCCCATTTTCAGCCCAATACTGCCTGAATTTGCCCGAACTGTCTGTGAAAATCAGTCCTGACGAATTCGGGACAGTTGGCAACTATTTAAAGGTTTTTTTCTCTTGTCATGGCTTGTAGCTCCGATTTGCCATCATTTCCTCATCGGTGAGGTCTGACTGCTGGACCCCCCGCCCCCCACCCTATCCTCAGAATAAAGGGGTTGCAACGCTTTTTACATCCTGTAGCTCCGTCACTGATCTCCCCAGCACTGTGATGTGATGGGTCACCCGCTGTGCAGAGATTTATGGGATAGAGTGTAGACCCCCACCAGTCATAATTTTCCTAGCGACATTCCATAACATTCTTAGGGCTCATGCACACTACTGCATGTATTTTACGGTCCACAAAACACGGATCCGCAAAAAGTACGGATGATTTCCTTGTGCATTCTGTATTTTGCGGAACGGAACAGCTGGCCCCTAATAGAACAGTCCTATCCTTGTCCGTAATGCGGACGATAATAGAACATGTTCTATTTTTTTGCGGAACAGAATGCTCATGGAGTAACTTCCGTTTTTTTTTTGCGAACCCATTGAAATGAATGGTTTCGTATACGATCTGCAAACCATATAAACTGAGTTTTATCTGGGCGACTTTCCTCCTGCACCTGAGAGGAGTTTACCATTCTCCTCCGCCCTCCGCGGTGGTGCCCGACTGCGGGATCCACTTGCGCATTAGCGCTTACTGCCAAGCAGTACTTGTACTTGCTATTGTTTCAGGTGCAGCCTAGCAATTAGTGGTAATCTGCATCTGGATCCCGGGGTCAGTTACCTCTTCCAGATTTCCGTTTTTCACTGACGTGCGCTGTCCGCATTTTCCACGGACAGCACACGTACTAAATGCTTTAAATGTGTCTGTTCACACACCAGTATTTGGAGACGTGCACTACTTTGATCCATGATGCGGACCAAACACCCCCATTAAAGTCTATGGGTCTGTGAAAATCACGGACACAATATGAATGGCGTCCGTGGTGCGTCTTTTTTTCAAAGAAGACATAGGAAATGCTCTTGAAATTAATTTTCAGCTGAGCAACGTCCTTGGATTACGGATGCCACACAGAGGGACACACGGACCCATCATGGATCTATCGCGGATGATACACTGATAGAAATGTGAACGAAGCCTTATAGACAATATGGACCGTGAGGGGCAGTGATTGACATGTCCCTCTGAGCCGTAGAGCTGCGGTAACTTCAATTCATGAATACAAGAATGTGCTAAAGTTCTGAGACGTCAAGGTCTCCTCTTTCTTAAAGGGATACCCCGGAGGTAACTAAATAAGCACCAAGACTTGTTCTATTCTTGTAGTATAACTTCTGTTTGGTTGCTGAGATCTTGGTAGCAGAGCTGCAGCACTTTAAATCTTACTTTCCGGGTGTAACATTTCGAGCATTGCTGTAAAATCAACAATGCAAATGTGAGAAAACTCGGAATTCCATTTGCATTACCTTGTTAAAGTCTCTGACTAACATCTTGACTATATAGTCAGCAAATGTAAACTCTACTCATTAGAAAAAAGTCTCTTTCTAGCTGGAAACTGTCAGGAAGCAGGCTGGCTGCTGATGACCTAAATGCCTCATGCTCATTAATATGTGAACATCCAAAAGTAGTATATGAAAGTGCGTTACTGATCAGATGCCTTCATCCTTTTCAAGGTGGGAAACCATTAGTATTAGGATAAGAGATCCATCAACAGCAGCTTGTTGATGGTCTCCAGGCAGTATATTATATCTTCTACATTGGACAGTGGACAATTGGACAAAGAGAACACGCACCCCTTTTAGTTGTAGAGGTGTCTGCCATACTGCTAAAACGGAGGGAGCTGATAACTAGCACTGAGAAGAGGAGGGGTTTGGTTACATGGAACTGATTGACCTTTTGCTGGCACTTCCTGCTGAGGGAGAGGGAGGAGAGCAGCTCCTGTCTTGAGTAGTTATCATACAAGGGTACAAAGGAGTGTCTTAATTTTATGGATGGGGGGGGGTGTCAGTTTTTGGGTTTATAAGACTTTCAAAACACAACCTTTATTGAACTAAACAATGAAAACCGGGACACCATTCTCCAGTATTAGGGCTCATGCACATGGCCGTATGTATTTTGCGGTCCTAAAAACTATGGATGACGCTCATGTACATTCCGTATTTTGCGGAACGGAATAGCTGGCCCCTAATAGAACAGCCCTATCCTTGTCTGTAATGCGGACAATAATAGGACATGTTCTACTTTTTTCCGGAACGGAAATACGAACATACGGAAACGGAATGCACACTGAGTACATTCCGGTTTTTTTTTGCGGACCCATTGAAATAAATGGTTCCGCATACTGTCCGCAAAAAAAAAAGGGATGGACACTGAAAGAAAATACGTTCGTGTGCATGAGGCCTTACATCCAGTTTTGCTGACACATAACTGAACACACAGTCTTCTGTGGCTATATATATATATATGAATGCCGCTATCTGTCTGTCTGCTCTCTTTGATTGACTCCTTCTTCTGTTCGGCCCCTCCTGTTTGGGTTCCTGAGCCTCTCTTAGCCAAAATATGACACAGCAGGGCACCGTGAGAGCATATGTGGTATTGACACCGTACGCCTGTGAAATCACTGACAATAGGCGCTGCGCGGATTGTTTTCATGCTGGAGTGTATCGCCTGTGAAAGCAGTGAGTAATACTGCCGTGTCTTCCTGTCTGCTGAGACATGCTGGGTGTATTCCAGCAGCAGAGCGTCGTCTGCTCACTGAAGATTGGACTTGTTTGTGCATAACGCCAAAAGAAGGGATCACGTCGTCGTATGGGTCCTTTCGGACGCCATCACTTATAACTATGTCTCCCAGATGATCCTCATCAGAACTCCCAGCCTCAGATCAGACCTCCCCAGCCTCAGATCAGCCCCCATCAGACCACCCCAGCCTCAGATCAGCCCCCAATAGACCCCCCAGCCTCAGATCAGCCCCCCCCAGCCTCAGATCAGCCCCCCCCAGCCTCAGATCAGACCCCCCCAGCCTCAGATCAGCCCTCAGATGATCCCAACTGGGCCCCTTCTTGCCCTGTGCCCCATAGCAGATGCATGGTCTGCCGCTATGGTAGTTACACCCCTGGTTGCTGGGATCAGCTAAATTCCAGAAAGAGCAGAAAATGACATTACACAGCGAGGAGCGAGGGAAATATTGTGCGGTGCGCGCTGCTCAGAGCCGTCCTCACCAAGGGTTGTAGAGTACAGAGGATTTACTCTCCACATAAGAAATCTGCTAACTGTTCATTTTATCTGGTTTTGGAAAAGTTGGATGACAACGATGAAACTACTTTTTTTTCTGTTGACACGTGGACAAATGTCGGGGGAGGGGAGAAGCGACCTCCATGAGCGCAGGAAGAGGAGAGGGAGGCAGAGCATTGTACGGGGGTGACTTCATATCCTGACCACAGAGTAACACGTCATGTATCTGGAGGGTCTCCATGTGCGGGATACTGCTGACTGATCTATCGGTCTATCTATCTGTCTGCCTGCCTGTCTATCTCTATTTAATATCTGTCTGTCTGTCTATCTCTATTTAATATCTATCTAATCTATCGTAGAAAAATGGCAGCACTGATAGAGGTGCAAGCCTAATGGACCCGGACTATGGCCCAAAATATATAGAACAAGAAAATCAGAAAAAAAAAGTTTATTCTCCCACGTGGACACGACGTTTCGGCTCAAACACGAGTCTTACTCAAGCTTGAGAAAGGCCCTAGTGTTTGAGCCGAAACATCGCGTCCACGTGGGGGAATAAACTTTTTCTATTTTTTCATTTTATCAGAGTGCTGCTGATTTTCTTGTTCTAGATAGATATGAGATAGATAGATAGATATGAGATAGATAGATATGAGATAGATAGATATGAGATAGATAGATAGATAGATAGATATGAGATAGATAGATAGATAGATAGATCTATTTCATATCTGTCTGTTTCTATCTATCTGTGCACACATATTGCTGTGCAGACATTGTTACATTACTGCCATAATCTCGTCAGTGTAGTAGCCATGTATCCCAGGCCTTACGAGGGGTTAGTGCACAGGTAGAAGTCAGCCCTGGTTGGCAGTGTATGGGTGCATTCGTGCGGGATGTTGAATAGTGTGGGAGTAGTTGTTACCACGCTAAATAACGGGAGCTGACTCCAGTATTCGGGTGATAATGAATTCCTCCACGCCTGTGAAGTGCTGATCACACCGCCGCGTCGTTCTGTGTTAGGGATTGGAAAACAACGTAAAAAATGTTATTACACTTTTTCCTGAGAAATCTGTGACTGCGACTCCCTTTTCCCCAAACATTCATTGTGACTGCAGCCTGCGGCTCCCATCACTACTACTCTCATATTCCGGCAGCTCGTCTGGGTACGGATTATATCTACCCGTATGGAAATTCAGTGATGTGATTGCAGAATTTCATAAAACGCCATGGCCCCCAGCAGTAATAATGTCTCCTATAGTGGCCCCCAGCAGTATTAATGTTTCCCATAGTGGCCCCCAGCAGTAATAATGTCTCCTATAGTGGCCCCCAGCAGTAATAATGTCTCCTATAGTGGCCCTCAGCAGTAATAATGTTTCCCATAGTGGCCCCCAGCAGTAATAATGTTTCCCATAGTGGCCCCCAGCAGTAATAATGTCTCCCATAGTGGCCATCAGCAGTAATAATGTCTCCTATAGTGGCCCCCAGCAGTAATAATGTCTCCTATAGTGGCCCCCAGCAGTATTAATGTTTCCCATAGTGGCCCCCTGCAGTATTAATGTTTCCCATAGTGGCCCCCAGCAGTAATAATGTCTCCCATAGTGGCCCCCAGCAGTAATAATGTCCCCCATAGTGGCCCCCAGCAGTAATAATGTCTCCCATATTGGCCCCCCAGCAGTAATAATGTCCCCGATAGTGGCCCCCAGCAGTAATAATGTCTCCTATAGTGGCCCCCCAGCAGTAATAATGTCCCCGACGGTGGCCCCCAGCAGTAATAATGTCTCCCATAGTGGCCCCCAGCAGTAATAATGTCTCCCATAGTGGCCCCCAGCAGTAATAATGTCTCCCATAGTGGTCCCCAGCAGTAATAATGTCTCCCATAGTGGCCCCCAGCAGTAATAATGTCTCCCATAGTGGCCCCCAGCAGTAATAATGTCTCCCATAGTGGCCCCCAGCAGTAATAATGTCTCACATAGTGGCCCCCAGCAGTAATAATGTCTCCCATAGTGGCCATCAGCAGTAATAATGTCTGCCATAGTGGCCCCAGCAGTAATAATGTCTCCCATAGTGGCCATCAGCAGTAATAATGTCTGCCATAGTGGCCCCAGCAGTAATAATGGCTCCCATAGTGGTCCCCAGCAGTAATATTGTCTACCATAGTGGCCATCAGCAGTAATATTGTCCCCCATAGTGGCCCCTAGCAGTAATAATGTCTACCATAGTGGCCATCAGCAGTAATATTGTCCCCCATAGTGGCCCCTAGCAGTAATAATGTCTACCATAGTGGCCCCTAGCAGTAATAATGTCTACCATAGTGGCCCCCAGAAGTAATAATGCTAAAAAAAATGTGCTTTAAGCAATAGGTGTTCTGATGACACATTCCCTTTAAGAGCGACTCCCTTTCTGGAAGCCATGCATTACAATTCATATGAATAGCTGCTGTGTAATGCTACCTTTTTCCCTGCAGCCACCACTCCTAGCACGTCAAACATCTGATTTTGCAGGGGAAAAGCTGCTTCTAGGCAGAGACCTTTTTTCCAGCAAAATCGGGTGTTTGATAGCACCTGGAGATGGACCTTTGCCAATCCGTTGATCGTGTTGGCAGCCCCAAACTAAAAGGGGCCAACTCTCATAGGACAAACCCTATGCATTTTCTCTCTACGGAATATGGACAATAAAGTAGAAGGTCCCCAACTGGTGACCTTCCACTGTAAACTAGAATGGAGATCCACTTCATTGAGCAGCTCCTATACTGGTGGAGCCATACATTACCATTATTCATTGGCCATGTGTTGGAAATATTTCATGGGTGTCATGTAATACCACATTCCACCAGCAGTGGCCACTGCAGGAGAAATCTGCTGCTGGTCATCTACAGTATCTGATCGGTGGCGATTTCAGCTGCCTTAACTGCAGCAATCAATTAAGATCGCCGGCCTGTCCGCATTTAGTTGTCAACCATGTTGGCATCAAATATAATCTATACCGAAAAATCTTAATGATTATTCTGGTTCTGTGTAAACAGACATTGTAATAATGCGACAATGGGGCTGTTCGGCAGTCGCCTATTAACCATCGCTTTTTGGGTTGTAGTATAATTTTTTTACAGTTTTTTCAAACCAGCACCTGGATCTGAATACTTTTGTAATTGCATGTAATAAAATTTTTAGAATGGCCAGTAAGTTTAAGGCTAGGGCCACACGACGACATGTGTCGCGCGACACATAGGGCACAACTACACTGCAACAGTTGTTGCACGACATTTTGTTGCACCAATGTCGCGCAACAATTTTTATAATGATAGTCTATGGTGTCGCACTGCGACAGGCGACATGCAGCGACTGCGACAGTTGCAGAAAAATCAATTTCGAATGCTGCCCCCATTTGTGATAGGTAGAGCATGGATACGCCCCCTTAGCGGCAGCACAGAAGACACGCCCCTTGAGCTGCCAGCTTGATATAAATCTAGCAGAGCAATGAATGGAGAGATCTCTGGATCCATGTGAGGTACAGGGCTGGTTCTAGGTTTGTTAGAAAGGGATTGTCATGTACTATATGAGGTCTGATTTTCATTTTTTACATTAGTCATGGGAGAAACCTTTTTAACCTGCACAGACAATACATCATGCTATAGCCGTTAGTTGTGCCAAGTGACAAACTCGACTCTGCTGCATCTATCCACACAAAATCTGTTATAATGAGTTGCTCATTATAAGGTCTCTGTGATCCGACATCTGCTGTTGAGAATTTTCAGGAAATTATCCATTATCTGTTTCGCTCAACAAGGAAATCCTGCAACTACGAGGAGAACAATCGTGTAAGAAACATATTATGTTCCATATGGAAAGCTCTCGCGTTGCGCCAGCCGCGCTACACACGTGTTATTCCTGGAGCTGGGCGCTGTCGTTCCTCACAGTCATTTTTTATTTCATTGTTTTCTTCCTTTCAGCCTTCTGTGCCGACTGTACCGACCTACAAGACGTCCATGTCCATCCCCGAGTGGCTGCAGGCCGTGCAGAGATACATGAAGACGTTGCAGTATCCTTTCTCTCAGACTGTCTGTGTTCACTCACTACGGAACCGAGGGCTAGGTCACATCCACATACATTGGTGGGTAAGGGTACTTTCACACTTGCATTGTCGGATCCGGCAATCTGTATGCAAACGGATACCATTTGTAGACTGATCCGGATGCGGTTCCGTTTCACAAATGCATTGCAATACCGGATCCGTCTCTCCGGTTGTCATCTGGAAAAACGGATCCGGTATTTATCTTTTTCACATTTTTAAAGGTCTGCGCATGCACAGACCGGAAGACCGGATCCGTCAATGCGGTAATTTTAATGCCGGATCCGGCACTAATACATTTAAATGGAAATTAATGCCGGATCCGGCATTCCAGCATGTGTTCCGCCCAAAAAACGTAAGAGGGACTGAACTGATGCATCCTGAACAGATTGCTCTCCATTCAGAATGCATTAGGATAAAACTGATCCGTTTTTTTCCGTCCGGTATTGAGCCCCTAGGATGGAACTCAATACCGGAAAAGAATAACGCTCTAGTGTGAAAGTACCCTAAGCATGCCTATTCTTTTTTTTCTCTATTCACATCCAAAGCTGCAGTCAAAATTTTGCTAGCTCTCAGTGTGCATGGTGTCACATGATGAAGTGCTTCTGCAGTTTGAGAAAGCAGAATTCAGTGTAATATTAGAGCTCGGGTAAGGCTACTTTCACACTGGCGTTTTGGTTTCCGTTTGTGAGATCCGTTCAGGGATTTCCGTTTGACGGATCCGTTTTGGTGTCCGTCTGACGAAACTGAGCCAAACGGATCCATCCTGACACACAATGCAAGTGAATGGGAACGGATCCGTTTTCACTGACACAATCTGGCACAATAAAGAACGGATCGTTCCCCATTGACTTTCAATGGTGTTCAAGACGGATCTGTTTTGGCTATGTTAAAGATAATGCAAACGGATCCGTTCTGAACAGATGGATGCGGTTGTATTATCTGAACGGATGCGTTTGTGCAGATCCATGACGGATCCGCACCAAACGCAAGTGGGAAAGTAGCCTAAGGGTCTGTGTCCTGGGGTCCACCGAGCCTTTCTGCTGCCTAAGGCGAATACTGAAACGGCGCCCCCCCCATACCAATTTCTTAACCCTAACCCCTTTGCTACAATGAAAGCGTTCATTGCCCATTGCCCCTCCACTGCCCCCATCTTGCCCCACCCCTGACCTCATTGGTGGTGCACCCCTGTCTGTGTCACAAGGTTAACAGCTATGTATACCTTTGCCCCATATCTCTTTACACAGTTCTGCCCTTTTATAAGCCGCCCCTTTAAGTTTCGGGGTCCTTTAACCTTCTGAAGCCTCGCCGGTCCCTCTCTCGTCTTATTACTGCTTTCTCGACCTCGTTTGTCACTAGGATAGTTTTGCTCTTGAGCCAGAAGCCGCACCGGCGGATGCCTTCCATCATGATTTGGCGTGTCACTGCGTCTGGCATGGATAGTGTGGGGATGCCAGCTTGCAGCTGTTTCACGCCCCCCTCCTTCCTCCTTGCTGGAAACCAGCTGCTTCCTCAATACAAAATCCATTCAAAAAGTATCCGGGGTAAACAGAAAGAGGGAAATGATATCATATTGGATAAAGGGTCAGTTCCTCCCCAAACCTCACCCCCCCCCCTCCCCAGTAACAGCACTCTATCGTCCATGGGATGCGTCTGGTATGGCAGCCTGGCGAATGTGATGGAGCTGTGATTCCTGGCACAGCCTGTGGATAAGAGAGGGCGCTGTTGCTGGGGAAAAACTGATTTTTTCCTGGACTTCTGGACGAGTTTGCAAATCTCCCAGGTATCGGAGAGGCCTCCCGGCATCTCCTGGTGATTTGGCCCTTGGATGTGTGTGGTGTCCGAGCTCCATCATCGGACACATCCTCTGCAGTCAAATACAGAGTGAAGGGACCACCCTGACTAACGGTGTGTCATAAATTAGTGCCTTGGGAAAAAGGGAGCCTTGAAAGATCTACGGTGGTGTGCTACGCCAATATGGCCGCCGTGACACCCTGAGTTCATGTGTGATTTCCAAGACTCCTGAATGACACATCTTTCTACTTTCTCTGTGATATCGGAGTGGTTGAAGTATCGTGACACGATTTTCTAGTCAGGACTTCAAGTAAATGAGTGACCACTCCATGAGAGGTGTAATGGTGGCCATATTGGTTGTCAGAGACTGAACACAATATTCGGGGAGATTTATCAAAATTGGTGTGAGGGAAAACTGGCTTAGTTACCTGCAGCAACCAATCAGATTCCACCTTTCATTTTTCAGAGCTCCTTCGGAAAATGAAAGGTGAAATCTGATTGGTTGCTATGGGCAACTAAGCCAGTTCTACTTTACACCAGCTTTGATAAATCTCCTCTAAAGAGTATTTTATATTAGCGGAAAATGCTCTTGCTACTCATTACAACCAGGGGTGTTGTAAAATGTCGTTTTTGACCTTTTTTTTTTTATGGCACTGTCATTGTTGTACAGGAAAAGCTTTAAGAAAAACCTGTTCGCACGTGCGTGGGCAGATGACCCGGGAGCTCCATGTTTCTTTCACTGGAGCAGATTGCATATTCTGTCTTTCCATATGGTGGAGTCTCCCCTGACTTAGGCTGGTTTCACACGAGCCAGTTCAATGCGTTGAACTCTCAGCGTGTGTCTGTGAGTGCACCTGCCCTGACCTCCCTGGCACTGATAGGATCACGTAGCATAATATTGATTTATGATGCTATGTAACCCTTAGCCCTCTTGCCCCTCTTGCACGCGGCTGCTGCACAGCCGTGGCCGTATTGCGGTCCGCAAACAGGCATTCACTTGAATGGGTCTGCAATCCGGAGCTGCAGTGAGGAACGGTCAAATTGCATTCCCCAATGCATGGAACAGCGACAGCCGTGTGCATGAGGCCTTAGGCTACATGCACACGGCAGTGAAAAACGGACATGTGATGTTATTTTTTTTAACAGCCATCACACGTCCATTTTAAGACCAATGGTAGTCTACAGGGGTTATTCAGACGGCAGTTTTTTTGACTGTCAGTGAAAAATGGACATAAAAAATAGAACGTTTTCTATCTTGTCAGTTTTTCACTGACTGACAGCCCCCATACAATTGCATGGGTCCGTTTTTAATTTCCGTTTCTCAGAAAGGCATCAGTGAAAAAAATGTCTGTTAAAAATGGTCAGTTTATCTGTTTTTTAACAGACTTTTTTTTTTTTCACTGTTGTGTGCATGTAGCCTTAGAGTTCTGGAATGTATTGAATAACACTGACAGCATTATGTCAGTGTAATACAATACATTCCAAAACTGTAAGGGTTACATAGCATCATAACTCAATGTAAAGCTATGCGATCCATCAGTGTTAGGGAGGTCAGTACGGGAGCTCTCACAGACACACGCTGCAAGTTCAATGCATTTGCTCGTGTGAAACCAGCCTTAACACTGGGTTCAGACCTGAGCGTTTCTAAGACGCGCGTTTTAGTCGCGCGTTTTTATGCGCGTTTTTGGCAATAGTAAACGTTTTACGCGCGTTCGTGACTCTGGAGACTTTTTTTCATTGGTCTGGAGACCAATTAAAAAAGGGCATCTCTACACTTAACGCGCGTTAAACGCAGCTGCTCTCATTGAAGTCTATGGGAGGAAAAGCGCGACAAACGCCTCAAAAACGCTCCTGAACGAGCTTATGCATCGGGCGCTTTACAGCGCTGCTTACGCGCTGTAAAACGCGCAAGTGTGAACCACTCCCATAGGGATGCATTGGTTTTCATGTGTTGAGCGTTTTACAGCGCATTTGAACGCGCTGTAAAACGCTCAGGTGTGAACCCAGGGTAAAGGGCATCTGTCAGCAGATTTGTCCCTATGACACTGGCTGACCTGATACATGTGCACTTGGCAGCTGAAGACATCCGTGTTGGTCCCATGTCCATATGTGCCCGCAGTGCTGAGAAAAATGATGTTTTAATAAATGCAAATGAGCCTCTAGGAGCAATGGGGGCGTTACCATTACATTTAGAGGCCCAGGTCTCTCTGCAATTGCCACGCCCTCTGCACAGTAAAAAAAAACGTGATCACACTGGCCCTGTCAATGGAAGAGGAGAGAGAACGGCAGGTGTAACGGTAACTCCCGCGTTGCTCCTAGAGGCTCCGCTTTCTCTGCAATCTGATTGATAGGGCCTGGCATTGTGACGTATACACTGCCTGTTCCTGTCAAAGTGCTGAGGTCGCAGCAGTTGCAGAGAGAGCAGAGCCTCTAGGTGTAATGGCAACGCCCCCGTTGCTCCTAGAGGCTCATTTGCATATAATAAAACATCATTTTTCTCAGCAATGCGGGCACATATGAACATGGGACCAACACAGATGCCTTCAGCTGCCAAGTGCACATGTAACAGGTCAGCCAGTGTCATAGGGACAAATCTGCTGACAGATGCCCTTCACGTTTTGATATGTGAATCCTCTGTACTGATCATGTCATTTTCTATAGTGGATCTTACTTTTTTTGCATGAATTTTTCGTTATTTCTCCTTAATGCCAGAAATTCAGATACAACCACACCGGAACACAGTTCTTTGAAATCAGAAAGACCCGACCGCTCAGTGGGTATGAAATGTTTTATTATTTTCATGATCTGCATTTGTTGTAGACAGTGCTGCCCCAGTGCTGTTTAACATTGCTGCCTTCTTCCAAAAACAGCGCCACACACCTGTCTTTGGGTTGTTGAAGGTATTGCAGCTTAGCCCAATTCAGCCCCGCAGGCATGGCCGCCAGAACACTCACCCATTCTCCTGCTCCAGCTTTGTGGTTGTCCAGACGAGGCTCTCCTACTGCTCAGAGGGTCCAACCGCTGGAGTAATGCTGCTCTTTTGACTCCACATGGGCGGCGGCCCGCTTCCTGCCTGCAACTCCCACTCTGTCCGTAGGGCATGCGTGCGCTTCCTCTGGAACTTAAAGGACCAGTGCACATCCGAATCCTCCCCAGCTTATGGCTATCTATCCTGTGCTATTTTATGCACCTTCCCCCGTAAAAAGGGCCCTGAGCAATAGTGTGTTCTAGCTTGCATGTTCACTGTAAGCTTTCTGATCTCTCATGCCCAACCTCTGCCTGTTTACAGAATTTGATCCTTTGCTCCCTGACCTCTGCCTGACTCCCTTGTTGAACTTGAGCTGCCCGCCCTGACATTTGGTCTGTTTATTGAATTGAACAAATTCTGCCTGCCCTGACCTTGGCCTGATTCCCATGTTTAACCTGACCTGCCCGCCCTGACATTTGGCCTATTTATCAGACTGAATGAACTCTGCCTGCCCTGACCTCGGCCTGTCCCTGACTACGGTTTAGCCTGATCCTTCATTGCTCTGCTTTGACCTCTCTTGACACTTAAACAGGGACCACTGCAGGAGGTAGTGGCCTGGTGGTTCCCCTGCAGTGAAGTCCAGATCCCTGTACAGCGGTTAAAGGGTGAAGACCTGGGGCTACTTAAATAATGCCAGTGAAGTAGCTCTAAGCCAAATCTGTTCAAATGACAAAGTGGATCCACATCCTCTTCCATAACACAGGGACAACCCATGGACAGGTGTGTGAAGCTATGTCTAAACCTGGACAATCCCTTTAAAGAGCTTTCTAACTTATTTTGTGCCCATAAATGTGATAAAATAATAAAAGATTTAATACTCACCATTCCAGCTCTGCTGTTTTGGTCCTCATCCGCAATGGTGATGTAGCTGTACACTGCATGTAACACCTCAGCCGTTACGGTATACAGCATGAGACAGAGTTCCTCTGAAATATGGAGCTTGGCTTTGGATTCCCAGACTTGGGAACAGAGAATTTTTAGTATACAGTATATACACTCATTGCCAAAAAGAAAAATGCATCCAAATAGAAATGTTGGGGTACTTTCACACTTGCGGTGATGGGGGCAAGGGCGGAGTTACGGCACAGTGCACGACGAGAGGCCGCCGGACTAAAACTACGACATGTTCGGCTTTTTAGTCCGGCTGCCTCTCGCCGTGCACTACCGTGCTGCGCCGTAACTCCGCCTCTGCCCCCATTATAGTCAATAGGGATGGAGCGGCAGTCCGGCAGCACGGCGAAATAGCGGCAGGACGGATCCGACAGGGTGAACCGCCTGTCGGATCCGTCCTGCTGCAAGTGTGAAAGTAGCCTTAGATGGTTGCAGAACTCAGCATGCCGTTGTAGATGTGTAAATGACTACAGGTGTGGCCTGATTAGACACTGGTTCTTGCCACATGATGGCGTAAAAGTACTTCCCCTGCTGCCTTATAAAAAGGCTCTCAGAGGCTACTTTTGGTTAGTGCACCTCTTAGTGAGAGATTGTTGGCTGCTAGACATACAGCGGCTCTACAGCAGACTTTAAGAGGGTGCACATTATTGGCCTGAGAGAAGCAGGATGGTCGTTTCAATGATTTGCTCGCTGTCTAGGCCATTTTGACCTAGCTGTTAGGATGTTTTGGGAGCAGTGGTTTCATGTGGGCACACACATGGTGAACAGGCTCCGACGGCCCAGCAGTAGAAGATTGTTTGATCCGCCAACAAGCACAAGCAGCTCCTGCTCTTTCGTTGTCTACCATCCGGGCACAGGTGGCACCTTCATTACACACCCTCTTTCTGTCCGGACCATTTCCAAGCGTTTGCTCGTTCATCGGGTGGTTGTTTGCACCTCTCACATGATAACGTTCATCCCTGATAATCTGCCAGATCATCGGTCCATGTTATTCAGCATATTAATCCTCCTTAGTATGTTGTTTTAAACCTCTCATTTCTAGAATGCCCACCTTAGAGGGAACACTGCTGCCCGGTCACCAGATTTATTGCCAATCGAGCATTTATGGGACCAGCTGGGACTTGGCAACCTACGAGTGTGCAGATTCTACAGGCCCAGCTGTAATATCAGTGGGCAAATGTGTGGCGCAGGACACAAGGAACCTGTATGCCTCCATGACCAGCCGTATCTCATCTTGTGTCCAGGCTAGAGGCCGTATCTCCTCTTGTGTCCAGGCTAGAGGCCGTATCTCATCTTGTGTCCAGGCTAGAGGCCGTATCTCATCTTGTGTCCAGGCTAGAGGCCGTATCTCCTCTTGTGTCCAGGCTAGGGGCCGTATCTCATCTTGTGTCCAGGCTAGAGGCCGTATCTCATCTTGTGTCCAGGCTAGGGGCCGTATCTCATCTTGTGTCCAGGCTAGGGGCCGTATCTCATCTTGTGTCCAGGCTAGAGGCCGTATCTCATCCTGTATCCAGGCTAAAGGCCGTATCTCCTCTTGTGTCCAGGCTAGAGGCCGTACCTCCTCTTGTGTCCAGGCTAGAGGCCGTACCTCCTCTTGTGTCCAGGCTAGAGGCCGTACCTCCTCTTGTGTCCAGGCTAGAGGCCGTACCTCCTCTTGTGTCCAGGCTAGAGGCCGTACCTCCTCTTGTGTCCAGGCTAGAGGCCGTACCTCCTCTTGTGTCCAGGCTAGAGGCCGTACCTCCTCTTGTGTCCAGGCTAGAGGCCGTATCTCCTCTTGTGTCCAGGCTAGAGGCCGTACCTCCTCTTGTGTCCAGGCTAGAGGCCGTATCTCCTCTTGTGTCCAGGCTAGAGGCCGTACCTCCTCTTGTGTCCAGGCTAGAGGCCGTATCTCCTCTTGTGTCCAGGCTAGAGGCCGTACTCTCCTCTTGTGTCCAGGCTAGAGGCCGTATCTCCTCTTGTGTCCAGGCTAGAGGCCGTATCTCATCTTGTGTCCAGGCTAGAGGCCGTATCTCCTCTTGTGTCCAGGCTAGAGGCCGTACTCTCCTCTTGTGTCCAGGCTAGAGGCCGTACCTCCTCTTGTGTCCAGGCTAGAGGCCGTACCTCCTCTTGTGTCCAGGCTAGAGGCCGTACCTCCTCTTGTGTCCAGGCTAGAGGCCGTATCTCCTCTTGTGTCCAGGCTAGAGGCCGTATCTCCTCTTGTGTCCAGGCTAGAGGCCGTACCTCCTCTTGTGTCCAGGCTAGAGGCCGTACCTCCTCTTGTGTCCAGGCTAGAGGCCGTACCTCCTCTTGTGTCCAGGCTAGAGGCCGCACCTCCTCTTGTGTCCAGGCTAGAGGCCGTACCTCCTCTTGTGTCCAGGCTAGAGGCCGTACCTCCTCTTGTGTCCAGGCTAGAGGCCGTACCTCCTCTTGTGTCCAGGCTAGAGGCCGTACCTCCTCTTGTGTCCAGGCTAGAGGCCGTACCTCCTCTTGTGTCCAGGCTAGAGGCCGTACCTCCTCTTGTGTCCAGGCTAGAGGCCGTACCTCCTCTTGTGTCCAGGCTAGAGGCCGTATCTCCTCTTGTGTCCAGGCTAGAGGCCGTACCTCCTCTTGTGTCCAGGCTGGAGGGGGCCCAGCAGGGTCCTAGAGCCTTCTTTTAATTGCACAATTTTCCCCAATAAACTTCCCCTTTATCTCAAATGTATTGTAATCACTTCCAGATCTCATCATTATATTCACACCTAGAAAGTTCCATTTCATTCCAACAATTCCTTCTTGGTATTTTATTTTTGTTAATCAAATGATTCGTTACGGATTAGTTCCTCCCAGGCTATGAGGATGGTTTTCATTAGCAGATGATCCTTGTGACTTGCTTGCAGCCAGTTCCTCCGTCTTACAAAGGCTTGTTTATAATGGGAATCCCCGAGTGTAGATGGTTGTTGGACGTCTCCTATGACACGTGAGAAGACAATCTGTCTAGATATCTCTGCCAGGAACATTGTATATATGTGACTCTCTCTTCTAGGTTAATGGAGACTGCCCGGGAGATGACCAGAGAATCCTTACCCATTAAGTGTCTAGAAGCCGTGATCCTGGGAATGTATCCTTTCATAGTAGTATAGAGTCTGACCGCATGATTGTAAATAGTCTGCAGTAGTTAAGTGCAAAAGGTAAGTCTGGCCTAACAGTCTCCTGATAAACAGCCCAATCTGCCCTTTCCGAGGATCTGTGTGCTCTCTGGCACCTTCCTTCTGTAGCATTATCCCTGTACTAAGTAGACAGGTCACTGCCTCCCACAAGCTCAGCACACTCTTCCTCGTCTGCTGTCATTATTCATAGACTCTTTTCTCTCCTGCTATTTCATGATATTGCCCTGGTCACACGGAGCTAAGTCCTCACAGAATCACATGACTGGAAGGGTCACTACCTCCAACAAGATAAGCTTACTCGTCTTCTGCTGTCATTATTCTTATAATCCCATTAGATATAGGATCTTTTATCTCCTGCTACTTCATGATATTGCCCTGGTCACATTAAGCTCTGTCCTCACATAATCACATGACTTAAGAGGTCACTGCCTCCCACAAGATCATCATCCTCTGCTTCTGCTGTCATTATTCTTGTAATCTGATTGTCTATAGGGTCTTTTATCTCCTGCCACTTTATGATATTTCCATGGTCACCTGAAGCCCTGTCCTCACATTATCACATGACTGGAGAGGTCACTGTCTCCCACAAGATCATCACCCTCTTCTTCTGCTATCGTCATTCTTATAATCTGATTAGCTATAGGATCCGCTTTTCAGAATACCAGGCTGAACTGGATGGACATATGTCTTTTTTTTTTCAGCCTTCGAAACTATATCTCTACGCTTTTATCTCCTGCCCTGTAATGTTACTGCCCTGGTCACATGAAGCCCCGTCCTCCCATAGTCACGTGATTGGAGAGGTCACTGCCTACCACAAGGTAAACACATTCAGCTCCTGCTGCTGTCTTCATTCCTAAAGTATGATAGTCTTAAACTCCATAGTACATCATATGACCTGATTGGCTGCAGAATTTTGTGCCATCGCTCACTTCACGTTACTACTCCTTTAGGCCTCACGTACAATACTGTATGTATTTTGCATTCCGCAAAGCACCGATCCCCAAAAAATACGGATGACGCCCGTGTGCATTTCGTATTTTGTGGAACGGAACAGCTGGCCCCTAATAGAACAGTCCTATCCTTGTCCTTAATGCGGACAATAATAGGACATGTTCTATTTTTTTGCAGAACGGACATACGGAGTAACTTCCGTTTTTTTTGGAGACCTATTGAAATGAATGGTTTCGCATATGGTCTGCAAAAAAAAAACGGAAAGAAAATACGTTTGCGTGCATGAGACCTTATTTGAATACGATCCTGGCTGTGACCCCCACCTAGAATAAAGGGGTCATTAATGACGTTTTGGGGAAACAGCTGAAGGGGCCACGGTCCATTCATTCTACACATTTATGGGGGTCCAGATGGTTGGACCCCCACTATGAGATATGACGCATGCTATCAATGTATCTTGAATGCTTATAATGTGTTTTTGGTAAGTTTCCTGTAAATTTAATTCACTTTTTCTAAAGAAATTGCAGTGAGGTGTAGCAGTCTCCTGCTCACTTGCTCTGTATGCTCAGCTAGACCCATGTCCTGGAGTATAATTTACCAGCATTGGGATGTGATGTCCCTCAGTAATGAGGCCTCTGCTAGCGGCGCTGCAGGTCTACGGTGCATCAAACAAGGAGCAGCCTCCTGCGACAGTCATTTAAGGTCAAACACAGGAGCCAGGGCTGGGATGGAGCAGAGATCTGCAGAGGGATCTCTTCTCTTCCTTACTTGGTCACAAGGAACATTCTGATGATGCTGTTTAGTTTTATTCCAACATGAAAAAAAAATGAGAAAAATATCTGGTGCATTGTCATTTTTAGAAATATTATACTCACCCGACTGCAGTGTGTAAACCTGGCTTAAAGGGACACGTCCCCTCTCGTGACATGCCTGTTTTATCAACTACTTGCATCCCCCATGTAATAAAAATAATGGTGCATCTATTCTTATGACTCTGTGTTGTGCCATTCCTTTATTAATCCTGCTAGAAATTAAGAATGAATCGCTGGCAGTTTGTAATGTAGGTCCAGCTGGGTGTTACCACTTGAGGGGGGGTGTCCCTGCACATTATCTAATCCGTGCTGCCAGTGTCATACTGTGCAGGGTCACCTCCTCAGGCAATAACACCCTTGTGGACCTTCATTGCAAACTACTAGCAATTCATTCACAATTTCTAGAAGGAATAATAGAGGGATGGCAGAAAATAGAGCCATAAGAATAGATATTCCAGAATAGTTATTACAAGGGACATGCAAGTAGTTGCTAATACAGCCATATAAGGTCCGTGGTAGCGAAATCCATGACGGAATTCTTAGATAACCCCAACTTTGCACGTCGAACTTGAAACACAACTTCGCTCATCACTAGTTGAGATAAATACCTGTCTGTAAGCCAGGGGTCTCAAACTTCAGTAGACATATGGGCCGCACATAGAAAAAAAATTCCAGCATGCATTTGAGATACGATACACTTGTGTCACGCTCCCCACCCAATGCTTCACAGCAGTTGGCCATGGCCGAGAGTGATGCCAAGAGCTCCTCTAGTGGTGAGAATATTGGGAAGATAGAGGCGTCATTACTAGAGTGAATATGGGTCGCACATCCTCAGTACTATGCTTTTGATATAACGACTGTCCTTCAGCATAATTACCTGGCATCTCAGCCCAATATGTAATACATTCTATGCTGTGCATAAATGAGGCATTAGTATACAGTGTGATCAAAGAGCATAGGCCCCCAGCATAGGATGTGCGATCCAGATTCACTCTTGTGCTATATCATTACTTTTTTGTGGCATTCTAATCAGTTTTCCTAAATAAATTTCACATGGCTGAACAATCCCTTCTTAATACAGACTCGCAGACCAGACCCTAAAATTAATATGAACCCCCAAATTCATACCGATCACAGATCAGCCCCTGAATTTCAGACAAACCCCAGATCTGCCCCCAAATTTATTCAGACCCCAAGTCAGCCCCCAAATTTATACAGACCCAAAATCAGACCACTGATGACCCTAAAACTCTACCCAACCCCTCTGTCCTCTAAATGTAGACCTCAGAGCAGACAAAAAAAATACTCACCTCTCCTACCTTTTTCTCTTCTTCCGGGCACCGCCACCAGTCGTCAGCGCAGCACTGTGTCCTGGCACCAGTGCTGCTCAGCGTCAAGTCATGGTGTACTCTCACGCACACTATGTCCTGGAGCTGTACGCTTTCAGGACTTAGGGGTAGCGCCGGGTGAAGAGGATCAGGGAGCGGTGAGTAAAGCAAATGCAGCACTAGCGGTGCCATACGTTCCACTCCCTGGGCCTCCTGTCCTGTACTAATGAGCACTTCCATAATGGAAGCGCTCCCGCACCTGCAGACTTAGCCTCATGCAATGATCCGCGATCCACTGCTCATCGCGGTGTCCATGGGGAAACTGCACCAAGAACAAACATGGATTCCTGGGTTGTCCTAGGACCACCACTTGTCACTAACCACAGGAATGGTGATAAGGGTCTGATTGACAGGGGTCTGACAGCTTGGACCACCACTGATCACAACACCCGTTTGAATGGTGTGACAGCTGAAGATGTGCTCTGCGTGTGTATTTGGACTCTATAGGACCGCTGGGACGCCCTATTCCTATAATCGGTGGGGGTCCCAGCCCACAGGCCAGCACCGATCAGAAATGTATTACCTATTCTGTGTATGATAAGATGTCATTCTGATTTAACACCTTTACTAGTACTATGAAAAAGTGTTAGCAACCTGCTTGCTGATTGTTTCCAGATCCACATTATGTTATTATATATTTATTAGGAGCGGTTTGATGTGTAAAAGTGATCAGGATGAATGTGTATGACGGTATTCTTGTCACACATAGTCACCGCAGGAAATGTCAGTGATTTTTGCTAATTCGAGATATCCTGTCGTTATATACTCGTGAACCATGGCTTATACAGGCTATTACGGCTAATTTGTAGGGTGTCGATCCCTTTTCTATTCTCAGCTGGGGTTGATGTGTGCGGTCTTGCACACCTCCAGTTACATTCTTGAGACAATCTTGCTGTGTATTAAGAATATGATTACTTGATGAAGTCTAAGAGAATGTGTCCTATTCACAAGGACGACCATGGCGTGGCCTAGGCTGAACCCAGAGGCGGGGGCTAAGCTGCTGAGTCCGCACATAATAACTTGCATTGTGGGAGTGCAACGTGCTGTACGCGAGCAGCCTGAGAGCAGGGTCACAGAAATATCTGCTGTCCTGTTCTGTTCACCCATGGGTTTTGATGTGGGTGGAGACAGGACGATCTGTAGGCGATCAGATGGTTTGTGTATTGGCAGCACAGAGTATTTCAGGAGATCAAGCAATATCACAAGATCTTATGTGACAGTCCACTCATAGGGCTATGATAGTGACCGCATGGCTTTATGAGATGGCCAGTTTAATAAGGTGGGCCGATAGCATGATTTTGTATTAGAGGAGGGTGTTAGCAGGAGGAGAAGAGTGTGTTGATCTTGTGGGGGGAAGTGACCTGTCCATGTGGGATTAAAGGTAGTGACAGGACTGTGTTAGAAAGAAGGTGATGGAAATAAAACACCTTGTGGCCAATTACATGCATGTTTACAGCAGCAGGGGAGAGGTGTGCTGATCTTGTGAGGAGAAGTGACCAATCCATGTGTTCTAGATGATGGAAGGCCTGCACGATATGGATAGTGTCATGAAGTGGGCAGGACTTGAACACCCTTAAGCCAATCAAATCATTTGAATGGTTACAACAGCAAGAGAGGGGTGTGTCGATCTTGTAGGGGAAAGTGACATATCCACTTGGGACGGAAGTTAGTGACACGGTTATGTCAAAAAGAAAGTGACAGGGAAAAAAAAAACATCTTGTGACAAAGCACGTGAATGTTTACAGCAGCAGGAGAGGAGTGTGCTGATTTTGTGGGGGCAGTGACTGTTTCATGTGGGATTAGTGACGTGGATAGTGTCATGAAGTGGGCAGGACTTGATCACACATGAAGAGGTTATGCAAGAGTGTGTGTGTGTGTGTGTGTGTGTGTGTGTGTGTGTGTGTGTGGGGGGGGGCACTGGCTCCGACATCACTGGCCCCGACATCACTGGCTGTGGTGGAGACCGGATCCCCTTGTCTCATGAGACTATTTGTCATGACTTAAGGGGAGCCAGTCACCGCCGTGGCCATTGATTGGCAGGGCAATGTCAAACCGGATGTTCACAGTGAGGGAGCCGAGCAGCCCAGGCCTGGAAGAGAAAACGGGGGAACCAGCACCAGGAAGCGGGTATGTGGCCGAACCCCCCCCCCTTCATTCTTGCACATCCCCTTCAACCCAATCAGATCATATAAATGTTTTGTCACGAACCAGCGGGTGTTAACCCACTGTGCCACGTGTCCTACCTCCTCTAAGGGCGTTATTTAAGGGAACCCCTCGATGTTCACAGTACCCCAGATGGTGGGGATGCACAGGTCGCTAACTCTTGAGGAGGATAGGCACACGAGACAGCTGGTCCAGGCGGACCAGGAGGTACCTGAGCAAGGTACCAGAGGTACAGGCGTAGTCAGCAGGAGCAACAGTGCAGGACCGAAGGATGAGGCAGAGGCAAAGTCAAACAGGCAACAGGTTAGGGCAGGCGGCACAGGGACAGGTCAGGCAGTCCGGATGGGCAACAGGAGAGTCAAGGCTAGCTGGCAGGGATAAACAGGTAGCGGAGTCCAGGAACACAAGCCGCTATCAGGAACCTTAGCAGGACACAAGGACCTTGACAATGAGGCATCTGGAAAAAGGACAGAGCCACTTATATATGTGCAGGAGGGATAGGATTGGTCAGCAAGGTCACATGATCTAACCCATAAAGCACAGGAAGTGACGCGCGCTGGCCCTTAAGGAAGTGCTGCAGGGAACAAGCAGCAAGCATGCTGTGGCCTGGGCTGAAGGAGACTGTGGAGCGGATCCCAGAACAACAGTACCTACACAGACAGAGCCCAGGATTGCAGCGGTCAATGGGAAACACTGGCAGCAGATCACCGCTGAACACGGCGCCCGGGACCGCGGCGGTAAGCAGGGGCACAGCGGCGCACAGCAGCCATTGTTACATGTTTACAGCGGCAGGAGAGGAGTGTGCTGATATTGTGGGGGCAGTGACTATTCCATGTGCGATTACTGATGGAAGACCTACATGTGACATGGATAGTGTCAAGAAGTGGGCAGGACTTGAACACCCTTTAGCCAATCAGATCATATGAATGGTTACAGCAGTAGAGGAAGAGTGTGCTGGTCTTGTGGGAGCCAGTGACCTGATTTTAGCACATAGAATAAAGTAAATGTCTCGTTTTCAATGATTTCAGATGGTCAGGGTAGCCAAAATATCCAGTCCTAATGTGTAGAATAAATACAGTGCGGAAGGTTTTCACTTGGATGGCTTTTTATACTCCCCATTCTGCAGCTCATCAAATCTTTTTTTTAGTATCCGTTTAATTAACCGCTAATTGCCATCTTTAAAGAAATTAGACCTCCAAACTCCCTGTAATGGGGAAGCAGAAATAATCTGGATCTCTGTGGAGGAGCATTAACCATCCCTGAAGATACTGGACAGATTTACTAATCCTGTCTACTATGAACTTAGACAGGCGCCAAATTCATCATGGCGGCTTCTGCTCTATGGTGAATTTAGTGCATGTTTAAAGGGATTGACCAGCTTTTTTTTGTGACGATTTTCCTCAGGATAGGCCATCACGAGTTGATCGGAGGGATGTCCGAACCCCCACTGATCGGCTATTGTGTGTAGCTTCAACTCCGGAACTACACCGCATTGTCAACATCGTGGTGGCCAGCGCTCACAATTTCAGCGCTATTCCTATTGAAGTGACTGAGAGCAGTGCTGTAGTGATCTGCAGGCCATCACTTTAAAGGGGTTATCCGAGAGTATAAAAAGCCCCCGTATATGCCGGGCCCCCCCCCCACACTGAATATACTTACCCCGTTCCCCGTATCGCTCCTGCTTCTCCCCGTGCGCGGATAAAAACATCTGGTGTCTGGTGGGAGCAGCCAATGGCAGGCAGGGACGGGGAAGAGCGTCACCCGCTAGGGAGGCTATCCCTGCCATGAAAGAATAGCACAACCCACATGTGTACTTTCTCCATTAACTGCTATGGGACTGAAAATGGCTGAGTGAGTGAGCATCTTTGGCTGTTTTTAAAAGTCTGATTGCAGTGAACAGACAGGACGCTGCGCATGCGTGACCTCCTCTCCATTCACTGATATTGGACCAGAAGCCGCGCAGGTAGCGTCAAGCGAGGTAAGAATATTCAGTGTGAGGGGCCTGGCATATGGGGGGGGGGGCAGTTTATATTATTGGATAATCCCTTTAAGGACTCGTGCACAGATCTTGTAGTGACCTATGGATCTGGGATACCCGTGTAGACATGTGCTGCCATAGGAGGCACCTTAACATGCCACCATTCTATATAACCGCCATAGTATGGCGACATCATAGATATACGTATAGTGGCTGACGTGACCGCTAACAAGAATCTACAACCATAATCTACCTATCTATGGCAGCAGAGCAATCCGTGATCAGCTTTAAGTCTCAACCTACAGAGCCATATGGAGCGTACAGTTCCTGACGTCACCTTCGTCTCCATTAGAAGCTGTACAGGCTAGGACCTCCGTATGGACAGGACAGGGTATGTGACCACAGAAGGCAGTGGTATTTGCAGTTCTCCGGTGCTATAGAACTTTCCATGGACTCCTCATCTTTCCATGGTCTGCTGAAATCCGGTCAGGCGCGGTCATGTGTACGCAGCTTAGGAGATGGACAATGAGCGTTCACCATAAATGTGAGATGAGCAGATTAGTGAAATGTCATCTTAATCAGGGCGATTACTGGACGGTGCAGCTGACATTTTACTGAGCTCTATTTTATACAGTAGAGACAATAATTGTGCCTTAAAGGGACGGTGTGGTATAGAAAACCCCTTTTCAAATATTCTATCGGAGTTAGCGGTGGGGCGTCCCCTTTTTAGGATCCTTAGAGCAGAGAGCGGGTACAAAGATCACCTGCATCTCACTGGAGGACCCGGCATATCTGTCCACGATCCCAACCGCCCATTGAATTCACTGTGTAATACTTCGTATCCCCTGTGGTGGTGCAGGAGAATGGCACGCTTATTGCTAAGTTCACCCATAAATCACAGTTGATCTCTGGAGATCCCCTTAAAGGAGGTGTCTACTTTGCTCAATTTCTACTAGTGAGGGGACATCGGGTCTGCAAAACACGGGCTCTGGCCATGTGAACACCGCAATGAGTCCGCAATCCGCATGTTATGGCGAAAGATAGGATATGTCCTATCTTTTGTGGCGTGGAGGCCTGGATCCGGTGGCTATAAACTAGCTGGGTGTTGTTGGGGGCAGTTATAAGGGAGTGTCTATGTAACTAGCTGGATGGGAGGGGCTATAAGCTGGGTGTTAGGGGCGGGGCTGGAGCTGTGGCAGAGGAAGGAGAAGTGCATCATGGGTTTGGTTGGATACAGGAACAGGAAGTTCTACATACAGGATGGAAACAACCAAAGGGATTGGTTTACATGAGGGTAAGGAGAGTTGAAATTGAAGAAAAAGAAAAGCATGGGGAAGATGTAGATGAGGAAAGTAACTAAATGAACATATTTGTTAAACACCATAGTAATCCTGGAAAATCCCTTTCATTTCAGGACTGCAGGAAGGTTGTCAGTCATGTGACCTATCTGTAACCTTTTTAATAGCCAAGAGTGCCCATTTAGAGGGGTATATATGGCAAGGTATTTTTCACTCCCTTTTATTGACACTCAGCGGCCTAGAGTGGTGGGGGGTTCCCTTTAGGTATAATGAATGTAACCTGTAATTATTGAATGATCTGAGTAGACGTGTAAGTGTGGACAGGTCTGACCAGTCGGGCCTGGCCAGCTCTAGAAACCTGTGAATTACATTTGGTGGCATAACCCTGATGGTGATTGCAGTGTAGCCGTCGTGTTGTGGTGCTGATGTCAAGGAGGTATCATGAAATGGAGGTGTCCTCCAGAGTTAGACAAAAATGGGGTTACTAATACCGTATGATTCACACTGCTATGGGGGTACTATGACTGCCTTAGTTGTGGGGCGAATGTGGCGGTGGTTACTTTTATTGGGATGTCACAATCAAGCACTGTTATAGGGACCTTGGGTGGCGTGGTTCGGTTATAGGGGCTGTTTTGGGACAACTGTAGCTGGCACTGTTTAGGGGTCCTGTCCAATAATTTTTGGGGTAGTTCCCAGCTACAACACCCTGTCCATATGCCGTATTTGGGTGAATACATTCTCTGCTCGGGAAGCAGGTGTAATATCGTTATACTGTAGGTTGATAACACGTTATACATTCTGAATGCTGCCATATACATACATATGTCTGTCTTTGGCCTCTTAAAGGGATTGTGTTACCATGAAAGTTAGTTTAGTTTAGTATAAATCCATATAAAAAACGAGTTACTTTTGTAATTAAATTTCTGTTATAAAAAGGCTTCAGTTGTTACATATTCTCTTTACTTAAAGAGGGGGCCCCGTACCCCCTGTAGGCCCCCCTCAAATGACCAGCGACCACAGCACATTTGCGCGGCTGCTGCATTAATTTCCGGAGATAGTTGAGCACTCTACTCGGCTGTCTCCGGAACTTCCATACAAAAGAATCGAGCAGCCACGCACGTGTGCGACCGGCTGCTACAGTCATTTTAGGGGAGCAGCAAGGGGCCTGCAGGGGGTACGGGGTGGGGGTCCTACCGCTGGGATCGCACGATCAGCTGTGTTTCTACCCAGCAGGACGGGGGACGCAAACCATGGCTCTGGGGGCTCTACAGGATAAATGCTATTTGCTGAAGTGAGAGGACCCCTTTACGGCAGTTTGGTCAAATATAAAACATATGAAATACAAGAAGTGGTGTCGGCCTTCCAGTAAATATGCCGTCCTACGCATGTGGGGTTGTTTCACTTGTCGCTTCCACCTCCTGCCTCCCTGCTTGCTATTCCCTTAAGTGGACTTGGGTGCTGGAGTGGGCTGTGAAGACGTGGGAGGAGGTGACTGAAGTCTTTGTGTACACGAACAGATGGGGATTCAGCTCGAGTGAAAATGATATGGTATTGCCAAGAACAGGCGTGTTATGTAAACCATGCACATGACCGGCCTAGGCCCCTAACATGCTGCCAGCGCTGGTCGTCATGTATGTACACGTGTTCTGCTATAGTTCTTTCTTAGAACATCCTTCTATTGACCTGGTGCTGTTTCTTGGCCCCGTATAAGCCATTAATGATCTGCAGTAAAGGGGTTCTCACATGATTAATGTAAAAATGAAAATCAGACATTATACAGTACATGACAATCTCTTTCTAACAAAGCTAGAACCAGCCCTGTACCTCACATGGATCCAGAGATCTCCCCATTCATGGGTCTGCTAGATTTATATCAAGCTGACAGCTCAAGGGGAGCGTCTTTTCTGCGGGAGCTAAGGGGACGTGTCCATTCTGATGCAGCTACAGGGGGCGTGTCCATTCTGCTGCAGCTCAGGGGGAGTGTCTTTTCTGCAACAGCTCAAGGGGCATGTATTTTCTGCTGCAGCTAGGGGCGTGTCTCAGCTTTTCCTATCACCGCTCAGGAGGCAGTTGAAGGATGAAACTGAGCATGTGCGACCATCCTCAGTGAGCAGGTCAAAGAAATAAGAAAAAAACAGCAGGTGGCGCTATACAGATACATTTTATTGAATAACTCAATAATTTAACTAACTACATTTTTAATTAGTTGCAATTACAAAATTATTCAGATCCAGGTGCTGGTTTGAAAACTATAGAATATTTTTGTGGGAAAACCCTTTTAAAGGGGATCCTGGAGACTTTTTCTGTACTGTCTGCGTCCTAATAGAAGATTCATACTTAGCTGCTTCCCTCTGCTTCGGTTTTCTGTGCTGTCTCCCACATGTCCATGTTCTGGTCCCTGGACTTTTTACATCCGGTGGCGCATAGGCATGGTCACATGCTCTGCTGCAGCAGATAACAGGCTTCAGCAGGTATGTGGTTACAAGTGGCACATCACTGCTGAAGGTGGTAATTGGCTGCAGCAGAGCATGTGACCATGCCTGTGCGCCACTGGTCGCCCCACAGTCGGGAGACCGGACGTGGACATGCGGGAGCCAGCGCAGACGTTTCTATTTATGGAGGCAGTACAGAAAGTCTTTATTCTCGGAGAACCCCTTTAAGCATGTCCAATGCTAGATCTGTCCAGGTTTAACCTGCACATATACATGAGGTAAATATCCGTTGAACCTGCTGATTTTGCGGGGGAAGGGGGGCTCTTGTCGCTCCACTGATGGCAGATGTTGGAGAGATAAGGATTGTGCAATAGGATTTAAGTTCTTGTCCATACATGCTTTTTCCCGTCTCCCAGTTCAGGGACATGCATGCTTGAGCTGTGTGCATGTGTATTGGAGGGTCAGAGATGATGGCTGTCATCAGCCAACAGTTCTTACCAAGGAAAGCTATAGCTGTACGCTTCCCCTGTAGTGGCCAGGAAAACGGGATACATTAGCAGCACTGCATATATCAGTAGAGGAGTGTGTTGATTTTGTGGGAGTCAGTGACCTGTTCATTTGTGAATGTGGAAAAGATTGGATGTAACATGGACAGTGTCAGAAAATAGGCAGAAATATATCACCTTGTAACCAATCAGGATTTGGGAATTGGAATTTGGTGACAGCAGCAGAAGAGGGTTATTTTGATGGTGTGGGAGGCGAGTGACCTGTTCGATTTGTGTGATGAACAGTGTCATGAAGTGCACATAAATAGAACAGTATGTGACCAATCAGGTCTTGGGATTTGTGACAGCAGCAGAAGAGGATTATTTTGATTTTGTGCGGGGCAGTGACCTGTTGATTCGTGTGATGATTAGGTGAATGAGGACAATGTTGCATGTAACCTGGAACATGTCAGAAAATGGACAGAAACAAAACAGTCTGTAACAAATCAGGTCTTGGAATGGTGACAGCAGCAGAAGTTGATTATGTTGAAGCTGTGGGGGGCAGTGACCAGTTCACTCCTCTGCAGACAATTTAGCATTTACATGAAGTGCTTCCCAGTCATGCTTGCAGTTACATTTATGCTTAAAAGATTTCTTAAGCACAAGACCTTCTTAACCTACTTCTAGACTACCCGAGGCAGTTTTCTATTTTTGTGTGATTTTTTTGTTTTTGTTTTGTTTGGCAAGGTAGTCTAGGTGTTCACTAGGAGCAATCCGCATTGCTCTGCCAGTAGGGGCAGCCATATGTTTCATTCCAGATAGCGGTCATGATAATGTATGTCTTGAAGACCAGCACCTCACAAATGTATGTAGACCTATCGTAGGCTGTTTGGTCCCTCTTTGATGTGTGGGTGACAGATCTGGAAATACTTGTTTATGCCCCTGCCCATATAGGAGTGAGTGGCTCTACAGTTGAAACCAGACACTATATAAAAAGACACATCTGCATGTTTTTCTCAATATCTGACATGAAATCAGAATAAACCTTTCCTGTTTTTGGTCAATTAGGATTACCATAATTATTATTATTTGCCAAATGCCAGAATAATGAGAGAGAGAATGTTTTAAGGCATTTTTATTACTTTCTGCAAAGTCAAAAGTTTACATACATTTCATTAATATTTGGTACCATTGCCCTTAAACTGTATGCCTTAGGTTAAATGTTTTGGATATCCTTCCACAAGCTTCTCATAATAATTAGTCGGAATTTGGGCCCATTCCTCCTGACAGAACCGGTGTAACTGAGCCATGTTTGTTGGTCGCCTTGCTCACACCGGCCTTTTCAGTTTTGCCCGTACATTTTCAATAGGATTAAGATCAGGGCTTTGTGATGGCCGCTCCAAAACATTGACTTTGTTCTCTTTTAGCCACTTTGTACCCAGTTTGGCGGTATGCTTCAGGTCATTGTCCATTTGGAAGACCCATTTCCGCCCAAGCTTCATCTTCCTGGCTGAGGTCTTGAGATGTTGCTTCAGTATTTCCACATAATCTTCTTTCCTCATGATGCCATCTATTTTGTGAAGTGCACCAGTTCCTCCTGCAGCAAAACCACCCCACAACATGATGCTGCCTCCCCCGTTTCATAGTTGGGATGGTGATCTTAGGTTTCCAAGCTTCTCCCTTTTTTCTCCAAACTTAACGATGGCTATTATGGCCAAAAACTTAAATTTTAGTTTGGTCAGGCCACAGGACATATCTCCAAAAATATAGGTCTTTGCTCCCGTGTGCATTTAGAAACATTATTGTGGCTTTTTTATGTTTCTTTTGGAGTAATGGCTTCTTCCTGGCAGAGTGGTCTTTCAGCCCATGTTGATACAGTCCTCGTTTCACTGTGGATATGGACACAATCTTACCAGCTTCCACCATCATCTTCACCAGGTCTTTTGCTATTGTTCTTGGGTTGATCTGCAAATGTCAGACCAAAGCAGGTTCATCTCTGGGACACAGAACCCGTCTCCTTCCTGAGCGGTATGATGGCCTGGACATTCCCATCTTGTTTGTACTTGCGTATAATTGTTTGTACAGATGAACGCGGCACCTTCGGGTATCTTGAAATTGCACCCAACGTTGAGCCAGACTTGTGCAAGTCCACAATTCTCTTCCTGATATCTTGGCTGATTTCTTTAGACTTTCCCATGATGCTACACAAAGAAGCAGTGTGGTTCAGGTGTGCATTTAACTACATCTACAGGTGAAACTTCCAAACACAAGACATCATCATATGGGCAGTCCAGAAGTGTTTAACCCCTTAAGGACACAGGGTTTTTTCATTTTTGCGTTTTCGTTTTGCGCTCTATGCCTTCCAAGAGCCATAACTTTTTTTTATTTTTCCGTTCACATGGCCATATGAGGGCTTATTTTTTGCGGGACAAGTTGTACTTTCCAACGCCATCATTTAATAATGCATACGGTGTAGTGGGAAGCGGGAAAAAAATTCCAAATGGGGTGAAATTGCAAAAAAAAGCAATTTCACCACAGTTTTTACGGGTTTCTAAATTACGACGTTTGATTTGCGATAAAACTGACCATTTAGTTTTATTCTACAGGTCAGTACGAATCCGGCGATACCCAATATGTATAGCTTTTCTTGCGTTTTGATAGTGAAAGAAAATTCAAAAGTGGGAAAAAAAAATTATTTTTTTTTGTCGCCATGTTTTGACCGCTATAACGTATCTGTAAATAAGTGTATGGCGTTGTATGGGGGCTTATTTTTGCGGGCGATCTTAACTTTTAGTTGATACCATTATGGGGTGTGTAGGACTTTTTGATCGCTTTTTATTTAATTTTTTGAGGAAATGAAGCGTCCAAAAGCGGCAAATCGGCCATTTGGGCGCTTTTTCCGTTTTTCTGTTTACCGTTTGGGAAATATATTTTTATACTATGGGCGTTTTCACACATTGCGACACCCATGATGTGTATTTTTTTTATTTTTTTATTATTTTAATTTAATTTTGGGGAAAGGGGGGTGATTTAAATTTTTAGTTTTTATTTATTTATTATTTTTATTATTTTTTATTTTTTACACTTTTATATAGATCCCATAGGGACCTATATAAATCAGTTACCTGATTGCTTCTATCATAAACTCCAATACACTTGTATTGGAGTTTATGAGCTATTTACTACTTTCCTATGAAGCCTTATTGCTAACAAGGGCTCCATAGGAAATAGTAAGTGATAACCTTAAGCTGAATGAAAGGCTTAAGGCTATCCCTTACAGCGCTCCGATTCTCCCGATCACCACTAGGGGAGCCGGAGCGCTGCCGAGTTTACTTTCGGTTTTAGCGCGCGCAGATGCCGTGATCAGGATTGATCACGGCATCTGCGGGGTTAAATGATCGCGATCGGCAGCGCTGCCGACCGCGATCATCAGCTGCGGGGGTCAGCTACAGGAATCAGCCGGACCCCCGCAGCGATGGTGCCCGCAGCGGCCAGGAGCGGGCGCCATCTTCAGGGACTGGACACATGACGTACCCATACGTCATGTGTCCTTAAGGAGTTAAAGGCATAGTAATCTTAGTGTATGTAAACTTTTGACATTGCAGAAAGTAATAAAAATGCCTTAAAACATTCTCTCTCTCTCATTATTCTGGCATTTGGCAAATAATAATAATTATGGTAATCCTAATTGACCCAAAAACAGGAAAGGTTTATTCTGATTTCATGTCAGATATTGAGAAAAACATGCAGATGTGTCTTTTTATATAGTGTATGTAAACTTCTGGCTTCAAGTGTATATTGCTGTCCACGTAGTGTTTGTTCCCATTGTCACGGTAGAGATCTCATATCCTTATTGAACTGGTGTCATGCAGAAAACTGCAACGAGTCAGTGAGGCCGGACAATGGACGCCGACGAGTAACCATCATCACGGCTGGGTGCCTCTGTCAAATTGAGGGTGTCGCTGTTTGCGCTACAGACTTTGATTGCCTCCCGGACACGTCTCAGACAGGGTAGAATTTCCCAGCTGGAGGTTTTTGAGCTATTTTTGCCTCATATTTGCTGCTCTTTCAATTCATCTAATAAACTATTTTCACTAAAGTCATTTCCAGGCTCTGACTGATTATAGAACTGAAGGGGTACCCTAACCTTTAAAGGGCATCTATCAGCAGATTTGTACCTATGAAACTGGCTGGACCTGTTACCAGCTGAAGGCATCTGTGTTGGTCCCATGTTCATATGGGCCCTCAATGTTGAGAAAAATGATGTTTTAACATATGCAAATGAGCCTCTAGGAGCAACGGGGGCGTTACCATTACACCTAGAGGCTCTGCTCTCTCTATAACTGCCACGCCCTCTCCATTTAGATTGACAGGACCAGGCAGTGAAAACGTGATCACACTTGCCTGGCCCTGTCAACCAAAGTGCAGAGGCACAGCAGTTGCAGAGAGAGCAGAGCGTCAAGGTGCAATGGTAACGCCCCTGTTGCTTCTAGAGGCTCATTTGCATATATTAAAACATCATTTTTCTCAGCATGCGGGCACATATGAACATGGGACCAACACCGATGTCTTCAGCTGCCAAGTCGCACATGTAACAGGTCAGACAGTGTCATAGGGACAAACCTGCTGACAGATGCCCTTTAAAGTGTTCACTCTTGCCACCATATTTGTGAGAAGTTAAATATTTCTTAGTTCAAAATTTTTTTTTTTTTTTACAGTTTTGTATCTGCAGCTCTTATGCAAACCTATGTGTCTCTATGGTTACAGACTGAAAACAAACCCTGCGTAGTCTGATCCTGAAGACGGACTCTTTACCATCTGCCGTATTGGCTAATCTATCAAACGTATGTTAGGATAAGACAGGGGACAGAGAGAAGGGAGTATGGCTGGGGGATCAGACTACTCAGGGCTTAATCGTTGTCTGTTACCATGGAGACATTAGAGTTGCTTCATTCTTTATTTTAGATGTATTGGGAAAGTAAAATAAGACGATACTGGCTGAAATACCCAGTAGACGATAGACGATACTGGCTGAAATACCTAGTTAATACATTTTAAAAATAATTTTTGAGATAGTTTTCTATTTTGGCTAGGGATCCTCAGCGAATTCAGTTTCAGCAACACTTGCGGTAACATTGCTGTGCCTGTATAATCACAAAAAATGTGACCGCCTCAGTAGTCATGCGATTATCGTGTTACGTTTTCCCCCGTGGGGGCATTGCTGTCATGTAGCATGATCAGACTACACAAAGGGTTGTTTTGTAGTCTGTATCCACGGAAACGGGTGCTGTATCCACAAAACCGCAGGAGACTTTTAAACAAAACGATTTGCAGATTAGTTCATTGTTTTGCATTGGGACAATAAAAATGGTTGCTAACGTGCATGAACCCTTTATACCAGGGATGGCCAACCTGCGGCCCTCCAGCTGTTGCAAAACTACAACTCCCAGCATGCCTGGGCAGCCTACAGCTTTCAGGGAGTTGTAGTTTTGCAGCAGCTGGAGGGCCGCAGGTTGGGCATCCCTGCTTTGTACCCAGGCAGGAAATATTTCAATAATTTATATCTTGTCATTTTGAAATGACTGATTTTCTGATTATGGTTAGAATCATTTCAGTAGCATCCAAAATGTGGCTCTCCAACTATTGCAAAACTACCACTCCCAACATGCTGGAAGATTTTGAAACAATGGGAGATCAACATCAGCATACCAAAGCAGTTTTCTACACTGGGTTCAGCGGGTTGAGCTTGCATTTACATTGTGTGTATAATGCCACCCTTTGCCTCGAAATGTCTTAAAGGGGCTTTCCAGTAATATTAACTATCCAATGAAGACACCCCAGTCTGCATCGCCTCTTGAAAGATTCATACTTAAAGGGGTTATCCAATTTCACAAACAGCCCCTCCACCATGTGGCGGGCCCCTCACTGGTAATATACTTACCCCACTCCCCGCACCTCTCCTGGTCCCCGCACCGCCGCTGTTGCTTCTCCTTGTATGCGGATGTAGCAGCCAATGGCAGGCGGGGATGGGGACGAGCCTCCCTAGCATCGCGGGTAACACTAGGGAGGCTCTTACCTGTCCCCGCCTGCCATTGGCTGCTCCCCCCGACACCGGATGTTTTCATCCATGTACAGGGAGAAGCAGCAGCAGCGGTGCTGGGACCAGAGAGCGCGGAGAGTGAGCTAAGTATATTACCTGTGAGGGCCCGGCACATGGGAGACTGTTTGAGAGCTGTTTGTGAAATTGGATAACCCATTTAACTGCTCCCCACCACTACAGTCCTGTGCGCTGGCTTTTTTCCTCCATCTTCCAGTCCTCAGCTTGTTCTCTACCAGGGCATGGACATGTCCACACGAGCCGCTGCAGCCAATGACTGGCTTCAGCAAGGAAGTGTCACTTGGGGAACATGGCCCCTGTTCTTGTGATTGGAACCGGCCCTCTGTGGTAGGATCAGACCCTTATGTCTTATCCTGTGGATAAATTGCTGTAATTGGATGACCCCTTTAAACTATAAGGTAAGAAAGGGTTGACTGAACCCATTTTAATTAGACGTGTAGTACGTTCACGTTTATATTTGACAATATTATATTCTCCCTCCATGTTGTCGGCTTCAAGTGGGACAGCAATGTCAACTCCACAGACTGGGTTAACTTTTAAAAAAGCATTCAAAAGAAGATGGAAAAAAAAGTTTTGTCAACCATCCGAAAAAGACACTTTCCCTTTAAGATACATTGATTTGGTTTCTTTTGTCTTACTGCCCTCTAGTTGCAGAAGCAAGTATTACACCTGATTGTAAAACTATGTAAAGTGATGGCACAAGATGTGATTTGTAACAACAGATTTCTATTTCTGTATACGTTTTCTTAGAACTGGCCAAAGTCTCCGAAATTCTTTACAGGATCCAAACTAAGGCCCTGAATGGGTCCGTGATTCGTCCGCACCGCAAAAAAAAATAGAACAAGTTCTATTTTTTTGCAGTGCGGAGGCTCTGAGTGACACCCCGCTCCGTGCCTTCCTTCTGCACCGCACCTTCCGGATTGTGGACCCTTTCAATTGAATGGGTCCTCATCTGTGATGCAGTGCGCAATCGGCTGGGGCCCATATATTGAGGACCTGCTGTTTGCGGGCCACAATATGGCCCGGCCGGGGAACGGCCGTGTGCAAGAGCCCTAAATCTTACCATGCGTATGAAATATTTGTTGGCGATCCCAATATTTGGGGATTTTATGCTGTATAATCCTTTATATCTCGGAGAAATAAGCGGCGCCATTTGTGCCTTGATACCGCTTATCCCTGTATTAATACACTACGCTGGATGGCCAAAGTAAAACTTGCAGGTGTATGGAGAGTTGATGAGGATAGCCGCTGGATTTGTTTTGTGTATTTTTTGGGTTTTGCACTTTGTGTGGCAGTTTCCTTCTTGACGTGCATCCTGCCGTGCGGCAGTGTAATGACTGGATAAGGTAATACGCGGTAAAGGTCACCCAAGAGCGGCACCTGAGCTCTGCTGAAAGGTCACATCCGGCCTGCGGACATGCAGGACTTTTAGGATCTATCCTTTTGTTCATGCTTGGTGAATTGATGATAATTCCTTTTGTTGTGGCTGAAAGGATTCGGAGGCTGAGTGTGAGGGCGCAGCAGGGGTCAGCCAGTACCCGGCGTGTGCCGGGAGATTACCGTGCTGTGTAGTGTGCTGCAATATCAATGCATCATTTAAAGGGGTTCTCCCATGAAAATCGGACATCATATTGTACACGACCATCTCTTTCTAACAAAGCTGAATCCAGCCCTGTACCTCGCATGGATCAAGAGATCTCCCCACTGATTGCTGCACTAGATTTATATCAAGCCGGCAGCTAAAGGGGAGTGTCCTTTCTGCTGCAGCTCAGGGGACGTATCCTTGCTCTCCCTATCACAACTGTGCTATACAGTTGGCAGAAGGATGAAACTGAGCATTTTCGACCTTCTCAGTGAGCAGGACAAAGAAATAAGAAAAAGACAAACAGCAGGTGGAGGTATACACATACAGTTTTAATTACATGCAATTACAAAAGTCTTTAGATCCAGGTACTGGATACCACTGAACTGTGCAGTATAAGGAGTGTGACAGGATACCACTGTACCATGCAGTATAATGTGTGCCAGGATACCAGTGTACCATGCAGTATAATGGGTGTGCCAGGATACCACTGAAGTGTGCAGTATAATGAGTGTGCCAGGATACCACTGAAGTGTGCAGTATAATGAGTGTGCTAGGATACCACTGAACTGTGCAGTATAAGGAGTGTGACAGGATACCACTGTACCATGCAGTATAATGTGTGCCAGGATACCAGTGTACCATGCAGTATAATGAGTGTACTAGGATACCACTGAACTGTGCAGTATAATGAGTGTGCCAGGATATCACTGTACTGTGCAGTATGATGAGTGTGACAGGATACCAGTGTACCGTGCATTATAATGAGTGTGCCAGGATGCCAGTGTACCGTGCAGTATAATGAGTGTGCCAGGATACCACTGTACAGTGCAGTATAATGAGTGTGCAAGGATACCACTGTACTGTGCAGTATAATGAGTGTGCCAGGATACCACTGTACTGTGCAGTATAATGAGTGTGACAGGATACCAGTGTACTGTGCAGTATAATGAGTGTGCCAGGATACCACTGTACTGTGTAGTATAATGAGTGTCAGGATACCACTGTACCATGCAGTATAATGTGTGCCAGGATACCAGTGTACCATGCAGTATAATGGGTGTGCCAGGATACCACTGAAGTGTGCAGTATAATGAGTGTGCCAGGATACCACTGAAGTGTGCAGTATAATGAGTGTGCTAGGATACCACTGAACTGTGCAGTATAAGGAGTGTGACAGGATACCACTGTACCATGCAGTATAATGTGTGCCAGGATACCAGTGTACCATGCAGTATAATGAGTGTACTAGGATACCACTGAACTGTGCAGTATAATGAGTGTGCCAGGATACCACTGTACTGTGCAGTATAATGAGTGTGACAGGATACCAGTGTACTGTGCAGTATAATGAGTGTGTCAGGATACCACTGTACTGTGTAGTATAATGAGTGTCAGGATACCACTGTACCATGCAGTATAATGTGTGCCAGGATACCAGTGTACCATGCAGTATAATGAGTGTACTAGGATACCACTGAACTGTGCAGTATAATGAGTGTGCCAGGATATCACTGTACTGTGCAGTATGATGAGTGTGACAGGATACCAGTGTACCGTGCATTATAATGAGTGTGCCAGGATGCCAGTGTACCGTGCAGTATAATGAGTGTGCCAGGATACCACTGTACAGTGCAGTATAATGAGTGTGCAAGGATACCACTGTACTGTGCAGTATAATGAGTGTGCCAGGATACCACTGTACTGTGCAGTATAATGAGTGTGACAGGATACCAGTGTACTGTGCAGTATAATGAGTGTGCCAGGATACCACTGTACTGTGTAGTATAATGAGTGTCAGGATACCACTGTACTGTGCAGTATAATGAGTGTGCCAGGATGCCAGTGTACTGTGCAGTATAATGAGTGTGACAGGATACCAGTGTACCGTGCAGTATAATGAGTGTGCCAGGATGCCAGTGTACTGTGCAGTATAATGAGTGTGACAGGATACCAGTGTACCGTGCAGTATAATGAGTGTGCCAGGATGCCAGTGTACCGTGCAGTATAATGAGTGTGCCAGGATACCACTGTACTGTGCAGTATAATGAGTGTGCCAGGATGCCAGTGTACCGTGCAGTATAATGAGTGTGCCAGGATACCACTGTACTGTGCAGTATAATGAGTGTGACAGGATACCAGTGTACCGTGCAGTATAATGAGTGTGACAGGATACCAGTGTACTGTGCAGTATAATGAGTGTGACAGGATACCACTGTACTGTGCAGTATAATGAGTGACAGGATACCACTGTACTGTGCAGTATAATGAGTGTGCCAGGATACCACTGTAATGTGCAGTATAATGAGTGTGACAGGATACCAGTGTACTGTGCAGTATAATGAGTGTGACAAGATACCAGTGTACTGTGCAGTATAATGAGTGTGCCAGGATGCCAGTGTACCGTGCAGTATAATGAGTGTGACAGGATACCACTGTACTGTGCAGTATAATGAGTGTGCCAGGATACCAGTGTACCGTGCAGTATAATGAGTGTCAGGATACCAGTGTACCGTGCAGTATAATGAGTGTCAGGATACCAGTGTACCGTGCAGTATGAGTGTGCCAGGATACCAGTGTACCGTGCAGTATGAGTGTGCCAGGATACCAGTGTACCGTGCAGTATGAGTGTGCCAGGATACCAGTGTACCGTGCAGTATGAGTGTGCCAGGATACCAGTGTACCGTGCAGTATGAGTGTGCCAGGATACCACTGTACTGTGCAGTATAATAAGTGTGACAGGATACCAGTGTACTGTGCAGTATAATGAGTGTGTCAGGATGCCAGTGTACCATGCAGTATAATGAGTGTGTCAGGATACCACTGTACTGTGCAGTATAATGAGTGTGCCAGGATGCCACTGTACTGTGCAGTATAATGAGTGTGCCAGGATACCACTGTACTGTGCAGTATAATGAGTGTGCCAGGATACCACTGTACTGTGCAGTGTAATGAGTGTGACAGGATACCAGTGTACTGTGCAGTATAATGAGTGTGACAGGATACCAGTGTACTGTGCAGTATAATGAGTGTGACAGGATACCAGTGTACTGCGCAGTATAATGAGTGTGACAGGATACCAGTGTACTGTGCAGTATAATGAGTGTGACAGGATACCACTGTACTGTGCAGTATAATGAGTGTGCCAGGATACCAGTGTACTGTGCAGTATAATGAGTGTGCCAGGATACCACTGTACTGTGCAGTGTAATGAGTGTGACAGGATACCAGTGTACTGTGCAGTATAATGATTGTGTCAGGATACCAGGATACTGCGCAGTATAATGATTGTGTCAGGATACCAGGATACTAGGCAGTATAATGATTGTGTCAGGATACCAGGATACTGCGCAGTATAATGAGTGTGTCAGGATACCAGGATACTGTGCAGTATAATGAGTGTGCCAGGATACCAGTGTACCACTATACTCTACAGCATGGGTCAGCGACTTCTGGTAATTCAGCTGTTGAAACTACAACTCCCAGTCTGCTCCATTCACTTCATTGGGAGTTCTAAGAACAGCCAAGCAAGGATGGATGCTGGGAGTGGTAGTTTCACAACAGCTGGCATGTCGGAAGTTGCTGATCCCTGCTGTACAGCAGTCCTATTACAGATTAAATTTGAGTTTAAATGAGGCATCGGGTTTACCTGCAGTCCAAGTGACAATCTCATCTCTGCTACATCAGTATGGGCTGTACTGCTCATTGGTATATGTGTGCAGTAATTCCAAATACCAAAGCATTTTCTCCTGATGGTATGAACTTCCTTCACATAGTGCTCCAGATATCTCACAAACGGTCAGACCAGCGTTGAGCGGTTCCCCATCAGCTTTAAAACCCAGTTCTCAGGGAACTTCTTCCACCATGTAGTGCTGGGGATCCACCATAATGGATACTACGGGACACTGGGCATGAGCAGAAGGTCGGACCTTATGGATAAACCTATGACCTTTAAGACTCTGAGCGAGCTCATCTTTGACTTTGAGGAATCGTACAAAATGTATTCTCACACGGTGAAGAAGGTCAAGATCGGTTTATATGTCCCTCATGATCCCCACACGTTCCAGCCCATCGAGTGGCGGTATCTAGTCATCAACATGGGGAAGATGGTGCGAGCCGATATCAAGAAGGAACTGGAGAAACATGCCCGGGACATGAGGATGAAGGTAGGTGAAGATGTGTCTCTATGGTGCATTGTAATCTGTCCACCCTGAACACTTTCATACAATGGAGTGCATGTCCACAGGATAGATAATAACTGTATGATCGCTGCCCGAGACCACCGGGTGGAGGTCATGTAGTCCTCTTCCTTCAGTCTTTCTGACAAGCTAATCACAGGCTGTTCTGCTGCTGGGATTCGCAGCGATCACCTGTAATCTGCTGGGGAACATGGCAGAAAGTGTTCAGTTTCCCTGCAGTGCCTCCACAGGAGAAAATAGGCATTACACTGTGTCTATTAAAATCAATAGACTGTCCATGTAATGTTAAAGGGCGTCTGTCAGCAGGTTTGCCCCTATGACACCGGCTGACCTGTTACATGTGCGCTTGGCGCCCGAAGACATCTGTGTTGGTCCCATGTTCATATGTGTCCGCATTGCTGAGAAAAATTAGGTTTTAATATATGCAAATGAGCCTCTAGGAGCAACGGGGGCGTTACCATTACACCTAGAGGCTCTGCGCTTTCTGCAACTGATTGTTTGTTACACTGCTGTTCAACCATCAACCAACTTCTATCTAATGTGAATGGCCACCTATAGAGGACCCAATAGCTAAGGGTTCTCTTATTAGCTCAGAATTTCTTAAAGGGGTTGTTCAGTTTAGAAAACCCATTTTCTTAGCACGTCAGGTCAGTCTTTTTTAATAGTGAGGGTCCCATATTGAGGTTTCTCAACTCTTGGCCAAAGTGGAGAGACGTTACAAAGAGTTTGTCACTGCATTACGCAGACAACAGATTGATTTGAATGGCAAACTGGGTAATGCTCACGTCATTTGACCCTATAGAGCTGTGGACATGCACGGCTAGATCGCCGCTAGCATGTCCGCAATATAGCAGTAGAATAGCTCTGGGTGCTTTTATTTTCTTTAAAAAATAATTTTATTGATATGCAAATTAACCCGGGAAGGTGCCCAAGGGGCGGTACTAACCTTCCTGGCACCCAGCTACGCCCCCATGTGAAGGATCCCAGCACCGCCTGCGTCCGCCGAAACTCCTCCTTGCTTCAGTGAGATCGCCGTAAATCTCGCGATGCGCGAGATCGCGCATGAGAAGTTCCTTCCCTGAAGCCAGCACAGGGAAGGAACGCTATGTTGAAACTGCGCATGCGCAATCTCGCTCATCGCGGGATTTACGGCGATCTCAAGGAGGAGATTCGGCGGACGCAGGCGGTGCTGGGCTCCTTCACATGGGGGCGTGGCTGGGCACCAGGAAGGTTAGTACCGCCCCTTGGGCACCTTCACGGGTTAATTTGCATATCAATAAAATTATTTTTTAAAGAAAATAAAAGGACCCAGAGCTATTCTACTGCTATATTGCGGACATGCTAGCAGCGATCTAGCCATGCATGTCCGCAGCTCTATAGGGTCAAATGCCGTGACAGAATCCCTTTAACCACTTCTAGACTGGGCCATTTACCCCCTTCCTGACCAGGCCTAATTTTGCAAATCTGACATGTGTCACTTTATGTGGTAATAACTTTGGAACGCTTTTACAAGCCATTAGGAAATTGTTTTCTTGTGATACATTGTACTTCATGTTAATGGTAAATTAGAGTCAATATGTTTTACCTTTTTGTATTTATAAAAAAAAATCCCAAAGTTAACGAAAATTCGAAAAAATTCACTGTTTTCTAAATTTGAATCTCTCTGCTTTTAAGACAGAGTGATGCCTCATAAAATATTCATTAACATTCCCCATATATCTACTTTATGTGGGCATCATTTTGGTAAATTTTATTTTTTTAGGACGTTAGAAGGTTTAGAATTTTTGAGGCCGTTTTTATAAATTTTTAAGAAAATTTTCAAAGTCAACTTTTTTAAGGACCAGTTTAGTTCTAAAGTCACTTTGTGGGGCTTACATAGTGGAAAACCCCCCATAAAGGAGCCCGTTGTAGAAACTACACCCCTCAAGTTACTCAAAACTGATTTTACTAACTTTGTTAACCCTTTGGGTATTCCACAAGAATTAAAGAAAAATGGAGATGAAAGCCAAACAAAACTTAATATTTATTACCCATATTCTGCGATTTACATAAACACCTATTATGTGGTAGTAAACTGATGTAGGGGCACACGGCAGGGCGCAGAAGAAAAGGAGCGCCGTATGGTTTTTGGAAGGCAGATTTTGCTGAACTGATTTTTAGACACCATGTCCCATTTGAAGCCCCCCTGATGCACCTTTACAATAGAAACTCTCGAAAAGTGACCCCATTTTAGAAACTAGGGGATAAGGTGCCAGTTTTATTGGTACTATATTGGGGTACATATGATTTTTAATTGCTCTATATTACGTTTTTTTGTGAGGCAAGGTAACCAAAAATGGCTGTTTTGGCACTGTTTTTATTTTTTACAATATTCATCTGAGAGGGGAGATCATGTGCTATTTTTATAAAGCAGGTTGTTACAGACGCAATGATATCAAATATGTCTACTTTCTTTGTTTCAGTTTTACATAATAAAGCATTTTTGGAAATAAAATTATGTTTTTGTGTCTCCATTTTCTGAACACCATATTTTTTTATTTTTCTGCCGATCATCTTGTGCAGGGGCTCGTTTTTTGCAGAAAGAGTTGACGTTTTTATTGGTACCATTTTTGGAATTTTTATTCATTCATTGTTGCACTTTATGGGGCAAGATGACCAAAAAATTGTTTATTTTGGCACAGTTTTTATTTATTTATTTTTAGAGCGTTCATCTGAGGGGTTAGGTCATGTGACATTTTTATAGAGCAGATCGTTACGGACGTGGCAATATCTAATATGTATACTTTTTCTTATTTATTTAACCCTTAAGTGACCACACACATTTCTTTCAAAATTGCATTCCAAGAGCTATAACTTTTTTAGTTTTTTCATCAATATAACTTTATGAGGCCTTATTTTGTTGCAGGACAAGTTATAGTTTTTAATGCACCATTTTGGGTACATATAATCAATGATTAACACCAGCTATCTGTCTTAAACCTCCTTTGTTTACGTCAGTAAAAAGGCGTATTGGTGGTCACTAAGGGGTTTTACACAATAATAGCCCAAAAAGCATAGCTCAGTCGCTAGGCCCGCCGTTTTCTTTGGTGCCAACGGGACTCCAAAACCCGCAAAAATGTTTTCAGCGTATGTAACAATAAAGAGCAAACTGTCGAGTCTGGCGGACCTATGCAAATGAAGTCATCCAAGTCATGGATGATAGAGGTCCATCCCGCCACGTCTGCAACTGCCCATTCCAAAAAAGAACTAAAAGTTTCAAAATACAGACAGGACAGCGAGCACCCCATAGGGAGACATCGATCCACGAAAAAGTTCCCCTCCCAAAAACAACCCAACAAATGTACACTGTCAGGGTGTACCGGCAGTAACCGAAAAGCCGCTTCGATATCTGTTTTCGCTAACAATGTCCCTTTTTCCAAATTTCTTAACCCACCCGACTGCCGCGTCAAATGATGTATACACCACCGGACACAGTTCGGGATCGGACACAGCGGGGACAAACGCAAATCCAACACCGGAGGTTCTGAAAACGGCCCGGCCATCCGTCTCTGCCGCACTTTCCAAAACAGCTTTTCCGTGCCTACCTCCCTGTGCTCGTACGCCGAACCGCTAACCAGTTCTCTCCGGCGCCTTGACTTTTAGCCGTAACGCTATGTCTTTGTGTTCCCAACGAATGTTGGGACGCATGGCCTTCCACTGGCGAAATTGTTCGTCATAGCGGAGCCAAGCTTGGCCACCATAAAGCCAGTATGCCTCGCCAATCGCGTCCAGATAGCAAAAGAGAGCCGAACAACATTCGGGCGCTTTTTCCCTATAACGCTAGCTAAAATAGCAAAGGCTTCCAGCCAATTAGAAAATGTGCGCGGAATCAATCTGTACCGACACTTTTCTTCCTCCTCTCTTTTACCACCGTCTTTTCTGGCTCTGTCTAGATTAAAACGCTCAAGGGGGAGCAGTGAAAACATTTCAACATACTCCCCCTTCTAGATCCTCTCCCTTGCATCCTGTTTTAAGTGTGCTCCTAAGGGGCCCTCAAAGCACACATAAACCTCCCGCCGTGCTGCGTCATCCATCCTAATTGGTTCATCCTCACAAGAACCCCCCAGCCTGTGTCTGAACTGACACAGAACCCAATCGATGCGGCGTTCCCACCTGTAACGCCCCCAACCTGTGTATGGACTGTACCCACCCCCACGCTATGTAACGGCCAGCGTCCAGTCTGCTCTCCCCACGGCTGCAGGGAGAAACAGCCCCGTCCACACTCCTATACCTGCGCCAGTGGTCCTCCCCTGTAACTGGCAGGAGATCCGCTGAACCTGGTCCTGCTCCACCTTAACACCAGCAGGGGGCGTGCTGGTGAGTATCCTGGGTCTGTTAGAGTCCCGCCATTCACCTGGATTCCTCCCACGGCGGGACGAACGAGCAAGAGGCTGCCGCTCTGACACCCGGCGTGGAGGGTCCCTGGAGGGGCTCCTGACCCGGCGCTGGACTCTGGAGACCAGCTCTGGACTGAAGCGCACCGGCAGCCATGCGCGCCGTAGCCGGCGCGTCTCATGCTGCAGGACCTGTCCCCTACCTCTCCAGACTGAGCAGGCCCTAGAGCTGGGCCTGTAACCAATCTGGACCTATTTAAAACCTCCCTTTTTCCGCCTCCCCCCAGGCTGCGCCCTCTAGTCCGACCACACTGGAGAGTCCAAACTGAAAAAGAAAAAGCATAGGTAAGATGTAGATGATGCAAGGCTACTTTCACACTCGTGTTTTGGGCGGATCCGTGATGGATCTGCAAAAACGGATCCGTTACAATAATACAACCGCATGCATCCGTCATGAACGGATCAGTTTGTATTATGTGTAACATAGCAAAGACGGATCCGTTTTCTATCGTGGCAGGGAAAACGGATCTGTCCCCATTGACTTACATTGTGTGCCAGGACCGATCTGTTAGGCTCCGATTCGTCAGGCGAACAGCAAAACGCTGCTGGCAGCCTCCAGAGCGGAATAGAGACTGAACGGAGGCAAACTGATGCATTCTGACAGGATCCTTTTCCATTCAGAATGCATTAGAAAGCAAACTGATCCGTTTTGGACCGCTTCTGAGAGCCCTGAACGGATTTTGCAAACAGAAAGCCAAAACGCGAGTGTGAAAGTAGCCTTAGCAAGTACATGACCATATCCTTTCAACACTATAATATTCCTGGAAAACCCCTTTAAAGGACTAGTTATTCATTAGTAGTGGACAACTAGTTAAATGGGGTTCTATCGGTCACCAGTTTGAAGGAATGGGACTTAGTTGCACAAAGACCATGTGAACAATGGATGTGATGTCACAGGCCGAGGAAGGGTCTGCAGCGCTCACCCAAGGTCCGACACCCCTTCCAACAGCTAATTGTGGGGGTTGTCAGGAGCCAGCCCCACCCTGAGGATAGCACTGAATGCAGTCATATTTCTTATAGGGAGCACATTAAGCAGTTTCATTAATATATTCTGCTTGGTGGGGGGCAGCCACTTTCTGTTCCCATCTGAACACTTCTTACCCGTTGCCGTGGAAACAGAATTTTTCTTATTTTAGGGACATGGCTTCTTAGTTTCAAGTCCGATAAGTACTTTAGCTCCATTAGAATGAATTCCTTTTTTTTTTTTAGCTTGTATAACTATTATATACCCAAGCTTGCCAATACCCGTATCTAAGCCTATATCACATAGTTACAGAATTAAAGAGGTTCCTCCTAAACTAGGACAATCCAGGGGATCCACATGTTATAAAGAGGTCAATACCTAACTGGCAGATCCCACGCGATACCACTTCTGTTCTCCCGGCCTGGATCGATTTAACCGGCTGCAGCGGTGACGTTGCATCAACATGTGACTACTGCAGCCAATCGCTGGCCTCTTTGGTGCACTGCTGAGGCCAGTAATTGGCTGCAGCAGTCACGTGCTGTTGATGTGACATCACCGCTACAGCCGTTTAAACAGAGAACTTGAGCGGCGGTGCGGGATCTGCCAGGTAAGTAAGGATGTCTTCTTTACGACAGGCAGATCCCCCGTGTTGTCCCGTTTTCTTTTGAAACTCGACAACCCCTTTAATTCTTATTTTTCATTTTAAATCCAGCTGCCTGGAATATTAAAATGATTACAGTAAACTTCCAATACTCTGGCATGCTTGGAATTGCAAACTCTGGATTATCAGTCATAACAAACCACAAGATTTTGATGTTATAGCCCATGACGTCTCCTGACCATCTTTCATGCTCCACACTGCTGCGCCAAAACGGAGGGGACTTTTTGTATACTGCCCTCCTGTGTCAAGTAGCTGAATAATTCTTCTGCTGTATAAAACCTTATGCATGTAAGTGTCTTTGGATACTTACCAACATTGTAGCCGGTAAGTTCGGGGCATGTAAGCTACACTCTGGGACCTCCCACCTATTTTTGGCCCAGATTTTTTTGGACAGTCCCTGCTAATTGGAATTGCAGGGGCAGTAATGGCCGCAGGTCCTGGTCTCTGAACGAGGCCCAAAGGCTTCTGTGTCTGAAGACACCACTATTATATATGACATAATGGGTACAAATTTCATATTGGAGTCCTGGATCTTCTAGCTACAGTTCTATCTGAATACGGTCCTAATGCATTTAAATTTAGCAGAAATAACAAAACAAAAATTTGCATTTGGTAAACTCAGGACAAATAGGCCCCTCTCTTGGGAACGCCCCCAAACGGTTTAGGACTGTCCATTTATGGGTGGGACTTACATAAACCTGTCAATTTTTAGTCCGGGATAGCCTGAATTTGCAGGGACTTTAGCCATTCCTTTTATAGAATTATTCCTATCATATCTGCAGGCATTGCCACAAATGTCTGATCTGGGGGTTTGATGCGGGTTCCATCTCTAGTACTGAGCCCCCTGACTCCACCTGGTCGGGATGTGGCAGCCGGATTTGGTCGGGACCATGGAAACAGCCAAAAAGGCAGTACTACGTTGTTTCCGCTTTTCACGACCATCTCTGACCAGCACATCAAGGCTGGACAGGGTCAGGGGGAGCCGTTTTCTAGAAAGGTGCGGGTCCCAGAGGCTGATCTCACATCTGTCAGCATTAGGAGCCATGCACGTGGCTGCTCCGTCCATTAATGCACGGGAAACATCCGTGCGGTTTCCGCCGACGGATGCAGACCCATTCAACTTGAATGGGTCCGTGATCTGTCTGCACTGCAAAAAAATAGAACATGTTTTATTTTTTTGCGGTGCGGAAGCACCACAGAAGCACTCTGCAGTGGTTCCGTGCCTCCGTCACTCACGACCTTCCCGATTGCGGACCCATTCAAGTGAATGGATCCACGTCCGTTATGCGGGGTGCACATGGCCGGTGCCCGCATATTGCGGACCCTCTGTTTGCATGAGCCCTTATTTTGTAGCATATCTGGCAGATATACCATAAGTGTCTGAAATGGGAGTAACCCTTTAAAGAGGGTGAAGGCGACCACTGTCTGACAATGGGGAGCTGCTGACAGACTCTGATTGTTCATGGTTGGTCAGTTGTCAAAATGGCGGCCATGTAATACTACATATCCCAGCAGCCACTGCAGAGAGAATATCGTGATGGCTGCAGCTTTTCTTGGCAGAATTTCTTTCTTTCTTCAAGAAAACCTCTAAACAGACTGAAATGATTTATTATCCGGGTTTCCAAGTTGAATCTGTGAATCATATGTTCTAAATTCTACCACAGACCGCAAGATGTAGGTCTCTCGAGGTCATAGGCCGGGAAATCTGCCAAATTATTACATCAGCCACTAACCTCAAAAATTACAGTTGTGATCGCCAACGTGTGACTCTCCAGCTGTTGCGTGGCATCTGTCAGGGCATGCTGGGTGTTGTAGTTTTGCAGCAGCTAAAGAACCACAGACTAGAGGCACTTATTAGTGTGCAGGGTTATATATCGCTGCTATATTATGACAGAATAGACTTAAAGGGGTTGTCCTATAATTGATGTAAAAAAATATGAAAATTAGACATCATATAGTACATGACACTCTCTTTCTAACAATTCTAGAACCAGAGATGGATCCAGAGATCTCCCCATTCACTTCTACAATTGCTCTGCTAGATTTACTTCAAGCTGGCAGCTCAGAGGGCATGTCCATTTTGCTGCAGCTCTCTCTTTCTCTCTCTCTCTCTCGTTCTCAGCTCAGGGGGCATGTCCTGTCTGCGGCAGCACTATTCCTATCATAGCTCAGGAGGCGTCTCCTTTCTGCTGCAGCTCTCTTGCTATCACAGCTCAGGATGCGTGTACTTTCTACTGCAGCTCTCTCCCTGTAACTGTCACAGCAGCATGTGCGACCGCCTCAGCGAGGTGGACAGAGAAATAAGGAAAACAACGAACTGCAGGTGGTGCTGTACTAATAGATTTTACTAACTTTTAATGAGTATTTAAAGGGGTTTTACCATCACATACAATGGGGGCATATCGCTAGGATATGCCCCCATTGTATGATAGGTGCGGGTCTTACCTCCCAATTAAACAGCTGATTGGCGGGGGTTCTGGACATCGGACCTCCACTGATCAGATACTGATGACCTATCCTGAGGATTGGTCATCAGTATTAAACACATGGACAACCCCTTTAATGATATGCAATTACAAGACTATTCAGATCCAGGTGCAGGTTTAAAAAATAAAAGTTTAATATTTTTTTTATGGGACAACCCCTTTTGAAAGGGGGCATTTTTAAAATGTGGGGAGAAGTACTGGAGTATTGGATGCTTACACAATGAGGGAAAGCTGACTCAGTCCTATAATATTATATTATTATTATCGGAATAATATCTTTATTCATTCTCATAGATCCTGAAGTCTTCAAGCGCTCAGTCTCCTGTGAAAGAAAGAAGAGGGAAGTCTGTTTCACCCCCAAGAGTCCATATCAGCACCCAGAGACGGGTACTCCGGAGAGATAAATCGTAAGTGTGATATATGAGATTCACCGTCTGTCCTCTACTGCAGTACACGCAGTATAGGCCTCATTCTATATGTTTGGGGTCCTTTCACTTAGAGTACTTTCACACTAGCGTTATTCTTTTCCGACATAGAGTTCCGTCGTTGGGGCTCTATGCCGGAAAAAAACGCTTCAGTCACATCTCCATGCATTCTGAATGGAGAGAAATCCGTTCAGGATGCATCAGGATGTCTTCAGTTCAGTCTTTTTGACATTTCAGGACGGAGATAGCTGCGGTATTATCTCCGTCCAAAATTCCGGAACATATGCCAGAATGCCGGATTCCCATTGGAATGTATTAGTGCCGGATCCAGCATTCAAAATACCGCAATGCCGGATCCGTCCTTCAGGTCTGCGCATGCACAGACCGTTAAAAATGTAAAAAAAATATCTAACGGATCCGTCTCTCTGCATGACAAGCGGAGAGACGGATCCGTTCTTGCAATGCATTTGTAAGACGGATCCATAGGCGACGGAACTGCATGTGTGAAAGTACCCTTAGAAGAAATTGTTGCTGAATCCATCATTAAGGCCTAATTCACATGTCCGTAGTGTGTTGCGGATCCCCAACACACCTTGCCACCAGCCCTATAGAGATGCCTATACTTGTCCGCAATTGCAGCCAAGAATAGGACATGCCCTATATTATTCCGGAGCCGCCGGCCGGAAGATCGGCGGCGCGCTGCGCAAAGGCGACTAGAACAGTGTGTGCTCTCCACATCCATCACGTCACCATTCGAAATAAATGGGTCCGCACCGTTCTGCAGATTTGAGGAACGGGTACAGACGAACATTGCGGACGTGTGAATAGGGCCTAACATTTTTTTATAGTTTTATCTCCCTCTTTTTTTATGTTATGTACAGTACATAAAGTAGATAATAGTACAATAACAAGTTCTTATAAAAAAAAGTTATTTTGTTTAGACACATTAGGGCTAATTTATTATGACCCCCTATTATTCCAGAAATTGGTCACACGTCTGTGGTTTGCGACTTTTTGAATGCCTGTGCGCCTAAATTTAGGCGCATGCAGAGTTTCTATACCACCCTTAGGCCTTATTCACACATCCGCAATGTAGTCCGCATGTATTCCGCAATTTTGCGGAATACATGCGGACCCATTGACTGTGAATGGGGCCGGGAAAGATGCGGAGAGCACACACTGTGCTCTCCGCATCCGATTTTGCGGAGCGCGCCGCCGATTTTCCGGTCCGCGGCTCCGCAAAAAAAGTAGAGCATGTCCTATTCTTGTCCGCATTTGCGGACAAGAAGAGGCATTTTCTATGGAGTCCGGGCAATGTGCGGTCCGCAAAAATGCGGAATGCACATTGCCGGTGTGTCCGTGTTTTGCGGATCCGCGGCTCCGTGGATCCGCAAAACACAACGGATGTGTGAATAGGGCCTTAGCCAGTAGGGAGTGACAAGGGCGGGGTGGGGGCATGACAGAGGTGCGGCCGTCAGCCCCGGCACAGGGATATCAAAGAAGCATAAAACGCTAGTCTTTGATAAATGACCCCCAGTAAGTTTATAATAATGTAGTAAAATAATAAAATCGCCTCCCAAAATTTACAATTTAGCCAGAATTATTCAATCATATTTATCTTGTAGTATTTTTTTATGTAATGTACATAAAAATGCAATAAAAGCAGCAATAATACTGACATCACTAATAATAACCTACAAAAATATTAGTTATTACTTATAAAATAATTAGGATCACTAATAATAATAATATTCACCACTAATATTAATTATCATAATAATAAAAATAAGCATAATAACCAATAATTTTAACAACCACCACCACTAATAATAATAATAATAATGGTATTAATAGTAAAATTCACCACTAAATAATAATAACAATCGCTAATAATAACTACTAATAATAATTATAATTACTACAAATAATACTAACCACCATTAGTAATAATGATAATAATAATAGTAAGGATAATAACCTCTGATAATAATGATGATAATAATAAAAAACCCAAAACCAATAGTAACAATAATAATTACCACAACCACTAATAATAATAATGAGGATGATGATGATAATAATAATAAAATTCACCATTAATAATATAATTATTGAAAATAACCACTAACAATAATAATAGCCATGAATAATCATAACCATCATTTATAATCATATTAGGATAATAGCCACAAGTGATAATGATAAAATTCACCACTAATAATAACAGTCGCTAATATTGATGATAATAAACACATATAATAATGATGAGAATAATTAAGTCAGACACTTATAATAATAATAATAATAATAATAATATAAAAATAAAATACAATTAACCTCTTAAGGACGCAGGGCGTACATTCAGCAGGCATCCTGTGACAATGCCGAGGGGGGTCCTGTGACCCCCCGTGTCGGCGATCGCAACAAACCGCAGGTCAATTCAGACCTGCGGTTTGTTGCGCTATCTGTAGTCTCTGATTTTAGTCAGAGACTAAAATCTGCCCCAAAGTGTAAATTTTACCCCCCCCCCCCGCACCCCGCCATCTTAGTGTCCCCCCGGGCGGTGCAGGGGGGGGGGATTGCGGGCGGGAGGCCTCCTTTCAATCGATTTCCCTGGTGCCTAGTGGGTATAGCAGGGGGTCAGCACATTACTGACCCCCTGCTATAAACTGCTGACATCTGTGCTGCAGATGTCAGCAGTTTAACCCCTTCTATACCGCGGTATAGAAGGTGTTAACATGGAGGGAGCTCCCTCCCTCTCCCATCGGGGGGCTGCTGTACCTTTGCAGCCACCCCGACGGGATAGGATGGTAGAGGGAGGGAGCTCACCTTTTTTTTGGTAAATTTGATATTTTTTTATAAATAAAAATGAAATTTTTCGACTTAATTTTACCAGTGTCATGAAGTACAATATGTGACGAAAAAACATTCTCAGAATGGCCTGGATAAGAAAAAGCGTTTTAAAGTTATCACCACATAAAGTGACACTGGTCAGATTTGCAAAAAATGGCCAAGTCCTTTAGGTGAAATAGGGCTGAGTCCTTAAGGGGTTAAATAATAAAAATCACCTCTAATAATAATAAAATTAACCATCACTAATAATAATAATAGCACTCACTAATAATGGTAATAATAAAATCGACCAATGATAATAACCACCACATAATATTAATGTTTAATATGTTGTATGATATAACTTCTTTTTGTAATAAATGTAAAATAACTTGTTTTTTTAGCTATATATATGGTAATGTTACATAAAAAAACAACTATCCTACACAATGAAGTGTTATTCCTAAAAAAAAAAAAAAAAAATGAATATGCAACAAAGCACTGAATATGGAGTGATGATCATTTTCCTCAGCCGTGAAGGAGTTAATAGTCCAGCGCAGCGTGTTGTGTTGCTGGCGGTGACACCCAGCTGCCGGGTTGGTGACTGACGTTGGCGGGCTTTAAGTTAAACGTAACCTTATAATTAAGGATTCTGCTGCCTCATGTCACCGCACTCCGCTCTCTGTGATGCGCCAAGGCATGCCAACCCTCTCCATTGAGCTGTGCCTAATTCTTTCCCCCGGTAAATACTACTGTTGTCAAGGATTACACAAAAGCCAAAGACAGAAATAAGCAGCATGTATCCAAACATACCCTACAGTAAAGGCTGCTGACACAGAGGCCTATATTTACCCATGAATTAACGGCCCTGGCACGTGTGACGCTGCTGCCCCCCTGACAATTATAGCGCTTGTGTCACAGCGTCAGTCTTCCCCCATTCACCCCTGGCCTAGAAGTATTTCGAGAGTGGGATTTAGTAATAACACAGGAGTCTATTTGTGGAGTCACTGCATTATCGTCCTGGTATACGGAGGAGAAGATGCCGCCCCGCTGCCAGCTGCCGGCTGCGTCACCAGATTCCAGGATGACAGAATACCCTTGAATGAACTGACGTGAGCCTGGCATCCTGCTATTGATCTGACAGTACTAGAAGGTCAGGATTCTTCCCATGATGTCAGGAAGGAAGGATCACAGGCAACCTGAGCGCCAGTCCGAAAATATTTTTCTTACGTAATCACTCGCATGAATTAAGAAATAAAAAATGTTGAAATATTTTACTATATTTTTTTAAAACATTATGATTTATAGATGATGCCAGTTGTGACCCAGCTTTTCCAAGGTATAGATGACATGCTGAAATCACCCAGCTTTCCAACAAACAGATATAACAATATACTTATTGACAATATAATATATATATAATTAAAATATAATATATTTATTGACAATATAATATATATAATAAAAAATATATAATATATTTATTGACAGAAGAGGATAGGTGATAATGTAGGATTGCGGGGGAATCGACCCCTGGCACCCCCATCGATCACGAGAACAGAGTCCTCTGTGTGAAGGGAGCAATAGAGCGCATGTGCACCACTGCTGCGTTCTCGATTGGCGAGAGTCCCAGTGGTCGGACCGCCATCGGTCATACATTTATCATCTATCCTTTGGATAGGCTGATAAATGTTGAGAAAATGCCTGTCTCATCTGAGACATTGGTGACATATCTCTAGGTGCGTGTCCCATCTATCTCCAGAGCGGGCCCTCAAGAGTAAAGGAGGGCGCACCGCGCATTCATGGCATGCTCTCTATTCATTTCTATGGGCGTTCTGAAAATAGCCGAGCAGGCGCGCTCTGCTCTTTTGGGAAGTCCCATAGAAATGAATAGAGAGCGCACTGCGCAAGTGCGTCCACTGCTCCATTCACTTCTATGGGACTGCAGGAGATGGCTGAGCTACCAGTCCCCTAGAAATGAATGGAGGGCGGCCACACATGCATGGCTGCTCTCCGCTCACTAAGGGGGTCCCATTCTGGAGACAGGTGTGGGTATCACCTGTCTGACATCGGTGGCATATCTTAGATATAAGCCACTAGTGTCTTAGATGAGAAAATTTCTTTAATCAAAACATCTCAGTAGATTTTTTTCTACAATCTATATTCAGGCCCATATGTTTCCATGGTAACAGACAACAAACAAACACTGTGTAGTCTGATCCTGGAATCATATTTTCTTCCATTTGTTAGTTGGCTAAGGCCTTTATTACACCGACAGATTATGTGACCGATTTTCTAACCAATCATTGGTCAGATGACCTATTACACACAGATCTTTTGTTATACACACACTAACTATTGGTCTGATTGGACAGATATTGGTCAGATAATCTGTTGGTGTAATAAAGGCTTTAGTGTGGGCAAAAGTAGCTTCATAGGTATTTTCGGCTAGGAGCCGTGTACAGTTCATGTTGTCGGCTCCACCCGGTAACCTCTTCCTGTTATTTTCTTCCTAGGCCGGCCACAATGGACAGGACGCCAGCGGACCTCAGCACCCTCAATGATGTTGGCTACCAGATTAGGATTTAACAAGACCCCGCAAATCCCTGGTGCTTCCGTTTGCACTTTACCCCTTCACTTCTTCTTTTTCTATGGATTTGTGACTATTTATTACCAGGTTTTTATTTAAGCTTTTAATCCTGAAATATTGCATTTTTACACTTTATTTTTTTTTAATATCGAGTTTGCCAGCTTTTTGCAAAATGACCCAACACTGGGACTTCTCGGAGGCGATCTGCGGTTTTTATCTGACACTATTTGCGAGTTTACAGCCAAAGTCTGTCATTGTGGACCCATGTTTCCTTCATTTTGTCAACCATCAGAATTGGCATTGCCAAGGAAAGTGTTGGCATTGCAGAACATCTTTGTGAAATATAAAAAAAAAAAAAAAGTTATAACTTGGATCAATATTTGACACAGTTTCTGCTATCCATGGAGGTCATTTTGAGCATTTTTTGCCAATGCTTTTCCTGTGTATTGCAAAATGGCTGCCAATTATCCGGCCTGTGGGATTTATATATTTTTTTTCTGTTTCCTAGCCACCTGCAGCACATGGCGCAGCTAACTACTCTACCATGGCAGTACTGTCACCAAACTGGGCTGTAAAGAAATGTAGGCCATAGTTTCCAACATTCCTAAATTTTCAGGGACTGTCCCTGATTTTCAGAGACAGTCCTGGCAAATTTCGGTTGTGGAAGCCTGCCTATAAGTGGGCAGTTTGGGGGCGTTACAGCGGGTGGAGCTCACATGACCCGAAGTTACCAACTGGAATGTTGTTAAATATACATAGGTCTGGGTATGAATTCACAGAGGACAAAATGGACGTTACCCATAGCAACCAATCAAGGTTTCATTTTTCCCTGTGTAGGTTACAAAATGGAAGCTGACCTCTGATTGGTTGCCATGAGGGACAAGATTATTAGAACTCCTGAGGTAATTTTGTGACAAATTTGGCCGGTAGGGGATCTTATTAAAGACTATGGACACCTTTTGGAGGCATTTGTATTATTGCATTCTACTCTAATTTTTTCATTTGGTATTTAGTAAAAATGTTCAGCCCCTTTCTCTGTACAGCCTTAAGATTCTCTAGCAGCAGGCTCTGTGTTCATACTGTTTCCTATCATGCAGCTCAGCTGACTGCTTCTCATCTCTGATCTTCTGCCCCCATAAACACTCATTATAGCTCAATTCTTATGTTACTGATATGAAGAATATCGTTAAGTATTAGTAATATTCAAAGATAACGAATATGCAATACTTCTACATTAAGATGTTCACACCAAGGCAAAGAGTTAACCCTTTATCACAAAAACTGCTGAAAATTTTTAATAAAGACCAATTGAAAAAATGACTTTTAGCCTAACATTATTAAAATGCAATCATAAAAAAAAATTGCCCTTGAAGGTGTTCACAGCCTTTAAGAACAGTTGATTAGTGGGGTTCTTATATACAAGTATGATATTATAAGACAGCAATGATAGCGATTATACTCATACGTCCACTTATATTCTGCCACCTCACAGTCAAACAGTCCTTGGTCATTGTGTCTAGCCAAGACGCCAAAGCACATAACAGATTGGAGGCAGTTTATAGGGCTCATTTTATCTTTTTTTATTATTATTATTATTATTAATTCTTTTTTTGCATTTTTGTGACTATCAGAAATTATGGATTTTATATGGAATTTTGCTGTGTTGTGCTAGAAAAAAAAATTGCATCCTTGTGAGGCCTATTTTGTTACTCCCCATAATGGGGTTTCCCTTTAGGCCTCAGTTTACTTGGAATGATTGTACCAGTTTACCAACTCTATGAGAGTGCCGGCGATAGGTGAGTACAGGCGCTCGGCTATTGTCCGCAATCCCATAGAGTTCAATGGAGCAGAAGCACGCAAGTGTGAACGATGCTCCATTCAAAGAGGGGAGGAACATGGTCCCTGGTCTTCTGATCGGTCAGACCTCCACCAGTCCCCTATGGATAGGGGATAACCGTTTGTAATGGGACATCCTATTTAAAGTGGATTTCTGGTACTTGGATTTGGATGTTCTATCCTCAGCATAGGTCATCAGTATCGGGTAGGTGGGGGTCCAACATGTACAACCAACGGTTTTGGGCAGCCGCCAGAAACTATACAGTGGACGGAATGTGTACTGTGCTGCCGGTGGACTGCAGCTCCGTTCCAGTTATTAGAAAGGAAGCTGACCTGCAGAACGCGGCATGGCTACTACACAGTGGCCGGAACGTTTACCTTTTGGGTCCGTCCAATGTATAGTGTCCGGCTCTGGTGGCGACCTGAAACAGCTGATTGGTGGAGGTGGAGTGTGTTGGAGCCCCACCAATCTGATACTGATGACCTATCCTGAGGATAGGCTGTCAGTATCTGAGTACCAGAAAACCTCTTTAAAGGGGTTTTTATAGGAGGACAATATTGATGACCTATCGTTTAGGATAGATCATCAGTATCTGACAGGTGGGGTTCAGACACCCAGCACTGCCACCATTCAGCTGCTTGAAGAGGCTGAGGTGCATCGGTGAGCACTGCATCCTCCTCACAAGCACAGCGCTGTCCATTGTATAGTGGCGGTGCTTGGTACTACAGCCCAGGTCCATTCACTTTCCCAAAAGTCTTTTTTTTTTTTTTTTTTTTTTTGGGCTCACTAAAAAGCGTATAGGGCGATTATACTAAACATATTGTTGTTAACTTTTTAAGTAGGTTAATTTCGCCAGAAAACGCTATTTTATAATATGTAAATTACCTTGCTACCAGCAAGTAGGGCGGTTACTTGCTGGTAGCCGCCGCATCCTGCTTGCAAAAAAACGCCCCCTCCTGCGGTTGATTGACAGGGCCAGTGAGCGCTCTCCTCCTCCAGCTGGCCCTGTCTCCGTTCGAAATCTCCCGCCTGCGCCGTACCGGTCTTCAGTCGGCGCAGGCGCACTGAGAGGAGTACGCTCGCTCGGCCGGTCCTTCCTCAGTGCGCCTGCGCCGATGACGTCACAGCTACACCCGAAAGAGAAGACGCCTGTCAATCAACCGCAGGAGGGGGCGTTTTTTTGCAAGCAGGATGCGGCGGCTACCAGCAAGTAACCGCCCTACTTGCTGGTAGCAAGGTAAGTTACATATTATAAAATAGCGTTTTCTGGCGAAATTAACCTACTTAAAAAGTTAACAACAATATGTTTAGTATAATCGCCCTTTAAGCTTTTTAGTGAGCCCAAAAAAAAAGACTTTTGGGAGGTGACAGAAGCCCAATTTGGACTGAGCGGCACATAGGCCATGTGACTGATGAACGTGAAGTCACCAGCCACACTAGAGTGCCACGGCCTCTTCAGACAGCTGAATGGCGGAGGTGCCGGGTTCCCCACCTATCCGATATTGACCCGTTTTTTACTCCTGGAAAAAACCCTTTAAGGCTCATGCACACGACCGTGTACATTGCAATCCCCAATGCACGGGCATCATCCATGCGGCTGCCACTCATGGGTGCAGACCCATTCAACTTGAATGGGTCCGTGATCTGTCCGCATTGCAAAAAAATAGAACATGTTCTATTTTTTTGCGGTGCGGAGGATGGAAAGAAAGCCCATGGAAGCACTATGTAGTGCTTCCGAGAGGTTCAGTGCCTCTGTTGCACACCGGACCTTCCGGATTGCGGACCCAGGATGCAGTGAGCACACGGGTGGTGCCCGCATATGTTGAAACCGCTGTTTGCTGGCCTCAATACAGCCATGGCCGGGCAACGGCCGTGTGCATGAGCCCTCAAACTGTGAAACTTGTGTTAAAAAAATGATTATTATACCAAGAGAACAAAAAATAAATAAAACATCACTGGGCAAAAACTACGGACAAAAATCACGTGTAAAAACCATAACTGCAGTTTTACCCAGTAACAGTTCAAGAAGTATCATATTTAGAACTGTCTCTTTAAGGAAAAGCTAAACAACTCTTTGCTGTAGCTTTTGTGCATATTTTCTGATGTGGTAGTGGAGTGGCTTTTTACCGTACCGCCACCCTCACGTATCCTGAAAGGACATGTCCACTTTTGCAACCATTTTCTATTTCTCCAGTGCACCTAAAATAAAATAATGAACCAACTTTGCAAGTATTTAGTATTTTTTTTTTTACATAGACAGCTCCTGTGCAGATCTATGTGTCTCCATGGTTACCGATGACAAACAAACCCAGTGTCATGTGTCGCCTGCGGGATAGCCAAATGAGGAGGCAGTGGGAGTGGAGTAAGATGACTGCGGGATCAGACTACACAAGGGTTTGTTTGTAGTCTGTTACCGTAGAGACACATAGGTCTGCACAGAAGCTGTATACATAAAACGGTAGAACATTTTTGATCGAGATTTGCAAAGTTGCTTCATTTTTATTGCACTAAAACAGGTTGCAGAAGTGTATAGCAGATAGTAAAGCAGAAAAATCTATGCAAATACTACTTGTCACGCGCGTGCAATGCTCAAATTCCCATTATAGCTGCACTTGTGAAGATTTTTGGGGCGAAACGTCTGTGCTGTGCATCCCATAAAATATAAATAATTACCTCCGAATTCTGACGGTAGATATGCAAGACAAAGGGTTTCCATCTGTAACCACAGCAACTCCCATCCGCTGTGGTTAGCATCTGATGGGAGTTATAATCTTCTGTTGGTTAGAGAGTGGACATTCCTGCTCAAGACTGTTCCTATCATTAACGTGTTATGTTTGAGATATATGAGCGACCCTTGATGCTTCATTATAATGACTTTCATACCATCTGTATATTCATGAACAGTTGGCGGGTTTACACAAGACCGACCGCATCTAGAGATAGGCGTTCCATTAAACTGCCTGGAAGAGATTTCCAGAGAGGAAACCCCATGATAAGGCAGCGGGGTCCGTCGGGCGCCTTTCAGGCTTGTTGTCCAGTGTGGTACTTGGCTTCTGTAAATGCACATCTGCAATCGGCTTAGGGGCATTGGACCCCTGGGGGTTAGATATATGGGGTTCGAGGTAGAAGCTTCGCCTGGTCTTGTTGCTTAAGGGGGCAACAAGCCCCCCTCCCATTACAACAGGGGCCTTTCTGATGAGCCACCTGTAAACAATCCAGACTGAACCATGTGACTTGGCGTAACTCTTAAACCCCACCCACTTTTCCCGCCACATTCAGGTGTCAAAAGAAGCGGCACTTTTGGCCAAATATTGACAAACTCGCCCCGTTTCTTTTTACAACATCCACAGCTATGCCCGCATACCCTACCCATGCGTCCTGTAGGTTTTTTTATTACTCGATCTTAAGGCAAGGGTCCTCTTTGCATTTTTGATAGGTCTTAATGATTTGAATGATAACATTGGCGGTTTCTTCACATTTTATGGTCCTTTTTAATTATTTTTTTCACATAAATTTATTTTTATTATATTTTTGACCAGAGACTTTCACTGAATTTGTCACGTCGTATGTATTATTATATTATGCCTTGTTTATGTGATTCAGTCTCCGGCCACGATTTACACCTTAGATATAAATGTATTTTGATTGAGTCACTATAAACCCGACCAGTTGTGTGCAGTGGTAGTTATAATGTGTTGTCTGGAATGTGGGCAAAGGGAAAAAATTTATGAATACAAAATAAATAAAATTTTATATATAATAATCGGTGGCCGATGTGCCTGCCCGCAATTTGCTGGCGATATAAGATGGCGATAGCAACGGGGCTGCTTGGGCATCATGGTGGTCAGACCCCATCCCACCCGATGGTTGGAAGCATATCGTAACGATAGGCCACCAATGTTTTGGGGGGATTCAGCCACTTTAAACAAGATTCTTGATTTATGTAATTAAAGCTTTCTGTACCAATTTTAGCATTTGTATTCCAGCCACGAGACCATCTGGAATTGAACCTCGTGGCGTTTGGGTCTTGCAGACACCAAAATGCGTCCACATTACAGTCGTTTGAACAAGGCTTGACTGTAAAAAGAATTGCACAAGAATAGAAAAACAGTGCCACACCAGTCCCCAGGTTGTGTGTGGTATTGCAGCTCAGTCTCATTTACTTCAGTGGAGCTAAGCTGCAATACCAGACACAACCCATAGACATGGGGTGGCGCTGTTTCTGGAAGATAGCAGCCATTTTCTTCTAATCCTGTACAACCCCTTTTAATTGCAAATATTTTCCCCTATGGCAGAGATGGCCAACCTGCGGCCCTCCAGCTGTTGTAAAACAACAACTCCCACCATGCCCTGCTGTAGCCTGATATCTGTAGGCAGTTTGGGCATGCTGGGAGTTGTAGTTTTGCAACAGCTGGAGAGCCACAGGTTGGCCGTCCCAGTTTTTATCCACAATCTTTTTTGGTATGAGCAGTGCTATGTGGTACATTTGTAACGTTCATGTTCAGGCACGGTCCTAGGCACATTTATCTTTCTTTTAGTCACATTAGCAATAAGGAACCATGTTTTTTTTTTTTTATATGTCCGTCTGTGGATTTGTCATTTGTGTGTTTTTACCCTGGCATGTATGTTTTCAATAAAAAGATGAATGTTTTTAATTGTGGCCTTTGTTTTTTTCTCGGCAGAAATCATATTTAAAGGGGATCTCCATCTAAAACATAAAATCTCCCTTATGTCGGTGAATCAAAAGTCAGAACAGTAAGGAAAAGATTGGCAATCATATAGTGATAGCGCAATCTTTCTATTCCATTGTGGTGGCCATTTTTGATAGTGGTAGCAGGAAGTGCAGCCATATTGGTTGTCACTAGAGATGAGAGAACTTTAAAAAAAAGTTCGGTGTTCGGGTTGTGGTAATCGCCGCATCCCGTTATGGATTCCACTACCGCGGACTATCACCCATAAGGGGCGGCTTCCACGAACCCGAACTGTTGAACAGCCGAAGGACCTGGGGTGACGTCACCGTCATGTGATCAGTACAGGGGGCGTGGCTCAGCACGGGATCCTGGAAGGATAATTAAAAATGGACACCCATTAGGCTACGTTCACACAACGACAATTGTCGCGCGACAATTTTTATAATGGGAGTCTATGGTGTCGCATTGCGACATGCTGCGACTGCGACACGACAGTCGGAAAAAATCCATCTGGGATGGATTTTTGGCGACTGTTGTGTCGCAGTCGCAACATGTTGCACGTGCGACACCACCATAGATTTCCATTATAAAAATTGTCGCGCGACATTAATGTGACATCAATGTCGCGCTACAAATATTGCAGTGTAGTGGTTCCCGATTTGTCGTGCGACAATTGTCGTCGTGTGAACGTAGCCTTATTGCTCCACTTCCTGTTGACACTATCAAAAATGTCCGCCAGAAGAAAAGAGAAAAATGCTGATATCTCTGGAAGTAAATAAAACATTATCAAACTTTGACTATCGCTTTAACTTCTGAAGTACTGTGAAACGGCTCATTTAAGGATCTGGGTAAAAATCCACCTTTAATTTAAATGGATTTTCCTTGTGTACACCTTTATGGCATGTCTATAGCACCAAACTTATTGTAGATCCAGATTCTGGCACAAGATGCTTGCATACGTGAGGTGGAGTAAGGATGCAATGCGGGCACATATGAACATGGGACCAACACAGATGCCTTCAGCTGCCAAGCGCACATGTAACAGGTCAGCCAGTGTCAGGCCTCTTTCACACTAGCGTTGTACAAATCACATGATCCATGCGACATAGGGGCGCTGTGATGTCTTTGTGAAGCGCCCCCGGAGTCGCACGGACGGTAAGTAGCTTCTCCATGGCAGCCGGGACTTTAGTAGCATCCTGGCTGCCATGGTTACCATTCAGAAAGCTAAACGTCGGATCCGGCGATGCGCCGAAACGACGTTTAGCTTAAAGTCTGATCCGGATTAATGCTTTTCAATGGGCATTAATTCCGGATCCGTCCTTGCAGCATGTCTTCTGGATTTTTGGACTGAGACAAATCCGCAGCATGCTGCGGTTTTGTCAATGTCCAAAAAACGTTCACATACTGAACGGACGACATCCTGATGCATCCTGAACAGATTTCTCTCCATTCAGAATGCATTGGGATAATCCTGATCAGTAGCTTTCCGTCCTAGAGCCCCGAGGACGGAAAGCAACAACGCAAGTGTGAAAGAGGCCTCATAGGTACAAATCTGCTGTTAGATGGACTTTAAGGGTATGTTCACACGACGACAATTGTCGCGCGACAATTTTTATAATGGGAGTCTATGGTGTCGCAGTGCGACATGCTGCGACTGCGACACGAGAGTCGGAAAAAATCCATCCGGGATGGATTTTTTGCGACTGTTGTGTCGCAGTCGCAACATGTCGCATGTTGCACGTGCGACACCACCATAGACTCCCATTATAAAAATTGTCGCGCGACATTAATGTGACATCAATGTCGCGCTACAAATGTTGCAGTGTAGTGGTTCCCAAATTGTCGCGCGACAATTGTCGTCGTGTGAACGTAGCCTAAGGGTACTTTCACACTTGCGGCAGTGTGATCCGGCAAGCAGTTCCGTTGCCACATATCATTTTTTCTGACTGATCAGGCATTTTTTAGACTGATCAGGTCTCAAAAATGCCTGATCAGTCAGAAAAATGCATTGCAGTACTGGATCCGTTTTTCCGGTGTCATCAGGCAAAACGGATCCGGTATTTTTTTTTTTTACATTTTTAAAGGTCTGCACATGCGCAGACCAGAAAGCCAGATCCGTCATTGTGGTATTTTTAATACATTTCAATGTAAATTAATGCAGCATGCTGCGGTATTTTCCTCCGTCCAGTGACTGAACTGAAGACATCCTGATGCATCCTGAACGGATTTGTCTCCATTCAGAATGCATGGGGATAAAACTGATCAGTTCTTTTCAGGTATTGAGCCTCTAGGACGGAACTCAATGCCGGAAATGAAAAACGCTAGTGTGAAAGTACCCTAACCCTGGGTTCAGACCTGAGCGTTCTTAAAACGCGCATATTTCAGCGCGTTTTTGCAAATGGGAAACGCGCGTTTGTACGCGCGTTCTTGTGATTGACTACTGTGGTGTCAATCACAAAACGCACGACAAACGCCCCAAAAAAAGTACTTGTTTATGCGTCGGGCGTTTTACAGCGCGTTCAAACGCGCTGTAAAACGCTCAAGTCAGAACCAGGGCCATAGGAAAGCATTGGTTTTCATGTGTTGAGCGTTTTACAGCGCGTTTGAACGCGCTGTAAAACGCTCAGGTGTGAACTTAGGGTAAAGGTTTTTTCCGGGATTTTAATATTGATGACCTATTCTCAGCGCATTCACATGAAATATTATATAACAAAACAACCAACACAAATTCGGGAAGTAATTTATTTTATTTCTGTTGTGGTCAATTTGCATATTTAAAGAATAAAGAACTATAGTTTGAAAATAAAAAAAGTTTTGTACAGTTTCCCTCATATAAAACAAAAAATAATATTTAAAAGCCCTATGTGTCACGTAAAAAAACAAACAAACACCATCTGAACCTTGCACGTGCGCTAAATCACAAAAAAGGGTCTCGTCATTAAGGCCTTTTCAGGCCTGGTCATTAAAGGGTTAAGCAGTGACTGATTTCCCTGCGTTGTGGCTTTCCGGTTTTGAGATCCATCTCAAAACAGCCAAAGATGATCAGTTTTGTCCCCGTTCATTGTCAGTGGGGACAAAACTTATTAGGACGCGTTCTGTTCTGTATCGCTGCGTTTTTGACACGACAAAGGCCTCTTTCACATAAGCGTGATGCGTTCAGTGAAATTGGCACCATTTTGCAAGCCAGTTCAGTCAGTTTTGTCTCCGATTGCGTTCAGTTGTTTTCTGCGCGGTGCGATGCGTTTTTCACACGCGTGACAAAAAACTGTTTACAAACAACATCTCTTAGCAACTATCAGTAAAAAACGCATTGCATCCGCCTCCGCTTCCAGATGCAATGCGTTTTTCACTGAAGCCCCAGTCACTTCTATGGGGCCAGGGCTACGTGAAAAACGCAGAATATAGAAGATGCTGCGTTTTTCACGCAACTCAGAACTGATTAGTGAAAAACAACGCTCATGTACACAGACCCATTGAAATAAATAGGTCAGGATTCAGTGCGGGTGCTATGTGTTCACGTCACGCATTGCACCGCCCGAAAAACTCGCTTGTGTGAAAGGGGCCAAAAAAAAAAAAACGATGCAAGCTGAGGAAATGGAACAAGCTGGATCTGGCATGAAAATCAACGTAAGGCCTTTTGCACACGACCGTATGGCTTTTAGTATTTTGTGGCCCGCAAAAAATACAGATGACGTCCGTGTGCATTCCGTTTTTTGCGGAACAGAACTGCCGGCCCCTGATAGAACAGTACTATCCTTGTCAGTGATGCGGACAATAATAGGACATGTTCTATCTTTGAACGGAAACGGAAGGTATACGGACTACCTTCCGTTTTTTTGCAGATCCATTGAAATGAATGGTTCCCTATACGGACCTTATACGGAACGCAAAAAACGGAATGTAAACAGAAAAAAAATGTTCGTGTGCAAGAGGCCTAAGTCAATAGTGACGGATCCGTTTTTTGTTTTTTTTTTAGCGAAAAAAACAGACCCGGCACCCATCGATTTACAATGATTTTCATACCAGATCCGGTTTGTTCGGTTTAGATTTAATACAACCAGATTCGGCAGAACTGGATGCATCTGGATGTGTTACATGGCACGGATCCGTTTACATAGCACCCTAGTGTGAAACAGGCCTAAGGGAAAAGGCTTACTAGCTACTGCAGGGCAGGAGGCGGTAATAACCAGTGAGCGCCGTCCTTTGCTCATGAGGCAGAATGGACAGAAATGTCGCCACTTAAAGGGGTTTTCAGGCTAAAAGGAGTTTTTAACAAGTTTCTACAGCATGGCCACAGACCACTGGAACAGAAGATTCTTACTTACCTGCTCCATGCTGCATTTTTTTTTTGCGGCCCCTTGGAGTAGGGCAAAAAGACAATGCGGACGGACTTGTGGCTTCACATTTTGAACTAGAAATGGGATATTTAGTCTGCCCATGGGCACAGATCCTATAGGGCCGCACACCGGGTGCCTATGTACTGCAGGGTGGCGAGGCTCCATATTGATGCTTATTACCCACCACAGACTCCTACTGAATTTCCAGGCTTCATTTCTCGCTCTACGTGACAGCTCCAGCGAAGAGTCTGTATAATAAGATTACCGCCATCAGCATAGGATTAGCATGCTGCACTGAATCATCGTTATCTGTAGGAGCAGCTGGACGGATACCTCGAGCGTAAATAGCTGGATTAAACCTGCCCGCAATAATCCAGGAAGCTCTGATCTCCACAAGACCATTTAACATTAGGGTCACTCAATTATTATACACTGTCGCCCCATTTTCAATTTATTCAGTATGGAGTATGAGCGCCACACGCAGAAAACAACCACATACACACCTTGGTATGCTTGGTTATTAATGGTCGTCTGAGGAATGTTCTCCCACGCTGAATGCACTTGGGCACGCAAATCATCAAGATCCGCTACTGGCAGCTCCGTTTGCAATTGCTTACCAATGGAATCCCAGATGTGCTCAATGGGAGACAGGCCTGGAGATGCTGCAGGCTACGGAAGCACAGTTAGGGCACGCAGGCTGCCCACAGTAACGCACCTGGCGTTGTCATGCTGAAAAACTGCTCCAGGGACACTTTGAAGAGATAGCCGTACCGCTGGTTGTAACGCCGAGCTGTTAGCGTACTTAAAATGAGGAACAGAGGGATCTGACTACCACACCTTATGCCAACTCCACACAATAATCCTAGGAGTAGGACTGGTGTGACGTTCCTTTGTCAAGACCTCTTTATGGCACTGCCCACATGGTCTCCGGACTAATCTCGGGCTATCATTGCACCTGAGACAAAAGCGAGAATCATCACTGAAGAGGACAGACCTATAGTGAACCAGGATTGCCTTTGAGAGCACTGACGTGGGGTCAGTCTGCAGCTGGAGGTCTGGCTTGTAGCCCAATGTCATGCAGACGCCTTCTGAGCGTCTACGTAGACCCTGTTTGCCGCCCTAGGCTTGGGGTGTGACATCCAATTTCACTTGCAGTACAGAATGGATCAACATGCACCAGTCTTCTAATCAGATGATACGTCCATGCAGAGGTTCAACTCTGTGAACCCTTTTGTTGTCATTCCAACCACAAGAACCTGCAACGTTAAACGGTGCTGACATCACGGCCTTTGGGAATAGTTAGCTGCCAGAGTGCTAAACCAAGGCCTCTCAGTTCGGGAAAGGTGGAGATAGCTGGCATGTTGATGAACAGGAGGTATTGCACAATCATGCCACACGACTATCTGATTTTTGAGGTTTCTTGTTTATCCACAAAAAAAAAAATCTTTGCTTTTAATCTGGTTTTTGCCCCTCCCACATGTCATATTGGAGCTAGGTGCTTGAAAATGTGATCATCTCTAGATCCTGGCGACACCTGCTACTTTCTCAATTAACAGAACCTTACAGCTTGTCCTTCTTGGTGTTGCAATTTCATTGCTGAGAAGTGTACGGTTTTTTCACACCCAGATTAATATAATATTTAAGCTTCACGATCCCTGATATTTAATGTATTTCTGGATCAAAGACAAAAATAAAAAAATTAAATCTATTCATGGCACTACATGAGATGTGACACTACATCTATATTCTTATTAATTGAGGGCACTATTATAGTAGTTATATTCTTGTACATAGGAGCAGAATTATAGTAGGTATATTCTTGTACATGGGGGCAGTATTATAGTAGAAGGACTCTTTGCACGGGTATATTTTAATTTATTTCACTTAATGTTTTTGTGCGAGTCGTTAAAAGATATCGACAGTATTGCCCATAACAGTAAACTCCACAGCCCCCCCCCCCCACCCACCTTCTTAAAATGGGACCTCCACAGCAGCCCATGCCCTTAACCGTGACCTCCACAGCGGCCTGCCCCTTTAACCGTGACCTCCACAGCGGCCTGCCCCTTTAACCGTGACCTCCACAGCGGCCTGCCCCTTTAACCGTGACCTCCACAGCGGCCTGCCCCTTTAACCGTGACCTCCACAGCGGCCTGCCCCTTTAACCGTGACCTCCACAGCGGCCTGCCCCTTTAACCGTGACCTCCACAGCGGCCTGCCCCTTTAACCGTGACCTCCACAGCGGCCTGCCCCTTTAACCGTGACCTCCACAGCGGCCTGCCCCTTTAACCGTGACCTCCACAGCGGCCTGCCCCTTTAATAGTGGCCCCTGCCCCCTTAACAGTGACTTTCACAGCACCCTGCACCTTTAAGGCTAGGCAGGCTACATGACAACATGTGTTGCGTGACATTTTTTATAATGATAGGCTATGGTGTCGCACTGCGACTGAGACACAACAGTCGCAAAAAAATCCATCAAAGATGGATGCATGTAGCAGTGCCCTATGTCTCGTGCAGCCCTAGCCTAAAGCTTGTATTATCTAATGCAGGTCATTTTTTGGGAATATCTCAGGAACGGTACGTCCTAGAGAGCTGAGAGCCCCAGAAGATTTCTTTCCAGGTAGCAAGGGATGTGTATACCAGGTTTCGTTGAAATCGATGGTTGTGTTTTCTAAATGATCGCGGAACATATATATATATAAGGCCCCATGCACACGACCGTTGTTTGTTTCCACGTCCGTTCCGTTTTTTTTCATGGATAGGATGCTTCCCCATTCATTTCAATGGGTCCGTAAAAAAAATGCGGATGGTCAACCGTTTTTGTTCCGCATCCGTGTTTTCATTCCGTCAAAAAAATAGTGCATGTCCTATTTTTTTCACGTTTGCGGACAAGGATAGGCATTTTTACAATGGATCTGCCATAAAAATCAGATCCGTCAAAAAAACGGTCCGTCATCCGTTTTTTTTGACGGACGCAAAATTTCAAGGAGGAGCGGACGCGGAGGCAGGCAACGGTCATGTGCATGTAGCCTAAGGCTGACCGTGTTTTCCAAGCTCCTCTCTGCATAGAAGTCTATAGTGGGTACAGAAACAGCCAAGCTTTTACTTTTATACAGTTTTTTTTTTTCTTATGAAAATATTTACAGATTTTTCTCTTACAAATAGGAGGACTTTTAGTAAAACAATTAACTTTCATTATTTTAAACCAATGAAAGCAAATCAATAAAACATAATTATAAAACCAGAAATAAATAAATGCCCTGTCCAGAAGAAAAAAAAAAAAGGCACCTAAAACTGGACAACGGGGGTCATAACTCCAGTCGGAACTTAGCAAGTAATGAGAGGTGATCTGAAGAGTTTGTCTCATTAGGAAGGCCATTAACGCTCCATAGATCCTGCTCTGTGAGAAGCGACAACCGTCCAAGGAGCTGCAGCCCATTACATGAGACGTCAGAGCCTGAAAGCAGAAGATCACAGAAGTATCAAACATGGTCTTAGCGCCATCTAGTGTTGAGTGAGGAGAATTGGTCATAAGAAGAAGAGGTCATAAAATGGTTTACAATTTACTGTAGGAAGGTCGCTCCTACCTGGCTGCCTGATGAGGTCATTGTTTGAGGGAGAGTAGAAGATGTAATCCACAGTGACGGCGGACTTGGAGTGACAGGTTGTGATCTCAGGCAATCCTGTGTCAGGGAAATAATGGGAGTATACAGAGGACAGGCTGAAGTGGTGCTGCAACTGGGATTCCACCCTGTTCAAAAACCATGGGAAGAAACAGAAAATGTATTGAAGGTATATGCAGAATTCTTCCTCCTCTCCTCTTATGGCCATCTACCTGTCCCCTAGGTTTTGCACACCTACCACATGCATATTGGTAAATGGTAGAGGACAAAGAAGGACAAAGTTCGTACGCGCGTTCTTGTGATTGACTACTGTGTTGTCAATCACAAAACGCGCGACAAACGCCCCAAAAAAAGCTCAAGTACTTGTTTATGCGTCGGGCGTTTTACAGCGCGTTCAAACGCGCTGTAAAACGCTCAAGTGAGAACCATGGCCATAGGAAAGCATTGGTTTTCATGTGTTGAGCGTTTTACAGCGTGTTTGAACGCGCTGTAAAACGCTCAGGTGTGAACTTAGGGTAACTGCAGGATCAGACCACAGAGAGACTGGTTGTAGTCTGTTACTATGGAAACACACAGGCCTGCATAGGAGCTGTCAAAATTTAAAAAAAAAAAAAAAAAAAAAATTACAGAACAAAAAATGGTGGAGTAAATATTTCCCTAGGGGTTATTATAGAAAGAGGTATACCATTTATATTATACCATCGTCATAGATTGACGTAGACCATTAGCATGATGTTTACCCTTTCCTCTTCCCCTTTTTCCTACTTAGGAGTGTCATCATGCATGGTACTTAGCTCAGCATTAAAGGTGTAGTCCGGGCTTTTAATATTGATGATCTATCCTCAGGATACGTCTTCAATATCAGATCGGCGGGGGTCCGACACCCGGGATCCCCTCCAATCAGCTGTTTGAGGATACTGCACGCGCTGTGCACCAGTGCCGTCTCCCTTCTTTCTTCCTGCTCTGCTGCTGCTGTCCCATAGACATACAGCAGTGACCAGGAAGAGACACGGGAGACGACATGTGTGCAATGCGAGTGCCGTCTCTTCATACAGGTGTCCGACCCCTGCTGTTCTGATATTGATGACCTATCACAAGGATAGGTCATCAATATTAAAAGCCCGGACAACCCCTTTAAGGCATCATTGGACCTTTAATCTGGCCCAAGTCAACCCTCTACCAGCCTTGTTGTGTTGATCTGTGATTTGCAGACCTACTATAGAAGCATTCTGGACCTTCCATGTATGTGAGCTCCTCCTGCGATAAAGGTGCATATGAAATTTCCCATCATTCACTGAGAGGAGTTCAAGGGTATGAATACTTTTTCAAGGCACTATATGTGGGCTGCATAGGAACAGTAGACAGAAAAGTGATTCACTGGCGAAGGTGGACCTTCCTTCTAAAGCCAAAATACCTTTGATCAGGTGCCTTGGTCTGCTCAGCCGTCATCTCCATGGTTCCTTCTTCCACACTCCTCTCTAGAAAATAAAAGATAATAAATGTTACCTGACGGACCCGCAGCAGTAACTGCAAACGTTTCGCAAATACTGATCTGTACATGATCTACATGTATGGTGTATTCTGAAACGTGGTAGTTAAGGGGAACCTGTCCTATTGAACACTGAAAAGATGCAGGAAGATTATAAGCGATGTGCCATTTGGTGGCTACATTGGGCTTATTTGCCCAGTTTTATGCCTTTTTTGGCTGCAATGTTGTGCAGATCGTGGCGGCAAAAGTGCCACAAGTGCTCTAAAGGGGCAGGAATATTAATTTGCTGGGCAATAATCAAGTGTCGTCTACCATGTTGTACCTGGTTCCTCCTGATGCTTTTCCGGAGAGTCATACACACATTTCTGGGTAATGCCCAGACTTCTCGGCCATATTGGGATAGATAATATCCTTTGTCCTCTGGTGTACATCTCTTGTCCTGATACCTGAAAGAAAATGATTGAAGTGGTTTTGATATCTTTGGGATTCGTTCATTAAAAATAAAACCTCCTCTACATCTACAAGCCTCTGAAATCTGGTAGAGCAGCCACGGATTAGATTTAGTCTCATTTGGTTTCCATTGCAAACAAGACTGGAGGGAGGGAGGTTGCTGCTGCAAGCTGCCTCCCAGCCAAAACCAATTTCCAAACTTACTGCTTCTAGATAAATGCCTTATGGGAATACATGGTGTGCCACCTCCCACTGTGATGGGCTATATCAGGCATGTTCAAACTGCGGCGCTCCAGCTGCTGTAAAACTACAACTTCCACAATGCCCTGCTGTGGGCTGATACCTGTAGGCTGTTCGGGCATGCTGGGAGTTGTAGGTTTGCAACAGCTGGAGAGCCGCAATTTGAGGATGCCTGGGCTATATTGTCAGTATTCTATTATTTTCTGTATGAAAGGGGTTGTCTCATTACAAACACGTATCCCCTATACACAGGATAAGTGTCTGATGAGCAGGGGTCCGACCACTGACAGACCCCGAGGGGCCCTGTGTTCCCTTCGTTTGAATGGAGTGGTGGTCCCACAGGGATGCGGCCGCTTCATTCAAAGGTACTGAACTCCCACAGAGTTGAATGGAGTGACCTGTGCTCCTTCCAAATGGAAGATTAAACCCTGTATTCCCTGCAGGATTTTGTCCTCATGGGCCTCAGGCCATGATGAGTAAAACGTATAAAAAGGGGTTAGGGTCTGCGCTGCAATAAAGGAAAGCTTGGGGGGTGTAACACAAAAATCTGGTTCTTTTTATGCTGCTTCTTCCAATCTCCTCCTTTTCCTTCCTCCTTCGCAGCTTCTTAGGCCCCTTGCAGACGAGCGTGTCTGGATTAGTTCAGTGAAAACTGAATGTGTACAAACAAAATCTCTTAGCAACCATCTGTGAAAATACGTATAGAAGTTAATGGGGCTGCATGAAAATCGCAAGTGTGGATGCAATGCGATTTTCACGCAGCCCCATTAACTTCTATGAGGCCAGCATTGCGTGAAAATTGCAGAATATAGAACATGCTGCGATTTTCATTAAACGCAGAAGAGATGCATGAAAACCACAGCTCATGTACACAGATCCATTTAAATGAATGGGTCCGGATTCCGTGCTGGCGCAATGCGTTTGCATCACGCATTGCACCGGCGTGGAATTCTCGCTCTTGCGAAAGAGGCCTTAGTCTCTGAACCAACGAGCGGTAGTGGGTATGCTTCCCACACCTTCAAAGAGAGTATCAACATAGCACAGACCCGCACGTAAAATAGTTCACGCTTCTTTATTATACTTAGAAAATCGTAATCTTGAACATCGCATGTGACATACGACAAAGCTTCATCATATGTCCCGTGCGATGTTCAAGATTTTGCAAGTATAATAAAGAAGCGTGAACTATTTTACGTGCGGGTCTGTGCTATGTTGATACTCTCTTTGAAGGCGTGGGAAGCATACCCACTACCGCTCGTTGGTTCAGAGACTAAGAAGCTGCGAAGGAGGAGGAAGTATAAGCAGGAGATTGGAAGAAGCAGCATAAAAGAACCAGTGACTTGTGTTACCCCTAAGCTTTCCTTCATTGCAGCGCCGACCCTAACCCCTTGTTATACGTTTTGTATAGTGGGGACCTACTTCTACAAAGGGACTGCAGCTAATAGCAGCACGTGATCTAATACACAAAACTTTTGTATACATGCAACTGATGAGTACCTTCCCGATGGTCATTCCCCCATAGTGAAGCGCCCCTTCCTTTATAAAGCGATGAAGGGGTGAGTCAGGCACGGAGTTGAAATCACCGCATAGGACAATGGGGTAGAACCTCCCATCATGTATTTGTGCGACCTCCGTGATCTCCGCCAGCAGAATGGCCAGCTGGGTGAGCTTGATGTCTCCTCTCCTGGGGTTGTACAGGAGGTGAGTGTTTGCGACACAGACCATCGGCGCGTCCCTTTCCTTGGTTTTAGGCTGTAACATCAGCACCAAGCCGACGTTGTCGCGGTCTAGGAGGGTGATGTTTCGTCGGAAATATTCCACCGGTTTCACCAGCTTCAATTCGAATTGATCCGATTTGAAGCAAATGGCGCAACCATCAGGTTTACTTCCAGTGCGGGCCTTGTACTCACAGATGTATCCTGGAAAACAGGGGAAAATTGCTCAATGATTCGATTTTTTCCCCCCCCCAACGTATAGAATGAAAGGGTTGTTAGAAACAACCACTCTTGTCCATGGCTGCATCTAATACGTCACCTCATGCCTATTCAAGTATATACAGCTGGGCTGCAATACCAGTCAAAGCCTAAGGACAAGAGTGGCGCTGCTACAGTCCTTTGATGGCATGCAATGTATTGGACAATAGGATGACTTTCTCATTGAAAAGAAAGATTGTAGTAAAAGTAAAACACAAAAGAAAAAACACACAAACAGGAGAGCTGCGTACCGAGGGCTTCCAAACTGGGCTTGATCTGTTCTTGATAGTGATCTTCCTGAACTTCTTGTAAACAAAGAATCTAAAATAGAAGAAGCTTTACAGACGGAGGCCGCACAATGTGCACAGGATTCATTGGGGTCATCATGGCAAACCACATCTTTTGTTTTAACCTGATGATGACCCTGTGGCGTACACGTACAGAGTATGGCGTTGGGCTCTACGCAGAAGCAGGTCAGGGCCCCGGCTTTCTCCAAGGAGAAGACAGAAGTGGTTTACACCATGGTTCTGTCATCTCATTTCCTGGGTACACAGCGCTCAACGAGGAGCAGCAATGGCACTTCCTCTGCTGAACCTTTTGATCCTGGCCCAGCAGAGCTAGAGAGTAAAAAGTCAAAAAAAAAAAAAAAATTGTTGGGGTTGTTTGGCGGCTGTAAATCCTCCATAAGGGTACTTTCACACTAGCGTCCGGCAAACCGCATGCAAACTGAAAGCTGTTTTGCCTGAGCCGGATTGGTTAGACTTATTGATTGAAATACCGGATCAGTCTTTCCGGTATTATCCGGAATAACGGATCCGGTATTTATTTTTATCCAAAGCTAGAAAGAACTGCGCATGCGCAGACCGGAAAACCGGTCCGGCAGTTTCCGGAACACTTGGTACCGGATCTGGCATTAATACATTTCAATGGCAAGTGTGGTAGTTTTCCGGAATTTTGGCAAGCTGCGGTATTCTGTCCGGTCAAATACCGCACAAGGGACGGAATGGAAGACATCCTGAACGGATTGCTTTCAATTCAGAATGCATTGGGACAAAACGGAAGCGTTTTTTTTCCGGTATTGAGACCCTTTACTGGATTTCAATACCGGAAAAGAAATAACGCTAGTGTGAAAGTACCCTAACAATGACGACTTGGGTGCTCATGCTCAGAGGCCTCTGTCATCTTGACTGAAGCAGTCACACGCTTGTATGTCTCTGCAGCCACCAGCTTCTGCCTCTCTTGCAGTGTACCAGCAGAGATCAGCTGCAGAGGTCATGTGGGATATACAAGCGCGTCATTGCTACAACCAAGTCAGGAAGGAGAAATCACCATTGGACTGATATCGGCACTGCTATCCCAATGGTGTCTAGATACTTTGTGGCACAACGGCAAGCTCGCGGCTGACGCTGCTCTGCTTAGGTCTACCAGACTGGCGTACAGCTGAACCCTTTGTTCTAGCGATCGCAGGGGTCTCAGCGCTCAAAACTTTTGATATGTCCCTATGACTTAGGCAATGTTTCAACAACAATAAAAGTAGATATTCTTTCAATCTGCCATGAAAATATCTTTACTCCATTGGGATAGCAGCATGGATATCTGTGCCTTGTTGGGTTCTCCTTGCTGATTTTGCACTCAGGACCTCCTCTCCAGCTGGACAACGAGGCGGCAGCTTCCCGTCTCTTGGGATGTTGCACCACTAGATAAGATCAATGGTACCACCTCATATCTTTTCCACCTATGTTATAAGTGGTATTGCTCTAGGTCTGTGATGGCTCACCTCCGGCACTCCAGCTGTGGTAAAACTACAACTCCCAAGATGCAGTTGCTCAGCTGTTCTCAGAGCTACATAGAAATGAATGGAGCATGCTGGGAGTCGTAGTTTCACCACAGCTGGAGTGCCGGAGGTTAGCCATCACTGCTCTAGGTGCACTTTTTAGGAGTTTTCCACTAGATCACTACACTCAGAATATTACGTCATGGCTGCAGTGGCGGGGAGTAGAAGAGCAGTGGCGCTGGAATGGAGGAGGTTCGGGAGAGTAAAAAGAACAATTTTTATAAGTAATCTGTTTAAAAAAAATAAAATAAATGCAGACATCCCCTTTAAATATATGTTCAATTGACATATTTGCAGTGGAATCTGTGGCAGAAATCAAAGGCTGACGCTGTAAATTACCAGTCTGCCGTGCAGCAGACCAATGCAGTTACTGTGTGCGCAGCTATTCAACTAAATCTCAACCACCCAACATGCAGCTGAGCCTCTGCCATATGCCTGGAGGGACAACTTAAGGGGTACTCCCATCTCAGACAACGCGGGTACATCACTAGGATATAACCCCATTGTCTGATAGGTGGGGGTCCCACTGCTGGAACCCGCACCTATATCGAGAATGGTGACCGCAGATTTCCCGGGGTCCGTCCACCACCTAGTTCTGCTCCCATAGAAGTAAATGGGAGCGCACTGCACATGTGCAGCCCATGCTCCCATACATTTTCACGGGGCCAACGCTTGGCTATATTCGCCTGCCCCATAGAAAATGAATGGAAGGCGGCTGCGCATGCGCTTTGCGCCCTCCTTCACTTTCGTTCTCGATATAGGTGCGGGTCCCAGCGGTGGGAGCCGCACCTATCAGACACTGGGGGCATATCCTAGCGATATGCCCCCATTGTCTGCGATGGGACAACCCCTTTAAGTTTCCTTCCTCAGGTACACAGGACACTCTAGTTAACGATGACATTTATAAAAATATATCCACTGTATTCATGAAAGGATCCTCAATGAGCTGATCAAAGGATATCCTCTCCGCTCGGACCCCAAGCAATCAGCTGTATTGTATGAAGGAAGCTGCAGCGCCACCACAGAGAAAATGAAGCATTACACAGCGCCCATTGATAGCCACGCACTGTCCTTGTCACACGCGGACGTCCGAGATCCTCCAAAAAGAGGCGCTCTTTGCAGGCACCATCTATTAACTCAGAATAGTCCTCTTACTTACATCGGCATTCATTTCTTGTAGCTCCCGCAGGATGTTTGGCAGCCGGTAGTTCCAGAATAAGTATGGCCGCCGGCAATGACTGTACAGACTAGAGTTGTCTTCCAAAAGGTCTTGGGACAGGATGTTATAAGACATCACCGTGAAGTCAAACTTCTTTTTACTGTCTCTCTCGTGGTAATGGTGGCTGAAGTCCTCCCATCTTCTCTTTACTTCTGCGGCTGAAAAGGACAGGTGAGTGTCACTATGCAGGTAAGTGTCTGGTGCCACACTGGTGACCCATGTTACATATGCCAACCTCTTCCTGTTATCATGACAAAATCTCACGTGTCAGGGCCATGCAGGGGACACAGGGACATTGTCTGCCCTACGTATACAGTCCGCAGAGGACTTGGGATTTAATGGCACCTCATATTTGAGTATTTTCGCCAGCTAAACTTTTAAATGGGAACCCCATCTTCCTATGTCCTCGGTGCAAAATCCTGAGATTTCACTAAAACATTTTAAATTATATATCAAATATTTCAGAAATGGGTCACATGTTGGATCCCCTAAAAAAAGCAGCATGTCATTCCTCTCTAAGTCCTGTCGCAGGCATATGTTTGGATACATTATGGAGCGATCACTGGGAAAGGATTAAGGATCCCATGGGTTTTAAAGGGGGTTTCCAGGAGTACAATATTGATAACCTATCCTCAGGACAGGTGATCAATATCAGAACGGTGGGGGCCCGAATCCTGCCACCCCCGACGATCAGCTGTTTCAAAGGGCCGCAGAGATTAACAAGCACGGCGCCATCCATTGTATGGTGGCTGTGCTTGGTATTGCAGCTCAAGTGAATGGGACTGAGCTGTATGTAGGCCATGTGAGCAAAAAAGCGGCCTGGCAAGAGGAGGCAACGCTCAACGGAGCACCACGGCCTCGTCAAACAGCTGATCGTTGGGGGTGTTGGGAATTAGATCTATTCTTGAAAACCCCTTTAGTGAAAGACAATTGAAGAAAAAATTAAAATAGAAAAATATTCACAAACGGGTTGTTCAACCGCTCTCGCTCACACTATCTGCCGCTGGTAAGGAGAGACCCCGCAGCACGCTAAGTGGGACAAGTGCAAAGGCAACTGCCTGACAACCAGTGAGTATGCATCCTATACTAGTAGAACGTGTCAGATGTCTGCGTGGCAACGGTCTTTTCCAGCTTGCAACAGGGTCTCTCCATACTGATGTCAAAATGGGGCGTAAAGACGGGCTGGACAACTTCTTCTCAAGAGGGTCTTCTGAAAACAACCTCTCCGTTTTAAAACAAAGACAGCATGGCAATCGGCTAGTCGTTGCAGGTCCAGCCTCTCTGATATGGCTAATGGTTGAGGAGGGGTCCTCCATCTGGGACATCCACCCTAACAGGGCTTATAGAGAGGGGGTGTCTTCAAAGGATTGTTCTCATCAGGATGACCCTCTTCTCATGCTGCTACCCCCACCCAGCTCATCATAAGGGTCTCAGCTGCTGGTTACGCTGGCGACATGCCATATTCGGTGAACGCCTTTACAAGTGAACGGGCAAACTTTTCATGCCGAGACCTCCAAAGAGAGACAGGCGCCTTGTAGTGACTCTGTCCAAGTGGATGTCTAAATGCTACCGTAGTGAGCGCGCAGAGGGTACTCCTGATGTAGCAGCCCCCTCAATGTGCACCAGTCACACACGGACCCCCCCCATAATAAATGCTATGGTTGTCGGTAACTATAGAGGGGACAATGAGGTCCTTACCTTTAGGTTCCGTTTGTGGACTCACAGGGACAAATGCCTCTGGTGTGCCATGAATGGGTGGGACCCGCAGGTCACTCGCTGGAGGGTAGGGCCTTTTTGTCCACGGCCTACTTCTGTGCTCCTCATCCTCCATGCCTTTCTTTCGTTTTCTAACTGATTCGTCTCCTTTTGCATCCATATTGAAATGAGATATGTGAAGCCAGGATGACTGAGTGGGGAACCAAGGGAATGGATGGCTGCCCGGCAGCGCAGGTCTAGGAGGAGCGAAATAATAATGGGGTCCTGAGCTGTTCTGAGGATGCCAGCTGTTCACAGGGAAGTAAGACAACGGCTGCTGATGTCCTGTCCACCATGGGGAGCTAAAGAAATTTCCACTCATGAAGAAGGGTCGTGAATGACTGGCATGGGCGATACACCTGCCACCCACTGTCTGCAGATGACGAGGCAACATCTGATACCCTGGAGAAGACAAAGGACATCAGAAGAGAGATTAGCAAGACTAGAGAATACCAAGTGAGGCTTCGTTCACATCACCGGTCAGCCTTTCCGTTCTCCCGCTCCGTTTAGAAGCAGGAGAACGAAAAGGGCGGATTACGCACATAACGGTGATGTGAACGGATCCTAAGGACCCCGTAGACTATAATGGGTCCGTTAGGTTTCCGCTCAGAAGACGATTTTGGAGCCGAGAATAAAGTTGTGCATGCAGGACTTTTGTCTCCGCTACAAAATCATCTTCTGAGCAGAAACGGACCCCATTATAGTCTACGGGGTCTTTAGGCTCCGTTCACATCACCGTTATGTGGGGAATCCGTCCTTTCCGCTCTCCTGCTCCTAAACGGAGCAGGAGAACGGAAAGGCTGAACAGTGATGTGAACGAAGCCTTAAGGAGGACCTGTCCCCTCCCTGACATGTCTGTTTTAGCGACTACTTGCATTCCGTATGTATTAAAAAGGGTTATCTAAGACCTACAATGCCCCCCCATATGCCCGGGCCCCTCACACATGTAATACTTACCTGCTCCCCGGCACCCGTGTCGCTCCTGTTGCCGGCACGGCCGCCGCATCTCCTTGTCGCTCGGATGAAAATATCTTGCGTTAGGAGGGGAAGTCGACAGCAGGCTGTGATGGCAACGAGCCTTCCTAGGTGACACAAGGGAGGCTCGTTCCCATCGCGGCCTGCTATTGGCTGCCCCCCCAACGACGGATGTTTTCATCCACGCGACAAGGAGATGCAGCGGCGGCCGTGCAGGCAACAGAAGCAAAGCCATCTGTGTGAGGGGCCCAGGCAAATTGGGGGGGGGGGGGGCATAGGTCTTGGATAACCCCTTTAAGAATTCTGCAGCATCTATTATTAGGACTCTGTGCCATTCTTCTATTATTCCTACTAAAAGTTCATCTGGGTGTTACCCATCCACTACATAGGGAGTTATGGAAACAGTGGAGCGCTGGTCCACTTTGCTCGGTCAGTAAGCCTGGCCTCCTGGGGACAAAGCGTGGTCCCATCTCGGCCTGGAAACGGCAAGATGGGACAGCCCGTTTAAAGAGCATCTGTCACCACATACGGTCATGTCAGACGGTCCTCAGCCATCCACCCGTGCTTGTAAGCAGAGTGCCATGATGTCTCTGGTATCTCCAAATGTTCTGTCAATCCTTCATAATATGCAAACTACCCCCTAGGTGCAATGAGGGGGGTGTCGTTGCACCCAGAGGCTCTCCTCCCTGTCTTTTGCTCCCACCGCTGTGATGGACAGGCCGGGCAGTTTCCGTTCCTTTACTGCAAACGTACAGAATGTGATTCTGCGAAACTTAAGAGACTGCCTGGTCTGTCCATCACAGCGGTGGGGGTGTGGCATAGACGACAGGGAAGGGAGCCTCTAGGTGCAACATCACCACCTCGTTGCACCTAGGGAGTAATTTGCATATTATAAAAGGTATTTTTCCAGAGGATTGACGCAACCTAGGGAGGAGAAAGAAGCATGACTGTCAGACCAGACTCCGCAGGGTGTGTTTGTAGTCTGTAACCATGGAGACGTATAGCTATGCATGAGAGCTGTATACACAAAACGGTAGGATATGTTAATCCAAGACTATTTGTAAAGTTCCTTCATATTTCTTCTTTTGGATGCACTGGGGAGACAGAAGTGGGGGCGTGGCCCTTACAATTTTGCCATTTTCCCGTTGTCAGAGTGAGCGGGTCTGTCACTGCTGGCTGTTACCAAGGGCAACCAGCAAAATTGCAAATGTTTGTATGAATGAAGAAAACATTAACTGAAATTATTAGAAAAACAGTAAACAAGGCTCTGATCATGCAGGTCTGAACAGGGACTTTGCGTGAACCCACTAGACCCTGAAGCGGCTGATACCAGGGAACAGTAGACCCCGTTATCCTGCACCGCAGATGGAGATGGACAAGAAGACTCATCCTAAGGAGACTTGGGTGCCCCCAGCACCTACCTGACGGTTACAACCCAGGGGTTAGAGCTCCACTATGGCAGCAGCTCCCAGAGCCGGTCTCCATGTCAGTGCGCAGGGCATGCTGGGAGAAACGCTGCTCGTCATTGGCCAGTGAACTCTCGATGCCGATTGGCCAAGCGGCCGTATAGCGAGCGACACATTGTGTCAATTCAGCGCACACGTGACGGCTGGCGCATACAAACCCTGGTCTTTCATCCATCCACCAATCAGAAGCGAGGACTCTCATCCAATCAGAATGCACCAGCTGGCGGAAGGGCACTACGTTCTGTGCACCCTCTGGTCTCTATGGTTTATGCGGTTCATTCGCCGGAAGCGGAAGTCGTGCTCGAGGTGTGGCTTAGTGGGCTGTATGACAGTGGGGCAGCTGCTGTGTTGTGCGAGTCCTGAGCTGTGTGCAGATTGTATGACACCGAATAACGGCGCATTAGTGTGATTTACCGGGGCTGTATCCCGTTTACTGTCTGGAGATGGAGCCCTTCATGAATGATGAGTGCACACACACAATGGGCAGGGATAAGTGATTGGTGTGATAGTTGCAGACTGTGCCTGGCTCCTGGGTGACAGGTCTGGCTATGGGTGCAATTTAAATGGCTGCTAATCAGGGTGCTGATCCTTTGATGGGCTCTCTCCGGGTTTAACTGGTGCAGTATGATATCCCAAAGAGACAAGGCAGGGGATCTGGCCCGGTTCTACACAGTCACCGATCCCAGGAGGCACCAGAAAGGCTTCACCATCTACAAAGTCACCGCAAGGGTAAGTCTTGTATTATTAAAGGGTTTGGTCCAGCCTTGAGCCGACCATCCGTATGGTCCTGTGTTCGTAAAAAAAAGTCCCACCGCTCCTGCCCCGTTTTTGGACGCTACCAGTCCCCATAGGACCAGGAACTGTCTTAGTCCCTTGACCATTGCAGCCAATCACCAGCCTCAGCAGTCACTTCTTCACAGTAAGCAGATGCGAACGCTGATGCTGTGGACCGCTTTAACCGCAGTGGTCACAGGTCAAAACCAGATCCTGATACTTAAGGGACCGGAAGTGGGACAGGACCGCAGACTATTATTATTATTTATTTTTAAATGGAGCACGGATTAGGACCATAAGGATGGTTGGCTCCTAGGCTGGGGGGAATAATCTCTGGTTCTCCGGGAATTACGAAAATACTTACATATTACTTTATCAAATACATTCCCAGTTACCTTTCATCAGTTATAATGGCTTATTATGTGTAGGGAGCAATCATCAGGGGAAATAAAATGGCCGCTGTCCTATTAGTACATACAATACCTGTCCTAATCACACAGGAGGACAAGTTACTTCACAACACTGAGCTGAAGAGCTGCCTCATCCTCCTCTCTGCTCTGCTTGTCAGGTATTATGATCCCGAATACAGGTGATAAGATCTCTAGCAGAATCTCTATAGGAATAGAGTTCATGAGGAGACAGAGTCCTATCCAGTGCTGAGCCACGCCCCCTGCACTGATCACATGACGGTGACATCACCCCAGGTCCTCCGTGTTGTCCAAGGTTCGGGTTCATTGAAAAATCCTGTTATGGATTCCAAATGCCGTTATGGTCCGTGGTAGCGGAATCCATAACGGGATGCTTAGATAACCCCAACCTGAACTTTGGACGCCAAACTTAAAATAGAAGTTCGCTCATCACTAGTTCTGTGTTTGCTAATAGGACGGCGGCCATTTTATTTCTCTTAATGGCAAAACGTGCCAATATAGCTAATGTAAGGTATTTGGGAATTTATTTATAATGCAGTAATATTTTCAGTGGTTTTATTTTCTTAATTCCTGGAGATTACCCCCCACTGTAATTTATAAAACTATTACAAGTCACTAAGGAGTTCTGTCATCATATAGAGGCACAAGGCCGAGTATATTACAGGTCACGGGACCAAAGGTGGCTTCTAATATCTGTCATTTATAGTAGGGGTACATTCACCTGATACACCGCGGCAGCTGCAGAACCTCTTCTAAGGAGGAAGGCCTCATTCACACATCTGTGTCTGTGACGGCACAGGGATTTATCCATGTTTGATCCGTGGTTCCATGACTTTTAGTCTGCGTGCTATCCATGTTTCATGGACACTGCTTGACTAAAAAAAATTGTTTCCGGAGAATAGATTATTTACAATCCATGAAAACCATGGACGGCGTGCGTGTTGTGTTCATGGTTTTACACAGACCCATAGACAAACGTGTGTGAGGGATCCATAATCACAGACGGTGACACTATGGGTCCACTCATTACAGTCAATGGATACATGAGGGGTCCGTGGAGAACAGACAGCACACGTATGTGAATCTCTGACGTATGAAAGCGTCCTAAGGAGGGGGGATTCCTGTTAGCAATTTATTAAAGCTACCTTCAGCTTCAAGATAAAAAATTCACATGAGCGAGGAAATGAACAGAACACTTACGTGGTGCCCTCCTTTTCATCTCTTCAAATCTGCCGATTCCCGGACTTCTCCTCTGTCATCCAAGATGGCCGCACCGCTTCTCAGACTGCCTGATGCACCCTGTGCAAGACTCTTCCTGCCGCCCCTGGATTGCTCATATGATCAGAGCCGGCCAATCCAAAAGCAGGGCCGGACAACAAGCAGTGTGGCCATCTTGGATGAGCCGGGAATCAGCTGGGGAACCATGGGGCACATTTATCAAGTTCGCCTGTTTTTGGCCATAAAATTAGCCAGGCGGATTTAATTTGGCTGTCTTTCATTTGCTGAGTATTTTCGTACAGCATTTCATGAATTAGACTCGGCATATTATTAGTCTGCCCTCTGGTGGTTGTTTTTCAGTTAGACAGTTTCATGTTCCCTTAGGCTAGGTTTACACGACAACGTTTGTCGCGCGACAATTTTTATAATGGGAGTCTATGGTGTCGCATTGTGACATGCAACATGCTGCGACTGCGACGCGACAGTCGCAAAAAATCCATTCAAGATGGGTTTTTCTGCGACTGTCGCGTTGCAGTCGCAGCATGTCGCAATGCGACACCATAGACTCCCATTATAAAAATTGTCGTGCGACAAAATGTTGCAGTGAAGTTGTGCCCTATTTGTCGCGCGACAAATGTCGTCGTGTGAACCTAGCCTTAGACTGGTCTAATTTATGTGCGCATGAAAAAAGTTGCATCTTTGCGGAGAAAAGTCACATATCTCCCGGAAACTGCAAATTTTAATGCAAAAAAAAATCTCGCACTTCACCACTGAAAACAGACGAAGAAATGTACGCCAGCCCTGGAGTAGAATAGATTGTTTTTTTTTGACTCGGGCACAAAAAAAGGTACAGCTACATAAATTGGAAAAAAGTTGCAAAAGTCTAATCAAAATAGGTGAATGAGACACAAAGGCCTCCAAAGCAGGCGCAATTTCAGTAGAAAATGTGACTGAAAAAAAGAGACTGTCTAAAGCTACTTTCACATTGGCGTTTTGGCTTTCCGTTTGTGAGATCCGTTCAGGGATCTCAGAAGCGCTCCAAGACGGATCAGTTTTGCCCTAATGCATTCTGAATGGAAAAGGATCCGCTCAGAATGCATCACTTTGCCTCCGTTCAGTCTCCATTCCGCTTTAGAGGCGGACACCAAAACACTGCTTGAAAGTCAATGGAGGACGGATCCGTTTTCTATTGTGCCAGATTGTGGCAGTGAAAACAGATCCTTCCCGATTGACTTACTTATTACTTATTGTGTGTCAGGACGGATCCGTTTTCACTGACACAATCTGGCACAATGGAAAGCGGATCCGTCCTCCATTGACTTTCAGTGGTGTTCAAGACGGATCCGTTTTGCCTATGTTAAAGATAATATAAACGGATCCGTTCTGAACGTATGCAGACGGTTGTATTATCTGAAAGGATGCGTTTGTGCAGATCCATGACGGATCCGCACCAAACGTGAGTGTGAAAGTAACCTTAAACAGCATTTTGTAGACTAAAAACAGGCACAAGGGGCACCTTTATTAAAGGGGTTGTCTCCTCTAAGATAATGCCCACCAAATATTTGCTATAGGGCCGCCAAAAATAGCCGAGCGCTGGCTCAGCTATTTCCGTCCGGTCCATAGAAGTGAATTGGAGCAGTGGCCGGTCATGTGCTGTGCGACCCATTCACTTCTATGGAGAGAACGCTTGGTGGTGGCCGGACCGGAGTCCTCCAACCACCACTTTGCGGGGCTCCATTGTCGTGTATTATGAGGTTCTGCATCAGCTGAGGTGTGTATTATGAGGTTCTGCATCAGTCGAGCCCTGTATTATGAGGTTCTGCAGCAGCTGATAGGTGTATTATGAGGTTCTGCAGCAGCTGATGGGTGTATTGTGAGGTTCTGTATCATCTCAGGTGCATAAACTGATCTGCAGCAGCTGGGGTGTCGGACCCCCACAGATCGGATAGGTCGTCAGTATTAATATCTCGGAAAACCCCTTTGATCTAACTGGAATACCCTTTAAAATTAAAGATAATTTATGAAAAATCGCCCGGCCCTACATACAGGCCATACATTGTATCGGGTTCGGACAGTGATGTGGGATATAAGCTCATCAGCTGCACAAAGGCTTCTGCTACAATGTATCAGTCTGGAGTCGGCATACCTCAGAGCATGGAGTAGACCGGATACGTATCCGCCGCTCCTCTACCAGCAGCGGACAGGTTTACTCTCCCTTTGATTGGAAATGGGACTGTTTTTATTCACTGATGGCAAACAGAGATCTTGAAAATGGCAAAGAAATGAATAGATTCAAATACAAAGTACACTGCGAGGTTGTAGAACTTTTCATTTATACGGTGATGGCCTAAAGCAGGAAAACTCTTCTCGGCCACCTGCACCCGATGTGCACCCTAATACAGCAAAGTGCAGGAGGTGAGGCAGGTCTCATGGACACTTTGGTTTTTCCCGTTGTACGGATTCTGAAATCCACAGCGTGTCAATTGTGCGTTTTATTTTTTATTGTTTTTGTGTTGACTTCACTCTTTGTAATGCATATGGGGGGCATCATAGGTCTTGGATGACCCCTTAAAAGCCTGGTTCCAGCTGTAAATGGTAGTAAATTTGCCGGGGCTGGAGACCCTGGCACGCCCACACTCGCCCGTGTCTCGCGCAGATGACGTAAAACCAGCGGTGCGGTTAAATATTGTCGCATAACCGGTTAAAAGAGAGGACTTGCTGCTATTTTACGCCTAAAACTAAAATGTCGCAAGTCTCTTAGTAAATGTGCCCCACGCGGTTTTAGGAGCAGGTTTGATGCAGAAACCGCATATAAATCTGTGCAGACTTTCTGTTCGTAAACCTAGTTTACCCTTAACCCCTTCCTGACATGTGACGTAATTATACGCCACATGTCAGGTCTTTAAAGATGGTGCCTGCCATAGTAACCGGGGACCTGCTGTTCCATACAGCAGGCACCCACTGCTAATGTCCGCGACCGGCAGTAATGCTGATCGTGGACATTTAACCTCTTAGATGCTGTGGTCAAACCTGCTTCCGGGTATGCTCCGGCTCACCCGCGTGGCAGTCGGAGGATCTGGGCGTGTATGTACTCAGCATGACAGGAGGTTGCTGCACAGTGTTTCTGTGGAGCCCTGCCATTAGCAGGGCTCTACAGAAACAAAGTAAATTTCTCATAGACTTCAATGCCAATGCTGCAGGCAATAGCAGACCGCGACAGGAACGAGCGTCCCTAGCGTCAGCTCTTCCCCTGTTGCCGGAATTTTTGATCCGCGCAACGGGGAGATGCAGTGGCGGCCGTTGTGGCATCAGAAGTGACGCGGGTGCCGGGGAGCGAGGTAATTACAACCTGGTCCGGGCATTAGAGGGAACGTTTATCGGGTTTGGATAACCCCTTTAAATAAGAAGTGATCAAAAAGCCACACACACCCCAGAATGGCATCTATGAAAAGTACTGATCGTCCTGCAAAAAAATGAGCCCTCGTACAGCTCCGTACACATAACTACAAAAAATGGAGTCAAAAAATGGAGATGGAAAAAAAAAAGATTTTTTTTTTCAAGTATTTTATTTTTTTCAGTATCAAAACACAAGAAAAACTATACATACAGTATGTCATGTCTCCGGATTTGTACTGACCTGGACAATGAAGAGCACAAGTCAGTTTTACCGCATAGTGAACACCATAAAAAAACAACAAAAATAAAACCCTGTAAAACTGTGGCAGAATTGCCCTTTTTTCCCAATTCCACCCCATTTGGAATTTTTGCCCACTACATGCTATGCAGGCATTGGAAAGTTCAACTTGTCCTGCAAAAAACCGAGCCCTCACACGGCTATGTGAACGGAAAAATAAAAAAATTATTGCTCTGGGAAGACAGGGAAAAAAAGGACAATGCAGCAGCACTCTGCAGACACAAATAAAGTACAACAATGCCATAATCATAGAAAATATTCCGGTGCTAATGCTACGCTTGTTTTGCAAATTAGAGATACTTGGCAAATACATTTTGTACAAAATTATTTGGGCCCGTCTGCCAAACGTCAAGGCGATCTCTATCAGACGGGAATCTAACACTAAATACTACCTGTAATGTGCCAAAATGGCCACCATAACATTCAGGGAGTGCAGGTTCTAGCAATGGCAGCGTGCACATTGGGATGTGCTGACTGACCCCCTTTTTTGCAGTTGTACTGGAGCTGGAGTTGTGGCTGACTCCAGTTGGTCTTGCACCCCTGACCAGCCTGTCTGCCCCATTTTTTTAATTAGACTAAGGCCTCATGCACACGACCGCTGTTTGATTCCGTGTCCGTTGCTCCGATTTTTCGTGATTTTCTGCGGACCCATTGGTTTTCAATGGGTTCGTGGAAACCTCGGCAAATGCACCGTTTGTCCTCCGCGTCCGTGGTCCGTGATTCCAGTCCGTCAAAAAAATATAACCTGTCCTATTCTTGTCCGTGAAAAACGGTTCCCGGACCCATTCAAGTCAATCGGTCCGTGAAAAAATGCGGATGGCCATCCGTGTGTCATCCGCGTTCCGTGTCAGTTTTTTTTGCGGATCCCTTGGCAGGCACTTGGGAAAAATTGTGAGCCTGTCTTTTGGTAAAATCTTTTGGGTCATGTCCGCTAAAAAAAAAACGGAAGACACACGGAAACACAACGGAAGGCAAAAACGGACACGGATCACTGAACAACGGAACCCCTTTTTGCGGACAGCATAAAAAAACGGTCGTGTGCATGAGGCCTAAGTATAAAGCTGTAGCCTGCTCTCATTGTATTTATTGGAAGTCATTTGGCACCAGGAGAAGTATAGAGCGGGCTCAGCATGCATGTTGGTACCTGCATCCCTGGATTGAATGGAGGCCGTTATGGCACCAAAAATGGCGAAAAGCAGAGTGGACCCAGCATGCATGTGGAACCTGCACTCCCTGAACTTTATGGTGGCCATTATGGCACATTACAGGTAGTATTTAGTGTTAGGTTCCCGTTTGATAAAGATCGCCTTGACGTTTGGCAATTTTGTACAAAATGTATTTGCCAAGAATCTCTAATTTGCAAAATAAGCGTAGAATTGGCACCGGAATGTTTTCTATAATTATGGCATTGTTGTACTTTATTTGTGTCTGCAGAGTGCTGCTGCATTGTCCTTTTTTTCTTTGTGGTTGTAGCCATAGCAGCGTGCACATTGGGATGTGCTGACTGACCCCCTTTTTCTGGGAAAACAGGGAGCGCAAAAACTGAAAATCTCCTCTTCAGGAAAGAGCTGCCTAAAAATTATTTACCCCCCTCCCCCATTCCAAATTGTGGCGTTCTTCTGCCCAGTTAGAGCGCTTCGCTGTGGTGAAGGGAGTCCTTTTTTTTCTTTGCAGTGATATTAATTGGCTGGTCGGTGAAGGGTTAATGCGGGGGGGGGGGGGTGTGAGATCATTGCTCCGGTGATTTGCACCGTGGAGACCTATTTCTGTCTGTGACAGAGCATCCCAGGAAGGATTCGCGTAACGCCACCTGTAGTCGCTTTATACCGCACATGGCTGGGCTCCTGAGACGTTGGCAGCCCCTTGGGCTCCTTACTAGCCTCATTTGCATATATATGAAATCTTTTTTTTGACTGAATAAAAGCACTGAGAGCTATGGGAAATGTTTATTGCGGACGTGCTAGCGGCGATCTAGCAGCGCATATGTATTGCAATGATCCAGCCCCCCAAAGCTTGGTCCAGGGGATGGGCATGCACAAATATGGTGGTGACTTAGAGGGAGCCCATGGTGTTGAATGTGCAGTCCGATCTGCGGGCACCAGGTTATAGAGCAGGAGGAGCTGAGCAGATGGATGTATAGTTTTGTGGGAAATTATTTCCGCGTGACTTGTAGTTTGCACGTTTTGAGCTCAGGAGTCCGGTGGGCGGTCTTATCAGTTACTGACCAATAACTCTGATTAGGACCGCCCACTAGACACCGAAGCCGAAACTTTTGAAGTCTCTGAGCGGTACATCCTTTCTTATAACTGTATGTTGTTGGATTCCTCTGTTATTCCTACTAGTGGTTTACCAATGAATTGGCAACTGGGTGTCACCTGTAGGGGGTGTGACTTATTGAATAGTATTGGACTGTGCAGACATCCCCAATTGGAAGCGTGTAGTGGTAGGAATATTAGAGGGCTGGGCGCCGCTCTGTCCCATTCAAATGAATGGGGCTGAGCTGCAATACCAAGCACAGCCACTATACAATGGACGGCGCTCTGCTTGGCGAGGTGTGACGAAAACAGAGCGCTCACCAGAGCATCATAGCCTCTTCATACAGCTGATCGGCCGGGGTCCTGGGTGTCGGACCCTCGCCTATCTGATGACCCCAATAAAGTAGATTTAAAATGTGACATTTTCATAAAATGACTGGATTTTCAGGCATGATGGGTAATCGGAGTTCTTTTTCTCTTTTCAGACGGTTTCCAGAAAGAACCCGGATGATGTACAGGAGGTAATGGCCTGCTTGCTGACTGTTTTCTGTTTGGGATTGGATTATTCAGAGTCAGAGAATCGCTTCAATGTCCCGTCTGTGTGTAGTTTATCCCTCTCGTCCTCTTCCCACCGGGAGCAGAGATCTGAATTAGGCTCTGTTCACACTTGTGTTGTGGCTTCCATTCATAGCAGACACCGCTGGTACTGACAGACCCCATTGACACATAAGAGAGTCCATTGTTTTGATGGGCTGCACTAGAGTTGTAGGCCGCACTGATATTTTCTGTCAAATATGGTGACATTTACAACTGAGCCTCCTATGCAGGTGTGAACAGAGCCTTAGCTGCAGTGAAGAACATATTGCATCCACCACCGCGTTTTTTTCTCTCTGACTAGTAATGGATCTTCAGGCCGCTGTGTTGTGAGGTAAGTGATGGACTTCTCCGTATCTGATAAGCACGCACAAAGACTTTATAAAGAGCTCCTGTCAGCAGGGTTAACCCTATCAAACCAGGGTTAATAGGGTTAATCCTGCTCATTGCAATTTAGTAAAAATCGGTTTTAGCACTCCTGAAGGGAAAAAATTTATTATTTTATGCAAATAAAGGCTTCCGTGCAACTGAGGGGGTGTTGTCTAGCCCCTCGGTGCACCCCAGATTTCCAGTACTGGCCACACCCCTCGGGGCACTGAAGCCCTCATTTGTATTAAGAATAAAAGCTTTTTTTTTTTTACTTTTCATGGAAAGGCAACGCAACCAGTTTTCACAAGGCAGGTATGATAGGGAGTCTGTCACCACATTTTCACCAATATTACTAACGGCACTGCCCAACAGAAAATCACATCTCTCAAACATACCTGTGTGCACTGGGCATGCCCAAAGCAAACCAGATTTAAAGGGGTTGTCCCACAAAAAATGTCAGGTCTCATCTATGTGCACTGAGCGCTGGGCCGTCTGTCTTCTCAGGTGTAGTCTATGATGTGCGCTGAGTGCTGAGCTGTCCGTCTTCTCAGGTGTAGTCTATGATAAGCGCTGGGGCAGGTCTCGTCTATGATGTGCGCTGAGCGCTGGGGCCGCCTGTCTTCTCAGGTCTCGTCTATGATGTGCGCTGAGCGCTGGGGCAGGTCTCGTCTATGAAGTGCGCTGAGCACTGGGGCAGGTCTCGTCTATGATGTGCGCTGAGTGCTGAGCCGTCCGTCTTCTCAGGTGTAGTCTATGATGTGCACTGGGGCAGGTCTAGTCTATGATGAGCGCTGAGCGCTGGGGCAGGTCTCGTCTATGAAGTGCGCTGAGCACTGGGGCCGCCCGTCTTGTCAGGTATCGTCTATGATGTGCGCTGAGCGCTGGGGTCGTCCGTCTTGTCAGGTCTCGTCTATGATGTGCACAGAGCGCTGGGCGCCCGTCTTGTCAGGTCTCGTCTATGATGTGCGCTGAGCGCTGGAGCCGTCCGTCTTGTCAGGTCTCGTCTATGATGTGCACTGAGCGCTGGGGCCGTCCGTCTTGTCAGGTCTCGTCTATGATGTGCGCTGAGCGCTGGGGCCGCCCGTCTTGTCAGGTCTCGTCTATGATGTGCGCTGAGCGCTGGGGCCGTCCTGTCTTGTCAGGTCTCGTCTGATGATGTGCGCTGAGCGCTGGGGCCGTCCGTCTTGTCAGGTCTCGTCTATGATGTGCGCTGAGCGCTGGGGCCGTCCGTCTTGTCAGGTCTCGTCTATGATGTGCACTGAGCGCTGGAGCCGTCCGTCTTGTCAGGTCTCGTCTATGATGTGCACTGAGCGCTGGGGCCGCCCGTCTTGTCAGGTCTCGTCTATGATGTGCGCTGAGCGCTGGGGCCGTCCGTCTTGTCAGGTCTCGTCTATGATGTGCGCTGAGCGCTGGGGCCGCCCGTCTTGTCAGGTCTCGTCTATGATGTGCGCTGAGCGCTGGGCGTCCGTCTTGTCAGGTATCGTCTATGATGTGCGCTGAGCGCTGGGGCCGTCCGTCTTGTCAGGTCTCGTCAATGATGTGCACAGAGCGCTGGGGCAGGTCTCGTCTATGATGTGCGCTGAGTGCTGGGGCCGTCTGTCTTGTCAGGTATCGTCTATGATGTGCGCTGAGCGCTGGGGCCGCCCGTCTTGTCAGGTCTCGTCTATGATGTGCGCTGGGGCCGCCCGTCTTGTCAGGTCTCGTCTATGATGTGCGCTGAGCGCTGGGGCCGCCCGTCTTCTCAGGTCTCGTCTACGATGTGCACTGAGCGCAGGGTGTCCGTCTTGTCAGGTCTCGTCTATGATTTGCGCTGAGCGCTGGGGCCGCCCGTCTTGTCAGGTCTCGTCTATGATGTGCACTGAGCGCTGGGGCCGTCCGTCTTTTCAGGTCTCGTCTATGATGTACGCTGAGCGCTGGGGCCGCCCGTCTTGTCAGGTCTCGTCTATGATGTGCGCTGAGCGCTGGGGCCGCCCGTCTTGTCAGGTCTCGTCTATGATGTGCACTGGGGCCGTCCGTCTTTTCAGGTCTCGTCTATGATGTGCGCTGGGGCCGTCCATCTTGTCAGGTCTCGTCTATGATGTGTGCTGAGTGCTGGGGCCGCCCGTCTTGTCAGGTCTCATCTATGATGTGCGCCGAGCGCTGGGGCCGTCCGTCTGTCTCTTGTCGGGTCTCGTCTATGAAGTGCACTGAGCGCTGGGGCCGTCCGTCTTGTCAGGTCTCATCTATGATGTGCGCCGAGCGCTGGGGCCGTCCGTCTGTCTCTTGTCGGGTCTCGTCTATGAAGTGCACTGAGCGCTGGGGCCGTCCGTCTTTCTCTTGTCGGGTCTCGTCTATGAAGTGCACTGAGCGCTGGGGCTGTCCGTAACACAAGGGGGGGTTTCAGTCAGCACTCCCTGTATGCAGGTGCACGTAGCCAATGGCAGGTATACATACAAACAAAAAAATGCCACAGCACTCTGCAACTAGAACTCTGCCCAAGATACATGCTATAAGAGGACATAGTGTACTCATACAAGCCTACAAACAGTGGAGACATTAGTTTACATTTTGATCAAAAGGCAGTAAGCCCACTCACCCCTTCACGGTTGTCTCCTAGAGTGGGTACTAACGCTAAATCTGACCTGCAATGGGCCAAGCCAGTCACATAAAATCCTCATAGCGCTGAATATTACCTGTTATGGGCCACGACAGCCACATAAAATCCAGGGAGTGTGGGTCCAGCATGCATGCTGGAACAAACCTTACTTATTAACCCCTTCTGGTGCTGTGACAGCCTCCATTAGATCCAGGGATGCAGGTACCAACATGCATGCTGAGCCCACTATGCACTCCTCCTGGAGCCAAAAGGCTACTAGCAGGTAATGTGAGTACGCATTCAGCTATATACTCACTCTGATTAAAAACCAGCAGCTAGGGCAGAGAAACCAGTCAGGTGTGCACGGCTGAAGTGGAGGCTGCCACACCTCCACACATATTAATCAGAAACACAAGGGGGTTTCAGTCAGCACTCCCTGTATGCAGGTGCACGTAGCCAATGGCAGGTATACATACAAACAAAAAAATGCCACAGCACTCTGCAACTAGAACTCTGCCCAAGATACATGCTATAAGAGGACATAGTGTACTCATACAAGCCTACAAACAGTGGAGACATTAGTTTACATTTTGATCAAAAGGCAGTAAGCCCACTCACCCCTTCACGGTTGTCTCCTAGAGTGGGTACTAACGCTAAATCTGACCTGCAATGGGCCAAGCCAGTCACATAAAATCCTCATAGCGCTGAATATTACCTGTTATGGGCCACGACAGCCACATAAAATCCAGGGAGTTGTCAGGTCTCGTCTATGATGTGCACTGAGCACAGGGCTGTCCGTCTTGTCAGGTATTGTCTATGATGTGCGCTGAGCACTGGGGCCGCCCGTCTTCTCAGGTCTCGTCTACGATGTGCACTGAGCACTGGGGCTGTCCGTCTTGTCAGGTCTCTTCTATGAAGTACACTGAGCGCTGGGGCCGCCCGTCTTGTCAGGTCTAGTCTATGATGTGCGCTGAGCACTGGGGCCGTTCATCTTGTCAGGTATCGTCTATGATGTGCACTGAGCGCTGGGCCGTCCATCTTGTCAGGTCTCGTCTACGATGTGCACTGAGCACTGGGGCTGTCCGTCTTGTCAGGTATCGTCTATGATGTGCACAGAGCGCTGGGCCGTCCGTCTTGTCAGGTCTCGTCTATGATGTGCGCCGAGCGCTGGGGCCGTCCGTCTTGTCAGGTCTCGTCTATGATGTGCGCTGAGCGCTGGGGCCGTCCGTCTTGTCAGGTATCGTCTATGATGTGCACTGAGCGCAGGGCTGTCCGTCTTGTCAGGTATCATCTATGATGTGCGCCGAGCGCTGGGGCCGTCCGTCTTTTCAGGTATCAACTATGATGTGCACAGAGCGCTGGGCCGTCCGTCTTGTCAGGTCTCGTCTATGATGTGCGCCGAGCGCTGGGGCCGTCCGTCTTGTCAGGTCTCGTCTATGATGTGCGCTGAGCGCTGGGGCTGCCCGTCTTGTCAGGTCTCGTCTATGATGTGCACTGAGCGCTGGGGCCGTTCGTCTTGTCAGGTCTCATCTATGATGTACACTGAGCGCTGGGGCCGTCCATCTTGTCAGGTCTCGTCTATGATGTGTGCTGGGGCCGTCCATCTTGTCAGGTCTCGTCTATGATGTGTGCTGAGCGCTGGGGCCGCCCGTCTTGTCAGGTCTCATCTATGATGTGCGCCGAGCGCTGGGGCCGTCCGTCTTATTAGGTCTCGTCTATGATGTGCACTGAGCGCTGGGGCCGTCCGTCTGTCTCTTGTCGGGTTTCGTCTATGAAGTGCACTGAGCGCTGGGGCCGTCCGTCTTGTCAGGTCTCGTCTATAATGTGCACTGAGCGCTGGGGCCGCCCGTCTTGTCAGGTCTCGTCTATGATGTGCACTGAGCGCTGGGGCCGCCCGTCTTGTCAGGTATCGTCTATGATGTGCGCTGAGCACTGGGGCCGTCCGTCTTGTCAGGTCTCGTCTATAATGTGCACTGAGCGCTGGGGCCGCCCGTCTTGTCAGGTCTCGTCTATGATGTGCACTGAGCGCTGGGGCCGCCCGTCTTGTCAGGTATCGTCTATGATGTGCGCTGAGCGCTGGGGCCGTCCGTCTGTCTCTTGTCGGGTTTCGTCTATGAAGTGCACTGAGCGCTGGGGCCGCCCGTCTTGTCAGGTCTCGTCTATGATGTGCACTGAGCGCTGGGGCCGCCCGTCTTGTCAGGTCTCGTCTATGATGTGCGCTGAGCACTGGGGCCGTCCGTCTTGTCAGATCTCGTCTATGATGTGCGCTGAGCGCTGTGGCCGTCCATCTTGTCAGGTCTCGTCTATGATGTGCACTGTGCGCTGGGGCCGTCCGTCTGTCTCTTGTCGGGTCTCGTCTATGAAGTGCACTGAGCGCTGGGGCCGTCAGTCTTCTCACGTCTTTTCTATGATGTACACTGAGCGCACGGCCGCCCGTCTTGTCAGGTCTCGTCTATAATGTGCACTGAGCACTGGGGCCATCCGTCTTCTCAGGTCTCTTCTAGGATGTGCTCTGATCTAGTACTAGAAGCACTATGAGCGAGCTATAGCAGGAGAGAGGTGGAGGGCATCAACACCCCCCAAATTAAGGTAGAGGTTCCCCTTAGATAAACGGGTGGGGGAATCACCAGGCAGGGAACTCTTAAAGCACCACCAAGTAAGCCCTAAACGTTCAAAACGATCATGGGTGCCTTTGATCCATGCAGTGAGTTCCTCCAGCCGAAAAAGGTCATCAACTTTATCTATCCATTGACGCCTGGCCTGTGGTTCAAAGCTCAGCCATTTGGCTGCTATCAGTAACTTGGCTGCGGTAATAAGGTGTGTTTGGAGGGATCTCCTAGGGGCCTTAAATGAAGGGAAGTCCAACCACAGAAAAATATCACAGATATGACAAATGGCATCCTCCACCTCCCTCCAAAATACTTTGATCCTAGCACACCACCAGAGATGGTCCCCGGGGCCGTACCACTTCTCCAACAACGGTCCGTAGGGCTAAATCCCTGGGAATACAGCAAAGCAGGGGTTTTGTACCAGGTGGCGAGTGTTTTATAGGAATTCTCCTGCGTGCGAACACAACGGGAGAATCCATGTGAGCAAAGTGTTATTTGTTTGGCTTCTGTAGTTCAGAAAATCGTATCTAATTCTTCCTTTCACCCCAACACAAAAGGTAGTGGGTCAGAGTGATCGGGGATAGCCATAGTTCTGGAAATCTTCAAGATCCCTTTTTCGGAGGGGCTTGTTATCGACTGTGGCTTGTTCAAACCAAGTAAGGGGGTGGGGGTAGAGCTGCAGAAATTTACGGCACAAAGATCGAAATTGGTAATGAGGTAGAGCATGCATCTCAGGAACACCTAAGAGCGCTCCCAATGCTGGATGGGAGAGTATCTCGCCCTTATAGAGAAGTGCGTAGTTCCAACCAGGACCAAAACTCCGCCAAATCTCCATGTCTCATGCCCGGGATCAGATATGGAAGGTATTTAGCAGGGGGTAGAGGTGAGGGGAAAGGGGCAAATAAAGGGGCTCTGTGCTGCTTGCGCCAAACACTAAACATCCCTCTAGAGATAGCACCCAAATCATTAAAATTACACCACCGCTCTTTTTTTTTTTTTTTAGGAAATTCTCCCTCCACAAGTAAATTCTATATACTTTCCTTCCAGCATCTTGTAATCCAGAATATGTGTTGATCAGATTTAAGGAACCTTACTGTTTAAATGACAAACATTTGTATTGCTCTTTTCCCACAGCGACTTAAAGTGCAGGGATAAAGTCAGTGGCTGCCATATAGGCGCGCAATGCGCACTAGGGTCAATTTCGTAAGAAGCCGATTTACCTATTTGTATATTTTTGGGGTGTGGGAGGAGAACCCCGAGGAACCCACGCCGACCTGGGGAGAACATACAAACTCCATGCAGTAAATAGATGTGTTAGTCACCCAGCAGCATTCCTGCGGTGCTTGGTTGTCTTTCCTGTAGACGGGTGTAGTCCTGATTCCCATGTGACGCCCTTCTCTCTTCTCCTGCAGATAGTGACCTGGAAAAGATACAGCGACTTCAAGAAGCTGCACCAAAATCTCTGGCAGATACATAAGAATCTCTTCAGACAGACTGAGCTCTTCCCTCCTTTTGCTAAAGCGAAGCTGTTTGGTAAGTGCCGGGGCTTGCGGAATGAGGAGATGACAGCGTGCGGTGCATGGAGCAATCCGATCCTGCAGAATCTTGTCATGTCTGTGCTTGTACATGAGGAATGACACACACTTTACACCCTCGTGTCCTCCATATTTTTTTTTTTTGTTTAAATTACTACTGTAATTGAAAGTGCACCGCTCAGCCACTGATATGAGGAGTGAATAGCATTGATTATGTCGGGACAATGGCTCCTGTCCAGGGATATAGCAGGCACCAAGTGATCGGTAGGTTAATGTGTTGGAAGCAGGAAAGATGGGCAGGCGTTTTGACCAACGGTTACATCACGATGCAAAAGTTTTAGGCAATGTAAAAATGATTTTAAAAATGGAAGTGTTAATAGTTTGCATTTTGTTAATAAAAATAAAAAGTGAATGAACAAAAGAGAAAATCTAAATATTTGGGGTGAAAAATAGCATCAGTTCTTAAAGGCAGACCTGCATGTGGTTTTTTAAGGAACTCAGCAGGGAGGATGTTCCGAACATCTTGGAGAAGTAACCACAGACCTGCTGTGGATGTAGGCTTGCTCAAATCCTTCAATCTCTTCATGTAATCACAGACTGTCACGGGCAATGGGGAGGGGAAAACACCAAATACACACAACAACGTAAGTACAACAATCTAGGCCTCTAAAACTAAGGAAGAGGGATGGTGACCTCCTAGCAATCCCTAGGCCTCTCCCTAACTCCTGCCAGTATGAGCAGATCCTGAAGGTGGAAATACTCATATGCCGGATATCCAAAGCCCTGCATAAACTGACGAGCCCTAGAGTAGGGAGCAGGAGACGAGACTGCTGGTTCCTTCTCAGATGAAGGAACCCGCATCTCTCTGAGGCCTAGAAATAACACACACCAGAGAATAACAAACAGTAAAGGCAACAAGTACTTAGCTTAGAGGAGTATGGAGAAGCAGGAGATCAAATACAACCAAGCTCTGGCAACTCCAAGCAGAAAGTATCAACCGCATGGTTAGCAGTGTGAGGCGGACCTAAATAGAGCCTCATCACTGATAACGAGCGGCACCTGAGGAGAGGTGAAATCCTGCCAAACAACAACATACTAAGAGGCAAACAGAGAAACCTGTCAGATAGCCTCACGTGCAGCAAGTCTATCCGATCTTCTCACCTCTCACAGGAGGGACCTTGACACAGACAGACTGGAAATGCAGGCATATACTTATCCATCATGTAATGCCGTCTGATTGGCTGCAAATTTATCCTGCTGCTGGACAACGACCCCAGACATATAGACTATGTTATGAATAACTATCTTCAGTGTAAAGAAGAACAAGGAGTCCTGGAAGAGATGACATGGCACCCACAGAGCCTTGATCACAACATCATCCAGTCTGTGTGGGATGACATTAAGGGACAGAAGGATGTGAGTAAGCCTACTTCCACAGAAGATCTCTGGTTAGCTCTCCTCGATACTTGGCACAACCCCCTTGCCGAGTTGCCTTCAAAAACTGTGTACAAGTGTAGCTAGAAGAACTGATGCTGTGTTGAAGGCAAAGGGTGGTCCTGCTAAATATCCGTTGGATTTAGGAATTATTAGCGCTTCTATTTTTGAAAGCGTTCCTACTTTGCAGCATTTTTTCCGCACCTCCCTAAAACGTTTGCACAGTACTGTAAATTGTCAGAGCATCTTCAGACTGGCAGATGTTGTTGAGTCCTCCTGGTAGGCAGTACCAAACTATTCCACGGAAGGACAACTGGTGAGCCAGTGTCAGGATCGTGGGGGCCAAAAGCTAATTGCTGTGTGGGGATAGGGCTTGTAAGTCTGGGTTGATCCCACCGTAGAGCAAATTTATAAAAAAGTTCCTGCTGGCGATGATAGAAGGGGGTCAGAACACACAGGGGATCTCAGCTTACTGTATATAGGGCGGTGTATCTGCAGACTGGTCATAGAGTCCATGTCAATCCCCGTCCAAAAAAAGTGGTGCAATTTGCCGCAACTCGGATCTCTATACTTGCTTGATGACGGAGTGGGGCCTGAGACGCCATATTTGTGCCAAGAAATCTGGCATAAATTTCTGAAAGTAAGCCAACCGATAGCTGGCATTGAGCAGAGAAAAGTGTCTACTCCTGCATCACATTCATCATCCGGCCTGAGCCAATCCATCTACTGGATTGGTAAATCGCGGCGTTTGTGTTGTAGCCATGCTGCGCGTAATGTGCAGAGGTCATTGTGCAGGGAGGGGGAGGAGAAGGTCTCTGATCCGAAGTTCGCTTGGCTCAACACTAATGATAAGTTTCAATCTGGGGGAAAACCTCTTTAGGCTCCCTGCACAGGGGAGAGGATCTACAAACAGCAAATCCATTTGCACCTAAAAATCTTTGCGTTACGTGCGGATTTGATGCGGTAGATCTCACCCTTGCATTGCAGAGGGTGAAATCCACAAAATCGCCCAAACAGTTGAGATGCTGCAGATTTCAAAATCCACACAGCATGTTTATTTCCACACAGAAGAAAAAAAGCAAAGGGTACATATTTTTTGTCTCATACATTCCTCACGAAAAAAACACATGTAATCCGCAACAAGTGTAGGTAGCCTTACACTTGTAGCAGTTTTATCCCAGTAAACCTAGTTCATGGCTCCCTCTGGTGGTCTTTTGTGGTAAGTCATCTGTGGAATTATTATTTTTTCTTTTTCCTTTTTTGTAACATTTTTAAAAGCTCTGTGCAGTTGCATTGCTCAATAGTCTATTGTGGATTTTCTGCACAGAATCCACAGTAACATTATTGGAAATATGTATGAAAGACACAGTTCTTGCTCAAAATCTTGCTTGAACAGTAAGAAAAACAAAATTAAAAAGTTGTGATATGCCGACTTTTGTAACACTTAACCCACTGGGGTGTGAGGTAACCAGAAGCACAAATCATTGGTCTAGCTAGTGTTCCCATTCATTGGCCGCAGACGTAGATCCTGAAAATGATGAGGAACTGAAACAAAGTGTATTAGAAACTTGCAGAACATTCTATGTCCACGGTAATGAAGCTTTATTTAAATTAATGTCGGAAACCCTTTTTATCTCCTTTGCTCTGTTGATTCAGTAGAGTCGGTTTATCCTACACCTGGGGTACTTAACTAGTTTTATAAAGGTCCACTTACCTGGGTCTGTGTTCATGTGCTGGTCCAAACTGCACACCAACAGGGAAGAGGTCATCTTTAGTGTTTAGTGAACTTGTATTTTAAGTTCGGCGTCCAAAGTTCGGGTTATCCAAGCATCCCGTTATGGATTCCGCTACCACGGACCATAACGGAATTCGGAATCCATAACGGGATTCTTCAATGAACCCGAACCTTGGACAACACTAAGGACCTGGGGTGACGTCACCGTCATGTGATCAGTGCAGGGGGCGTGGCTCAGTACTGGATTGGATAAGAGGTGGTAGCCTGCACTGATCACATGACGGTGACGTCACCCCAGGTCCTTAGTGTTGTCCAAGGTTCGGGTTCATTGAAGAATCCCCTTATGGATTCCAAATGCTGTTATGGTCCGTGGTAGTGGAATCCATAACGGGATGCTTCAATAACCCCAACCCGAACTTTGGACGCCGAACTTAAAATACAAGTTCACTCAACTCTAGTCATCTTGTTAGTGCTTCATAGACTTTGTAGAAAATTTTAAGATTTACAATTTTTTTTTAGTGGGAAAACTAGACCAGAACCCAGAATTAAGACCTCAGACCAGACCGATATACTCATTCCAACCCCTAAATGCATTCAGACCCCAAACCCTAAACTCATACACACCATAAACCAGACTCTTAAACTCATTCAGACACCAGGCCCCTTGCTTATTCCGACCCCAGACTAGTCTCCTAAAATTAATTCACACCCAAGATCAGTCTTCTAAAATTAAATCAGACCCCATACAAGTCTCCTAAAATTAATTCAGACCCCAGACCAGTCTCCTAAACTTAATTCAGACCCCAGACCAGTCTCCTAAACTTAATTCAGACCCCAGACCAGTCTCCTAAACTTAATTCAGACCCCAGACCAGTCTCCTAAGGTTAATTCAGACCCCAGACCAGTCTCCTAAACGTAATTCAGACCCCAGACCAGACAAAAAAACACATGAAAAATCTATACTTAATGGGTCCTCTTCCTTCCAGACCATACCACACACAGCGTCCCGACGCTGACCATCATTGATATGACTGTGAGCCCGGCCCCTGACGGCAGACCTGCTGTTATAGCTGCTTTAGAGTAGTGTATCTATGACTGTAGGTGGTTGAATGCAAACATTTGGCATCCATGGTCTGTAGTACTTTTATCCCATACTCCACTCCATATTGACAGTAAATGATGGGGACAGCTCAGCCGCTCCTCTCCCTCTCTGTACAGTGACCTCTGCACGCTCAGTACAATGCCCTACAATGAGTCATTTTCTGCAGTTTGAGCACCATGGCTGCTCCCATTACCATGTACAACTACACGGGCAGTTGGTTCATAGATTTAGCAGTCCGCTTTGATCAGCAGCCAGTGCAGTGTAAACCTTGGCCTTGGGTTCTTGCAGGACGGGTCGGGGCAGCTGGGAATGGCCGCATCTCTTGCTTTCCAGGAGAGAAGCCTGAGAAGAAGTCTGCAGATTGAGGGGCACAGTCCTTCACACACGAGTGTTTGCTTAACGTGTTCTGTTCCCACACGCTCTGAAAACAAGAGGTCAGAGAGTAAATGACTGCGGAGACCTCTGGGAACATGTCCTGGTGTTTTCCATCCACTCCCATTGCTTTTATTGAGTGCGGAAATAAACACAGGGCTCATCATTTGTGACTGTGATAACGGGACCCATCAGTTCTTATCTACACCCTCCGCTCCAGCCGGCTATGGGGGCTAGTACTATGAGAAATCCCCCCTGTGATGTTCTGTTTGCTTATCCAGAGGTGACATTTGTTTCCTCCTGATCCCCCGTGTCAGTATTCTCTGTGTACTCTGCTTATTTCCAGACATTTATGTCAGCCCTCATGCACACGACCGTATGTATTTTTCAGATACGCAAAATACGGAGACCGTCCGTGTTGTGTTCGCACTTTTTGCAGACCCATGGACTTCAGTGAGTCCATGTCCAGGTATAGGACATACGGACCGGACATACGGATGATCTGTATGTTTACCGCTTCCGTTTCTGCGTTCCACGGACCCGTTGGTCACAACACAGCGACGGTATCCGCTGTTTGCGGACTGCAAATTGGACACCGTTGTCTGCATGAGGCCTAATACAGGAAAAACTGCCCTAAAACTTTGCACCCAATGAGAAGCCTGTGCTCGTATTTTGACTGGTTGTAGTATGGGCGACAGTGGGGCAGATTTACTAATCCTGTCTAATAGTTTTACAGTGGAAACTTAGGCTTAGACAACTGAAAGGGGATTTTAGGGAAAGTTTGAAAGAAAGTTTGAAAGAAAAAAAAAAAACCATCGCCAGTGATCGGCTGAGCGGGTCTTTCCAGTGCTCTTCGCATCCGTGCAACTGTTCCGTAATTTAAATAATATGTCCTATTGTCCGTTTTGCCGACAAGAATAGGCATTTCTACAAAAGGACCTGCAGAAATCCGTGGCTTGCGGACTGCCAAACGGCAACGGCCATGTGCAAGAGGCTTAACCCCTGATCAACGGCCCTTCTCCAATATTTAGTAACCATAGCCTGTAATATTATTAGGCTGGGTTCACACGAGTGTGTCCGGATTAGGTCCGGATGGGTTGCAGATGCGTTCAGTGAAAACTGTGCAATTTCACAGGCAAAGCCATTCAGTTTTGCCTGCGATTTGCGTTCAGTTGTTCAGTTTTTTCCGCGCGGGTGCAATGCGTTTTGATGCGTTTTTCACGCACGTGATAAAAAAACTGAAGGTTTACAAACAACATCTCCTAGCAACCATCAGTGAAAAACGCAACGCACCCGCACTTGCTTGCGGATGCAATGCGTTTTTAACGCAGCCCCATTCACTTCTATGGGGCTAGGGCTGCGTGAAAAACGCAGAATATAGAACATGCTGCAATTTTCACGCAACACACAAGTGATGCGTGAAAAAAAACGCTCATGTACACAGACCCATTGAAATGAATGGGTCAGGATTCAGTGCGGGTTCTATGCGTTGACGTCACGCATTGCACCCGCGCGGAAAACTCGCTCGTGTGAAAGGGGCCTTACACTCCAAAAATACATCCAGGCCCCTCTTGAATTCCTTTATTGTACTCACTATCACCACCTCCTCAGGCAGAGAGTTCCATAGTCTCACTGCTCTTACCGTGAAGAATCCTCTTCTTTGTTGGTGTAGAAACCTTGGTGTTGCTGTTTTATGATCTGTTGTGAATCATTGACCCACTTCCCCCACCTATTGCCAGCATTGTCCAGCTTTTTTTTTTTTTTTTTGAATCAAATCGTATTTTATTTTAAAGATGCATAATAAAGAAAATACAAAATCCACAAATGATCTCGAGAGTACATTTTCCAGTAAACATTGGTGGAATCCAGTCCACAGTCCACCTCCGGACAAGAGCCATACAAGATGACATGTACAAGAAATGCATCAACCTATAACAATCCCCCCCCCCACAGTCGCACCACTGCAAACACTCCACTTGTTACTCCTCCTCCTAGCAGAGCATTGTCCAGCTTTAGGTTACTTTAACACTAGCTTTAGGTGCGGATCCGTCATGGATCTGCACAAACGCATCCGTTCAGGACGGATCCATTTGTATTATCTCTAACATAGCCAAAACGGATCCGTCTTGAACACAATTGAAAGTCAATAGGGGACGGATGAGTTTTCTATTCTGTCATATTGTGTCAGTGAAAACGGATCCGTCCCCGTTGACTTACATTGATCTGCTTGGCTCAGTTTCGTCAGACGGACAAAACGGTGTCCGCCTCCAAAGCGGAATGAAGGCGGAACGGAGCCAAACTGACGCATTCTGAGCGGATCCTTCTCCATTCAGAATGCATTAAGGGCAAAACTGATCCGTTTTGGAGCGCTTGTGAGAGCCCTGAACGGATCTTACAAACGGAAACCAAGACGCCAGTGTGAAAGTAGACTTAGACACCCACTGACTTCCTCTCCTTACACTTCATCCGAATATCACTGTGGTTACCTTTTTTATTTTTTATTTTTTTTTAAGCATCGTCTCTTGAGACATATTGATTCCCATTACAGTCTGCCATCTCCGTTCACTTCCCAACCTGCTCTAGAAAAACACAGGAACCGGCTTTGGATTGGCCCCTGTAGGCCTCCGTGCTATATTTGGTCTCTAGTCGCGGCCCATCCCCCCTCTTCTCAGTTACCTCCATTATGTGTGTCCCGGTCGCCCGTGATCACCTTGATGCAAGTTCTGGATCAGACTGTGTCGTCTTCTGTGCTTTCTAACCTTACTTGTCTATTCCAGGGAGGTTTGACGAGTGCGTGATAGAGGAGAGGCGCCAGTGTGCCGAGGACCTGCTGCAGTTCTCCGCCAACATCCCGGCTCTGTACAACAGCCCGCAGCTGGAAGACTTCTTTAAGGTAAATGAGTGCGATCATATAACATATACATATTACAGGGGTAGATACTCGTATGCTTTAGGACTTGTACATCTTGCCTTATTAATTTCCTCAATTTTTGCTGTCTCCAGTTGTATGCGCTGCAGCTCTGAACTGGACCATCAGCACTTAAAGGGGTCCTCTCACTTCAGCAAATGTCATTTATAATGTAGAGAAAGTGAATACCAGGCACTTACTAATGTACCGTGATTGTCCATATTGCTTCCTTTGCTGGCTGGATTCATTTTTCTATCACATTATACACCGCTCATTTCCAGGGATTCTGACCACCCTGCAATCCAGCAGTGGTCGTGCTTGCACACTATAGGAAAAAGCATCGGCCTCTCTGTGGCCGGGACTGTGGGAGCGCACATAGACACGCATGCGCAGCTGCTGCTACCCTGCCCCCCCTTGTATCTGCGCTGCAGCAGTGGTCGTAACTCCTGGACATGAGCAGTGTATAATGTGGTGGGAAAAGGAAAGGAGGCAATATGGAGAATCACAATACATTAGTAAGGGCCTTGTGTTAACTTTCTCTACATGATAAATGCTATTTGCTGAAGAGAGAGGACCCTTTTAAAAGGATTTTCCCATCATTTTCTAATCGGGAGGGATCTGACTTCCGGGAGCCCCAGTGATCCCAAAAATAAAGTGGGCGCAGTGCTGGTGTAGCACTGTGGGGCCCTCAAATCTTTTCTCTGCACAGTGAGGCTCCGAGGCACTGACTGTGCAGGAATTTCCATGGAACATGCATGGCCACAGTGCCATATGCCGTTTCTGTGATGAGAAAACACCTTTGACTGTTCATCCTGATCCTCCTGGTTCACAAACAAAATCCAGATCTACCGTGAACGGGGAGAGTGAAGCATAAAACTTGGCATAGCAATACACATTTGTGGATACAGACTGTGGCAACCCTGGTGGCAGCTCGGTGGGTACAGTCATGGCAATCATTAGTGCATTGATAGGGCCCGTCATACACGGACCGCACATGACTTTGTACCCACCGTATTGCCAAATCTCCTGTGTCTGGCACCTTGCGGCTCTGCTTCATTTCTGGCTTCAGTTTTGAGCCCCATGTAGCTGAGTAGTGCAGCAGCCATATTGAGAGGGAGTACAGGTTATGCAATAATATGGCTTTGTTTTCCCTATTATTTGCGCAAAATATTTCTTAAAGGGGTTTTCCTGGATTTAAATATCCTCAGAGTAAGTCTGAACAGCAGGGGTCCTACTCCCGGCATCCTGCTGATCAATTGTTCGAAGCAGCCGCAGCCTCTTCAGACTATTCCAAGCACAGCGCCATACCTTGTACAGTGGCTGTACTTGGTACTGCAGCTCAGTCCCCTTCACTTGAAGACCTTTTGACCAATGGACACGACCTCACAGGCCTACGAACAGGCGATGGCTCTTACACAAGCGCTGGGCTTCTTCTAAGTAGCTGATCGGGGGGTGCCAGGACTCGGACCCCCCCTCATTGATCTGATATTGATGACCTATCCTGATTAGGGGCTGTCTCACCTGGAACATTGTTAGAAAGGTGCTGGTCCACCTATCTCTAGAACAAAGCTCCCACAGACAACAAGAGCGTATGTGTCCCCATCAATTTCTAAAGGAGTGCTGCAAATAGCCGAGCGGTGTGCTTGGATATTTTCAGCACTCCCATAGAAAAAGATGGAGAGCAGCCATGCTTGCGATGTGCACTCTCCTTCATTTTGGGTGCTCCATTCCAGAGATAGGTGTGGGTCCCACCTCTGGAAGCCAGCACCTATCTGACATTGGTGGCATATCCTAACAATATTGCATTGTTAGCATTGGTTGGCCTTGAAGCTTCAAGCATCACAATGTGTAAACTATGGTCAACACTGCTAGGCTAAAGCCTCCACCTAGCAGTGAAAAAATCTAAACAAAAAAGCCCTTGCCCTGTGCGATACAGTGCAGGGCAAGGAAGAGCATCGGAGCATGAAATGCCAGAGGAGTGAAAATTCGGACAATCCCTTTAAGGCTAGTTTCACACCTGCAGTAAGGTATCTGGCAGAGGAACAGCATATCGGAGTTCACGGATCCGGCCTAGCCGGATACCACTGCATTCATCTCCCAAGTCCATGGATCTGGCTGGCTTCCAGCAAAATAATTTTTGTGACACAAATGTTTTTCAGAGACTTTTCTTTTTTTTTTTTTTTTTTTTTTTTTTACGTTTTCTTTGGGGACAACCGCATATAATTATGTATTCTCTAAATTTGCAAATCGACACCAAAACTTAATTAACAGGAGTTCCTTGATTTGTTTTGGTCATTTTGCTGTATATGTATGGACTCGTGCGAACAGGGCGGTTATGGTGACGATTTTGGTTGGTGTGGGCTTTTAATTGTTTTGCGTTTTTGGATTTTAATTACAGTATATGAATAAATATTTTTTTTCTTGAGACCCTGTAAATTCTAGGCATACAGAGGAAATACAGTGTTTGCAAAGGCCTACAATGAACCCAATAATAAAATTGGGCTGTAGAAGAACATAGAAAACGATGACGGTACAAAATTACTATTCAATTTTTGCATTTTATTATTATTTTTGTTTGTTATAGAATATGTCCCCTAAGAGATCATAAAAGACATTCACAGGTTTTTATTGATTTTTTTCCCACTTGGACAATTATAGAAGCCCCAGTGCTGTATTTCACGAGCTTTAAAGCGTACCTGAGTTTAAAATGGCTTTGCTTCTTTGTACAATCACAACTGTGAAGAAGCTGATGTTTTTGGGATTTCCTTAAAATCTTTTTCAGTCATATTATTCCATGTTTCAGCTGCACAGCTAGATGCATTTCTCTCAGAAGCAGGGGCATATCCCTTCTGTGAAATCAGCCAGCACTGTACTGCTGTGACATCATATACCTTACTTCCCTTCCCTTGTTTTCATCTCCGGAGCTCACAGAACAGATAAAGGAGGGGGAAATCACAATAAGAGACACCCAGGAGGCTCCTGTTTTCTTCAGAAGCAGTGTAGAAGCAGTTCTTTTATCAGTCTCAGAAGCTCAGCTAGCTCTGCCACGCCCCCATTTCCTTCTGAGCCGTCTTCTGAGCCTCTTTTACCAGGGGCGGATCTTGCCTGACAACAGGCAGTGGATTGCACATTTGGTGGCAGTGAGACCCCCTAGTGGCCATGACTTCCAGGTAGATTTTTTAGATGAAGTGATTTAGAAATTTGCTGGTTACACCATTCTCTATTAAATTATATGAACTTGTGTGACAGTACAGGGACTCTTTATACTTGCGCTGTACATTTACAGTGGCGCGGGTTCACCGTCCAGCACCATGCACTGTACAGATACATCACGTGGTCGTTATCGAGTGAAACATTGTTTAAACAGGCTGTCCAGTTTAGAAACCCCATTTTCATAGCTTGGGAAATGATGTGTTAATAGAGGGGTCCTAATATTCATCTTCTGGCCAGAGTGGAGTCCTCTATTACTCAGACCACCCATTGATGTACATGGAAATTGTGTAATGCAGCATTTCCCCTGTGGTGGCGCTGCAGGAGAATCGAACACTTCATGCCAGGTTTCCTCACAGATTGCACCTGATCAGTGAAGTACCAGCAGGAGGAAGCTTTATCATCCTATTTTTAAGGGGCTTGTAGCAAGTTTTGAAGCTATCCCCTAGCTGATTGGTTTGGGATCCCGAGAAATAAGGGTCCCATTCCCGTCTTCTGATAGAGCGGCAGGACATGCATACACTACCACTCCATTCATTCTCGCTGGAGGTAGTCTAGTGCTGTACTCCGCTATTTCCGACTCTCTGATTTAGGGTGCATTCACACGAATGTAGTTTTGGGTCTGCATCCGTTCTGCAATTTAGCAGAACGGGTGCGGATCCATTCATTTCAATGGGGCTGCAAAAGATGCGGACAGCGCACTGTGCGCTGTCCACATCCGTAGTTCTGATCCACGGCCCCGCAAAAAAGATATAGCATATACGGTCGTGTGAATGTAGCCTAAGAATGAATGGAGTGGCATCAGAAAGGGAGAACTGGACCCCCATTCTAGTTGGGGTCCCAGCAGTCGGACCCCCAGCAATCAGCAACTTTTCTCTTATGGATCTTCTGTGGATAGGAGAAAACTTATAAACTTGGCACAACCCCTTTAAGGGGCCCTAGGAATTGATCCCCTTTAAGTTCTCCTTTATCCCACATGTGTTATATGTTCCATTGATAGTAATTTACCGAAAAATGAGAGAGAAACTCGTCTCCATAGTTAGCCCTGAAATCCTCCAGAGCGTCTATCATTTTGGATGAAATCACATTAGCCGGTCCTCCTCTCGGCCACATGATCCTAATTATAAGCGCACAGATATTAGAGCTCATTCGGTCTGGAAGCCATAAGTGCATTAGATCAGGACGGGTCGTGTGGACTGATGGCGAGTGTTTGGGTCGTGGCTGCTCAAGGTAAAAAGCTTAAGCCTCCGGGTGTTCTTCCGATCTTTGCTTGGGCACAATGTACGATAAGGCCTTGTTCACACAGATGTGTATTGTACAGACTGCTGCGGGAATGTACTGGACCTCTGTGTGATTTTACGTTTTTCCATTTTTTTTTATCTGGAATCTATAAGGCCTGCTCCATCATATGTCAGAATATCGAGATATTCGCCCTATACAGCAGCACATAGGGTGCCATAATGCAGAATCTAAACCAGGGGTGCACAACGTTTTCTGGTTGGGGGCCACATCATCAGACTGAACCAACGACAAGGGCCAAAAATAATATTTAAAGGGGTATTAACAACTTAAATACTGTAATTTATGGCTTATTGCACATACAGTATATACTATAAATGTCTGGTTACACTTCCAGGATTCCCATCTAATCGGAGAATACATGAAAGATACATGTGAGCAGCCACAAAACAGACATACATGTCTGTCACCAGATGGTTGGGGGCCACACAGAATGGTATTGCGGGCCGCTCGTGGCCCCCGGGCTGCGGGTTGTGCACCCCTGATCTAAACCATAGGGGCTCTTAGTGCTGCTGTATAGGATAGCTATGCCATGGGCATGAGGCCTCATGAATATGGAAACAATCTGTGTGTGCGCAAAGCCTGTGGGGCATTGCACAAAGTCCCTGTGGCTCCCTATTACAGACCTGTAGGAGCTGCATGTGCTACCCTATAGTACCTCTGTGCGCTGTTGTATTCTCCTTGATTCCTCAAAATTTGATGCAATTTTTCACAGTCTGTCTATTAAACACAATAATAAATCTGTCTTCGAGCAGCACCCCCTAGTGGTGGCTATAAGCAAACATAATTTAAAAGGGGTATTCTGGTTACCATAAATATAGCTTATGTTTTAGACCAATTCATCATCAATAATTACGTAATATAATGTCGATTTCACATATTTACCGTTCAGTAGTTATACAAGTAGTTTTCTTCCTCTGCTACCCGCCGCGTTTCCTCATAAATTACCATGGCCTCGACCTTCAGTTCTGAACCTTTCTTAGGTCGAGCATGCTCAGTGTCTCGCCATCAATTCTCTAGCTCAGGCATCCTCAAACTGCGGCCCTCCAGCTGTTGCAAAACTACAACTCCCAGCATGCCTGAACAGCCTACAGGTATCAGCCTACAGCAGGGCATTGTAGTTTTACAACAGCTGGAGGGCCGCAGTTTGAGGATGCCTGCTCTAGCTAAAAGTCTTGTAAAACAAAGGGTGTGTTAGTGTGCTGGTGAGTACTGAGTAGAGGGGGCGTGACTGGACGGTATATCAGGCAGCTAATCAATAATCAACACTCACAGCAGGAAAGCTAGGGATTGTGGGGATTGTAGTTTTGTGAGGGAAGTTCAGGCGCCATGATGCTCTCAGTGTGTTGGCTCACCCAGGAGCTAGACAAATGGATTGCAAGGTAAGTTGAAGCTCATGGTTGGGTCACAGCTTGCAGCCTTAATGCAGTTTTAAATAAAAAATTACTTTACCAGAATACCCCTTTAAATAGGTTATGGAAAAATTGGGCCCAGTTTTAGGCACTGTAATAACATAGCCAACGAGCCAATATTACCCCCCCCCTCCCCTTGGCCAGCGTCGCACCTCTCCAGTTTTAAAGGGGTTTTCCAGGAGTTTTATACTAATGACTTGCAGTGTGACAGGTGAACGTGACGTCATGTGGCATCCTTCTCGCCAAGATGCGAGAAGGATGTGACGCCACTGCGAGTGTTGACTTCCCAAACATTTGATTGGCCGAGTTTAAGGTGTCGGACCCCCACCGATCAGATACTGATGGCCCTATCCTATCCCTAACCCTCCTCCCCTTAACTCGTTGTGGCAGTGAGATGCCCGTATAAGGGCTCTTTCACACTAGCGTTTTTGTTTTCTGGCATAGAGTTCTGTCGTCGGGTCTCTAGAACGGAAAGATACTGATCAGGATTATCCCAATGCATTCTAAATTGAGAGAAATCCGTTCAGGATGCATCAGGATGTCTTCAGTTCAGGACCGGAACGTTGTTTGGCCGGAGAAAATACCGCAGCATGCTGCGCTTTTTGCTCCGGCCAAAAATCCTGAACACTTGCCGCAAGGCCGGATCCGGAATTAATGCCCATTGAGCTAAACGTCGTTTCGGCGCATTGCCGGATCCGACGTTTAGCTTTTTCTCAATGGTCACCATGGCAGCCAGGACGTCCTGGTTGCCATGGTGAAGTGTAGTGGGGAGCGGGGAAGCAGTATACTTACCGTCCGTGCGGCTCCCGGGGCGCTCCAGAGTGACGTCAGGGCGCCCCACGCGCATGGATCACGTAATCGCATGGATCACGTGATCCATGCTCACGGGGCGCTCTGACGTAATTCTGGTGCGCCCCGGGAGCCGCACGGACTGTCAGTATACTGCTCCCCCGCTCCCCACTACTACTATGGCAACCAGGACTTTAATAGCGTCCTGGCTGCCATAGTAACCTCAAAGCATTTCGAAGACTGATCAGGATCCTGATCAGTCTTCTAATGCTTTCAGGCGACTCAGAACGCAAGTGTGAAAGAGGCCCAAATCTGACCTGTGCAGCCAATCACTGGGGGTATATGGCACAAGACAGTTGAGGGCAGTGATTGGCTGCAGCGGTCTCACATGTGTTCGCGTCTGTCTGTGACTGCTCCCCCACCTGATAGTTGCTCCACTGGGTTTGCACGTAAGCAGAGGCCGGGATTACATACATGATATATCCTGTGCTGTGTCTGATGAGTGTTTTCTTTCAGGGTGGCGAAGTGCATGATGGGTCAGATCTGATTGGTCCAGCAGAACCGTTTGGAGATTTTCCCGACAGCCTCTCGGACTGCAGTTCTGAAGGTGAGTTCTCTGCTCAGTGATGAAAGACTTTGCTCAGGGGTGGACTGGGAACTTAAAGGGGTATTCCTTCTTTGACAATGGGGGCATTTCCCTAGGATATGCCTCCATTGTCTGTGCGGGTCCCACTGCTGGGACCTGCACCTATATCGAGAACGGAGCCGCCCTCCATTCATTTTCTATGGGCCCGGCTATTTCCGTCGGCCCCATAGAAATGAATAGGAGCATGGGCCTAGCATGCGCGGTGCACCCCCATTCACTTCTATGGGAGTGGCGGGGAGCAGCGCATGGTGGTGGACGGACCCCGGGAAATCTGGGGTCCCCCAGCCACAGCTCTCCCCGCTCCGTTCTCGATCTAGGTGCGGGTCCCAACAGTGCGACCCCCCCCCCCACCTATCATACAATGGGGGCATATCCTAGCAATATGCCCCCATTGTCTGAGATGGGAATACCCCTTTAAAGTGGCCCTGGAAAAAAAAGTGACCCTATTTCTATGGGGCCGACGGAAATAGCCGGGCCCATAGAAAATGAATGGAGGGCGGCTGCGCATGAACAGTGCGCCCTCCTTCCCTTTCGGGGCTCCGTTCTCGATATAGGCGCGGGGCCTAAATTGACAGAAGACAGGGTAAACACAAGATGGTGGGGCCAGCAGTACCATATTACGGCACATCATGCCACCCCGGCAGAGCCAAATACCAAAGTACTGCCCCAGCAGTGCAAAATACCTCCCCGAAAACTGTCCCTCTACAGCGCCAGCTGCCGCATTCTGTCCTCCTACCCTACTTTGTCTTAGGATGGCAATACAGTTGAATTCCGGAGTCGGAAGGTGAGTGTCGGATCATTACTTACCATGTCTGGTGGCCGTGAAGAGGGCTCAGACGGCCCCCTGGGCATCGGCCCTCCAGGAAGTTTCCCTATAGGGTCTGTGGCCAGTCCGCCCCTGGGTCTGCTTTTTTTTCCAGAAAAATCGCCATGTTCTGTCCACGGACTGTATCTGGTATTGCAGCTCGGCCTTCTTCACGTTCTCCATGTGAGCTGTATACCATTTAGGTTTCCTTTTTGAGAGATTTTATTTTAATTTGATATTTTCAATAGGAGACCCCCCCCCCCCCCACACCTTTTTTTTTTGTTAACAGCACAATCAGCTCTGACCAGAGGTTATGGTATATACTGCATTTGGTGTAATATGTAAAATATCTAAAAACTATCTTGTGGGAAAAAGTAAACGGAAAACAATAAGACAATAAGTGGATTCGCCATGTCAGTGTATAGGCTCATTCAGACGTCCGTATGTGTTTTGCGGATCCACGGATCTGCGGATCCGCAAAGCACGGACATCGGCAATGTGCTTTCCGCATTTTGCGGATCCGCACATTGCCAGAACTATGTAGAAAATGCAGCCGGATGTTTCAGGGCCGAAACCCAGAAGTTCGCGGCCGCAGCTCTGCAAATGCTGATGCGGAGAGCACATAGTGTGCTCTCCGCATCACCGCCGGCCCCATTCACACTGAATGGGTCCGCATCTATTCCGCAGAATTGCGGAATAGCTGTGGACATTTTTGCGGACATGTGAATGGGGCCTATATTGTAGTCTGTAAAGGGATAAAAGGGTTGTCCTAGACTTTAACACTCATGGCCTGTCCTCAGGATGGGTTATCAACATCCGATCAGTGGGGGTCCGACTCCTGGCATCCCTACTAATCTGCTTGAAGGGGTTGCGGTGATTGGGTGGACTGTGTGGCGTCTTGATTTCCAGGCACAGCGCCGTACGTTCTTTACCAGATCTATGCCAGATCCTTGGTAGCAAAACGCCAGAAGCTGAACCAAATTTATTATCTTAGGCTACTTTCACATCTGCGCTTTCCCTTTCCACTATTGAGATCCGTCATAGGATCTTAATAATGTGGGAAATCGCTTCAGTTTTCTCTGCATTCATTGTCAATGGGGACAAAACTGAACGGAATGAAACAGAATGGACCAGAATGGCTTCCGTTCCGTTTGCTTGCGTCCCCATCACGGACAGAATAACGTTGTCTGATGCTACAGGACTTCCAAAAATAGTTGAGCATGCGCACATGGCTATTTTCGGTAGTCCCATAGCAGTGAATGTAGAACGAGCGCTGCCACCTCTCCACTCACCGCTCTGGGACTGCTGGAAATAGCTGAGCCGAGGCTTAGTAATTTTCAAAACTCCCATAGCAGTGAATGGAGGACGACCGTGCATACGCCGCTGCACTGGACATCTGACATTTATGGCATATCCTAGTCATTGTCCCTAAATGTTAGGAGACAACCACTGTAATAAATTTGGTGCATCTTATTCCAGCGCATACGGAAATACAAAACGCTGGTCTCAATAAATCCTCCCCCCTCCTATGATTTCTAATATCATCAGATCTTGCACTATTTTGGTTCCCAAAGGATGCCATAGGTTGTGCTCCTCTGATATAAATACTGGGTGATGCATAAATGTATGGGTGAATGCAGTGCAGTTCTGCCTTTCACCTCTTGGTGGCAGTGTTGCTTCATGCTGTCCTTTCTCAGACCTCGATCTGGATGAGTCTCCGATGCATAAATATTTGGAATTTAGTGTCAGAATCGGGGAAACATCTGTGATTGAGAGATGCAAATTTGAAATGTTAACAGTATTCATGCCGACCTTCAAAACACTTGAAACATGAATACCTGTTTTTTTTTTTTTTTTTTTTCCCCGTTTCGTTTTATTTTTTATTTTATTCCTTAAGTGACAGTGCCAATTAAGTGTTGTGGCACTCAGCGACAATGATTGCACATAATACAGCTGTCAGTGGTGACCCACAATAATCTACAGAATCTGAATTAATCAGCTGCTAATTTTGCAGGGCAAGTAAATGGCATTTTTATGAAGGATGGTCCGCTCGCTTTATAATGTTGTGCATGTGCAAGAAGTGAAATCGCGTACACGGCTTTTTACTGCAAACATCTGCAATTGTTATTCCATCACATTTAACTCTTTAGAGGCATTGGGCCTTTGGAGGATTACTGATTGCACTGCACAGTGTATACATTTGGCCTGGAGTACTCCTTTAAAGGGCATCTGTCAGCAGATCTGCCCCTATGACACCGGCTGACCTGTTGGATCGTCGCCTGGCAGCTGAAGACATCTGTGTTAGTCCCATGTTCATATGTGCCCGCGTTGCTGAGAAAAATGATGTTTCACCATATGCAAATGAGCCTCTAGGAGCAACGGGGGCGTTACAGTTACACCCAGAGGCTCTGCTCTCTCTGCAACTGCTGCATCCTCTCCACTTTGATTGAGTGGGTCAGGCAGTGAAAACGTCATCATGCCTGGCCCTGTTAATCAAAGTGCAGAGGGCGCAGCAGTTGCAGAGAGAACTGATCTCTAGGAGTAATGGTAACGCCCCCGTTGCTCCTAGAGTCTCATTTGCATATATTAAAACTTAGGTTTTCTCAGCAATGCGGGCACCTATGAACATGGCACCAACACAGATGCCTTCAGCTGCCAAGTGCACATGTAACAGGTCAGCCAGTGTCATAGATACAAATCTGCTGACAGATGCCCCTTAAATGGGTATTCTGATCTTGAGCATTTATCTCCTTTCCATAGTCTCTGCCATACCCACCTCACACCAAGGTTTTTCCATCGCTGGGATCTTCACCTTATGGGTGAAGTCTTTGGCCGATATGGAAAAAGTCAAGCAAGAGAAGAATTAGCAGAGGGGTTCCCTGTAAGGTGGGACACCACCCTTCATACATTTCCGTTATATCCTGTGGATATGCCATTAAAGGGGTCATCTGTAAGTTTACTATTGATGACCTATCCTTACTGATAAGTCCCAAGTGAAAGGGAGTGTTACCCCGGCGACACGTACCCACCACCGGAACGCTCACCTGTCCTGCTGCTCCTGTTTGGCATTCCTTTACTTTCTCCTAAGGCCTCTTTCACACGGGCGAGTTTTCCACGCGGGTGCAATGAGTGAGGTGGACGCATTGCACCCGCACTGAATCCGGACCCATTCATTTCTATGGGGCTGTGCACATGAGCAGTGATTTTAACGCATCACTTCTGCGTTGCGTGAAAATCGCAGCATGATCCAGTTTCTGCGTTTTTCACGCAACGCAGGCCCCATAGAAGTGAATGGGGCTGCGGAAAAATTGCAAGCATCCGCAAGCAAGTGCGGATGCGGTGCGATTTTCCCGCATGGTTGCTAGGAGACGATCGGGATGCGTACCTGATCTTTATTATTTTCTCTTATAACATAGTTATAAAGGAAAATAATAGCATTCTCAATAGAGAATGCAAAGTAAAAAGGGCACTAGAGGGTTAAAAATAATAAAAACATAAACTTACCCCTTCCATTTGATCGTGTAGCAGCCGGTTACCGGTCTCCTGCTCTGTATTCAGCCGGGAAGGGGGTGAAGGACCTTCCGTGACGTCACATGGTCCAATCACCTAACGGGGGGTAAAGGTAAGTTACTGCACTTTTTAGCCTTGCATGTTTGAGTATTGCTGCTCATTTCATCATTTTTTTTCTTAAGACTTGTTTTATGTGTTTTTTTTTTTTTTCCCTATTCAACCACAGATTCTTTTAAGAGATGTGTTAAAATGTTGGACTGAGGAAAAAAATTAAAGGGGTTTCTCCTGTGTTAAAAAAAAAAAAAAAGTAATGATGCTCTAAAACACATGCTTTAAAATAAAATAAAAAAAGACATAAAAACTAACAAAATAATACTACTCCTTTCAAACACCACCGTTCTAGCGTAGATGCTCCCATCGTCCCTCCGGTCTTTGTTTATAAGCATGTGACTGCTGCAGCCAGTTAATGGCCTCAGCAGTCTCATGCCAGACTCGCAGCTCCCAATGCTGAGAGGTGATGTCAGTATTTACAGTAAACAAAAGAAAAAAAAACAGAGGACCGCCGGGCGTCTCCACTGTGCCAGCAAGGGATTAAAGAGTAATATTTTTTAGTTATTTATTTATCTTTATTTTAAAGCAGTTGTTTTTTTTTTTAGCGTCTAAATACAGAAAAATAAAACAATAGAAATAATTAAAAGAAATAAAAAATAAAATGACAATTACATATTTTATTTTTTAGACTTTCTCTCATTGTTTAGAGGGTGGCTTTTTAATGATTTGCTTTCTTCAGAATTGAAAAAATGTAAAAAAATATTAGACCCTGCACATGCCTCGTACGTGATGCGTGTTGAAGATGTGCCATTTACAGTCGGCCCCCTCTCCCGGATGCGTCTCTCTTTCTTTGCGCGCCTTTTGCTCGCTCACCTGTAACACAATGATAATTGTTAGTTTCTTCTATGGCTGCGCTGGAAGCCGAACAGGGGAAGGTGCTGCCAGGAGCGGGCGCCAGAAGTGTGTATTCATGAGCACATCTGAAGGATAGCTGCGCCGCACTTACCGTGTGAAAGGCTTCTCTATAATCATGTAAGATGCCTGCGAGACGGTCTCTTCTTTTGACAGAGGTCGATACTGATGCATATTCATTTTTCCTGCACTTATATTCAAACCGCTTGACAAGCGTTTACAAGGGGAATGTTAAGTTCATATTATGACACCTTGCATAGGGTACTTCCCATGGTGCGGATTTAAATTTATTTTTATTTTTTTTGGACCGATTATGTCATTTTATATTTCAAAAGAGTTCAACAAAAGTGTATTTGTAGAGTGTATTTTTTTTTTTTTGAAAAACATATTCCATTGCATTTTTTTTAAATGTTCATTAGAATTCATGCAAAAAATATACTGTAAAAAGAAAAAAATATTGTAGAAATAAAACATTTTAAAATTAAATAGTTTTGGTCATTGAACTCAATGGAAGTCTTCTGCATCTGCATGTAATAACGGGGTCATGCCATGACTGCTGTAAAAAATTAAAATCGGACATTGTATAGTACAGGGATAACCCACCTGCGGCTGTCCAACTGTTGCAAAACTACAGCTCCCAGCATGCCCAGACTGCCTACAGTAGGGATGCTAAACTTGCGGCCCTCCAGCTGTTGCAAAACTACAACTCCCAGCATGCCTGGACAGCCTACAGCTATCAGCCTACGGCAGGGCATGGTGGGAGTTGTGGTTTTACAACAGCTGGAGGGCCGCAGGTTGAGCATCCCTGGCCTACAGCAGAACATGGTGGGAATTGTAGTTTTACAGCAGCTGGAGAGCTGATATAGTACATGGCAATTTCTTTCTAATAAAGCTACAACCAGCCCTGTACCTCACATGGATCCAGAGATTCACTGCTCCAATTGCTCTGCTAGATTATCTTCAGCCTGGCAGCTCAGCGGGTGTGTGTCCTTTCTGCTGCAGCTCTCTGCCTGTATCTGCCACAGCTTCATCACAGAACTTAGGGCTGGTGGCAGTTGAAGATTTAAACTGTACTAGCCACAATGCTTTCCGCCATTAACCCTATGTAGTTTTTGAACTGGCGTGTCCTCTGTGCTGACCCGGCACATGTATGTCATGTAACACTGCTACTTACTGAATGTCAGTGGGGTGTCACATGGATGTATTACTCAGGACTGACTGATTTATGGGCTAAACCATTCTACTGTGCAGATAGGGGTCAACAACATGATATAAGAAAAGTCTTTAAGCAAATTTTTAAATACCTGTCTGTATTATATATATACAAATGAATAAAAAACTGAATACCCCTTTAAGTAAGGACTGTAAGTGATAAATTGGGAAAGTTTTCCGTCTGCTCTCTCCTGGGATTCTTTCAGATTTTTCGAAACTAATGTAGTACAAATAAAGATTTTATTTTGACATTATGTAGAGTTGGAGGGATTGTCCGCTTTTTACGATCCCTTTTTACTGGAAGGGTCCCCCAAAAATAAGCTGATTTAGAAGTTGTCCAGTTTTTAAGGGACCCAGTGATCATCTATGATCAGTGAAGAAACCCAGTAGCAAGTGTTGAATTTCCCTGCAGCGCCACCACTGAGGAAATGAAGTATTACGGGATCCCTGTATTGGGATGTGCATAGACATGATGGCAGCTCCTACGGAGAACAGTGCTTGTTGTAAGTGCTATTGCTAAATGATAGAGATCCTGAGTGAGGGAGTCTCCCCCCTATTAAAGGGATTTTCCAAGACTTACATAGTGATGACCGGTCCTCTGCATGATCTGATCAGTGGGGGTCCAACACCTAGGACCCCGGCCGATCAGCTGTTTGAGAAGGCAGCGGTGCTTTTCCTAGGCCAGTGACGACACGTTTATCGGTCACGAGGCCTAGAAGCAGCTCGGCCTCATGGAAGTGAATGGGGCTAAGCTGTGATGCCAAGTACAACCGCTATACAAAGTACGGCGCTGAGCTTGGTGAACGCTACTGCGAGTGCTGGTGCCTTCTCAAACAGCTGATCGCCGGGTGTTGGACCCCCACTTATCAGTTTATAATTCTAAGAAAACCTTTTTAACTCCAAATACTGTAATACCTATTATGCATTAAAGGGGCGTAGACCCTTGTCGGGGGGCCGTGTCTGGTATTGTAGTGCTGGGTAGCATGCCACCCCTCATTACGAATATAAGGCTAGTATTACACTAGCAGATGTTGGGAGGGAAGCGTTCCTTCCCGGCAATCACCTGCTTGTCAGTGGAGGAGACCTGCTATTTTCTGCACTAATCTCCTCCACGGTATGGGGATGAGCGATCCCTAATGCCATCGCTCGTCCCCATACTGAATCATTATTTGCTGGCAGCAGAGCGGGACTAGACAGCATGATCTGCAGCCAGTAAATAAATTTTTTAGCATGCTGAATGATTCCGATTGCTTGTTCATCGGGTAATCTGTGGCAGTATTACACTGCCAGATCATCGTCAACAAGCGTTCCTGCGATGATTGTAAGCAACATCCACCATATTTGTAGTTGAGTTTCTGGCCAATTTATATTTGTTCACGGATATCGGAGGACATGATGGATATTTCTAGCTCTGAAAGTGACAATGATGGTTTTGTCTTTATTTTAAACGGAGACTGTCATCTCCTAAACACCCCCCAAAGTAGAGTCTGCTGTGTATAGTGTAAGGGTGCTGCGTCGGATTACGGAAATTTATCCTCTTACTCACTTGCATCCTGATCCTCTGCTCCTGCAAACCAGCAGTAAAATGCATTGAGAGGACTCCCGAGCTCATGCACATAATGGAGAGGACTTGAAAAGGAGTCCTGTCAATGCATTTTGCTGCTGGTTTGTGAGAGCACAGAGTCGGGATGCAAGTGAGTATTAGGATAAGAATGGCATCACAGGACTCAGCGTCACTTACACTATACACCGCTGACTGGGTTTGGGGGGTGTTACCTTTAAGGTCACAGCCCCTTTACTGGTGTATGGGTTGATGTGGGCTTGAGTTGGACTGAGATGCATTAGCAGGCATCGCCACATGTGTTTTGTCTGTGGTCCCACGACCGTGGGAATGAGTCCGCATCCGTCCGTTCTGCAATTTTACGGAAATGGGTGCGGACCCATTCATTTCAATAGGGCCGCAAAAGATGCGGACAGCACACCGTGTGCTTTCCGCATTTGTAGTTCCGTCCCGCAGTCCCACAAAAAAGATAGAGCGTGTCCTATTCTTGCCCGCAGTCGCAGACAAGGATAGGCATTTGTATCATAGGGCTGGCCATGTGCGGTCGGTATCTGTGTTTTGCGGATCCGCAATTTGTGGACCGCATAACACATACGGTATTGTGAATGAGCGCTTATTGATTAGACGTTGATGTAATTTCTCTGTAAATGTAATGCATAGGTTGATGGTCTCCAGTCTCACATTGTAAATGCCTGCTGTACGTCATGCGCACTGGTCACAGAGTGTGAACAGGGTCTGAATCCAGCAGCCGTAACTGTTCTGAAAATAAAAAGTAATAAATCTCGTCATTTATTTTTCAATTAATAAAATTCTTCATTCACTTTTAGTGAGAAAAGACTCTTGTGGACTAGATGACGTGACCTTCACCAGCCAGTCTGAATGTGGGGGTGAGTTATTTATTGCGGCACGTGTATTGTACATTGCGTAATCCTATTGATTTTTAATGGGATATTCCTGTCTGTTCTCACACGCTGGGATAGGCCATAACATTATGATCGGGGGCTCCAAACTTTGGGATATCTGCCGATTCCAAGAGGGTACAGACAGACAGCCCTGCGCTGATTTCCTCCACAGCAGCGCTCCTGTACATCCACTGTGTAGGAACTGAAACACAATCCCATTCAAGTGAATGGAGCTGTCTTGCCAGTTCCCTGTGCGGTGAGGAGTGCTGCTATACAGGTAAAATCTTGGGGTCCCAGCAGTCAGACCACCACCAACCAGGAAGCGATATGACCTGGCATCACCTAGAATAGCTGGAAAACACCTTTAAACTTTTCAATAGTATAAATAGTAAAAAATCTGGTGTGATTCTGGATTAGTGAATATATGGGGTAATTTTCAACAATTTACACCTTTCGCAAAGGCTCCTACCAAACGAGCTACAAGGAACTTTGCGACCATTGCCACCGCTGTATGCTTGCCTTGTAAATGGGTAATGCAGGTGTAGCGGTAGAATTTTTGGTGTGATTCCTGGGCACGGAATCAAACTGATTGTCCATGATACTCCAAATTTTATGTTCTCTCCAAGGGTAAGAATATATGACCGGTTATAAAAAAAATTCACACATAGACAAAGGTTGTGGGATATCTTTACTGCCCCTTTAATTTATACAAAAAGCCCTGGGTGTTACTCTTTACAGCAGAGGCTTCAATTGAACTAATCACATTATACCAACTGTGATCGCAAGGACCGTATGTCCCCCTAGGATGACATCGGAAAGTAATTAAAGGGGATGTCCAGCCTTTAATATTGATGACCTATCGTTGGGATAGGTCATCAGTATCTGATCGGCTGGGGTCTGACACCCGGCACCCCTGCTGATCAGTGGCGCCCCAGCGAGTGCTGCTTATTCGTCATTACACTACGTCTTGTCTCCTGTGGAGCGGTGGCGCAGTGTAATTACAGTGTAATTATGTATTTGTATTACACTGCACTTCCGAGATGAAGAGGAAGCAGTGCTCGCGTGGAGAGTCTTCTCCTCTTCAAACATCTGATCTGTGTGGGTGCCGGGTGTCAGATCCCCACCAATCAGATATTGATGACCTATTCTGATGATAGGTCAGCGATATTAACGTCTGGACAACCCCTTTAAGGTAGCTTTTAGGCAGGAAAGACAAGAATGTCTTTGAATACATGAGGGGCTCAATAGTTTATACCAGGCATTGCAGACTAAGAATATATGGAGGCGATCGGCCACTGATGTATGAGATGGGCCATATAACGGGGAAAACATAATCTTTGTCTCTGCTGTAGTACCATTATCAGAAAATCCCTTAAAGGGCTCTTCTGGGATTATAATGTTGATGGCTAGAGATGAGTGAAGCGAGCTTCATATGTTACATCCGAAGTTGCTTCGTTCAAAACTTCGGATTAATACTGTACAGAGATACGTCTCCGTACAGTATTAGAATGTATGGGCTCCAATGAGCTGAAGTTAGTTATTAGCGCGTGATTTTGTTGAATAACTTCAGTAGTTGATGATTAAAGTGGAAAACTGCTTTAAGACTTGAAACCGAACTCGAGGAGCTGTAGCCTAGTTCGGTTTCAAAGTTTTAAAAACGGTTTTCTACTTTAAAATAAATCAGCTACCAAAGTTATTCAACGAAGTCACGCCCGGCTTCGCGAATATATAACGTCGCCTCATCAGAGGCCGTACATTTTAATACTGTGTGTAGACAGATCTCAGTACAGTATCAATCCGAAGTTTTGAACAAAGCGACTTTGGATGTGACATCCGAAGCTCGCGTCGCTCTTCTCTATTGATGGCCATCGATGTCTGATCAGCGGGGGTCTGACAACCTGCACCTCCTGATCAGCTGTTTCAGCATAGCCCCAGCGCTGAAAGCCTTGTAATTGCAGCGCTTCCATTCACTTCAATGGGCGCAGTGCTGCATCTACCAGCTCGGTCAGCTGCACGATTGGCAGAGCCGTGCCGTACTGGGATCAGAGCTACTCTGGTGGGGGTGCGTGGAGTCCGCCTTCTGCTGATTAGATATCGATGGCCTATGCTCAGGTTAGTGATTAGATATCGATGGCCTATGCTCAGGTTAGGGATTAGATATCGATGGCCTATGCTCAGGTTAGTGATTAGATATCGATGGCCTATGCTCAGGTTAGTGATTAGATATCGATGGCCTATGCTCAGGTTAGTGATTAGATATCGATGGCCTATGCTCAGGTTAGTGATTAGATATTGATGGCCTATGCTCAGGTTAGGGATTAGATATCAATGGCCTATGCTCAGGTTAGGGATTAGATATCAATGGCCTATGCTCAGGTTAGGGATTAGATATCGATGGCCTAGGCTCAGGTTAGGATTAGATATCGATGGCCTATGCTCAGATTAGTGATTAGATATCGATGGCCTATGCTCAGGTTAGTGATTAGATATTGATGGCCTATGCTCAGGTTAGTGATTAGATATTGATGGCCTATGCTCAGGTTAGTGATTAGTT